>OZ004681.1:13366372-14651570 GCA_963924505.1 Agonopterix alstromeriana
GAATTAACGTTATGCCATGTCTGTTATGGATTTTCAAAATATGATTATTAAAGTACACCCACCCTGTATATTTGACTCCAAATACATATTAAGTATACAAAGAGCAAACACAGATAGGAAATACAGAAGGTACAAAATAAGGTAGGTAAATATATATCCGCAAACTCGAAAAAATACAATTTCTTCCAGTCAACTTAGAATAGGTAAGCGGAAGAAAGATCTCGTTATTAATCTACTTAAAAAAAGGAAGTTTCGGTGTTTCTAACTGATTACATTAAATTTTTTAAGTTTTCATTTTATTGTTTTGAAGCTTACTTGATCTTAAAAAAAAAACTTACAAGTACACACGGCGACACATCAAGCTACGCAAAACCAAAATAAGCTGGCCGCGCGACGTTATAGATTATGCAACATCCGCGCGGCCAGCTTATGTTGGTTTTGTGTAGATGTGTCGCCGTGTGTACATAGTTTAATCACAATATAAGAAAGAGTATCGACCCTCCCTGCACCCCACCAATTTCTAAACCTCACCTCTCCCCCTGGCGAAATGTGGAATCTAAGAGGAAGGATCTACATAGAGTCCGCATAAATTTACGATTGTGGTTGGTCTCTTTTGTCTTATGACGTACCTTTAATAGTAGAAGGAGATGGAACCATAGATATTTGTTTATGCGGCAGTCCACTTTTTTTTGAGCTAGTGTGTGTGAAAAGTGACCGTAAACATAAGGCCATATGTCACTTGGTGCCTTTTGTCCATACTACTTGACACCACACACTCAAACCTAAACGTCAAAAAAGTGGACACTTTACAATTGGTATGGCTCACTCTAGTCGTCTTAAAGAGAGATCCTTCCTCTTAGTGTCGAATGGATTATGTTTCTCTCACTCGCACTCACTCAGTATCGCACAAGCTTATCTCTTCTTATGTCAGTGTGAGCCCGTTTATACAGGATCCATCTTAATATGCTGACACTTTTTTAAGGGGATGATCAGACCGTCAAACTAAACAACTTTCACTTTGGGACCAACATAACATCGCGAAAAAAAACACCTGCTCTATACAAAACTGCAAACCTGGCACTTAGTAAGTGCCAAGCCAAATGTTTTTCGCGATTTCAATGCTGGTCCCATAGAGAAAGTTGTTCAGTTTGATGGTCTGATCATCCCCTTAAAATAGTGTCAGCATACAAGGTGTTACAAAAATACAAATAAACATTTAAGGGGGTAGTTTAGAACATCAAACTGAACAACTTTCACTATGGGACCAACATCGAAATCGCGAAAAAAAATCGGTTGTTCCATACTAAACTACAAATCCACTCGAGCTAAATGTATGGGAAAACAGTTTTTTTTTCGCTATTTCGATGTTAGTCCCATAGTAAAAGTTGTTCAGTTTGATGGTCTAAACAACCCTCTTAAAAGTTTGAAATGTTTATTTTTACTTTTGTAACACCTTGTATATACAAGGTGTTACAAAAGTGTCACGTAGGCTGTTGTTTTACTATGCCATGATGCTGGAAAACTACACCCAACATTACCCATGGAAACAATTGGGTTTCACCTTATGGGACTACAAATTACAATGGTCCTATGGGTATAGAATTATTTTAACCATACCTGAATATCACAATGAACAGATATATCCATATCTTCCAACCTCTGACCGGCCGTGACGTCGGCAAAATAGCCCATTTTAGTGACCAACAACTTTTGGGGACATCTGAAATCTTTCTTGAGGCCTTTCACTTCGTCACAAACGTGAATTTCTACTTCGCCTCTGTAAAAGAAGAAAAAAATACAAAAAGGGAATTCCGATACCGGGAATCGAACCCGAGCCTCCTGGGTGAGAGCCAGGTATCCTAGCCACTAGACCATATCGGATATTGAATGATGAGTTGAAAGTATTGATCTTATTTTCATTCTCGTTTCAAATCGTAAAGATTATTTTATGAAGCGTTTTATAGGTATTATTAATGTGTTTTGTTTTCTCCCTGCTGTATTAAAGTACAGATAATGTTTTCATCTACGAGGAGTACCTATTAAAGTAATTACAATTTCTTAACACTCCCCAAACCAAATATCAACTGGCGCCATCTAGTGAAAAATTACGATAACTTACTCTTGTTTCTGGTTGGCTCGCTCTTGGGCTGCAATCACAGAAGATTTCCTTCTTCCAAGACGATCCCTTGATTCCTTTTCATTTACAAAACCTGAAAAATACTTAATTGTTACCAATTCCAACAAACAATCGGCTTTGCGACATGAAATTAGAATTCAGTATTATTCAAATATCATACCTCCAAAACTGGCCGGTTTTTTAACTTCACAAATAATGCTAGAAGGCACTTTTTTTATTATAGGTGTATAAACGCTAGTTGTTTTTGAAGGCTTCTTATATCCTACAAGGTAGGGAAGAATCGAATCCAATATTCCTTCGTTTATCACCTAAAAAATTTAAAGTACATACAGCGCCATCTGTCACTGGCCAATGCAAACTTAAATATTATAATTTTAAATTATTGAGGTTTTTTTAAAACTAATTTTACTCACATCGTTTAGTTTGCAATTAAGATTCGCTTCAGTCCAAACTCCAAGCATCTCAACTCTGGCCTCCGGCGGCAAAGAACGTCTTCTGCTTGTTCCTGCAAAATAATTGTAATACGTAAATGTCATTACTAGATGGCGTAGCACAACAGATGAAAACAAATAGGGTATACTGCCCATTTTAGGTACCTTCTAATTCACTGCAGCTGTATCTTTTCTCAATGCGCAGATCATTTTTTTTAATTTCGAGTGCGGTATCACTCTTGCTAGAAATAGGTTTTTGTTCTGTAAAAGCAGTTTGGTAGAGTAAATCCCGTTCGCCTTGTTCAATGACATGATTTATTACAGTCAGCTTTGTCAATTCTTCCCAGTTTATCTTCCATAAATCGTCTTCATCACCTTCCAAATGCTCATACACTTGGTACGCGGTTTTCATAAAATCAAAGAAGTCCTTCACTGTAATGATTTCAGCAGGAAGGCTTGCCTTGACCGTTGAGTTTTTACGCGAAGTTGGTTCCGATTGCGTTGGACTGTTATTTTTCTTGCTGTTCCCGTCGCCTTTCATGAACATCGAAGATTCCGCTTCGGGATTAGGACTTGTCATTTTGAAGACAAACTAAACGACTATATGGACTAGATTGTAAATTGAATTATCGATAAAACAAGCCTCCTAGAAACGATACGTTTACAAGCGATGTCTCATCAAATAACACAGTAGTACCGAAAAATTTGGTGACCCATAATTTCAAAGTTAAGACAGCAATTTTCTAAGTAGGTAGTTTTATTTTCGATACCTAGCTTTAACAATTTTAAACAAAATCGCTGTTTGTAGTTCAAAAATACATTTCCTAATATATTTACAAATTGACTGACATAACCTACATTGATAGAAATACTTGTCAAAAATGTAGGAATTCTTTTTATGGCTAAAAATATAAACTTTTTGTAAAAAACTCTTCATTTTTGAACATTTCCAAAAGTGTAATAGAAAACCGACTGCCAGTTGCCAAACGTGACGTGATCAGAAAAAAACTAATGTCATATCAGCGAGTCTATGATTGAGTGATATGTCATATCAACAAAAATTTTAACTGTATTATTTTGTTGTCCAACAAAGTTATTTAGAATGTTTCTGGCTATATTTTATTATGGAAAGTCACCAACCCGAATATGACAAGAACGGTTTGCTGCCTGATACTTTCTGGAGGACACCGCAGCGCGCGATCCCGGGGAGACCTTGTCAGAGAGTCGTTCGAAACGAGGTTATGTCTGGAACGTCCTACCAACAATTCCAGGCGTCGGTGAACGACGCCTGGGACTCCGGCGACGACGACATCATCTCCGGCATCGCCAACACTAAGATATCGAAGGCCATATCGCAGACCGCCGCGTTAAACGTGATCAATTCTCATAGGAACAGTAGTAGGACCGTAAACAATAGTGACGTCAAAGTTGGGGGTGATAATGTGAAAGAGGTTGCTGGGGTGAGGAAGTATGAGGTCCGGAAGGTGTCTGGAGGGCAGGGGGCGAGCGGGGGCGGGATGCGGCACTACCCGGGGCGGCCGCGTGCGGTGCGGCTGTCGGCGCTGACATCGCGCGAGGAGAGCAGCGAGTCGAAGCTCGAGAGATTCCAGCAGCTGCACGACAGCGCTGTTGTAGACCTGGACGAGCTGAAGCAGCTGAGCTGGTCGGGAATTCCTGTAAAGGTCAGTGAACATTGAAGTGAGGTATTGATGAGTCATGTTGACTAATTGAAATGGTGTGTTCTGATTAATGACTATTGCTTTGTACTCTTGAATACTTTACAGTAATGTAGCAATAAGTATGCACCTAAATATATGTCTGAAGTCTTGCAATAAAATTATGTATAATTGTAGCGTGAAGCATAAAATTATAATTATACGTTCATTATTTAAATTTAATTGACTCTGTCGATGTTAACATCAAAAGTGTTTATCATACTTACATTTTGTTTGGTATTTACTTACTATTGCTTACTACTTTATGTCGTGTCCACGACGTTGTGTCCTCACAGCAAAAACGGAAGAAGCTACCGAAAAAAACTGAAGTATCTTTTTCATTGGAAGAACCCCTGCTCCTGCTCCTGCTCTCAAGACAGCTGCTGCTCGCTGCGGCCTACTGCGTCCCAAATCTCAGTACTGCCGTAATCGGGATGGTCGTCCGGCGATAGTCTTTAGTACCAAATGTGCGAAACCAGACAGACATCGAGGGCTGGTTGATCACATTTTATGGTCACTCAGTGAGAGGCAGAGACAAATGGAGCAAGATAATCACTCAATGGTACCCAAGAGAAGGTCAAAGAAAGAAAGGTAGACCACTGAGACAATGGGATGATGACATTAAGTCAGGCTGCCGGAAACACATGGGACAGAGTGGCAGGTGATAGACAAGAGTGGAAAAGGTTGGAGGAGGCGTTTGCCGATTGGCAAACAGACCTACAAAAGACAAGCAAAGCACAACTCCTAGAATAAAATAAAAAGATGTCTGAAAAAAGGCATATACAATGTTGTTAATGAATAAGTGCAAAACCTCATACACCCCAACTGATTTATAACAAAATAATTAGATTGAAACTATAATTTCATTATTTTGATAGTTAAAATTTAATGTTATTCACATTTTAAGTTTTGAGGCAAAAATGATTTGTTAACATTTCAGCAATGAATGAAAGCGCTAACGTGCTGATGGATACATTTTACGAATCTTCTTTTGCTAGTAAGTAGGATGAGAGAATGCCCGAGCAGTGGGTTGAGATCAAGTTCAGTAAATTAAAAATTTTACAAACAAGTTATTTATTATTATAAAAAAACTACCTACGCCGAAACAATATATATATATTTCTTTTAATCTTTACTATTAGACTTTTGTAACTATTGTACATGTCAGTCCCATCGTAACCTTTTTCCCTTATATATATAAATATATACAACTTACAACTATTTATTGAGACACTGCTGAGTTAACAAAGGTGAACAAGCTCCTTGCAGCCTCTGACTCCGGTGATGCCAAAATTGAGTGGAACTGAGCCCATGATAATTCGATTCTGCTCTCGATTCTAAAAAAACTACTTTCTAGTTTTGCATTAATTCATTAAAACGTTGTATAAAATTGCTTACTTACTGCTAGCTGACTATGTAACCCAAAATGACACCTTATTTCTTTTTTTGCAAATTTTTTAGCTCGGTCATCAATCAAACAAAGAAAATAATTATCTTAATAATTTCAAACTCTGAATAAATCTGACAATTATAAATTTTTATCATTATCATCCATAGGCCCGTGCAGTAACATGGCGCCTCCTGGCCGGCTACCTCCCCGCCAACACGGAGCGCAGAGCCGAGACACTGGAACGCAAGAGAGCGGACTACAAGCACCTCGTCAGACAATACTACGATGCAGAGAGAGATGACGATACATACAGACAGATTCACATAGATATACCGCGCATGAGTCCACTCGTGGCGTTGTTCCAGCAGATTACCGTACAGGTTTGTGTTTATATTTTGAAAAATCACAGAAAACAGGCGGGGTAGAGGGGGGGGGGGGGGGGATTGACCGCTACACCTACCAACTATCCCTTTAGCATGCAACAGTAAAATAGCACCAGAGGGCCTAAAATGATGTACACAACAATGTTGTCCCGCGCCCGTTCTCTTGCTCTGTTAGGTTAGGCGCGGGCAAACATAAGCGGCATATGAATTGTATAGAAGCGGCGGGGCGCAGGATATATACTCTACGCCGCTTTTATACAACGTGTTAATGAATTAACGCAAAAGTAGAAAGTAGTTTCTTTAGAATAGAGAGCAGAATCGAATTATCATGTTCTCAACCTAGGTAATTTATTTGAAAATTTTAAAATTTTCTGAACTCGATCGCAACCCACCGCACGGGCACACTCACCCTACTTACTACCAAAACAAGATTCTTCGTATATGCTGACACTTTTTTAAGGGGATGATCAGACTATCAAACTGCATAACTTTCTTTATGGGACCTACATCGAAATAGCGAAAAAATTATCTGCTGTCCCATACATTTGGCTCGAGTAGGTTCACAGTTTTGTATTGAAGAGCAGATTTTTATTTCGCCATTTCAATGTTGGTGCCATAGAGAAAGTTGTTCAGTTTGACGGTCTGATCATCCCCTTAAAAAACTGTCAGCATATTCAGAAGGATCCTGTATAAGTATAGGGGCCTTCCTAATGTTGTGACGGTTTTTTAGGGGATGATCAAACCATCAAACTGACCAACTTTCTCTAAGGGACCATGGTCGAAATCCCAAAAAAAACTGCTGTTCCATACAAAACTGCAATCCTACTCGACCCAAATGTTTGAGACAGCTGATATTTTGATAATATCAGCTGTCAAATTATTGTGTAACAAAATATCATTTGGTTCGAGCCATTGACGTTTTCTATGAAACAGCAATTTTTTTTTATACTCTATAGTCTCTATAGTGAAAGTTGTTCAGTTTGATTGTCTGAAGACCCCTTAAGTTTGTACCGCATTTTATTTTACACCCTGTATAACGCATTTAAGTTTACTTTACACTGTCAATATAAAGCCTTTTCCCACCAGGTGATGTTCGAACGCATCCTCTACATCTGGGCGATCCGCCACCCAGCTTCCGGCTACGTGCAGGGCATCAACGACCTGGTGACGCCGTTCTTCATGGTGTTCCTGCAGGAGGCCGCTCCGGGCGAGGAGTTAGACAACTTCCCCCTCGACAAGCTCACCGAGGAGCAGAGGGACGTCATAGAAGCAGACTCGTTCTGGTGCTTGTCCAAGTTCTTGGATAGTATTCAGGATAATTACATATTCGCTCAGCTTGGAATTCAGTATAAGGTGATTTTTTTTATTTTTACTATAGGTCGACCAGAATCTTATGAAATAAATAAAAGTAAATAAACAAAAAACCCGACTGCATAAAAAACCTAAAAACTGAAAACACAAAAACAAGCTCTATAATCACTAATCAGCTGTAAAAGCTTTTATTTGAGCTAATATAATTTATGTTAAGGGCCTATGTCGAAAAATAATTGAAGTGAAATGGGCGTGTATTACTTATATTACTGCCTGATGCGAGAGAAAGAGATGGGGCGGCGCGCACGACTGAAACGATGCAAGCGTAAAACAAACTATATTTAATTGTGATTGTACTATTTATGTAAGTTCATTTCTGCTCTAATCATACTTTATAAAATATCAATATCTTTTTATTAAATAAAGTCTCGTGTTTATATTATTCACCGTTTAGCAGTTCCAAGCGTTTATCGATAAAGACAGAGGCTACTTTGGCTTATTTTTCTATCGAGAAAATGTCTCTTAATCGTGTTTTGGCTCTAATCAAAACATCAATTATATGTTCAATTTACACATATCCTCAAATCATACTCCTACTGTTAGTACTTCATGGTATATGATGCTTTGAAGAATCCTATTTTTTTCACATATCCTCTTAATGCATGTTATTAGGTAGGTATTGCAGGCGGGGACAAACCAATACCCAACCAAAAATCATCCTTATCCCCGTTTGCGATACATACCTAATAACATACTGTAATTGGTTGTGCAATTAGAAATTAAGCCCTTTAACTTATGATATATCATGTGTATGAAATATTGTAACAACTGTTGGTAACTCAATAAATAAAATAAAATAAAATAAACATGCATTAACATAAATTATATTAGCTCAAATAAAGCTTTTACAGCTGATTAGTGATTATAGAGCTTGTTTTTCTCTTTTCAGTTAATAGGTTTTTTATGCAGTCGGGTTTTTTGTTTATCTTAATCCATATTAAAATAATATAGCCTATGTCACTCTTACAATTTTTACGAATCGAATGACACCTCAAACGTTAAAATCCATCAAGCCGTTTAGGCTGCAGGCCGTGCCAAAGAAATAGACATACAAACATACATACATACGCTCGAAAAACATAACCCTCCTTCTGGCGCAGTCGGGTAAAAATAGAGATTTTCACATGGTAGTGTAAACTGTCATTTGTCTAGTCAAAATAGGCCCCGGACTTTTTTTAGCGATGAAACGCGTTTGTCCTTCGCGTGACTTTATCTCCATACTAGCAATTAACAGGCGTTTGATCGATTCAAACGCAAGATTGTAGCGATGCACACACATGTTTGTATAGATGCACACGCGCGTGTGCATTGTGGTGAAAGCTGTCGCCTAATAACTAATCAAATTTTACGAAAGTTTTGCATCGCTGCTGCATCGCGACTTAATCCATGCTTTTTGCAGCACTTCTGCGCTGCACAAAAGTCGCAGTGTGTAAAGGGAAGTAAAGAAAGTTGTTCAGTTTGACGGTCTGATCATCCACTTAAAAACTGTCAGCATATTAAGAAGGACCCTATACGTAACACTTTTGTATTAAGAATCCATAAAAAAAACAATATGGTGCTTCAATAATATCGCACACGTGAGAGTTCAAGGGTTTAAGGAGGACTTCCGATGCCAGCGGCCGATGCGACTGACGTCTGTTCTGTCATATATGACGGAACCACGCGTTAGACGCGCGCGGCCAACGACAGACCACACTACAGAGGTCAGCGACTGGCGCGTGCCTATTGTGCAGTGTTATAACTTTAGGGTATTTTCCCCGAAATTTAGGGTATGTTTTTATGTCTAGGGAATTTTTGAATGCAAATGACGCACGCGTCAGTCGCTGGCCTCGGAAGCGGCGCCATACGTTTTCATAGTAACTAGTATTGTCGCATCGATCGTCGGCCGCGAGCTGCGCGCGTCAGTCGCATCGGCCGCTGGCATCGGAAGTCCATGTTTAAGCCTAAATACTTCTTGGAGCAAAATTATTGATTAGTTATTGAATTTGTTAACTCAATTTCTTTAGCAACAATTTTTATCTACAAAAATCACAGACAAGACAATTGAGTACAATAACAATATAGGCATTATATGATAACTAGATAAGATTGCGCGCTATTTATCTCTTAGTTGCTTCAATGATAATGTCGCTAATCTTTTCTATTCACTAATTTGTTAGCATTGTGATACTAATTTATTATATAGGTAGACATGTAACATCTCTGTTTTGTTTATGTACCCATATTCGCAAAAATAAGTGATATTCTATTCTACAGGGTCCTTCTTAATATTCTGCACGCTTCAATTTCGTGGCATGTGTTGTACCCACTGTCCATTATAAGTGGCGACGGGCTCACCCCCCGTCACACTGGACAGAGTTTCGGTACTACTGGTGAAACGTGGATGTTCTGAGGTTTCAGAATATTTCTGACTACCCCCTCGGGGAATATAGTCGTTAGCATATGCTAAAATGAAATGAATGATGTCATTATAAATTACTATGTTCATGTTTATGAAATAAGCCACAGGTTTACACGTGTACGGAACGTGTGGTGTGCCCGTTAAAAAATAAGTGGCTAACCATTCGTCCACAAAAACAATGCAAATGAAACCTTATCAGAACATGACTAAGGCATTTATAATATTAACATATAATTAAAACTAACCTCACTTTAGGAAACAAACAATCAAAATTATTCCACCTACTGTAAGGTCTATTTTTAAATTATTATTTGCTTGTTTTCCTTCCTTAGCGCTCAGTATTGAAACATTAAGTAACGATTAAATTTATGATTTTATACGCATTAAAGTAAATGTAAGGGTTGGGACACATTTACCGACGGCGACCGACAGCAAGCCCATACAAAAATGACATTTAGTATGGGAAGCCGTCCGCCGTCGACGCTGCGATTACGTCAGTGGAGTATACACTATGTATTATTGTATACATAACTTTAGCTTAAGAATTTATATTGTAATAGTTATTAAGTCGTGTTATGTTGTAGAGTTTCTGGCCGCATCTTCTCTACAGCGACAACACGTTCCGACGCGGTGGTAGTTTTAAAAAGATTTGACGTTTGATAAGTGTGCTGCAAGCTCCTATATTGAATAAATTATATTGACTTTGACTTTGGACGGCTTCCCATACTAAATGTCATTTTTGTATGGGCCCGCTGTCGGTCGCCATCGGTAAATGTGAAATCTACATAGATTGTCGAATTAAGGATCTAAAACTCATATTCCAACAAATCATTTCTTTCCCCAGGTAAACCAACTCAAAGAACTAATACGCCGCATAGACCAGCCCCTGCACGAGCACCTCCAAAACCACGGCGTAGATTACCTCCAATTCTCCTTCCGATGGATGAACAACCTACTAACTAGGGAAATACCACTGCCATGTACAATACGCCTTTGGGACACCTACCTCGCAGAATCGGACGGGTTCGCGACCTTCCAGCTTTACGTTTGTGCAGCATTTTTACTTCATTGGCGCGAAAGATTGATGCTCGAAAAAGATTTCCAAGGCTTAATGATTTTGCTCCAGAATGTTCCAACACAAAACTGGACTGATTCCAATATAAGTGTATTGGTTGCTGAGGCGTATAGGCTCAAGTTTGCTTTTGCTGATGCTCCAAACCATCTGCATAATGCCGGCAAGTCGGATAGATGACCTGGGTTGAAGCGATGACGTGAAACAACGGACATACTGGATTCGGCAGGGTAATCTTCCGATTGGAGGTGCGTTCTGAATGCTTACGAAAGGCCTAATATTTTAAGTGAATTATATGTTTTTAATTTTACAAAAATGGCAGCTTTGCGCTGATTTCTTTGTAAAGAAATATGTCCTTTAGTTTTGTGACTTCAATTTTATTTACTATTTGATTTTATTAATACGTTATTTTACTAGATAGAGTTACACATACCATTAAGACACAAGACGCCGCTTTTAAAGACTGTACGAAAATGAAAGCGTTTAAAATTTTCTGCCAGAAAAATCCGAATTGACGTACGGAATCTTGCCGGACCGGACGTCGATTCTGATTGGTGTTCGGGATTTTTCTGAAAATTCTTAAAATATGCAGGGCCGTCCTAAATATGGCGCATACGGGGCAGGATTTTCGAGGATTAGCGATGTATATGGTTCGTTCTATCGAACGAAGAATCAAGAAGATTCATTGCCTACATACATGGAGATTGCACTACAAACATTTTTTTTGAAGCCAACACCCAATGCCCAAACTAGGAAGCTGGAAATACTTAGACTACTTATATGAGGACTATAGTGATAAATCTCGTTTAGTGATAAGGTGTAAAATTGAATGTAAATGCACAAGATCAATTGTGCTTATACCGTGGCAGAGGGGAAAAGCTACCGCAAGGCTAGTCCTTATAATAATTAGTCAAAGTTGTTGGCGTGTCCCTGGGTTGTCCCTTTTTAATCCAACGACAAAAAAAAAATTTTTGATTTAATTGTTGTTCTGACAGAAAGAGACAAACCTAAAGTTTGAAACAACAATACAAAAGAAGGTTGAACATTATCGACCGCCATTGAGAATTTTCGTCTTTAAATGATTCCAATCCTCCTTGGATTGGTATCCTTTATCATTCTAAATCCATAGCCAAAACCGATGACCTCACATCTCCATGTATATAGGGTCCTTCTTAATATGCTGACACTTTTTAAAGGAGACCATCAGACCGTCAAACTGAACAATTTTCACTATGGGACCAATATAAAAATCGCGAAAAAAAATCTGATGTTCCATACTAAATTACAAACCTACTCAAGCTAAATGTATGGGACAGCTTCGATGGAGCAGATTTCGATGTTGGTCCCATAATGAAAGTTGTTCAGTTTATGGTCTAATCATCCTCCTACAAAACTGTCAGCATATTAAGTTGGACCTTGTAAAGATCAAAGTCAAAAGTCAAAATTGTTTATTCAAAATAATATCACATAGATAACTTTTTGACGTCATGTTTTTAAATCTACCACCGCGTCGGAAGGTGTTCCGCTGTAGAGAAGATGCGGCCAGAAACTCTACAACACACTTCTTTTAAACAAAACAAAATATACAAAGTACAATTACATAAATTCAATATTAAATTACATAGAGTAACATTGTCAAGACCAGACATTTTGGTCATTCAATTAGGCATTTAATCTTCTTGGGACGAACCAATTAGATCATCATTCGACATTTATGTGCAGTAGTAGCGCAGTATAGTGGCAGTGCGCGGGGCACATTGCTCGCAGAACCGACGGCCGATGGGGCCGAAAAGTTCTCGAGTGGCGACCGCGTACCGGAAAGCGCATCGTGGGTAGGCACGGTTGACCAATGACCTGACGGCGGAAACCCGTTGGATGAGGGCAGCGCAGGACCGGTCGTTGTGGCGATACTTGGGGGAGGCCTATGTCCAGCAGTGGATGTCCAACGGCTGAGATGATGATGAGTATCGCATAAGCGAAACTTCTTGGTCAACGAGTGGTGCATAGCTCGACAACCGCGGGTGTCCGGATATGCGGCGTCTAGTAACATCGTCTGTGCAGTAATTAAGAACTGCGTTTTGAGTAATGCCAGCTGAAATCAATGAAAATTAATGTTAATACAGGGTCCAACTTAATATGCTGACAGTTTTTTAACAGGATGATCAGACCATCAAACTGAACAACTTTCTCTATGGAATTAAAAACGAAATCCCGAAAAAAAAATCTGCAGTCCCAATAATTTTTTCGCGATTTCGATGTTGGTGCCATAGACAAAGTTGTTAAGTATGATGGTCTGATCATCCTCTTAAAAAAGTGTCAGCATATTAAGAAGGACCCTATATAGCTAGCCATATCATATATAGGGCCAGATTAGATATTATATACACACACAAAATTGTAAAACTCACGAAAATTAATGATGTAAATAAAATATATACTTAATATTATTCGTGTGCTATATATTATGAAAATTTTATATGCATTGTCATTATCACAATAAATGTATTATCATGAAAGTTTTTGGATTTCATTTTACTAACATTCGATAACTGATCGAAACCCGTAAGGATCAGCGCACATCTAGCGGAGAACTGTTCGAGGATTTCCCAGTGCTCAAGGAAATGTCGCCCTTATCTAATTGAAATAGAGTTTAAAATAAGTGTCATGTTATAATTTAACCTAGCGGGCGGCGGAGTTTGCCAACGCACGCTATTTACAACTGTATTTGAATCGCATAAGGACATTTCATTGCATACATACATACATATTCTCACGCCTGTCTCCCACTGGGGTAGGCAGAGAACGGAACGCCACCTACGATCCTGGCAAACCTCTCTAGCTTCCTCAGAAGCCACCTATCACGACTTAAGAGTCATTTTACCGTTCAGTGGCGTCAATCAAAGTAAGATTTCTCAATAATGAAAACCCGAAAAAGTGCTACTCCAATTTACTACAAAAGCTTGAAAGCAATTTTATAGTATAGTTTTTTAGGTTCTAAACATTCCACCACGCGAATCCGGATTGGTAGCCTTCAGATACGCATCGGAATTTCTTCTTCAGCGTATGCAGGTTTCCTCAAAATGTTTTCCTTCACCGTTTGAAATCTCGTTGGTACATGGCATGTCATCCGTGCGAACCTGGACCTCAAAATTGAGTTTCCGTAGCTTTCCGCAACGCGCCGCCGACGCTCTTTGTATGATTAAACATTAAACCATAGAGAAATTCACACAAAAAACCTATTAAAATCTTTTTAGAATTTAAGTTTTCGGTTTAGGAAGCGCTCGTTGGCGTAGTGGAGTTTCGGTATTCGAAACGATCACCGAAGTTAAGCAACGTCAGGTCTGGTCAATATTTGGATGGGTGACCGTGTAGTGGTATTTATTTAATCTCGCGCGTTCCGTACTTCGGAAGGTACGTTAAGCAGTTGGTCTCCGATAGTTCCGTCAGACGGCGTTGTAACTATTCGTTAAGCCAGGTCAGAGGCCTATTAAGGCGGCTTGAAAATTCTCTGACAGCAAATTGACCACTAACTTGCCTCCACCAACTCGCACTGGTACGGCCCCGCGTGGTGGAGTATGGCCCACTCCCTCTCACCCTTTTTCGTGAGAGGAGGCCTTTGCTCTACAGTGGGATTCTATAGGCTATAACTTAACTGGATTGAGAAAGGTATCTAAAAACATTCTTAACACATAATATAATTCCTCCCCGAAACCTCTCAATCTGTTTACATCTTAAAACGAATTTCAGACACCGGTTTATGTAGTCTTATAAGAACTTTGTAAATATAGCCACGCTGACCCTTTGCACCTGCGCATTGGTGACGACCTTGACCTTGCCCCAGAACCTGACATTGACAGCCGAGTGACCTCCAATAAATGTAATCGAAACCTTTCCTAACATTGTAGCTGGTTGTGCCTTTCAGATATGTGCTTAAATCTGAACATTGGTGATAAAACTAGTGGAGAACAGAGTTTCATGGACATAACCTTGATTGTGTAATGTAAGTAACTATACCTAGTTTGTAATAATGTCCTTGATTTGTAGTTAACCGTGATATAGGCTTCGGGTCCTCGGTCTTTTTGGGTTGTTATTCAAATATATGACTGTATTGGTATTAAAAATGCTTACGTACTTGAGTTTAGACTATTCAAACATTGGTGGTGGTTGGTGAACATTATGTTGTTTAACTTTTATGTACCTACTTGGGCGATCGAGCTCTTTAAGAGGATAGGCGGGCTGAAATGCTAATTTCGAGAATAGGTCACATTATACATATTTTTCCGATACACTCTACTGACTAGAGTGCGAAAGAGACAACTGCAGCTCGGACCAATTTTATCAACATAAAACCGACGAAAACAGCATTTCGTATTCCTCTGTTTCCTCCTCCAAAACTAAACCGTTTTTAATAATTCTTTCAAGAATAATATGAGAAAGACTTTGGCTATGTCTGGATGTTTTACTTTTTTTGTTTTTATTCGTCATATTTGTCTGCTGGATGTCTGAAAACGGGCGGTAAAATTTGTCATTTTCGAAGGTCCCTAGTTTATACAGTAATTAATTAATGCAAAAAAGTAAAACATAGGGACATAGCAGAGGTAACATAGATTATATGGTAAAAAATGTTTTGCTCTAGTGTCATTACGTTTACGTTTGTATGGATAAAACGGTACTCGCTGAAATCCCTAAACCATCGAACCTACTTCTAGTCAACTCACGCCTGACTTCAAATAATAGCAATGATTAAAAAAACGCTTTACGAGCTTTCGTACCTCATCATGGATAACTAGGTATACTTGATCATCAATCATCATTTATGTAAGTTTAACTTGAGATATAAAATGTAATAAGGCTGTTGTTATCCTAAATAAATAAAATCTGTTGTTATCCTAAATAAATAAAATGGAATGGTAAAAAAAACTTTTTAAGGGTATAGCTGTTGGCGCGCTCGATACAAACGAAGTCTGGTGATATTTTCAATACTAACCGATTAAACTCAATTAAATTTTGCAGGAACAATCTAGAAACAAATCTCTATGCTTGTATCGTGTCAGATTTTCCTTAAAATGTACAGTGTCTCAAAGATTTCCATACAAATCTTAAATTAATCCTAGCATTGAAACTGTATATTTTAACGAAAATCGGACACGGTAGAGCATAGAGATTTGTTCCTAGATTGTTTCTGCAAAATGTCATTGAGTTTAATTGGTTAGTATTGAAAATATCACCAGACTTCGTTTGTACGCATCCGGAATAAACTTCTCTTAAACGGACCAGCCAACAATAATAATAATGGTTAAATAATTTAGTTAACTCACTCATAATATTGTAATATTCCTACACCTACCTAAGCGTTGTTATCATGAAACCCCATGTTTACACATTTAACAAGAAAACGAATAATTTATTATGGTTTTCCGGTTTCCTTACCAATGTGCCCAATTACCCAACAACAGTGTGACTAAACAGTACAAAATGGTACCTACGGTTGATATACAAAAAGTCACGTATGCAGTAAGATAAATATTCTTTTCATCCCCCCATCTCGGAAAGAGTATTTTTGCTCTTCGATATCTGAGTGCAAAAGCCGTTTTTATCCGCTAGAGGATAAAGTAAATTGAATTCAAAACATCATTAAACAACATTTACTTCTCCCTCCATGGTGCCGAATTTATCATGCAACCATTTTTTTTTTGCATTTAGTCTTTTCCTCGCTGAGGTGGGATGAAAAGTTACGTGTTGCACTCGAGTGCAAAGATTTTTCACCTCGTGCTCTTTTGATTCTAATTTTTGAATCCTTCGCTTGCTCGGTCATCAAAATTGAGCACGCGGTTAAAAAGCAACTGTGCACTCTTGTATAACAAATAACTATTATTTGCATACAAAAATACACAAAAAACAACAACAATATACACGAACGAGAAGGGTATAAAAGGCGGCCTTATCACTAAAAGTGATTTCTTCCAAACAACCAGTGGATGGAAGAAGTCTTACATGAGATAAATGCTAGAATGTCAGAGTTTTTTCAAACCGCCTTACGGCCTCTGACGTGGTTTTTATGTAACGACTACTACCACCAGAGATAGTAGCCGAGACCAATGGCTTAACGTGCCTTCCGAAGCACGGAATCATCTTTCTTTTCAGACAATCAGGTGATTCAGCCTGCAACGTCCTAACCAACTGGGTAAAAATGCACAAAGTGACATATCACTAGGTGTCCCCCGTGGGAATCGAACCCACGACCTCCGTGTCAAGAGCCCAATGCTTTTAACCATTAGACCACAGAGGTAGTCATGATGTACACACGGCAACACATCAAGCTACACAAAACCAACATAAGCTGGCCGCGCGTCGGTTGAGTAACCTATAACGACGCGCGGCCAGCTTATGTTGGTTTTGTATAACTTGATGTGTCGCCGTGTGTACAATACTTAGAAATAAACTCAGAATGCCCATACACATTTGACTATTTATATGTGGATTGGTTACGCGTGTAATTCTACTAACAAACATTTCTGCCACTTTTTGCGGGGGGCGAGGTAACATGAAATCCGCAACTTTGGATTTTATTCCCCATAACCTTAGATTCTAATTTTGAATGTTAAAAATCATGAAAAGTAGTCTCGTGTGAACGTTCTAAGTTCGAAGTTATTATTTCGCAATTATAGGCTGTCTCGTTTAGTGATAAGGTATAAAATTGAATGTAAATGCACAAGATCAATTGTGCTTATACCGTGGCAGAGGGGAAATGCTACCGTAAGACTAGTCCTTTTAATAATTAGTCAAAGAATTAAACCGTTATTTACTCATGTCAACAATATTTTTAAGCACTGACCACAGCGGTCGGGCGGGTGGAACGCCCAGCGGACTCATATCGCGGTGTTCTTCCTGCCACGTTTCCGTTTAATTCGATAACACTATATTATATGTTCGATTTATTTAGTGTTGCGTGTGAATCCCGTGTTTTGGGATTTGTTTATTGCTGGTGGGACGTTACATTATAAGAACGTAGTTAAGTATACAGTACAGTCGCCATCAGATATATCGTAGGCCGTAGCATACAAGGTGTTCAATTATTTCTGAGCAGTGATAAATTTCAATAAATTCTTTACGGCAAATGTTACTAATTATATCTAAACATGTATTTTGTCATAAATATCGGAACAACTTATTTTCAATTATTTCTTTACTATGTTATGAAAAGATGAAATATATTAAAATTGAAATGTAAAACAATGGAGTGAGGTCTTTTTTCGTTAACTGCTCTGATGTTTAAGATCACCGTGGATGCGTAGATAAAGTTGATGTTCAGATATTTTTGATTGGTTATGTCTAAAAAATTATTGAAAATGTAGACCTGCTTAGAAATATTTGACCTCCTTCTTTGCTATGATATATCTGATGGCGACGTTCTTCGTTCTTCGTTTCGATCGTTTCGATTTACGATCTTAGTTTGCGCAGTTCCCCGACAAAACCCGAAGTCATTTAGTGATCAAAGGGTGCAAAGTCGGATAGCAGCGAAAAGGGCGCGAAAACTGAAGATGGCACATCCTGATTGGTCAATATCATTTCGCGCGTTATTTTTGTCTACTGCTCAGGTAGCCAGGTACATCGGGGGAACTTATAAATCTGGTAATACTGTACTTACTAACCTAGTTTTCTTTAAGGAGGAGTAATTAAAGCCACTCTACCAGTCTAATACTGAAACATGTATTTCCCGCTCGTTTGGTTTAGTTCGTCTTGGCGGCACTCCGGGCTACCAAATTTAATCTAGTCTTACGACTTATAATATCACTTTTGACAACTGACTATGCAAGTCTACCTTTTAGTAATCGGAGAGAATGGAGAGGCACTTCAGAAGAAGAAAAGATATATTTACTAAACTCAAACTCAAAATGTTTTATTCAAAAGATAGCTTTCTGACGTCATTTTTAACTCTACCTCCGCGTCGGAAGGCGTTTTAGAGAAGATGCGGTCAGAAACTCTACAACAAACATCTTTAAAAAAAATTACAAAGTACACCTACAATTACAATTACAATTGAATTATGTAGTGTAACATTGTCAGGACCAGACATTTTGGTCATTCACATAATCATCGAGTTTATAGTAACCTTTTTTACAGAGGACTTGCTTAACGTGGAACTTAAACTTTTTGTCTGGCATGTTTAGAGTATCCTCTGGTATCTTATTATATTAGCGTATACAATGCCCCATGAATGAGGTGTTGACTTTACTGAGTCGAAAATTTGGGAATACTAATTTATTTTTTGCGAAACAGAGACAAATTTTTGCGAAAGTATAAAATATTTTCGTAAATATATTGACTGTAGAAAGTCAAAATACTCTCAAAACAAACTATTCACAAATGAAAATGGTGTGCAGCTTGCAGCCTAGGCCATGTCCCACGATATTATTTGGTGATGGAAAAGTTATCTTATCCTTAACATTACATGATAACGATCAGGCTTCAAGAACGTACTTACTAAACGCGCTTCACACGAATCCCGTGATTACAAATTCCCAATAACGGGATTCATATCCCACCCCTTAATAACTCCGCAGTTTTAAACTCAGTTCGTATAATGGTCACAAGTGTTCCCTAATTAGTTAGAAATAATAAACTCGTGGCTTTCCTCGTGATAAAGCTTTATACAGTATATAAAATGGCGACGGGCGAGGGTGACGAATTAATTGTGTTCCAGTTATGTTAGTTAACGTTACTGTTTCGAGGAGACAGGAGTTAGAGGTGAGTTTGATTGATTGTTTGAAATATAACTATTACTTAAACAGAAATTAAGAGTAGTTTATTTCGTGAGCGCTAATGCGCGCTACATACAAACGAAGTCTGTTGACATTTTCAATACTAACCAATTAAAGTCAATGATATTTTTCAGAAACAATCTAGGAACAAATATCTATGCTTGTATCGTGTCCGATTTTCGTTAAAATATACAGTTTCAATGCTAGGATTGTACTGTAACTTTAAAACTGTACATTTTAAGGAAAATCTGACACGATACAAGCATAGAGATTTGTTTCGAGATTGTTTCTGAAAAATTTCATTGAGTTTAATCGGTTAGTATTGAAAATATCACCAGACTTCGTTTGTATGGAGCGCGCCAACAGTAATATACCCTTAAGCAGACATTAAGAGAAGTTTATTCCGTGAGCGCTAATGCGCACTGCATACAAACGATGTCTGGTGATATTTTCAATACTAACCTATTAAAGTCAAAGACATTTTTCAGAAACAATCTAGAACCTGATCTCTATGCTTGAATGAAGTCAGATTTTCGTTAAAATAAACAATTGTAACGCTAGGATTAATTTAAAAATTATTATGGAAATCTTTGAAGCACTGTAACTTTAAAACTATATATTTTAACGAAAATTTGACTTCATACAAGCATAGAGTTTAGTTTCTAGATTGTTTCTGCAAAATTTCATTGAGTTTAATCGGTTAGTATTGAAAATATCACCAGACTTCGTTTGCATGGAGCGCGCTCCGTATTATATTCCCTTAATGGTCTACATACTCGTATCAAGGCTAGTATGTAGGTACATAGGCCGCGTCAATCGACAATTTAGATAAGTTTGGGAATTATCATTTTTTTGTTCAAATCCAGGGCCGAAAATCAGCCTGCGCCCTTTCCAAAAATGTTTTTGATCGCGTTTTTAGATCATCAATTTAATTCTTGTAGTAATATAAGATCTAAGTAATTTGGCTTTCATATACACCCTGTATACGGTTCGGGGAATTAGACGTTTGGGTCAAAACTTGGACGTTCGGGGAAATGGACGGTCAGGGAATTGGTCGTAACTGATAAAACGACTGCAGTATGATATGAGTCATTGTCAAGTTTGTTATTAATAAGTTTGTTATACAACGTGTTAATGAATAAGCGCAAAACCTCATACACCCCTAATTGATTTATAACAAAATAATTAGATTGAAACCATAATTTCATTATTTTGAAACTTAAAATTAAAAGCTATTCGCATTTTAAGTGTTGAAGCAAAAATGATTTGTTATCATTTCAGCAATGAATGAAAGCGCTAATCTTGTTTTGGTAGTAAGTAGGGTTAGAGTGCCCGAGCGGAGGGTTGAGATCGAGTTCAGTAGATTTTAAATTTTACATCAAATTTATTTAATATTTTGAAGTAAACAAACCTATGTAGAAACCATGATAATTCGATTCTGCTCTCGATTCTAAACTACTCTCTAGTTTTGCGTTAATTCATTAACACATTGTATTTTCCAACTAGGTATCGAATATTAAAACTGTTTTTGAATCCATTGTATTATAAAATACTAGCGTAAATTCAATGTTTGAATCTTATTGAGATTTTTGAAGAAAGAAGTCCTGAGCATATCCTGTAAAGAAGATACTACAATCGATATAAAGAGAAGATTGATCAACCATTATAACTTGAACCTCGAACAAAAAGAAGAAAGAAGCAAGCTCTAGTCAGTTGCGGCTCATCGTATGGCAGTTTGCTTGTGGTATATTGCCAGCTGCCTAGCGAAGGGCAACAAACGACAGAGTTGATCGGCATTTGAAGACAAGAACTTGGTAGAAGAACGCAATTGAAGATATTATGAAGTCCATACTACGGGTAGTACCTACTATGTTGTGCCTGTCCGAGCAACTTTTCCTACTGGTCCCGCATTGAAGCTTGAATATAGACAGAAAGTTGTCCCCATAATGACCGGTACAAAAACCATTGGTTAGGCTGTACAGAAGATAGCAAAGCCGTTGGTGACGTCTACCATGCAACCCTCGCGACAGCCGCGGAAACTAATATCGTCGGCTAAAGTGTCAGACCTCGTAACTCCATTAGATTAAATTTTACAGGCGGCACAAAAAACGTCACCACGAACAAAGTTATAAACACGCCCAGAGTTATATGGTTTTCTATTTATCGTTTTAAATTGTAACGGCTTATTAAAAGGATTTAAGAGTTGTGCCATGGATGCATTCAGAAATAAGTAAGAAAATTGTATAAAAATTTAATTTGAAGAATAAAATGGAGTTACGAGTTTTGACACTTTGACTTTGACTCGGCTTTTGCATAATGATGCATAATCTCCTTAGTAATTTCGATATTTACTGCTGATTTGAACGTGTGACTTTCAATTCTGATAATTTCATTCTGATAACAAACTATTCAGTGACATTACTCTTACACAGGTAGGTATTTATAAGATTTCCATGCATTTGCAGGGTGCAACAGAAACGCTTGGTCATATTTTATATTTAAAGGGGTGCTTTTGACCATCAAACTGAACAACTTTCTCTATGGAGCCAATATTGAAAACGCGAAGGCTGCGTTCGGGGGCATCCATTAATTACGTGAGCCAATCTCACGTGAGGTGTCGGCAAATATAACGTAATTTTTT
The DNA here is from genome assembly GCA_963924505.1 of Agonopterix alstromeriana. Taxonomy (NCBI): domain Eukaryota; kingdom Metazoa; phylum Arthropoda; class Insecta; order Lepidoptera; family Depressariidae; genus Agonopterix; species Agonopterix alstromeriana. Next base: position 13,388,676 of record OZ004681.1, read on the forward strand.
TTCTGCATGTAACAGTATAAAATTGTGAGATCATGCACAGATTAACGTAATTATACTAAAAATACGCTTTAAAAAAAACAGAGAGAGATTAGGAGGGAGGGAGGGAGGGGGGGGGGGGGGGGTCGAGCAAAATCTCTCGACATCTCACCAGAGTCTAAAAATCTATAAAAATATACGCCCCCTTTCTCTACAAAACCGAAATACCTCATCTTCAGTTTATGGAACAGATATTTTTTTCTGTTTGATGGTCTGAAGCAACCCTTTAAATAAGACCTCACCTTTGTTATAACCTGTATCATTCCTTTTGTTCTTTTGTAAATAATAAATTCAACAAGCATCCTCCCGTAGGATAATTTCGTCCTGCACCGAGGCCGAGGCCGAGGCCGAGCCCTAGGCCGAGGGGCATTAAAGCCAATAACGTGTAATTACAGTCTGAACTCGTTTGACTCATCCGAGAGCGTGAGGTGCTTGCCCGATCTGCAAGGACACGGATTGATCGGGAGCTTTACCATTGTCATCTTGACGACACAATAATTTTGCGATTTTGATACAATACAAATACAAAATTCTTTATTTTTTTCACCATAAACACAAAGTTAATTAAAACAAATTACAACTATTAGATAAAGTACAAGAGTTTGTGGGTGGAGACTGGTGCTTGGTAAGTAGGTATTTGTACTAGTACACACTTCAAGTCACCAGGTCTTCTCCCGCCAGAAGTAAGAAGTACATTTATTATAAAGATGACCCTGAATGATCTGATCCGCCGGGCGCTCATTTCAGCCAACGTTCCGAACGTCAGCGAGCCCTCTGGACTGTGTCGCACCGATGGCCTAACCCTTATCCCCTGGCAGAAAGGCCGTTGTCTCCTATGGGATGCCACCTGCGTGAGCACCTTTGCACGGACATACCTCCCCAGTACCACGCAGGTAGCGGGGTCAGCTGCCGAACACGCGGCACACGTGAAGCACTCCAGATACTCCTGCTTGGAAGCGAACCACATATTTGTCCCGTTCGCCGTGGAGACAGCCGGCCCCTGGGGTGCAGAGGCAAAGGACTTTGTCAAAGACTTGAGCCGACGGCTCCAGGACGGGGGCTGCGACCCCCGTTCCGGTTCGTTTCTGGTCCAACGCATAGCATTGGCAATACAAAGCGGCAACGCCGCCAGTGTTTTAGGCTCCTTTACACCAGAAACCAAACCTGGCGGGCTCCTAGATTAGCATAGGTCCTTTCTTCTTCTTTTTTTTCCTTTCTTTACTGTATAGTATTAATTATTTTTAAAGATTAAACTAAATTTAATTTACAAAACAAAGTAATATAATTTAGGAAGACCTGTGTATTGTGTAAATAAATGTATTTAAATATACTAGTGTTGTGTATGTAGGTATATGTTTTGTTTTAGCATGTAGGTACCATAAAATATAGCTGATGAATTGGTGTGTTTTTTGGATGATGTTGGCTCCATAGGTTGTTCAGTTTGATGGTCTGAAGCACCCTGCCTTTAACGCATTTCAGTTTACACTCTGTAGATATAATAAAACTTGTAGTAATATTGAACGAGTAGAGGTGGTGAAGGATTACGTCTATCTTGGGCATTGTTTATCCATTGATCAAGAATCCCAGGTAAAGGAGATCGAAAGGAGAATTCGACTAGGATGGGCGGCTTTTGGTAAACTGGATGACGTCTTTAAGTCTAAACTCCCACAATGCCTAAAGATCAACGTGTTCTGCCCACACTTACTTATGGTGCAGAAGCATGGACGCTGACTAGGCAAAACATGCACAAAATAAAAGTCGCACAAAGAGCCATGGAGCGTACCATGCTGGGAATATCGCTTTTGGACCGCGTACCCAACGTAGAAATCCGTCGAAGAACTAAGGTCGACGACGTTGGAGATCGGTTACAAAGTTGAAGTGGAGATGGGCGGGACATTTGGCTAGAAGGAAAGACGGCCGGTGGACCAAGGCAATATCGGAATGGTGGCCAAGAGAAGGAAGGAGGTCCGTGGGTAGACCACCGATGCGATTTGTCAGACGTCATTTTAAGGGTTGTGGGTCGTACATGGATCAGATTTGCACAGGACCGTGAGGAGTGGCGCAATAAAAAGGAGGCCTATGCCCAGCAGTGGGTTGATGTGATCTGATTTGATTGATTGATTGATTGATAGTAATATTTAAAGGGATGGTTTAAACCTTTACTTACAACTGTACAAAATCTGTTGTCTGCAACACTGCAGTGCCTTACCTATACTCGATTCAAATGTATGCTTATATTACGTTATATGCTTATATTTTACGTTTTGCTCCGATCAGTTTGCTCCCGTAGTAAAAGTTGTTCAGTTTGATAGGTAGACTCTTAGTTAAAAAGAATGGTAATGATATCAATTTCACCCCTGTATAGTGCATTTTTTCCCATGTTACACCCTATAACGTCTGCGAAAAAAAAAATCACCCGTCAAATGTATGGGACATTAGGATCGAGTAGGTTTTGCAGTTTTGTATGGAACAGAAGATTTCATTTCGCGATTTTTAAGGCAGGTAGGCCCTGACAGTTTTTTGTAAAAAACAAAAAGTTATCATACATTTTGAACATGGATCTGTCATTTATAGGGGAAAAGTATGGAAATGACCTCCGCCATGTCCCTGTTTGATTTGATACATGCTTCCAGGGAAACCCTATATAGGTAACCTGTTGTTGAGCGTAATAAAGAAATTAACATAAATGAAGTTAACCGCACCTCAGTCGCCGCACGCAGAATTTGTAGCCGCGGTTGCCAGCGACTGCGGTGCGGGTAGGTGTGCGTTCACCTTTAGTTTTTGTGTCGGAACGGAAGTCGCAATAGCAACCAATGGAGAACCGCATCAGAAACTAGTGCAGTGTGCCCCAGACCCGCAGTGAGTGCCCCGGGACGTCGAGTTGAAGGGCAGCGTCTCCGATGTCATAAACACTATAAACATTTTGTTCACGTGCTACTTCGGTTCTTGTCTTCGTCGATAAACCGAGAAAAGTGAAAGATTACAGTATTTTTTTTTTGTTTTGTTGATAAATCGGGTATGCCAGCGTGTGTGAAAAAAAATTAAATAATTAATTTCTTTTCATTTCATTTCACATATTCACATAAGTATAATCACATGCTCACGACTATATTCCCCGAGGAGGTAGTCAGAGAGATTCTGAAACCTCAGAACATACATGTTTCACATAAATTCACAAAAAAACTAAAATCAGTTCGTAGATAAGAAGCTCATTCAAAGTCAAAGTAAAATTATCACACAGATAACTTTTTACGTCATGTTTTTGACTCTACCACCGCGTTGGAAGGTGTTCCGTTGTAGAGAAGATGCGGCCAGAAACTCGAAAACACACTTCTTTTAAACAAAATAAAAAAATATACAAAGTACAATAACAATAATCCGATATTAAATTACATAGTGTAACATTGTCAAGACCAGACATTTTGGTCATTCAAATATTGATTGACAAATATTAATAAATATTAATTGAGATAGATTATTGGTTCTTTATAACAGATTGTTAAAATGTTTAAAAATATATAATTAAATAATAACAATAGCTAGTTTTTAAGCTATAATCAATTTTATTCAAATATTTTAGTTTTAATTATTATTAAATTACAAGTAGAAAGTATTGAAACATTAGGAAGTAGGAATCGTACTCGTAGAACGGGATAAACCTTTAGTAACAAGTAACAAAGAAAAGTATAATACAGTATCTTACTAATATTATAAATGTCAAAGTTTGGATGTTTGAATGTTTAGACGTTTGGATGTTTGTCACTCAATCACGCTCAAACGGCTGAACGGATTTAGATGAAATTTGGCTCACAGATACACAGTATAAATATTTTGGATTAACACATAACATATGATACTTATTTTATGTCCACGCAGACGGAGTCGCGGGCAACAGCTAGTAACAGTAACTTTATAAGATAGACTTAGCTCTACCTATGTATGCCTGTCTTAACCTTAATTCAACTTTTTAACTTCGATGACAGAAACTGAAGTAGGTAGCTCATTGGCCAATGACCATCGATATTATAATGTTCCCTTCGGCCTTGTGGGAGCAATAAGCCGTGTTTACGATCGTCTAGACTCATCCTGAAACATATTACCGCCCCGACATTGCCATGATGTGCATCAAAACATAAACTCACGACCATTATCCCTTTAGGGGTGGTCAGAAACTCTACTACACTTACCAATTAAGTAGGTTTCTTTAAGCATACAGGTGTAGCAAGATTTCTCCTTTTAGATTTAAGATTTTGGGATTCACACTACGTCACACTGGACAGAGTTTCGGTACTACTAGTGAAACGTGGATGTTCTGTGGTTTCAGAATATCTCTGACTACCCCCTCGGGGAATAAAGTCGAGAGCATATGTTATTTTGGGATTTTTACGTGTAAACTGATGATGTGGCGCTCACATACATACTGCATACACATACTCGTATACAACGTGTTAATGAATAAGCGCAAAACCTCATACACCCCAACTGATTTATAACAAAATAATTAGATTAAAATAATAATTTCATTATTTTGATAGTTCAAATTTAAAGTTATTCGCATTTTAAGTTTTCAGGCAAAAATGAGTTTTTATCATTTCAGCAATGAATGAAAGCGTTAGCGTGCTCAGGGATACATTTTAAGTATCTTGTTTTGGTAGTGAGAAGGGGGAGTGTGCCCGAGCGGTGGGTTGAGATCGAGTTCAGTAAATTAAAAAATTTTACAAACCAATTATTTAATATTTTGAAAAAAAAATCCTATGTTGAAAACATGATAATTCGATTCTGCTCTTGATTCTAAACAAACTACTTTCTATTTTTGCGTTAATTCATTAACACGTTGTATACTCACTACCGTAATCCTTGTCGGGGTGGTCATAAAAAAGCACTGCATAAAAAACCTTTTATCCCTTAGTCGCCTACCATGCCCACGGGTAGAAATAGGGTGAAGCATTCTATGCGGAAAAGATGGTAAGTAGACACGTGCTTATACAGGGTGAAATTGATATCATTAGCATCCTTTTAAACTAAGAGCCTAACCATCAAACTGAACAACTTTCACTATGGGAGCAAACCGATCGGAGCAAAAAAAAATCTGCTGTTCAATCAGTTTAAAAGGATGATAATGATATCAATTTAACCCTGCAGAGACAGAAATAATAATCTGTCTTCTATATTCGTGAATAATTGACGTTTAATGTTTACTTATCGACAGCTATTTTATGTAAATAATAAGTACTATGAAAATACTATGTAGTTAAGAGGATATAATTCGGAGCGCGCTCCATACAAACGTACTATGATGATAAGATAAGATAAGATAAATATTCTTTATTTGCACACCAAAATACACAAAAAACAACAACAATATACGCGAACAAGAAGTGTACAAAAGGCGACCTTATCACTAAAAGTTATTTCTTCCAGACAACCAGAGGTGCTATTGTGTAACTCTTTACGATTACGATACAATACACGAATACGGATCGATCGTGGTTAAAATTTCGTATTGTGTAAAAAAATTTCCTCGAATCGGCATGAAATGAATGTAAATAGAATGATTTTCACACAAATTTCGCGTCTGGTTTTTGCTTTGTCAAGAATTTGAAGAAATAAAAAGGCCAATTAAAATTAAGTAAAACACGGATTTGCAGCTTCAAACTTACACTAAAAACGAAGAATTTTCAATTTTGAGACATAAAACCTTTTTTTTTTCAAAATAAACGGAATCTTACCAATAAATATACAAATTTTTATTTAGAATGCAACTATACGAACAAAACGCAAACCAGTGGCAACATTTTTAATTCTCTATGGTTTTTCAAGTTCTGCTACTCGATACTAGATGGCGCTTCACATGTCTTTATTTTTTTTTATTACAACGATATGAGACATGAAAGAATGAGAAAACGCCATAGATTTAACACTATCGCTGTTTCGTTTGCACACACCTTTGGTGCTATTTCGAAAAAATGTATGATATTCAAAACGACAATGTCATAACGTAAAATTTTATTGTAATAAATTTTACAATCGTGATATTATTGATACGAAATTACAATTACCATACCATACTGGAAGGGAAGAGAGGCAGAGGAAGACCTAGACAGAGTTATCTAGCCCAAATCAAGGAAGATGAGATGATGACGATTCCACATGAAAAGAAAATTGGCAGCAAAACCGGGAAGCACGGCCCAACAGTAGGACAGCAATGGCTGATATACCTAATAATAAAGTGAAAAGTTGTTCTTGGACCCCTAAGACGACACTCTGACCGGAAAAACCACAACTTTGTCACGGATAAACTGTCCCAAAGTAAGTTGAAATTTTATCAATTTCTGGCTAACACTAACGAACACACAATTAAAGTATTTATTCAGAAAATTCTGCCAAAGCTATCCATGTCAAATCTACACATATAACAGTCACCGCTAGTACAATACATTTGGTAGTAATTAGGTTGACTCTACAAAAAAGAGAGTTGAGTCTGAGTCAATCAAACAAAATGAGGTTTTCTATTGCCCGTCAACTCATCATGTTAAAAATTCAACAAAAAACAAACAGGAGTCTGTGTTGTGAACAATAATTAATATGATTTCGTTATTTATCCATCTGCTCTCCGTTCTACGTTAGTGGATATTGTTCAAGGGGAGCGGAGAAGAAATTTCTCATATTTGTGTGGCGTTATCAAAGCAGAGATAGGCGGAGTGGAGTTGTCACGGTCAGGGCAAAGAGGGTCCCATACAAAATTGGACGATATTAAAGGGAATGTTTTTGGGTAGACTAGGTAAATAGTAGCAATTCGGTTCTGTTGCTGTGGGTCACAAGATAACTAACATGCTCGTCGCTTCGCTCCTCGCTAACCTAACCGAGTAATGAAGAGCTATCTCGATAACTGTGAATCCTAGCAAAAAAATAGCTAATTTTTCGAACCCCTGGGGTACCCGTAAACCCACCCTTCCACATGCAAAAATGAAAAAAAAAAATATTTTTGAAAATTTTACAAGTCCAGCCCCCATACAAATTTCAACCGAAAATTCGACTAAGTCGATGGTTCATACAATTTCGATCAAAATTTTTCTAAGTCTCGAACCCTTCTTCCGACACTTACATAGACGACAAGTTTTGAAAATTTTACAAGTCCAGCCCCCATACTAATTTCACCCGAAAATTCGACTAAGTCGATGGTTCAAACAATTTCGATCAAAATTTTTCTAAGTCCCAGCTCCATATAAAATTAGCGTAAAAATTTTCACCCTCTGCGACACCCTAACCGTTGTCAGCGGTATGCGGCGTGACCATACATCTCCACTCAATTCCAGTATACCAATTTAAATTTGTTTTTATAACTTTTCAGATAAGCTACATCTAACTAACCCAAAAATTGCTGAGAGTCATAACAAAACCACAGAAACAGCAAACAAGAGAAGAGCTGAAGTCGCTTCCAGAAGTCTTTGGCAACATCAATCAGCAGCTAAAAATGAGCACTAATTTAAAATATCAAGGTCCGGTAGCTACTTTGATCAACATTTAAGTATTTGTATGATATTTCATTGTATAGGTTGTTTAAAAAGTAGGCGAGGGGGTGAGGTCAAATTGGTATGAGGAAGAGAAGTAAAGTATGTAGGTATTATTACTCTTTCCTATACTGTTGGTATAATGGTTGCCATGCCGGACTGGAAACGGGCTCGAATTTCTGGCCGGGTTCAAATCTTAAATTCTCTATGGTTCAAGGGGAGCGGAGAAGAGATTGCTCATAATTGTATGGCGGAATCAAAGCAGAGATAGGCGGAGTGGAGTAGGTAGTGGTGTACGGCGTGATAATACAACTCCACTCAATTCCAGTATCATCATCATCACAGCCTATATACTTCCCACTGCAGGGCACAGGCCTACCTTCAGTGAGGGTGTATGGGGGTTAGTCCACCAAGTGTGCCCAATCGGAATTTCTTAACATAACATAACATAACATAAATATTCTTTATTTGCACACCAAAAACATACAGCTACAAAACATAATACTAGAACGTACGTACGTTCTTCTTCAGCGTATGCAGGTTTCCTCACAATGTTGTCCTTCACCGTTTGAGAGTAGTCAGTATTACGTACATATGTTAGAAAAACTCATTGGTACATGGCATGTCTTCCGTGCGGATTCGAACCCGGTCCTCAAGATAGAGTTTCCATAGCTCTCCGCAACGCGCCACAAACGCTCTTATTACAGTATCATCATCATCGGCCTATATACGTTCCCCTGCAGGGCACAGGCATACCACTCTAGGAGTCCATACCTCTCCGCAATGCGCCACCGAGCTCTCCAGCATAATGTGACACTAACTATACTGGACACCGATTTAACTTTATTTTTATAACTTTTCAGACGAGCTACATCAAACTTACCCAAAAATTGCTGATATTCATAACAAAACCACATAAACAGCAAACAAGAGTATATCATACATATGGGCTCGCACTTGTAAGCTGAGTGAGTGCGGGTGAGACAGGAATACACTACTGTCATTCACCTTCTGTACATCCGAGGGGGTGAGGTTAAATTGGTATGAGGAAGAGAAGTAAAGTATGTAGGTATTAGTACTCTTTCCTATACTGTTGGTATAATGGTTACCATGCCGGACTAAAAACGGAATCGCGGTATGGTCATGGATGATATGTTTGTTTTGTTGTATGGTTTCCATAATAAAAAGTCCTATTATGTATTTTTAGCGAGTTCGGTGTGTAGAGTAAGACTCAGTTGCTTTTGTAGGAGTGAATAATTTATTGTAAAAACTTAAGCTAAATATATCTAAAATAAAGTATGTACAACTAGTAAGGAAATAACAGATTCCAATTGGACCAACGGGATGCAGCACGGGCCGCGGTCTTGTGCACCTGCCCCTCGCACCGCACGTCTAGTCTTGTTGTACTGTGACCCATGATATCTTTCAAGTCAACAGTGTATGTAAAATCTGTAAATAAAACATTATACTTTACCACATTATGTATTTTTATTTTATTCTAATATTTCCTGGAGGGGATGGCAGGCTACTATAATACTTTTTTCTTGGGCATTGTCACACAAATAATGATGATGATGATGAAATGTAACTTCAGTATCAGTTTACAATGGGCTCACTAACAGTTACCTACACTGGATAGAGTTTGGATTTGAAGAATTTTCTAGTGCGAGATTATATCAAATGAATGATGAAAGGTTTATCGATTTAATATTGATTTATTTCTTGTAAAGTTTAAGAGTTATACATGGTGCATAAATATTGTATGTCACGATATTTTACTCGTGAATAAATTTAAATAATGTTCATAATTTCCCAAGATAACTAAGATACTCAGGAAGAGTTGGTGCCGGTGACTCATAGAGAGACCTTTATCCCACCAGTGTGGGAAGAACGAGCCCAAAAATAATATTATTTCGAATCTATGTTATGATAGTTCTCATATAACCTTATTCAACTTACATAAGCATATGCTCACGAATATATTTCCCGAGGGGGTAGTCAAAGATATTCTGAAACCTCAGAACATCCACGTTTCACCAGTAGTACCAAAACTCTGTCCAGTGTGACGGGGGGTGAGCCCGTCGCCACATAATGGACAGTGGGTACAATACATGCCTCGAAATTGAAGCATGCAGGTTTCCTCACTATGTTTTCCTTCACCGAAAAGCCAGTGGTGTTACAAATCGAAGATAAATTCCGAAAAACTCATTGGTACGAGTCGGTCTGGCCGGGGATCATACCATCGCTTCCTGCCCGGTTACTCCCCACTGGACCACCAGGGCTTATTCAACTTGTAGGAAGATTATTTACCTATTTTTAACATATTGGACTTAACTCTGATAATAGGTACCTACCTACCTTAGCTATGTGCTGTGATGATGTCAGGGGCATATTCACATAATATAACAACTGTTGTCAGTCTCTTCTCCGCTGCAGCATGAGCTACAGATCATTGTGTGATTGTATCATTGATTGCTCATTGGTTGTAAAGATTAGCCAGCCAAAAATAGTCCCATGGCAGTCTCTGCTAGCAATATTGAAATATTTGGGAATTTTCTTGCTAATTTTAGATTTTTTACTACCTCCTACTTGTAAGAAAGGCTTGCTTAGCTCCTCGCAGGGTCTTAGCACTTCTAGAAAACACACTGCAGTACTCTTTCTAGATTGTTTTTATGTAAATAATAGATAACCAGCTAATTTCCAGTACCATTTTCTTGCTAGATTTAGGTAGTTCTAGATTCCTTGAAGTTCCTTACTGCTTGTAAGAATGGCTTCTTTAGCACCCTCGCAGGGTCTTAGTACTTCTAGAAATCACCCTGGAGTACTCTTTTTAGACAGTTTCGACGTAAATAATAGATAACCAGCCGATTTACTTGGCAGGTTTAGATTTCTTTAATTTTCTTAGTACTCTCTTACGAGTTGGTTTCTTTAGCTCCCTCGCAGGGTCTTGGTAGTTCTAGAATTCACGCTGGTGTACTCTTTTCAGACAGTTTAAGTCTAAATTGGTAAGTAACTAGCCAATTTCTAACACAATTTTCTTCTTGCTTATTTACACGTAAAAACGCTTGTATCACATTTTTCCTATGGATGTACAAACAAATTGTAGAGTTTTAGTTATATATTCACTGCTTTATTTGTATTTTGTTAGTTAACTTTTGTAAAAAATGTTTAATTAACATCTAATATCACAGTTTCATTCCGATTGCGGTAGCTCTTGACTTGCCGTAATCATTTGACGTTTCCAATCTACACGATGAGTTACAAAATACAAATATTGGTACTTATGAAGGGAAAAACCAGGGAAATCATTCATTCATCCGAGTGGGATCGGTCGATCGGTCGTGTTCGGTTACACAATACAAAAATGTTCGTTTGGCAGCCGAACTCTTATTGAACTGTCAAAATGGTTCGATCAATCGTAATCGTCAAAATTACACAATAGCACCACAGATATTTTCAATACTAACCAATTAAAGTCAATAAAATTTTGCAGAAATAATCTAGAAACAAATCTCTATGCTTGTATTGAGTCAGATTTTCGTTAAAATGTATAGTTTTAAAGTTACAGTGCCTCAAAGATTTCCATACAAATTTTAAATTAATCCTAGCATTGAAACTGTAAATTTTAACGAAAATCTGACTCCATACAAGCATAGAGATCTGTTTCTAGATTGTTTCTGCAAAATTTCATTGACTTTAATTGGTTAGTATCGAAAATATCACCATAGTACGTTTGTATTGAGCGCGCTCCGAATTATATCCCCTTAAAAGTTATTAGGATTACATAAAATTAGAAAACTTACCTACTGGCTTTCAAACATGTAAATATTATTGCTTAAAGTACAGTGACAGACAGACACCGTTACGACCTGGCAGTAGATGGGTAATACAATGTCCCGTTCCACTTGCACTGGCTAGAGTCCAATAAATACACCAAATCTAACTGTTTCAATAAGCTAGCCATTTATTAAACTATAACAGTCTACCCATCAAACTGAACAACTTTTACTATGGGAGCAAACCGATCGGAGCAAAAGAAATCAGCTGTTCCATACTAAACTGCAATGCCTACTCGACTCAAATGTACGCAGATTTTTTTTATCTCCTTCCGGTTTGCTCCCATAGGAAAAGTTGTTCAGTTTGATGGGTAGACTGTTAGTTTAAACGGATGCTAATAACAGTTATGTTATACAGGGTCCTACTTAATATGCTGACACTTTTTTTAGGGTATGATCAGACCATCAATATGAACAACTTTCTCCTGTCCTGTACATTTAGCTCGAGTAGATTTGCAGTTTTGTATGGAATAGCTGATTTTTCATTTGCGATTTCGATGTTGGTGCCATAGAGAAAGTTGCTCAGTTTGATGGTCTGATCATCCCCTTAAAAAGTGTCAGTATATTAAGAAGGATCCTATATGTATTACTTATTTACATAAATTGATATTGAAGGTACTGTAGTTATCAAATACGAAAGGGTGTTCCAAAAAGTCGCTGTTGTCTATTTCGGCTACGATCATCATCATCATCAATTATAATGTCTCTCAATAATTGTAATTGTGACTTTGGTATGGAATTTATGTTCTAAAAAAAATTCTGAATTTGAACAAATTATCCCTGGATTGGAGTGCGATTTTTGTAACTCATACTTTGAACTCAGCAGTTGAAAATGTCAATATTACTATGGAGATTTTACTGCTAATTTGACATTCAAAAATCACACTCTTGAAGTAAATTTTTGAAAGTCAAATCAGCAGTAGAAAGATGCATATCTCCAAAGTATGAGTTTCAAAAATCGCACTCCAGGCCAGGGATAATTTGTTCAAATTCAGATAATTCCCCCCCCCCCCCCCCCCTTGGTGAGATTTCGTGAGATTTAGCTCGACCCCCTCCCCGCCCCCTCCAAATCTCACGTGATATTTTTCAAAATACGTATTTTTAGTGTAAATGCGTTAATCTGTGTTTGATTGCGTTAAGATTTAAAATTTTCAGTGTAGAAACATGTTTTACTTAATTAAACTTTTCTCTCAATTTTACTTTATACCTTGCTGAAAAAAAATTACGTGATATTTACCGAGACCCCCCCTCTCCCCCACGTGAGATTAGGTGAGATTTCGCACGACCCCCTCCTCCCCCTAAACACCTCACGCAATTAATGGACGCCCCCTTTAGGGCTATATCTAATTTTGAACCCTAATAGCTAGACAGTCGAAATTTTCACAGAATGTGCGTTGCTACAAAAAGTGTTAGGGTGCGCACCCTTATATAAAAATATAGCTTGAAGGCGTTTGTAGTTTATTGGAGAAGCACTTCTTTAATGTAGGTTTTCTTTATTGAGAAATCTGTATTACTGTGATGAGGTCGCCACTGAACTTTAAAAGGCTTCATAAAGTGGTCGCCGCTCTATTTACCTACAGGAGTTAGGTAAAGTGGTGACAATGTGTGGTGGACTGGTTTTTTTTAATATTTTTTTTATTTTTATTGAAATGACTTGTACAGCGTTGCTCAGGGAGCATTTACTGCTTTTTACTGCGGACTATTGGAGGGACCAGAAGGGTCACCGAGCCAATTGAATGAACTTAAGCAACCGTCGTAGGGGCACCCCAGGGGGGTACGGACCTCGGCATAGGACGTTGCTGGGGGTATGTGGCGGATTGGGTAGCTGGGATCGGTGAGAGGTGGACTGGTGAGGCATAGACTTGCCTCTCAAGATTTATCTAACGCAACGACATTTGTTTTGCTCTGAATCCGTTGCATTCTGCATGCATTACATGCACTTACATGCAAGAGCATTATTACTCAACTTACATTCTTCAATAATTATAAACTGACACACTAATGTAGGGAAATGCCATAACTATAAGAGGACTAATTGTAATAGCAGGAAATACAGGCCATTAAATGAATGTTTTGCTTTGATAACAATGGGGAATGTTCATGGTATGCAAAATCGCCGTAATCTTTGTCGCAGTAGCATCTTTTTTCTAATAATTTTTTCACCGATTTTTTATTTTCTATACAGGGTATAAGTGACATCCTAGCAAATACTGAAACGGTGAACTCAGACCATTAAACTGAACAACTTTCACTACGGAGCCTACATCAGGAAACGCGAAAAAAAATTAGCTGTCTCATACAAATTTGCTGTACCTACCCGACTCAAATGTATGGGACAGCAGATTTTTCGCATTTCCTGAGGTAGGCTCCATAGTGAAAGTTGTTCAGTTTGATGGTCTGAGTTCACCGTTTCAGTATTTGCTAGGATGTCACTTACACCCTGTAGAATTTTGAAGGTGAGCCTGTAAATCAAATGTGTGAACATTCTTCATTCGTGGTCCAGACGCGTTCGATTTATCTTATCTATAATTCTTTTCGCGCCCTTTTCGCTGCTATCCAACTTTGCACCCTTTGATTCCCTGCTAAATGACTTCGGGTTTTGACGGGGACTTGGATCTGCTGAGCGGAAACGAAGATTGAAGAGCGGAATTATATTAGAGTTTAGCACGATGCGGAATTCAGCACAGTTGAATAGTAATTGGATTGCAATGTGATTAGAACTGAAATTTGATAAGAATAGAACTTCGACGTTTTAAATTAGCGCAATCGGGGGGATGGTCGTATTGTGCAATTCATTATATCGCAGTACTTAGGTACCTAGGTACTTTTTAGAAGTGTTTTATAGCCACTAAGTATCAAAGACCGACTTACGAACTTAGCCAGCTGCTAGATCCGGCTTTTAGATTTGTTTCTCCTGACATCCTTTGTACCGTACCGTGGGATTCAAGAAGCTAAGTATATAGACCAGTGCAGTAGCCACTGTACGAGAACTATTAACTGAATTGAACAACGCGTGGCGTGGGACTTGAAGTTTTGTCTTGCATTGTTTATCACCAGATCGATTTGTTAGTTGCTTGAAATAGGTAACAGCTTGCCCCAGTGTTACTTGCTTCATCGATCATGGTACATATATCCATTTATTAGGTACTATACTCCATTCAAAATAGCAACGATTTTAAGGCTATTTTGCATTACAGAAACAGAGATTTGAAACACTTCCTCTCACTTATTCTTAGAACAGCTTTTGTACCGTCCAAGATATGTCGGATAGTGTATTGTATCCAATAAATTAATTACACTTGGTAATCAGAATTGGCCAGAAAGCTAAATAGGAATCGGAAAATCGTGTCGTCCTTATTTGGAATGAAGTATAAGTCTAGGGAATATAATTAGGTAAGCAATACAAGTAGGTAAGTACCTATTTTAAGACAAGGTATTTTATTTACACCAAACATTAAAGTACAGTAAACTAAACACACACATGCAGTTGCTAACACAAATACACATTTTTGAGATAGAAAAATAAATTAAATAGAGCATTGACCCATCTTCGGAATTTTTCGAGTTCCACTTTGTCAACTGCGTCGTAGAGTCGATAACAGGAAATTCTAGTTTGAAGGTTTGAATCATTCCCAGTCGTGTGATGGATCAATGTTGTGTCATTCAACTCATAGGGTGGGTACATGTACCTACTCTAGGTACCTGGGTAGGTCTTTATGACCACATACAAACATAAATATTAAGGTTACATAACATTAACCCCACTTTTATCGATTGAATTGAAGATTATTTTGGCGTTCGCACATGCGCACTTGGTGCAAATTGTCTCTGACATATGTGTAGGGTTGACTTACCACGCATCGTATGAACATCATCTAAATTTCGTTACTTTTTATAGTTCGTTCTGTTATTAAAAATAGTGTTTGAGCTAAATAATTACTAAAAATGTGAATTCAACGTAATTTTTCAACGTTTTTATGCACTGAAAAGACACAATTTAATGTAGTCAAATAATAGGGTGCGCGGGCCAGACTGCATTCTGCTCGGCTCCCCTAAAGTGTCCCCAGAAATGTGAGGTGAGGTGGGGTATCTGGAGTCAGAGAGGGGCGGGGAGTGAACGTTAAGTATCTAGACATACACTAATACTTATTCTGTGTCCCAGGCCCCAGAGCCCCCAGATAAAGCCCAGAACAGCCGTCACAAAACACGGAGACACGATTATACCTACCTCATGCTAGAGATATTACTGTACTGTACCTACTGTCTTGAAACACCAAAAGAAAATAGAGGAGTAGAAATAGTATCACAAATAAAAGTACCATCCAGGGCTATCCGCCCACAGTTTAGAAACTAAAGAAACCTACCAGAATAGTAACGGTAGTCATTTTAGTACTCTGTGGTAACGCAGTTTATTTCAAAACTTCAAATTAATTTAATAAGGAAGCTTGAAGATAAATTAAAATGCGCAAACGATGCCAACGACAATGGACATCAGACATATCTAATGGGAACCAAAACTCAAGATCATCGAAACACATTAAGCACGATTCTTTAATAACTCCCACGCCCCGCCATTTTCCTATACGGTATCCGCCAGAAAACGCGCGGTCACTCAGTCACCGTTTGGCGCGAAAAAGCATTCCTTGTCTACGGATTAAACTTTTTAAATTTCCTTTTTTTTTAATAGAGTTGTTTATAAATAGTTGATGCGCCCTCATCGGAGGTTGTTGAGCGAGCACAGAGGAACGCGTGTGACGTTAAAACGGAATCATGTACCGGTTAGTGGACATTTCTTTGGTTTTTGCGAAGTTCAAGTTCAGTGGCGTTTTGGTGGAGGACCTTGTAAAGAAATTATTTATCCGTTTATTAGATTTTTAAGTATTTGATAGCAGTTCCGTGTGAATATATAATTATAATAATAGAGTTGTAATCAGTGGACCTTAGAGACCCCAATTCCCGATTTAGCAACGCCGAGAATTACCTACTTAATGCTCTATCCCCGATTTACCGTAAAATTGAATGACTTTGTAACCATTTGATTCATAAACTATGGCACTTTTTAAGTTTAAAACAAAACTGAATAATCTACAGGACATGACAAGTGATTTGGTTTTTCTTGAAATCTATTTAAATTACTAAAACTGAAGAAAAAAATGAATCTAAAGTCACCCCTTTTTTCCAGTTGTAACCATTTTACCCTTACATTGTTGATCGGATGAAAATGAAAATTAACAATATAGGTACTTCACAAAACAACATAGAATGATTTGTTTTTCTTATTTTAGAAAATTCATAAAACTCATCTAATTTTTCAAAGAAAACGGCTAAATTCTGACCGGAGCCAAGCGCTCGTTCACATCGATTAGTATGGAGAGTCATGTTCCCGGGCGGATACGCCTTAAGGGGCCGAACGTCCCGGAATTACGGGAAGGGGTCTCTTCTTTTTACTTTTTCTACAATATACCGAATACCAATATACAAGTAACCGAAACGAAAAAAATACATAGTAATCTTGGAGAGTTTAGTGAAATCATAAATTAAATACGATTGAAATTACTTCACTCGATAGATTTTTTTTCGAAAAGTTAAGAAAATAACGCAACATTGGCATCAATTTCTCAAACTATAATATCTTACAACCGTTTATAATGACTGGAATTTTACTCACATATGCACCATTAGTTTAAAATCTAGTGAAATCATTTCTCACCGATCCCAGCTACCTAATCCGCCGCGTAGCCCCAGCAACGTCCTATGCCGAGGTCCGTACCCCTCTGGGTGCCCCTAGGTCGGTTGCTTAAGTTCATTCATTTGGCTCGGTAGACCCTTCATGGTCCCTCAAATAGTCCGCAGTAAAAAGCAGTAACTGCTCCCTGAGCAACGCTGTATTAGACATTTCCAAAAAACAAAAAAAAAATGAAATCATAGAAAAATCTATTAAAGTACTTTTATTAATTCTTTTTTAATCAAAAATACGGCACACGCACGCACTTTTCGGAGGGCTAGGCAATCGCGTTTCGAAAATAACAATTCTGTACCTACTTAATTACAATTTTAAGTGATTTCTAACATTTATTTACTTAAGGGTTCTTTTTCGATGGTAAGAAGATGATAAAAAAGTTTAGCATTCGCCTGTAACTTTCTTGTTTTCAATTCGATTGTAATATCGTTAGAACATTTTTTGTGATTAAATTTTAGCCTTATTTTTAAATTCGTTATAGATATTAATTTCCAGGATCAGTCATCATCCCAATTATAATAAACGAAATATTTTATGGAATTAAAAAATATAAAAGTGGGCATTCATCATCATCATCATCATATGCGACTATATTCCCCGAGGGGGTAGTCAAAGATATTCTGAAACCTCAGAACATCCACGTTTCACCTTTACTACCGAAACTTTGTCCAGTGTGACGGGGGGTGAGCCCGTCGCCACATAATGGACAGTGGGTCCAATACATGCCTCGAAATTGAAGCATGCAGGTTTCACGATGTTTTCCTTCACCGAAAAGCCAGTGGTGTTACAAATCGAACATAAATTCCGAAAACTCATTGATACGAGTCGGCCGGGACGGGGATCGAATCATCACCTACTGCACGGTAAGGTTACTCGCCACTGGACCACCTCGGCTCAAGTATTGTAAACCCTTATTAAATCAAACCCCGCTGATGTACATATGCATCAGCCCCCATTGTGTCTGTTTATATGTATTTAAGAGGTTTTAATCCTTTGCAATCATGTTAGCGGATATTAAATACCACTTAAGTTAAGCAAACAGTAGTTAGGCATTCGGCTTTTGCCTTCTAAAACTGACGTGCCTGTATATTAGATAATTAGTTAACATTCAATACTATTAATATTACTTTTAGTTAGCTAATTACAAGCTTGTTTACAATTTATCACTAATCACCGTATAATTTCGTTTCTTTGATTGTCAGCGTGTAAGTTACATTGTTTCCGACACAATGTACAGTTTTTTGGGCGATGCCATGCTGTTTTAATGTCAGTACTTTGAATTTAGTAATGCTTAATGATAAGTTACAAAAAACCAAGGATAGATAGATGTAGGTAGGCGTTTTACCATGAGAATTATAAAATTTTGTTTCGGGCTGTGCGGTGTGTTTCTAAACGCAATCCAGCCCCTCGATTGCGCTAAGATAAAACATCGAAGTTCTATTCTTATCCAATTTCAGTTTTAATCACATTGCAATCCAATTACTATTCAACTGTGTTGAATTCCTGACAGCCCTTAACCTCCGAGCGATCTGTCAAAACGGCTCTAACGGCTGTCAAGAGCAGTACCGCGATTAGCGCAATACCAAATGTGTCAAAAGTTATGGTTCGTAAGTAGTCCAATCACGGTTCAATCACCGAATATTTACCGCGATTGCAGCCCTGAAACAAGAGACGCTGCATACAAACGAAGTTTTGTTATATTTTCAATACTAATTAATTAAAGTCAATGACATATTTCAGAAACAATCTAGATACTAATCTCGGTTTGTATGAAGTCAGATTTTCGTTAAAATGTACAGTTTTTATAGTGTTTAGATGAGTTTCTGAAAGTCAAATCAGCAGTAGAAAGATGCATTTCTCCATTATAATATTGACATTTTCAACTGCCGAGTTCAAAGTATGAGTTTCAAAAATCACACTTCTGGATATTAGTGCAATGCACAATGCACGTAGACATAATATAAATACCTACTCGTGCTGTTAATTTGAAAAAGGCCGTAATCATCATATATTTTCTAAAAAGTAATATTTTACCAACGTTTTTTTTTAATGCAAATTTTATCTGTGGTAATTGTACTTAAGATTCAATACGATATTTTATTAAGCACCTAGGTACAAACAAACCAAAACGAAAGTTCTATTTCCAAATTAAGAATTTAACGAACATGCTAATTTTAGCAGTAGCAATCCGGCTCGAAGGACCAATATTAGTCAAATTCTTTTACATAACAACTCCAGTTCAAACACGAAGTTGTGATTAGCTGGTTAGAGTCGTCGACAAACAATGGTGGGTCAGGGACTACTAATATTTACACCTATGTGAATATAATGAGTTATGTAATGAATGAGTACTTTTTGTCGTAAGCACGGCCTTTGGTGAGGATGTATGTTTCAGTAAGGCTATTGATGAAGAGTTAATACAGGGTGTAACAAAACACCCTAGTAATACTTAAGAGGGTGCTTCAGACCATCAAACTGAACAACTTTCACTATGGACCCAAAGGCAACGTCGAGAAAAAATAAAACCAAAACGAAAAAACGGAAGAACTTTCGGGTCGAGGAGGGGTATCTCGGGAAATATCACGTAATTTTGTTTCGCAAAAAACAGTGTAAAATTGTGCCAGAACTAGGTTCAATTAAGAAAAACTTGTTCTTAGTACCAGTCTTGAATGCCAGTATTGTTTTAAAAACAAAAATCTAGGATTAACCCAACGCAATCAAGCACAGATTCACGTATTTACACTAAAAATACGCATTTAGAAACATCTCACATGAGATTTGGGGGGAGAGCCAAATCTCAAGATATCTCACCAGGGGAGGAGGGGGGGTCGAAAAATCGCCAAAATCACCTCACGTTATTAATGGACACCTCCTTATTTTATTAAGTTATTTAAGATATCAATGACTGGGTATTATAATTGTTTTGTTCTGTCTTTTATTTTAGTCACACACTGTCCGGTTTTCTGATATAATATTCATAATAAGGTCAAAGCTCTCAAATTTATAAATTAAACCAGCCAAATATCTAACATAATATGCAGTTTGTATCTAAAAAAAATTTAATGGGACCGGATGTCGATAAAATATACAACGTGTTAATAAATAAGCGCAAAACCGCATACACCCCAACTGATTTATATTTATATACCTAGACCAGATCAGGGACGTCATCAAAAAATGCCAGGTTAAAAGTAGCCGAAATCGAAGGGAATGTATGAAAAGATGTATGGACTTAGAGGAAGCAAGAGAGGTGTGTCAGAACCGCCCAAAGTGGAGATCTATAGTTTCTGCCTACCCCTCTGGGAAAAAGGCGTGAGTTTATGTATGTATGTATGATTTATAACAAAATAATTAGATTAAAACAATGATTTCATTATTTTGATAGTTAAAAATTAAAGTTATTCACATTTTAAGTTTTCAGGCAAAAATTATTTGTTATCATTTTAGCAATGAATGAGAGTGCTAACATGCTCATGGATACATTTTAAGAATCTTGTTTTGGTAGTAATTAGGATGAGTGTGCCCGTTCGGTGGGTTAAGATCAAGTTCAGTAAATTTTAAATTTTACAACCAAATTAATTAATATTTTGAAAAAAAATACCTATATTGAAAACATGATAATTCGATTCTGCTCTCGATTCTATACAAACTACTTTCTAGTTTTGCGTTAATTCATTAACACGTTGTATTTAGGTATATGCTTTATTCATAATAAGTATTTGAACTGGAGTCACGTTGCAGGTTCTGCTTCTGATATGTATTAAGGCGTATCCGCCCGGGAACACGACTGTCCATACTAATATATGTGAACGAGCGCGTAGCACCGGTTAGAATTTAGCCGTTTTCTTTGAAAAATGAGATTAATTTTTATGAATTTAAAAAAATAAGAAAATCAAATCATTCTATATTGTGAAGTATATTGTAAATTTTAATTTTCTTCCGATCAACAACATAAGAGTAAAATGGTTACAACTGGAAAAAACGGGGTGACTTTAGGTTCCTTTTTCTTCAGTTTTATTGATTAAAATAGATTTCGAGAAAACCCAAATCACTTCTTAATTCTCATGTCCTGTAGATTGTTCAGTTTTTTTTTTTAAAGTTTTTTTGTCAAAGTGCCATGATTAATCTATAAAATGGTTACAAAGTTACCCAATTTTACGGAAAATCGGGCGGTAGAGCCTTAATGATTAAGGTCGAAATTATACGCGTCGACAGACGTCTTAGACGATTTATATACGGACCCGCCTCGCCTTAGCATTTCCCCTCTCCCAACGTGCAAGATAAAAAAATATTTCGCATTTACATTCAATTTTATACCTACCTTATCACTAAACGCGACAGCTTATAATTGCGGTACAATAATTTCGAACTTATCACGTTTGGGGTTCACACGACACTGTTTTCATGATTTTTAACATTCAAAATTAGAATCTAAACTAATGGAATAAAATTCAAAATTGCGTCTCTCGTGCTACCTTGCCCCCCGCAAAAAGTGTCAGAAAATGTTGTTAGTAGAATTACACACGTAACTTGTCCTCATATAAGTAGTCTACGAGAGACGTTGGTAAAGCACGAATTAAAAAGTAATAACCGAAAATATTTCAATTTCCAGGCAACTCCTCCCCATCATCTTATATCTCACAGCAGCGACATCTGCACCTCAAGACAGCAGCGAAATAACCTACGTCAAAATAAAACCAGTTACAAATGAACCTCGACCTCTCACTGAACCTAGAGTAGAACCAACTACAACCAACAGTACTGAAACCATAGAGGACAAAGTAGCAGAAGACACTCAAGAAATTACATTAAATTACGATGTAGACACAACTACAACAGAAAGAGACGTTACAGACGAATTAATTCAAGAAACAGTGGACTATGAAAGCAGGACTAAAGCACCGTCGCCAAGATTTTTATCAAAACTGAGTTACTTCCAAAAGCCAGATGCGGGTAGTTTTATATCAACTAATTTGGTAGAAAGAGGAGGGAAGCGGAGGTTTAAGTCAAAGTGTAGATGTGAGAAGATATGGAATTGTCCAAAGTTGCAGATAACTGTGCCTAGATGTCCTAACGAGTATTTTTTGTGCTGTTTTTAGTGTGGACTGCTTTTGATAACCAGAATTTTAAATAAAAGGATTGATGCGATTGACTTCGCCTTATGCGATGATTTGCACCCTTCAGAGAAGTTTATTCCGAATTCGTAAATGCGTGCTGCATACAAACGAAGTCTGGTGATAATTTCAATACTAACCAATTAAAGTCAATGAAATTTTTCAGAAACACTAGAAACTAATCTCTATGTTTGTATGAAATCAGATTTTCGTTAAAATTTACAGTTTTAGTGCTAGGATTAATTTAAGATTTGTACGGAAATCTTTGAGGCACTGTAAAATTAAAACTATACAATTTAACGAAAATCTGACATCATACAAACATTAGTTTCTAGATTGTTTCTGAAAAATTTCATTGTCTTTAATTGGTTAGTATTGAAAATAACACCAGACTTCGTTTGCATGGAGCGCGCTCCGAATTAATTCCCTTAAGTTCTACTTATGGGCTATATAGATATTCGAAAAATGTTTTAAAACAGGTACCTTAGTAAATCTTAAAATACTATTGGGTAAAAAACATAATTTGTTTCAATTTTATCCGAAGTAAGGTTTTTAGTTAGGATTAAAGTTATTTAAAATTTCACTCAAGACACAATTTCTTATTTATTTGTAGAATCCCACCGAATTGTAATAATGTCATCAACGATTATAAAAATATCATACATTTTGATCTTGTAATTTTTATGAAATTTATGGCCTGTGACCCATTTTTTAATTATCATTCTGTTTTATCTACCAACTGAGTTGAGTTCGGTATATCTTTCTAAGAAAATTGCCATAATTTCCTGTTTATATAACAGGTTATAGGTCCGGCGTTGATGAATCATTGGTTCTGGACACTTGTTTTTATAATTATAGGTTTTATGTCTATTTTTATAAAATCACAAATTGATTGTAACGTAGTGTAAGCAAAGATTACAGTGTAAGATATATAATTTAAGTCCTTATTAAATAAAATATTTGAAATTATTGTTGTTTCTTTGACCTTTCGTTAGATGCTGATTGGCGTAGAACACATTCACATTGACACACCACACACACACACACGCGCACACACACACACACACACACACGCGCGCGCGCGCACACACACACACACACACACACACACACACACACACACACACACACACACACACACACACACACACACACACATTCACATTGTGACATTGTAACAACCTTTTATTACCACTATAAATACATGGTGTTAACTAAAATGCGTTACATACTCAAGGGGACCCTTAAGACCATCAAACTGAACAACTTTTACTATTGAGCCAATATTGAAGTCGCAAAAAAAAATTGTTGTTCCATAGAAATTGTAAATAGCTACTCGACCCGAATGTATGGAACAGCAGACTTTGTACTCGCAATTTCAATGTTGGGCACATAGTGGAAGTTGTTTCAATTAATGGTCTGAAGTACCCCATTAACGCATTTAAGTTTACACATCTCATTTTCAGAATTGAAATTTCCAAAGAATCGATCAGATCGAAAAAATAATGTTTGCCATGAAATCCATGTCCATGAACATTGAGCTAATAAGTACTAGGTACTAGAGGCGACAAGACAAACGTCACACACACGCCACATCCGGGCAGGAGCGCGGGCGTGTGAAAGAGCATCTAGTCACTAGATTCTCGAAAATGACTGAGTGAGGTGCGATGACACCGCCGCACTTGAATGGGACAGCGTTAAGTACAGTGTCTCCTCTAGTACGTAGCAAGTTAGCTGAATGGTGTTTAAAAAATAAATTATCACTATTTAGAGGATAGGCGGGCACTCGGAAATTTTGAGAATAGGTCACTTTTTCGACTGTTTACGTATTTGTCCGATCCGTCCCTCCCACTAGAGTGCGAAAGAGACAACTGCAGCTCGGACCGATTTTATCTACATAAAATGGGCGAAATCACAATTTCGTATTCCCCTGTTTCCTTCTCCAAAACTAAACCGATTTTAATAATTCTTTCAAGAATAATATGAGAAAGACTGGCTATGTATTTCGGTATGTTTTGCTTTTTTGTTTATATTCGTCAAATTTGTTTGCTGGATGACTGAAAACGGTGGTCAAATTGGGCAAATTTCGAAAGTCCCTAGTTCTTACAGTACCTAATTAATTAATTTATGCAAAAAAATCAAAACATAGGGACATAGCAGAGGTAACATATATTGTATGGTAAAAAATGTTTG
The DNA here is from genome assembly GCA_963924505.1 of Agonopterix alstromeriana. Taxonomy (NCBI): domain Eukaryota; kingdom Metazoa; phylum Arthropoda; class Insecta; order Lepidoptera; family Depressariidae; genus Agonopterix; species Agonopterix alstromeriana. The sequence goes on from OZ004681.1 coordinate 13,413,106, forward strand.
CTCTAGTGTCATTATCCAGGGAGGAAACAGGGGAATACGTTTGTATGGACAAAACGGTACTAGTCTATACTCTTAAGTCAAATTTAAAACATCGTACTAATTAAAGAATAATATTTATTTAATTGGCACATAACATAGACATTAGATTATCAAAAATATAACAAACTAATCGTAGATAAAGGCAGTCATTTAGGTTTTATATAAAAGAATAGAACGTTCAACATTTTATTAAATTACAATAAATTATGTAGTCAAGTAAGGGTTGAGCCTCATCTGTCAGCACGGAATCGCATTTTTTCACGCTCTATCCTTTTGTCGCTCAGGAACGTCATTTTCTAGAGCGTTCGATAGGTTAGATAGGTGTGGTCATATTTAGACCATCAAACTGAACAACTTTCGTTATGGAGCCATCCTCGAAATCGCAAAATAATGTGGTGTGCAAAACTGCAATACCAACTCGACTCAAATGTCTAGAACAACAGATTAAGGGTGGACGCGACGAAGGAGGCGAACGAAACCAATTCTTCTGACGATTCGTTCGATTCGCCGCGGATAAATGTGCGAGGTGTCATAGAATTCTAAAATTAGATTCCTTCGCCTCCTTCAGCTCGTTCGCCGCGGATAAATAAGCGTCCACCTTAATCATTTGAGATTTCAGGTTTGATCCAATAGGAAAAGTTGTTCAGTTTGATGTTTAGTCTTAGTTTAAATGGATGCTAACGACTTCGATTTCACCGTGTTACAAATACGCTATTCTTGCACAGCTCTGGTTGACAGCCAGCCTTACACCTCTATTTTATAAAGAAGAGTGCGTTATTTCTTTTTTCGAGATCAAATCTCTAAACAAAAACAATTCTAACATTAGATATTAAATCTACAATAAAATACAGGGTGTGAGTGAAAGCCTAGCAAATACTGAAACGGTGAACTCAGATAATCAAACTGAACAACTTTCACTATGGAGCCTACCTCAGGAAACGCCGAAAAAAAATCAGCTGTCCATAGATTTAGCTCGAGTAGATTTGTAGTTTAGTATGAAACATCCGATCCGATTTCACGTTTCCAGAGGTATGCTGCATACTAAAAGTTGTTCAGTTTGATGGTCTGAGATCACCGTTTCAGTTTTTGCTAGGCTGTCACTCACACCCTGTATAGACCTTTGAGCGCTTATACAATTAACCGCTAAAAAGAGAGCCGAAACAAATAATAAAAAATATCCTCCCAAAAAAGTATTTAAATGAAAAAGGATTAAAATTTTTATTTCCGGAAGATTTTTTTTAACCTTCCGAAATTACCAGGAGTGGTTCAGACCATCAAACTGAACAAATTTAACTACAAAAGCAAACCTGAATGAATGAAAAAAAAATCAGCTGTCTCATACATTTGAATCGACTAGGCATTGCTGTCTAGAATGGTATACTCTACCCTAAGGTTGCTGGAAGAAATAGCTTTTTAGTGATAAGACCGCATGTTTTGTATCTTAAGTATTTCCTGTTTGTTTGCTCTCTGTATATATTTTTTTGGTGCAAAATAAAGTATATTTGATTAATTATTGACAGATTTTTTTTGCGATATCAGGTTTGCTCCCATAGTAAAAGTTGTTCAGTCAGTTTCATGGTCTGAACTACCCCTGAAAGTGTCGAAACGGTAAAATAAAATCATCCGGCATATTTTCTGTAGTTCAGAACAACAGTAGTATGGAATAGAAAACACTAAAGAGCAGGACAAGGCGAGCACTTATTTCAAAAAGTTCCATGGCATGGCTTAAGTATTTTCAAGCCGCCTCTATGATTTTTAGGTTATTGTGATAATTTGTGCACAACTTGGCAACACTGTCCTACTAAAAAAATGCACCATTCATTCAATAGAAAACTTTACCAATTAAATGTTTATTTGGACGACTTAGCATTAAATGTTATTTAGCGTTAACTTAAAAATATAGTATAACCACATTATTACTATTAGCCACGGTTTATTCAGAAGAGAGGTGTGGCGGTGGCGGATAGTCAAAGTAACACAATTATAAACCTTATAGTACGTAACATAGCGTCGTTTGGAGAATTAGGCGACGTCACCTGGAGGCGCGGGCGTAATTCTCCTTCACGACAAAAACGACGCTATGCTACGTACTATAAGGTTTATAATCGTGTTACTTTGACTATCCGCCACCGCCACACGTCTCTTCTGTAAAAACCGCGCCTTAGGCTTACAGTATGGCAACGCTCTTGATGGCGGGCGACGCCGCCGTCAGTGTATGTCATGTGCTATCAATCCCGACTTCTTCATACAGATCTCGGGATGATCCGCTTCGCCCGCTTCCCCGCAAGGCCCCCCTCCGTTGCTCTGCGCAATTACATCCGTTGCCGTACTGTAAGGACTATATAGTTATGCTGTGGTATAACATAGCACCAGATTACCCATTCAGTAAAATTTGCTGAAACTATTTGAAACTGCTATATCAGTGCAACACTGCAATAAATTTAAAAATACTGACTAGTATAGTCCAGTACTTCAATAGTATAAAAACATGACTAGACCATCAAACATTGTATCAAAAACTCGTGTTCCTATACTTCATTCCAAATAAGGATGACAAGATTTCCCGATTCCTATTCAGCTTTCTAGGTAATTTTGATTAGCAAATATTATTTATTTATAAGAAACTATCCGACATATCCTGAACGTTACTAAAGCTGTTCTAAGAATAAGTGAGAGCAAGTGTTTCAAATCTCTGTTTCTGTAATGCAAAATAACCTTAAAATTTCGTTGCTATTTTGAATGGAGTATAGATGAGTTTAATCCACATTAATTCGCTATCATTTAGTTTTCAAAATTCTAAGGGTATATTGCTGTTGGCGCTCTCCATACAAACGAAGTCTGGTTATATTTTCAATACTAACCAAATAAAGACAGTGAAAATTTTCAGAAACAATCTAGAAAGTAATCACTATGCTTGTATCTTGTCAGATTTTCGTTAAAAATGTATAGTTTTAAAGTAACAGTGCCTCAAAGATTTCTTAAATTAATCCTAGCATTGAAACTGTACATTTTAACGAAAATCTGAAAAGATACAATCATAGAGATTTGTTTCTAGATTGTTTCTGCAAAATTTCATTGACTGTAATTGGTTAGTATTGAAAATATCACCAAACTTCGTTTGTATGCAGCGCGCATTTACGCATTCGGAATAAACTTTTCTTAACTAATCTAAAGAAGCTATTTTAAAACACATTTTGTTGAACAATTCTTATAAATCTTGCTAAATTCTCTCACACAATCATCCCACTCTCTTTTAAGAAAAGTGTTTACAAAAAAGTTGAGTGAGCAGCCATTAACAATGGCTACGGAACCCTATCATGAACGAGTCCGACACGCTCTTGGCCGGTTTTAAGCTAGTTTCAAAATAGTTTCAGTAAATTTTATCCAACCCTACCTAAATTCATGCTCGTTTATATCTCTCTTAACTAATAACAAATGTCGAATAAGGGCATACAACATAACCTAATTTCACAATATATATATTTTCTTAACATCTAGTTAGCCTCCGGGGCTTCGAAATAGATTTTAAAAATATAGTTTCACGAAGTATACTTTGATCACGATAATTTACTACCTACCACTAATAGTCCACGCAACACTGACTGAAACCCCTTTTATCTTGACCTTTTTTTTACAGATCAGTCAAAAACATCGTATGCGCTGAAGTGTAGGAAAACAACTGCCGAAATTACGAGACCGAAATGACTCGCTATAATGACCGGTAAACAACTTGACAAGAAATTAGACTGCGCAGAATCAAATTTAAAGACGAAAGCGCTACTGCGCACACTCCTTACCCCCTCCCGATTGTACAAGTTGTTTGCTGCGTAGCATACAGCCGGCACCATTTTTTCAATTAAAATTGTTAGCCGCCGAAATGACTCCGCCGTAATTTCGGTTGTTTCTACATTATAGTGCGACCAAGATAGCTCCAGGGAGCAAAGGTAACTACCTCCACGAATGTGCTGCAGCTTGTCTTTCCAGGTGGAATATCAGCATTCCCCTGGAAAGAGAAGATGCCTCACGGGTGCATCCCGGGTAACGGCTAGTAACTACCTGAACTTAGTAATCATCTAGACTCAGTCCAGGTTCTTGCTAGTCGTTGGCAAAGAGTTACCCCCAATCCAAGGTGTAACTCGTACCGTGCCGATGGATGCGTGGCTGGAGGGGAGTCCAGTCTTTAACGGTGGCTCTCGGATACCGGGGTGCCTCCGGGAGTATTTAGCTCCTCTGCCGGCATGCGGGGCTCTGTCGGTGGTGACTTGTTTTTTTTCCCTCGCTACTCGTGGGTCTTTTTTATGGAAAATACAACTAACAAACAAACAAAAAACAGCAACACATCGTGTTCTTCCTCTCTGGAGTCTCTCCAGGGAGGAACTGTTGCTGGGCTGGAAGGCGCTTTTAACGACCTTCAAGTGCCCAGTACTGAATCCTCCGTATTGGCTGGAAGCCAGAGGGTGGGAGAGGTCAGCAGTGACTCCGAAACGCCCATGGCAGACAGTCAATCGAAAGGAAGTGACAGGGCAGCCAAACGGCTAAAACTGTCCGGTGCCGCTCGGAAGCGGCTCAAGAGGCTTATGGCGACAGGGATGGGGGCTGAAGAAGCTCTGTCACTGTGCCAGAAGACCTGGGCCGAAATTCCGAGGCTCAACCCAACCCCGGAGCCGAAGACGCTGAAGCGTAATCGCTCCGAGGAGGAATCACCCCAGGAGCAGCCAAAAAAGGCTCCCAAATTGGCGGGGGGTGAGAGACCCAGCTACGGAGAGGTAGCTGGATCCAAGCGAGTGGGGATACGTAATTTAAGCCCCATGAGCGACATGCAAATGACGCAGGTCCATCGTGCCTTGATTGCAGCAATTGCAATCTTGGAGAAGGGCACTGCTCCGAAATTTGTGGGATTTAACCACAGGCCAGGCTGGATCCTGATCACGTGTGAGGATCAGGCCGGGGTAGACTGGCTGGTGGGGAAAATCCCACAACTAAAACCGTGGCCGACTGCTGAGCTCTCCCTTATTCCGGAGAGCGAGCTTCCAAAGCCGGCAGTGGCCACAACCTACATTCCCAGCAGTGAGGCGCAGTCCTTGGACGAAGCCCTTGCTGTATTTGGGGCGCAGAACGAGGGGCTCAACACCGAGCACTGGAGGGTGCTCCACAGCAGGAGGGAAGAGAGTGGGATAGTCGCTACCTTCTCTCTTGACGATCCTTCTGTGGAGGCTCTCAGAGCGATGGAGTGCAGGGCCACTCTTGGTTTTAAAAAGGTGCTTTTTAAAATCAAGAGTGGCACTGAGTGCCCCCCCGGCAGAGAGGAACCATCCCAGACGGGGTCGGACCCCCACGCGGCGGGAACCTCCGGAACGCAGAGAGGGACAGGCCCCCAGAGCAATCTGGGGCAAGGACCTTCTGCCTCCGGTAGTCGCAGTGTGGGAGGATCGGCCACGAAAAGGGGTGGCCTCAATAGAGGTAATGCACAAAGGGCAGCCCAAACCAGCCGTGGAGGCAGGAAGCCGCGGACTGGTGGGGCAGGGCCCAGGGTGTAACAATAATTAAAGTGCTTGCACAAAAATGCCTCATGGTGAGGATCCTACAGGCAAACCTCCATCACGCCACGGCTGAGTCCGCGGTGATGGAGTGTTGCCTTGTTGAAGGAAAGGCAGACATCGCCCTCATCCAAGAACCTTGGGTATCACACTCAACCATTCTGGGTCTAAACTCTGCTGGTAAGTTACTTGCTAACACGGGTACGGGTAACAGACCCAGAGCTTGTATTGTTTTCAACAAGAACATTAATTTTTTACCTGTTCCAGAGTTTTGCTCAGACGACCTGGTGGCAGCATACGTCGACCTCAAAGGGTGGAATGGGTCAAGAGTAATCCTGTGCTCGGCCTATCTACCTGGAGAGAAAACCAATCCCACAGAAGACTTAGAGCGCCTGATCGAATACGCCAGGGCTGAACACGCCGAGCTTCTAGTGGGCTGTGATGCGAACGCCCACCACACTTCATGGGGGAGCACGAACATCAACGATAGAGGTGAGTTGCTTTACGACTTTCTCACAATTAACTGTCTCCACACGTTAAATAAAGGATGTTTACCGACTTTTGTAACAAGTGCTAGGCAGGAAGTTCTGGACATCACCTTCACTACTACCAACATAGCCAGGCACGTCAACGACTGGTGGGTAAGTAATGAAACATCGATGTCAGACCATAAACACATTTATTTTGAACTCAGAGCTAGACTGGCTATCGAAACAGTAACTTATAGGAGCCCAAAGGCGACCACCTGGAATGTCTATAGAGACAAACTAAGGCGAAACCTTGAGAATGCGCCTAAAAGTATCAAAGATGTCGAGACATTGGAGCTGGCAGTTGAAATAACAGCTGCCAGTATTAGGGACGCATACGAGGGAAGCTGTCCCTTAAAAACCAAAACCTCGAAACGTAGAGTGCCGTGGTGGAGCTCAAAGCTAGACAAGCTTAGATCGGAGACACGGAAACTCTTTAATAAGGCAAAAAAGACCAGCAACTGGCAGGTCTACAAAAACGCCTTAACTGTATACAACAAAGAAATTAGGAAAGCGAAAAGAGCGTCATGGAGGAAACTCTGCGAGGAAATAAATAGTTTGCCTCAAGGAGCGAGAATCCACAAGATGCTCTCTAAAGCTAAGACTAATCAAATTGGGCTTCTCAAGAGACCAAACAACTCCTTTACGTCAAACGAAAAGGAAACCTTAGAGCTACTTGCGCACACTCACTTCCCAGGCTCTAGCTGTCAGGGGGACTCTGACAGACAGAGCGGTCCTAGGCGAAGTCCTCGTAATGAGGATTGGAATGGGGCCGCCCTGGTTATAAGGCCGAAAGAAGTTGAGGCAGCCATTAACTCCTTCAAACCTTACAAAACTTGTGGAGATGACGGTATACTGCCTGTATTTTTACAGCAGGGTATTAATATCCTAACCCCATATTTGGCTAAGATCTTCAGAGCAAGCTATGCCTGCGGTCACATACCGGAACAGTGGAGTAAGGTCATAGTTCTATTCATACCTAAGGCTGGAAAAAAAGACTTCTCATTGCCGAAGTCATTTAGACCAATAAGCCTCTCCTCTTTTCTTTTGAAAACAATGGAAAAGGTACTGGACAGACACATCAGAGATGGGGTCCTAATTAGCAGACCCATCCACCCAAACCAACATGCCTACCGCAGAGGTAAATCTACGGAATCTGCTCTGCTCGACCTGACCGACAGAATAGAAAGGGCACTAGAGGACAAACAAATTGCACTGTGTGCATTCCTAGATATTGAAGGAGCTTTTGACAATACACCGATCAGAACACTGGTCAAGGGACTCGAACTGAAACAGGTAGACCCGATCACGATCAGATGGGTTAAGTCAATGCTCTCAAACCGAAGAGTAAAACTTACTCTTCTTTCCACCACGGTGGAAGTGGCCACGACAAGGGGCTGTCCGCAAGGTGGGGTGTTATCGCCCCTATTATGGACCCTTGCTGTGGACCAACTGTTGCATAAGATGGCTGACCTCAGAATTGACACTCAAGGCTACGCTGATGACTTAGTGATCACAGTAAGGGGCAATAGCCAATACATGATATCAACCATTATACAAAGAGCTCTCAATACCATAAGTGCATGGTGTAGAGAAAACGAATTATCGGTTAATCCCGGTAAAACTGTTATAGTGCCGTTTACGAACAAGCGAAAGCTTGACAGGCTTGTGCAGCCTACACTGAATGGCAATCAAATACAATTTTCCACGGAAGTTAAATATCTGGGCGTAACCTTTGACCAGAAGCTTACCTGGAACCCTCACTTAGAAAATGTACTGCAGAAGGCCAAAATTGCCTTGGGCACATGCAGTCGTATGGCAGGGCTGAACTGGGGACTAAGACCCAGAACAACCTTGTGGCTGTACACCGCCATTGTGAGGCCGGTAGTAACATACGCCTCTGTGGTATGGTGGAGAAAGACAAAACAGCGGACTGCAATCACCCAGCTAAGCAGTCTACAAAGAACCGCATGCTTAATAGCAACCAGAGCCATGTCCACCTCGCCTGGGGAGGCGCTAAATGCACTATTGGGGCTGCCGCCCTTGCACTTACACGTGCAAAGAGTGGCAATGGCCGGTATGCACAGAATCGCCTCTCAGACGACAGTGAACTGGCTTTCCGAAGGATTGAGATCTTTTAAAGACTCAGTCATGGCAATTCCCATTCTAGGCATGATAACAGATGTTATGCAGCCTAAGAACATATGTACAAAACGCTTTACTGTGGAGCTACCATCACGAACTGACTGGCTAAGTGACAATGTGCACTGGAAAGCTGGCAGTCTTGTTTGGTTCACTGATGGCTCCAAGTCTAGAAATGACGTAGGCTGTGGAGTATACGGAGAGCGTCCGAGATTTATGAAAAGTACAAATCTCGGAAGGTACGCCTCAATATTCCAGGCAGAGGTATATGCCATCCTAGAATGTGCGGAGGCAAATCTGCAAAAGCGCTATGTCAACCATACTATCTACATAAACTCTGATAGTCAAGCAGCCCTATTAGCGCTGGCTTCCGACACAATAAGCTCGAAGCTAGTGGAAAACTGCTTGACTCTCCTCAATACCTTGGGAGCATTGAACAAGGTAATTTTAAGATGGGTTCCTGGGCACTCGGGCATCGTAGGCAATGAAAGGGCCGACGAGCTAGCGAGAGATGGTGCTGGTGGCACGCAGTATGGACCAGAGCCGTTCTGTGGAGTCCCTAAAAGCCTAGTCAATTTAACGCTTAGGAACCTATGTTTTAAAAAATCGACTGATCACTGGACGGATACGCCAGGATTAAACCATTCCAAGGCACTAATTGCGGCATACGACTGCAAAATGGCAAAGGAGAGAATCGCGCTCAGCACGACAAACTTGCGCATTATAGTGAGGGCGCTGACGGGGCACTGTAGGCTGAACAAACACCTTACAACCCTAGGCATCAGGGACACGAAACTCTGCAGATTATGTCTGGAGGAGGACGAAACCCCCATTCACATCCTTTGTGAATGTGGCCCACTAATGCATAAACGATATGCTCACTTGGGTAAACACTTTGTTCATCCGAGTGAAGTAAAATCTTTCACTGCTAAAGAAATCCTACAATTCCTAAAGGAAGTGGGTATTAGCAGTGAACTGTAACTATTGTGGCGATCACAAAAGATCTACATAGGGTCGAAGTGATACTAGTCTGCAGAAGACTCGAATAGCCGCTTTACAACAATAAAAAGATAGCTCCGCAATTTTGACGGACGGTTTTAGAGGTTAAATTATATTTTTTAAAGCTGTTTGAGCCGTCAAAACTTTATAATACACTACAATATACAATATTAATTAACATTTAACATCAAATTAAAGGAAAGGCTCAAACATTTTCAGAAGTAAAATTATCGCTCTAAAACTATCTGTCAAAATCACGGAGCTATCGTAGACGCATTTATAGTGTAGCGAATTTACGCGACATAAATTACGCGTGCGTGTATTTTTTTCTAATAAGCGCCGAAATTACGCCGTGTAATTCGGCAGATGTGTCGCTACACTTAAAGGTACAAGTGTGCGCGCTATTTATAGGCAAGAGAGACGGGAAAAGACAATGCGGGTTTTTGTATGGAAGGTGGCTTATATTTTTTTTGCGCGGCTATCAACCAAACTTTAATATAGTAAAGTAACAAACAAAACTTGTTATTGCGTGTATATCACTAAACTCAGTCCGTACGGAGATATAAAGGCTTGAAGTGGAAAATATATTCCTTACGTTTACTTCAAGCCTTTATCTCCGTCTGGGCTGAGTTTAAAGATATACTTGTAATAACAAGTTTTCTTTGTTACTTTATTCTGAACTCAGATATCCAAATATAGTCGAGTACCGCGCAAAAAAAATAAGGGGCTCCTTCCATACAAAAATCCGCTTTGTCTTTCCCCGTCTCCCTTGTCTATAAATAGCGCGCATTCTTTGTTACTTTATTCTGAACTAAGACATTCAATAATGGTTGATGGCCGCGCCAAACAAAAAGGCGCCATTTTTAACCATTGGCTTTCGTGAAGATTTCTCTCGACGATTTGAGACAGAGATACAAGGCCTCAAGTTGTCTCAACGCGACCTAATCATGCGGATGACACATTGCGTAATTCCATTACAATAATCTTAATAAAACTCCGAGTATATTCTTGTTAGGTAAATAGTCGATAGTAACGGCCCTGTCGTCAATTTTTTAAAACATTACAATGAATAGCTCGTTAGATATCACTATAAACTAAACTAAAATAAGAATAGGATTGGAAGACCAGGTGAATACTCAGTCTGGATACAATAAGTTCGCGTCTCGGCCGCAACGCTCCTGCAAAAAAGAATTATATTATATTTTCTACACAGTAACTCTTAAGAGGATATAATTCGGAGCGCACTCCATACTATGGTGATATTTTCAATACTAACCAATTAAACTCAATGAAATTTTTCAGAATCAATCTAAAAACAAATTTCTAGGCTTGTATAGTCAGATTTTCGTTAAAATGTATAGTATTAAAGTTACAGTGCCTCAAAGATTTCCATACAAATCTTAAATTAATCCTAGCATTGAAACTGTATATTTTAACGAAAATCTGACTCCATACAAGCATAGATATTTGTTTCAAGATTGTTCCTGCAAAATTTTATTGACTTTAATTGGTTAGTATTGAAAATATCACCATAGTACGTTTGTATGGAGCGCGCTCCGAATTATATCCCCTTAAGCCGTGTGGTTCCGGTTCACTATTTTTTATTTGAGCCAAAAGTCGGACACCCCTGTTTTACTAAAAAATTTTATTAGATCTTAGTATTTCGAATGCACGGCGATAATACTGAAGTGTCAATTTTCATTAGTTTAGAAGTTATGAATTTTTGAAAATTCAAATTGTTCGTTCCCGGGAAATCGAAAAAATAATTATCCAAATATCACGTTATGAAAAAAAAACTCGATTCAGCGGGAAACTTTGTATAAACGTAAAAAGTAGTATTCAAAAACATATCAATAATTAGTGCTATTCGTTTGTTTACTCTGTTCAATCTTGCTTTATGAACGCCGTTTTTAGAAATGGTGCTTTCATAGTAAAAAAGTTTCCCGCTGGTTGGAAAATTCTTTTCAACAGCCTATAATTTTGAAAATTTGACTTCACAAATTTCCGTTCTGTCACCATTCGATAGCACTATGTAGATAAATTTCCTTGGAGAGACCTATTTCAGACGAGCATATGTTGTCGCTGAGTATAGACACATGTGTGCATACCTATATACATACATACATAAGCTCACGCCATTGTCCCATGGGGGTAGGCAGAGACCACGGACCGCCACACGGTACGACTCTAACACACCTCTTTAGCCTCATTCACATTCCTACATCTTTTCATGCACTTCCGTCGATTGAGGATGCTACGCACTTGTCCTTTTCGGAAAAGATCATTGATTTGATCATGGTATGTTTTCCTCGGACGGCCTCTCCCAACACTTCCGCTCACCCTTGCTTGATATATTTCATTCGTAAGTCTTCTTTCATTCATTCTCTCTACGTTACCGAACCATCTAAGCATACCCCTCTCAATCCTTGTTACTATATCATATTTCAACGTACACCAATACCTTATCACACTGTGCATACCTGATGTTCGCTGATGAGGTAGACCGGCAGGGACTCTGTGCAGAACTCGCACGGTATGACGGGCTCGTCGCGAGACGCTCGCGGGGGCGAGGGGGTGGGGGCGGTGGCGGCGCGGGGGGTGGGGGAGGGGGAGGGGCTGCGCGACGCGCTATTGGGCCGGTACTGCGCCAGGTCCGGCCGACAACCCGTCTGTAAACAACGTTACACGTCAACTGTAAGTATATCAAATGTTGAAACAAATAGATGGTAAAGGTATTGTCAGTGCCATAGTAAGTTCGGTGCCGAACGTTCGGTTGAATACGCGTCTACTAGGAAAAACGGCGTGTACTGGTGTGTCGCCGGTATAGGGAAAAGCATTGCACGCGTATTCCGAACGTTCAGCAGGTGTGTCTGTCTGAGGTGTGTGTGTGATATTTTGACATATCTTTCATACACAATTTGTCAAACTATCTGTCAGATAAGCTAACAAGAAGTTATCCAAAAGTGGTGAAACAGGCCCTTAATGTATCAAAGACACAATAAAATTATTGTCATTTTATGAAAGACGTTTATGTGTTTCTATTTGGTTTTATTTTATCGTTCGCTCCAAATTCTCTATTTTATGATCACACATAAAAGGGGTTTATGAGATAATCGTAGTCTTCCAACTTCCAAAGAAACACTGAAAATATCAATTCGTAAACAAATCTTGGTGCTGGGTATAGACAGCGCCACTGAACTCGCAGGACAGCTGAACCTCACCATTCCTCTGTCGGGACCCGTTTGCACACTGTGCTAACAGTAACAAGTAACGATACCTGATGCAGCACCAGTTGGTGGGCTGGTACGGGCACGCCACAGAACTCGCAAGGTAGCTGGACCTCACCCTCCTCCGCCGGAGGAGAGCGGGTTGGTTTGCGGCGCGGGGGGTGATCACTGTGGTAACGAAATATCATCAGCATATTATGACAAGAAATATCTTCGACTTTGGTTGTCTAGTGGTCCAACTAAATCAATTCCTACATTATTACGAATAGACAGAAAGCTGTCAAATAATTGTTGCATCTATTAGATTTACGCCATTTTGGCTGGACATACCCTGGGCTCTTCATAAAACGATCTCAGGATTGTTGCTACTTAAACAAGATAGCGTCGGTACACGCACCATCCCGCTCGTACCCGCGCGCCTTCTGTATGCGTCTTTCTCGGCTCCTCTATAATCTACCCTGAAGTATGGGTGTTGATACCTGAAGTTAGCGAGATGCAGGGAGTGGCCATTCTCTATGTACCACCTATTATATATTAGAAGCGTAAATGACGTCGTGATGGTCCAGTGGCGAGTAACCTTGGCTCCTGCCGTGCTGGAGACAATGATTCGATCCCCGTCTAGACAGACTCGTACCAATGAGATTTTCGGAATTTATATACAATTTGTAACACCACTGGCTTTTCGGTGAAGGAAAACATCGCGAGGGAAACCTGCATGCTTCAATTTCGATGCATTTGTTGTACCCACTGTCAATTATAAGTGGCTCGCTACCCGTCACTATTCACAGAGTTTCGGTGCTACTAGTGAAACGTGGATGTTCAATGAAACTTACTTTTGGTTATAATTGAAGTTGGAATTGTTGCTATTGTATGGCGCAGTGACCTGTAACAAAAGGTCACTCGTTTATAACATTTCTAAATATACACCTATGAAGTTATGAACAAAGCTCAAAATGACTGAAATCACGATTTCCAAATTCCCATTACTGTGTACATAGTATCACAGTGTGCACAGAATCTGCGTCAGATCAACACACCTATAGTTGAACTCTGTTAGTTGATCTGTCGTGGTACGTGGCGCGGCCTGGTCTCTGCCTAACCCACCGGGCAACTACCTCCATGGTGTAATGGTTAAGAGCATAGGGCTCTTGACAGCGAGGTCGTGAATTAGATTCCCACGGGGGACACCTAGTGATATGTCACTTTGTGCGTTTTTCCCCGGTTGTTTAGGACATTGCAGGCTGAATCACCTGATTGTCTGATAAGAAAGATGATTTCGTGCTTCGGATGGCACGTTAAGCCGTTGGTCCCGGCTACTGTCTCTGGTATATAGTCTGGTATAGTCGTTACATAAAAACCACGTCAGAGGCCGTAAGGCGGTCTGAAAAGCTCTGACACCATGGCTGCAATCGCGGTAAATATTCGGTGATTGAACCGTGACTGGACTACGTACGAACCATAACTTTGGACACATTTGGTATTGCGCTAATCGCAGTACAGATCATGACAGCCGTTAGAGCCTTTTTGACAGATCGCTCAGACGTTAAAGGCTGTCAGTTACATAGAGTTTAGCGCGATGCGGAATTCAGCACAGTTGAATAGTCATTTGATTGCAATGTGATTAGAACTGAAATTGGATAAGAATAGAACTTCGATGTTTTAAATTAGCGCAATCGGGCTCCAGGGCTTGCTCACGCGATAATAAGAAGACTGGGAAAGAGTCATACCGTTTTAGATAGATATAAAAACAGTCTCACCTCATTCAGTCCCCTCCGCAGTTCCCTGAGCGAGCTCTTGATCTCACTGAAACGGTCCTCCCTCTCACCCTCCCCCGCCCCCTTGCGCAGGCGCAGCTCGTTGAACCGCTCCATGAACTGCTGCGGACTCATCGGCTTCAGGTCGCGGAACTCGGAGAGGTCTTGTTGAGCTGGTCGGGTGTCTTGTTGAGGTGGTCGGGTCGGTTGGTTCCGACGGCGGGATGTTTCGAGGTTCGTGTTGGAGTTGTGGTCGGAGGATGAGCCTAGGACGTTGCCTGGGGGTTTGGTTAAGGTACTGTATGAAAAAAAGGCATTGACTACCAATAATGGTAAGCCTTGCAGTTGTGGCTGCCTAGAAAGATGGTCAATCCATCAAGCGAATCGTTCATTGATTTGTAGGGTTCCGTACCCAAAGGGTGAAAATGTGACCCTATTACTAGGCCTCCGTTGTCCGTCCGTGCGTCCGTCCGTCTGTCTGTCTGTCCTAACTATTTAGGGCTGTAACTTTTGAACCGTAAATTTTCACAGAATATGCGTTATTATGGCGCATTTACTAACAAATAATAGCTCTATCGTAAAAACGGTAATACATACAAGCCTCAAACTTGGTGTCAATATAGAGCAAACTCTACAGTTAACAACAAATAAAAAACCGGCCAAGTGTGTGTCGGTCTCCGGAGTTCCCGGAGAAAAACAAAATTGTAAGTCAATATGTTGTGTGGTGGTGTGGTATGAAGCCCGACTCGCACTTGACCGGTTTTATTATTTTAAATAATTGCTTTTTTATTTTTTGGTAGTTGTACAATGTAGTTGCAGTTAAATTTTTAGACTATCCGAAAGGGACTATTTTCACCTTTTCAGTATTTGTGTGACCTTTCCCCGGTTAGGCGCAATTCACGTTAGAGGGAAAAATTCTCAAGCAGTCTTCGTTTAAAAATTGATAATGAACTCAATTCCAATTAAAAAGAGTTTAAAAATTGCGTGCAAGAAATAAATCCTTGTGGCATGTGGTTACGTTTCTCTTGCACTTTCAACTCGATTTAATAGAGTTCATTATTCATTAAAATGCTCAAGCATTTTTCACGATGTGGACTATCAGTCGCCTCACGACAAGTTACTTCCTGTCGGGAGGCGATTAGGGGTTGAGCGACACCCGCCAAATAGGAAAATATAAGGGTGAAGGTAAAAAATGTTTGTATGAATGAATGAATTCTTACTACTTTCTTTATAGTATAACTAGCGGCCCGCCTCGGCTTCGCACGGTTAGATATAGTAATGAAAGTATTATTCAGATCGGTCCAGTAGTTTCTGAGCCTATTCAATACATACAATACAAACAAATCTTTCCTCGTAAAATATTAGTGCTTAGATGAAAGTAAAATTAATGGATGTGCCCAAATCGCGTTTAGTTGAAGCACACACCTAGTACACTTGGTCCATACAAACTAGCACAACTGTCTGTCATCTCTATACAAATATTTGAAGTATACCTGTCATAAGTTTTGCCTCATTTTTCCGGTTTGAAATGTTCGTAAAAGGCCCATCCCTTATTTTACTTTGATCTAAGTATTCGTGTAGATGTAGATTTACCTATAGGTATATCTGGCGGCATCCAGACGCGTCCCTGCAGCTTGTTCTTGTAGTCGGTGTCCTCCACCTCCCGGTTGTGCAGCGCGTCCATCTTGCGAAGCTTCTCCAGCTTGGCCGCGGGGCTCAGCACCGGCGGTAGACCTGACGAGATACTATGTTTTAGCTATCAAAACATAATATATAGGATGTTCAGTAAGTAGTAGACACCTCTAAAACTTTTGCTACAAAGCTCAAAACAATCACAATCCCGCAGTGCTAAAATTGTCGACCCTCGTAGGTCATGCGCACAGTTGTAACGTTGAGACAATGAACGTGGGTCACCTCGTTGCCACAGGCGTAAAGTTTACATTGACTCACGCCATAAGACGTGAGCACAGGCGAAATGCAACTGACTATGTGGGTTGGTCTGACATTTGTTGAAAGATTAATCTCGTCGGCAGCTAAAGTGTTAACTGCTTGTAGAGGACCTAAGACCAGCTCAGAAAATTGACTTTCATTTCTAGTAAAAGTCCCACGATTTTCTAGATATTTGGACTTTCGATTTGGTACCTTTCTGTAGAGCGCTCTCGTAGGCGAGGTCTCGTTCAGTGGACGCTCTTTTAGTAACAACTCACCCACGGACAGATTGTAGGCGCTCTGCTCCTGCCTGGCCCTCTCCTCTCGCTGGTGTCTCTGTAGAGCGCTCTGGAAGGCGAGGTCCCGTTTAGGGTCGGCTGGTGGTTCGCGCGCCGGTGGCTTCGGGGCTGGACGTTTCTTTACTGCACCACGGGATATTGGTCTGCGAAATAAAAAAATATTTCTAATTGATATATTTAATCCTTTGACTATTTATATGTGGACTGGTTACGCGTGTAATTCTACTAACAAACAATTCTGATACTTTTTGCGGGGGGCGAGGTAACATGAAATCCACAACTTTGGATTTTATTCCCCATAATTTTAGATTCAAATTTTTTATGTTAAAAATCATGAAAAGTAGTCTCGTGTGAACCCCAAACGTTCTAAGTTCGAAGTTATTATTTCGCAATTATAGGCTGTCTCGTTTAGTGATAAGGTGTAAAATTGAATGTAAATGCACAAGATCAATTGTGCTTATACCGTGGCAGAGGGGAAATGCTACCGCAAGGCTAGTCCTTATAATAATTAGTCAAAGATTTAATCTATTCTGCGATTTTCGAATTATGAATGTCATTTTTAAAAATTTAAGATTCTCTATCAACTCACTGCTGGGATTAAAAATAAAACCAAATTTTTATTGGGGTCCAGTTGGGGGGTTATTTTTGACCACCTTTTTGTTTACATCTTGCTCTAAAGTGCTGAACTACACAAAAAACGAGTTACACTCTGATTCAGTCTATTTATTGTTCATACCTTGCAGGGAATGGACAATAGATGCCCGTAGCTACTACCTAAGCAGCGGGCACTACCTAAGCAGCCCCAGCTGATGACCGGTAGGATCCAAGGGGGCATGCAGATTTCACTGTATCCCCCTTTGGTTGGATGACAGTCTAGAAATAAGCCACAGGTTTTACCCAGTGCTTTGTTGGTTCCAGGGAAATTATAGGGCTACGGCGTCCCCTAGAACCTAGCGCTCGGATAGGGCCGCCCGTGGAAGCTTTTTTCAGCAGAAATCGTTTAGAAACAATGAAGTACTCACAAATCTTTATTAACTTTGCTAACCGCCGCCACGTCGGTATTAATTTGCGGTTGATCATTGGTCCTCTTCAACGGCGCCTTAGCTATGCTATTGTGAACACTCTGGGGTCTCGATACGCTGGCCATGGCTCCATCCTCATTGCTGGAACTTGAAGAACTAGCACCACCATTGTATATTGAGCTGTTGTAGTTCCTTGGGATAGATCCACCGTTATTTGTGGAGTTATAGTTTCTGGATTGGTTTTCTTGGTTAACATTTTTGATGATTCCGTTGCTGGTTGACGGCAGTGGGATATTGGTCGGTTTTGGCACGTTATTCGTTTTTGGTATGGTCGCTTTTGGCGTTTCTTTTTTCGGTTGTGGTATGGGATCTAGGAATGAAGGTTAACATTATGTTGTGTGTTTTAGCAGTGAACTGTAACTATTGTGGCGATCACAGAAGATCAGATAAGGTCGAAGTTATACTAGTCTGTAGAAGACTCGAATAGCCGCTTTACATTAATTAAAAAATGTTAATGTTGTAAAATGTAAAAAATGCCTGCCGTGCATGAGGCGATGGTTCGATCCCCGTCCAGACAGACTCGTACCAATGAGTTTTTCGGAATTTATGTACGATTCGTAACACCACTGGCTTTTCGGTGAAGGAAAACATCGTGAGGAAACCTGCATGCTTCAATTTCGAGGCATGTATTGTACCCACTGTCCATTACAAGTGGCGACAGGCTCACCCCCCGTCACACTGGACAGAGTTTCGGTACTACTGGTGAAACGTGGATGTTCTGAGGTTTCACAATATCTCTGACTACCCCATTGGGGAATAAAGTCGTGAGCATATGCTTATGCTTACGGAAAAAAAAAACATTATTTTAGTACTTAGATAAGACCACGTCCGTAATAACGTCATAGGTCAGGAATACACTGTAAATTACATGCCTATAAATTGATTTAGGCATGTCAAGTCAAACCATATCCCTTGTCGACGCGGCGACGACAGCGGACGGCTTCCCGTATCGGCGTCTGTCCTCAATGTGTGTTGACCCTTATTCGTCTTTTACGTCACACATGGGAACAAATGTTAGTTCATTCTAAGCCAGAACCACAAAGCCACTAATGCGAAGCAGATATATGAGATGTGTTTATTGACGAAACGAGTTTTGGATGAGATGAGAGGGGTCTATTTTCTTCGACGAAGCCTGTTGTCGATGTAAGGGATGTATTTCCATTGACGAAGTCGCTTGTGGATACACAGACCACTAATTAATAATCTATTAACCCCTCGTATGCGGCAATTCCAGACACAATAGAAAACACATTGTTCTTCGTGCAGATCTGCGCCACAACACTCAACGAGTTAATCAATCTTCTTATCGTGTGGGCAAGCCCTATTGTCTGAGTTTTTTCAGACCGCCTTATGGCCTCTGATGTGGTTTTTATGTAGCGACAACTACCACGAGAGATAGTAGCCGGGACCAACGGCCCAACATGCCATCGGAATCATCTCTCTTTCAGACAATCAGGTGATTCGGCCTGCAATGTCCTAACCAACTGGGGAAAAACGCACAAAGTGACATATCACTATACTCCATTCTAAATAGCAAAGAAAATTTAAGGCTATTTTTAATTACAGAAACAGAGATTTGAAACACTTACTCTCACTTATTCTTAGGACAGCTTTAGTAACGTCCAAGATATGTCGAATAGTACATCTTTCTGATAAATAAATTATATTTGCTTATCAAAATTGGCCAGAAAGCTAAATAGGAATCGGAAAATCTCGTCGTCCTTATTTGGAATGAAGTATAGTAGTCCCCCGTGGAAATCAAACGTGTGAAGAACGAAATGCTCTTAACCATTAGACCACGGAGGCAGTTATTACTCAATAATATTTGTAAGTTCCTATGAGTTTTATTGTTTACCATCGTCAAGCCTCAGGAAGCCGTGGTTGGAGTCGAGGTGCAGCCGGCGGTACTTGATCATGACCCACTCCAAACAGTCGGGGCACTGTTCGGTCCTCACTCCGCAGTAGTTCTCGTGAGCTGGTAGCTTGCGACGGGGCAGTTCCAACTCGCAGTACCTTCAATATAATAAACTTTTATTTTCTCCTGCGAAACTATTTTTTTTTAAATAATAACGTGCTCATCGTCATTCTTCTGTCCATTTCCCGTTATTTGGGGTTGGCGCAATATGTCATCCTCTTCCATTCATCTCTATTGGCCGTCGTTTCAGCACTCACCCCTATCTTACACATAATTATCATTCTTCAAAAGCCGTGGTGGTCCAATGAGTTTTTCGGAATTGATGTACGATTTGTAACACCACTGGCTTTTCGGTGAAGGAAAACATCGTGAGGAAACCTGCATGCTTCAATTTCGAGGCATGTATTGTACCCACTGTCCATTATAAGTGGCGACGGGCTCACCCCCCGTCACACTGGACAGAGTTTCGGTACTACTGGTGAAACGTGCATGTTCTGAGGTTTCAGAATATCTCTGACTACCCCCTCGCGGAATATAGTCGTGAGCATATGCTATGATGCACACAAGCCATCCATGTTTTCTTCGGTCTCCCTCTCCTACCACAGCAATCCATACAGTTTTTGAGAGTTACGCGGTTATTTTTTAATCTAGAATTTCATACGACTTATTACGCCGATTTGTAAGTAAAGTAATTTTTTTTCAAATTCACGTGTTCTTCATTCCTTGTTCCGTTATTGACTTATTAATTCTTGAGAAACTTTGCGTGGTATATAGCTTTATAAACAAACCTGCAAGACTTGATAGTGTGCCCGCACGAGTCCCGGAGATGGTCTTCCAAGTCGCTCCCACACACCATCTCCCCACACTGCTTGCATGGTACTGATGGAGCAAACAAGAAAGTACATGTTGATAAGGAGAAGAGGTAAGGCTTCTTTTGCAGCGTGGGAGACGCCAGCCACGTATTTCCATTCTCAAGTTATTCTAAATATGATGTACAGGGTCCAACTTAATATGCTGAGAGTTTTTTAAGAGGATGTTCAGACCATCAAACTGAACAACTTTCTCTATGGGACCAACATCGAAATCGCGAAAAAAAAAGTCAGCTGTCCCATACATTTGGCACGAGTAGGTTTGCACTTTTGTACGGGACAGCAGATTTTTTTTTCATGATTTCGATGTTGGTGCCATAGAGAAAGTTGTTCAGTTTGACGGTCTGATCATTCCCTTAAAAAAGTGTCAGCATATTAAGAAGGAGGATATGTCCATGTGTAGCCAGGTTTATAGCAGACAAGGCGATAAGATAAATATTCTTTATTTGCACACTAAAATTCAAAAAAACATGAACGCGATGGGTACAAAAGGCGGCCTTATCACTAATGGAATCATCACTAATTAGTGTGAACACTTAGGGCCAAGCTACCTGCTGCGTACCTGAGTAGATAGCAGTTTTGTGTGAAACAGCAGATTTTTTTTTGCTATTTTGATATTGGTCCCACAGAAAAAGTTTTTTAGTTTGATGGTCTGATCTTCCTCACAAAAACTGTCAGCATATTAAGTTGGACCCTGTATGTGGAATAGCACCGTATTACTATTAGGCTTACAGTATGGCATCTTGATGGCGGGCGACGCCGCCGTCTGTATACGTCATGCGCAGTCAATCCCGACTTCTTCATACAAAGCTCGGGATGATCCGCGCCGCCCGCTTCCCCGCAAGACCCCCTCCGTTGCTGTGCGCAAGTGCATACATTGCCGTACTGTAAAGGCTATGCTGTGGTAATAGTATACGCCATTAAATACAACTCACAGAGCTTGTGCAGCTTCTCGTGGTGTTCCTCCAACTCTGCCTGTGGCACAGGCTCCTTGCAGACAGGACACACGCGGATATTGCGCGCGCAGTGCACCGAGTGGATCGTGAAGTTCACTGCCGGGATCTCTCGCTTGCTGTATAATATTCTTAAATTATACAAGGTGTTACAAAAATACAAATAAACATAAAACTTTAGACCATCAAACTGAACAACTTTCACACGTCCAATATCGAATTCGCGAAAAAAAGGTGATGTTCCATTCTAAACTACAAATCTACTCGAGCTAAACTCGAGCTAAATGTATGGAACAGCTGATTTTTTTTTCGCGATTTTGATGTTGGTCTCATAGTGAAATTTGTTCAGTTGTTTTTACTTTTAACACCTTGTATACTGTGTTATTTCTTATCCGAGCACCTGCTTACATTAGTTATAATACCTTGATGATTTGTTGCTTGCAATAAGCAAGGGTCGTTATGTAACGCAGAGACCAGCGCTGGTCTATTGCATTCGCCCCAAGCTCACCCATATTTAACGCATACCTCCAAAATTCTGGTATTTTCTTTTCATTCTCGGGAATGCAAGTTTCCTCACAATGTTTTCCTTCACCGCCGAGCTAGTAAATGATAAATACAACCGTACATAAATTCTGAAGAACTTAGTGGTAGATACAGGCCAGGATCTCTCGCTTGCCGTATAATAATTCTTAAATTATATGCTGCGTTATTTCTTATCCGAGCACCTGCTTACTTATAATACCTTTGACAAAAAACTTGGCTATAGCAACCATCTTTTTAAGGTGCAGTTAGCATTATTGTAAGGATGTAAGTGTTCATAATGGAATGATATAAGTATGAATATGATTTATATCATTAATCCAAAAGATTATTTTTCTGCTTTTAGGTAAGTACATCATCCTCGTCCTTTTCGCGACGAGCGTACTGAGCAGACGTGTCGAAGTATTTCTTTAATAATTTAATAATGTGGTTAAATCAGTGTTTTGGCTATCAGTGTGTGTTAACGCAAAATTAACATGTTTTCATTATTTAAAAAGCTCAGAAATTACTACTAACGCCATGTAGTCGGATGCATCAGAACTTCAATGTAATCAACGATCATTAATGTTGCCAGTCAGTTGTTTTCAATTTGCATTATATTAAATCAGTTATTCAGTAATTGTAACTGGCAACATCTCGCTCTCTGTCGTCGCCATTCTCACGGGACGGTCGAAATTTATAACTTTCATCTCAGAAAATCATTGAGTGGTTAAAAGTAACCTAATATATCAGTTTTCAAGATATTCAGGAGTTTTCATTCGCCACCAACTCAGAACACACTGCAGGAGAAGGACCAGTCGATTCGAACCCGCCGACTTTCTCCTACAGTGTGTGCATACTAAAGTTATCACGATCCCGTAGCATCTTCACAGTGCAACTGTGCAACGGCTCCTCACCCCCACGAGTAAAGGAGAAGGGCTCTTATTTTCTTAAAATGAATGTTTGATGTTCGCCTCCCTTCAACAGCGGTTCACAGTCGGACTTGTCTAAACTACCTCCCGCGGTTCAAGACTTATCACATTTCCGTAACAAACGGAAGCATCCTGGTAATGATACGTTGCTTTTTGATAAATTCCGGAATGAAATGATGTCATTTTTGACTGATTTTGCCAACACCCAAAATGAAAAACTTGTTGATTTTGGAAACACTCTAATGAAAATTTGCGCAAAATATCAAACGATGTATGCTCTTTAAAGGACCAGTTTAACTCGATAATCCTATCTGAACTATTCAACCCTATAAAGTGAAAGCAAGTAAAATAGAAATACTATGTGAGAAAGCAAGTTTTCAATATACCTATACTTTTTAGGCTTATACAATGTGTTGATGAATAAACGCAAAACTAGAAAATAGTTTGTTTAGAATCTAGAGCAGAATCAAATTATCAATGTTTCAACATAGGTAAAATTTTTTCAAAATAATAAATAATTTGTTCAAGGAATTTAAAATTTACTGAACTTGATGCCAGCCCACCGCACAGGCACACTTATTACTTACTACCAAAACAAGATACTTAAAATGTATCCATGAGCAGCGCTTTTATTAATTGCTGAAATAATATCATTTTTGCCTGAAAATTTAAAATGCTAACATGTAAACCTTCAATTTAAATTAATAAAATAATGAAATTATTGTTTCAATGCAATTATTTTGTAATAAATCAGTTGGGGCGTATGAGGTTTTGCGCTTATTTATTAACACTTTGTATAGGAACTGTTTCTCCAGCCAGCCAGAGCTAGAAAGAAAAACATTGATAAAACTAGTTTCTTGTATGAGGACCCCCTTAATTTTTAACTTTTTGACATTTTTATTATTTGTTAGCAAATGCGCCATAATAACGCATATCCTGTGAAAATTTCATCTATCTAACTATTAGGGTTCTAAAGTTACAGCCCGTTTTAACCCTTTGGGTACGGAACCCTAAAAAGATTAAAACAATACATAATTATCTTGAGCTTGTTAAGCTCAAACTCATTCCGAGCTCTCTTAAAAGGTGTAAAGAATACATTAATCGAATTACAAGCAGTTTTTTGCAACAAATCGTTTCGCTGAAAGGTAAACAACCGAGAAATGAATCTAACAGCTGTACATTTGCGTTGCTCCATATAATATCTAAAAATAACTCGGCAGCGTACGTAGATATAAATAGGATAAATATTGACACAACATTAGTAATGAAAGCGAAAGGAAACTTACCAATTAGGGCACGATTTCGTTTCTTCTTCGTCCATCTTCAGCAATTATAAAGTTGCGAGAAGAAATTTGAAACTAAAAAATGGCTTTCTGTAACCTTAAGTCACCGTTTCATGAAATCTAGTTACTAACGGAATTTGTCACGTACAATAGTAGCATAAAATCGTTATCTTTAATTCAATGACCACTGAAGAAATAAGGTAGATAAAAATTTATCGAAAATTCCAATTTTTAGCAAATTCGGTGAATCCCGCAATTTGTTTTTAACTTTAGTGACGTTCCACAATTTTAATAACGTTAACGTCAAAAAAGTTCGTTATAACGTTGTTCCATCACTGTTATTTACCGTTATGTTTTTAGATTCACAGATACATGTAGAACTGGACTAGAAATATAGAATAAATTTTTTGGGGATTGCCAAGGACTTTGTTATGATACAAGATTTTTTTGTAAGAGAATAATTATAAATATCGCAATAATGATCTAATTCATTCTTTAGAACTAGTCCAAGTCTACCTAGTTTCTATTATATCGGGACTGGCGAACAATGAGAACACGGACAGTTAATTCCACGGTTTATTGCGAACTGACAGCATTTGACACAATGATGAACTTAGAAACTAATATATTGATATACCTACATAATACATACATCACAATCCTCCCTTCTAAATATCACTTACACAAGTTACACAATAATAGCGGGACTATAGTAATCGATTAGATTAGATCTACAGTTGTTCTCAACCTTACAAACCGTTCGCTAACAGAAAACATGAATTGCTTATTATGCTGACTTATATCTAAATACAATCGTGCGGTATCCTATAACTACATCTAACCTAGGTACTAACTAATCATAACAATTGGTTAAAACTTATAGCGTGGTGGGTTGACCGTACGGCACTTACGCACCGGTCGAGGGAGCTGGGGGGGTGCATCGGGTGGCAAGGGCGGTGTGAACGCGCGTGGTGGACTAACCACTACGGACGACGTGGTCGGCGCCGGTACCGGCGCTGCGGATCCTTCGTCCCCGTCCGTTCTATTATTCTCTCTTATGGAGGCGCCATCTTCCGGCGTGTCAACGCTCACTAAACTTCGACTTTGTGAGACATTCGATCTGGGCGATCCACCTTCTATCCTCCCCTTGCTTACGAGCGTTGCTCGATCGTCGGTAGCGGTAGGCAGACTGACTAGTGAACTCCTAGGTCTCCGTTTTAGCTGGTCGATATGTCTGTGCGACTCCCTACCCGTACTATCTATAACTGTATAATCCGTTATTCCTAAACGCTGAGTAACCTGTCCCGGTAGCCACTTATCTGCAGCGTGGTACTGCCGCAGCCACACCTGCTCGCCGGGCTCCAGGGCGCGCTCCGCGCTCGGGCCGCCCCGAACCTGACGCTCTTGTAGTCTCCTAACCTTCTGTTCTCTATCTGGTTTTAGAGCATCAAGCTTGGTACGCAACCTTCTACCTATCATGAGAGCCGCGGGGGCCTCGCCTGTCGTACAGTGTTCTGTATTACGGTAATGCATTAAGAACGTGTTTAAAAATAAATTAATGTCTTGCTGGCTTCTCACAGCCTTTTTGATTGCTTTCTTAACCGTACGAACCGCGTTCTCCGCCGCCCCGTTCGAAGCTGGATGGTATGGAGCGGAAAACAGATGTTCTATACCATTAGTCATCAAAAAATCGGAAAATTCCTTACTCGAAAAAGGGGGGCCATTATCAGACACTAATTGTTTCGGCAGACCGAATCGTGAGAAAACTTGGCTAAGTCTATCTATAGTGTGTGTAGCCGCCGTACTTGGTACTTGAAAAGTTTCGATCCACTTTGTTCTAGCATCTACAATGACCAGAAAAACTCTGTTAAAGACCTGTAAAAAATCTATATGGAGACGTGACCAAGGCCGGCCCGGCCAGGGCCACGGGCAGATCGTGTGCTTGTGCGGCGCATCCGACTCGGCTACGCACACCGCGCACTCACGGCACATAGCTTCTATAGCCTCATCGAGGCCACACCACCATACATAGCTGCGGGCAATAGCCTTCGTTTTCACTATTCCCATATGGGATTCGTGTAACTCCAACAAAACTTTTGCCTTACAGTTCTCTGGAATCACCACTCGGTGACCCCACATAATACAACCCAGTTCTTCGTAAAGTTCGTTCTTACGATTAAAAAATGGTTGAAGTTCTCTTATTTCATTATCTAACGGCCAGGCGTCCCTTAGATAAGAAATAATTCTACCAAGAATTGGGTCCCGTTGTGTTTGTTTCTTTATTTCCTGATAATCTAGTAACATGTCATTCTGAGCAAAGTGCAAATATGTTTGTTCTGGTATTTGTAAACAATCTTTTGCTCCATTTACGATCGGTAAGCGAGATAACCCGTCTGCACAATTCATTTTAGTATTAACATATTCTATGTCATAAGAGTAAGCGGATAACTTGATTGCCCACCGCTGCAAGCGACTAGCAGCCATGGTAGGTATCCCCGTCTTGGGGCCGAAGATGCTTACTAGCGGCTTGTGGTCCGTGCGCAATGTAAAACGCCTACCATACAAATACTGATGCAATTTTTGCAAGCAAAATACTATAGCGAGTGCCTCCCTGTCGATCTGCGAGTAGTGTTTTTCTGCCTCGGTCAACGCTCTTGAGACATAGACCACCGGCCGTTCGCCCCCTCCACTCGCATCGGGTTGAGCTAGTACCCCACCAATGCCGCGGGCACTCGCATCGCACGTCAATATCAATGGTTTGTTTACATCGTAATGTAATAAAACTTCCGCACTAGTTAGAATTTTTTTAATCTTTATGAACGAATTTTCGCAGTGTGGAGTCCATTTCCAATCGACATCTTTTCTTAACAGTTCGTATAATGGTGATAAAATTGCACTTACATTCTTTATAAATTTTGCATAGAAGTTTACTAGTCCTAGAAAAGATCTCAATTCGGAAACATCTTTTGGTCGAGTAATTTTTAATATAGCCTCAACCTTCTCTGGATCCACTTTTATACCGTCTTTGGAAATTATATACCCTAGGTACCTGACCTCTTCTAACATGAATTGACATTTACTTTTTTTAAGTTTCATGCCGTGACTATGCAGTTTACTGAATATCTTTTCCAATGTTTTCAAATGTTCTGCCTCATTCGTGGAGGCACAAATAATATCATCTAAAAATACTTCCACTCCTGGAATACCACTAAAAAGATTACTCATGATCCGTTGAAATATGCCTGGGCTCGAGGACAAACCAAATACTAGCCGGTTGTATTTAAAAAGGCCCTTGTGAGTGTTGATTACCGTTAAATTATTCGAATCCTCCAGCTCGACTTGATTGTACGCCTGTGAAAGATCAATCTTAGAAAATATCCTAGCCCCATTTAGGTTAACCAATAAATCTTCTATTTTCGGTAACGGAAACCTATCGACCAGCAAAACGGGATTTAACGTAACTTTATAGTCAGCACAGATCCGGAGTCCACCGTCAGCCTTACGTACCGGTACCAAAGGTGTGGCCCAGTCGGAGCTCTGGACGGGCTCGATGACGCCGGCGCGCAGCATGCTCTCCAGTTCAGCGTCGACGCGGTCCCGCAGCGCGTACGGCAGCGGCCGCGCGCGACAGAACACCGGCACCGCGCCCTCGCGGATGTATAACCGAGCCTTGCCACCCGTGAACCGACCCAGCTCACTCGAAAACAACTCCTCATATCTGTCGAGTAATACATTTAACTCATTAGGGCACATATTTAAACAATCCGTCGTATTTTGTAATATAGGGATTTTTATAGCTAATTCGGATAACCATTGCCTGCCTAGTAACGAAGTGGTCCCTCCATCTATTACAAAAAGTTCTAAGCATTTTGTTACATTCCCCGACTGGACTTCCGGTCTGATCACACCCAAAGGTTTCACTTGACTGCCATCATAAAATCTAAAAACAAGATCGAATTTCTCGATGGGTCTTGCATGAAAATATCGATCATATGTAGCCTTGCTTATGCAAGAGACAGCCGAACCCGTATCCACTTCCATGTTTAAGCGGGTTCCGTCAATAAATATAGCCAAACTCACCGGTTTGTAACTATTTAGGCAGAGATGATGCAGCTCCTCCTCGACGTCCGACGCGCTGGTGTCCGAAGAGAACTCGTCCTCCTCCGCCAGTGGTCCCTCCACGCCAAAAGTCGCGTCCACATGGTGGACCCTCTTCCCGCCATACTTCCCGGCGCTGCCCGCGTCCTCCCGGTTTGAATAACCCGGACACACGCGCCGTAAATGTCCTCTTTGTTTGCATTTGCCGCAAACAAAACTTTTGTAACGACAACCGTCGCTGTGGTGATCGTGCGCCCCACACACCGTACAATTATAATGCGCTTTCCGCCCATTTCCGCTGCCGCCGCCATTTTGTGCAGGCTTGGTGGCGCGCCCGCGCCGGTCCCGTCCGCTCCCCGACGGTGACGTTACCGCATGCACTGCACTCCCTGCGCCACCGAGCATGCCGCTCGGACCCGCTTCCACGGCCGCCGCATCCCGCTCCGCCGCCGCCATTGCGCAAGAAATTTTTACCGCCGCGGAAAATGTTAGCGACTCCTCCGCAAACAACCGTTGACGAATACCGTCATTCTTCAATCCGCATGCCAGCTGGTCCCGTAGATTGTCCTCTAGCACCGCCCCGAACTCACAATACCTAGCCATTTTTTTTAGTTCCGAAACGTATTGTGCTATGGTTTCGCCCGGTAGTTGCCTTCTCTGTCGAAAACGGTACCTTTCCGCCATGAATGACGGTTTCGGTTGTAGGTGGTCCTGCAGAAGTTTCACTACCCCATCGTAATCCTTCTCGCTAGGTTTAGCGGGACTGGTGATCCTCGTCGCCAATATTATATCGGGACTGGCGAACAATGAGAACACGGACAGTTAATTCCACGGTTTATTGCGAACTGACAGCATTTGACACAATGATGAACTTAGAAACTAATATATTGATATACCTACATAATACATACATCACAGTTTCAACAAGTGAAATGCCAGTGAGACAGGTGATTCATCGATTCGAATCTTTTGAAATGAGGGCTTTTCCGAAAGCCATTAAAAGAAAAAGTAGTTCTAGGTTCTAAATGGCTCGATAGATGGCGTTGGCGAAATGGCGGTTAACCGCCGTATTTTATTAATAAAAAATGCAAATAAAATAACAACAAATTTTAAATAAGCAAAAAAATTTTTACATTGACTTCGTCAACGGAAGCGCCTGACTTAGCTTAGGCCGATTCAGAGACGATTTTTTAATCTTGGTTCGAACTAATTAGGGCGAAAATGTATGGATTTTGAGATACGGGACTTCGAACTAAGGCTGAGATTCAGAGACGATTTTTTTCGAGCTAAGCGTGGCGAAAATGTATGGATTTTGACATACGGGAGTTCGAACTATGACTTAAAAATCGTCTCTGAATCTCGGCCTAAGACTTAAAAAACGTCTCTGAATCTCAGCCTTAGTGACATGCATTTTTTTTTGCCATATTTTTCGTCTTCGCCTCAACGCCATCTATCCAAGTATTTTGGAACTACGTTTCACTAGCTGTCAGAAAACTCATTCTATTCTCTGAAATAGGTATCCTGCAAGATTTTTTTTTCGCTATCCTGCACCTTCTGAGTTCTTTCCATTGTATACCCTTCGATAATTAAATCGCAATGAAATTTTGCAGTAACAATCTAGAAACAAATCTCTATGCTTGTATCGTGTCAGATTTTCGTTAAAGTATACAGTTTCAATGCTAGGATTAATTTAAGATTTGTATGGAAATTTTTGAGGCACTGTAACTTTAAAACTGTACATTTTAACGAAAATCTGACTCTATACAAGCATAGAAATTTGTTTCTAGATTGATTCTGAAAAATGGCATTGAGTTTAATTGGTTAGTATTGAAGATTTCACCATAGTACGTTTGTATGGAGCGCGCTCCGAATTATATCCTCTTAAATGAAAATCATATAAATAATTAATAATAATGTTTATTAACTTATCTAACTCACAAAACTAATAACCACTGCTGCTACCTACCACATTTTACACATAAATGTAAAAATTACACATTACCACAAACAACATATTATTTTAAAATCTGTAATTTTATTTTTGTGTCAATTCCGACTGTCGTTATTCATACAGGAATAATGTTATACAAGGTGTAAACTAAAAAAAATCTTTACTTAAATGGATTTATAACCAATGGATCCACAAACTCCTTACAAAAATGAAAACACGAAAATTAATTGACCATGGCGGTCGATATTGAACCTTGTAGAAATTTGACATAAATTTGTAAATTAATTACAAAATGAAATAGAAACCAAGGAAAATAATATACAGAGTCCTTCTTAATATGCTGACACTTTTTTAAGGGGATGATCAGACCATCAAACTGAACAACTTTCTCTATGGGACCAACATCAAAATCGCGAAAAAGATATCTGTATAATGTCTATTGGAACAGCAGATTTTTTTTCGCGTTTTCGTTGTTGGTCCCATAGAGAAAGTTGTTCAGTTTGACGATCTGATCATCTCCTTAAAAAAGTGTCAGCATATTAAGGACCCTGTATGACAGTGATTATCAGTTTTACAACTATACTAGAAACAGCATTAGTTTATATCACACATAGCCGCGAGAGATCGTCTCTGCACTAATTTATTATACTATAAATATCCATTCAAAATAACTATACATTATTATAAACTTTATTCATTTTATATATAGGGTCCATAACGTAAAAACTTCGTAAGTCGCATTTGAAACATTTAGATAAAATATACAGGGTGTAGTAAGTGACAGCCTAGCAAATAATGAAACGGTGAACTCAGACCACCAAACTGAACAACTTTCACTATGGAGCCTAACTCAGGAAACGCGACAAAAATCCCATACATTTGAGTCGGGTAAGTGCAACAGTTTTGTATGGGACAGCTGGTTTTTGTCGCGTTTCCTGAGTTAGGCTCCATAGTGAAAGTTTTTCAGTTTGGTGGTCTGAGTTCACCTTTTCAGTATTTGCTAGGCTGTCACTTACACCCTGTATAGTATATTTACACGTTCACATAATAGTACCCATTATATTGTATGAATATAGAAAATTCTGTAAATTCGGCTGCGTGGCAATAAGTAAAATCTGGCGCTCACATTTTTATTTAAGAAACAACATTTTGAAAATTCGATATAGATTGGCACAGCTCTATGGCGCCATCTAGGGATACCCAGGTAAATTCCTGGAAAAGTGATCATTGACTAAAATGTTTTAAATTCGACTTACAATCCACTGTCAAGTTATGAAAAATAAAGTTGATAGTAATATAAAATTATTGGTGTGGATTTTAAATAATACAATTAATATTACGTTAAATTCAGTTAAATTACACTCACAAAAACATTACCCTCCTTCTGACGCAGTCGGGTATAAAGGGTTTGTTTATCAAATGTAGTAACCCTACTGTAATTTCTCAATGAACTTAGTAGAAAGACCGGAATAAGCACTCGTTTTTTAATGCTTTCACCATTGACTTACAAACGAATGGACGCCGGGTCTCTTACAAAACTCTCGAAAACTTACGTAAACGTAAGTAAGTTTTAGTTATAAAAACATTGAAACTGTTGAAATTCTTTCTTCATTTTGCAGAAAATTGTTGCAGCGCAACGGCACGGCACCAAAGACGCGCGCGTAGTCTGCATTTTGTTACCCTTTTGAGCGCGGACCCTACGTCCAGTAGTTAGTAAGTCAATGGCTTTTACTGTTTCATAGCGAAAATATAAGTATCTCTTTCCAATCAGGGTGATGGTAATTAATGAGTTCTCTAGTATGTTACAACACTTTAGATTTTATCGTAAAGAAATACAGTATATTTTTCTACAACAACATTTCGGCCTTTCTTCTAGCTTCATGCTCATGCCTTTCTCTAAAACTTAGCCGCCATTATACTTGCGGTGCCATCTCCTATCCAAGGTTGACTATTAACATAACACCATTACTGTCAGAGAATTATACGATTTCACAGAACATGTCTGCCTCATAGGAAATAGAATCTTCAACACGTCACAGATCATCGAGCTGTCTTCATTAGACTTGTTCTTCATGGTAGAAGCCTAAAATGAGATACGAATGATATACCGAATGCTTTTAGATCTCAGAGGAAATACGAGTCTCACACAGTCACAGATCATTTTGCACTGTCTTTATGAATACCACCCTCGTTAGAAGGCGAGGTAGATGCCGCATATGGTATAAGCCTAAAATGAGCTTTACCTGAAGCTATTAGAGCTCATTTTTAAAGCATTAGAAATGCTCTTAATTATCCGTCGCAGGAAATATGAGTCTTACAGCACACAATCATAGATCACTTTGCACTGCCTTCTTCATTAGTACAATCGTTAGATGGCGAGGCAGACGCCGCGTATTGTACAAAAAAATGAGCTATACCTAAAGGTTTTAGAGCTCAGAGGAAATATAGTCTTACAGCATAAAGTCACATATCCATTACACCAAGGTCTTCATTAATACTCCCCTCGCTCGTAAGGCGAGGCAGACGCACGTGGTAGAAGCCTAAAATGAGCTTTACCTGACGCTATTAGAGCTCATTTTTTAGATAATAAGAAATCATCTTTATCCTGCCTCATTGGAAATAGAATCTTATAACATGTAGTCACAGACCATTTCGTTTTGAGGTCTTCATTAGTACTACCCTCGGTAGATGGCGAAGCAGACGCACATGACGGAAGCCTAAAATGAGCATTACCTGAAGAACTCATTTTTTAGAGAAAAATAGAGTCTCACGTACAGGTCGTGAGCACGAAGTCACAGACCATTTCGCTCTGAGGTCTTAATTAGTTCCGCCCTCTTTAAGCAGCGAGGCAGACGCCGCACTTGTTACAAGCCTAAAAATCGATTAGAGCTCACAGGAAATAGAGTCTTATAAACACGAAGTCACAGATCATATTGCAGCGAGGCTGCCGCGCATGGTGTGTGTAATAGCGCGGGCATAGTACTGCGCCTGCATTTCTTGCAACAACTCTTATTAGAACTCATTTTTAGAGAATAATAAAACATCGGCATTCTTCCTCACAGGAAATAGAGTCTTATAAACAGTTAGTCACAGATCACATTGCAGCGAAGCTAGTACTGTCCCCGCTGGAAGCCGAGGCCGACGCCGCGCATGGTGTGTGTGGTGGCGCGGGCTACTTCATACTGCTGCTGCATCGCTTGGAACAACTCCTCCTGCTTCTTTATTGGATCTACCGCTTTGTCTGGCTCTGGTTTTACTTTTTCTGTGGAAGAATTGAAAGTAAAGAGTTAATTTTTTTATAATTAATGGACTCTTGCTTGTGCGTTAGCACCGCATTTCCGCCAATGTTAAGTAGTTTGTGGGAGTATCTATCCCAATCTCAGGGATTGTTTTTGATCAAGAACAAGAAGAGATTGAGGATTGTGGACCCTCGTGGCAGGCAAAAACGCGACGCGCGAACACCACGTGAGGCAAGTGCTCGTGTCAAAACCTGCAACGTGACTCCAAGGGTTAATTTTATGCAAGACTACCCACGACATTGTGGAGCCTCGTGGCAGGCAAAACGCGACACGCGAAAACCACGTGAGGCAAGTGCTCGTGTCAAAACCTGCAACGTGACTCCAAGAGTTAATTTTATGCAAGACTCCCCACGACTTCGTACGCCATCGAATTTAATTACTCATAACTTTTGATTGATTGAACCGATTGAGATGTACCAAAGCCTAAATGTTAATCCAAGTTAAGCCCTATGCTTTTGTGAAAAGCCAATATAAATAGGTTCAGTAGTTTAAGTGATTCGTGCACAAACGAACGAACATTCTACAAATGGTCAAAATGTATTCCATTACATAGGTATCCTAGAGGCTACCAATGAATATTTTTGTTAATATCTTCAATGTACATCAACGCCAAATTTACAATTTTAATATACAGGTTCCAACTTAATACGCACAAAGTTTTTAAGAGGATGATCAGACCATGAAACTGAACAACTTTCTCTATGGGATCAACATCGAAATCGCGAAAAAAATAATCTGCTGTCCCATACATTTTGCTCAAGAAGGTTTGCAGTTTTGTATGGAACAGCAGATTTTTTTTTTTCGCGATTTTGTTGGTCCTATAGAGAAATTTTTTCAGTTTCATAGTTTAAACAACAAAAAAGTGTCAGCATATTTAGAAAGACCCCGTATTGGCCAATCAGGATGTACTTGCGCTATTAAAATTTGTCAACTTGCGCAAGTACACACGGCGACACAGCTATACAAAACCAAAATAAGCTGGCCGTGCGTAGGTTGAGTAACTTATAACGTCGCGCGGCCAGCTTATGTCGGTTTTGTATAGCTTGATGTGTCGCCGTGTACATCGGTAAGACTTATAAACCTAGCACTACTGTAATTATACAACGTGTTAATGAATAAGCGCAAAATCTCATACACCCCAACTGATTTATAACAAAATAATTAGATTGTAACAATAATTTCATTATTTTGATAGTTACTTTTTAAAGTTATTCACATTTTAAGTTTTGAGGCAAAAATGATTTGTTATCATTTCAGCAATGAATGAAAGCGCGAACATGCTCATGGATACATTTTAAGAATCTTGTTTTGGTTGTAAGTAGGGTGAGAGTGCCCGAGCGGTGGGTTGAGATCAAGTTCAGTAAATATTAAATTTTACAAACAAATTATTTAATATTTTGAAAAAAATTACCTATGTTGAAACCATGATAATTCGATTCTGCTCTCGATTCTAAACAAACTACTTTCTAGTTTTGCGTTAATTCATTAACACGTTGTATAGACAGCTACCTGGCTCCTTGATGCCCATGAGGCGCATGAACTTGGACACTTGTCTGCCGTCGTTATCCTGCGCGAACCTGGTGCCGCTCCACTTGGAAGCCTCCTCCGCTTCGGACTTGTTCTTGTTCGACCACAGCAGCTTGCGCTTCTGCACCTGCAGCCAAATATGTTATTGTTTAATAATATTCAATCAATAAAAATTATTTAGACACCATACTTCATTCCAAATAAGGACGATGAGATTTTCCGATTCCTATTTAGCTTTCTGGCTAATTCTGATTACCAAAATGTAATTAATTTATTGGATACTCATATACTATCCGACATATCTTGGACTTTACTAAAGCTGTTCTAAGAATAAGTGAGAGGAAGTGTTTCAAATCTCTGTTTCTGTTGCAAAATAGCCTTACAATTTCGTTGCTATTTTGAATGGAGTATAGGATTTAATGAAAGAGGTCAGACTGAATAAGACTTTAAAAAGAAACTTATGAATTCCGGCGTTATCGCAAAAAGGGTTGGATCCTTTTTTAGGGTTCCGTAGTCAAACAAGGAACCATTATATGTTCGTCCATTCTGTCTGTCTGTATGCCCCACGTCGATTACTCGCTCATTTTTGCACCTATCGAATCGAAATATGGCATGACGACAGATACCAGTAACCCAAAAACAGAAATGAGATTTTTTGGAACGACTATATTCCCCGAGGGGGTAGTCATAGATATTCTGAAACCTCAGAACATCCACGATTCACCAGCAGTACCGCAACTCTGTCCAGTGTAACGCGGGGTGAGCCCGTCGCCACTTATAATGGACAGTGGGTAAAATACATGCCTCAAAATTGTAGCATGCAGGTTCCCTCACGATGTTTTCCTTCATCGAAAAGCCAGAAAAGAGAAAAGAGGGTTGGATTAAATAGTTTTTTAAAATAAATAGAATGAGGTGAACAAAAATGTACCTAGTGAAGCTTGCCACAGCGTTGTTATTACTTCATACTGCGCGCGACGTATGCGACGTTGCTGTCTGGCGAGAGTGGCAGAAATCAAGCAAGCGCATCGCTTACAATGCCCCAAATTGTAGGTGCTTATCTCGGTCCCGTCTACCGTGGCCTGTCTTTTACTCTGAGCTCTACATTAAAAAGCGGAAGCCTGGAGGCCAGTATTTGCGGAACAGGGATATCCTGAAGCGTCAGCTGGCAGCAAGCGGCATAGCCTCAAACTCCTGGGAGAAACTTGCGCAGATGAGATCTGAGTGGCGAAAAGCTATCAAGGAAGGGACCGAGTACTTCGCTGCTAGGTTGGCATCCCTTGAAGCCAAACGCCAAGACCGCAAGACTCGCCCCAAACCAACATTCAACTACACGTACAACTCGACTTTTGTGCTGCGTGTAACAGTCTTCAAGACAAAACTCAGATTCTCCAGCCACATCTTAACGTCACTTTGTCTAGGAGGGCTGGTACCAATGAGAGTCGCTGTCGACGGATACATAGTGGAGGACATCACCATCATCACCACGGCCGATTGACGGGAGCCTGACCTGGTCTAGTATCTTAGCGCCGCTCATGGCGCCGGAGCTGTAGAACGAGGGCGCGCCGGCGCCGCACGGCGCGGGGGTCTCGCTGGCCGCCGCGCGCAGCTGCTGCGCCGTCGCCATAGATCCGTCCGGCGTCTTGATCTGCAGACCTGAGAGGAATGATACACTTAAGGTATCTGCACATCTAACACACGGCGACACATCTAGCTACGCAAAACAAACATAAGCTGGTCGCGCGACGGTATACATTACTCTACCTACGCGCGGCCAGCTTATTATGGTATTGCTTAGCTTGATGTGTCGCCGTGTCAAAAAAAATTACGATATGGTTTTTAGATGTCCCTGGCTCCATCAACTTCAACAAATCAACCTTTTTTAGATTTTTTGTCCGTCTGTTTGTCTTTGTGTTTGTTTGTGCGAGCATCACGCAAAAACTACTGAACCGATTTTGATCGCGACTTTTAGTATGGGAACAAGCCGAGTCGCGCGCAGGTAGAGAAATCATGCTAGCGTATAATGCTGGTATATAATTTGTGCGGTCGAAGTCGCGGGTTAACTCTCGTGGACTATAAGTCTGAGGAGCAGCTCTACATTCACATTAGTTGATGAAACCCTACCAGCAGGACTCACCCATTTTCTCCATAACTTCTAATTTCTTGTTAACTTTGTATGAAGACGGCCTGTAGTCGCCCGACGTCGACGGCGGAGACCCACGCCTCTCGCTCGAGCTACAACATAAATATAATAGTTTTAAATATAATAAAACATCGTGAGGAAACCTGCATGCTTCAATTTCGAGGCATGTATTGTACCCACTGTCCATTATGTGGCGACGGGCTCACCCCCCGTCACACTGGACAGAGGTTCGGTACTACTGGTGATTCGTGGATGTTCTGAGGTTTCAGAATATCTCTGACTACCCCCTCGGGGAATATAGTCGTGAGCATATGCTTAAATACAATCATAAATAAAACGTTCGTATATTTGTATTTAGAAATAATGTTGAATTTATATATTTTGTATATTTTTGTTCCGTAAATATTATCATATCAACCGAAAGATAGAACTCACTAATTTTCGTAACCCATGTTTATGTGGAATCAATACGGGAGATTAAAAGTTAAACCTAATCTGCCAGCACCGCATCGCATTTTTCTGTCTTTCCATCCTTTTCTGTCACTCAGGAACTTCATTTGCTAGGGCGAGAAAGTTAGCGGGTATGCGATCGCACGCGGCAGCACCGGCAGAGCTCCGACCTTTCTCGCTCTAGCTAATGACGGTCCTGAGCTCCAGAAAAGGATAGAGCGTGAAAAAATGCGTTTCCTTGTCGCCAGATGAGGTTCAACCCTTATAATAAGCTTTATGCCCGATCATTAGCTATGATGGGATCGAATCACAGCGTACGCTGCGATACATTTGACAGTTACTGTTCCTATCATCCACTTCGCACGTAGCTAATAGATATAACTAAGAATAATGTATTACCTGGAGGAAGCAGCAGGAGGCGGTGGGAACGCGGCGCCTCGGGACCTAGATCTGTCACGCTCGCGATGCTTGCTGCTAGATCTGTAGATAATTTAAATTTTAAGTTCGTTAATAGTTGCAGTTGGCACGTTGTAACTATTCGTTAAGCCAGGTCAGAGGCTTATTAAGGCGAATTGAAAATTCTCTGACAGCAAGTTGACCACTAACTTGCCTCCACCAACACGCACTGGGTCTGCATGGTGGAATATGGCCCACTCCCTTTCACCAGTATTCGTGAGGCCTTTGCCCTTACTTACTTACTTTTAATAATTATCGAGTTAAGCAACGCCAGGTCGTCAGGTTTCGCACAACACGCATCCGATTTATAGACTAAATTCAAGCGCTCGTAAACTTCCACTAAGTATCTAAACTCAAAATGTTTTATTCAAAATAATATCACACACTTTCTGATGTCATTTTTGACTCTACCACCGCGTCAGAAATTGTCCCGATGTAGAGAAGTTGCAGCCAAAACTCTACAACACACATCTTTTAAAAAATAAAATATACGTACTTTTACAAATACAATATTGAATTACATAGTGTAACATTGTTAAGGCCAGACATTTTGGTCATTCATATTATCGAGTTTATAGTAGCCTTTTTTACAGAGGACTTGCTTAACATGGGACTTAAACTTTTTGTCTGGCAAGTTTAGAATATCCTGGTGTATGTACTCTTATCTTATTATAATAGCGTATACAGTGCCCCATGAACGATGTGTTGAATTTACTGAGACCAAAATGTGGGAATACTAATTTATTCTTATTTCTTATAAGCTAAGCTTGTAAAATAAGCCGTGGTGGTCCAGTGGCGAGAAACGGCTGTAACCGTTTCTGTTCGAATTATTTGTCAAATGTCAAATTCTGACATTGTGAATGTATTTTTTTCATAACGGCCAGTTATTTTAAATTTACCAAGGAGTTCACAGGTTTTCCAGTGACTTCACTGGACGTTTATTAAAAATATCTGTAATCATTTCATTTTAATATCTCTGACTTAGAAAATATTATTTTTGAAACAATGATCTCGAAATGGTTTTCGATTCAGCCCTCCAAAAAAAAACTTGACGTACCGAATTCAAGACACGCTGCTATCGTACATTTTGTATGAAAATTTTGAAGCGGCACCATGGGCCCATGCCTGTGCCTGTGCCGGCCTTATGCCTTTTCTGTATATTTTACGCCTAACAAGCCCTTAAGTGCTTGGGATTAATTTATTCATACGGGGATAAGTTTAGCGTTATAGTGTTACCTTCTCTCCTCGGAGCGACGGCCGTGTCGCTCTCTGTCACGCTCGCGTCCTTTGTCTCGCTCGCGACGGTCTCCTCTATCACCCCGCTCTGTGAATCTATATACAATAACACATGTTATATTCGTCAGTCCATGAAGAGTTGAGAACGGTTAAAGAGAAATATTCTAGAAAAATGGACAACCAGAAAGGAAAAATAAATGGATAATTTCTTTAAAACGAAAAGAGGCAAAAAAATACCTATAATCTGTTCATAGGAGTTCATGTTGCAAAGCGCTAACTCTGTCCCACATTTGCATGCAAATGATAAGGACAAAAAAATGAGCCACGCCCATGGGCGTAACAACCGGTGAAAGAACGATAATTTATGCGTCGTATCAAGAACTCAAGGCAGGTTTTTAAGGGGGACCAGACCATCAAACTGAACAAGTTTCTCTAAGGGACCAACATCAAAATCGCGAAAAAAAAAAACAGCTGACCCATACGTTTTGCTGATTTTTTTCCCCGGATCTTGATTTTCGTTCCATAGAAAAAGTTGTTCAGTTTAATGATCTGATCAACCCAGCAATACAATACTATAGAACTCGCAAAAATGGCACCACGGAAATCCCAATCAAGTGGGCGGGGCTAAAAACTACAATCAACGCGCTATTGGAAATCGGGCGACAGCGTCAAAGTCAGCCAATCAGCGGATGCTGCACGACGCTGCGTCAAAGCGGACATTGGCCAGCCTGTCGCCAGTGTCAGTTGTCATAACGACGTATGTAATTCCTAATATATTATTTTACCTATTGCGATAAGGTAAGGTCGAATTTGGCATGGGCTGGCAGACAAAAGTATATAAAGATGTAAATACAAGGTGTTACAAATAAGCATTTAAGGGGGTGGTTTAGACCATCAAATTGAACAACTTTCACCATGGGACCAAAATCGAAATCGCAAAAAAATTATGGTCTAAACAATCCCGTTAAAAGTTTTAAATGTTTATTTTTACTTTTGTAACACTCTGTATAGGTTATGAATATTGTTGGGGCCGTTTTGCGAGGCGATTTTGTTTGAAGTTATTATACCATAGTATTTTAGTTAGCTGGATCAACCCCTAAAAAACCATCAACATATTCTTCTTATCGTGTGGGCAGCAAGCCCTGGTGTCATCAAAGTTTTTTTAGACCGCCTTACGGCCTCTGACGTGGTTTTAAACGTAAACGTATTAAGGACCTGTATAAAAGCAGTCAAAATGTAAAGTAACCTGGGTGAGACGGCGTCACGAGCGTCCTTGCTGTTAACCGGCGGCGGCTCCCCTCCGAACGGCTTGAGATCCATCAGGGCGGGCACCTGTCACAACAATATACACTTGAAGATATTTAAAAAAATGATTATGATATTGTTTTTAGGTATCCCTGACTCCAAATCAACCTTTTTTAGAATTTTTGTTTGTCTGTTTGTGTTTGTTTGTGCTAGCATCACGCGAAAACTACTGAACCGATTTTGATAAAATTTTTTTGTTTGATAGCTTATGATCCGACTTAAAATCTGGTATATAATTTGTGCTGCCGAAGTCGCGAGTAAACTCTAGTTACATATAATACGAACACTATGTACCTCCCCAATTTGAGAGGTGGACGATAGTAAGCAGTGGTGTATTCATCTCTCACTCGCACTCATGCAGCATGCATGTGCTAGCCTCTTTGTCTAGCACGTTGTCGTTGGTATGAAGTGTCCAGGATGTGACGCGTGCTTTTTACAGGGTGTAATATTTAATGAGGTGGTTTAGAGTTTAGACCATCAAACTGTACAACTTTCACTATGGAGCCAACACCGAGAAATAATACGCAGTTTCATACAAAGGAGGAGTTCGATTTTTAAAGTCAGACGTTCAAATCTGCGATACAAAATGTTAAAATTATTATGGAGATTATGCATCTTTCGAACACGATTTAGAATATCATGATTCAAAAATAGCACTTCAGTATCTATTCGACTCAAATGTATGGGACAGCAGATTTTTTTCTCGATGTTGGCTCCATAGTAAAAGTTGTTCAGTTTGATGGTCTAATCCACCCCCTTAAGTATTACTAGGGTGTTCTGTTCCACCCTGTATAATATAAAGAGATACGTGACGTGAGACAATAGAACCGTTTTTGGGGATCTTATCGCAGGGTAAAAATTCTGTTTCTGTGAATAATTGTGAATCTAAAGTGAAATCGTAGATAATTTTGTGAAATATACTAACACTATTTTATTAAATTATCCACGATTTCACGTTAGATT
The DNA here is from genome assembly GCA_963924505.1 of Agonopterix alstromeriana. NCBI lineage: Eukaryota > Metazoa > Arthropoda > Insecta > Lepidoptera > Depressariidae > Agonopterix > Agonopterix alstromeriana. The sequence continues at coordinate 13,454,537 of OZ004681.1, forward strand.
CAGAATTATACACAGAACTCGAATTTTCACCCAGCCGATAATCTCCTGAAAATCTTATAAAACGGTTTCATTTGACAACTCATGCCATTTATCTACTCCTGTAAGGTAAAATAACTTTATGATTTTGTTTGATATGATATTTCGGTAGCCCAGTGGCGAGTAACCTTGCCTGCCGTGCAGGCGATGGTTCGATCCCCGTCCAGTCCGACTCGTACCGATGAGATTTTCGGAATTTATGTACGATTTGTAACACCACTGGCTTTTCGGTGAAGGAAAACATCGTGAGGAAGTCTGCATGCTTCAATTTCGAGGCATGTATTGTACCCACTGTCCATTATAAGTGGCGACGGGCTCACTCCCCGTCACACTGGAAAGAGTATCGGTACTAGTGAAACGTGGATGGTCTGAGGTTTCAGAACATCTCTGACTACCCCCTCGGGGAATATTGTCGTGAGCATATGCATGTAAGCATGCATGCATGGTTTTGTTACACATTGTATGCGTATTACCTTAGAGTCGGAGCTCCTGGAGTCTGAAGACCTGTCGTCATGGCGATCCAGGCCGCGCCTGGAGCCGCCGGCGTCACGTCCGCGCTCCGCCCTCTCAGACCTGAACAGTAGAACACGCACCTCACTAAACCTTACGTTTAACTGTTGAAGTTAAACTTATAGATATATAGTTTGAATTTGACAAAGTGTACAGTCAAACCTGACCCCCCTCGTAGGTCGTGCGCACAGTCGTAACGTTGAAAGTATAAATTTAGTGTGTAAATGTGGCTCGCGTTGTGGTTATCGGTGACTCGCGCGTTAGATCATGAGCACAGTCAAAATGCAATTGAACCGACTCGTTACGTGGGTTCTTCAGCACTGTGGAAACACCAAAACAATCAAAGTGGTCCTTCGACGAAAAAAGGTTAGGAACCACTGCTTTAGAGTTAGACGATTTAACTAACTCCTATGAACCAGGATCATCAGCAACGACCAACACTAGACAATGAAGTCCAGCAAGCCCAGGGGATGATTCTAATCTGTCTTAGAACCCGCAATGAATTGATCAAAGACGATAGGAGTAGGAAAAAGAAATATCCGACTAAAGTTAGACGATTGTAAAGTATACAAACCTTTGACTAATTATTATATGGACTGGTTACGCGTGTAAATCTACTAACAAACATTTCTGCCACTTTTTGCGGGGGGCGAGGTAACATGAAATCTGCAACTTTGGATTTTACTCCCCATAACTTTAGATTCTAATTTTGAATGTTAAAAAATCATGAAAAGTCTCGTGTGAACCCCAAACGTTCTAAGTTCGAAGTTATTATTTCGCTATTATAGGCTGTCTCGTTTAGTGATAAGGTGTAAAATTGAATGTAAATGCACAAGATCAATTGTGCTTATACCGTGGCAGAGGGGAAATGCTACCGCAAGGCTAGTCCTTATAATATATATAAGTCAAAGATACAAACCTATGCCTGTCAGCTCTGTCGTCCCTGCGAGGTGACCGACGGTCGCGGTCGCGGTCGCGGTCGCGGTCGGGTCGCTTCGGCGGCGAGTCTCGGCGACGGTCTCGACGGTCGTGGTCGCTGCCCCGCCCCCGGCTATCATCTGTTCAACGGAAAAGAGAACTGAAGACGAATAATACAGCGCCTACGGACTGAGCGACAACGACCAGGTCGCGGCAGCCAGTGACTACATTAAGGGCTTGATCACCACTTCTGGATAATTACTTGATAGTTTAAATAAATATTTCAAATGATATGCAGATTAGAGGAGTTTCCGGGGTTCCGTTTAGTCCATACAAACGTTGCCCTGTTTCCTCCCTGGATAAACACTAGGGCATATATTTTTTGCCCATACAATCTATTTTACCTCTGCCATGTTGTTTTTTTCCATAAATTAATTATATGAAATAGGAGCCTTCAAAAGGACAAAATTTTTTTTTTAAATCTGTTTAGCTTTGGAGGAAACAGGGGAATACAAAATCGTGATTTCGTCCATTTTATATAGGTAAAATCAGGTCCAGTTGCAGTTGTCACTTTAGGACTGGCGCGACTAGGAACAGCGCGACAGCATTAGATCTGTTAAAAATGTATTCTTCAAATTAGTTGCAGAAACTCCTTTGAAGAATTTACCCAGAAGTGGTGTAACAGGCACCAAATATATTTTATATTTGTCTTCTTACTAAAATTAAGGTTTAAAAAAAAATGCTGCACTAAAATTTTCAGTAATCGGAAAATCATTCATCCTTATTTAAAATGAAGACAAAATAGGTAACATAGATGATGAACTCACTGGAGCTTCGGCGGTCGTCGCGCGGCTGCCTCGGCGCGCGCTCCACCGGCGGCAGCTCGGGCTCCGACTCCGCCTGCGAATCCTGCGACAAACGGAGACTTGCTACATGCTGTGGACTACTTATACGACTCTTGTTCGTGGGGATTACAAATCTATGGCCTTCTGTTACATCTGCCGAAGCAATCTCATTCGTGGCTATAGCACTGAATTAGATATCCAACCAGAAAACAGCTTCATACAAGCTTGCGGTAGCTGGTAAACCCCGCAGCGAGCGGCAATATGTGAACCTTTACATACGAGATGAGCGGCAGTTTGGTAGAAACATTGCTGGGCATGTAGGAGAGTATTGGCCGCCGTGAGCTAATATGAAGGTGTTTTTCTGGTTAGATATATATTCTGTGGCTACAGAGCCATGAGAAACGAGAGGCAAAGGCAGGGTCTTAGTGTAAACAGTTTCATTACTTTAAGGGGTGATTGTACTCATGATACTGAACAAATTTCTTTAAGAAACCTATAGAAAAAATTTAGTTAATTTTTCATACAAACTTTCGATCAGCTAATGGCTTTTAGTATGGAAAGTCCAAATTTTTTTTTGTGAATTTCTTATTGATTTCTTAGGGAAAGTTGTTCAATATCATGGTTATAATCACCCCAAAAGTAATGGAACTGTTTATCCTAACACCCTGACAGAGACAATCAATAGACAGTATGTCAATTTGTCAACTTAAATAAAAGATACAAAATATGTAGCTTTTGCCTGGGGCATGTTATTTGTATCCTGTTTAAATACATTTTTAACAGTTGTTATAACAATTTCATGAGATATTCAACATTGGATGCATGTATACGTTTGAGGTAACAAATCGCTCATCCGGTAGAATAACTGCACAATTACATTATTGCGAAATTTACAGAAGGGTTTAAAGGTTCACCCTCCAAGAGAGGGCCCAATTTTTCATCAACGAAACAATAACACTACCATCTAGCGAAAACTACTGGCAATACATTCGTGAGTTTATTCCTTCAGAGGAGTTTGATTGGCGCCATTGCTTTTGCAGTGTTTCGTTGTATTTGAAATTCGTAAAAAATTGGTTTTAGTGATATTTGTGACATAATTTCGTGCGGATTGTGTACCAAACAGTTGCGTAAAGCGACCGACGTAACAGGAATCTCAAATAAATACGACGATAACAGAACATAAGTTTTGGTTCAAGTTAACTCGTGCATGGTCATTTTGGCGGCAACGCGCGAGCTTACGAAATCGACCACAGATTCATCGTCATCTATCATTCCATCATCAAAATAAAGAACATAAAGAAAAAAGATAACGAATGGCTCAAAAGGACTAGTATCCAGAGCCGTTAAAGAAATTATAAAAAAAAAATTATTGCTTCAGATATCCACCTAATTATTGTGACATTAATTAATAAGTCAATTTTGGAAAAACTGCAATTGTGAATGAGTTTTTCGGAATTTATGTGCGATTTGTAACACAACTGGCTTTTCGATGAAGGAAAACATCGTGAGGAAACCTGCATGCTTCAATTTTGAGGCATGTATTGTACCCACTGTCCATTAGAAGTGGCGACGGGCTCACCCCCCCTCACACTGGACAGAGTTTCGGTACTACTGGTGAAACGTGGCTGTTCTGAGGTTTCAGAATATCTCTGACTACCCTCTCGGGTGCATATGCAATTGGGCGGTTATTCTCCCGGATGAGCGAAATGTCTTCTCTTGTGAGGTTTCTCAATCACTCGATTAAGCACTTCAGTCAATTTTCAACCTTTTTAATGATGACGTTAACAATTTCACCGCTGAATTTCAAAACGACTCATCTCTCAATTGAAAATTACACGCTAGGTGTGCTGTTTTATCAGCAGTGAAAATTTTAAATTCCCGATTTGCTTACACTCAACGTGACCAAGTATTCAGTTTATACGTTACCTAAAGTAGAAATTAAGGGGTATTAGAAAGTTAAAATGATGTCACTTGTCAGTATTATAGCTTTTTCTTACAGCTACGTACTCACGTGGTAGCGCTGCTAGGTGGACAGTGAAGGCGCCGGCCGGGCATCTTGAGGGGGCCTCAGCACGGTACTCGGGGGGTATTTGACTTTTGTTTTGTGTCAATTTACAAATGGGTAACCATATAAAATAATAAAAGTGTTAATATCATCGTTGAAAACAGTACAACGAAAAGATTGTTTTTTTTTTAGAATTTTCTTTTGAAATATATAAAGATAGTAATTATGAATACTATTGATATTAGAATAATATGAAAATACTAAATGGGCTAGCTTTTTTGACTAGATTTTGTACTGGTTGTTTCTACAGTATTGTCTTGGATATTTAAGGTGGAAATTACCTCGCTTAGCTCCATATTGACGTCATCGTAGTTGGTGTCGTCCTCTCGCCGCCGGGCGCTCCCGGCCGAGCTCGGTCCCTACAATATCAGTCTATTGTCAAGCAGAGAACGCATTAGTATCAAAGATCTATATATCATTTATAATCTATTCATAATTTTAATATCTCAATTTCAATAACATGTGGAGTAGGACTTATACGACACGTTTAAAGGTAACCTTGGCTTTTAGAGCGTTCTAAATTGCGAGAAAATAAGATTCCTCAAGGACGTTACGAGAATGAAATTCAGAAATAACTTACCGAGTATTGATGGCCTGTGTATCGCTCAGATTCATTTTCGTCGTCACTTCCATAGCCAACTAGAGAATCCATTATTTTATTGTAGAATATTATTCCGAAATAGCTTCTTTGGATGTATCGAATTTATTATGAAATAATTTCGCCAACAATTTTTAACACAAAAACAATATGGCTGCCTAAAAGGGAGATTAGAGTCGCGCCAAGTCAACTCATCTAAAAGATACAAATCATCAAACAAGCTCCCTGCCTAACCTTCTCTCCTGATTTCATTATGAATGAAAATATCAACCTATTATAAAAAACTCATACTTATGAGCTTTTCAAATTTAATCAAAAGAAAAGTTTTTTCAAAAGTAAAGAAAGAGATGTTTCAATATGTTGTACAATGAGTCAGTTACGTATTTTAGAAAACGTTGGGCACCTCTAAAATTTTTTTTTTTGCTCATGTTCGGATACACCGACAAAAGTTAACATTAAACGCTCAATATTTATTGCACTTTATCCATAAATTGCTTTTAACAACAAAAATACATTGAATTTATCATTTGCGGACATTGTTTCTAAGGTAGTTTGCTTGCATTTCGAAGATTTAACATTTCAGGGAAACTAATTTTTATAATCTACCAATCTACTTCTTTGTCTTCAAATTTGATTTGTGTGTATCCGAGTATTTAAATGCACTTCTTTCAATTTTTCCAATATGGCGGACGCATTGACCGCCGTCGGAACGTCTGCCTTTTTTCATTACGAAATAAAGATTTTCTCGCTAGTATTTCCTAATAGTATGATAAAAAAGTGAAGAACAAAACCTGTGCGTAGTTTGTGATCAATTAATAACTGAAAAAAGTGCTTCAGAGACCCTAATTCAGCTATAAAAATGGTAATGATAGTTTTTTGTTTTGATACTTTTTTACGAACTTTACTTCGATGTCAATTTTTGTTTTTCATGTTTTTCGTTTGTATTTCAACTAATTTTTGCTTGTGTAATACAGTTGTACAGGTATTACACGACAAAGGTTTACAAAAAACGCATTTTTTCCGAATTTTTTTCTTTGTTTTCAAGTTTTCTAACCAAAAAAAAGTGTCACTGGATGAAGGCGCTCTCAACATGTGATGATTGAGGAATGTTTTTGTCTAGATTTCGTGGTTTCTTTGTCCTTCTGGAGATTTAATTATGCAAGCTGGGTGTGGCTGTATTGATTTTCTTGGAAGGTTCTAGGTATATAGTTAGGATACGTCTTATAAGTGCACTTTGCCTATGCAAAGCAGATCTCGCACAATGCGACAGAATATCACGTTGGATCAATGTTTGCATCGATTCCCTCGCTCTTGCTCGAAACTGACTAACAAATACTTGCTCCTTTTAATGTTTTTAACTATGAGATGCTATTGATTAGATCTATAAATAGATTTAGAACCTGTGACATGCATTTTTGATCACAATGTCAGTAAGTGCAATGTTAAAATTGTCAGGAGAAGCAAAACCTATAAAAAAGATTATAAAACCCTGTTATCAGTTATGTAAGTTTAACTGCTGGGTATGCTGCCAAGAAGTTGAAATAAATGCTAGTGCCAAATAAGTACGTTTTTACCATCATTGTTGATAGGTTAGTTTATTGCTGTTAACTATGAGTTCAGTTGATATTGCACAATTAGTTCACTTATTAACAAACTTGATCATCAAAATGATTCATAAATCAGAAAATACCGCATGTAAAAAGAAGATTATTACAAAGCAGAGGTCTACAATATGATTTTTCAATAATTATCGCTCTATTATTTATTCTATTAATTATCTATATCTGACACATTCTAAAGATTATTAATAAAGATCGTCATTCATTCATTCGTTCATTTTCATTATTTATTCTTCATAATTTTCTTCATTTCTTTCTTGATTTTCCTCATTTTCTTCATTCATTATTTCTTTATTCTTATAGTCAAATAAAGCAGATCGGCTTTAGTATCCTGCAGCTAGAATTTAGAGGCAGGGGGAGGGCCAACCTATTCCCCCCACTCTGGGAGGGTAATGGGGGAAATATTAAGATTATCAGGGAGCTTTAATGTATATTACATCTCTAAGGGCCTGTTTCACCACTTCCAAATAAGTTCTTGTTCTCGTTCATGATAAGCTAAAAGAACTTACTCAGAAGTGGTGAAAAAGGTCCTAAGAGTACTATTCTAATGCACACAAGATTCAAATTGCTATCTCTCACTTGAACAGAAATTGAATTGATGTAATTTTGCATGCGATAGACAAGTAAATCAAGGGATGTAATATTTATAGAGCCCTACTTATTATGCTGACGGTTATTTAATAGGATGAGCAGACCATGAACTGAACCTGTTCTCTCTAGTAAAAAAATTTCAGTTGGATGGTGATACTTTTAGTTTAAAAGGATGCTAAATATATCAATTTCACCGTATATAGGGTCCTTCATAATATGCGGACACGTTTTTAATGGGATGATCAGACCTTCAAACTGAACAAAATTCTCTATGGGACCAGCATCAAAATTACAGAAAAACAAAATCTGCTGTTCCATATAAACTGCAGTACTACTTATGTATGTAGGACAACAGATTTTTTTTCTCGATTTCGATGTTGGTCCCATAGAGAAAGTTGTTCAGTTTGATGGTCTGATCAGCATATTAAGTATGGGAGTGATGAATACTGATTCATGAAGTATGGGAACAAGAATAGTATATTCACACCTCGGACACTGATAGCTGTCATTTCATAAAAGTGGGAGAAATTTAAGTATGTGCAATATTGAGTGAGTGCTAGTGAGACAGGTATACGCATTTGCTTAAGAGGAACCATGATTCAACCAGAGGGGGTGAGGTAAAAGGTCGGTGGGAGGCAGGGACTATGTAGTACTAGATATTTTTTCATATACTGTGTTATAAAGTCCGGCCGCTGAAAGATTGCGTTTGACAGTTCCCATAAAATTGTAAAAAACTGAATGAAAACTAAATGCCCATCATTATTTAGTAGCTTTTTGAACTTAAAAGGGCAGCTAGTGCCCTGTGTACTAGAGTGAGCACAGGTAAACAATATTTTCATTCAGTTTTTTACAATTTTATGGTAACTGTCAAACGCAATCTTTCAGCGGCCGGACTTTAGTAGTGTGCAGTTGTGAGAGATGGAAAGCAACGGTAAATAAATTTTTTTTTAAGAAAAACATTTCTTTTCATTATCTACAAGGTGTTTCAAAAATACAAACAAACATTTAAGGTGGTGGTTCAGACCATCAAACTGAACAACTTTCACTATGGGACCAATATCGACTTCACAAAAAAAAAACTACAAATCAATTCGAGCTGAATGCATGGGACTGCAGATTTTATTTTCGCGTTTTCGATGTTGGTCCCATAGTGAAAGTTGTTCAGTTTGATGGTCTTAACTCTAAACCACCTCATTAAATATTACTAAGGTGTTTTATTACACCCTGTAAAAAGCACGCGTCACATCCTGGACACTTCATACCAACGACAACGTGCTAGACAAAGAGGCTAGCACATGCATGCTGCATGAGTGCGAGTGAGAGATGAATACACCACTGCTTACTATCGTCCACCTCTCAAATTGGGGAGTTACAGAGTGTTCGTATTATATGTAACTAGAGTTTACTCGCGACTTTGGCAGCACAAATTATATACCAGATTTTAAGTCTGATCATAAGCTATCAAACAAAAATTTTTCATCAAAATCGGTTGAGTAGTTTTCGCGTGATGCTAGCACAAACAAACACAAGTCCCTTAAAAGTTTAATTTTTATTTTTACTTTTGTAAGAGTTCAGTGACTGACTGACAGACAGCGCACAGCCTGAACCGCTGAAGATAGAAACATGAAATTTGGAATGTATTTTGTACAGAGGTTGTAGGGGTGCACTAAGAAAGGATTTTACGAAAATCAACCCCTAAAGGGGTTATCCATGTGGACGAAGTCACGGATCAAAAGCTTGTTTATTTAAAACCCATACAGCAATGGACTTGTGTGAGCTGATGGTGATGATATAATTGAACTGAAAATGAATTGTTGTTTATAGCGCTCATTGGGGTTGTGGAGCTTCGATATTGGAAACAATCACCGAAGTTAAGCAACATCAGGTCCGGTCAGTCTTTGGATGGGTGACCGTTTAGTGGTATTTCATCTCGAGCGTTTCCGTGCTTCGGAAGGCACCCTAAGCAGTTGGTCTAGGATAGTTCCGTCAGATGGCGTTGTAACTATTCGGTAAGCCGGGTCAGAGGCCTATTAAGGCGGCTTGAAAATTCTCTGACCGCAAGTTGACCATTAACTTGCCTCCACCAACCCGCACTGGGGCCGCGTGGTGGACTATGGCCCACACCCTTGTGAGAGGAGGCCTTTGCCCAGCAGTGGGATTCTACAGGCTATAGCAATTTTTTTTTCTTTTTGTAGTCTAAACGGGCAGCGTTCGGTGACGATGAAGACAATCCTCCGACACCGTCAGACGACTCAGATTTTGATGATGACGAGGATCCAGACAATTTGGAAGTGCCAGGTATACACTTTTGCATGATGCGGTATTGTGATTTTGTTCATGTTTTTGTACTGATATAACGCTATCGGGAAAAAGAAGTCCTTTCAAGAATGTCCTAGTGAAGTTTTTTCCTAACCTTTTTTAATGTCGGAAGGTTACAGTCGCTCATTTGAATATTTGCAAAATGTATACCATGCAAATTTTGTCCTTTTTAGGGTTCCATACCCAAAGGATGAATACGGGACCCTATTACCAAGCCTACGTTGTCCGTAAATCCGTCCGTCCTGCCTATTTAGGGCTGTAACTTTTGAACCGTAATAGCTAGACAGTTGAAATTTTCACAGAATATGCGTTATTACGGCGGATTTGTTAACAAATAGTAAAAGTGTCAAAAAGTTTAAAGTTAAGGGGGGTCCTCATACAAGAAACTCGTTTTAATCAAAGTTTTTTCTTCTCGCTCTATCGTTAAATCGGTAATATATACGAGCGTCAAAGTTGGTATGATTATAGATCAAACTCTACAGTATAACAACAAATAATAAAAACCGGCCACGTGTGTGTCGGTCTCGCGCTAAAGGTCCCGGAGAAAACAAAACTTTTTTGTAAGTTAATATGTTCTATGGTGATGTGGTACGGAACCCTCGAACTCAGATCATCACTCTGAACAACTTTCACTTTGGAGCCTACCTCAAGAAACGCGAAAAAAAATCGGATGTCCCATAAAAAACTATTGTACCTACCCGACTCACATGTATGGGACAGCTGATTTTTTTTCGCGTTTCCTGAGGTAGTCTCCAGTGAAAGTTGTTCAGTTTGATGGTCTGAGTTTACCGTTTCAGTATTTGCTAGACTGTCACTTACACCCTGTATTCGTTTTGTGGTTTTTTACAGAACATTATTTGGACATACCTATTTAAGATAGATACTCGTAGTGTTTTGTAGCTACATCTGAATGTTGCCTTATGGAATGCCAACGGGCTGCCAAACCGAACGGAAGAACTAAATCTCTTTCTAATCTCGTACAACATAGATGTAATGCTTATAACTGAGACCCATCTTACATCCAGAAGCCATATCAATATTAAAAACTACACCTTCTTCTGTACAAACCATCCAGATAACAAGGCTCATGGGGGCTCAGCAATCTTGATAAAAAATAAAATTAAACACCACCAAAGTAACTCTTTCTGTGAACCACAAATTCAGGCAACTACTATCGTTATCCAGGATTGGACTGGACCTCTTACCATCTCGGCCGTATACTGTCCACCAAGACATAAAATTAAAGAAGAATATTACACCAAATTCTTCAAAACCCTTGGACATAGGTTCATAGCTGGTGGTGATTATAACGCAAAACATGTGCAATGGGGATCAAGACTAACACGAACTGATGGACGCCAGCTAATAAAAACAATAGAGCAACTTAAATTGGAACACATATCATCCAGACATCCGACCTACTGGCCAGCTGACAGAACGAAAACACCAGATCTAATTGACTTCTTTATCACGAAAGGAATAAATAAAAACTACATGTCGTGTGAGCCAAATCTTGATCTATCCTCCGATCATACTCCGGTATTACTAACGCTTTCTACACAAATTGCACTCAAGCTTGAGCCCTGTAGTTTGCACAATACTAAAACGGATTGGGAAACATTTCGTGAATCGGTTGAAGCAAAAATAAACACTAAAGTATTACTAAAATCAGAAGAAGACATAATTAATGCTGTGGAGCATTTCAACCAAGTAATCCAAAATGCTGCCTGGAGTGCCACCCCTCAAAAGAAAAATATTGAAATAACTCAAAGATTTCCATCGCACATATTAAATAAAGTGGCCGAAAAACGAAAAATTCGTAAACAATGGCAACAGACGAAATGCCCCCGCCTAAAAAAAGATTTAAACCGAGCTGGAAAGGAGCTAAAAAAACTACTCGATATTGAACGCAATAACAGTGTCCAGAATCATCTGCGGAGGATGGACGCTACTGCTGCTTCAAACTACTCCTTATGGAAAGCCACCAAAAAGCTCAAACAACCACCACCGTCGAACCCTCCCCTGAGACAGGACAATGAGAACTGGGCAAGAAGCGATCTAGAAAAGGCTAATACCTTCGCTACACACCTCGCTAATGTATTCACGCCTCACCCCTATGAGGGCACTGTCAACCATGCCGATGTTGTAAAGAGCACCCTATTCTCTCCCTGCTGGTCTCCTGAAAACTATGAAATAAGAAAGATAACTAAAAATGGGCTAAAAAGTGTTATCAAGAAACTGAACACCAAGAAGGCTCCTGGCTACGACCTAATATCAGCTAAAGTCCTTAAAGAGATGCCAGAGTCTGGATTCACTTACCTTACGTACCTTCTGAATGCAATAATAAGACTGGCTTACGTTCCCACCCAATGGAAAGTGGCTCAGGTTAAAATGATACTGAAACCCGGGAAAGATCCCAAAGAACCAAGTTCCTACAGGCCTATTAGTCTGCTACCCGTAGTGTCCAAAGTCTTCGAAACAATATTTTTATCAAGGCTAATGCCAATAATAAGGGAAAATTGCTTAATACCTGACCATCAATTTGGCTTCAGACACAAACATGGAACAATTGATCAAGTACACAGATTAGTCAGAAAAATACACGAATCATTCGAAAACAAAGAGTACTGTTCCGGTGCCTTCCTTGACATCTCACAGGCATTCGATCGAGTGTGGCACGATGGGCTTTTGTTTAAGCTTAAATCAAACCTCCCGGCATCATGCTTCTACCTACTTAAATCATACCTCCAAGAGCGTTATTTCTTCGTCAAGTACGGGGAAGAAAAGACTGGTCTGCACCCTATACAAGCGGGAGTACCACAGGGAAGCGTCCTGGGACCCATACTCTACCTGCTCCACACAGCCGATCTCCCAACCAACCACAATTGCATCACTGGTACATTCGCGGATGACACGGCAATTCTTGTCTCAAATAAAGATCCCGAAAGAGCATCTTCCGTATTACAAGAAAGCCTGAATGATATAAGTGTATGGCTGAAAAACTGGAGAATCAAAGCGAACGAGACGAAGTCCGCACATATCACATTTACGACAAGGCGAGATACTTGCCCCCCTGTAAAAATAAATAACCAAGAAATACCGCAAAACGATTATGTAAAATATTTGGGCCTCTACCTAGACAGGAGACTGACATGGAAGAAACATATTTTTACCAAAAGAAAGCAACTGGGGCTGCAATTCCGAAACATGTACTGGATGCTAAACAGGAAGTCTCAACTAAGTTTAGAAAACAAACTTCTTTTGTATAAAGCCATCATAAAGCATATCTGGACTTATGGCATCCAGCTCTGGGGAACAGCCGCTAACTCCAATATCGAAATTATACAGCGCTTTCAATCAAAGATCCTTCGGACTATAATCGACGCACCTTGGTATGTCACAAACGACATACTCCACAATGACCTCAATGTTCGCTACGTGAAGGAGGAAATAGTAGAGTTCACACGAAGTTACCAGAAAAGGATACTAAACCACCCAAATATATTAGCTCAAAATCTAATGAGGGAAGAGACTCAGACCCGCCGACTTAAGAAAAAGATACCACAGGACAATCTACTGGGAGTGTAACAGTTCCCAGACACTTTAATTTGGATGCATCACTGGATGCATACCAAGCAAGCCAACATTAATACACGTCACACGTTTTGCTGAATGTCCAAGTAAAAAAAAAAAAAAAAACGACAGATTGCAAAAGATAAAGGAAACAAAAAAAAAAAAAAAAAATCTGAATGTACTCAAAAACAAAAAATTTCAGCTAGAAGAGCTAGTCAACCTTTGACTATTTATATGTGGACTGGTTACGCGTGTAATTCTACTAACAAACATTTCTGTGAGGCGGGACGAGGTAACATGAAATCCGCAACATTGGATTTTATTCCCCATAACTTTAGATTCTAATTTTGAATGTTAAAAATCATGAAAAGTGGTCTCGTGTGAACCCCAAACGTTCTAAGTTCGAAGTTATTATTTCGAAATTATAGGCTGTCTCGTTTAGTGATCTTATCACTAAACGAGACAGCCTATAATTTCGAAAATAAATTAAATTTTTAAATTTTACACCTTAGTGTAAAATTGAATGTAAATGCACAAGATCAATTGTGCTTATACCGTGACAGAGGGGAAATGCTACCGCAAGGCTAGTCCTTATAATAATTAGTCAAAGTAGTCAACCAAAAAACCCATATTTTTCTAATGTATTATCACTACCCAGTAACGCATATAGTTTGTAAGTGTTCTAAAATGTGTATAAATACAGGTGGAGGGAAGACCCTGGCAGCTGCAGCCAAGTTGGGGGGCAAACCGAAAGCTGGACCCGGCCCGGCCCCCATCATTATCAAACCCACAACTAATCCACTCGCTGGTAAGTCTACCTCTACAGTTTCTCAGATAAGATAAGATAAGATAAGATAAGATAAATATTCTTTATTTGCACATCAAAATACACAAAAAACAACAACAATATACGCGAACAAGAAGGGTACAAAAGGCGGCCTTATCACTAAAAGTTATTTCTTCCAGACAACCAGTTTTAAAAGAAAATAAAATTTTCCAAAATTCCTATACAGTGTCCATCCAAAACCATCACTCCAAATTATGCATGTACACCGTTTAGCACTTCCAAGTGTTTATCGATAAAGACGGAGGCTACTTTGGCTTGTTTTTCTATCGAGAAAATGTGTCTTAATAGTGTTTTGGCTCTAATCAAAACTTCAATTATATGTTCAATTTACACATATCCGCAAATCATACTCCTACTATTAGTACTTCATGAGATATGATGCTTTGAAGAATCCTTTTTTTTCACATAGCCTCTTAAACGTTGTTTTATTGCAGCCGCGTCAGGGACGGCGTTTGGTCAAGCCTCCAACATAAAGCCCATCAAGATATCGGCCAGCTCTCTACAGAAGCCCATCATCAACCTCGGGCTCGGACGAGGCGCTGGAGGAGGAGGTGAGATATATCTTCTATCTCCCTCAGTTAAAGTGTATTGAAAGCAAGCTTTAAATTATGCAACTGACTGCATGATTGCAATCTGAAGTACATTGCTGTGTAAGCGTGTTCTGTTTCAAGTTTATATCAAACTAACTGGTTGATGTACGTCAAATTGCATGCGATAGGTTGCATAATGTAAAGCTAGCTTAAGTTTTACAAGATGTAATCTTTTACATATTTCAGATCCAACTGAATAACTTTCGTTATGGAGCCAATATAAATATCGCGAAATAAAAATTAACTTTTCTATACATTTGGGTCGACTAGCCGACGACGACGACGATTGACGTTTTTTTTCCGCGATTTCTATATTGGCTCCGTACTGAAAGTTGTTCAGTGATGGTCTGAAGAAGCCTCTAAATATTATGTAACATAAATTACACCTTGTATAAAAACGTGTTTTACTGCCCCTCCAAAGACTAATGGAATAAAATGTATTGAAACCGCTGGGCCACGACAGTGCAGGGCCTATGGTGAGGGGGTTGGCTAATAGCCCACGCGTACCCAATGCAGATTGGTGGACTTCACATACATCGGAATTTGTTCTTCAGTGTATACAGGTTTCCTTACGATGCCCTCAGTGGTTTTGCAAAACATACAGTCAGTAGCAAAAGTAGATGAACATATGAAAATTTATTTCACTTTCCGGTAAAAACAAAATATAGGGCCCTTCTTTATATACTGAAGGTTTTTTAAGGGGATGATCAGACCATCAAACTGAACAACTTTCTCTATGGACAAACGTCGAATGTGCGAAAAAGCAACAAGCTGTTCCATACAAAACTGCAATCCGACTCGATACAAATGTATGGGACAGTAGTTTTTTTTTTGCGATTTCGGTTTTGGTCCATTCAGAAAGTTGTTCAGTTTGATGATCTGATCATCCTTTTAAACAAACCGTCAGCATATTATGTTGAACCCTGCATATATTTAGATACATTTTATGAAAGCGAATTTACTTTTGATGTTGACTGTAAATTACCAAAAACTAGCTGGTAACTATAATATAATTATTAGCGATAAGGAGCCTTATGCCCTGATAATAAAGTTGGTGCGGATGACGTAGGTCAGAGCATGGCGCCGCCGCCCTTCCCGTCGGGCTCCTCGGCCGCCTACAACGCCGCCTCCCTACTCGCACAGAGTGAGTCCGTTGTTCGACCACCGAGTAAATATTTTACCAGAAAAACAGCTTCATACAACCATCATAAGACCTGTGATGGATGGAAAACGACTGCATGCAGCAGAGACAATGACATTCTATAAACAGGACCCACCACGTCATACAATAACAAAATCAAAAAATGACAAATTAAACATTGAAAAAGTCGGGCGGCGAGCGGGATTCGAACCCACGACCTGCCTAATATTAAACATTGTTTGTAACATTAGACTTGTGAGTCAGTAGTTTGCATAAACTCTCAGTAGTTTGCATAAACTCTGGTAGATGACGCTGACGTCCCTTAAAGACGGTGACATAGATTGATAATTTCATCGTGGCCTGCGGGGCACCGACAGCTCTGTTGGAGTGGAGCAGGTCGTGTGTTCGAAGCCCGCTCACCGCCCGACTTTTTCAATCTTTAATTTGATTAAGCTAACATGGCTTACTTGTAGTAGAATCAATAAATTCAATTGGAAAAAATTTCACCTTTCTCTAATGTCACCTTTGTATGCATCATTTATATCCGGCTGTCGCACATTGCCGGTGACTTTCCAGTCCTTTCCAATTTTTTAAATGTAATACAGTCACAAAACAGCAATGTAAAATAACTGGGCATAACTTAGCGGTCCGTTAATAGCGCACTGATGCGAACTCCTTGTTTATAGAATCTCATTGAGCAGAGATGAGAATGTTGAGATGGATGTGTGGTGTTACTAGAATGGACAAGATTAGGAATGAGTATATTAGAGGAAGTTTGAAAGTAGCTCCTGTGAATGAAAAACTGCGCGTTAAATTACTATCGTGGTGTGGGCATGTGATGAGAAGTGATTAGTGCTTTGACTAATTATTATAAGGACTAGCCTTGCGGTAGCATTTCCCCTCTGCCACGGTATAAGCACAATTGATCTTGTGCATTTACATTCAATTTTACACCTTATCACTAAACGAGACAGCCTATAATTGCGAAATAATAACTTCGAACTTAGAACGTCACACGAGACTACTTTTCATGATTTTTGACATTCAAAATTAGAATCTAAAGTTATGAGGAATAAAATCCAAAGTTGCGGATTTCATGTTACCTCGCCCCTCGCAAAAAGTGGCAGAAATGTTTGTTAGTAGAATTACACGCGTAACCAGTCCACATATAAATAGTCAAAGTATATTAAAAGACGAGTGTTAAGTTCGAATGTGGATGGCTGCATGAAGAGAGGACGACCAAAGAAAAGATGGATGGATTGTGTGAAAGGTGACATGTGTAAAATATATAAATAAAACCGGTTAAGTGCGAGTCGGGCTTACAAAAGAGATAAATGGAGGAAGACTACATATAAAGTGAAACTATTTTAAGAGGATGATCAGACCATCAAACTGAACAACTTTCTCTATGGGACCAATATCGAAATCGCGAAAAAAAAATCTGCGGTCCCATACATTTAGGTCGAGTAGGTTTGTAAGGAACAGCCGATTTTTTTTTTTCCCGAATTCGATATTAGTCCCATAGAGAAAGTTGTTCAGTTTGATGGTCTGATCATCCCCTTAAAATAGTTTCAGCTAATTTTGTTAGACCTTATATAGGGCCGACCCCAAGTAATGAGATAAGGGTATGGAGATGACGATAAGCTCGCGGCGGCGGGGTGTACCCCCGGCTACATACGCAGCGTGAACGTTCACGTACGAGAATGAGCAACAGTTTGGTAGAAACATAGCTACGCATGTAGGGGTGTCCTGGCCGCTGCGAGTTTGTATGAAGCCGTTTTTCTGGTAGGATATATGTTCTGTGGTTCTACTGCGTGCACGTTCCGTAGTTTGTTTGCTGTTTTAGATAAGTAGAGGTTTACAATAAAATAATATTATACTTTGAATTGACAAAACTTGTTGACTTCTTGATTTTGACTATTTGACTAGACTTTTGATCCTCTAAGGGCTTTTGCATGTAGGTTTCAGAATTCTCAATCAGAATACATTGATTTGACTTTGATTTGATTATTGCTTTGACTTCGCTTTGCCTTGATTTTGACTCTACTTTGATTCGACTTTGACTGGATTTTGCCTTTCTTTGGACTTTTGATGTTAGTTTCAACGTTTATTAAGCTTGACTTTTCAAAAATTAAAATAACTTTGATTGGCTTTGACTTGAGTTTGAATTTACGTTAATTTGATTTTGACTGGATTTTGCCTTCCCTTTGAACTTTTGATGTTAGTTTCAACGTTTATTAAGCAAAACTTTTCATTAATTAAAATAACTTTGATTGGCTTTGACTTCGCTTTGACTTGAGTTTGACTTTTCTTTAATTCGACTTTGACTGGATTTTGCCTTTCCTTTGAACTTTTGATGTTAGTTTCAACGTTGGTTAAGCTTGACTTTTCAAATATTAAAATAATTTTGATTAGACTTATTAGTACCTACTGCCTGCAATGTCGATAATCGGAAAAATCGATATATCGACAATTTGGATAGAAATTCGAGTCATTGCCTCTCAGCATCTTATTATGTACACTTTTAAAATTAACATATATCATGCCTATTTTCTTATGGAGTTGACTAGAACTCCGGTTTTAACAATCCTCAACATTGAAATAGTCAAATAATATATATTTTAAAGTATTTTTTTTAGGTAATAGTAGATCCATTTGCCTTGTAATGCACCATGAATGTTTTCTTCACTTGTTTCTTTCCATAAATAATAAAATTAACATTTCATATTCCTTAATTTTGTAGATTAGTGGATGACATGTCACTGAATGTTAGATGTTATTTATTCTGCTTGTAAAATAATACTTTTAAGTTGCATTTTGTAGTTAAATGATCGGTTTAGAGTATGCACATAACTTATATCTTAGGTAATTATGAATTAATTAGAATATTTAGTAGTTATTTTTAAAACGAACTTGGTGAAAGTAGGACTTATGTCATCGTTAGTGTTACATACGTTAACTCATGGCTATATACTCTTTCGGGGTGATCAGAAACTTGGCTATAACTTAATTTTTTTAATTAAGCGAACAATTGGTTGTCATGTTTTTTTTTTAAGGGTTGAATCGAAAACCATTTCGAGATAATTGTCCCAATAATAATATTTTCTATATCAGAGATTTTAAAATAAAAGGATTACAGATATTTTTAATAAAATAACGTCGTTTTTCGCTCCGTCCAGTGACGTCACTGGAAAAGCTGTGAACTCCATGGTAAATTTAAAATCAACTTAAAATAACTGGCCATTATGAAAAACAGAATTTGACATTTGTTGTTGCCGTTTCTGTTTCCAGTATAGAGTTAGAAAGAGGAGGCAGTTTTTTTAATATCTATTTTTTCTCCACCATTTTTGTATTTAGAGATTACAGATCAAAGTAAGTAATTTAAAAATTAAGTTTACATTGATAAACTCGATGATTCGCAATAAAAATTAAATTGGTTTCTTTAAATTATGTCTTCTATCCGTAAAAAATATACTTAGAATGAAGACCTAAAAAAAACATGGCATACCGAATTGTGGTTACGAAACTCTCGTCTGATCGCTGGCCAAATGCTTATATCTTAAATTTTCCATCAATATTTGTCAAAAGACGAGAAGAAATAATTCTGGAAATGATTAATCAGATGAATATTTAATGAATTCTTACTAAAACCACACCCCGGGTCATAGAATGATCTCACGATACTTTAATGGTACTTCTACGGAAACTACATGGTTTGATAGATAACACACACATGACATGTGTGCTGAAGTGAGTTGAGTAAAGGGAGTGGCCATTCTGTATGCAGTACTATTATATTGTGTGTTAAAACCATTGACGTAGAATACTATGGACGCCGGGTCTAGTACAAAATTCTCGAAAAAAGTGTCCGCGACTAAACTCCACAAACCTAAGTACGTGTAGTGTAATATAAACCAACTAAAAACATTGAAAATGCTGAAATTCTTTTCCATCCCATTCCCCCATCGCGGCACGTTGCGCGCCGCGCGCCCGCGCGTGCTCTTAGTCGGCCGATCAAACGAAGACAGTCGCGTAATTGGTTCTCTTTTTACGTTTTGATTCGGACACTTTTGAGCGCGGACCCTTCGTCCAGTAGTTGGTAAGTAAATGGTTAAAACGCTGGGTTTGTTCGCAGTGGAGATGGTAGGTATGCCGGGGATGAACTCGTACCTGCTGCAGAACCTGAACCACATCCTGGCGTCAGGCATGGGCGGGCCGCTCGCCGGCATGCTCGGCCAGTTCGCACAGATGCCGCCCTGGGGACAGGCTAAGGCAGCCATGTGGCAACCCGACAAGGTGAGAATAACATTTTATAAGTATGTGAAGGTTGCTGTCAAATCACTAAAATGTTATGCAATATGTGCTTATTTAAATCAAACTCATAAACTTAACAATAATCAAATTTCGGATGGTTAGAGACCTTTTTACAATTACCAACTATCTTTTGAAGCATAACATTAGCAAGGCTCAATTTAAGCATACAAACTCAAAACTCAAAATGTTTTGGTGGAAATCGACCCGTGTAACTTTGGAGATTTGCCTAGTCGTTCGGTGGAAATCGACCCGTGTAACTTTGGAGATTTGCCTAGTCGTTCGGTGGAAATCTACCCGTGTAACTTTGGAGATTTGCCTAGTCGTTCGGTGGAAATCGACCCGTGTAACTTTGGAGATTTGCCTAGTCGTTCGGTGGAAATCGACCCGTGTAACTTTGGAGATTTGCCTAGTCGTTCGGTGGAAATCGACCCGTGTAACTTTGGAGATTTGCCTAGTCGTTCGGTGGAAATCTACCCGTGTAACTTTGGAGATTTGCCTAGTCGTTCGGTGGAAATCGACCCGTGTAACTTTGGAGATTTGCCTAGTCGTTCGGTGGAAATCGACCCGTATAACCCCTCTTTACTTCATCCATTCTGAATCGTATGTAATAATTCACAGGAAAATGTACCTTGTAGCGGTCTTCGCCCACGATCCTATTTTTTAATTGCTATGCTGTCATGCAGAGGATTCATGTAACATATTGTTTGATGTTTTTTGCTAACAGGTAGAAGAAGAGGAGGTAGACGATGAAGAAATGGGTGTCGCAGAGACATACGCTGATTATATGCCACCTAAACGTGAGTATACATAACATACATATTCCCTTTCCGGATGGAGAGAAACATTGCTCCAACTACCTTTTAGTGCTTTTTGAATTTTGAAGGTTATTAATACAACGTGTTAATGAATTAACGCAAAACTAGAAAGTAGATGTTTAGAATCGAGAGCAGAATCGAATAATCATGTTTTCAACATAGGTAATTTTTTTTCAAATATTAAATAATTTGTTTGTAAAATTTTAAATTTACTGAATTCGATCTCAACCCACAGCACAGGCACACTTACCCTGCTTATTGCCAAAACAAGATTCTTAAAATGTACCCACAAGCACACTAGCGCTTTCATTCATTGCTGATTATCAATTTTGCCTGAAAACTTAAAATGCGAATAACTTTTAATTTTAACTATCAAAATAATGAAATTATTGTTTCAATCTAAATCCTCTCTCGGTTTAGCCTGGTGATCAGATTGTTTTGTTCCACTATTAGGACAATATGAAATTTCTGGGTTCTTGGTCTCACTACTAAATTCCACTGATCGTTACAATTGAAATCAGAATGATACAGAAGGAACTGCATTTGCTACTTGTGTACCGAAGCGTCTAATTTGTAATCGTTTGTTGTTTGTGTGTGTTGTCGAAGCCTACGTTGCTGATTTGGATATTTTGTAAATTTTGTCGTGTTTTTATCTGCTCCAGTGAAACTGGGCCGCAAGCACCCCGACCCGGTAGTGGAGACGGCCTCCCTCTCGTCGGTGGAGCCGGTCGACGTGACGTACCGGCTGAGCCTGCCCGAGGACACGATCCGCGGCGGCCTGCTCTCCGCCCTCCAGCTGGAGGCCGTCGTCTACGCCTCCCAGGCGCACGAGCACACGCTGCCCGACGGCACCCGCGCCGGCTTCCTTATCGGTCAGTCTCACATAGTCACTCGTACATCAGCATCAGCCACCAATTTGACAGTTGTTAAGAGGATTATTAGACCATCAAACTGAACAACTTTCTCTATGTGACCAACATCGAAATCGCGAAAAAAAAATCTGCCGCCCCATATGAAACTGTCCTACTCGACCAAAATGTATGGGACAGCATATAATTTTTTCTTGATTTCGACTTTGGTTCCATAGAGAAAGATGTTCAGTTTCATGGTCTGATCATTCCCTTAAAAAACTGTCAGCATATTAAGAAGGACCCTGTATATCTCAGCTCAGTGTTTTAGCCACTTTCCCTTTTATTTATAGTACTGCATTTAAATCTTAATATTTTGAGTTGGAGGCTTTGCTGTGAAAGGGGAAAAGGCTACCTGAAAATACCATTTAGGTCAACCTGGGTTACCATTAACCTGAAGTTTGTAATCCATGATTTTTGTATAGAAAACCAACAGAGAGAACATTTTAACCCAGGTTAACGCTAGTGGAACTTAGGGCCTAATCCAACACTTCTTAATCAGTACAGACGATTTGTCGATAAGCTTTTAAGAAATTATCCAGAAGTGGTGAAACAGGCCGTTAACCAAATAATATTTAAAGTTTGTTTTCACGCCTTCTACCGATTTTTTCATGTTCGAACGGTAGCTACAAAATCATATTGTAAAAATTTCCTGACAACGCCATTGAGCTATTATGTTCTACATACTAGAGATGGCACTATTTCATAACGTTGCGAATAATCATAGTCGCGAACCAAGCACGATGCTCTACGGTTCCGCTCCAAAAATGATCTGCTTCTATTGGTCGATTGATTTCGCGCCTGACGCACGACCGACGCGATCTACATTCGGTTTTTAGACTGCACTCTTAAACGGAGTATTTAGAAGGTTGATTATAATTATCAAATTGTTTTGAGTACCGTCGGGAAATGTTAGACCCTGTCTACACGAACGAAGATTAACGAGCGGGCTTATTTTCCGGATCTTACTGTATCCGACTAGTTATAAAACAAAACTATCATGTGGTCAACAGGTGACGGTGCGGGTGTAGGCAAGGGCCGCACGATCGCGGGCCTTATATTCGAGAACTACCTCAAGGGACGCAAGCGGGCCATCTGGGTCTCCGTGTCCAACGACCTCAAGTACGACGCGGAGAGAGACCTGCGGGACATCGGCGCCGGCAAGATAGAGGTCCACCCTCTCAACAAGGTAATACAGTTATACATTATTAAATCAATTTACTAAAGCATTTAAAGGTTTTCACAAAAAAAGTAAAAAAATAATGATTTTCACATGGTAGTGTGAAACTGTCATCTGTCTAGTCAAAGTAGGCCCTTTACAAACTGCGACTTTTTGGAGCAATACAAACGCGCGTTTGCTAATCGCGTGACTTCATCGCTACACTAACAATTAACAGGCGTGTGTATCGATTCGAACGCGTGATTGTAGCAATGCATACGCACGTTTGTATCGATGCACACGCGCGTGTGCATTGCGTTAAGAAGTCGACGAAAAACATCAAATATTACGAACGTTTTGCGTCGTGGCTGTATCGCGTTTGCATCCATGCTGCTTGGCGACTGAAAAACCGTCAAACTGAACATCTTTCTCTATGGCACCAACATAGAAATCTCGAAAAAAAAACAGCGGTTCTATACAGAACTACAAACCTAATCGAGTCAAACGTATGGGACAGCCGATTTTTATTTTCGCGATTTCGATGTTGGTCCCATAGAAAAAGTTTTTCGGTTTGACGGTCTGATCATCCCCTTAAAAAAGTGTCAGCATATTAAGAAGGACCCTGTATACAATTTGTCTACTAAATAAACAGTGGTGCTACAAGGGTGTGGCGACGGGATCACCCCCCGTCACACTGGACATAGTTTCGGTACTACTGGTGAAACGTGGAAGTTCTGAGGTTTCAGAATATCTCTGACTACCCCCTCGGGGAATATAGTCGTGAGCATATGCATGAAAAAAATCTAAATCTCCCTGACAATGAAACGTCTATTGCAGTTCAAATACGCGAAACTGTCGTCTGCAATAAACGGTAACGTGAAGAAGGGCGTGGTGTTCAGCACGTACTCGGCGCTGATCGGGGAGACGCAGTCCAACGCGACCAAGTACAGGACCCGGCTGAAGCAGCTGCTGCAGTGGTGCGGCGAGGACTTCGACGGAGTCGTATCCTTTCACTTTAATACTACTTTTTCAAAAGGACTGCTAAGTGTGATACCATTTTGAAAACTTCATTAAGGCTCGCTTGCACCAAAAAGTATTCAGGCTTAAAGTCGGGCCAAATTAATAGGTCACATTTGACATCTATTGATACTTCATCAAACGTAACCTTGTAACGGCGGGCATGGAATAATATTTACTTTTTCGAATTTAGAACTGAACAATTACTTTACTCTTTTTAATTACGATTACATATTTATTGTAATAATGACCAAAGAAGGTAATTTTACGATTTACCACTAATAAACCATTCTAAACATAATAAACTATTTCTGTTCTAAAGAAATGAACGTCGTTACAATGTTGCGTCAGTGAACCCATTTTCTTTTTTTAACACTAGGGATATAAACCAAAAAAATCGAAGTAAAACGTAGTTCCAACAAACCGCGATATTCACATATAATTCGATTCACGTATGTTTGAAATCCGTATCGATTCATTCACTTTAATCGATGGTTTTAAGCAGGTCACCTTAATACGAAGCTAAAACTGACAGATGTCAAATGTGACCTATTAAATTGGCGACTTTAAACATTTTTAAATATCATGCTGTCTCTGTCATTAGTATGAGCATTGTGAAAGACAGAACTATCACTAAATACGTTTAAGCCTAAATAGGTATTGGTGCAAGCTGGGCTAAATGGGCCAACTTTTGAAATAATTTGCCAGGTTATCACCATACATTTTTATACAGTGTAGTCTCAAAAATGCCAAAGAAAAAACTTACCTCAGTGCATAAAAAGTATTTTCATGGAAAAATATACAAATTAGTTGTCACTACATCTATTAGCGCAGGGTAACGATTTCCACAATGGTAAATAAAAATTAGAAAATCTCGTAAACGATAAAACTAAATTTTTTTTTCCTGAACATTTATTGACTGGCCTTTTTCGGCTTGAATTTTGGGACAGTATGTGACGTTCTCAGGGCAAAGGGACATTGTTGTCTGTATGGAGATAAATAAATGTGTATTGATATCTTAGAAACTAAACCCGAAAAAAGCCGTGGTGGTCCAGTGGCGATTAACCTTGCCTGCCGTGCAGGAGGCGATGGTTCGATTCCCGTCCAAGGCGACTCGTACCAATGAGTTTTTCGAATTTTCAAATTTAAGTACGATTTGTAACACCACTGGCTTTTCGGTGAAGGAAAACATCGTGAGGAAACCTGCATGCTTCAATTTCGAGGCATGTATTGCACCCACTGTCCATTATAAGTGGCGACGGGCTCACTCCCCGTCACACTGGACAGAGTTTCGGTACTACTGGTGAAACGTGGATGTTCTGAGGTTTCAGAATATCTCTGACTACCCCCTCGGGGAATATAGTCGTGAGCATATGCTAAAACCGACAACAAGGTCTCTTTTCCCAGAATACGTAACATATTATTATTAAGGAATCTCGCGATCTCCCTAACTCAATCCCAGATCGTATTCGACGAGTGTCACAAAGCAAAGAATCTCTGTCCCGTGGGGTCAGGCAAAGCTACCAAGACAGGTCTGACAGCACTAGAGCTGCAGAACAAGTTGCCGCAAGCACGAGTTGTATACGCGTCGGCCACGGGCGCCTCCGAGCCTAGAAACATGGCCTACATGGTGCGCCTCGGTATATGGGGGGAGGGGACACCCTTCCCCACCTTCATGGATTTCATTAATGCTGTTGAGAAGCGGTGAGTCTTATATAAGTTCATAAGTGTACACACAGCGACACATCAAGCTACGCAAAACCAAAATAAGTTGGCCGTGCCACGTTATACGTTATGCAACCTACGCGGGGCCAGCTTGTTGGTTTTGTGTAGCTTGATGTGTTGCTGACGACGGTTTTTAGAGTTCTGTAGTAAAACAAGTCCATCGTCCATCTGTAGTCTGTCTCCGTGTGCCTTTCTCTGGCGGATAAACAGTCCATCTTGAATTCCATACTGAGACCATTTCTGTTCGGCGGACAAATATCTGTCGTTTGCTCAGCGCTTAAACCTATGTTAAGAATGTATGATCATCATCAGATATAGTCCCAAACTCCCACTGCATAGTACAGGCCTACCTGAAGGAAGGTGTACTCATGCCCTATGTGGATTGGTCAGGGTTCGAAATTATCAAGATAATTATTTTCTTTGATAATTCTCCAAGCTGATTCTTAGTTTTGAGAGAAATTTCTAACAAAAAGTTCTAAAGTTTCAATACACTCTTATCCAGACCAAACAACACCTAGTATTTGACATTATAGTTTCTTAATAATTGAGAAAAACAACAGAAAACAGGAAAAAAATGATTTCATGTTTGTGAGCTTCTTTTTTTGCGAACCACGATCGGAAATACATGGCGTAACATTGCTATCAAGATAATTATAAACGTATAATTATCATGATAAATATCGTGATAATTATCACTTCGAACCCTGGGATTGGTAGATTTCACATATGCATCAGAAGAATCTTCTCCAGCGTATGCATGTTTGCCCAAGATGTTTTCCTTCACCGTTTGATCGTTCAAGTAATATTTATCTCTTTATCAACAGAGGTGTGGGCGCTATGGAGATAGTCGCGATGGACATGAAGCTTCGCGGCATGTACATCGCGCGGCAACTCTCCTTCCACGGCGTCTCCTTCAAGATCGAGGAGGTGCCTCTGTCAGAACCCTTCAAGGAGACATACGACAAGGCGGTCGCGCTGGTGAGTCTACCACTACTAGCCTAGGCTGATAGACGGGGACACAGATTACTAGTTATTACGTGACAGATACATCACTTCCTTAGAAAACGATAAATTAACACGTTTTAATGACCTACAGCCGGACGGTAGGCGCAAAAATGTATCTAATGAAGTTTGACTCAGAGTTGTTATTACTTCGTATAGCGCGCGACTTATGCGACGTTGCCGTCTGGCGCGAGTGGGAGAAATCAAGCAAGCCGAAGTGTATGTGCTTATCTTGTTACCCACGGCCGAATGACGGACGCCTGACAGGGACTTCCCACAGCGGGATTAAGACACGGCCTATGAAATTCATCAGTCGATATCCAGCATGCGGGGACCCTCATACTATACAGGGTCCTTCTTAATATGCTGGCAGTTTTTCAAGGAGATGACCAGGCCATCAAACTGAAAAACTTTCTCTATGGGAACAACATCGAAATTGCGAAAAAAAATCTGCTGTCCCATACATTTGTCTCGAGTAGGTTTGCAGTTTAGTATGGATTTTTTTTCGCTATTTTGATGTTGGTTCCACAGAGGAAATAGTTCAGTTTGACGGTCTGATCGTCCCCTTAAAAAGTGTCAGCATATTATGGCATTCATTTCTGAATACGTTCCCTATCGACCAATGAAAATGGTTTCCGAATGCTACCATGTATGGCATGCAATGACATGCGTTTTATAAATTATATTCATTGTTTGTTCGCAGTGGGTGGAAGCGATGCAACGGTTCACGGAGGCAGCGGAGTTGATAGACGCGGAATCCCGCATGAGGAAGACCATGTGGGGGCAGTTCTGGTCTGCGCACCAACGGTTCTTCAAGTACCTCTGCATCGCCGCCAAGGTAAGACTCGCGCTAAAAAGACCATGAGCGATCAGTTCTAATTAATCCTGGCGTATTTCATATGGCCAAGATGAGTTACAAGCTACATTTTATATGCTACTAGAGTATACCCGCGCCTTCGTCCGCACTAATTATATACCAGATTTTAAGTCAAATCTTAAGCTATCAAACAAAAAAGTTTCATCAAAATCGGTTCACTAGTGATGCGTGATGCTGTTACAAACATACAAAAAAACAGATAGACAAAAATTCTAAAAAAGGTTTATTTCGAGTCCGGGATACCTAAAAACCATATCGTAATCTTTTTCATGTAAATATCTTCAATGTACAGACACACTTTTGTTACAGCTTTATAATAGTTAAAATGTGTGTACTTAGACTACTTATATAGGGACCAGCCTCGCGGTAGCATTGCCCCTCTACCACGTTACAAGATCACAGAGATGCATTTACATACAATTTTATACCTTATCACCAAACGAGCCAGTCTATAATTTTAATTAACAATAAC
The DNA here is from genome assembly GCA_963924505.1 of Agonopterix alstromeriana. Taxonomy (NCBI): domain Eukaryota; kingdom Metazoa; phylum Arthropoda; class Insecta; order Lepidoptera; family Depressariidae; genus Agonopterix; species Agonopterix alstromeriana. The sequence continues at coordinate 13,482,478 of OZ004681.1, forward strand.
TTCTAACTTATCACGTTTGGGTTTCACACGAGACTACTTTTCGTGATTTTTCTCAATCTAAATTAGAATCTAAAGTTATGGGGAATAAAATACAAAGTTGCGGATTTCATGTTACCTCGCCCTCCGCTAAAAGTGTCACAAATGTTTGTTAGTAGAATTACACGCGTAACTCATCCATAATATAAAATTATTCATAGTCCAAGTGTGTGTACTCGTTGTCAACAGGTAAACCACGCGGTGGTGACGGCTAGAGAAGCAGTGAAGTGTGGCAAGTGTGTGGTGATAGGTCTGCAGAGCACAGGCGAGGCGAGGACCCTCGACCAGCTCGAGCGAGACGACGGGGAGCTAACAGACTTCGTGTCCACCGCCAAGTTAGTTGTATATTGTTTAATAATCTTTAGGATCGTTTAGGAAAAGTGGGAGAGAGTGGGTCATACTATATCTCTTGAAGAGCTAGTATGCCCAGTTCGACAAAGTGACAAAGTCAGATCAAATAAGTCCTCTGTAAAAAAGCATATTATAAACTGGATGATTATTTAAATGATCAAAATGCTTGGGTCTGAGTGTCACTAACTTATAGTTTACTGTATAGTATCATTTATTTAATTAAATAGACTGTATTACTGTATACATAACCTTAGCTTAAGTATTTATATTGTAATAGTCATTAAGTCGTGTTATGTTGTAGAGTTTCTGGACGCATATTCTCTACAGCGACAACACGTTCCGACGCGGTGGTAGCTTAAAAAAAGAATTGACGTTTAATAAGTGTGCTTCGAGCTCCTGTATTGAATACATTATTTTGACTTTGACAAAACAAGAAATCTGTCATATGCGGTCGTTTTGGCATGAGCAAAGTAACGAAGACGCAAAACTCGTTCATCGTTTTCTTGAAGGTAGCATTCTAGGCCCACTGATCTGAAACGAATGTTGTAGATCAGTGGGCTAGCATCATAGCAAAAGATCTAGGAAATCATAGTTTTTGGATTTGAAGTAAACAAAATTTTACTACATAAATAATTTTTAAAAAATTTACAGAAAAAAACGATCGGAGTTTTATTCCTAGGCCAAAAATTATGTTTTAATATTAATTTTGAGTTACGTGTTGGTTTATACCCTCTCCTTCAGAAGCTGTTATTGTTATTTATAAGTAAATATTTAAAATTTCTATTTGTGACACTATAATTCACATTATAATTATCTTGAAACTAATGTTAAATAATAACGAATGAGAGATTTAAGAAATTAGTTTTCTCATTTACTGCAAAAATATAATTCTTAAACTAACAACTAGTAGGAACAATCTTAATAACATCTGTGTTAGATTATACTTCATCGTTACATCCTCGAGATTTATATTCACTAATGTAGTACACTCTTTATCGTACTAGACATCGCACAAATTGCAGAGCTAAAAAATAAAAAACAGAACGCATCCTATCGTCCCCCTGCGCGTCCCCGCGCCCGAACTGATATTGACTTTTCTTTCATTCACTTTTCAAATGATTTTGAAATTTTTTCCTTTGAAATTAGACACTAACTGCCAGATGCACGTACGTTCATTAAAGTTAATCCTCCATTAAATCTCTTGCTGTCATTTTTTGTCTTGTTGACATAGGAAAAGCTAGCAAGAGATTTAATGGAGGAATTACTTTATTGAACGTACGTACAACTGACTGTTAAAGAATTTAAATCCGTTCGACACATTATTTTTTTTTCAATCTTTAATATTAGTTTTCACAGCAGCTCTCCTGATAAAGCTCATTTAATAAAGATTTACGTACGCCTTCCTTTTGCCGTGTCATTCAATTCAATATGCATATTCTCCAGATTGACTCTTTCTACAGGCCTTATCTTGCTCAGTTCTCTTGTCAAACGTCTCATGGTTTCCAAATTGGAAGTGTTTGGGTTCCCACTGAAAAACTTATTTAATCTACGAAATTCATCGTTTACCGCTTTTAGTGCTACTTCATATGACTTCTGTATATCTATAGCTTGATTTGACGTCGTTGGTAACTCAGGTTCTTCAATTATTTGGTAATTGTTGTCAGAGTTGTGATCAGATTCCGCTTCTAAAGGATCGCATCTGAAGTTCTTTTCCTTTTTAACGTCCAGGTAAAAGTAATCGTCGTTGACTTCAGATGTTGATTGATCGTCGAGATTGTCCGTTTCGTTTTCTATTTCTTCGTGATCGTTATTTTCTTCGAACAACTCCATTTCTTCGTCGATCTCGGGCTTTATTATCTTAATGTCTTCTTTGATTTCACTCCCGGCGACTTTCGTCAAACTTAACACCTCTTCTTCCGACAAAGCGGGAATTTTCATCACATCTGTGTCAATAATGTTGATGATAGCACACAGATGCTCACAGAAATGCCCTTTCTTGCCGTACAGGCAGTCGCAGAACATCGTGTCTGTTCTAAAGTGCAAATACTTCTTCGGTCGCTGCTGTAAGTCGATTCTGAACTCGTTGGCACTGATTCGTCGCACGTCTGAACCGAAACCCAAAACGATCTTTGCTTTTGTCAAATATCTCGTGTAATTAGCTGTTGTGTCCTTTCTATTCAAATAACTGTGTATTATTCTTCTTTGATGGTTCTCTAAAACTGTGGTTACTGTATCAACCAGAATGCAGCTGTTAAAATTCTTGCATTTTTGCTGAATAAACTCCTTCATTAATCTAATAGATAATTCTACTAAAGGATTCGCCAAAATGTGGTCTTCACTGATCATCCAATCTTCTCTCGTTTCCCATAGATCATCTATATACTCTTTGAGTTTCATTGAAATGGATTTATTTTCCCGCATTTCTTTAGAAGTATATACATTCTCAGCATTTTCTGTTGAATACAGAAGTGACTTGATCGTGATCATTAGGATGTGTCGTTTTTTTCGCTCGATTTTATTGTCGTCGTCAAACAACCACGCCCACACTTCGCTACATATCGAGTGTCTTGAAGACATCAATTTAGAATTAGGTATTAAATGACTGACACACTGTTTTTTTATATGACTCAGCATTACAATTTTTGGTTCGAATTTCGCTCCAGTTTCCGTTTCAACAGCTAACTTAACAGAAAATAATGCATTAGCGAAACTCTCATCAGAGTCTGTATCAATCGTGAACGCGAACGGTATTGCACCGATTTTGGTGGGGACGTAAAATATCGTGCAAATCGGACCACCGGTAACATTTGTACTGTCTATTAAAACGTATTCCAGACCAATTTCTGCGATTACTCTCTTCATCATCGGAGTAACTATGACCATAAGAGGTTCTTTGTAGCCCAGAGTAAACCCACAAGGCTCTAAAACGCTGCGTTTCATATCCATCATCTCTTGTACACTCGGTGTCTTTACTCCCTCCTTCTTCCTCTTAGTGTGAAGGTAGAAGAGATGCCGTAGCGTAGGATTGATTGTGGCGTTTGATAATATTTCCACGTCGTCTCCGTGCTTGTCGATCAGAGTCAATTCGTGGTAGCATTTAGCTGCTCCCGGCGTGCAGCCATTGTCGAAGTAACCATTGAATAACTCATCAGTTTCGGATGTACTTTTCAACATATTAAAAGCCTCTAAAGTACGAACTTTGTGCGAGTGATTGAAGTCTATAGAAATTGTCAAGTTTAAGCCTTCTTTGAGTAACGGGTCGTTTTTTATCGTGTTTCGGTTTATAAACTTCATTCGCAACTCGATGTTGGCTTTGCAATCTTGGTTGCGACTGTCGAAATCGAGTTTCTTCTTCTTGTTGAAGGATGAGCGATGACAGTGGAACGTCTTTCTGTATAATAGACGTTTCAGTTTCGGAAAACATTGTCTGACTATCCATGTAGTCGAAGTGAATTTCGAAAACTTTTTAACCCAACTGTTAGCGTACTCGCTGTAAAATTCTGGAGATTGATCTTTTTCGACTTCACATTTTAGTTCTATGTTGAATTTTTCTTTGGATTTATAATCGAAACGCGTAAATTTAGTTTTGACGCAGTTTTCCTCTAAGTACGCCTTTAAACTTTGTCCGCTGTGCATTTTTGTAAAGTTCAGAACAAGTTATTATTAATACGTCAACACAATACCTGTTTTATCGAAAACAATCCTTTAACACTTCATAAACAAATGCAAATTATAATTAGCCGAAAGTCACTCTGAATCAGTGTAATTTTCAAACTATTATAACCTCAAAACAATACTTATTATTTACTACAAAACCTACACGAGCACAAGACTAGAAGCAGCGTTATTTTAATCACTAAATCGATGCACGTCTGATTCGAGAACCGGTTTATTGTATCCTCCACAGTTATTCAAGCCATTCTAGTCCGTATCGCGTAGTTGTTAGAGTGGTGATAGCACGCATGCGATGCGTCATGCGCTGAGACCGTGTACCGTTCTGACGTGGGGTGGGACGCGTAATGGCGGACGACTCGGGGTGAATGAACGCGCTGGCGGGAAGCGGTGTAGGTTTTGTTATTATTGCTCTCGGTGAGGCGGGAAGTTTGAATTTGTTGCGAAGTTTTGATTCGTAGGGGAAAGTGTTTGTTTTTCGTGGATTGTTTAGTTTTGTAGGCAATAATACTAAGACTTTTATAATATTGATTTCTTTGTAATACTTTTGTAAATTATGATATTGCAAAAAAATATTAAAATGCATAATATTTGCATGTAATGTAAAATAAATCGGGAATTGGACGTAGTGACGTAGATCACAAGAAGTATTTTATTTCAATAGTTAGGAGTGAGGTTTCTGTCTTTAAGGTCGTTGCAGAGTAGTCAATTTCATACAAAATTTCGACGCGTAATACGCGTTGACGGTACTAATAAAAGTAATAATTTATATATGGAAAAATAGTTTAGAAAATATAGATGCCGCGTATCAAATAACATTTGCAAATTATAGTATAGTTACGAAGATATGAAGCTTTGAAATTTTCTATGGATAAGTTCAAAGTTTTATATCTTCATAATTATATTGTGAAACGTAGATGTTCTGTGGTTTCAGAATTTCTCTGACTACCCCCTCGGGGAACATAGTCGTGAGCATATGCATGCATGTGTCGTACGAGGCGACTAAGGGATTAACGGTTTCTTATGTAGTGTTTATGTGGGCAGAAGGCTAGCCACCTCTCACCACTTGACACGTCATTCCATACTGAATCTTAAATTACTAAATGTGAGCATTGCTACAACTACATTCTTAAACTGAAAGTTTTGTAGTCTCTGGCTACTCCGGAAGGGGATATGGTCGTGAGTTTTTGTATGTATACAGGATTCAACTTAATATGCTGACGGTTTTTAAAGTGGATGATCAGACCATCAAACTGAACAACTTTCTTTGTGTTTTTTATACCTATGCCTGCCTAGCATGCCACCCCCGAAAACGACAAAAATCTAGACGTGCCTCGTATTACTTCGCGTTTCCGTTTATCGTGTTACTTTGCGTATGCGAAAGCGAGCGCGCATAACTGTTTTCTCGTTTCGTCTTGCGTCGCATGCTAGCCCTACTGTCATAGAAAAATAGATACCTAATTTTGATTGATTGTTAATCCAACGATACAATTGTTCACAGGGGTGTATTCCAAACTCTAGTCGAGAAGCACTTTCCCGCGCCGGACCGCGACAGGATCAACAGGCTGCTGGGGCTGGAGCCCAAGACCAAGGGCACCGTGACCCTGACCCGCGCCCTCCCCCTACCCACAACACCCGCTAACGTCAACGGCAGGAACGGACTCGATGATGAGGCCAACACCTCGAAGAGGAAACGTAAGTATTACTTGTACAAGTTGTTACGTTGGTATGGAATCTACAGGGCGATATCAGTAGCATCCTTTTAAACTAAGAGTCTACCCATCCAACTGAACAATTTTTACTATGGGGGCAAACACGTCGGAACAAAGAAAATCTGCTGTTGCATTTTAGTCGAGTATGCATTACAGTTTAGTATGGAACGGCTGATTTTATTTTTGCTCCGGTAGGTTGGCTCCCATAGTAAAAGTTGTTCAGTTTGATGGGTAAACTCTGAGTTTAAAAAGATGCTAATCATTTGATGATTAACATTTTGAATCAAGAAGATAATTCGTTTTGTATAAATTGACCTTATGTCATTTACTCCAATAAGCAAAATACTTATAAGATTATTCAATGTCAGCTAGAATACCCAGTTAACCAATTATCCAGCAGGAATCGCCATCTGGGTGGATACGTGATAACACCCACTGACATAAGGGACCTCCCCTCCAAAAGCATAACACTGTTAATGAAATCCGTGGGCCTAGGAAATGATAGAGGTCAAGGTTGACAGCTACAATAGATCTGTTCAGGTCGCGGTAGCTATTGGTCATCGACCAAGCCCTTACAACCAAATAATACTAATTATCACGTCAATGATTCGCAACATGATTAGTGAAAAAACGTAGATACAGTCAAAAATCCACAACATAATTTGACAACACCAGAAAATAACTAAAATGGAAACATGGCTACGCTGATTTTAGATAGAAACTGGAATAATAGCTTGGTGGTTTCTAAGATTCGTATTGCGGTTATTTGTGTTCATTTTTTTTATGTCATCAAACCGAAAATCAATTTTCTATCATGTTTGGATAGATAATGTGTATTTGTTTCATGTTTGTTTCTCTTCAACATTAATATATGGGGTCCTTCTTAATAAGCTGACACTTTTTTAAGAGGATGACCAGACCATCAACCTGAACAACTTTCTCTATGGCACCAACATCAAATCCGCGAAAAAAAAATAATCTGTTCAAACCTACTGGAGCCAAATGTATGGGACAGCTGATTTGTTTTTTTCGCGATTTCGGTGTTGGTAGATGGTCCCATAGAGGAAGTTGTTCGGGTTGATGGTCTGGTCATCCTTTTAAAAACCTGTCAGCTTATTAAGTTGGACCCTGTATTGTTTTCGTTAAATCGTTACACTATCTAATAAGAACATGTTATCTTCCCTCAGTGACAGCACGCCAGCAAGCCAACGTGGCAGCGAAGCGAGCGCGAGGTGGATCATCGTCAGACGAGTTCGTGCGAGGGTCCGAGGAGGAACTCGAGCTGGAGTCTGACGAGGAGAGGAGAGCCGGCTCGGACTCGGAGCTGAGCGACTTTAACCCCTTCCGCGGCGGCAGCGACAGTGACGACGGTACTAGCATGTAGCGAGCGAGGTTCATCATAGTGTGGGATTAAGGCTGCCTGTCCACTGAAGCGGAAAGGCTGTGGAGATGAGAAACGAGGGAATGTTGGCCAATGGGGTTGTATAAAATCTCCGCTCCGAGATTTTATGCAATCCTATTGGCCAACATTCCCTCGTTTCTCCGCTTCGCAGCCTCGCTCCGCTTCAGTGGACAGGCAGCGTTAAGGATGATCAGACAATCACACTTAACAATTTTCTCTAACGGCCAAACATCGAAATGGAAAAAAGAAATTAGCTATCCTAGCTTATACAAAACGGCAAACATACTCAATCCTTTATCAAGCGACAGTAGGTGGTTAACCTTGCATCCTCTAATCTAAAACACTACATAAGATACCTTATCCATAATTATATAATTTCAGACCCATGGGTCGGACGACAAAAGAAGAAACCTCTAAAGAAGAAAAAAGCAGCGGCGGCGCCCAAAAAGAAGGCCTCCACCACACAGGATAAGATCGAGACAATGTTCGAGCGCAAGAACAACGTCACGCCGGCCTCCACCATCACGGTGACCGCGCCCGGCGGCCACAGTCTCACAGGCACACCTGTCGGCACCAACGGACTATATTTGGGTGAGTACAGATTGCCAGTCAGTTCAGTTCAGATTATATTTAAATATATGTACTGGAAAGCGCAGCGTGGGTGGGCCCCCCACACGGTGGACCGACGACCTGGTGAAGGCGGCGGGAACCCGTTGGATGAGGGCAGCGCAGGACACCGGCACAGGTGCAGGACACAACGACCGCGTTGTGGCGATCCTTGGGGGAGGCCTATGTCCAGCAGCGGATGATGATGACATGTACATTGTAATTAGGTTAAGCTGAAAAATGTAAATTTCGCTATCCACACCAATTGAAACGAATAAAAATTAAACAGGGTCCAACTTAATATGCTGACAGTTTTTAAGAGGATGATCAGACCATCAAACTGAACAACTTTCTCTATGGGACCAATGTCGAAATCGCGAAAAAAAAAACAGTTGTCCCATACAATTGGGTCGAGTACGATTTCAGTTTACTATGGAACAGAAGATTTTTTTTTTTCGCGATTTCGATATTGGTCCCATAGAGAAAGTTGTTCAGTTTGATGTTTGATGGTCTAATCATCCCCTTAAAAAAGTGTCAGCATATTAAGGACCCTGTATAGACATAAATGTTGAGAGAAGAAATAAATAAATTAGAGCAATTATCATCATCAGGTGATAATCATCACATTTTACTATTCAAATGTAAATTAAATGGACCTCATACCATCACATTCTTCCCTGGGTTACGCCTGTCTGGTTCAAGTGCTGACGCGATTTAGTATGCGTCAGCGAGCCGGGAGGTCCAAAACATTTTCTCTCGTATAACCTTTAATAATTGTGTCAGGTCCAGCAAGGAACCAGCCCCCACCGCGGTCAGCCATCGAGCGAGCCTGCAGCATGAAGGAGGAACTGCTGGCGGCCATCGAGCGGCTCGGCAAGCGGCTCCCCCCCAACACGCTCGACCAGCTCGTCGACGAGCTCGGCGGCACCGAAAACGTGGCCGAGGTACATACACATACACACACACACACACACACACACACACGCACACTCAGGCACACGCTAGATCTCACTCACTCGCACACACTCAAACTCACGTTTCCACACAAACACACACACACACACCCACCCACACACAGACGTACAGAGAAACAATGTGTTGGTGTATCTAACACATTCAGCAAAATATCATATCATATCTTCAATTGCTTTTTCTAAAGAATGAAATACAGGAAAATATTTGAAATGTAACTTTTAGAAATAGACAAAAGTTTACGAATCTATAGTTCATTTCAAATAAGGATGAAAAGATTTTCCGATTCCTACAAAGCTTTCTGGCCAATTCTGATTTGCAAACATAATTTATTTATCAGAAAGATATACTATCCAACATATCTTGGACATTACTAAAGCTGTTCTAAAAATAAGTGAGAGGAAGTGTTTCAAATCTCTGTTTTTGTAAAATAACCCTAAAAAGCTCTTTGAAATGGAGTATAGTTATGGATTATGCAAAAATGCTCGATGCAAGAAGTTTAACAATCACAGTCATCTTTTCATTTCTTGTGTGTTAAGTTTTTATTATGAATAGTTTTTTTATTATTATAATTATTATTATCTCAGCCCATAGAGGTCCACAGGGTTCACTGCTCAATATACTTTATTCAAAATACTTTATAATTCATCAGATGACGGGTCGCAAAGGCCGTGTAGTGCAGACAGAGGACGGTCAGATCCTGTACGAAAGCCGCTCCGAGGCGGACGTGCCTCTCGAGACCCTCAACCTTACTGAGAAGCAGCGCTTCATGGACGGAGAGAAGGACGTCGCCATCATATCTGAAGCTGCCTCCAGCGGTATTTCTCTACAGAGCGATCGCAGGTTTGTTATTATGCTCTATTACCCAACAACAACGAAGCCAAAAGTAGGGTAATGCTATTAATCTAAATGTATGCTTCTCTCATTTTTAGGGTTTCGTAGTCAAACAAGGAACCCTTATGCTTTCGTCCATTCTGTCTGTATGCCCCGCCTCAATAACTCGCTCATTTTTGAACCTATTGAATCGTAATTTTCTGTCGCTCAGGAAAGTCATTTGCTAGAGCGAGAAAGGTCGCAACACCGGTGCTGTCGCGTTCCCGCTATCTTTCTCATTCCAGCAAATGACGTTTCTGAGCGACAGAAAAGGATGGACCGTGTTTAAATGCGATTCCGTGCTGCCAGATGAGGTTCAACCCTTATAAAAATATTGTTTTCGGTTTTCTGAAATATTGTCATTTAATAAGTGCATGCATAGTATAACATATGCTCACAAATATATTCCGCGAGGGGGTAGTCAGATATATTCTGAAACCACAGAACATTCATGTTTCACTAGTGCAGAAACTCTGTTCAGTGTGACGGGGGGTGAGCCCGTCGCCACTTATAATGGACAGTAGGTACAATACATGCCTCGAAATTGAAGCATGCAGGTTTCCGTACGATGTTTTCCTTCACCGAAAAGCCAGTGTTGTTACAAATTTCAAATCGTACATAAATTCCGAAAAACTCATTTAATAAGTGATCGACACATAATTATCTGACACGACAGGGCCCGGAATCAAAGGCGGCGGGTGCACATAACGCTGGAGCTGCCGTGGTCCGCCGACAGAGCTATACAACAATTCGGTGAGTTATCTAAACTAAGGGTTTCATGATTCAAATCGCCCATCTGAGACCACAATAAATGAAGCTCTCAAAATCGTCCATGAATATCAAGCACAGAATTGTGTTGGATTCTAATGGTGCGTCCAGATCTGGCGAACGCGCCGCGAATGCGCAGTAGCGACGCACGAGCGTGAAATGCTGCACTCATGCTCGTGACAGCATTTTATGCTCGTGCGTCGAAGTTTGGTCACATTATATTTGTAACGATGTCAGGGTTCCCTTTTAAATGTCATAAAGATATTTACATCATATGGTTTTTAAACAGGTTGTAACAAAACACCCCAGTAATACTTAAGGGGTGGTTTAGACCATCAAACTGAACAAGTGGAGCCAAAATCGAGAAAAAACTAATCGGATCTCCCATTCATTTTAGTCGAGTCGGTACTACAGTTTTGTATGGGACATCAGATTTTTTATTTTTTCTCGATGTTGGCTCAATAGTGAAAGTTGTTCAGTTCGATCGATGGTCTGAACCACTGAAGTATTACTAGGGTGTTTTGTTACAGCCTGTATAATTATGGGAAATATTAGATAGACAAGAAAAGACTACATAAGGTCAGAGACTTTGCTGTAACTATTTATAAGTAGAATACAACGTGTTAATGAATAAGCGCAAAACCTCATACACCCCAACTGATTTATAACAAAATAATTCGATTGAAACAATAATTTAATTATTTTGATACTTAAAATTTAAAGTTATTTGCATTTGAATTTTTGAGACAAAAATGATTTGTTATCATTTCAGCAATGAATGAAAGCGCTAACGTGTTCATGTATACATTTTAAGAATCTTGTTTTGGTAGTAAGTAAGGTGAGAGTGCCCAAGCGGTGGGTTGAGATAGAGTTCAGTAAATTTTAAATTTTACAAACAATTTTATTTTATATTTTGAAAAAAAATATTATGTTGAAACCATGATAATTCGATTCTGCTCTCGATTCTAAACACTACTTTCTAGTTTTGCGTTAATTCATTAACGCGTTGTATAGTCGTAATAACCAACTTTCGTTTCTGTAGGTCGTACGCACCGGTCTAACCAGGTGAACGCGCCGGAGTACATATTCCTGATCTCAGACCTGGCGGGCGAGCGTCGTTTCGCCTCCACCGTCGCCAAGCGGCTCGAGTCTCTAGGTGCCTTGACCCACGGTGACCGACGAGCCACCGAGTCCAGGGACCTGAGCCAGTTCAACATCGACAACAAGTATGGTGAGTGACTCTCCTTTAAGTATCGTCTGCCGCCTTTGACTAATTATTATAAGGACTAGCCTTGCGATAGCATTTCCCCTCTGCCACGGTATAAGCACAATTGATCTTGTGCATTTACATTCAATTTTACACCTTATCACTAAACGAGACAGCCTATAATTGCGAAATAATAACTTCGAACGTTTGGGGTTCACACAAGACCACTTTTCATGATTTTTAATTTTCATGATTGCGAACCTGGCAGTCTCATTACAAAAAGCAAAAACGTGTTTAAAATAGTACCAGGTTTATAAGTCTTACCGATGTACCGTCACAGTAGAAATTTAATAGCGCGCGATTATATTGACCAATCAGGATATGCCACCTTCAATCCTTTGCCGCTATTGGCTAATTGTTTTCGCTGCTATCCGACTTTGCACCCTTTGATTACTAAATCATTTCGGGTTTTGACGGGGATGTTCTAAGTTTTCAGAATACCTCTGACTACCCCCTCTGGGAATATAGTCGTGAGCATATGCTACTTGCCGCTGACACACAGCGCGAAAACATTATTTAAGAAAGTTTTCGTGTGAAATATAATTTCAATGATTTTTTGCACACCCGCGGCAAACCAGTGATATTTAGCAGGACATTTCAGATACCGCGGCAGACTTTGACTATTTATATGTGGACTGGTTACGCGTGTAATTCTACTAACAAACATTTCTGCCACTTTTTGCGGGGGGCGAGGTAACATGAAATCCGCAACTTTGGATTTTATTCCTCATAACTTTAGATTCTAATTTTGAATGTCAAAAATCATGAAAAGTAGTCTCGTGTGAACCCCAAACGTTCTAAGTTGGAAGTTATTATTTCGCAATAATAGGCTGCCTACTTTTGGCTTAATCGTTTAGTGATAAGGTGTAAAATTGAATGTAAATGCACAAGATCAATTGTGCTTATACCGTGGCAGAGGGGAAATGCTACCGCAAGGCAAGTCCTTATAATAATTTGTCAAAGACTAACAGTGATAGTAACACGTGTTCAGGTCGCACGGCGCTGGAGGCGGTGATGAAGGCGATAATGAAGTACGAGTCGCCGCTGGTGGCGCCGCCGCGGGACTACGGCGGTGACTTCTTCCAGGACGTGGCCAGCGCGCTCGTGGGCGTCGGCCTTATTGTCAACAGCGAGGCCGCGCCCGGCGTCCTCTCCCTCGATAAGGTACCCCCCTCGTTTTTGTATGTATTGCTCTTGACATATTTTGACCGATTCCCGTACGGGACATCGAACTTCCGCTGGTCGGTTAACATGAGATCGCGAATTGACTACTGACTTTTTTAATGCTGATCGAATACTTAAGACTTACTTAAGCAGGTGCTTCAGACCATCAAACTGAACAACTTTACTATGGAGCAAACGTAGAAATCGCGAAAAAAACATGCGCTCTTTCATACAAAACTGCAGTACCGTTTTTCTCTACCTTGGCTCCATAGTGAAAGTTCAGTTTGATGGTATGAAACATATTTTTTTTTTTAATTTCTTTAACGGCTCTGGATACTAGTCCTTTTGAGCCATTCGTTATTTTTTTCTTTATATTCTTTATTTTTTGATGAGGGGATGATTGATGACGATGAATCTGTGGTCGATTTCGTAAGCTCGCGCGTTGCCGCCAAAATGACCATGTACGAGTTAACTTGAACCAAAACTTATGTTCTGTTATCGTATTTATTTGAGATTCCTGTTACGTCGGTCGCTTTACGCAACTGTTTGGTACACAATCCGCACGAAATTATGTCACAAATATCACTAAAACCAATTTTTTACGAATTTCAAATAACACGAAACACAGCAAGAGCAATGGCGCCAAGCAAAAACCTCTGAAACACCCCCCCTTAAGTATTACTAGGGTGCCCAGTGATTACTTTGAAAATTGATTTTGACATATACTACAGTGTCAACTCATGATAGGCCTACAGCTTTTATAGGAAACGCGTATCGTTTTAACGTATGTTTCATATCGCTATACGATCATTTCGTAGTAGTGGATATAGCTAAACTGAACAATCTGTTGCAGGACTACAACAATATGTCAAAGTTCCTGAACAGGATACTGGGCATGCCGGTAGAGTTACAGAATAGGTTGTTCAAATACTTCACCGACACACTCGCCGCCGTCATGGAGCAAGGTAAGCTTATTTACTTTTCATTTTACATTACTTTTATACTAATATCGTCCAAAGAGATACCCGCTCGTGGCGCCAGTATGGTATTCCTTAGTAAGCCATGCTCAATTCATGTCCACACTTGCGAGGGACGCATGTTGAGGCGCCTTTGCGCCGCGGCAGCCTCGGGTGAGGCAGGCCTCGGGTTGATGCGCGTAAATTAAGAAATAGCCGCGTACTGATTGAGCGAGCAGCCTCGCGAGGCTGCCTCGCAAGGCAAATCCTCGGTCGGTCAAGACGTGCCTCGCCCGAGGCAAACGCACGCGCTGCCTCGCCCGAACGTGCCGCGGCCCGAGCCGAGCGTTGTCGGTTTTTGTCAAGACGGTAGTGTTTTGCCTCGCTTATTCGTTGCGTGTTAGTTGTGCGTCATGGATAAAGAACAGTGTCTCGGGAAAACTATACGCACGCGCGGTCTCTATTAAACTGAGCGTCGATGCTCACGGTGGCTCGGCCTTGCCGCGCGAGGCAGCCTTGGATTAGAAAACTTACAGACCGAGGCCGCCTCGCGCGGCATGCGTACTGCGACAAATGTCCGAGGCTGCCTCGCGAAGCCGCTCGCTTGGTCAGTACGCGGCTAATGACTAAGACTTACGATAGTATAGGTTTATTGTGGATTGGAGATCGTCCGCCAAGAGTACGAGGTCTTATAATAGATAACAACTTCTTATATAGGTGCTAGGGTAAACAGTTGCATTACTTTAAGGGGTGATTGTACCCACGATACTGAACAACTTTATCTAAGAAACCTATAGGAAAATGTCAAAAATTTTTTTGACTTCCAATACTAAATGCAATCAGCTGATCGAACGATTGTATTTAAGTTATAGCCTGTAGAATACCACTGCAGAGCAAAGGCCTCCTCTCACAATTAACGGTGAGAGGGAGTGGACCATACTGCACCACCACCAGGGGTCCAAAGGTACAAAGTGCGTCATGTGCATCAGCAGTTCTTTAGTATTCTGGTTTACGTGAACTGGATGAACTCGTACGCACTCGAGCTAAGAGAAAGGATCCGCATAAATTTGCGATTGTAGTTGGTCTCTTTTGTCTTATGACGTACCTTTAATAGTAGAAGGAGATGGAACTATAGATATTTGTTTATGCGGCTGTCCACTTTTTTTTGAGATAGTGTGTGTGAAAAGTGACCGTAAACATAAGGCCATATGTCACTTGGTCCTCTTTTGTCCATACTACTTGACACCACACACTCAAACCTAAACGTCAAAAAAAGTGGACACTTTACAATTGGTATGGCTCACTCTAGTCTTAAGCAGAAATCCTTCCTCTTAGCACTCGAGGCAATAGACCCGAGGCTGCCTCAACTCCGCACGCGCTTCAGTTAACATAGTCGTGTGTGGTGTTCCCCTCAGCGAAGCGCAGCGGCAGGTTCGACCTGGGCATCCTGGACCTGGGCAGCGCGGGGGAGTGCGTGCGCCGCGTGAGGTGCATCCGGTTCCTGCGCCGGCACGCCACCGGCCAGGCGCCCGTCGAGCTCCACACCGTACACTCTGAGGTATTCACTAGACACTGTTCACCTTAATAGATTTTACACCTTTGTGGCACCTGCATGACAGGAATTTCAGCAGGGTTAGCGGCGCTGGTTTCTTGGTTGAGGTCACCGGTTTCAGCCCCTGCTGGCTACATGTCCACCCCCAGTTGGTAGGCTCCTTCTCTACACCCAATCATTTCTGCACCTGATCGTAGGTTCTTTAGGACAACTCAACAATTTATAACTTATTGGGCACAATTTACAATGTTTGAACCGTAGGATGCATCGTTTAGAAGTTCGAGTAGAAGCCAAAACTTGAAAAATGCCTGAAAATTTCGAGGTCTTCCGATGACCACGCAGTTAGCATAGGTCTTTCGAAGCTGCAAACTTGGTTTAACACTATTTGTATTTATCCTAACAACATCCCAAGAAAATCAGTAAATTGCTATTTTTTGTGACCTAACACGATTTTCGTGTCTACGGTGACTGGCGTATACTTGCAGTGACATTTCTATCGAAAACCCCCAACGCCAAAAACAAACATTTAAATAGTGAATAATATTTCGGTCACCTATTATTTTTGATGGAACTAAATGATATTTTATGTCAATTAATGTGTCGGGGACCGCAAGTGATTGTTGAATAAAAAATCAATGAGCATTTCATAGCGGTTCCCTACGCATTAATTAACCTAAAATATCTTAAAAGAGAATTTGTAATTTAAGTGCGTTGGAGGTTAAAAATAACGTTTTTCAAGTCGCCCTAAAATATTTCAAATGTTATAAATGTTATGTCGATTGCAGCGCGGCATGGACTGGACGGAGGCTCTCGAAAAGTTCTCTGAACTGTCAGGTCCGAAGGAAGGGTTCTACCTGTCCCAGCAGGCACGCAACAACAAGTACACGGCGGTGCTCTGCGTGGCCGTGCGCTCCACCATCAAGAAAGAGAAGCTGTCCAAGAAGGAGCAGATGTTCCAGTTATACAGGTGAGAGGGGAACTTGCATTACCGAGGTAAACCGGTGAAATAACTCCTCGCTAAGCTAGATTCGGATATATATTTTTTGTAAATATAGGTCTACATTTATCGAAAACTACATCTGTATCTGGTCAGTAATTTTGCGTGATGCGTTCAGAAACAGATAGACAAAAATTCCAAAAAATAATACAATCTATTACTTATCCTTCATCCCCCAAGTACCTTTTTCGAATTGTCAATTTATAGAAACGAAAAGCTCGCAATTTTATTATATGAAATACACAATAACTCTTTAGATGTTCTGGAGCAAAAATGTCCAAAGTAGAACTCCTCTGGGGAGGTAAAGGTTGATGACGCGCAAAACACCTTATTCAACCTATGTGTGTTGTTCCCACTGCAGGCCAAACACAGGACTACAATTACGGCACGAATCTCTGGCGGAAATAGAGAAGAAGTACAAGAAGGTGACCAGCGAGGACGCGGAGACGTCGTGGACAGCCCAACACAACTCATCGCTCAGGGTCTGCAGCCACGCCTATTGGAAGTCCTCTTGCAGGAACGCCGCAGAGTGCGAGGTGAGTTGTGTAGAGTGGTCACCCGACCACGGTACGGCCACAGTGGAGCGTCAGGGACTTGATATACTCAGCGGACAGGGCTTGCGCCCAGGGCGCTGTGAGACAAAAATGTATAGCGTTCTATAGAACGAAATATAGCAAGCGCCCGTCGCTCCCGTGTTGTTTGTACTTGGCTCTGTGTTACAAAATATACTCAGCGGACAAAGCGCGCGTAGTTGTTAAAAAAATGGATGAAAGATACTGTTATCTGCGAAAAGAGTGGCTTATTGTTTTTAAAACGGATTATCACGAAGCAGAAAGAAAAAAAAGACGTTTTTGAAATGAAATCTTAAGACACTCAAGACGCTCCCCATAGGTAAACAGGGCAGTGGCAGGGCCGGGCCATTTTTTCCCTCGTTTTTAGAAGTTATCTTCTCGTTATTTGGCAGACATACAAATTAATGGAAAGTATAGCAATGATCTTCAACATTTAGGCTTTATTTAATATGAAGTATATTTATTATTTTTCTATAAAATACATATGAAACCTGTGTTCAAAGGAAAAATCTGTATTATGTGTATCTACTTTATAAGTTGAAGTAACTTTTACTTGCAACACACACCATTGTGATGACGGCAGACAATATTAAGATCTTAAAATGCTAAGAAGTAAATTGAAAGACCTATATTTAATGAGTTAATTAGATAAATTAAATTCGTTTGGAAACCGTGAGAAGCTGGTTGAATGAGCGCGAGGTTCTCAGCTATGGCTTGTTAGTTTGGGGAAATTCAGTGGACGCGAACAAAGAATTTTTTAAGAGCTGTATGTAGAACACATTTTTTGGAACCTTGCAAACCTCTATTCAAATACACTAAAGTGCTTCTCCTGCCTTGCATGTATATAAAGTAAATGGCATTATTTGCAAGGGAGCACCCTGAATATTTTATTAAGCATGACAGTGTGTATGTGAGATCAACCCGATATAAACACCGGCTTTATCTGTCCCGTGCCAGAATAGAACTATACAGAAATAATGCGTACGGTATGGCTGTACGGATATATAATAACATACCGAAGAGTATTCTAACTTGTCCCTCCAAGCAATTTAAAAGGAAACTCACGCAATGGCTTCTAGACAAATGTTTTTACTCAGTAAAAGAATTTTTAAATGAAGGTTGTGATTTTTGATAATTGTATTATTTTGTAAATTAATATTAATTTGATAAAAGTATGATAATAACTAAGATTGTAACCTATCCTAAACACAGTCTTTAAACGACATTAATATATTACGCTTTTAATATTTCTAAATAAATTTCGCTTTCTGACATTGTAAAATATTTAATAAAAATTATATGACATTGAATGCCTTGAAGAGGCAGATTGCTGTACCATAAATTAATTATACCATCCTATGTAACGTGTGCAATTAACAATGAATAAATGAATTATGATGTCGTTCATCCGGGAGAATAACCTCACAATTGCAGTTTTTTTCAAAAATTGAGTTATTAATTAATGTCACAATAATTAGGTGGATTATCTTTATCTGAAGGAATAAACTCACGACTGTATTGCCAGTAGTTTTCGCAAGATGGCAGTGTTATTGTTTCGTTGACGAAAAATTGGGCCCTCTCTTGGAGGGGGGGGACCTTTAAACCCTTCTCCTGTAAATTTTGCAATAATGTAATTGTGCGGTTATTCCACCGGATGAGCGATGTGTTGATAGACAAACAGTAGGTATAATGTGTAATGTGGTGTAGGTGGGTCTGCGGCGGCGCACGTACCACGTGCTGGCGGGGTCGGTGCTGGCGGTGTGGGCGCGCGTGGAGGCGGTGCTGGCCGCGCGCTCCCAGCTCAACAAGATGCAGGTCGTGCGCATCAAGACCGACGACCACCTGAAGATCGTCGGTACGTACGATACTCTATACAACGTGTTAATGAATAAGCGCAAAACCTCATACACCCTAACTGTAATTTTATTATTTTGATAGTTAAAATTTAAAGTTATTCGCATTTTAAGTTTTCAGACAAAGATGACTTGTTATCATTTTAGCAATGAATGAAAGCGCTAGCGTGCTCATGGATACATTTTAAGAATCTTGTTTTAGTATTAGGTAGGGTGAGTGTGCCTGTGCGGAGGGTTGACAGCGAGTTCAGTAAATTTTAAATTTTACCTCCAAATTATTTAATATTTAGAAAAAAAATTACCTATGTCGAAACAATGATAATTCGATTCTGCTCTCGATTCTAAACAAATTACTTTCTTGTTTTGCGTTAATTCATTAACACGTTGTATACTATACCTTACCGTCCTTACCCGCTTACTTGCCCTAGGATCCCTACCCATGCAGGGTCCCATACATTTCAAACAAGCTGCTCGAGTAAGTTTGCTGTTTTTTAAGGAACACAAAGAGATTATACCTAATAGAGTGAGCCATACCAATCGTAAAGTGTCCACTTTTTTTGACGTTTAGGTTTGAGTGTGTGGTGTCAAGTAGTATGGACAAAAGGCACCAAATGACATATGGCCTTATGTTTACGGTCACTTTTCACACACACTAGTTTTACAGGGTCGCGAAACAAAAATCTGTTGTCCCCTTTGACTATTTATATGTAGACTGGTTACGCGTATAATTCTACTAACAAACATTTCTGCCACTTTTTGCGGGGGGCGAGGTAACATGAAATCCGCAACTTTGGATTTTATTCCCCATAACTTTAGATTCTAATTTTGAATGTTTAAAATCATGAAAAGTAGTCTCGTGTGAACCCTAAGCGTTCTAAGTTCGAAGTTATAGGCTGTCTCGTTTAGTTATAAGGTGTAAAATTGAATGTAAATGCACAAAATCAATTGTGCTGATACCGTGGCAGAAGGGAGATGTACCGCAAGGCTAGACCTTATAATAATTAGTCAAAAGTTGTCCGATACATTTCAAGCAAGCAACTCAAGTAGGTTTACAGTTTTGTATGGAAAAACAGATTTCTTCGCAATTCGGTATTGTAAAATTTTTTTTTTGTCTTTTTTTATATTTTTTACGGATAGAAAACATAATTTTAAGACACCTATTTTATTTTTTTTGCAATTCATCGAGGTTATCAAGATAAATTTAATTTTTAAATTATTTTTATCTGTAATCTCTAAATGCAAAAATGGTAGAGAGAAAATAATCCAAACTCCGTAGAGAAAAACTTCAGCTTTACTAACAAATCACCTGCCTCCTTTTTGTAACTCTTTGCTGGAAACAGAAACAGCAGCATCAAATGTCAAATTCTGACATTGTTAATGTATTTTTTTTCTTAATGGCCGGTTATTTTAAGTTCATTTTAAAACTTCTTTGACTAATTATTATAAGGACTAGCCTTGCGGTAGCATTTCCCCTCTGCCACGGTATAAGCACAATTGGTCTTGTGCATATACATTCAATTTTACACCTTATCACTAAACGAGACAGCCTATAATTGCGAAATAATAAATTCGAACTTAGAACGTTTGGGGTTCACACGAGACTAATTTTCATGATTTTTAACATTCAAAATTAGAATCTAAAGTTATGGGGAGTAAAATCCAAAGTTGCAGATTTCATGTTACCTCGCCCCCCGCAAAAAGTGGCAGAAATGTTTGTTAGTAGAATTACACGCGTAACCAGTACATATAATAATTAGTCAAAGTAAAACTTAAAATGGACCGAAAAACAACGTTTTTATTAAAAAATATCTGTAATCCTTTCATTTTAAAATCTCTGACATAGAAAATATTGTTATTGAGACAATTATCTCGAAATGGTTTTAGATTCAGCCCCCCAAAAAATTACTTGACATACCGAATTTTAATTTTGGTCCTATAGAGAAAGTTGCTCAGTTTGATGGTCTGATCATCCCCTAAAAAAGTGTTAGCATATTAAGAAGGACACTGTATATAGGAGATCAGAATGAGCCTTGCTTACTACTGCACCACGTGATTAAATATATTATTTCCAGCTTCCGATCTGTAGAGATATTTAATAACGTGACTACACTTTTAACAACTTTTTTGTAACACCACTGGCTTTTCGCTGAAGGAAAACATCGTGAGGAAACCTGCATGCTTCAATTTCGAGGCATGTATTGTACCCACTGTCCATTATAAGTGGCGACGGGCTCACCCCCCGTCACACTGGACACAGTTTCGGTACTAATGTTGAAACGTGGATGCTCTGAGGTTTTAGAACATCTCTGACTACCCCCTCGGGGAATATAGTCGTGATACATATACATACATACATAAATAAATATCTTGGACATTGTCACACAAATTATCTAGTCACATTTAAAGTACCAGAATCTAGCCTGGACTTGTGTTATGATGACTAGATAACGATATAGAATACACATATAGATACAAACATCCATGACTCGAGTACAAATATTCATATTCATCATACAAATATTTGTACCTTACGGGATTCGAACCCGCGACGCTCGGCACAGCAGGCAGGTTCACTACCGACTGTGCTATCGGGCCGTCGAATACATACATACACATTTAAAAATATTCTTTAAAACTGAAGTTAACATTTCTGACCGCCTCAACATGAAGGTCGTGAATTTACGTAATAAATGTTAATTGAAC
Source organism: Agonopterix alstromeriana (assembly GCA_963924505.1). Lineage (NCBI taxonomy): Eukaryota > Metazoa > Arthropoda > Insecta > Lepidoptera > Depressariidae > Agonopterix > Agonopterix alstromeriana. The sequence goes on from OZ004681.1 coordinate 13,503,934, forward strand.
ATGTTTCTAACTTCAGGTACAATGATCCCAAAGAATTGCGTGGAGCCGCTGAAAGAAGCGCTTTCGTCCGACGCCGTCTCCGTCACCGAGCAGAACTTCGAGCAGACGGACGCGCTAAAATGAACTCTGCGCCCCACCAACAATGCCTAGATTAGCGCGGACCCCACTCAGTTCCTCTCTCTCTTTATTTAATGCTATTAATAGTTCGGGACCATACGGATATTATGAATATGATGGTTCTGGTGTTGGGTGCACTGTAGAACTCTACGGGTGCTCCGTTGTATAGAGAATGGCCTTGCCGTCTTGACTGACGGATCCGGGTCTCGAACATAGTCAATTATAGTTTGTTCCATGTATGAAATCCTACGGTTCAAGCCATTTTCATATTTGTGACAATGACTTAAGGGTGGTGGGAGTTGTGTGGAACGGACTTTATAGACCGGGAGGGAATAATAGGTAACCCTATGTCATCGTGTCACTTGAAGTTTGTGTTGCAAAAATATTGTATATGTAATAACTTACAAAACCTGTGGCATCTGACAGTTTTCGCATGGAAACAATAATGATTTCTATATATGGCTCCTATTATGATTGTTTGAAATAATTAATTTAGGTGCATTTATTAATTATTTTATGATAATGCTACTACCATTGTACAAAAACCACCAGTTTTCGCTCCGGCAGGTCGTTTCGTTATACAGGGTGTAAGGGAATTGCTTCCGAAAACGCAAAGGGGTGAAAGTACCCATCAATATGAACAACTTTCACTGTAAGACCAACTGAGATCTCAAAAAAATGCAGCGATCTCATACTAACATTAAATTCCTTAATGTGTGGAGGAACAAGTTGTAAAAGTTGTTCCTTTCTCCCCGTTGGGTTTTCGTAGGCAATTCCCTTACACTCTGTATAACTGTTATACGACGAATGAAGACATCAGTTTGTTTCATGCTAGGAATCGATGACCTAGGGTACCGTCCGAGCGCCTCCCGGCCTATCACGGACGAAGCGAGGTAATGACTGATATGTCATTTATCATTAAGCCCCCTCTTATTATAATTGTTTCGACCGACGCACTGCAATCCAACCTTAGATAAGATATATGATATTATTAATATTTATAATTGTCTCCTCATTATCTACGATTACTCGTTCTCTTTAACATGGATCGTGCGAACGTACAAAGTATTTTGAATCCTACGAAAAGTTATATGATACGTTTTCTCTGGAATATGTTTTTATTCTTCGTGCAACAGTGAATAAAAGTTCTTCATATGTTGTTTAGGTGCAAATGCAGTTGTGAAGAATTAATAGTCATGTTTAAATGTATGTATACCATTGTACAGATCGCGCAATGAAACATGAGCGATGACGTTGAATTCGCCGAAATAAAAGTCCATAGATTTAGTATATTATATACCCGATTTTAAGTCAGATCATAAACTATAAAAAAAAAAGTTTCATCAAAATCGGTTCAGTAGTTTTTGCGTGATGCTGTTACAAACATACAAACAAACAGACAGACAGACAAAAATTCTAAAAAAGGTTGATTTGGGGATCCCTAAAACCATATCGTAATCTTTTTCGTGTAAATATCTTCAATGTACAGACACACTTCTGTTACAGTTTTATAATAGTTAAGACTACGTTTATAAAACGCAGTATATACTAAATCTATGTTCGGTTCTATTTGTCGCCGCCATTGTATGATTAGTCGCCTTTTACGTCATCAACCTGTGCGAAAATCACTACCACTTTCCTACAGCCTCATGATTCGTTGCGCGACCAGCACGTCTAGTATGAATTCTTTACACGAGCGCGACGCGCCTTCGCTGCATAGGAAATTACCGGTTCCCGCGATTTTCGGAGAGTGAAACCCGCGCTTGCCGCGACAAGTAGTATGGAATAAAGCCGAGTCGCGCGCAATAAGAGAAATCGTGCGAGACGTGCTGAAGTGAGATTTTTGAACGTGACACGTTCAAAATCATGTTCGAACGATGCATAATCTCCACAGTAAAGCCCGAACAGAATAATAAAAAACCTCTGCCATGTTGCGGAAAATTATTAGAACTAATTTTTGTACTTGAAACACTGACATTAAAGGTCATAATCGATTGCAGCGCCCCCAAACCAGGTTTTTTATATTTCTGGTTGTCATTTTCCACTGCTGATTTGAACGTGTGACTTTCAAAAATACCACTCCTGTAATATGTTAAGTTTGCGCACGACCCGTGACTTTTACCTGAACTGCACGTCTAGTATGATTTCTCTACACGCGCGCGACGCGCCTTCGCTGCATAGAAAATAACCTGTTTCCACCCTTTTCGGAGAGCGAAAGCCGCGCTTGCTGCGACTTATTGTCGCGCGCAAGTAGAGGAATCATGCTAGAAGTGCAGGTTTTTTTATGTTTCTGGTCAGTTGATATTTTCCACTGCTGATTTTAAACGTGTGACTTCAAAAACACCACTCCTGTAATATGCGCACGACCCGGAATGTGATTTTTGAAAGTTACGTGAATCAGTAGTAAATGTCATATTCTCCATAGTAATTTTGTCATTTTCTACTGCTGATTTTGAAAAATCGCACTCCAGAACGGTGTCGTAGATATCGAGTGGACGTAATTAGGTGACCTAGAGGTAGGTTAACGTTGCGAGCGAGCGTCCGGACGCGGACATTTATGTTTTAGTCAGAAAGTGATCGTATTTCATAGGTTCGTTTTAGTTAGGTTCTAGTTCTACGCGAATTTCTCTAATAAGTTTAGAACGGATTTATGCGACGATTTCGTTCGTTTAGAACTAACGGACAGAGAATGGCTCTAAATACATGATATTTGGCTTCGTAGTTAGATTGTTGTATACGAATTAATCAAATTTTAATTTTTATACAAATAATGTAGTGTTCTAATGTTTTTATTTAATTATTATCGGTTTTATCGGTTCCACTTTACCAGTAACGGTTGCTGTTTCGCAAGCAAATTTTTTTACAACTTATCTACAGGGTGTTAGGGTAAACAGTTGCATTACTTTAAGGGGTGATTCTACCCATGATACTGAACAACTTTCCTTGAGAAACCTACAGGAAATTCGAGAAAACAAATTTCGACTTTTCATAAAAACGTTTTTTTGCGAATATCCTATAGGTTTCTTAGGAAAAGTTGTTCAGTATCATGGGTACAATCACCCCTTAAAGTAATGCAACTGTTTACCCTAACACCCTGTATATTATATTTCTGTTATCAATCATTTGAAAAATCGTCTTGAATGTGCAATATTGTTAAAAATAGGAAACAATGGATAAAATGTTTACAATCTCTTATATTTATAGTTCTCACAAAATTGTATTAATTACTACACTGTCAGCATTATTGTATACATTATTTTAGCAATAATTTTCTCATTAAAACTCAACATATTTTAAGTTTTGACTAAAAAGCAATAGATACATGTTGGATAAATCTATAGCTAAAGAAACAAACAAAAACTAAGTGTAATTTAGCTGTAGAGTCGATTGAATGTTAAAAACATATTTTGGTAGTTGTTCGGTTAGCAAGATGTTACAGGAAGGTAAAATAATAATTTATCATCATACTTGTATGTCACATCCATCTCGTCTACGTCTTTGGTGTATAAAGACACAAATAAATGTATATAAATATATTTTTCCTTGTTTTAATAAGTGAAGTTTATTCCGAATGCGTAAATGCGCACTGCGTACAAACGAAGTCTGGCGATATTTTCAATACTAACCAATTAAAGTCAATGAAACTGTCATAACTAATCTGTCATAACATTACTAAAATCTGACTTCATACATGCATAGATTAGTTTCTAGATTGTTTCAGAAAAAATTCATTGACTTTAATTAGTTAGTATTCAAAATATCACCAGACTTCGTTTGTATGGAGCATGCTCCGAATTATATTCCCTTAAGTTCTGAAATCATGTTATTTTTCACGCCATCTTTTATGAAAGGAACCGATTTGTGTTTATGATTTCCATCATTGACTTAACACTACTGGACGCAGGTCCGCGCTCAAAAGTTTCCGAATAAAAAGAACGAATTACGCAACAGTCTACGTTTGATCGACCGACTACGCGCACGCGTGGGCGCGCGCCACGCGCCTTGCTCTGATGGGGGAGTGGGACGGAAAAGAATTTCAGCATTTTCAATGTTTTTAGTTGGTTTATATACGTACTTAGGTTTGTGTATTTTAGTCTTGGACATTTTATTCGAGTATTTTGTACGAGACACGGAGCCCATAGTATTCTACGTCAATGGTTTCCATATACCTATTTCCAGCTTCCTGGTTTCCATACATAGACCCAAGAAGTTGGAAAAGGTATTTGTTGACCTGTTCCAGTTTCCATAGCATCTAAAGAGATTTTGTTTTCAAAACCAGAAAAAAAAAATACCCAAAAGCCTAGAAGCCAAAGCTAGTTAACAAGAAATTAAAAAAAAGAAACGTCAATGTCAATCTCATAAAATTTCATTTCGGTGGAAATGGTTGCTCTGCTCAAGCTTTTTTTTAAATTTTTCTCCTAAAATATTAACAATAAATCTGAAATTTTTGTAAACATGACTGACAAAGATATTACTATCGAAGACCTTGAAGAGACGGTGAGTAGCTTTCGATTCTTTTGTTGATATTAGCCCGGCGGGGCTGCTATAGCGGGACTTCAAAAGTAGGTCAGTCAGCCGCTTCCTCCCTATAATTATTGAACTATTTAATAGTGAATTTAAAGGGCAACCGGGCATCATGCTCCTGCACCTTTAAATGTCATAGGACTACGACCTATGTATTGATTGAAAAATCTCAATTCTAACTAACTGTTTGTTTATTTGCCCTAGTTATGACATATTTTGAATGCTTTGTGTGCGTATGTAAATCTGTAGATATTAATAGGTATTCGAACAAGATTTGTTCAAATCTTGGTTACAAACAGTCACATGTTTGTAGGAAAATTAAATATTTACTTTTAAATATTAAAGTTCCATTCAGAATAAATTAAACTTATGCTCTTAAAATTGTATGCGTAAACGCGTTTTTTCACGCTACATCCTTTTCTGTCGCAAAGAGAGCAGGAATGCGACCGCATGCGGCAGCACCAGCAGTGCTGCGATCTTTCTCTCTCTAGCCAATGACGTTCCTGAGCGACAGAAATGGATAGAGAGTGAAAAAATTAGATTCCGTCCTAAAGTCCTGAGGTTCAACCCTAAGGTGACATTGACGGCCCGATAGCACAGTCTGTAGTGAACCTGCCTGCTGTGCCGAGGGTCGCGGGTTCGAATCCCGTAAAGGACAAATATTTGTATGATGAATATGAATATTTGTACCCATGTCAAGTCATGGACGTTTGTATCTATATACAGGGTTACAGGTTAAGTCGACCTAAATCCTTTAAGAGGTGATAGTTTCCATCATTCCTGACTGATTTGACTATGGAACCCCATACCCTAAACTTAACCGTTCTCAAGTTATGGGACTTTGAAGTTTTTTTTAAAAAAATCCAGATTTTTTTGTCTAATGTCCCCTTTTTTTGTGTTTTGTACATCTAATGTTTTTGTTTTTGTATTTTTTGTGTAGCAGATTAGCTGCTTCATAATTTTAAACACAAAAACTGCAAGTAACTGTACCAACTGAGTCGTAATAGACGATTGATTGTTAAAAAAAGAAATAAATTTGTGAAAAGTTTATTTTTCTTTCTTTTGTATTTTAAAAAAAGTCTAAGACAGTTGTGCTGCAGATGTGTTTAAAAATATCTACGGTTCTTCAGCTTTCCGATAAGGTATAATTTGCTAGGGTGTTATCAGGATTCTCGGAAAAAACATCGATGAAAGACTCCCAGGTAATAACAAAAATAACGGTATTTCGTAAAGTTGCTCGCAACGCCCATTGTCTTGCAATGGGTACAATGGGTAGCGCGTCACGTGCGAGCGGGATATCATACAATGTAAACGGGTGCAAGAGAGACAAGTTATTTCAAACGCCATTTTGTTGTTATTGTGTTTGGTTATGGTTAGTCTGCTTACGCCATTCGTCCGTGGTAGATGCGATACTTGGTGCTCTTCGTTTTTTACTCGACTTAGCTTGTTTTTCTGGACTGTTTCCTCCTATTCGTGACTGTGCTTGTTAACTGGACCTTGATTTGTGCTTCTGATTTGGAACTGTTGAAGATGGCGACCTTTACGAACGAAGAATATGCTGATATTTTGATTTGTTATGGGTACTGCAACTGTGTATCCTTACAAGCTCGTCAAGAATACATAGCACGTTTTCCTGACCGCCGAATTCCGGATATTAGTGTCTTCGACGGAGTTTACCGACGAATTAGAGAGACTGGCTCTGTTTCGAGGCGACGAACAGACCTGGGTAGACCACGTATTAATGATGATGATGAAGAGGAAGATAATGAGATTGTTCGACGATTTCGACTGGATCCGACTACGTCAACCAACGTTGTTGCCCGAGAACTTGGAATCTCACAATGGAAAGTGTGGTTTACTGTGCATACTGCCGGTCTCTACCCCTACCACTACACGCCAGTGCATGTTATCGAAGAAGGAGATCCTGTGAGGAGGCTGGATTTCTGCAGGTTTATGTTGAATGCAGATTTGGAAGATCCTTCGTTTTTTCGAAGCATCTTGTGGACTGACGAGTCCAAATTTGATCAAGATGGGATAACCAATTATCATAACGCCCATCATTGGGCTCCGAAAGCAGGAAGAAATCCTAATAAGAAAAGGGTAAAGGGGTCACAGAGACGTTTCAGCCTTAACGTATGGATGGGAATAATTTCAAACCATCTGGTTGGGCCTTACTTTCTTCCTCCAAATTTGGATGGAGAGACCTATGAAAATTTTTTAAGGCAAGATTTACCCGATTTGCTCGACGACATACCATTAAACCTCATTCGAAACATGTGGTTTCAGCACGACGGGTGCCCCGCGCACTTTAGAAGGAGTGTCAGAGAGTGGCTAGACACTAATTACCCAAATAAGTGGATCGGGAGAGGTGGGCCTACACCGTGGCCAGCTAGAAGTCCAGATTTGACACCAATGGATTTTTATGTGTGGGGGCACATGAAAAGTTTGGTTTACGATGAACCTAACCCAATAACATCTGTTGATGTTTTGAGGCAGAAAATAATTGATGCTGCTAACGAAATAAGAAGAGGACTCACAACTGGGGTAGTGAAAAGTGGCTTAAGGCACAGAATGCGTGTATGTGTGCGAAATAGGGGCGGACATGTGGAACATGTATTGTAAAAATGATTAATAAACCTCATTCGTTACCTATTTGGATTGTTTTATTTTGTTTTCTGAGTAAAGTTAAATTTGACGCTTAAATATCGTTATTTTTTACTACTACCTGGTAGCATATCATCGATGTTTTTGTTATAAAATTCCAATAATACCCTATTGTATTATACCTTATCGGAAAGCTGAAGAACCGTAGATATTTTTAAGCACATCTGCAGCACAACTGTCATAGATTTTTTTTTAAATACAAAAGAAAGAAAAAAAAAACTCTTCACAAATTAATTTCTTTTTTTAACTATCAATCGTCTAATACGACTCAGTTGGTACAGTTACTTGCAGTTTTTGTGTTTAAAATAATGAAGCAGCTAATCTGCTACACAAAAAATACAAAAACAAAAACATTAGATGTACAAAACACAAAAAAAGGGGACATTAGACAAAAAAATCTGGATTTTTTAAAAAAAAACTTCAAAGTCCCATAACTTGAGAACGGTTAAGTTTAGGGTATGGGGTTCCATAGTCAAATCAGTCAGGAATGATGGAAACTATCACCTCTTAAAGGATTTAGGTCGACTTAACCTGTAACCCTGTATGTATTCTCTATCGTTGTCTAGTCATCATAACACAAGTCCAGGCTAGATTCTGGTACTTTAAATGTGACTAGATAATTTGTGTGACAATGTCCAAGATAAAAAAAAAAAAACCTTAGGGACATGTGCCAATTTTTGGTTTTTTGGTATTCAATCAAATCTTGGGTACAAACAATCTCATGTATGTAGGAAAATTACTTATCATCGTTGATACTTCAATTAGTCACATCCTCCCCATAAAAAACACTTAAAACAGTTAAGGCTCCCCTGTAAAATATGATAAAAGCAGGTTGGTTCGCACGACGAGGGGACAACATGTCGGACGGGGAAAATTTTTCAGGAAGAAGGTAAGGGGGCGTCCATTAATTACGTGAGTTGTTTAGGGGGAGGAGGGGGTCGTGTGAAATCTCACCCAATCTCACGTGGGGGAGAGGGGGGGTCTCGGTAAATATAACGTAATTTTTTTTCAGCAAGGTACAAAAGTAAAATTGAGAGAAAAGTTTAATAAGTAAAACATGTTTCTACACCGAAAATTTTAAATTTCAACGCAATAAAACACAGATTAACGCATTTACACTAAAAATACGTATTTTGAAAAATATCACGTGAGATTTGGAGGGGGCGGGGAGGGGGTCGAGCTAAATCTCACCAAGGGGGGAGGGGAGGTCGAAAAATCACAAAAATCACCTCACGTCATTAATGGACGCCCCCTAAAATGTATCCACTGTGATATAATAAACGTACAATGTACAGGTGAAACGCACTGATGAGCAACTAGACCTGATGGCGTGGAAGATGGACGAGAAGGACCTGGTGGTGCCCGTAGACACCCAGGACATGTGCGTCATGCACCTGCTCAAGTCTGTTTCTGAGGTAAATTTATATCTCTCCGTTTAATTGTCATTTTTAAAAGCAACTTGTAATAAAAGAACCCAATACTTTCCTGAAAACTCTTTGTATGGAATCAATAATGAGGCACTTTGTGAAATCCAACTCATGATACTAAACAACTTTCCCTACGGAACCTATAGGAAATAATCAAAATCATTTGGGCTGCCATACTAAATTCAATCAGCTAATATGGATTATAGTTGTTGTTCCATTTGTTGATATGGAAAGATTAAGGGCCTTTTTCACTGCTTCTGGATAAGTTCTTGTTGCTTATATGATAGATAAATTAACATATATTTCATACGAAATATATCAAATGATCTGTCAAATAAACTAACAATGATTTATCCAGAAGTGTGAAACAGGCCCTAAAATTATTTTTTGTCAATTTCCCTTTCAACTTTACATGCCAATTATTTAAAAAAAAACAATTTCCAAAAAAAAAATATCCAGTTATTGTTTTAAAACATATTGGTTTTTGTTGTTTTCAACTTAAAGCTGAAATTAACTGCCCATTTTCTGAAATTTGAATCCCCCATTGGAACTAAGAATGTTTAGATTGAGAAACTAATGGTAAAACAATATAACTACATTACCTGTTTACTAAGTGACTAATATACTGACTGTATTACTCATATGCATACCAATACAGATAGACCAAGGTGCTGAGTGTGAATTGACACATAATGTTTTTCACAAAATTATTATTTCATTTAGGCACATCTTTTTCGTTTAGTGTGTATCTGTGATATTTTTAGATGATGGTTTGTTTCAAACAAACCAATTTGAACACCATCATGTTTTGTAAGACTAAGGCGCCGTTTATACAGAAGAGACGTGGCGGTGGCGGATAGTCAAAGTAACACAATTATAAACCTTATAGTACGTAGTGTAGCGTCCTTAGGAGAATTACGCCCGCGCCTCCAGGCGACGTCACCTGCACGTCTAGTATGATTTCTCTACACGCGCGCGACGTGCCTTCGCTGCATAGAAAATAACCTGTTCCTGCGCTTTTCGAAGAGCCAGCCGCGCTTGGCGCGACTTTTAGTATGGAAAAAAGCAGAGTCGCGCGCGTGTAGAGAAATTTTTCTAGAGGGTCTGAGGGCGCGGGCGCGATTCTCCTTTAAGACAGAAACAACGCTAAGCTACATACTATAAAGTTTATATTGATTATCTGCCACCGCCACACGTCTCTTCTGTATAAACCGTGGCTGAAATATATACACTAAGCAATAGGTTCACTAAATAATGAGTCAAGTGTTTGTTTTGTAAATTTTCAATAATTATTAAGGTAAATTAAAGAGAAACATAATTATGTCAAATGACGCTCGGCATCTTGTGCAGGCTTAAATGTTATTAAACATTTTGACGGGTACTTACTGCGTTCATATTTATTTAAATCCCCGATTTAATAAATGCAGTAAGAACCCATTATAATGTCAAACTGTATATAATGTAACGTAGCGGTATAGTAACACTTTTATTGTATTTTGAAGCTTGTTAATATTTCTAAATGGAGCAGTTTTTGGAAAAAATGGTTTTTATAAAAAAATGAAATGTTTGTTTTTTCAGCCCCTTGCATAATAGTGTTGATAACAAAGGTCAGGACAATATTTAGTGTAACAATGTCATGTTGCTTACAGCTTGTGGTTTTTCTGTTTTATTTTTTGATTAGTTCCTTGTACTGAACACAGAATGGGGTAAACATTACTCGCGAGTTTATTAACAGATCTCAAAATTTATTGATTTCATTTTGATGATCTGTAAATACCAGAATAAGTATATAAAATATCAATCAATCAAATCAGCCCACATCAACCCACTGCTGGGCATAGGTCTCCTTTTTATTGCGCCACTCCTCACGGTCCTGTGCCAATCTGATCCATGTACGACCCGCAACCCTTACCATGTCGTCTGACCATCGCATCGGTTGTCTACCCACGGACCTCCTTCCTTCTAGTCCGCTAGTCAGCGATCCAAAGTAAGGATTGGACCTCGTCTGGCACGGAATCGCATTTTTCGACGCTCCATCCTTTTTCTGACGCTCAGGAACGTCATTTGCTAGAGCGAGAAAGATAGCAGGAATGCGACCGCACGCGGCAGCACCGGCGGTGCTTCGACCTTTCTCGCTCTAGCTAATGATGTTCCTGAGCGACAGAAAAAATGCGTGAAAAAATGCGATTTCGTGCTACCAGATGCTCAACCACGTTAGTTTCAACTACGTCACTCATGCTATAGCTGGGGCGACCAACTAGACGAATGAATTTAGACAATACTAGAGTAAAATCTATTCAAATCGAACTGTTATCAATCGAGATGTTGATAAGTTAAGCAATTCTTGTTTCGAGATAATATTTTCATTAATGTCTGTTCCATTGAAATATATTTACCCCATTCTACAGTAGGTACAGTTATTGCAAATCAGTATAACAATATTTATATGAGAACTATGAAAAATAGCAAGTTGTAAATATCATGCTTCTTGGTATTAGAGAGAGGCTTAAATGTGGTACAGAATTTAAGCCAAATTTATACGAAAGCCCTCCAGAAAGGGCCTGGTGTGTTTTACTAATGCTTCCTCAAGTAGGGCTTGAACATATACGTTGCGGGAGTCGGCAGAGACTTAACAAATTATACTCAGTTTTAGTTTTTATTTAAAAAACTTTGTTTTAATTTCTCAGCTTTTTCTTCTTTCTCTTAATTTATTTTTTAACTTCAGAAGAGTTTTTATCTTTAATTTCTCGATATTTAGGTATCTATCACATCACACATAAATACTTCAGATATGGTATCGCCATATTCATGTCATATTGTTAGATATCTTATGCATAAAGTATGATTTAGCCAAGAGATTTACTGTTCATAACAGATATTGAATCATCTCAAAAGTGGACATCTGTCTTTGATTATAAACATGTTTAGATTAAAGAATTACAAATCGATATTACATAGGAATAACATTGTAACTCACTTTTGGGTAAATAGCAAAAATTCAAGATTTAATTATTTATTTGGAAAGTCCAAACCATTTTATTCCTAGGATATTCGTTAGGAATGATAGCAGAAGTTGGCCATATAAAATACCAATACTGACTATTCTCCTTCCTATCTATTCTATCCATTAATTAAAATCTTGTGATTTACGCTCAATTTATGGCGTCATTTTCTAAGTAGCTTTTCACGCGATAGCTTACTGAATAGATCCAAATTTAACACAAATAATCACAACTAAATCTCTTGGCTACATCAAGACGCATCTTGCCCGCCAACTAAACCAGCCCGCCTCTCAGGTCCGCTCCGACTACCAGCAGCTTCGTCGCGAGCTGGTGGAGGTCCAAGCGCTGCAGCGGGAGCTGTCCACACGGCTGCGGGCCCAGCTGCGTCTAGTGCACGGCAAGTTCGCGCGCTTGAGGCAGCGGCTGGTCGCAGCGGCGCCTCCCCGCTGAGCGCTGAGTTGGTACTTGTGCTGCTTTTGAATTCCACACTTTCGTATACCATAATGGTGGGATGTGTGGAATTTGAAAATAGCACCCCAGGTCGCGGTCTTGGATGATGTGAAGTTTGCGTTATATGCAGATACATTTTTAAAAATGAAAAGTGTAGTGTTGTCATTGATGTCAGAAAATTATAGATGTGCTTTTACCTTGCAGGGAAGCAGTGTTGCCTTTAAATAAATAGGAGTTCTGTGGAAAGAGGATGTTGGTAACTTTTGCTATTGACAATGATGCCAACATTTTATCTAAGCCTTCCCTTTTAGAACCTTAAAATGGTCACTGCCATTGCTACTCTTCTGTATTGCAAATTTAACAAATTTTATTTGTTACGGAAGCGAATTTTAGCCTGTATTGATCCTGCATTGACATCTTACAGGCTTCTTCAGGCCCTCTAATCACTATAGAATGTGAAAGGGATGTCTTTATGTGTATGATAAATAATGCTGAGTGGAAGTTTCTAAGGCATATCTATTGTTTTCTAAGATCAAAGGAAACTGTATATAAAATGTTGGGTACTGTATGTAACGCTTACTTCATAATCGAGGCCGCGATGACTCTCATGTCTTGGTTATAGAGGCTGTTATGTTTATATTTAGGGTAACTTTCGGTTTGTCAGGCCTAGCACAAGGCTTGCGTGTAATTTATTTATGTTCGGTGTTATCATAATAGATCTAAATTAATTGTTTAATAACATTAAATTTAGATGTAGCATTTTAGATAATTAAAGCGAGAAATATCGTTCAAAAATACAACCTGTTAACAAAAAACGCAGTACACGAAATTATAAAAAAGCTAAATGTATGTAAGACATGAGAGGACAAAATATAATTATCACAAATTCTAATCGATCATTAAATTCACAATAATCTACTAGTGCCCCAATTGAAACATAGAATTTTAATCGAATATGTGCCAATATTTAGGAGTAACCTAGACTTAACTAAATCCAATTTGTATAAACGAGCACCGCGTCATTTTATCTATGTTATATTTCAATAGGACAATCTTAAACTTTCTTTATCAAATATTCATTCAAACTATGAAAATTCGATACACCTCATTTTTGCTTTAAAATAACAACAAAAACTAAATAATGAATAATAATGATCGTATTTTATACTATACAGGTGTTAGGGTAAACAGTTGCATTACTTTAAGGGGTGATTTTACCCATAATAATGAACCACTTGGCCTTTGCCACGAAACATATGGGAAATTCGCAAAAAAATGTTTGGACTTCCCATAATAAATTCAAAGCCTGATCAAAAGTTTGTATGAAAAGTCGTCATTTTTTGCGAATTTCCTATAGGTTTCTTATGGAATTGTTCAGCATTATGGGTACAATCACCCCTTAAAGAAATGCAACTGTTTACCCTAACTTCCTGTATATTTTATACAAAAAGAGATTGGAAACACTTATTCTCAACAATTATTAATGTATTCAGAGGGCCTTTTATCTCATTCTGACGTGTTAGAACAGAAAGAGAGAAAGATCTAAGGCGTCACAACGCCATATCGCGTTACCATAGTAGATCATCAGTATTGACAGAAAGCTAAATAAGAATAAAAAAAAATTCTAATCTTAAATGAAAAGAAATACGGAATCAGTATTTCAATGTTTTGTGTTTAGTTTGTTAAGATTGTCCTATTAGAATTGAATATAAATGCAATACTATGATTACGTAGGTTGTAAGTTGATCTCAATAATCTTTACTAGTTTATCAAAGATAGATAAATTACCAGACCACCTGCCCTATAGATATCTAATATGCACATTAAAATACTTATAACATTTTATAAGTCGATTATTTTAACAAGATGAATTACTGTCTAATTTTAAATGTTCAAATCGTGAAGTTTACTAAAATGATGGCTACCATTATTAAAAGTTATTAGATGGCGCCACTGAATGAGGTAGACGTTTCAAATAATTATTAATAGTTTGTTGTTGCTCTTCAAAACTAGTTAAATCAAAAACATTTTGTATTTATCTAAAATATCTCTTGAGTCTCCTCTCGGGGATATAGTCGTGAGCATATGTTTATACCTTTCGTGATAGTGGCGCCATCTATCCGTCAATGGTAGAGCCCTTAATTTTCAAACTAGTCCGCATTCAATGTGACTGTTTTAGTTTTAATAGGTATTAGCTAAATTTTATAGAATCATTTACTTTAAAAAAACAAATTATGTCGTAAGTTGGTGCTAAATGAATGTTGGAAATGATTGTGTACTGTATTCTTCCATTAAAAAAAGTGATTCAACTAAGTTCAGTGAATATTGAAACCAAAGACCTAATGCTTAGAACTTAGGGTCGAAATTAAGTTACGTCAATTTGCTATGAGTGCGACATCAGGATCGAATTTACAGTAGTGTGCTAAATTAGAAACAAAAGATAATAAAATATGTAGTTTGTATTGTAAAGTTTTTTTAGGTAAGCTGTCGTCAAAACGACACGAGTCCAGTTTAACTGACACCTGAGTATAAGGGATTTCTTGCTATGTCAAGTTCCAAGTTAAACTAGGCGGTCGTTTGACAACGGTTTACCTAAATGATTATTGTTAGATATGCTTTTGGTGTTATTTTTAGATGGAATGAGAATGACAGTTTTTTTTTTCACATGCAGATTATTTTAAGTCATAAAATTTTGAAAATGGATTAATATTAAATTAAATTAAATGTCCCAGACATTCGGGATTATATCAAAAATAATTAGTTGCATATGCTAGCTAGATCAGAAAAATGTTAATGTTGGCAAGGCCTTGCAATTGTTTTTAAAAACGTATCTTTAGTTTTAATTTTTATAGTACTTTTACATAATATGTCCATCGGTCAGTGCCATCTATGGCGTTATTTTGAACTTTGTTTATTACAGAAAACATCATTTAAATTCGTCAACGCAACGTAAAGCAGAGCAATAACAATTTTATAAAGTCGTTATCTCAGAATATAAATCTTCTACAATCGAATTCGAGATCAATTTCTGATAAATCCTAACATTTTCTGATTCAAAAGTCCGCGGGAAATAACTATGAAAATCGACATTTAAAAAGTGTACCAAGTTTGTGTACCTATGTGAATACTATTGTATACCTATTGTGTACCTATGAAACTTTCATGTGATATGTTTCCAATCAAAATCGGTACAAAAAAGAAGGCCATGGATTACTCAGATCAGATGATTTATATTCTATTACTTTTTAATAGTTTCGTGTTTTTAATTTGTAGTTATCTTTATGTCAATGTTGCATTTATTTTTCTTAATGTGTAGTTATGGATGTTATATCTGATAGTTCACAGTTTAGTAAATTATAGCACATATCGGCGCACTTGCATGTCTATATCGCTCCTTTTTGACTTTTTATGAGGCTTGGAATATTTAAAAATCTCATACAACCTTTTATGAGAGGTTTGCAACCACCAAGAAAGATTAAAAATTCCTTTTTCGTAACTGGTTGCGAAACTTAGTTGCCATGGCAGCCGGATGGAATTTTAGTACTGTATTTTATATTTTAGTACGGATGGAGTTTTGTCTTGCTTTCTCACGGGTCATATGGTAGAAATTCCGTAACAGTACCACTAACATCAGCCTTTATACAGCAAAATTCAACAGTTCAAGTAAACAGGGTCCTTCTTAATATGCTGACACTATTTACGGGCATGATCAGACCGTCAAACTGAACAACTTTCTCTATGGCACCAACATTAAAATCACGAAAAAAGAATCTGCCACTCTCCACTTACTCGAGCCAAATGTATGTTGGTCCTATAGCGAAAGCTGTTCAGTTTGATGGTCTGATCATCTAAAAAGTGTCAGCATATTAAGAAGGACTCTGTATTTTATTCCAAAGCGAATCATAAAAAAACACCGTAACGATGTATGAGTCCCTTTGACTATTTATATGTGAACTGGTTACGCGTGTAATTCTACTAACAAACATTTCTGCCACTTTTTGCGGGGGGCGAGGTAACATGAAATCCGCAACTTTGGATTTTATTCCCCATAACTTTAGATTCTAATTTTGAATGTTAAAAAATCATGAAAAGTAGTCTCGTGTGAACCCCAAACGTTCTAAGTTCGAAGTTATTATTTCGCAATTATAGGCTGTCTCGTTTAGTGATAAGGTGTAAAATTGAATGTAAATGCACAAGATCAATTGTGCTTATACCGTGGCAGAGGGGAAATGCTACCGCAAGGCTAGTCCTTATAATAATTAGTCAAAGGCTAGTCCACTGCTGGACATGCCTCTCCCAATACACGCCGCCCCTTTCTATCCTCAGTCAAAAAATACTACTTTATAGTATTTTCTTTTTTCAGATTATACTTTCTTTGTCCTGATTATTTTACACATACATAAATTAACGCCGTTTTCCCAGAAAGATAGGCAGAAACCATGAATTTCATCTTTGGGCATTTCCGACATCACGTTTCGTTCTTTTGCCGTGTTGAGTTGGATGGATGGTGGATTAAGATTTTTCCCAATTACATAAAAAGTTGCAATATTATCAAAAGCCTCATAAAATAGTCAA
This sequence comes from Agonopterix alstromeriana, assembly GCA_963924505.1. Lineage (NCBI taxonomy): Eukaryota > Metazoa > Arthropoda > Insecta > Lepidoptera > Depressariidae > Agonopterix > Agonopterix alstromeriana. The sequence continues at coordinate 13,520,693 of OZ004681.1, forward strand.
AAAGAAAATAGTTGTAAGGGAAATACATGTCTGAAACTATGTCTAAGTCGTTAAGTCTAAATTACCGCATATACCTGATTTTTAGACTATCATAGATTAGTGATAGGCCCCTCTATGGTTTTTGATATAATTTTTACACGTTTAGACTCTTAATAATGCTATTTGACTTTTTCATATGAAACTTTTGGAGTTTATATGAAAAAGTCAAGTGCTATAGGTAATCTTGTCATAGCTACTAACGTCCAGATTAACTTGGTATCTGAGCGTAAGGGATTATCGTTGATAGGTTCCAGGTTGTACTGGACGTGAGGAGATTGAGAAAAAAATTAAAATCTAGTGTGGACTTTGTCCTTTAGACCTTTAGTGACTTAAAAGTTACTTAGTATAAATAAATAGTGAAATTTAGATTTCTTTTAGCGCTCGAATAAATTGTAAACGGGTTGTTAAGTAACGTTCGGATTAATCATAATATTTGTGAACTTATTATTTACTCTAATATACTTTTACTCGTGATAATCCCAATATAGTTATCAAGCAGTATAGTAGATATACTCCTTGTTTGAATCTGTCACACACATGCACGCTCGCTTCACGACGCCTCATCTGTATTCACAGATTACTGATATGTAGCAAGCTACAGATTCGACAGTGAAATTTGCACATAGTTCCAACCTTTCCGTTTTGGCGCTGCTCTCGTCAAGCTAGTTTGTATAGTACTTGTAGTATGTATACAGTTATTTCGGAATGAAAAATAGGGATATTTGACCAAGGAAGAAAGTAATCAACGATATTATTATGTCATACAACGGAGAAGTATTAGAGCTTCTCAAGGATTCTCAACTCAAACGAAAATACCTGGAAAAACACATGATATAAGCTTCTGACGCAACAACCCGACATAACGCTGCTATTGCTGTGAGTTCAATATGGCGTCCTATTATCGTCCAATGATGACGTTTCATGAGGGAAAATGAGACTTCAGCGCCAAAACGGCTAGATCGGAACTACAGCTGTCATAGGCCTGTCTGTATTTGTATGGCGTTAGTCGTTCAGTGTAGTAGCTTTTGTAGATAGAGCAATAAGGGTGGAAGACTTCGACAGGTGAATAGTGAATTTGATCAAGTTATAATTGACAACATTACATTTTTTAACCACCTGTTTTTAATAAAAAATATAAAAATAGGTTAAAAGATAAGAGATAAGAGATACGTATTTTTTTTCCTATTTTATTTAAGACCGATATTTCTATTTTTAATTTACTTTTGAATTTTCTGAAAAACAGGATTTATGGCTAAGATACCTTGGCCGCAATAACATTAAAAATAAAAACTATCAAATACAATAGAAAAGCCGAGCAGGCAAAGGAATAAAATCTCATTCAACCTCTATTATATTTTTCACATAGCTCGGGAAATAATGGATAGAAAAATCTGATAATTTTGATATAAGCTTTGAATCACATAATCTCCAAATGGTTTTCTTATTTTGGTACCTATCTTAAAATGAAATGTTGTCAATTATCTCGATTATGTTAGGTTAGATGTCGATACTGACTGATAAGTGTATTGGGTAATAACTTTTTGAAGCACGTCCATTGCTAAAGCACAATCTACTTAATTACAAATATCCGTGTTGTGATTACATTACTGGTTAATATTTAATATACAGGTCCAACTTAATATGCTGATACTTTTTTAAGGGGATGATCAGACCATGAAACTGAACAACTTTCTCTTCAACAACTTCGGATTCGCGAAAAAAATATCAGCTGTCCCATACATTTGGCTCAAGTAGGTTTGGAGTTTTGTATGGAACAGCAAATTTTTTTTTGCGATTTGGATGTTGGTGCCATAGAGAAAGTTGTTCAGTTTGATGGTCTGATCATCCTCTTAAAAATTGTCAGCATATTAAGAAGGACCCTATTTAATCTCAAATCTGTCGACTATTTCTCTTAATTTTGTTTTGACGAGAATAGTGATGGTTCACATATCAAGCAAAAAAGCACTCTATAGCGCTCGATTTAAGAGTTTTTTTTTGACATCTAGCGCTGTAAGGTACTTTTCATTTCATATACGCCAAGTTAATAAATAAATAAAACCTACCTATAAATTCGCATTTTAATCACGCGCGCAGTTGTAATAATTCAAAAAGTTTATCTTTAATAGATTGTACCCATGATACTGAACAATTTTCCATGAGAAAACAATATGAAATTCAAACAATTTTCCCTACGGAACAAATATGAAATTCACTAAAAAATTACGACTTTTCATACAAACGTTCGATCGGCTGATTGCATTTAGTATGGAAAGTCCAAAAAAATTTCAGCGAATTTCTTAGGGAACGTTTTTCAGTATCGTGGGTACAATCACACCTTAAAGTAATGCAACTGTTAACCCTAACGCCCTGTATATTATAAATTGTTGATTAGTTATTTGTTCAGTTTTCAAGGTTTTATATTTATTTGTGAACATGCTGTATAAGACATTGGACCATAATATGTTTGAAAAATCTATTTTGAATCATGAACATTGAACATCAACAATTATTTCTGTAGTAAATAGCTTCATGATTTTTATTATTATTTAGGTCTATTAGTGTACCGCAAATGTAACATTATATTACAGGATATCAAATATCATTTAATACAAAAATATAATAGCTAATCGTTGAATACTAACTTGCCGATATAACTTGCTTAAGGGTATATTACAGTTGGCATGCTCCATACAAACGAAGTCCTACTATATTTTAATACTAACCAATTAAAATCAATGACATTTTTAGAAACAGTCTCAAGCCAGATTTTCGTTAAAATGTATAATTTTAAAGTTAGTGTCTCAAAGATTTCCATACAAATCTTAAATTAATCCTAGCATTGAAACTATATTTTAAAGAAAATCGGACCATACAAGCATAGACATTTGTTTCTAGATTGTATCTGCAAAATTTCATAGACTTTAATTAGTTAGTATTGAAAATATAACCAGAATTCGTGTGTATGCTGCGCGCATTAGCGCTTTTGGAATAAAGTTCTCTTAAGATGGAGCAGGACCTCGGCAGTGGGATTCTACAGGTTAACTTACTAATTTATCATATTAATCGAAGATATTGACTCTAATTTTCCCAATAGTACAACACTGAATAAGGGTTACGACACATTGATCGGGTGACAATTAGTCCATACATAAAAGCACGATATGCATTTTGTGTGTACAAACCGTCAATTGCCGTCGATGAATGTGTCGTAACTCAAAAGAAAATAGGTTCGTCGAATCTTAATATCATTTTTCTTATAGGAAGATATATTCTTTGCAATATTGAATTGTAATTTAGCAACTCATAAAGTGGTACACTTATAGAACATAAGATTTGAATCTCTGATGTCCAAATAAGACAATATGTACACTATTCCTATATACAACGTAGCACGCGTTAGAGTTTCCGAAACTTGTACTTTTCTCAGTGAACGTAGCTTTCTGCCAAATTAGAATGAATTGTATATTTTGTCTATTTATTAGTTTATATTTAAATGTATACTTTTGTGATGTAGTAATTCTTTACACTTACCCCATTGTTTTGTAACCAGGGAAGATTTGTTTTGGAATAAAAAGAATATTTTACGGTTGATGTCGGCTTTTATTTTTAAAATAGCGAATCTGGAAAATGAATAAAAACGGTGTAAGTGACAGCCTAGCAAATACTGAAACGGTGAACTCAGACCATCAAACTGAACAACTTTCACTATGGAGCCTACCTCAGGAAACGCGAAAGAAAATCAGCTGTCCCATACAAAGCTGCTGTACTTACCCGACTCAAATGTATGGGAAGTAGGCTCCATATTGAAAGTTGTTCAGTTTGATGGTCTGAGTTCACCGTTTCAGTATTTGCTAGGCTGTCACTTACAACCTGTATAGTATTATATTCTTTACTGTCATGGGGCTAGCAGAAATCTCTTCAGAGATAAGATTGACTACTCTATTTCAGTGAGTATAAGGCCTGCGGCCGTAACATGACAGCGTGATATCGTGCTATCGCGCTATAGCTCTCGATTTGCGTGCAAACGAACGAGATAAAAGGCGTGGTTTTATAGCCTTATCGCGCGCATCATGCTACGGCCGCTGGTGTTTACGGCCGTATCACACGATTTTTGAGCATAGGCGTTGAAGGAACGATATCGCCACGATATTTCTGAGATCAATCGGTCATGGCGGGCGATTACACTAGATCGAGATGCATTACATTTATTCTAGGACTCAATCCATTTATTTGTGACCCAAGAAACATAAGGAAATAATCTTGGGTTTTTAATTAAAACAAAATGTTATCGAATATATTCCTTTATTAATTTGTACTTAGAAACAAATACAAATAACGTAGACATGTGGAATGCAAGGAGACGGAAATAATCGTTGTTATTTATGTTAATGTGTTACCTTTTGTAAACTTAACAGTAAACCAACGAGGTATATTATTAATTTATATCATGGCCCAGCGCAGAAAAATACACTACACGGATAAAACAATCAGCAACATGATATTTTAACCAAAAAGAAGCAGATATGAATATGACGCAAAGTGAAGACTCGAAAAAGACCCGATTGGGTACTCTTTCAATAGTCCGCTTTGCACAATATTACGCGTCATTTTCTATGAAGGAAACGCTCTTATACAACATCCCTGAGGTAACGTAAAAATCATTGCTTTATGGTTTGAGGTGTGTCAACCAAGGGTTTGTTAAGGGTAGACCCTCATCTGGCAGCACGGAATCGCAGTTTTTGACGGTCCATCCTTTTCCGTCGCTCAGGAACGTCATTGGCTAGAGCGAGAAAGATAGCGGGAATGCGAACGCACGCGGCAGCACCGCCAGTGCTGCGTCCTTCCTCGCTCTAGTCAATGACGTTCCTGAGCGACAGAAAAGGATAGAGCGTGAAAAAATGCGATTCCGTGCTACTAGATGAAGCTTAATCCTTAATGCTACCTCCACACGCTCGTGCGAGCTTAGTTATATCGTAGCATATAAGGTGGTCAAATATTTCAGAGCAGTGCTAATTTTCAATAAATTCATGACAGTAAATGTTACCAATTATATCTAAACGTGTATTGTGTCATATCTGAACAGCTAATTTTCAATCATTTCTTGAAATTTTAATGTATAATAAGGGAATACGATATTTTTTCCTAAACTGCTCAGATGTTTATGATCACCCGACCTGATTGCGAAGATATATTTGATGTTTTAGGCGTTCAGATATTTTTGATTGGTTACGTGTAAAGAAATTATTGAAAATAAGAACTGCTTAGAAATATTTGACAACCTTGTTTGCTATGATATATCAAATGGCGACTGTAAAGCGAAGTTCGCCTAAGCTTGCGCGAGTGTGTGTGTACGTCATGAGTCCCATGCGGCCCATCTTAATTTAATCAAACTCGGACGCGGATTGTTTTTTCATCTGCATTAGGCCTAATATAATACTTGATTCTTATCACAGAACATTATAAGAGGGGTTAGAAATGCAAAGTAGCGCTTTTGAGACGGCTGTGGCCACTTGTCTTCCCGCTCACGCTGCTACAATTACTCATACCCTCTCGCTCGCACCACGCCGCGCGCCTTATGGTGTTATGCAAATCATTGCATAACCTGTGGCGACACGTTCCACGCCTACTTTGCACTTCTAAACCCTCTTATAATGTTCTTTAATTCTTACTATACTACAGAGTATTTATAAAATGTGTTTAGATGTGATTAAAATAATTTTCATACTTTAAATCGCCACAATATGCGGGAATACAGAAAGGTTGAAATTGGTAGGCACATTGTCATTTCAACCTTTCTGTAAGCTGTACACCAAACACGCAATCACATTAACTTTCGATTTTATCAGAAACTTAGCTACAACTCTGTCCGCATTAGGCATATTGTTGTGGCAAGTTATTTTTTTTTATTAATTTTTTTTTTATTATGTTAACATATGTAGATTCAGAATATTCAGGAATGAGGTATCTGTACAACGTGTTAATGAATTAACGCAAAACTAGAAAGTAGTTTGTTTAGAATCGAGAGCAGAATCGAATTATCATGGTACATGGTATGAATTAGCTGTGTAATTGTTTAATAATAAATAAATGGTTTCAACATACGTATTATAATACTATTCAATATACTGAATTCGATCTCAACCCACCGCACGGGCACACTCATCCTACTTACTACCAAAGCAAGATTCTTAAAATGTATACACGAGCACGCTGGCGCTTTCATTTATTGCTGAAATGATAACAAATAATTTTTGCCTGAAAACATAAAATGCAAATAACTTTAAATTTTTACTCAAACTATTTTTATTTTTTTTATTTATATTTAATGGACTTTTTGCTTGTGCGTTAGCACCGCATTTCCGCCAATGTCAAGTAGTTTGTGGGAGTATCTATCCCAATCTCAGGGATTGTTTTTGATAAAGAACAAGAAGAGATTAAGGAATGCGGAGCCTCGTGGCAGGCAAAGACACGACGCGCGGACAACACGCGAGACAAGTTCTCGGGTCAGAACCGTGACTCCAATTATTTTGTTATAAATCAGTTGGGGTGTATGAGGTTTTGCGCTTATTTAATAACACGTTGTATATTTAGATCACAATCTTTTTTCATATAGATAATTGTGGCGATTCAAGGTTACAAAAATATTGTTTGTGGCAATGCCACCATAGCATATAGGTACTAATTATTATAATTGCTAAGATATCATTGCATAGTCACTCTAAACACATCGAAAGACTCGTGTTAACTAAAAGACATCTCTAATCGTAACGCAACATTTTACAAACGAAATCTATCACAGATAAGGTAAAAATATGAGCATAAGCTGTCGCACGTAGGATAATAAAAAAGTGAGATTTAATTATTGAGATTTCTAAAGAAATGGAATTTAGTCTAACCACCTAAAAGCACCTATTATCGTGAAATAGCAAAAAAAGTAATAATTTTTTTTAAAGTACGTTAAATGGCACCCTGTTGAAAAAGTCAGACTTCAAAAAATCTAAAAAACTACAAACTTAGTTACTAAGAAATACAGTATGTTAATAAATTATCAAGTTAAAAAAAATATTGTCGTAAATTCTAACACTAAACTTATTGCTATGAATGATTATATATTCGATTTGGAAATATAAATCTTAGGTAACAATATATCCTGACCTGAACAAAATCTTGTTAAACAGATACATACCTTAGGTACAAGTCGATAGAGTAAATTTTACATATCTGGTCAGATTTTACTTAAAAACATTTATTAATGGCACTGTCTAAACTATAAACTACTAAGTGTAAAATAGATACAATACTATAAAAGGACGAATTCTACTGCAAGTAGAATTATTATAAAAATCCAAATGTATTATTTGATAATACTAATTTGTTCTATGATTATCTAATTTATTGTATTATAAAAGTGTATATCCTACTAACATTGAAAAAACATTTGTATATTGATCACATCAAATACATAATATATATAAAAGTTGTTAGAAGGCGCGTGATCCTTGCCACTTCGGATATTTATTGATTTAATTAAGTTATAATAAGGATAGCACAATGGAAATGAAACATATATCCTACAGTGGGTAGTTCATAAAGTTACTAATAGAGTGACTAACAGCCGAGAGAGCGAGATGCATACCACGGTATAATAGAAAGAGATACGTGACGTGAGGCAATGGAACCGTTTTTGGGGATCTTATCGCAGGGTAAAAATTTAGTTTCTGTGAATAATTGTGAATCTAAAGTGAAATCGTAGATAATTTTGTTAAATATATATACTATATCATTCAATTATCCACGATTTCACGTTAGATTCAGAATTATACACAGAACTCGAATTTTTACACTGCCGATAATCTCCTGAAAATGTCCAAAAACGGTTTCATTTGACAACCCAAGTCAGTTCCTCTACTCCTGTACGGTATAATAACTTTATGGGGTAGATACGGGCTGACTGATGATGAAAAAGTGTGCTAGTGCATTGTATTGTGCACTGCTAAAGATTTTGTGATGAAGTTGATTGTGACAGAAATATTTGGATGGCAGGCAAAATGTCATCTTGAAAACGTTATGTCATATTGAGAGCGATGATAGTCCATACGGAAGAGAGCTAGCGACTCAATCACGAGGCGGCGGTTCGATTCCTGGCCTGTACTACTAAGTTCATCTGAATTTATGTACGGTTGTATTTATCATTATCACTAGCTCGGCGGTGAAGGAAAACATCGTGAGGAAACCTGCATACCCGAGAATAATAAAAAAATTGTTCGGATGTATGTGTAAAATATGGGTGAGCTTGGGGCGAACACAAAAGACCAGCAATGGTCGCAGTGTTACATAACGACCCTTGCTTGCAATAGCCCAGCCAACAATAATATGTCATATTTCGTGAAACGACCGATTAGCAAAAAGCCAAATTAGTTGAAAATCCTATTCTCAAAAGGTCCTATTCTCATAAAATCCTTTTCGCATAAAGTCCTATCGAATCGGACTATTTGAGAATGTGACAATAATAATCTGATAATTCGGTCATTTTGCGTCAAGATGACTTTTTGTGAACTGGAAATTCTGCGTTGACCAAATATATACGGCACATTTAAAAATATATATTGTATAGGCAATGGAAGCCCTGTTTTGATGTCTAAAACGTAGAATCACGCGCCATCGAAGAGTGTTTCAAGCGAAATCTCTAATAAATTGACAAAAGCCAGCCTACAGTCTTGTACGAAGGCACCGCCATACAACACCATTCAACTTAGACAAGCGTTTTATAAACTAAATATTGCTTTTATTTGCAAAATACTTTTAACTGTCTATATGCGGACGAATACTTTTGGAGATAACAGTGCTACTTTTAGAGCTATATCACAATAGCGATTTTTGTGCGTAGGCGATATCGCCGCGATATTTCTTAGATCAATCAGACTCTCAACGATAACGCTTATCAAAAATCGCTGCGAGTCAGTTGCGACGTCGCGGCCGTGCTCAAAAATAGCATAACATAGCATATGCTCACTACTATATTCCCCGAGGGGGTAGTCAGAGATATTTTTAAACCTCAGAAACATCCACGATTCACTAGTAGTACTGAAACTCTGTCCAGTGTGACGGGGAGTGAGCCCGTCGCCAAAAAGCCGTGCCCAAAAATCGCTTGTGTGATATCTCTTACTTTGCGTATCAACGAATCTGTTTGAACTACATACATAATCTCACGCCCATTCCCCAGAGGGATAGGCAGAGACTATAGGATCTGATGTAGCTGTAATAAATACTTTAATAAATAATTATTGCTTTATAAGTTTTATAACACAGTGCTAAAAAACATTTGCATCGCTATTCTATATAAGACATTAGTGTACAATAGATACGATACGTACAAATAAATCAACAATTGTATATGAAATACAAGATTAACATGGCAAGAGTATACTTTGTAAACGTGTTCCCAACCGTGGTTGACATTATTTTCAAAGCGATTCAAAAAGGTAAGTATATTATCAGTGACCGGAATTAGAAATTCACAAAATGGCTGTGCCACGTGCAAGCCAGAGATAAGCCGATACGCGACCCTCGCGACCGCCCACCGTCAGACTTGCAGGGCTGCGTTCAGAACCTACGGGTGCGGTTGTTTGGTTGTTTTTCAATCGAAGGTACGGAACGAACAGTTGTTTTTCAACTCGCCAAAAGGTACGGAACGATCCCGGTTGTTTTATAACCTCAAATTTTGACATTGACAGTAATATGGGCTTCCAGGGCTTCCATCATTTCCAATTTAAAGAATGATAAAGAATCAAAGAGTGAATCAAAATAAATTGAAAAAAACTAACTTTTATTCAAAATGAGCAAAAAGTCAAGGTAACCACAGATAATCAAAACGTCAGAGTGTTTTTTAACCATCTAATTTGATGGTTAAAAGTTGCAACCCGTCAGAGGTACGGAACGGTTGAGTTGTGACAACCGAGTTGCAAAGGGCGTTTTTTCACCGAGGCTCTGAACGGCGTTAGTGCGAAAAGTTGCACCCAGAGTGCACTCTGGGCGTAGGTTCTGAACGCGCCCCTGCGCGACTCTTATTACTGTTTCATTCATAGCAAGCTTGCACATCCATCTCGCATCAACGCCATCTATCGAGCCATTTGGAACTAGTTTTCTTTTTTAATAGCTTTCGGAAAAATGCCTCATTTATTCACAATTACAGCATATATGCGTATATTTAGATGGACGCATATATGCGCTCTGTCTTGAACTTGCATATTATTTATCGTAATAATAACATTAAAGGTGCACTTCCGATGCCAACGGCCGATGCGACTGACGCGCGCGTCTGACGCGTGCTTCTGTCATATGCCATATGTCTATCAAATCGGCCGCGCGCGTCTGACGCACGCGTCAGTCGCTGGCATTGGAAGCGGCGCCATACGTTTTCATAGTAACTAGTATTGTCGCATCGGCCGTCGGACGCGAGCCGCGTGCGTCAGTCACATCGGCCGCTGCCATCGGAAGTGCACCTTTAAACTTTACCGTAGCACTTAAATCGTTAAGTTAAAATGGTTTAATTAAAATGCATCTTCATAATAATACATGCCACTACATAACTCCGATCACTGGTTAGTAGAAAAGAGCGTATATTGTAAAGAGTAATTTATAAGAGTAACTTGGGTTCTGGTTTTTTTCCTAATGCCTAAACATTAGTATAAAAGTAGCCACCAAAGCCGGGTACATCGTGTTTTTGTTTAGGAAAAACATGTATAACGTACATTGACGTTTTTTAACGTAGAAACAGTTTCTGGAGCCAAAAGTAGCACCAGTGTATGCAGTGTTAGGGTAGACAGTCGCATTACTTCAATGGGTGATTGAACTCATGATACTGAATAATTTTCCCTGAGGAGGACTTTTCATACGTTCGATCATTTGATAGCATTAAGTATGAAAGTTCCAAAATTTTTTTGCGATAGTCCTATAGTTTTCTTAGAGAAAGTTGTTCAGTATCATAGGTACAATCACCCCTTAAAGTAATGCAACTTTTTACTCGAACACCCTGTATTAATGTACAACATACGATGTTTTTCGTATACAAAAACATGTTTTAAAACCCATCTTGAATATGTATAAAAAGTAGCAAGACGTAAGTGAAAAAAGAACGACTGTACACGTAGTTTAGTAGATATAAAACTTTGTACTCTTCGTTTTAATTATTTAAAGTTAAATTTAATTAGTTAACGAAGCTTAACACATTTGGTATCTGTTACTGAGTACAATCACGTGATAATTAACTGCTAATCGTATGATTTACAGTTCAATGTCCGCCCGCGCGCCGCGTTCGTATTAAACGTTCTAGCTTACGGACGATAATAATAATTGTGTTAATCATCAATATCAATTATAAACATTGATAATGCAATCTGTTATCATTAACAAGTGTTCTGGATCAGTTTCGCCAACTAATTTAAAATAACCATATACAGGGTCCAACTAAATAGGCTGACAGTTTTTTAAGAGGATGATCTGATCAGACCATCAAACTGAACAAATTTCTCTATGGGACCAATGTCGAAATCACGAAAAAAAAACAGTTGACCCATACAATTGGGGTGAGTAAGATTTCAGTTTACTATGGAAAAGCTGATTTTTCTTCGCGATTTCGACATTGGTCCCATAGAGAAAGTTGTTCAGTTTGATGATCAGATCATCCCCTTAAAAAGTGTCAGCATATTAAGAAGGACCCTATATATTAGTTATACAAGATCTACTGCAGGTATGCTACTTGGACATGATGCTTTCTTGTGTGTTCCTACTACTTTGAGAACCGTAAATACTCCGCTGACTTAGACAATATAACTAGGGACTCGCCTTGCATTTCCCCTCTACCACGTTACAAGATCAATTGATCATGTGCATTTGCATACAATTTTATACCTGATCACTAAACGAGACAGCGAAACTAGTCGCGTTTGGGGTTCACACGAGACTATTTTTAACAATCAATATTAGAATCTAAAGTAATGGAGTAAAATCCAAAGTTGCGGATGTCAGGCTACCTCGTCCCTCGCAAAAAGTGTCAGAAAAGTTTCTTAGTAGAATTACACGCGTAACTGGTCCATAGTTATACTATCTAAGACCGCTAACAATGTAGCATTCACTCAAAATGTTTTAAAGGAGACCGCTTTCCTGCAGTGATATCTCTAGCTAAAACTTATTTTTCTAGTTGAATATTAATCGTTACGCACGCCGTAATGAAAAATAACGTCAACCACAGTACACACTTTAAATAACTCGTTCGACCGGCGCATCACTCATCGCCTCTCTCTTATCATTCACAGTTTTCTCCAAATCTTTCTTACTGTTAATCTTTAAATTCGCAAGACTTACATAGTTACTTCGCGAAATGCCCGGCTCTCGCCTTTTAACTAGGTCTTTTGACTCTGTATTTTTCTTCTCCGGGACGGTGGCCAATGCAGGTATATTATTTGTTTGTGAACTCCTTATTAATGGTGCTAAATTAGTTTTATCGAGAGAATTGATCGGTGCCTTAATTCTATTACGACCAACGTCGACAAACTTAGGTTCCTGGTTAGGTTTGTCGTATTTAGTTCTTCGGTCTCGGTAACTGAATCTTCCATCGGCGAAGTCTGGTCTTTCGGGTATATGTCTGCGGAATATGGGTGTCATCGGCTTGCCGGTGCTGGCTAGCTTGATGTCGCTTTTTAAGACGTGGTTTTCTAGTTTGTGTTCTTTTAATTTGTCGTCGATAGGCCTTACGCGGTGTGCGCTTCGACAGATAGTGCTGGGAGAAGCCGGACGTTGTATGAAAAACTTGCTTCGGGATCTCTCTTCTTTATTCTCGTCGATTGTTGGTTTATTTCTAACTACTTCTGCACTGTTCGGTTTGAATAGCCTACTCAGTTTTGGTGACAATAGGTTTTTAGTAAAGAAACCAGTTTTTTCTACAGGTTTGCTTTGTTCTAAGTTCTTTGGAATGTTTTTGATGCCCTCCGCCATTATAGGACTCTTAGCCATGTGGTCTATATTGAACCTTCTACAATCGACTTCTGGTATTTTCCTCTCATTCTTCAAACACTCTGCATTCCTCAATTTAATATCTGTGACGTCGTAACTCGATTTCTTCGACAACAAACTTTCACCTTTCTTAACGATGCCCGCAAGGATGTTTTTACCTTGATCGACGTCCATTTTGTCGAGTTTTTTGAATGAGCTAACGTTTTTGGACCAGATGAACATATCAGTGTCGTCGTCGGAGGAATCGGTGTCGTTGTCTTGTTCACAGTCGGGGATGCTGATGTGTCGGCAGAATGGAAGGGGGGGTTCGACCTCCAGCTTGTACTTACTCTCTAGTCCCTCGACGGATTGGTTGCGGAGGAAGGAGGGGAGGTCGTCAGGGGGGTCCATGCGGGGGGTCTTGTGCTTGGTCTCGACGGAGAGCGTGTTGAGGTTAGCGTCGGGGGAGGTCCGCTTGAGAGGTGGCGGAGGGTCCAGCCACTCTGTTATGTCGTCAACCTGAAGCGATTAAGGTTTTTAATTAAAATTTAGTTTTGAAGAAAGTTGTGTTACTTCTTTTTTTCAATTATTTAAATTACCACAATATGTGATGCAAAAATAATAAAATTTCTCCAGAACTGCATTGGGAGTTTAGCTCTACAGTTACTGCGCGTAACTTTTTTATTCTATAATTTCCATGCAAACAAAAACAATTGCGTAGGTATCAGGAAGCTGGAAATAGGTATTGTCTATGCCTGGAGTACAGACTGCCTTACAAGCGGTGAAACATGAAAATACTCCTTGACGGTCCGTAATGTTCAACCTTCTTTGGCATTCCATGGCTAATTTTTGTGTTTCCATGCTTGTAAGGAGGATTGGTATTCTTTCTTATTCTAAATCCATGGTATACATAACAACATATCTTTATCAGTTTCATTCCTCCCACCTAGCCCGGCACCCTGATCGGATTGCACGAAGTTAATCACTAGGTATTATCACACAGATCTCTTTTAATGAATCGAGGTTGATGGAACGACAAATCGATAATCACTGAGGAGGAGTCGGACGTTGTAGATGCTATGATACTAGCAGACACATAGTGAGGGTATCGAATAATGCCGATGTCTGAATGAATTAGTTATCTCTCAGGACAAATAATATCTAGGTTGGTGCTATTGGAGGGTGGTGCATACCTTGGTGATGTTGATGGTGTTGTCGGTGGCGCGCAGCAGATAGCCCGGCAGCGCGTGGTGGGAGCGGCTGAGCGCGGCGCCGGGGGGCGGGAGGGCGGGGCGGGGCGCGACTATATGCGAGGCCGACACACACTTGCCGAGAGCCAGGGGCAGATTCTGCGTCACGCTCACTGTCGACTTCGACTGCAACAATATAATCGATAATGAGTTATCTATCTATCTATCTATCTCCTGGCTTCAAATAAACAGCACAATGGGACGCTCACCTTAATGACCCCCTCGGTCGACTCGACACTGTCGACCTTGCTCGGGGACCGGCGCAGCCTCTCGCAGCTGGCGCCCTGGTGGCACAGGCAGCAGAGGGCGGCGCGGTCGGGGGCGCAGAATATGTTGCTGCGCTGGTGCGGGCAGGTCTCGGGCGTGGCGTGGCCGCGCGCCGTCGCGCCGCACGCGTACTGCACGATGTCGCCGAGCAGGTTGGGAGGGAGCGGGCCCGGCTTGGACAGGTGCATCACCAGGCTTTCCAGCCATATCTCTATTACTTCGAATGGTGGCCTGGAAAGGAGATTGCGTTGTGAAACTGTAAAGCAATCAATTTTAAGAAAAGCTATTTATTAAAAGACTGAGAAGCAATGAGTTCCTAGAAATGAGGTGTGGATAAATAAGAGATGACGTGTTAAAAATTATATCGATAACTAAAAACTATCTATTTCCAGTAAAAACTTTGAAAATGTTTGTTTATGCAATGAAATAGCGCAACAAGACCTGGCGCTCAGATATTCATTCGAGGGTCCTTTTAATCTTTTAAAAAAGAAATAGCTAAAAGGGTACTTTTCCCAAAAAATCAGTGTACAAACAGACATCCATCACTCTGTGACAGTAATTCTAATACACCGCGACCGTGCAGCCTTTGTGTTTTTGCAAAATGCAATTTCTGTTCTGATCGATGTTGTCTAGAAATAAATAATTTTTGAATTTGAATTTTGAATATTATTTTGTGGTGTAGATAACCTCTTATCAGGATCGAGATGGCAAGCCAGGAAGGCGACGCGGTAGAATGGCTCCGGGCAACAGGAGGGTAAGCAAAACTTGTCGATGAACACGGTCTCGTTGAGGCCGAAGTCTGAGCGGCGGGGGAGGAAGTCCGGGTCCGCTGATACTCGCCCTATTATCTGCAACGAACAACAATTTCGTTTGACAATTATCTTTTATGTCAGAATAAGTTACATAGTTAACAAGTGTTGAGTAGCGCGTGTGATATTAATTTCATCAAACTACTATAAAAGTATTGTAAAAACTGAGATGTTATTTAAAAAACACCTTCAATGAAACCTACAAAAATACGGAAATAGTGGTGTTCATTGCTAAAACCAATGTGTGTAGCAATGTAAGTGATACACAAACTTCATTTGACTCTCAGAACAAGCCTAGAGTTTGGGAAGGCAAGTGATTGTTTTCGGCAAAACAACGTTCAAATAAAAATGTACTCATTTTCAATATTTTTCCCTGATGCAAATGGAGTTCTCAAACGGTGACGATACCTTAATTGTCTCGTAAAACCGCTGCGGGAAGACATTAGTTTGTATTTTAAGCCAAATGACATTCAACAGTAATTGCATTTGCATCGAAACCAACACTATCCCAAAACAGACCCAAACAAAATGTACCGACAAATGCCATTACAGGAACATACCTCGCACAGAATGATACCGAACGAGAACACGTCCACCTTCTCGTCGTACACGTTGCCGTTCATCATCTCCGGGGCCATCCAGTACGGGTTCCCTACCACCTGTCAACGAGAAAACATGTCTTTGAAGTGTTGTTAAAAATAAAGTTAAGATTTTCGTTTATAAGTTATATGGATGATATTATGAATCGTGGAGTTAGTGGTGTTTTGTTTATATGGAAGATTGTGTTTGATTACGAACTAAAAGAGAGAACTATGTTCTATGATAATTCCATAAAATGTTCGTAGATTATGGTTAGTTTAAGGGTAGTGCAAGTAAAAACAGTTCGGTGTAGCCACACATAAATTACGAAATTGCGACCGAACTTTGACGCGATAATGTCAGCAACGCTTTGTAAAAAATCACGTCGGTAATTAACGAAAAAAAAAATCGATGTTCAGTCGCGTAATTTCGCCATGGTGTCAATACACAGAACGTGAATAAATTCTACTTGTAGTCTACAGGTAGAATTATCTTCACGTTTACATTGTTCTAAAACTGTTCTAACATTCTAGGGTCATTCTTAATATGCTGACAGTTTATTAAGAGGATGATCAGACCGTCTAACTGAACAACTTTCTCTATGGCACGAACATCAAAATCGCGAAAAAAAAAATCAGCTCTTCTATACAAAACTGTAAACCTACTCGAGCCAAATGTATGGGACAGCTGATTTTTTTACGCGATTTCAAGTTGGTCCCATAAAGAAAGTTGTTCAGTGTGAGTCTGATCATCCTCTTAATAAACTGTCAGCATATTAAGTTGGAGTCTGTATAAACAAAAGAAGTTAAATAAAATGCGGTTGCCAGACATAGCCGCAAATGTGTGTCCAAAGTGTACCTGTCTCTTTACTCCTCTATGAAGACAGAACGGGATATTAGCAGACCGTTGCGACCAACTTGGGCCCGCACAAGTCTGTACTGTACATGAATAAACACCGTACGTACCGTGTAGCGCTTCCTGCGCAGCGTGGCGTGCGTGCCGTGCGGCCGCTCGAGCGAGCTGCTCGCCGTGCGCTGCACGATGCGCGCCAGACCGAAGTCCGCCACTATCACCGTCTTGTCCTGAGCCACGGTACACAACAATATGTTACCCTGGTTTGTTAATGTTATACTCAGCTCTCGCGACTAATTTTTAAACGGGCACTTCATTCTCGCCGAGAACAGACGAGAAAGACAGAGAAAGAGAGTGTGGATGCCCTTCATTGTTCTCGTGGCGTCGTGAGGCCTAGTAATTTTCCTTGAAAGTTCTCGGGAGAGTGTAGTGACTGCTTTAGCGAGAATTCTCGACTCGAACCCCCGAGGAAAATCACTACGCTTACGACGCGACGCCACGAGAACAATGACGTGTGCCCACACTCTCGTGGTAATTTTTACGAAAATGCGTAAAAATTACGTATACAAAACATTGTCAACCTAGTTGTATGTATGTGCCCGATGTATGGCCAGTTGGACCTGTCGGGACCAGATTCAAGTCTCGATCAACACATAATTATGTACAGTAGTACCAGGTTTATAAGCCTTACCGATATACCTGTGCAGGTGAGAAATTTTAATAGCGAGCCAAATTAAGTTTGCGAATCAGGACCTTCAGTTCCTTACCGCTGGCTGCTATCACACTATGGTCCCTTCGATTACTAAACTTTATTGCAAAGGAATAAAATCTCATTGAACCTCTATTATATTTTTCAGTATTTATCAAATAACTCGAGAAATAATGGATAGAAAAATCGGATAATTTTGATATAAGCTTAGAATCACATAATCTCAATGTTGTCAATGATGTTCCTGGTTAGGATAATTATGCTCACCTCCCTGACGAGGCAGTTGTGTGAGTTGAGGTCCCTGTGTATGACGTTCATGCGGTGCAGGTAGCCCACGCCGCGCGCCACGTCCCGCGCCAGCTGCACCCGTCTAGACCAGCTCAGCGGCTGCGATGTGTCCTGTAGTAACACTTCACGTTATACACCACTATACTTCATTTCAAATAAGGACGACGAGATTTTCCGATTCCTATTTAGCTTTCTGGCCTATTCTGATAAGCATAATCGGTTCAGTAGTTTTTGCGTGATGTTGTTACAAACATACAATCAAACAGACAGACAAAAATTCTAAAAAAAGGTTGATTTGATGTCCGGGATACCTAAAAACCATATCGTAATCTTTTTATACAACGTGTTAATGAATAAGCGCAAAACCTCATACACCCCACCTGATTTATAACAAAATAATTAGATTGAAACAATAATTTCAGTAGTTTGATAGTTAAAATTTAAAGTTATTCGCATTTTAAGTTTTCAGGCAAAACTGATTTGTTATCATTTCAGCAATGAATGAAAGCGCTAACGTGCTCATGTATACATTTTAAGAATCTTGTTTTATTAGTTAGTAGGGTAAGAGTGCCCGAGCGGTGGTTTGAGATCGAATTCAGTACATTTTAAATTTTACAAACAAATTATTTAATATTTTGAAAAAAATTCTTTGTTGAAACCATGATAATTCGATTCTGCTCTCGATTCTAAACAAACTACTTTCTAGTTTTGCGTTAATTCATTAACACGTTGTATAAATATCTTCAATGACACACTTCTGTAACATTTTTATAATAGTTAAGATTATACTTAATTATATAAAGATACAGGTACATTCTTACACAGTTACATACATAGATACAAATATGTACATACAGTACGATAAATAAATATACTAATTTATTGAAGGGAGAGATAGTGATCTGTAGGCCAACTACTGTAGTTACGTCACCAATTGTGTATTTAATTTCGTACAGCGCTCCTAGTGGTAACGTTGAGAACTAATTTCTGTCGTACAAAATTTGTGACGCGTGACGAAAGTGCAGTGAAAACTCATGGTAGCCCTACTGATTCTGATCTTCAACTTGTTTTTTAAATGAAACGATTGTTTGGCAGTCTCTTATATTGAATGGGAGAGAGTTCCACAGCCGGACTGCTTGGACAGTGAAGGAATAGAAGTCGGTAGAGATGTCAGATCTACAGGGTTTTGTTAGAAGGACGGAATCATGATTGAGGGTCCTTAACTCTCCAGAACGCACCACCGACACCGACGAGATATTACGATTAGTCTTAGACTAATATATGAGGACAAGATACGCGTGTAATTCTACTCACAAACTTTTCTGCCACTTTTTGCGGGGGGCGAGGTAACACGAGATACGCAACTTTGAATTTTATTCCATTAGTTGAAAATTTATTGTGTGTAACATAAAACAAACAAACATCCATTAGTTTAGATTCTAATTTTGAATGTTAAAAATCATGAAAAACAGTGTCGTTTAACCCCAAACGTCATAAGTTCGAAGATATTGTTCCGCAATTATAGGCTGTCGCGTTTAGTGATAAGGTATAAAATTGTATGTAAATGCGTAAGATCTTTTGATCTTGCACGTTGGCAGAGGGGAAATGCTAAGTAAGGCGAGGCGGGTCCGTATATAATTCGTCTAAGCGATTAGTACATAAATTACCTGTATTAGTTGGTGCAGCGTGCCTCCGTCTACGAACTCCGTCACTAGATGGAGCCGCTTGTCCTTGTACAGCACTCCGATGAACCGCAGCACGTTCGGGTGCTTCAGCGACCGCAGCACCGCCACCTGCCGGCGTGTGAGGGATTTATACATAGTCGATACAATACAATTAAGTGAACAACAACTACTAAAATATCTGGGTTATACAAGGCGTTTACTTAAATATGTTTATTATTATTATTGTTGGCTGGGCTATTGCAAGCAAGGGTCTTTATGTAAAACTGCGACCATTACTGGTCTTTTGTGTTCGCCCCAAGCTCACCCATATTTTACACATACATCCGAACTATTTTTTTACACCGCCGAGCTAATGATAATGATAAATACATAAATTCCGAAGAACTTAGTGGTACAGGCCAGGAATCGAACCGCCGCCTCGTGATTGAGTCGCTAGCTCTCTTCCGTATGGACTATCATCGCTCTTTTTTCGCTTTTTTTTAAATACGTTAGATAACTTCATCTTCATCCTGAACCTGCCTGCTGTACCTAGGGTCACGGGTTCGAATCCCGTAAGGGACAAATATTTGTATGATGAATATGAATATTTGTACCAGAGTTATGGATGTCTGTATCTATATATACAGGGTCCTTACAAAACCAGCATGGAACTTGAAACGTACTTGAGCCAAATGTATGGGACAGCTGAGTTTTTTTCGCGATTTCGACGTTGGTTCCTTAGAAAATGTTGTTCAGTTTGACGGTCTGATCATACCCTTAAAAAAGGGTCAGCATATTAAGTTGGACCCTATATAACGTGTTAATGCATTAACGCAAAACTAGAAAGTAGTTTGTTTAGAATCGAGAGCAGAATCGAATAATCATGTTTTCAACATAGGTAATTTTTTTCACAATATTAAATAATTTGTTTGTAAAATTTCAAATTTACTGAACTCGATGTCAACCCACCATACGGGCACACTCACCCTACTTACTACCAAAACAAGATTCTTAAAATGTATCCATGAGCACGCTAGCGCTTTCATTCATTGCTGAAATGAAAACAAATCATTTTTGCCTGAAAACTTAAAATGCGAATAACTTTAAATTTTACTATCAAATTAATGAAATTATTGTTTCAATCTAATTATTTTGTTATAAATCAATTGGGGTTTATGAGGTTTTGCGCTTATTCATTAACACGTTGTATATTATATATCGTTGTCTAGTCATTATAATACAAGTCCAGGCTAAATTCTTGTACTTTAATGTGACTAGATAATTTATGTGACAAAGCCCAAGATATTTATTTATTTATTAATCATCATCATCCTATTTAAGAGCTACCAATTACAGTACGACCAGGAAAATAATTTCGCTCGTCAATCTTCGTTTGCGCAGAGCAGACCCGAGTCCCCGTGAAGTCATTTAGTAATCAAAGGGTGCAAAAACAATTAGTCAATCTTTAATTTTTTCTTTTTCGCTCTAGCAAAAGACGTTCCTTAGCGACAGAAAAGGATGGAGCGTCAAAAAATGCGATTCCGTACTGCCAGATGTGGTTCAACCCTAAAGCACCCTTGCGCGCAGATAGACGACGCGAAAATGTTCTTGACACGATCTCTTGTTTTTATTTACGAGTGTTAACTATGTTAACTACACAACAATATTCAAATCCCACTCTCTTGAGAAGTACAGTTCTTTCTCAAAAGTAATCATCACCGTTGATCATCATCACCACTCACCTCCTTGAGGAAGTTGCGCTGCGCGTCCTCGTCTACTCTATACAGTTGTTTCAGCACCATCACCTCGCCGGTCTCGCGGTGCGTCACTCGGTACACCTGACCGAAGAACCCAGCACCTAGCAGCTCCCCCTGTTGTCATAAAGGAGAACATATTGTCACGGATGCTGCCAAACGTCGAACGTAAAAAGGCATTCTTTAAATTCGGACGGTTTATTAATAGTCTCCGTGGCGCAACCCGTAAGGTGCGGTCCCTTAAATCGAGAAGTTCTGGGTTCAAGATCTCACCCCGGTGAAACTATTTTTAGATTTTAATGTTGTTTAGGAATGTTCTAGAAAAAAGAGGGAGAAGGAATATTTAGAAAGAAATAGAAAATAACGAAAAGACAGTCGTGTTCAGGAATGTTCCGGAAGGGAGTAGAAGCGTTTGGAAGGGAACAAAGGAATAACGAAAAGACGATCGGAATTCAATTGTCTAGAACATTGTAAGGGGTATATAAACCGGCGAGTTTGCGGCCACAGGGCAGTATTGAGTTTAACAGTGAAAAGTGCGAAACAAAAGAAAGAAAAGTAACAGTGATTAGTGAGAAGTGAAAAGTGAACAGTTAAGTGATAGTGTAGCGCCGTTGTAGTAGTGACGTAGTGAACAGTGAAAAGTGGTGTAAGGGAAATCCCTGCGAGGAGGACCGCGAGTAAGATAAACCCAAATAAACTCCGTAAATTTGGACTTAGCATTTCACTCCAATCCCGGAACCCGTCGCTCGTAACAATATTAAGTCCAGAGGCCCCGTCTCAATTACAGGCCACGAGTAAAGGGGCTGGCGAAAAACTAAGAGCCTACGGGTAAAGAGGTATCGACACCCAATACAATTTATTCGGGATTTGGTGTCTAATCTCTCGGCCCGCGGGGAACTAAAATCGAAAGAACCCAAACTCGGTACGAAATTACATTAAATGCAGCGGAGATTCCTCTGTTACTACCTCCCGACTCGTTATTGAGGCGGGGCATACATACAGACAGGCAGAATGGATGAAAGCATAAGGGTTGTTTGACTACGGAACCCTAAAAATGTAATTGTATTTTTTTTGTTGGCAAGAGGGGTGCAGGCGGATTTTCGCACCCCGGCGCCCAGCACGGTTGAGCCGTCTGTCTCAACCTTGGATAGTATGGAGCGTGACGTACCAGCAGCAGGTCGCAGGCGCGGAACACCTTCTGGCCGGGCGCGGCGGAGGCGCGGAAGGAGCGCGCGCGGCTCAGGTCGCGTAGGACTCCGCTTGGCTCCTCACCGTCCACACTGTGTGAAGATAAAACTATATTTCGCTGAGTGAATACACCAACGGCACAACTCAAAAATTGGCAAATTTGAGTTAGCACCGTATTCTGGTTCTACATCGCACACTTTATCTTGTGCAATATAGACCTAACTCGATATTTCACTGAATCTAACCCTTGCTGTGTAGTAACTACAGACGAATTTGTTAGCGCGCACTCTCTCGCGCCAACTTTAATGTCATTATTCTCAAAATGAACTTTTTTGACTTGTGCCGTTGTTGTATTCACCCAGCGATTTATGTCAATACAACCTGCCTTATGGTACCTGCTAACTTTCTCAGTCACTGTTTGTCCCGTAATGTTTTGACGAAATAAGTGATTTATCTACAAGGTGTTACAAAAATACAAAGAAACATTTAAGGGGGTGGTTTAGACCATCAAACTGAACAACTTTCACTATGGGACCAATACCGAAATCGCAAAAAAAAAATCTGATGTTCCATACTAAACTACAAATCTACTCGAGCTAAATGTATAGGACAGGTGATTTTTTTTCTTCGCGATTTCGATGTTGGTCCCATAGTGAAAGTTGTTCAGTTTGATGGACTAAACAATCCCCTAAAAAGTTAAAAATTTTTATTTTTACTTTTGTAACACCCTGTATACAGGGTCCAACTTAATATGCTGGCAGTTTTTTAAGAGGATGATCAGACCATCAAACTGAACAACTTTCTCTATTGGACCAATGTCGAAATCGCGAAAAAGAAATCAGCTGTCCCATACAATTGGGTCGAGTAAGATTTCAGTTTAGTATGGAACAGAAGATTTTTTTTTGGCGATTTCAACATTGGTCCCATAGAGAAAGTTGTTCAGTTTGATGGTCTGATCATCCCCTTAAAAATGTGTCAGCATATTAAGAACGACCCTATATATCTACAGTCTACATTTATGTTCTATTATCGGCGCCCGCGACGCCGTATGCGCAGACCACTGCCTTCAAATTATCATAACTTTAGAATGAGTGAACCGATTGCGATGAAACAACGCCTATATGTTAATCCAAACTAAGCCCTATGCTTCTATGAAAACCCCATCCAAATCGGTTGTTATTTTAAGTGATGCGTGCACAAACAGAGAAAAATTCTAAAAATGGTCTTAATGCATTACGTATTCTAAGGATTGACCCACATCTGACAGCACGGAATCGCATTTTTTCGCACTATCTCTTTCACCCACATGTGTTCATCGTACTGTACTACCATGTCACGCACGACGTTTGTTTCTCGTGTTATTGCTAGTATGTTAATACTTAATAGTTCAATGATTTTACATAAAAATTAACTCACACATCAAGCAGCTTAGACATGCTGCTACTCCTCTCCTTGTCCCCCAACAGCGGCGAGGATGGTGTCTGCCTCCTCTTCAGAACCCTCGCCTTCCCTCCATCCTCTCCCTTCCTCTTAAACAACCGCTCCTTCTTCACCCCTTGCACATCATCCTCCCTCTCCTCGATGGAATGTTTCACTGGAATGTTTAGTTTTCTGTCTTCTTTGAGTATCTTTCTCTCGACGGGTGATTTTGTGTCCAATTTTGTTCTCTCTTCTGATTCCGTTATGTTGCACATTGTGTGTTTGTTTGTGTCCGGGTTGTGTTCTATTGTTAACTGTTAACATGACATTTTTAATCACTGGAGGAATGGAATATTTTTGTGGGTATATCTACTTGGGCCAGATAGTTTCCTTCCATACTAAACAAGAAAGAGAATGCCTGGAAGAGCTTATGGTCCATGAAAGAACACATGAAAGGAGATCTCCTATTGCTAATCAATCGCAGGCTCTTGAACATGTATATATTCTTCCGATTCTCACCTACAGTCACAGAATAAATACTAGTACTACCCGTACAGAAGAATCACTTCGAAAACAGATTTAAATAAATAGCGACTCTATCTGCACGGCAATAAGGTTCAAAGTAAATCGAACCTGTCATATCGTACAATTCTAGCACATAATGATTACCTGTATGACGGCGTCAGGCCTGGACAGTGTCCTCTCGATCTCATCCAGGGTCCTATTTCTTACAGGAGAGCCGTTGATTTCCAGGATCCGGTCCCCAATGTGCAGGGTCAGCAAGCCGCACGACGAGTCTATCCTGTTCGAACACGTTCTCATTAGATAATTAATAGGATGATCTTGGTCAAATATGTTTTTGATTTCTACAAGTTGTGATGAACAGACGACGGACTTTTTGTCCGACGGACAGAAATGACCGTAAAGGTTATTAGTAGAGCGTAGGCTCATTGACACGACACGACGGTTCCCCATGCGGAACTAATGAATATTCGAATATAGGCTTAAGACCGTGCTCTGTAGATACACTTTACAATGACAACATTTGTTGATTGAACAGCTTTCCGCGCGCTCTTTGCAATTGTAGGTGGAGGTGTATCTACTGTTAGCGAAAATGTTGTTCTTGGCGAACCCCACCGATGCTCTATGGATCGCATCTTTGGCTGCACTCGAAGACTGTCAATACTGACAGCTGGCACTTCCCACCCGTTCCCCGCTCCGCTCCGTTAGTTTTATATAATTATTGAGGAAAAGTCTATTAAAATGTATTCACCAGTACCCTGAGAGTTTCAGTCCAATACTACAGAGCACCACGTTAAGCCTATATTCGAATGTTCATTCTTTTACTATGCAATAGCTGTGTCGTATAAGTGAGATATGACCTATAGTATGGATTATTTTTTGTCTGCCGTCTGCGTTACTTCCAAGAGTTCACTATTTTCGCGGACAATAAGTCCGGCGGACAAAATGGCAGTCGTCTGCTCAGCTTGATAATTAAGTGGTGGGTTCTAACTTGGTGTCTATGCAGAGCATGCTTTACAACATCGAGTCACAAAAAATTTTATTTGATAAAATATTATTTGCTTAACATAAACTATAGCTAAAATGAATGAAACATACTTTTATTTACACCAAAAACACTGAATACAGCATAGAAAAAAAAGAAACAATTGGCTATTTTTGCGCACGAAAAACAAACAAAAAGGGTATATACGGCGGTCTTTATACAAAAATTCGATATAAGAACTTTTTTAAACACATTCCCCTCAGACCCCTCCACATTTTCACTCAATGCCCACTCTCAATTACTTTAATGTGTCCATGTACGGACGCATGTGGTCTGGCCTCCGCTATGAAGTCAGTCAAACGCGCATTATGGAGTCGAATCCATAATGCGCGTTTGCGTCCAAGTCACCGACTAACCTGCACTGCAACCATCGGCGGGTTAGTCGGCGACTTCACACCTTTTTCTCGGTAATCCACGCGGGTGATAGTCGCTGATAAGGCCTTAAACACACCGACCCCAACCCCGCCAACGCCGACAGTGTCGTCGGTTTTGGTGTATAGAAACTTTTGTGCGTCAGCGGGGCACGAATGTGTTTAATAAAGTACACACGACGACACATCAAGCTATACAAATCCAAAATAAGCTGGCTGCGTGTAGGTAGAGTAATGTATGAAGTCGCGCGGCTAACTTATGTTGGTTTTGTATAGCTTGATGTGTCGCCGTGTGTACGTGCTAAGGCGGTGTGTACCAAGATGCAATTAGAAACTTTAGAAAGAAGCAAATGAAAAAATCTACAACACATATAAAAAAAAAAGGTTATTTAGTTCAAAATTTATTTATTACTTAGTTAATAACAGGCAACAACTATAATACGTCATTCGGCCCAAATTTTTGCAATTTTCCCGTTAATTAAAATACCATGCATTATTTTATTAATTAATTTAATTTAAATGACGTTGTAAAAACTCTTTTTGCCAAGTGTCTAACAGAATTAATCTCTTCTCTCCATCTCTTATTCAAATTAGGAGTTTCGAACTCACTTTTAAACTTATTTTTTTTATGAATCTACCACCGTATTAGAAAGTTCCATAGTTGTAGAGACGATGCGGCTCACGACTAAGGTCACAGTGCAATAAAAACTACTAGTGGTGAATCTCAACGGTCGCGGCGGGTCTTTGCTCGGTCGTGACCGATTAGCTTCACCAGGACGTCTAGTATGATTACTCTACACGCGCGCGACGCGCCTTCACTGCATAGACAATAACCTGTCCCCCGCTTTTCGGAGAGCGAAAGCCGCGCTTGCCGCGACTTGTAGTATGGGAAAAAGCCGAGTCGCGCGCAAGTAGAGAAATCATGCTAGACGTGCAGTAGTAATTTTATCTCGTATGTTCACCTTCAGCCTGAAGGTTTGAAGATTGGTGAAAGAATTTTTGCAATCGGATAATAGTTCAGTCAAGATGTACATCCGGGCTTGCAAAAGGTCCGGTCGTTCTGAATTTTTTAGTTTTAGAAAATTTCATGGTTTTTTGGGTACACCGCCGCTCGCACAGCACTGGAAATTGCAAATCTGGCTATTTAATATTGGTTTAAATTCAGAACGACCGGACCTTTTGCAAGCACGACCCCCTTTTCATGTTAACTTGACTGAACTATAGAAAGTAACTAACTATAGTAGTTTCGGAAAATACCTCCGACATACAAATTTAATTATATTTTATTTATTCGACACACCAACAGCATTACACCTCACAATATTAGTGTAGATTGCAGCCGGACAGTGGTTTGCGTGCAGTTTTACACGACTAATGTGATGACGTGACATAATATTATCGTGTCATGACTCCAGTTTACTAGACAATATTACCTACAAAAGCTAACCTAGTACCCTTGTATTAATACTGAAAATCAAATAACTTTAGATAATGATATATTACAGTTCACAAATAATACTGTATTTTTAGGGATAAAGATTGACTCGAAGCTGAAATGGGGTCCACATATAGAAACCCTAGCGGGTAGGCTGAGCTCGGCAGCCTATGCAGTTCGAAAAATTAGACAGCTTACCGATATAGCTACTGCGAGACTGGTGTACTTCAGCTACTTCCATAGTATCATGTCTTATGGTATTTTGCTGTGGGGCCGTGCTACAGATGTTGAGTCTGTCTTTATCCTTCAAAAGCGGGCAATTCGAGCCATTTATAATCTGCGTTGTCGAGATTCACTACGAGATCTTTTCAAAGATATCAATATTCTGACTTTCTACAGTCAATATATTTACGAAAATATTTTATACGTTCGCAAAAATTTGCCTCTCTTTCCCAAAAACAGTGACGTTCATAATTCTAATACAAGAAATAAAAATTAATTAGTATTCCCACATTTTCGACATAAGGTCAACACATCTTTTATGGGGCACTGTATACGTTATTATAATAAGATACCAGAGAATATTCTTAACTTGACGGACAAAAAGTTTAAGTCCCATGTTAAACAAGTCCTCTGTAAAAAAGGTTACTATAAACTCGATGATTATTTGAATGACGAAAATGTCTGGTCTTGACAGTTTTACACTATGTAATTTTATATTGAATTTATGTAATTGTACTTTGTATATTTTGTTTTGTTTAAAAGAAGTGTGTTGTAGAGTTTCTGGCCGCATCTTCTCTACAACGGAACACCTTCTGACGCGGTGGTAGATTCAAAAACATGACGTCAAAAAGTTATCTATGTGATATTATTTTGAATAAACAGTTTTGACTTTTTGACTTTTGATTAAAAAACCTGGATGCCTGGTAGATATAAAATATAGCGTATGTTCATCACGGATAATGTAGCATTCTAATGGTGAAAGAATTGTTCAGAACGGTCCAGTAGTTTCGGAGCCTATTCAACACAAACCAATAAATAAAAAATCAAATCTTTCCTCTTTATAATATAAGTGCAGATTGCTTTAATACAGTGGGATAGCACTGACAGTGGTGTTCCCGGAATGGCATAGATTGGGTGGGAGTCGTACGAGGCTACTAAGGGATAAGATTTCCTATGTATTGTTTTTGGGCGAAAGGCTAGTCACCTAGCAAAACATCACTCGTAATTCCATCCTGAAACCTACAATATGCTACAAATGAGCATTGCTACAACCGCATGCTTCAAAAGATAGTGTGAAATTCATATCATTAGCATCCTTTTAAACTAAGAGTCTACCCATCAAACTGAACAACTTTCACTATGGGAGCAAACCGACCAGAGCAAAAAAAAATCAACTGTTCCATACTAAACTGCAATGCCTACTCGACTCAACAGCAGATTTTTTTTTGCTCAGATCTGTTTGCTCCCATAGTAAAAGTT
The DNA here is from genome assembly GCA_963924505.1 of Agonopterix alstromeriana. Taxonomy (NCBI): domain Eukaryota; kingdom Metazoa; phylum Arthropoda; class Insecta; order Lepidoptera; family Depressariidae; genus Agonopterix; species Agonopterix alstromeriana. Next base: position 13,549,356 of record OZ004681.1, read on the forward strand.
GTTCAGTGTATGTATAAATGATAATCTATACATATACAAGGTGTTAAAAAAATACAAATAAACACTAAAGGATGGAAGGGTTTAGACTATCAAACTGAGCAACTTTCACTATAGGACCAATATCGAAATCGCGAAAAAAAATTCCGATGTTCCAAAACTACAAATCTACTCGGGCTAAATGTATGGGACAGCTGATTTTCTTTTTCACGATTTCGATGTTGGTCCCGTAGTAAAAGTTGTTCAGTTTGATGGTCTAAACATCCACCTTAAAAGTTTTAGATTTTATTTTTACTTTTGTAACACCTTGGATAATAAAATTGTAAATTTTACGAGGATTTGCATTGGAGATATTCCTGTACATTAGATATAAATTAAATTGTCTGTTTGTACACGCATCACTTAAAAACTTTAGCAGCGATTTGGATGGGGTCACAGAAGCTTTGGATTAACATTTAGGGTTTGTTTCATCGCAATCGTTTCGAGTCTCTTAAGTCAGTGGTCTCCGCGTACGGAGTCGCTGACGCCGCTAAATAAATTCCTAAGCTACCTACACATGTCTAATACCTCCAATCGTATCTGAATTGTTACAAATAAAAGTATTGATAGAATATACAGGGTCATTCTTAATATGCTAACACTTTTTTTAAGGAGATGACCAGACCATCAAACTGATCAACTTTCTCTATGGGATCAACATCGAAATCGCGAAAAAAAATTCTGCTGTCCTTTTGGCTACTTGAGCCTTGCAGAGGTTTGCAGTTTAGTATGGCAGAGCAGATTTTTTTTTCGTGATTTCAATGTTGGTGCCATAGAGAAAGTTGTTCAGTTTGGCGGTCTGATTATCCCCTTAAAAAATTGTCAGCATATTAAGAAGGACCCTGTATAATGTCAATAACACATTGCAAAAGATTACCTTTATATTTTAACACCTTTTAATACGTAAACACTACCACTGACTAAGAACACAAAATCTCCGCAATGAATAATTCACAAACACGACTTATTATGCATGAAACTAAAGAGTTACTAAATCAACAGGTCATTAGGGAAAATAATAATCAGTAATGGGTAATTAAATTAGTCCATTACAAATAAGTCCTCTAATATAACTCTTAGGCTCGAGTGGTAAGTATGAAAATGGCTTGATGTGCGGGGCATTGTATTTTGGAAGTAATCTTGTAGAATTAAACGACGTTAGAAGTAGATGAACATGTCTAGACTGGGATTTTAAAGTTGTATTTTAGTGGGAAAAAATATGCATAAAATGTAAGTCTTACGGGCAGTTGCACGTACGTTCATTAAAGTTGGTCCTCCATTAAATCTCTTGCTAGCTTTGCTCCGTCAACATGACAAAAAGTGACAGCAAGAGATTTAATGGAGGATTAACTTTAACGAACGTACGTGCAACTGGCAGTTAAACTCTTATTCCCAGTCGCTTCCTGTCACAACCTCGTAATCTGTATTATTCTCAGTATCCTCGAGGTTCCTTATCATCATCATCTCAGAGTCTTAGCAGTAGTTTCTTTTCTCCACTCTTAGGTTTACGACCATTTAATCGACGGTTTGTCAATAGAAAAAGCACGATTATACAACGTGTTAATGAATTAACGTAAAATTAGAAAGTAGTTTGTTTAGAATCGAGAGCAGAATCGAATTATCATGTTTTCAACATAGGTAATTTTCTTCAAAACATTAAATAATTTGTTTGTAAAATTTAAAATTTACTGAACTCGATCTCAGCCCACCGCACGGGCACACTCACCCTACGTACTACCAAAACTAGATTCATAAAATGTATCCCCGAGCACGCTAGCGCTTTCATTCATTGCTGTAATGATAACAAATCATTTTTGCCTGGAAACTTAAAATGTGAATAACATTAAATTTTAAACTAACAAAATAATGAAATTATTGTTACAATCTAATTATTTTGTTACAAATCAGTTGGGGTGTTAGGTTTTGCGCTTATTCATTAACATGTTGTATAGGACGCCGTACGCATTCTTTCGCATTGACGTAGCGAAAGGCCACGCCCCATACTAATCTTGCTTTCTGTATGGACAAACCGTCGATCGCCGTCGATCAATGTGTCGTAACCCTTACTCCACTAGACGGAGGAAATAAAACGTTTTTGACATATAATTTGACTGAGTTGACGTCAACTCGACTGGTGGAAACATCGAGGAAGCAACAGAGATAAAAATACGGGGCGTTGGTTTTGTCATGCATAATTATATTTTGCGTCAAACAAAAGCGATCAAACATACCGTCAGATATATTCTAAATACAACAGGTAATTTCAGAATATTATCCATATTACAATCAGATATAGATATAGATTTAACTGAGTAGGTGCCTACAGTAGTGAAGCGAGCGGCGCGAGGTGTTAAAAATTACACATAAGCATAGCATAAGCATATGCTCACGACTATATTCCCCGAGGGGGTAGTCAGAGATATTCTGAAACCACAGAACATCCACGTTTCACCAGTAGTACCGAAACTCTGTCCAGTGTGACGGGGGGTGAGCCCGTCGCCACTTATAATGGACAGTGGGTACAATACATGCCTCGAAATTGAAGCATGCAGGTTTCCTCACGATGTTTTCCTTCACCGAAAAGCCTGTGGTGTTACAAATCGTACATTAATTCCAAAAAAACTCATTGGTACGAGTCGGCCTGGACGGGGATCGAACCATCGCCTCCTGCTCGGCAGGCAAGGTTACTCGCCACTGGACCACCACGGTTAAAAATGACGTAACAGCATTTTCGCGCTATAGAGCGACAGTCGATAAACGTCACATTTGCAATTTACATTGCGGCGAAACGGAATGTAAGCGAACGGAATATGCATGTCATAATGAACTTTATGTAAACTGTGTAACGTGCAAGCTCGCATCTACGAGTTATCCGTCTTCCACGGAAAACAACCGCATTCTCGGGAATTCCCGCAGCTACAGGTTACACAATTGACATAAATTTCATTATGACATTTACATTTCGTTCATCACCATTCCATTACGTCGCAATTTAAGCCTTATTGCAATATCATAGCACAACATAAAGAAGCAAATTGATGGCAAAAACAAACATTCTGTTAAGTTTATTTCAAATCTGTCCTAGCATTAAGATACTTGTATGTACACGGTGCGTATACGCCAAGTGCCTCAACGTGCAGCTCGCATCGTGTACAAGCACACAACTGCCGAATTTACGCGTCTTCTAGAAAAAAGGCGCGTACTGGGGGACTAGACAAAGTACCTTTCGATTAGCGTTAACGACAGTAGAAAACATAAAAAATGTATGGGACTGTAGAAAAGAACTAAAACGAATAGAAAAGGGCTAGACAACATGCAGTTTTTGACAGTTGCTTTCGACAGTGAGCGTTTCGTTTTGAATGCTTCTTGTCGATCAACAAGACCTTGTAGATAACGATAGAAAATGCGGTAGGAAAATTTTACAGCAATTTCAAATATTCAAATTCTTTTGAAAATCGAACACGATACAGTATTTAAAAAAGAAAAAAGAGTGAATGATTGAGTGAATTGAACGCTAATCATAGAGCAGATTTAGCTTTTTTCTTTAATAAGCGATCGACAATAATGTGTGATCTAGCATTCTGTCAATTTTCTATCGTCGATAACGCTTCGGCGTTGATGTTTGTAGAATAAGTAGCGTGTGCATTTTGTCTAGCCCCCCGTCTATTGGGCGTGTCGCCGGTAAAGGGAAAAACATTGCACGCGTAATTTCCGTCGCGTAGGTTCGGCAAATGTGACGCTACATTAGCTACTAGCTACGATGCAGAGAGACATAACTGAACTGCCATGCAATCTGGCAACGTGCTACAGTGCAACACGCATGTATGTATGTATGTTAGTACCTATGGCAGGTGAGATGAATGCAGGCGGCGAGCGCGGCGCGGAGCAGCGCCCGCGCCAGCGCCGACACCTTGTCGTAGCACCGGCTGTACACCGACTCGTTAGTTACCCTCATGGAGGACAGGAAGGAGAAGAGGCGTCGCAAAACAATATTTCTATCGAAGTCAGTGTCGCCAAAACGGGAGACAAGACGGGAGCGCAGGTTCCGCCCGAATCCAGGAACAACGCACTTCATTGTTTTAGATGTATTTTATAGACAAAACCCTGTCAGCAAAAATAATAGCGGTCCGCTTCGAACTGAGCATCAGGCCACACTGTGACGTCATATGACCTAATATAATGGCGACAGGACAGATCTAATTGCCTTGCGACACGACCGCTCCTTTCTTTCCTCCGTGGAACCGTAATACGAATCACTTCGCAAACAGATTTAAATAAACATAAAAAATACTTTATCGAAATTTTACAACTTATAAACTAACAATTGTGGCACTGGCTCCTAAACTGTTCAAGTCTGAAGGTCCGAAGCGAGAAATAGCTTCTCTATCTGCGCGGCAATAAAGTGCAAAGTTTTTCGCATCCATTCTATCCTAAAATTCACGGCGCTCTAGCGCGAGCAAACAAAAATGATCCAGGTCATTAAATTTTAAGCCTGACTAAGAAAATAAAAAAACCTCGCTATGTTGCGGAACATAATTGGAACTCATTTTTATACTTGAAACAGTGTGATTAAAGGTTATAGTCGATTGTAGCACCCCCAAAACAAGATTTTATTTATCTGGTCAGCCTTTACATGCCATTCTCCTCTTGGTGAGGGACGGCGGCCAAACATACCTAAACTGCGGAGTGAGACAGGCCTGGAGTTAGTCTCCTATATTAGTTACAACTATACTTCATTCCAAATAAGGACGATTAGATTTTCCGATTCCTATTTAGCTTTCTGGCCAATTCTGATTGCAAAATGTAATTAATTTATTGGATACATATACTATCCGACATATCTTGGAAGTTACTAAAGCTATTCTAAGAATAAGTGAGAGGAAGTGTTTCAAATCTCGGTTTCTGTAATGCAAAATAGTCTTAAAATTTCGTTGCTATTTTGAATGGAGTATAGATGTAATCAATATCTGTGATTGAAAAAGCTAGAATGTGATTTGCAAAGTATAAACAATTTAAAAATAATGGTTTTAACATTAACCTACCTACCAAAACACAACATTAAATGAAATGCAATACATTTCCGTTAATTTTAAATAACACTTTATTAACGACAATATACATGGCTCTTCTTAATATGCTGACAATTTTTAAAGAGGATGATCAGACCATCAAAGTGAACAACTTTTTCTATGGGACCAACATCGAAATCGCGAAAAAAAATCATCTGTCCCATACATTTGGCTCAAGTAGGTTTCCATTTTTGTATAGAACAGCTGTTTTTTTTCGCGATTTTGATGTTGTGCCATAGAGAAAGTTGTTCAGTTTGATGGTCTGATCATCCTCTTAAAAAGTGTCAGCATATTAAGAAGGACCCTGTATTAGCTTAGCGACGGTCACAATAAATCAAGCCTAATATTTAAATATCGTTGGCTAAAGTGTCAAAACTCGTAACTCCATTTTATTTTTCAAATTATATTTTATACAATGTTATTACTAATTTCTAAATGCATCCATGGCACAACTCTTAAATCCTTTAAAAAAACAGTTACAATTTAAAATGATAAATAGAAAACCACATAACTCTGGGCGGCCATGTTTCGTGGTGAAGTTTTTTGTGCCTCCTGTAAAATTTAATCTAATGGAGTTACGAGGTCTGACACTTTAGTCGACGATATGATACCTACCTTTATTAATTAATATCCTTATTTAATTATAGTCTGTGTTCTCAGAATTGAATTTTGGTTTATCGCTTAGTCGTTTCAAAGTAGGTAATCGTAAAGTATTAATTAAGGAAGTTTAGTAAACTCAATTATTAGGTACAGTCGCCATCAGATATATCGTAGCAGACAAAGTGTACAAATATTTCTGAGCAGTGTTAATTTTCAATAAATTCTTTACAGTAAATGTTAACAATATATCTAAACGTGTATTGTGTCATAAATATCAGAACAGCTAATTTTCCATAATTTCTTTACAATGTTTTATGAAATTGAAATGTATAATAATGGAATAAGGTCTTTTTTCATACACTGTTCAGATGTTTATGATCTACCTGACTGCTTAGATATATTTGATGTTCTAGGCGTTCACATATTTTTGATTAGTTATGTGTAAAGAAGTTATTGAAAATAAGAATTGCTTCGAAATATTTGACCACCTGGTTTGCTATGATATATCTGATGGTGACTGTACATCCTCCTGCTATGACGTAGTTTAATTTAAAATGACGTTAAATAAGGTAACGCAGTTAATAAAAGTCATCTACTCTTCCAAACCGTGGAAGTGCGTTATCCAATTTCGCTACCGAGTCCACTAGCCAGAGAACGAAATTTTCAATCGATTACGTCTTAAGGGGACGTGAGCGCCATCTACTGGAAGTTATTACAAACTAACCAACACGTAAGTCAAACATTACACCTTGAATTCATACGATATAGACACATATATAATGACAAATATAAATTAATAATAATAGTTGTATAGACAAAAACCTCAACGCCAAAAACAAAAATTTAAAAAGTCAAAATAATTCGGTCGGGATCTCGGGATAAAATGACAATTCAACCGCCATGACCTGTTCCGCCACCTAAATTGCAATTTTATCTTATTTCACCGTCCGATTGAGCGGCCGCTGCTCTTTTAAAATAGTGGGAATTGACCCTAATGCCGAGCGAGCAGATTCGTGGTGTACTAATGCACATAATATTTATATTATATGAATTAGTCCGCCACGAATCCGATCCACGATCCCGGATGAGGGTATACCATACCCTAACGATAGGATATACTATACCCTCAGCGTTAGGGTGGGCTTGTGCCCCAGATAGAAGCTGTGAGGCTCGCACACCGGCTAGTGCTGTCAGGGCACTACGTACGTGGGGGCATTCACTCTCCGAGCGCCGTGCCGGGCGGACGTATGCGTCGCCTCATGAGCTACTGAATAATATTCTAGTGTTTTATTTACTCTGTAGGCCCGACTTGTTATTGGGTTTAATTTTTAGAGCGTTTGAATGGCCTACATTAATTATCCTAAATTAATTTATTTTAAAAGATACAAATTGACAGCGCTGCTGTCATTAAACGTCTAGGAGCTTTGTAATAAGGCTTTAAAATTGTATGTCTTTTCTTATAAACTAGATTAAAATGTTCGGCCAGATAAATTAGGACGTTGAATTATCCATTGACGTGTATCGTGTCTCTGAATGAGCAGTATTAGCGTGATGTAGATGATAGTAGTATGTACTCACTCGGTAAGGCGGAGCGCGGCGGGGTCAGCGTGTGGGCGCGCGAGCGCGGCGGCGGGCACCTCCACGACGCGGATGGCGTGCGCGCGCGCCGGCGTCGCCGCGACCGTGTAGCAAGCGCCGCTGTGCGGGGGATGGGGGGATTACATTACAAATGAGTAAGTTCTCAAGAATGGAGAAGATGGATGGTGGTGGTTGTGGATGTTCTGAGGTGTCAGAATATCTCTGACTACCCCCTCGCGGAATGTAGTCGTGAGCATATGCTATGCTAAGATCTCAAGAAGAATTGATTATTTCACTTTCAAAGAAAAATACATTTAACAGTTTTATTTCTTACTAGAGTTTACCCGCAACTTCGTCCGCACAAATTATATACCAGATTTTAAGTCAAATCATAAGCTATCAAAAGAAAAAAAGTTTCATCTAAATAAGTTCAGTAGTTTTTTACGTGATGCTGTTACAAACATACAAAAATTCTAAAAATATCTTCAATGTAGAGACACTTCTGTTACAGTTTTATAATAGTTAAGATTTTTGCCGTAATAATCGAGGTCCCCGTCGTCGCCGCAGGGGATACTCGTGATCTACCCACTCCCTTTTCTTCTGGCATCTACAGACTCACCTATATTCACTACCCAATCCGCCGCGTAGTCCAAGCAACGCATATAGCCGAGGTCCGTACCCCTTAATTAAGGATGCCCTTGGGCAGATTTCCTAAGTTCATTCACTGGTTCGGTTGACCCACCAGGGCGCTTCGCCGTCTCTTGTGTGGTCCTCATATAATCCGCACTATTAAACAATAACCACTCTCTAACCTATGCTGTATTGCCTACTTGAAAAGTTTGGCCACCCCTGATATACAAGGTCCAACTAAGAACTGTTGGATCACGGCCGGTCCCCAGGCTTCACACCTAGCCTGGCGGAAGATCTTCCCTTTTCACCGGAGGAACCTTTCCCAGTTCCTCCACAAGATTCTACAATTTATATTAATCAAATCTTTAATTTCGAAACCTGATATGTTTCACGCACTATGCTAGCATCGCTTCACTCACCAGTACAAGTGAGACCTGTCGAGCAGCGCGTAGGGCTGGCCGTCCTCCACGTGCGCGCCGCACATAGAGCACGCGAAGCACTCCGGGTGGAGCCGGTGCTCGCGCTATGTACGCAGACGCACTGTGCTAGCATCGCTTCACTCACCAGTACAAGTGTGACCTGTCGAGCAGCGCGTAGGGCTGGCCGTCCTCCACGTGCGCGCCGCACATAGAGCACGCGAAGCACTCCGGGTGGAGCCGGTGCTCGCGCTATGTACGCAGACGCACTGTGCTAGCATCGCTTCACTCACCAGTACAAGTGTGACCTGTCGAGCAGCGCGTAGGGCTGGCCGTCCTCCACGTGCGCGCCGCACATAGAGCACGCGAAGCACTCCGGGTGGAGCCGGTGCTCGCGCTATGTACGCAGACGCACTGTGCTAGCATCGCTTCACTCACCAGTACAAGTGTGACCTGTCGAGCAGCGCGTAGGGCTGGCCGTCCTCCACGTGCGCGCCGCACATAGAGCACGCGAAGCACTCCGGGTGGAGCCGGTGCTCGCGCTATGTACGCAGACGCACTGTGCTAGCATCGCTTCACTCACCAGTACAAGTGTGACCTGTCGAGCAGCGCGTAGGGCTGGCCGTCCTCCACGTGCGCGCCGCACATAGAGCACGCGAAGCACTCCGGGTGGAGCCGGTGCTCGCGCTATGTACGCAGACGCACTGTGCTAGCATCGCTTCACTCACCAGTACAAGTGTGACCTGTCGAGCAGCGCGTAGGGCTGGCCGTCCTCCACGTGCGCGCCGCACATAGAGCACGCGAAGCACTCCGGGTGGAACCGGTGCTCGCCCGCTGACATCACCGGTCCCGTTATCACCTGGAGATAATACGCGTGATCAAGGGCGTCAGCAAAGGTCAGCTGAACCCTAAGACGGGTGTTACACGCTCAATCTCGCGTTATTCTGGTTAAACTGATGTCAGACTGATCGTCTAACCCACTATCTAATGAACTGAAGGATTTTTAAATATATTAATAATTTTCGTCAGTCTGACGTGACCAGACGGATGAACAAGACTGAACGTGTAACACCCGTCTAACAGTCTAACACCCGTCTATTTATTTTCAGTTAATTATACTATCAACCCTTTGTCGAACAGAACGCAGGTTGGGATCGGGGCGTGTCGCCATATGAATAGATGTCAACTAGAAGCCTCGAGGCGTATAGCGAGTTTTACGCCCTTTATTTTGGAGCCAAGCTTCTTAAATAAAGTGCGTACAACGGCGTATATACGCGAAAAAAATCGTAACTCATTGCTATAAGGATGAAAATGGCGGTGTGAGATTTGCAACGGCGAAGCGTCCCGCTTGTATGAAGCTTGTCTTCTGGTCCGGCCTCGCCGAGATATCTATAAATGTGGAACACGAGACCTAACGCGGCGCTGTGTGATAGCAGGTCTGCCACGTTTGGTACGTAGTGTTTCCTACATTACAACTCGCGCGGCTCCGTCGGCTATAAAACCTTTACAAATTGTGTTTATTGTACCTAGATTCCATATTCTACTGCCTCTCAATGATGGTGTAGGTATCTCATATATTTGGGCACAGAAAGCTCTCAGGTACAGTTACCTGTGCACATTGCTGGCAGCTCTCTCCGTAGCGCGCCCAGTAGTCGCTCTGACAGAACAGGAGGCCCGCCCTCTCCAGGTACCAGGACGATAGGGCGCCATCACACACTGAGCACCTGCGTGTTTCAAAACTTTTTATCATCTCTCATTCCACCGCTCGTGTAAAAGTTTCGTTAGCGGAGGATATAGAAATAAACAAATACTCTTAAAAACCTGCCTTTTCATAAATCTGCCACCTCTCATACCATGGTTTACTAATACTAAAATGGGATGAAAGTTGATAGTAGTCGCTCACAGGCTTCGAGCTAGACACATGCCACTGAGAAAGTTCGCATTCCTCATGAGAAAGGCTGATTCCCCAAATTGCGAGGAGTGTAATGTGGTCAAGTTCAATCTATCGCGGGATTCACTGATGAAGGATCTGAGGTTGAACAAATTTGATGTAGGTGCTTTTCACAACGTTTTAGCTAGCCCTAGTTCCGATGAAGCCAAAAAGATGTTCACCTTTGTGATTTCATCAGTGAATCAATGATGTGATTTATCTTCTGATGTAATAAAGTTCAGGGTATGATAGGACTAATATATACATGCGTATAAAAGTCTCTAATAAACAATAAAATAAACATAATTAAAAAAAAACGATGAAATTAGCTAAGGCTATGTTCTGTTAGAACTAGTCCGTCTCGGCATTTTTAAGTATACCGAAGCTGTAGGACCATTTTCCTTGGTTTTATTAAGATTTGAAAAATCTGCCTTTTCATACATTTTTGATGAAATAAAACTTACAGCTACAGTTTTCTTGTCATAACAATAAATGTTTAGACAGACAACTTCTAACAGAATATGGCGTTAGTTTTTGTTGGCCGGCACTTTCACATTTGGACCAAAAATGTATGAAACGCCGATGATGTCTTTTTGATCGCAGAAACATGCATGTACCTTGGATTTATAACTTAAAATACTAAATAGCTAAAGTTCAAAATGCAGTGGCTTACCTAAAACAGTCTTTATGCCATTCCTGTCCCAAAGCGGACACATAATCATCGTCACCTATGTCGTTCATACATCCCGCACAACTGAGCCGGTCTGAAAATAATGTTCAACTTTATTACTATCGGTATAGACTTCAAGCAGAGTGACTTTACAATTTTAGTCATTTATAAAACATGAATCAAATATTGTTATCCATCGCAATAATTTTACAAAAGGGAAAACCATAATTAACAGGAACTATGCTGAGGTTCTTTCCATTTCATCTGCAGTTTTTATGTGAACGATATTTATAATTATCATGTGGGCAACTATAAAATGAGTGGATGAAGCATCGCATGTGCTCACGATCCCTGCAGACCCATACCCCTGGTGGTACGGTGGGTCTTTTAAAGTTAAACGGAACCATTATATTCCCCGAGGGGTAGTCACAGATATTCTGAAACCTCAGAACATCCACATTTTACTAGTAGTACCGAAACTCTGTCCAGTGTGACGGGGAGTGAGCATGTCGTCACTTATAATGGACAGTGGGTACAATATGCCTCGAAATTGAAGCATGCAGGTTTCCTCACGATTTCAGTTTTCTTTCACCGAAAAGCCAAACAAACAACAACTGTTACAAATTGTACATAAATTCCGTAAAACTCAATGGTACGAGTCGGCCTGGACTGGGATTGAACCATCGTCTCCTGCATGGCAGGCAAGGTTACTCGCCACTTTACCACCACGGCTTTTCAATTAAAGTATATGATAATTATCCATAAAAGACCTGAGCCAATAGACAAAGTACGTTTGATTAGCGACAGCAAAAACATAAAAAATGTATGGACTTGATGTACAGTGGAAAAAACAAACGTCAAAATGTTTCGATCACCAATGTCCATTCATTCTGTCATTTCTACTAGCGTCTACACCTTAGACAAATTATATACGGACTCGTCTCGCCTTAGCATTTCCCCTCTGCCAACGTGCAAGATCAAAAGATCTTATGCATTTACATACAATTTTATACCTTATCACTAAACGCCTATAATTGCGGAACAATAATTTCGCACTTATGACGTTTGGGGTTCACACGACACTGTTTTTCAATTCAAAATTAGAATCTAAACTAATGGAATAAAATTCAAAGTTACGTATCTCGTGCTACCCGCCCCCCGCAAAAAGTGGCAGAAAAGTTTCTTAGTAGAATTCATATAAGTAGTCTAAGGTCTACACCAATAGAAATGTTACTTTATCTATAGCAGTGATTTTTTCCAAAATGTATGTAAACCTTGGCATTATAGCATCGTAAGTATTCAACAAAGATGTGCGGTAAACTAGCTAAGACAACATTTTCCTTGTATAAGATAATTTGATATGTGAAGCAGGTAAATAAAATCATAAAACATTGTCAAGTAAATTAAAATTAAACAAGTTTCATTATTTTTTAACTTTGACTATTTATATATGGACTGGTTACGCGTGTAATTCTACTAACAAACATTTCTGCCACTTTTTGCGGGGGGCGAGGTAACATGAAATCCGCAACTTTGGATTTTATTCCCCATAACTTTAGATTCTAATTTTGAATGTTAAAAATCATGAAAAGTAGTCTCGTGTGAACCCCAAACGTTCTAAGTTCGAAATTATTATTTCGCAATTATAGGCTGTCTCGTTTAGTGATAAGGTGTAAAATTGAATGTAAATGCACAAGATCAATTGTGCTTATACCGTGGCAGAGGGGAAATGCTACCGCAAGGCTAGTCCTTATAATAATTAGTCAAAGTTTTTTAATTATTTTTGTAGGTAATTCACTATGAGACCAACATAGAAGTTGCGAAAATAAAACTGGTGTTCCATACTAAACTACAAATCCACAATTTTTTTTCACGATTTCTATATTGGTCTCATAGTTACCTACAAAAATAATTGAAAATAATGAAACTTGTTTAATTTTAATTTACTTGACATTATTTTATGATTTTATTTACCTGCTTCACATATAAAATTATCTTATACAAGGAAAACTTCGCCTAAGCTAAGTTATGTATTTTTAGTTAGTTGTGTATTTTTGTAACACCTTGTATAATGTTATACCGGAAGATTTTTTTACCGTTCAGAAACATTCAGAGAACAACTTTTACTATCGAAGCAAACCTTAATTTGTTGTTCAGTTTGATGGTCTGAACAACCCCTGAAAGTTTCGGAACGGTAAAAAAATCATTCAGTATATTTATTTAGTTACTAGAGTTAACCCACAACTTCGTCCGCACAAATTATATACCAGATTTTAAGTCAGATCATAAGCTATCAAACAAAAAAAGTTTCATCAAAATCGGTTCAGTAGTTTTTGCGTGATGCTGTTACAAACATACAAACAAACTAAAATTCTAAAAAGGATGATTTGGAGTCCAGGATACCTAAAAACCATACCATAATCTTTTTCATATATTCAATGTACACACTTCTGTTACAGTTTTATAATAGTTAAGATATATTTATTTATTTTTTGCATTTAGGTGTATCTTATATTGTTTCTTGTTTTATAGGTATACCTCTTATCTCAAAATTAAGCAGATCTTTATTTGTGCACACTGATTTTACCCACACACAATAGTTTACCTCTCACTCAAAAAAGCTCTTAAGAGTTAAACTTGCCTTTGTACGTCGCAATTTATTGTAATTTTTTTGATAATTATGTTGTTAAAAAATAAAGAATCTAAGAAGGTTCACATTTTTATTGCTACATTTTTGAAATATCCTTCAACTTAGAAATTAAATGGAAAATGCGGAAGTTAGTTACAGTTTGAGCGTTAACTCCTAGATCTAACTAAGATATTTCCAGTCATTTTACGTGCATAAAACCACATTTAAACGGTTTTATCCTCCAATATGTTTAGTCACTATTAGATTCTACTTAGAATATGCGAGTTTGAAGGCAAACAAAAGATAATTTACTGTATGAAATAAGCTTCGCCCACACAAAATATTCAATGACAAATACAACTCAAAACATTACGAAATATTCAACTATCCAGGTGGTAAATAATTTCCATAGGATCGCCAGACTTACCTTTACTATTTGATCCCTCCATTTCATTTCAAAAACAGTAAGTATTTGTGAAAATTGCGGATAAACTAACAAAATTCCATTTCCATGACCCCTCGCGTGAATGACGTCGTCCCGTTTGACATTTTTTTTTTTTAATTTCTTTAACGGCTCTGGATACTAGTCCTTTTGGGCCATTCGTTATTTTTTTCTTTATATTCTTTATTTTTTGATGAGGGGATGATTGATGACAATGAATCTGTGGTCGATTTCGTAAGTTCGCGCGTTGCCGCCAAAATGACCATGTACGAGTTAACTTGAACCAAAACTTATTTTCTGTTATCGTATTTATTTGAGATTCCTGTTACGTCGGTCACTTTACGCAACTGTTTGGTACACAATCCGCACGAAATTATGTCACAAATATCACTAAAACCAATTTTTTACGAATTTCAAATAACACGAAACACAACCAGAGCAATGGCGCCAAGCAAACCCCCGTTTGACATTTCTGAGTTAGTGTTGCCAGTTTTAAACTTTTCCCAGATAGGTGGAAGAAAAAGATAACTGTACCCTTGTCTTTATTTCTACGAGAGCCTACACCACCATCCTCTAGTCCACTGAGGAAAGTGAGACAAAAATCTACTTGAACCATAAGCTTGTTTTCATTTCTATCCTTACATCTTGAGGATTTTTGAATATGTGATACAAAATATTGGACTTAATTTTTAAGAGTACACAGATCTTCAATAATGGTAACATTAAATAGGGAAATATTTACGTTTCACTTCTCGCAAAAACTAAATAAAAATGTAATATTATCATTCAACAAAAAATTTTAATACCAAAAAGCATTCCAAAAATACATCAAAATAGCTTGTATGTTGTTACATATCATGTTTCTCATGGATAACATGCTTCTTCTTATACTTGTTCATGCTGACCTTAACCTTAACCTTGACCTCCAGTCGTTTCAACAGATCAGCCATTTCAGGGTCATCTTCCTCCGACTCACTGTCTTCTTCTGACTCTTCTTCCGGTTCCGGTGTAGTTGTTGGGGGTTTCGTCGTTGGGGGCTCTGTTGTACTCGGGGCCTCAGTTGTAGTGGGGAGCTCAGTTGTAGTCGGGGCGTCAGTTGTAGTGGGGGCGTCAGTTGTAGTGGGGGCCTCAGTTGTAGTCGGGGCCTCGGTTGTAGTCGGGGCCTCAGTTGTAGTCGGGGCCTCAGTTGTAGTCGGGGCCTCAGTAGTAGTTGGGGCTTCTGTGGTAGGTTCTTCAGTAGTGGTAGGCGCTGGGGTGGTTGTAGGTACGGGGGTAGTTTCTTCTTCTTCCTCGAGGTTTTCGAAGTCGACAGCGGTGACCTCACGGAACCAGCCAAGGAAAGGTCCGGGGCGGATGAAGCCTGTGAGAGTTATGATGTTTTTGTAAGTCAATTAGGTAAAGCTTGACCAGAAACATAAAAAACCCTTATAAGAATACACCATGTAAGATAAAATATAAAAATGGATGTTTATGATAGATTTCGAAAAAAGTAAACGGCAAACGTCGATGTAACCTCATTTTCTCAGTTCCAGCATGTTAGGCCCACTGATTAAGGGGATATAATTCGGAGCTCGCTCCATACAAACGAAGTCTGGTTATATTTTCAGTACTAACCAATTAAAGCTACAGAATTTCATTGATTTAATTGGTTAGTATTGAAAATATAGCCAGGCTTTGTTTGTATGGAGCGCGCTCCGAATTTAATTACATCCTCTTAAGCTTTAAATATAATATTTTAGACACAGCATACAATAAACTACCCAACCTTGCCAAAAGGTTAAGTGCAATATATTTACCGCCAGGGAATCCGGAGTGGCAGCCCCAATCGCCGCCAGCAACGAAGGAAGTGACTCCGATGAGCGTGCGCTCCCCATCTCTGCCGATGTGGGTCAGAGGACCACCGCTGTCACCCTGTCAGATAGATAGGGTGGTACTAGTATTAGTGGTGGTGGTATTAGTAACAATGCATCATAAATGCCAGAAATTTTTCTGATAACTTTGCCAAAATGTCATCTTTTTTTTTTTGGATTCCACTGCAGTCGGATTAAAAATTTGCTTTCGTATACAAAAAACTGCATCGAAATCGATCCACCGGTTTGGGAGCTGCGATGTCACAGACAGACATAGGCATAACACTTTTTTGTCAAATATGGCAACGGCATATTTGGGTTGGCATTAGCATTTCCCCTCTGCCACGGTATAAGCACAATTGATCTTGTGCATTTACATTCAATTTTACACCTTATCACTAAACGAGACAGCCTATAATTGCGAAATAATAACTTCGAACTTAGAACGTTTGGGGTTCACACGAGACTACTTTTCATGATTTTTAACATTCAAAATTAGAATCTAAAGCTATGGGGAATAAAATCCAAAGTTGCGGATTTCATGTTACCTCGCCCCCCGCAAAAAGTGGCAGAAATGTTTGTTAGTAGAATTACACGCGTAACCAGTCCACATATAAATAGTCAAAGGTTTTAGTTGAGGAAAATTTTTCTTGATGTACTTGTACGAGTTAAAGACATAGATTTAGAACCTAAACAACACTAGTGTAGAGACTGAAGTTACCTGGCAGGTGACGTTCCACCACCTGGCACAGATGCTGTTGTCTGTTATGAGGGTGGAGCCGGAGTTGAACGATTTAGAACGTTAATGACAGCACTATAGAGAGTAAAGTTACCTGGCAGACGGACTGTGAGGTGACGTTCCACCACCTGGCACAGATGCTGTTGTCTGTTATGAGGGTGGAGCCGAAGTTGGCCGCGCAGGCTGAGTTGGAGACGGCGCGCAGATATACCCAGTTTAGCACCTCGGGCTGAGCACCTGTGGCGTTGATAATTATCATTTTAGGTACAGTATACAGGGTGTACAGTACGACCAAGAACATAATTCCGCTCGTCAATCTTCGTTCGCAGAGATTACCAACCAATAGGGTCAGATTTCGATGTTGGTTCCATAGAGATATTTGTTTCAGTTTGTTGGTCTGATCATCCTCTTAAAAACCGTCACCATATTAAGTCGGACCCTGTATATTAGGATTTTTTGTTACACTATCGATCAAGAAGAGACACAGGTCATGCCTGGTGTTCTTTAGCTGATGATGAAGAGTGAAGTGTCGATAGTCACCTAGAGTCCACAATCGTCCGTGACCGCTGGCCATCACTTGTTCCCCGTCGTAATTCCGGAACGCATCTGCTGATGGCTGTATGCGGATTGGCTGCAGCAAGTCTGTAGGAAATTGATTAAATTTCATTTTTAATCATTAAATAAATTAAATTTGGTCACAGATTATCTAGTCCCATTTTAAACACCCGAATCTAGTCCGAACTTGTGTTAATGCTCAGTTAGAGACCTATCACATAAGTTAATTTTGAACGTACGCAACAGTACCGCAACGACATCGCAACTGAATAGCCGCGATTTTAAAGCACAGGCGTTGAGTGAGCTTTATGGCCGGTATTCCCCCTGCGACACTCGATTGATCTCAGAAATATCGCGACGATAGGGTTGTCGTAAACAAGCCACGGGCCTCAGCCACCGGTGGCCAGCGACAAGCAGATCACACGCTTTTATAGATTTTGTAGAGACTCGCCGCCTTAGACCATAACTATGAACGAGTTACGCACTAAAAAACTTTTTTCAATGATTAGCCAACATTATTTTAATTGTTATTGCTTCTTATTTGGATTGTTAAAAATCATGAAGAATCGTGTGTGATTTGTTCTACGTCATTGATGACGAAGAAATACCCACGTCACTCTAATAATCCGCCACTCACTACAGCAGTGTCCGCAACCGTGACAGCCACCGGTTGGCTGTGGCTTCGAATTCCGCCGCGACACTGACTGATCTCACAAATATCGCGACGCTATCGTTTCGTCAACGCCTAAGCTCAAAAATAGCTTGTGTAATATGGCGCTTATCTCGATGATACAACAATAAATATAAATTATTAATAATGTTACCTAACAATCATTAATATATTTCATATAAATCGCATGAGTTCCAGTTGTAATATTGGACTTGCGAGTCGGTAGTTTGTAAAATCGCCAGTAGATGGCGCCACATCCCTTAAGATGGAATTGGTTGAAGAATTTCGTTCTCTGGCGTCGTAGGCTCGGTAGTTAAATTGGATAAAATCAATTCCCCTGTTTGGAAGATTGCGGGTTCTAGTCCCGCACGAGACTTAATTTAATTTTAATAAAGACCTTCAGTATAGATAATTATGTCGTAGGGCTGGACCAGTAGGGGCTGGTTGTCGTCGTAGGTGGGGTAGTTGTATCACTCGGTGGACTCTCCGACGCGGATCATTATGGTCGCGCGGCTACGTTTGTTTAGTAGGGCTTATCTCGATGATAAATATAAAAGACGAACCGGTATAAACGAACGGCGTGTTGACCTTCAGTATAGATATGTCGTTGGGCTGGACCAGCAGGGGCTGGTTGTCGTCGTAGGTGGGGTAGTTGTACCACTCGGTGGACTCGGAGATGTGCTGCGGGGTCGTGAGGTGCGTCACTCCGGCGCGGATCACCATAGTGACGCGGCTGGGAGATAAGGAGAAAAAATTCTTTAACACATTTGAAGAAAATAATAAATATAAAACAATACATTCATATGGAGCTAAGGCCAAAAAAAAAATTGTTTAAGGAATGTCTCTATACAGGGTGTAAGATTGGGAGAGGGCCGATCCCGCTCGAAGACAGCGGCGTCGGGGCGGTGGACACACACGCCGCCCTCTTGGGGCGATGCGACCGTGAGACGCGACCTGTGCGGCCGGGGAGTGTCGTCGAGAGGGGTGACATTGCCGCGCCTCATGCCGTACTGTACGCGGTATGAGGCCTGACACTGTTCCCCCTCGGGGGGCAGACTCGATCGCCCCCTGGAAAGTTCCCCCCTCCCCACAGGGGAGAAAAGCAGAGAGGATCTCGCCAAACCCCAGGTGGCACGGTATGCGTAACGCATTCCCAAGCGAAAAAAAAACAAAACTTAAGCACTACAAACTGTAACATTGCAAACTGAAATAGTGAATTCATACCATCAAACTGAACAACTTTCACCATAGAGCCTACCTCCGCACAGCAGTTTTGTATGGGACAGCAGATTTTTTTTCGCGTTTCCGGAAGAAGGCTCCATAGTGAAAGTTGTACAGTTTAAGAGGCTGTGTGAAAAAAAATGGATTCTTCAAAGCATCATATCTCATGAAGTACTAACAGTAGGATTATGATTTGCGGATATGTGTAAATTTAACATATAATTGAAGTTTTGATTCGAGCCAAAACACCATTAAGATACATTTTCTCGATAGAAAAACAAGCCAAAGTAGCCTCCGTCTTTATCGATAAACGCTTGGAAGTGCTAAACGGTGAATATTAGAAACAAGAGGCTTGATTTAAAAAAAAGAGATTGATTTTTTTAAAATTTTGATTAGAGCAGAATTGAACTTACATAAATAGTACAATTACAATTAAATAAAGTTGGTTTTATGCTTGCGTCGTTTCAGGCGCGCGCGCCGCTCTGTCTCTTTCTCTCGCATCGGCCCTTAATGGTCTGAGTTCACCGTTTCAGTTTGCGAAAGGGCTGTCCCTTACATCCTATATACCAGTGGCGAGCACTCAGGGTAGACACAACTACAGTTAAACTCATATAATTTCTAAACTAGAAATTATTAGGGTTTCTGCACTTCGGGTAGGCAAAACGACGGTGAACTAAATGACTTTGATTTGTTTAAAAACAGGTTAATTTAAGAATTAAAAGTCATTTATAAAACAAAATGCTTTTAGTTTAGAAATTATATGGGTTTAACTGTAGTTGGGTCTTATACAAAACAGCTGTCTACCAGACTCAAATGTTACAACAGCAGATTTTTTTTCTGTAACAAACCTGGCAGTACAATGTGCGGCGGTCAGCACCCACTGCCGGTGCACCACGGAGCCACCGCATCCACTGACGTCACCCTGTGGACCCACCATACGCAGCGCCACCTGGTGCGGGAACTGGCCTGGGTACGCTTCCCATCCTGATAGGATTCGGCTGCCGAATTTTGTGGCTTCTGTTGGAGGGTTTGTGATTTGATTGAACATTGACATCAAAAAGCAACATGCATATGCTAACGACTATATTCCTCGAGGGGGTAGTCAGAGATATTCTGAAACCTCAGAACATCCACGTTTCACCAGTAGTAACGAAACTCTATCCAGTGTGACGGGGGTCCCGTCGCCACATAATGGACAGTGGGTACAATACATGCCTCGAAATTAAAGCATGCAGGTATCCTCACGATGTTTTCCTTCACCGAAAAGCCAGTGGTGTTACAAATCGCACATATATTCCGAAAAACTCATTGGTACGAGTCGGTCTGGATGGGGATCGAACAATCGCCTCCTGCACGGCAGGCAAGGTTACTCGCCACTGGACCACCACGGCTTAACATTGACATTTCAAAGTATTTAGTTAGGTAGGTAAAAGATTCAAGACAAGAAAATGTCAATAGTTACAATATGTCTTTGACTATTTATATGTGGACTGGTTACGCGTGTAATTCTACTAACAACCATTTCTGCCACTTTTTGCGGGGGGCGAGGTAATAAGAAATCTGCAACTTTGGATTTTATTCCCCATAACTTTAGATTCTAATTTTGAATGTATTAAATCATGAAAAGTAGTCTCGTGTGAACCCCAAACGTTCTAAGTTCGAAGTTATTATTTCGCAATTATAGGCTGTCTCGTTTAGTGATAAGGTGTAAAATTGAATGTAATTGCACAAGATCAATTGTGCTTATACCGTGGCAGAGGGGAAATGCTACCGCAAGGCTAGTCCTTATAATAATTAGTCAAAGCAATATGTACGTAATTTAACGCTTGAACTAAGAATTTCAATTTTATTGATTATAAAGTTGTTACAGCCATGTTGTGCTATTTCCCCGATTTGGAAGAGTGCGGGTTCAAGTCCCACCCGAGACATAATTTTTCAATCCTTAATTTGAACTAAAAATTTTCAAAAACTAAATTAACCCAATAGGTCAAAAAATTGGCTAACAGTAACATGAAAAAAGTCTACATAAAAACCAATCCAAATAATAATGTGAATGGCCTTATTAGAAGCCGCCATAGTAGTACCATAGGTATGTAAGGCCCATCCTAGAGATTTCATTATTGAAGCCATAAAATAAATATTATTTACCTACTTTTGGTCTGCCCAAATTTTTACCACTAAAAACTTACCTTTTTCCTTCACATTTTCGATAAAATCGACTTCTACAGTTTCGGATAGCACCTGTAAAAAATAAATTTACTAGTTTAGAAAATTCACTCAGAAAAAAAGTGATAGTACTGGTTTGTCATAATCATTGTTTCTTTGTATGTAGTTTAGGAATTTTGGAATATTTTCTTCCTTATTTTTCATATTCCTTACATATATTTCGGATTCGAAAAAAAAATGTATTGATATATGTGGAATGTCTTTCCAATTTTTCTTTCCTTCAGCAGCAATGACCTTCCCCTTCCATTTTCATACACCCTTGTTTCGGTGGTCGAACTCTTCCCATCGAATACATCCATAGTATTTAATAGTTATATAAAAATTCTTACCTGACTAAAAGCCAGTGCTAATATAAACAAACCCGTAGTCCTTGCCATCATTAGTCCCACTGACAAAACTACTGAGCCAAGAGGGGTTGCACTTATCAGTTAATCATCGGCAATTGGATTAACTTCCGAATCAATGTAAATCCCCTGATTGTATTTGAGAGCCGATTACACATTGATTAATTGAGTGTTTATCGTGAACTTATCTTTGTTTCTATAACCAACGGTTAAAACAATCGGATGGCGAACAGTGGATATCAAAGAAGACAGATAAAAGCTTAGGGTGACATATTGATGTTATATGGTATTATGTTACTCCTTAGTCTTGAAACTATCCGAGATATCTCCATAAATGTAATCAAAGGGCTGTATAGATAATCTTATTAAAATTTTATAGCAGGTATGTTACTTCAGTGAACTGAACGGGGCAAGAGGCAAATAAAGAAGTAGCAATAGACTCAAAACTTCTTTGGACGTATAGTACCAGGCACAAATTATAGATGCGCTCATGCAAAATGAGCCAAAATTTAAATACCCCATCAATTTCTTCACATAATAAATTGGCAGTTCCGTAATTATAGGTAGGTAGGTACCTATATTTACAAAGACAAGTCTCAAATTATTTACGTAAGCATTTTGCTACTGATTACAATATTTCGCGTGTAGGAACATTTGTACAGATTTGTATCATAGGATTATTACATGAACAGTAATTAATATTGTATCGCGCCATCCATCTTATTTATTATGATAATGATCGGACATTTTTAGGAATGTATTGTTTTCCCCATTTCATTGTTAAGATATGGCGGTGACGGTATACTTATTATATGTAAGTATTAGGTAAGGCTGAAAGGACCTGTAAAATACGTTAGCATTTGATGGCACTATTAGAATCTAATTTGTAGATCCCAATCAAAAATATACCAATAATGAACTTTCTTGTGGTCCCAATAGGCAAGATCGATCCGACTGATTTGAATGCTACTCGTATTATGGTTGAAATATTGTTTTTGCGCAACGTAACGCGTACCCCAAAAATAAGGCAGCTTAAAATAAAACTAAAATGAAAATCTAACAGCTCAACGTACTTAAATAAAAAAAAGCTTTATTGCAACAGATACACATTCAAGAATTAAGTTTTCTATGTGGGAAGGAAGATGATTCTACATAGCGATGCCTTAGAGTGAAGAACTCGTAAGTGGAAAAGATAAAATTTTTCAGGAGGAAGACTGCGTTCTATAACTTTTTTGCAAGTTCGGGAGTATGTTCGGGAGATTATGTATATTAGTATCAGATTATTTTTTGAGTGAAACCAGGACACGGTTTGTAAGATTTTCTTTCCAGAAACGTACTAATAAAAAAATCCCAAAATTTCATTTCCAAGGTCCTCACTCTAAGGCGACGAATTAGGAAGATTTCAAAAAGGACTCAAAAGCTAACGTCGTAAATACGCAAATGGTTTGATACGCGGCACATAGTACACAGTAAAGTAAAACACTATATGTTACAGGATATAAAAATAAAACACAAAGCTAATATCCTACACATTTATAAAACACTCAGTGCAACAACGACGCAGTAACAACCACATCCGTTTAATTTCACTATTTAATACAAATACATTAATGACCATAACATATCACATCTATTCGCTTCGCTCTGACTGCTGGGCCTTATTAGGGGAAGAGGAAACCGCTCTTCTAAACAACGATAAAGATTTTACAGAAAAAAGAACAATAACAATTGATAACAGCATCAGTTGCAGATAATTCTACCTAATTATGTTGTCTTGCTAGACAAATACGATGAAAACATAGAAAACAACATTTGTATGGAAAAGCGAGCCTACCCCGCCCCCTTGGCACTCAGAATTGTGTTAATTTACATTCTGCTGTAAATTATTAGATAAAAAAACATATTTAAAATAAAACTTCGTCTATTTTATAAAATATCGTCTTCACAAAAGAACAGAATCAACGCGGCTCAAAGCCAGAAGCAGTTTGATTAACACATTTCTTGAGTGCGACATATTACAAAAGGCCTTAATATACTACTTATATTTAACAATAAAATGTTTAACACTGGTAACACTAGCTCCGTATCGTACTGAAACGAAACGTTATCAATTATTCCGAACAAGTTACAAGAAAACGTTTCTAGAGAGATTCTAATCTGTGGAAAAAGTAAATCAAGTTAGGCCTTATCAGGCCGCGTTATGGCCTTATTCGAACAGGATTTTTAATATAATTTCTACGTTGCGCTATTATTATATCTCTAAGTGGAAAATTATAAGCTCTTTTTAATTATTAGTATTATTATATTACATTTTAGGAATAACAAGGGTATACATTGGCTTCTATATCGCTGGATATAAAAGGACCATTACAAATAAGTTTTAATTTATAGTTTAACTAAAAACAATTTGTCAGACGAGTGATATCAGCGGTAACACGTTCACGATTCACTCATTTTCTTCAAACCGTTGTCGAAAAGGTATAATAAATTAATGACCGATTTGATGCAGTTAGTCTAAAGATTTGACTAAAACATTATAAAAGGAATCACAATGCTTGTTCACTCGTCTACAAAGTGTCAAAAGGTGAGGAATATAGACCAATAAATATTTACACGAAAAAGCCGACTATAAAGAAAATAATTACGAAATTTTGGCATATCGGAAGTTGTTGACAACTGGGAAGATTTGTATGTTTACATACAAAACAATTTGGTGGAAGCAAGAGAATAACAGCAAATGATAGTACACTTTTTGAAATTGCTTATAATCTATTTATGTTTATATGATTAGAATCGCGGCTGTCAAGCATTCTGCTTTTCAGCAATGAGAAAGAAACAAACTATTGTCATCTTTCTTTGTGAGTGACAGATTTAATGCAGGGCAGTCGTGATTGTCACGCTAGAATTTGACACTTATCATTCTAATTATTTTGTGTGAAATATATCACAATAATTAAAATGTATGTTTTTCAGATATTATAAATTATATTCTTTACAAACATAATTAACATGTTCTAGTTATTTTAAAATTCCTTAAAATGCAATTGTGCTATTGCAAAATAAAAACTAATATTTTGTACAAATCGTAACGTCTGTGCAAACCTTACAACTAGAAAAATATAGGAATTAAATAAATAGATTATTTGGATAAATCATCTACCACAATAACATTTGTATCACACTGCGTATTCTGATTCTAAAATAAGTAGTACACCACGTGGCCACGAGTACAACGATTAAAAACATAGGCATACTAGACCGAGGAGCAGATTTGTTGTCATATTGGTAAAAACGTTATTATAATTGTTTACTCGCTTATCTATAGCAATTTAGTATACAAAATTATACCCTGTAGGAAAAAACCTTTGACTATAAGGGCGAGAAGTGGGCCTTATTTCACCATGGATGCCCACAACGCCCAGTGTACGTTGATCGAGGCAAGGAAGTGTGGTTTTATAGTCACGCTGACCGCCCGCGCTGATGGTCAGTGCGCGGTTCGCATTATGGAAATTGTGCGAACCGCGCGCTTACCGACCGCGTTTCACTGTGAAACGATCCAAGCTACGCGAAGCTCGTGGCCCGCGACGCTTACAAACCGCGCAGGCGAAAGCGTCACTGTAAAACCACACTCATCAACATAACGTAGATTCAAAAAATCTTTTTCGTTTCAAATAAAGAATTATTCTTATTTAATTTTCCCTCTAATAGTCTAATTCTTAACTAGAAGTCAGTAAATATTTTAGAATCAGAATAATCATCATAGGCCTTATTAAATGACAATTTCCTTTTAGACCCCTAAACAAGTAATGTTACAGATTAAAAAAAGAAAAAGCTTTTAATAAAATGCATAGAAAAAAAGGAAAATTAAATGCAAGAGTAGTAAAAAGTAGTGTTAGGAGACATTTTAAAAGATGTCCGAGTAAAAAAATATAACGAAAATTCAGCAGCGTGCAAATAATGTATAAATTCTAAGACTCCATATATTTTACTGAATATGTTTTTATAGTATAAGATCCCATCGCACTGGCACATATTTTACAGAGTTGGGATTTAAATGAAATAATGTACATAGGTAATATACATAAATAATAGAAATTGAACAAGTACCATTACATTTATATAGGGTCCTTCTTAATATGCTGACACTTTTTTTAAGAGGATGATCAGACCATCAAACTGTACACCTTTCTCTATGGGACGAATGTCGAAATCACGAAAATAAAATCAGCTGTTCCATACTAAACTGAAATCTAATTGGACCCAATTTTATGGGACTGCTAATTTCTTTTTCGCGATTTCGTCATTGGTCCCATAGATAAAGTTGTTCAGTTTGATGGTCTGATCATCCTCTTAAAAAACTGTCAGCATATTAAGTTGGACCCTGTATGTTAGTAACAACCATAATTAGAAAATTTCAAATATAATTTCAACCACTATAAGGCTAGGCCATTATATTATTTAATCTAAGTTTTATAGAGACCAGACAATAATTACAATCTCATAAGAATACAATGCCGACACGAAATCGACGAAAAACTACATTAATTACTCCTGTTTTAAGGTAACTTTTCATATGGACACTGTTCGTTACAATTGTGTTACAGTTGTGTTACAAAAAACCATAGTAATACTTAAGGGGTTTAGACCATCAAACTGAACAACTTTTATTATAGAGCATACATCGAGAAAAATTTTAAAAATCCCCTGTCCCATACATTTTAATCGAGTCGGTAGTCGATCGGTACTGCAGTTTTGAATGGGACAGCTCTTTTTTTTCCTGAAGTTGGCTCCATAGTAAAAGTTGTTCAGTTTGGTGGCCTAAACCATCCCCTTAAATATTACTAGGGTTTTTTGTTACACCCTATACAACGTGTTGATGAATAAGCGCAAAACCGCATACACCCCAACTGATTTATAACAAAATATTTCGATTGAAACAATAATTTCATTATTTTGATAGTTAAAATTTAAAGTTATTTTCATTTTAAGTTTTGAGACAACAATGATTTGTTATCATTTCAGCAATGAATGAAAGCGCTAGCGTGCTCATGGATACATTTTAAGAATCTTGTTTTGTTAGTAAGTAGGGCGAGTGTACCTGTGCGGTGGGTTGAGATCAAGTACAGTAAATTTAAAACTTTACAAACAAATTATTTAATATTTAGAAAAAAATTACCGTTGAAACCATGATAATTCGATTCTCCTCTCGATTCTAAACAAACGACTTTCTAGTTTTGCGTTAATTCATTAACACGTTGTATAAGATATCAATGTTGTGGAATGACAAAAACGCTGAGTTGCTTTAACTTGGAAACTAGACCTTAAAACAATACGCATAAGAACGGAACCTATATAGTCATAAGAAATGTTGCGTCAGTAATAAAGCACCATTAAACGTTAGTCTATCTCTATCACGTTACGAAGTAACTGACTATTTTCTATCACTCGTTTTTAACAACTATCTGCAGGGTTCAGCTTAATATGCTGACGGTATTTAAGCTTTGACTATTTATATGTGGACTGGTTACGCGTGTAATTCTACTAACAAACATTTCTGCCACTTTTTGCGGGGGGCGAGGTAACATGAAATCCGCAACTTTAGATTTTATTCCCCATAACTTTAGATTCTAATTTTGAATGTTAAAAATCATGAAAAGTAGTCTCGTGTGAACCCCAAACGTTCTAAGTTCGAAGTTATTATTTCGCAGTTATAGGCTGTCTCGTTTAGTGATAAGGTGTAAAATTGAATGTAAATGCACAAGATCAATTGTGCTTATACCGTGGCAGAGGGGAAATGCTACCGCAAGGCTAGTCCTTATAATAATTAGTCAAAGTATTTAAGGGAATATAATTCGGAGAACGCTCCATACAAACGAGGTCTGGGATATTTTCAATACTAATCTATTAAAGTCAATGAAATTTTTCAGAAAAAATCTAGAAACTAATCTCTGTGTTTGTATGAAGTCAGGTTTTCGTTAAAAATTTATAGTTTTAAAGTTACAGTGCCTCAAAGATTCCAATACAAATCTTAAATTAATCCTAGCATTGAAACTGTATACTTTAACGAAAATCTGACTTCATACAAACATAGAGATTAGTTTCTAGATTGTTTCTGAAAAATGTCAATGACTTTAATTGGTTATTTTTGAAAATATTACCAGACTTCGTTTGTATGCCGCGTTCATTTACGAATTCGGAATAAACTTCTCTTAAGGGGACAATCAGACCATCAAACTGAACAACTTTCTCTATGGGACTAGCATCGAAATTGCAAAAAAAAAAACAGCTATCCCACACATTTGGGTAGAGTAGGATTGCAGTTGTGTATGGAATAGTAATTTTTCTTTTTAATTTCGGTCTTGTTACCATAGAAAAAGTTGTTCAGTTTGATGGTCCGATGATCTCCTTAGAACCGTCAGCATATTAAAAAGGACCCTATATACGTTCGCGCTAGAGTTTCATACAATAATTTATTATGTTATTCTGAGGAGCATTTGAAGATGGTTGAAAGTTAAGATTTTTGAAAAAAAAACATTTTTTTTCGATTTGCGAAACATTGGCCGACGGTGATCGATGATTTGTCCATACGAAAACCACGATTAGTATAGGACGCCTTACGAATCTTTTTGCATCGACGTGGCGAACGATCTATACTAATCGTGCTTTTTGTATGGAAAAACAGTCGATCGCCCCACGACCAATGTGTCGTCGCCGTCTTGTCTTCATGACCATGGGCGAGAGGAGGGCATCCCCCTGCATTAGAAGAAAATATAAGGAAAAATATTCAAATACCCGGGCATTACCTAATTTTATACAAGTACAGGTCACTTTAAACAACGTTTTGGATTTTACATGATGGCGTTCGCACATGCGCACTTGGTGCAAATTGTCTTTGATATATGTGTAGGGTTGACTTACCACGCATCGTATGAACATCATCTACATTTCGTTACTTTTATTGTTCGTTCAGTTATTAAAAATAGTATTTGAGCTAAAGAATTACTGAAAATGTGAATTTAGCGTTATTTTTCAACGTTTTTTATTCACTGAAAAAAACGAAATTTTATGAAGTTAAATACTACGGGTGCGCGCGCCTGACTGCATTCCCTTGCTCGATTTCCCTCAAGTTTCCCAGAAAGTGTGAGGTGGGGGATCTGAAGTCAGAGCGGGGCGGGGAATGGCCATTCTGTATATAGAACTATACAGGGTCCTTCTTAATATGCTGACACTTTTTTGAGAGGATCATCAGACCGTCAAACTGAACAACTTTCTCTATGGCACCAACATCGAAATGGCGATAAAAAAATCAGCTGTCCCATACATTTGGCTCAAGTAGGTTTGCATTTCTGTATGGAAGAGCAGATTTTTTTTTCGCGATTTTGATGTTGGTGCCATAGAGAAAGTTGTTCAGTTTGACGGTCTGCTCATCCCCTTAAAAAGGTGTCAGCATATTTAGAAGGATCCTGTACACTATTACCTATGCTGTGACCTAGCTTTAATAATAAACATTTTATTAGTGGGTATGTGGATATTGCCAGATGCACTCCTCTAAAAAGAATCCTGCTGGAACCCATGGTTTAGAATCTTTATTATAATTATAATGACTTGAAAGTTTTACTCAATAGTTGACTCGAAGAGACCACAAAGACTTAATCAAATGGCCAGCAAACTAGCCCCGTAGCTAGTTCAATGCCCGTAGCCAGAATTTTCACTGATGCGTAATAGAAAGTGGTTTTTAAGTATTATTTTTGATTTGTACATGTTTTAGTAACGTTTTTGCTTTACATCGAATTCATTGAAATATTATACAGGGTGTAAGGAAAAGTATCGTTAAACTTTAAACCACATACTTTATTCATCAAACTGAATATCTTTTACTATTGGAGCAAACCAGTATGACCAACAAAAAATCTGCTGTTCCATACTAAACTTAAATACCTATTCGACTCAAACGTGTGGAACGGCAGATTTTTTTTTATTTGACAGGTTTGCTCCCATAGTCAAAGTTTTTAAGTTTGATGGGTAAATTATGTGGTTTAAAGGTCAATGATACTTTTCCTTACACCCTGTATAGAGCGGTAGTATGCCCCGGGCAGACTAGACGCGGGGTCTTAATACTCAATAGTCAAAGAAACTTTAGCCTGTAGGCCTATCATGAGTTTTCACTGTACTTTACTAGTGTAGTTACGTCACTAATTTTGTATTGAATTTCGTACAGCGCTCCAAGTGGTTACGTTGAGAACTAATTTCTGCCATACGTAATTGGTGACGTAACTAAAGTAGTAAAGTTAACGTTACCGTAAACCGTTAGTCCGAAGCGCTCACTGAATTTAAGGGTCTAATCCCACTGAAAAAGCAGCGGCCGGCAGCGCGCAGCATTTTACGTAGTATATTGAACTTTATCTACAGTGATATAAGATAAAATATCAGTTGAGATTACAGAACGGGCAGCCACGCCACGGCGGTTGAACTGTCATTCTATCCCGTCAATAGTCGACTGCCTCCGTGGTCTAGTGGTTAAGAGCATTGGGCTCTTGACGCGGAGGTCGTGGGTTCGATTCCCACGTGGGACACATAGTGATATGTCACTTTGTGTGTTTTTCCCCAGTTGGTTAGGACATTGCAGGCTGAACCACCTGGTTGTCTGAAAAGAAAGATGATTCCGTGCTTCGGGTGGCACGTTAAGCCGTTGGTCTCAGCTACTATCTCTGGTGGTAGTAGTCATTACATAAAAACCACGTCATAGCTCTGACACCAAGGCTTGTCCACAGGATAAGAAGAGAAGATCCCGTCAATTGGAATTTTACTGTATCTCACTGTAGATAAAGTTCAATATGGTAGGTAGAATGCCGCGCGCTGCCGGTCGCTGCTCTTTCAGTGGGAATTGACCTTTAAGCTCGCGCTTGAGTTTGGTTAATGAATACTGGCCTTAGTCCGTATGAGAATACCGATCTCAAGCAATCATGCGCTCCTATGCGCTCATAAGTTAGTTGAACAGCGCGCGAGCACTCAAGATCGGTTTATTAATACGAGATCGCGTAGCAAGAAGATGGGGATACCGTTTTCGAATTTTACACATTCTAATTCATACGCCATTGAGTTATTAATATGTACTAGAGGTGACACGAAAAATGCGCCACATGCGTGAGGCCGGGGCGCGAGGGGGGTAAAAGAATCTAGCGAGTGACTGAGAGGTGCGGTGACATCGCCACATTTGAATGGAACAGCGTAAAGTGTAGTGTCACCTTTAATAATATTTCAAAGGCATACATTCCACCGTTTTTTCATCAATTTTGTAGACTATACATTTGTATGCGAATTAGAATGTGTGTAATTCAAAATAGACATGGGATCAGCATGGCAGCGCGACAGCAAAGTCGCGTCTTACCTCTCTTTCACTCGACGCGTAATAGAGAAAAGGCGCGAGATAACGTCGCGCGCATTAGTGTTGCCAATAATAGTTAATCTATCGATAGTTTGATCTCAAAAAATAGTAACAATGTCGATAGTGCTATAGACAAATTGATATTATTTACCAATTAAAGGAAATGCATGAAAAGATGTATGAATGTGAATGAGGCTACACAGGTGTTAGAATAGTAGCGTGTGAGGGTCCGTGGTCTCTGCCTACCAGTGGCGTGCACTCAGGGTAGACACATTGACAGTAAAACCCTAAAAATTTGAAAATGAAAAACATTTTGTTTCCTAAATGATTTTTAATTGTTTAATTATCTCTATTTAAACAAATCAAAGTAATTTAGTTTAAACATTATTAGGGTTTTGCACTCAAAAGACAGTGAAACCCTAATAATAAGCATATGCTCACGACTATATTCCCCGAGGGGGTAGTCAGAGATATTCTGAAACTTCAGAACATCTACGTTTCACCAGTAGTACCAAAACTCTGTCCAGTGTGACGGGGGGTGAGCCCATCGCCACTTATAATGGACAGTGGGTACAATACATGCCTCAAAATTGAAGCATGCAGGTTTCCTCACGATGTTTTCCATCACCGAAAAGCCTGTGGTGGTGAAACCCTAATAATTCCTAAACTAAAAAGCATTTTGTTTTCCAAATTACTCTGATTGGGTTTTACTATCTTTGTGTCTACCCTGAGTGCACGCCACTGGTAGGCAGAGACCAAAGTCCGCATGTATGTATGGTACTATTAATACTATCGTTATTATTGAGATACGATATCGATAGTATTATTCGTTGTAAAGCAATATTATCAACGAATTACTAGTAACATTGTAACTAGTTTTCAAGGTCGACTATGGACAGTCAAACAATATACAAGGTGTTACAAAAATACAAATAAACATTTAAGGGGGTGTTTAGACCATCAAACTGAACAACTTTCACTATGGGACCAACATCGAAATCGCGAAAAAAAAATCTGATTTTCCATACTAAATTACAAATCTACTCGAGCTTTTTTTTTTGAGATTTCGATGTTGGTCCCATAGTGAAAGTTGTTCAGTTTGATGGTCTAAACAATCCCCTAAAAGATTTAAAATGTTTATTTTTACTTTTGTAACACCCTGTGAGACTAGGTAGCATGACGGCGGGCCCTCGGACCAGCGCCTACTCGGGCGCCGGTGACTAAAGGCGTGTGTTGCGTGCGCGGCGGCGCACGGGGCGGCATCAGCTGCGCTTGTCCGCAGGTGCGTCCCCGCCCGACCGCGCCGGCGGGGACGCGCCCGCGAACACGCGCGCAGCCCCGCGCGCCATCAGGTAGAACCAGTACAGCTGCGGCAGCAGCAGGATGCTGATTGAGATCTTGCAGCCAGTTGGGAGCGCTTTTATTGCCTGTGGGCGGAGAATTTGTATTAGAGCATGTGTATAGGCTTGCACATTGAAAATTCTTGGTGGTATTGTAATACTCGTTTAATTACGGAGCTTTGGTTTACATAAATTTCTAATTTCTAAAAGAATGGTTAGATGTAATTTTTTAAGATCTAAGATGGCGTGTGTTTTTTTTTTATAATGTCTTTAACGGCTCTGGAAACTAGTCCTTTTGAGCCATTCGTTATTTTTTTTCTTTATATTCTTTATTTTAATGAAGGGATGATAGATGACGATGAATCTGTGGTCGACTTCATAAGCTCGCGCGTTGCCGCCAAAATGACCATGGACGAGTTAACTTGAACCAAAACTTATGTTCTGTTATCGTATTTATTTGAGATTTCTGTTACGTCGGTCGCTTTACGCAACTGTTTGGTACACAATCTGTACGAAATTATGTCACAAATATCACTAAAACCATTTTTTTACGAATTTTAAATACGACGAAACACAACAAGAGCAATGGCGGCAAGCAAACTCTGGCGTGTGTTTCTTCCGGGAGTGTTGCCATATCCCGAACGAACTGACATTAAAGAACGGAAGCGTAGACACATGTGATTTTTATTGGATGTGGTTTTGGTAGGTATGATGTATTGCGCCGACCCCAAATATAACGGAATAATAATAGATAACAAGATGTATTGCAACTTCCACTTCAAAACAGTATATCTTCTTGAAAATTAAAATATGTCTAAAATGAGCCTAACGCTTCTACCGTATAAAACAAAACGGGCCAACTTTTTTAGGTTGGTGTGCGTGAGGCGTCATACAAATTATATCTGTATATCTTTGACTATTTACATGTGGACTGGTTACGCGTGTCATTCTACTAACAAACATTTCTGCCACTTTTTACGGGGGGCGAGGTAACATGAAATCCACAACTTTGGATTTTATTCCCCACAACTTTAGATTATAATTTTGAATGTTAAAAATCATGAAAAGTAGTCTCGTGTGAACCCCAAACGTTCTAAGTTCGAAGTTATTATTTCGCAATTATAGGCTGTCTTGTTTAGTGATAAGGTGTAAAATTGAATGTAAATGCACAAGATCAATTGTGCTTATACCGTGGCAGAGGGGAAATACTACCGCAAGCCTAGTCCTTATAATAATTAGTCAAAGGTGTATATGGATAGAGTTTAGAGGCCAATACTGGTTGAAATTTTATTCGATGCTTTCTTAGCTTCGACTGTCAATCTTGACATATAACTTATCCAAGCAGTATACAATGCTGTACAAACACAACGTTATATCGTGCGTTCGCAACTCTGTTGCGAATGTTCGTCAGTCTAGCTTCTGAGGATGCTCCCTGGTGAAACGAGACACGTGTAGAGTATAATTATTTGGTGATTAGATTGTATTACATTCTGTGATACAACTTTGTCTACTATTTAGAAGCAGAAATTACGATACCACCGTCTCACGGATTTCCGCAAATTAACGCCTGGTTCAATATAATAACAAAATCATAGTCAACATAATTTATTCAATATAGGAGCTTGAAGCACGCTTGTTAAACGTCAAATCTTTTTTTGAAGTTACCACCAATGGATCAGGATAATGACGATGGAATTGGTAGATAACTAAACACATACATAAATATGAAGAGCGCTCGATTGCGTGGTGGAACTTCGGTATTGGAAACAACCACTAAAGTTGAGCAATATCAAGTCCAGTGACCGTTTTAGTTTTATTTCATCTCGAGCACTTGCGTTCTTCTGAAGGAAAGCAGTTTATCCCGGATAGATTCCATAGAAGGAGGCCAATTAAAGCGGCTTGAATTTCTTGACACCAACTTGCGTAAACCAATCCAAACTGGGCTTACGTATTAAGAGTATAGCCCACTCCCTCTCACACTTGTCATCGTCGGCCCGATATCAGTCTGTAGTGAACCTGCTTGCTATGCCAAGGGTCGCGGGTTCGAATCCCGTAAGGGACAAATATTTGTATGATGAATATGAATATTTGTACCCGAGTCATGGATGTTTGTATCTATATTTATGTATTCTACCGCCGAGCATGCGGAGAGGATGAAGAGACTATGGAACATATCCTTTGTGACTGTGATGTCTTGGCGGCAAAACGCATGTGCCTCCTCGGAGATGGATACCCAAAACCGGGAGACCTTAGGTTTCTTCCCCTCAATGGTGTTGCCTCCTTCATTGACCATGTATTTGAAGGGTGAAGAAAGTTGGGGCTAACACAAAAGATCCCACTGGGTCGAAGTGTTGCTGGCTTGCCAGCCCCCACAACAAGATAAGATAAGATAAGATATGTATTCTATATCGTGGTCTAGTCATCATAACACAAGTCCAGGCTAGATTCTGGTACTTTAAATGTGACTAGATAATTTGTATATGTTGATAATTTCTGAGGTCACTAGCTTATAGTTTATTTACTTTACTGTATAGTATCAATTATTTTATTAAATAGACTATGTATTATTGTATACATAACTTTAGCTTAAGAATTTATATTGTAATAGTTATTAAGTCGTGTTATGTTGTAGAGTTTCTGGCCGCATCTTCTCTACAGCGACAACACGTTCCGACGCGGTGGTAGCTTTAAAAAAGATTTGACGTTTGATAAGTGTGCTGTAAGCTCCTATATTGAATAAAATTATATTGAATTGAATTGAATTGTGTGACAATGTCCAAGATATTTATTTATTTACTTTTTCAAAAGGCCTTTGCCATGCAGTGAAATCGTACTTAACATGAGGTAGACGTAAATACATATAACTATTAAACATGACTCTCACCTCCAAGTAAGAAAGGCCGACAACCCTGCTATACATCAGACAGACGTACGGCAGACTCGCGACGCGGCAGAAGAAGAATGTCAGCAGCATCAGGATGCCGTTGACGAGGTACGCGCGGGAGGCCTTCAGCTTCAGCCGCGAGAGTATCCCGCGGAGAGACACGAAGGGGGTCGATAGCTCCATGAGGTACACGAAGCCGAAGACACAGTCACCGAGGCCGCCGCGGAGGTACTGGCGGCAAGGTCACAGAATTTATAATACAAACTTCTATTCACATTACGACGTGCGAGCGCGGACGGAGGATGGAGGGTGCAATGTAAAATAATACCTATTTCAATACCGATAGAGTTCACAGAAAGCTCCGTGTGGCTCCGTCCTTCGCCCGTGGGGCCCGTAAATACTCTCTGTCAACTCTATCGGTATTGAAATAGGTATTATTTTACATTGCACCCTTCGTCCTCTGTCCGCGCCCACACTTCATAATGTTAATAGATTTTAATACAACTCGCAGAAGATAACGAAGATATTTACTGTTTCGATGATAGGTCTAAGCACAAAATGGAAATAAACTGTGGAACAGGGTGCTTCAGACCATCAAACTGAACAACTTTTACTATAAGACAAACTTTGAAAAAAAAGTGTTTTCTAATTTCTAATAAATTTCTTTTTTGGCAACCTTCTTTTTAAAATCGTATGAAGTGTTGGATAGCTCTTGTAACGTAGAATAAAATGAAAATTATAACGGATGCTGTTTATTTCTTTCTTTCGCCTCAAGAAGCTATGATGCTCTCGAGGGCTAGTAGTTGTGTTAATAGATTTTCGATGTTGTTGTGTGCGCCGGCCAATCGAATATAAAAAACTTTGACTATTTATATGTGGACTGGTTATACATGTAATTCTACTAACAAACATTTCTGCCACTTTTTGCGGGGGGCGAGGTAATAAGAAATCCGCAACTTTGGATTTTATTCCCCATAACTTAAGATTCTAATTTTGAATGTTAAAAATCATGAAAAGTAGTCTCGTGTGAACCCCAAACGTTCTAAGTTCGAAGTTATTATTTCGCAATTATAGGCTGTCTCGTTTAGTGATAAGGTGTAAAATTGAATGTTAATGCACAAGATCAATTGTGCTTGTACCGAGGCAGAGGGGAAATGCTACCGCAAGGCTAGTCCTTGTAATAATTAGTGTCTTTTGCGGACATAAATGGGAGTTTTGAATAAAACTCCAAAATACTGATTAACTTTCTATTTGGAAAATAGTTTAACAGAGTAAAATAAATTCGATGCTGTTGCTTCGACGGATGGAAAAAAAGTGAAAGATGACAGGTAGATTTAAAAGATGCGAAGTAAAATCTCTGTCTTGCTGGAGTAGCAATCTATGCAGCTAGCGCGATTGCTAATCGATTTTCATAGGCGTAAACATCCTCCCCGCGTTGAAAGGCTGGTCTTTCAATAGCCTTAAATCTGGATATCCTCAGCCGAAGGCAATGGGCAGAGACGGACCAAAGGTCTTCGTATACAGCCACGATTTGTTTTGATATCGGCTACTCGGGAGATCCCGTCAGGTCCAGGAAACAGACGAATAACTCGGCCGAGTCGCCAGCATAATGGAGGTACATAGTCTTCTTGCAGCAACACCAGATCTCCAATTTGTAGCTTGGTAGTGTTTGCCTTCCACTTCGTCCGCTGCTGTAGCTCGGAAATATACTCTCGTTGCCATCTTTGCCAAAAGTGTTGGCGAATTTGTTCTAGACGCGCGTAGCGCTGAAGTCGATTCTCATTCTTATTCTCCAGGGCAGGGGCTGGCAGTGCAGTTAGTTGTCTTCCAATGAGAAAGTGCCCTGGGGAGAGGGAAAGGAAGTCGTCAGGAGATGTGGATAATGGGCACAAAGGACGGCTATTAAGAATTGCCTCCACTAGCGCAAATAAAGTTGAGATCTCCTCAAAAGTTAAATGGGTGTTACCCATTACTCGTTTAATGTGATGCTTTGCGGATTTTACCCCGGCCTCCCAGATGCCGCCAAAGTGAGGAGCATAAGCAGGCGAAAAAACGAACTTTATTCCCTGTTGACTTGCGAACTCAAACAGAGGTGAAGCATTTGATTTTAAAAACTGATTAATTTCTTTTGCTGCAGACACAAAATTTCGACCATTGTCGCAAAATATTTCTACTGGCCTACCCCGTCTCGAAATAAATCTTCTTAACGTCATAATAAACGCATTTTTAGTCAAATCACTAACTGCCTCAAGATGCAGGCACTTGTACCTTAGGCATACAAACAGACATAGGTAGCACTTAATGACTTTGGCTCCGCGTCCCTTCCTATTTATGATTTGAAATGGGCCGGCGAAATCTAATCCCACAGAAAGAAAAGGAAAGTTGGGATTAATACGCTGAGAGGGTAGGTCTCCCATTTTGGAATAAAGCGTCTTGCCCTGAAGACGTCTACATCGTACACATTTATGAACAGTACGACGAGCAAGATGCCTACCATTTATTGGCCACAGCCTATCTCTAATGATTGACAACAGTAGTTGGGGTCCAGCGTGCAGATTTCGTAAATGTTCATGCTCAAAGATAATCTTAGTTAGATGATGCGATGCATCTAGCAGTATTGGGTGCCTCTTGTCGTATGTATAATTGGAGGCATCTATTCTTCCGCCGACTCTAATTAAACCACTATCGTCTAAATATGGTGATAGAGACAAAATTTTGGATTTTGGATTTAAAGATTCCCCTTTATGTAGGGTTACTTGTTCCAGCTTGAACGACTGACCCTGAGCCACCTTGCAAAGGTATCGAAAAGAATCGTCTAACTCATCAGTAGACAAGCCATTAAGTCGTTTTTCAGTTGGGTTCCTAACATTGTAAATGAACCTTTTTACATAAGCCAGCGATCGTTGAAGTTTGTTCAAACTAGAATATCTTTCAAAATTCACTATAGGTTTCCCGGTAAGTCCCAGGTAAGTATAGGTAAGTATGGTGTTTGTTTTGATTTCAGGTAATGGTATTTCATTTTTTCGATTTAGAATTGGCCATTCAGCCTCATTTTTAGATAAAAAGCTAGGGCCTGACCACCACAACTCCAAATTTAGTAGCTGACTGGCATTGACACCACGAGATATTAGGTCAGCTGGATTTGTAGCAGTGGGCACGTAACGCCATGAAGAAGAATCAGTGTTTTCTAGTATTTCGACTACCCTGTTGGCTACAAAAGTTTTAAGCTTGCCTGGGCTGCTATTAAGCCATCCCAATACTACGCTGGAATCACACCAATGTACATACCGAGAAGGTTTGCGTCTCAGCGAATCTGTTACGGTTGTGCATAACTTAGAGGCAAGCAGAGCAGCACAAAGTTCAAGGCGCGGTATAGTCGTAGGCTTCAATGGGGCTACTTTAGATTTGGCGCATAAGAGCTTCACTGTCACATTATTTTTAGAATCTAAGGCCCGCATGTAAATGCAAGCGCCGTATGCACACTGGGAAGCATCGCTGAAGGAATGCAACTCAATAACCTTTGCAGAGTTACCCAAGACGGTTCTCGGAACTCTCAACTTTTCTATGTAAGGTAAATTTAAAGCGAATTCATCCCAAGCCTTCTTAATAACATGGGGTACAGGTTGGTCCCAATCCACTTTCTCTAACCATAATTTTTGCAATAGCATTTTAGGCTGAATGATACATGGACTTAATAGTCCCAAAGGATCAAATATCTTAAATGAATTTGAAAGATTGAAGCGTTTTGTAACTTCTTTGTTTTGAGGAGGCATTGAAATAGGAAAATGTAAATTATCTGATTTAGGATTCCACCCGAGTCCGAGGGTGCACGACGATTCACTTATTGTTAAATTGTCTTGATTATCTAAAGAAGAACCTTCAAGAACGGCACTCACGTTAGACTTAAACTTTCTCAGTTTAAAACAACCTGTTAGTAAAGCCCTTGATACAGAAGATTTGATAGAGCGCAATTCTTCTACGCTATCTGATCCG
The DNA here is from genome assembly GCA_963924505.1 of Agonopterix alstromeriana. Taxonomy (NCBI): domain Eukaryota; kingdom Metazoa; phylum Arthropoda; class Insecta; order Lepidoptera; family Depressariidae; genus Agonopterix; species Agonopterix alstromeriana. The sequence goes on from OZ004681.1 coordinate 13,588,563, forward strand.
GTTATTAAATCGTCAATGTAGAAATCGTTTTGTATTATAGTCTTAATTTTGTCTGTACTCTCCTCTCCTATCTGTATTATGGTTTTAATTTTGTCTATACACTCCTCCCCGATCTGCCAAAGACATCGTGTACTCAAATAACTCGCACTTGCGGTGCCGTAAGTAAGAGTATTTAGTTGCCACGTTTTGATCGGCGCAGACTCATCTTCTCTCCATAGAATAAGCTGCAATTTACGATCTTGCTCATGAACTATGACTTGCCTGTACATCTTCTCTATATCCCCAGTTAAGATGTACCGGTACTGGCGCGCTCTTATTAATATCGAGAAAAGAGAGTTCTGCATATTTGGGCCGATCATTTGGATGTCATTGACAGAATAGCCGGAGGAGGAGGGATTTGAACCGTCGAACACCACTCGGAGCTTAGTAGACTCGCTGCTCTCCTTGATAACAGCATGGTGACATAAAAAATAGGACGGTATTGGTATATATTTTGGAGATTCGGACAGGTGTCCCAAATCTCTATACTCCTTAATAAAATCCACATATTTAGATTTCAAATGAGGAAGCTTTTGGAATCTCCTTTCTAAACTAATTAGACGCTTTTTAGCAGCATAGTAGGAACTACCAAGGCAGTCCGGAGAATCAATTAACGGCAAGCGAACACAAAATCGGCCAGTTTCTAGGCGAGTTGTGTGGGTTTGGTAATGCTCCTCACATGCCTTCTCGCTTTCGCTCAAAATTTGCCTTTTGGGCAGCTCTTCGATCTGCCAAAATTTCGTTAATAGCTCATCGATTTCAGAATAGTGGGATGAATTATTAGTATTTGTTGTCACCGCGTGATTGCAATGAATATAAGTACTACTAGGATTTGAAATATAAGGGCCAGAAATCAGCCAACCTAGTTTTGAATTTATTAGTTTAGGGCTTTTGTAGCCCAGTGAGTGTTGTTCGCTGCCTAATATATCCCAAAAAACATCGGCTCCAATTAAAATATCTATTGGAGCGGGATTATAGAAAGTAGGATCAGCCAATTTAATATTTTTAGGCAAATTTAATTGCGTTATGTCTATGGCTGCCTTGGGCAACTCGCCAGTCAACTCATCCAGCACGAAGCAGGATAGAAGCACATCAAATGATTTCGAACTTGAACTTATTTGGGCAGAACAACTTTGTACAACTTTATTCGCAGAGTTGTTGCCAATTCCAATAACATTTAAGGCGTGTATAGGAGTTGAATCTAGACATAGCCTTTCCTTTAAAGATTTTGTTATAAAAGAGGATTGACTCCCACAGTCCAGAAGGGCACGCACCCTTTCAGATCGTTTTGTGATAGGATTGGATACAGTTATCAAAGCTGTTGAAAGAAGCACCTCTGTAGTATTCGGCTTACAAAAAGTCACTACCGGTCCAGACTGTACCGGTCCAGACTGACCATCATCCTGCATTGAGCTGCCTAAACGCAAATGCAGAAGAGTATTATGTCTCATCTTACACTCTCGGCATGGACCCATACAACACTTGTGAACCGGATGACCTTGTCTTAAGCAATTAATACACAACTTGTATTTCTTGACGTCAGCTATTCTCTCGGACATACCTTTAGACTTAAATGTTGGGCAATCATAAATATTGTGATCCTTATCACAAATTATACATATGAACGCTGATGACTGCTCTTGATTATTGTTCGAACCAGTAAACGTCTTTATATAGGGCGCGCGCGGTGGCCTCTGGTTGTTTGATTGATTGTTATTATTAAATACATGAGGAGTAGGACGTGGAGTAGGATTAGTAAACCTTAGAGCATTGTTTTCATATTTGTTTCGGTTTAACGATTCGAGTACATCAGCTCGATCGATTAAAAATTGCCTGAATTGTTCGAGCGTAGGGACCTCGTTGTAACTATTACGCTGTTCCTCCCATTTCATGAGAGTGCGAGCATCGAGCTTGGAGCATATCATGAAGATCAACAGGACATCCCACTGGTCAGTCGGTTGGCCGAGACTAGAGAGAGCGCGCAAGTTCTTGGCTACGTGATCGACAAGGAACCTCAACGCCTTTTCAGATTCGCGTGTAAGCGATTGAATGTTAAATAAAGAGTTTAAATGGTGATTGATAAGCAATCTTTTGTTGTCGTACCGTTCAAGCATTAGGTCCCAAGCTTCCTTATAGTTATCTGCGGAAACCTCAAGGTTGGACACCACTCTGGCGGCGTCGCCTTCAAGAAACGACAAAAGATAGTGAAATTTGTGAATAGATGGAATTCGAGTATTAGTATGGACGACTGACGTAAATGTGTCACGGAACTCCAGCCAGCGGAAATACGCGCCGTCGAATTTAGGTATTTGCATTTGTGGTAATTTAAAACCCAGTTCGCGGTCATGATCGTGACGACATTGAGCTTCATGAGAGGGTTGCTGTTCTGATGATCTTTGAATCTTATTTTGTATCTCAATAATATTTTTTGCAGCAGCAATATTACTTATTATATCCTGCTCAATTTTATCACGCTCATTAACCTCGAAATCCATTTGATCACTATTTAACACCTCTATTTCAGATTGCAAGTCATCAAACTTCGCTGACAAACCTTCCAGTTTACTAAGCTTGAGGGTTAATTCAATTATCTCAATGCTCGACATTGTTTCTTGTTTCGATATTTTATCAACATAATTTTTAAATTTTGTTAATTGTCCCTTATAGGAGCTACGTTTTGTATATAAATCCTTAAGCTTAGCTTTTTTACTTTCAATGGACTGCATTGTAAACAATCCAAAATAATTACCACTTAACCTATCGTATCGATTTGTCACAGATCCGTGCCAAAAAAACCAATTAGAAATCGATCGTGTCCGGAATGTAACTATACGAAGGGTTAAATGATCTTTGAACGCTGAAAAAACAGTTTACTAGCGGTCTTAAAGTCTCTGACCACCTCAAAAGAGCCTATGGTCGTGAATATACCGCCTTATAAATACTAAATACTGACCCCGCTTCAAATGTACGCTTGAAAATATAGTTTCTGGTTGTAGAAAGTTTCTGAATACCCCAGAAGCGATTATGGTCGTGATTATATGAATATAAAATGACTGTTACTTACACTCAATTATTAATTACAACCAACAACTATTATCTTGCAATGAAACGTACAACGCTTATCAATAACGTTAGTTATTAACGTTTATCAATAACGTTAAAAATAACGTTTAGTTTATAATCTATGTTTAAGTATATTATGAATCATATGAATGTTTGTCAGCAAAAAATAGGAATAAGTTAGAATAATGAAGTTATTTTTAGCTCACGCTCCTCGCTTGGCGACACCGTTGCCGTTGACCAGGGAACCGGTTTGCTTGCACTGATGATGAGTAGGTATGCACCAGCACCCAAGCGTTATCGGCCGCGATGCAATCCTGGAATTTATTCGGCAATACTATGTTAATAAACTGGAGTGCGATTTTTGAAATTCATAGGTTGAAATCAGCGGTAGAAAATGACCTAAAAAGTGTGAAGTTTGTGTGAATTCGATCGTGATTTCGAATCTCACGATTCAAGAATAACACCTCTGTAGATTATAACTATGAACAAAGATTTTGTTTGGTCTTCGCTTCGCTGATGTGATAACTATGAATGTCTTTAAGTACTTTCTAGGTACCTACTTATAGATTTTAAACGAGGAAATTATTTCGAAAATCTAACCTTTACTTAAATAGGTAGGTATATGAAATGTATTGTTAACTGCTAAGTACGCAGCAAAATTACGTTAAATTGCGCAAGTGGAGGAGCTAAACTATGAATCTATGTGATTATTAGGATACGGAAGGGTTTTTATGATAGGTAGTGAGTGTGGGAAACAAAGGAAGGGCACTTATCTCGTATGATGTCTTCTTTGCACGGGGAAACTGCTTTAGCTGCCTTTCTGCCCGTCTCATGCGACTCCCAACGTTCAGGCGCCACGATTCCTCGCTACAGGGTCTGCTGGACTGGTTCCAAGGGCTTGATGGTTGACTCAAGCACGTGGCTTCGCAGATCCTTTGTTCTTTGGTTCTTTTTGACCGTGCAGATTTTTAGCGCACGTTCTTCAAGCGGTCGCCAATTTATGTCTTTTGCGGACATAAATGGGAGTTTTGAATAAAACTCCAAAATACTGATTAACTTTCTATTTGGAAAATAGTTTAACAGAGTAAAATAAATTCGATGCTGTTGCTTCGACGGATGGAAAAAAAGTGAAAGATGACAGGTAGATTTAAAAGATGCGAAGTAAAATCTCTGTCTTGCTGGAGTAGCAATCTATGCAGCTAGCGCGATTGCTAATCGATTTTCATAGGCGTAAACAATTAGTCAAAGATAGAAAATGATAATTATTAATTCCGATACTCACAACAATAACCAAGAATCCAAACCCTCCAATGAACAAGTGGTGCATCAGTATGACGGGCTCGTGCCTGCAGTAGTCCAGGAACGAGGTCCGCGCCACCTTCTTCACCACCCCTCCGTCCCCCGCAGAGAGCGTCGGGTCACCGTTCTTCGACAGCTTCTTCTGGATTTTAGACTTTATGCTGTCCACGTTGGAGTACATTTGGACGTGTACCTGCAGTTTTAAAACAGTTTATAAATTTTAAAGATTTGTATATTAAATCTGGAGGAAAAGGGAAGCTCTTTCTCGGCCAATTGAAACGTTCTTAGGGTCAATTCGCACTGAAAGAGCAGCGGCCGGTAGCGTGCGGCATTTTACCTATCATATTGAACTTAATCTGCAGTGAGATAAGATAAAATGACAGTTGAGGTGACAGAAAAGGCAGCCACGCCGCGGCGCGCGGCGGTCGAACTGTCGTTCTATCCCGTCATTTGGAATTTTATTGTATCTCACTGTAGATAAAGTTCAATATGCTAGGTAAAATGCCGCGCGCTGTAGGTCGCTGTTCTTCCAATGCGAATTGACCCTTAGCACGGAATCAATACTAGTTACCTACCGGTACAGAAGGATTAATTACTTCAGAAACAGATTTAAATAAATAGCGACTCTCTCTGCACGGCAATAAGGTGCAAAGTTATTCGCACCCGTCCTATCGTACAATTCGCGAATCGAGGTCTCGGGTGACCAGAGGGCTGGCAGCTACCTCGGCCAGCGAATCAGTCTGGATTCGGCCGGCGCCTGCAGTCGGCCTGCAGTCGGCCGGCAGTCGGAGTCTATGGTGTATTTAGGGATGGGCCTCTTTAGGTTGGCTTCGGCCCTATGTATGCCTCCCAAAGACCGGGTCCCAGTGGACCCGTGCATCTTTCATGTACCAACATAATAATAATAATAGAGCGCTCACCATGTACATAGACCATATGTCATAGAAGAAGTAGGCGGCGCCGAACCAGGCGTACGCCTCGGACATGAAGTGGGAGGAGCGCATGATGTCGCGCGTACACGACCACAGGCAGACCACTGCGCCCGTGATGCATGAGAGGCCTGCCTGCACTGCTGACACCGCCCTACAGAACAAATCAGATACACATATTAAGAAGATATATCTGCGAGGACAAACGAAATTTGATCCTATTTTCAATAATAACCAATTCGGTATGTCAAGTTTTATTTTGGAGAATGAAAGCTGAATCGAAAACCATTTCGAGAGCATTGTCTCAATAGCAATATTTTTTTATGTCAGAGATTTTAAAATGAAAGGATTGTAGATATTTTTAATAAAATTACGTCGTTATTCGGTTCTGTAAACTCCTTGATAAACTAAAAATCAACATAAAGTAACTGACCACTAAGAAAAAATATACAGGGTCCAACTTAATATGCTGACAGTTTTTTGAGAAAATGAGCAGACCATGAAACTGAACAACTTTCTCTATGGGACCAATGTCGAAATCGCGAAAAATAAATCTGCTGTTCTATAGTAAACTGAAATCTTACTTGACCCAATTGTATGGGACAGTGGATTTTTTTTCGCAATTTCGACATTTATCCCATAGAGAAAGTTGTTCAGTTTGATGGTCTGATCATCTCCTTAAAAAAGTGTCATATATTCAATATGTCAGAATTTGACATTTGATGTTGCCGTTTCTGTTTCTAGCATAGAGTTAGAAAGAGAAGGCAGGTGATTTTTATTTCGAATGATTTTTCACGACCACTTTTGCCATTTACAAATTACAGTTAAATTTGTATGCTTATTATAATAATTTGTATGATAAACTCAATGAATTAAAAAAGTTATTAGTTTGTTAAAATGATGTCTTCCATCCGTTAAAAATTTTAAATAAAGAAAAAAAATTTCATACCGAATTTTCTTTTTCAGTTTATTTACGTAATACAATCTATCGTTGTACTGGCCATGTTGGGTTTGCCATAATCGTCTCGCTCTTGGCAGGCGAATTGGCGAATGAAGTTGAATTGAATGTGTGTACTCAGAAGATGCTACTGCACATACTCAGGTAGATCCATTAGTAGTTAGGAAGATGGGATATATGGGATGGTGGTATTCTTAGCCGCCGCCGCCGCCGTGTGTGTCGGATATCCAAATAAATAATTTTTCTTTCTTTCTTTCAAACCGATGGCCGATGAGGCCGAGGAAATCACAACGAGGAAAATCAATGCGTCACATACGGTATGTCTACGAGTCCGCACCCCGTTTCTTATCGTGCGGGCCCGCCCGCAGGCGGTGGTAAGCGCACATTTTACTTATATTACTGGCTACACTCGGTGTGTCACTAAGCAACATTACACAAAGCCTGCAATGTAAGGTGACCGCTACAACGACCGCTTTTTTTCGCTCGCGGCGGCTACTGAGACAACAGTGTATTTGAATCGTTCCTCGAAATATTTAAAAATTTGTTGGAAATATTTGATCCTTTGTAGTAAACTTAGTATCATTTTAAAAAGTGTGTCTCAACCAAAATTTTGGCGCAAACCGTATAAAAATCCATAAACTAAATTGGAAGATATATCGAAAAACAAAAACTAAACGGCAGAAATTTAAAATTGAATCCTGACCTACGGCAACATCGATGATCAACAAGCGACACGACGGGTGACCTCCTGCGCACCGGTCAACGACCTCCGATACCCGAAACCGGCCGACTCCATCCGGAAGCTGACGACCCATCCTGCTACGAGCCGTCTACGCGGTAAACGCCGCCGCGCCCCGCCCACTTGTGCTACAAGTGCTACGCATCGCTACGGGAATCACGACTGTGCGTATTTATTTTTGATTTGATACCTACTTGGTCAAAAGAAATGGCTTTTACATGTGTTAAATGTACGAAACACATACTAAATAGAGAGTTCTTGTCATGCTCATTGTGCGAATACAATTATCATCTAGATTGTGGTAACGTATCAGCAAAAAGATATTATCTCATGACGAAGGAAGACAAAGCGAAATGGAAATGCGCTCCATGTATTCGTATTTCTCGCGACATAAATACACCGCTAACAACACGTTCCAGAGTTTTATCTCCAATATGTAATGATAATACACCTCAGAGTAACTATACATTAAACGTATCAACGGAAAATTCGTTTGAATCATTAGATTCTGAAGAGACTGAAGATTGCACAGAAATACATACTTTGAATAGAAGCTGTCCAGATCTGAGATTAAACTCATTGGATAACATGGAGCAGCTACAGAATAAAGTGTTAGAATTGCAAGAGAAACTACAAATTGCCGACAATCAAATAGATATTTTAGTTCAGGAAAATTACCAGTTGAAAGACGATGTTATAAAGTGCGAATTGAAAATTAAACAGCTTTCTAAAATCTGTAAATCTGATTTTAAAAACGTAACACATAGGAAAAAACTAAAAACGTCGAAGAAAACGCAACTAGACTTCTCTGTGCAAGATGGTGAGCAGAGTCTTATTAAAGACAAAATTTCGGACAGTATTACTTTCGACAAAAATCTGAACTCCAATACATCCTCACAAAATCCAAACACTACTGAGATGCAGCAGAAAACGGATTCGTTACACCTTACACCGACAAATGACGCCGGCGCTGTTAAGCAGCCAAATCCTAAACATAAATTAATAGTTGTAGGAGATGAGCGTTTGACAGGCTTATCAGCTGATTTGCTAGAATCAAGAAGAGGGAAATGGAATGATGTTTATGCACCATCAGCATCTATAATGCCAAACGCGAGAAGTTCTCAAATTCTCGATTATTGCTCGAAACTGGACGAAAATCTTACAAAAGATGACGTTCTGATTCTTGGTATAGGAACCTATGATAAAAACCCAGAACAATTATATATTGACTTATGTGTATTGTTGAGTAAGCTGAAAACTCCTCAAATTGTTATTTTACCTGTTTTATCTAACCGGTATTTGAATGTTAAAACCTTAAACAATCATTTGAAACTTTGGACAAGAGGTTTTGAAAATTGTCTCTTTCTGGAAGACAGGGATCGTATCCCTATAGGAAATCGTGGTTACTTAAACTCAATTTGCTTTAAAATAAATATTCTTTTGGATAGCCGCCAGTACGAGAAACAATTCTTGAATTTAGAAAGTTTACGAATTCTTTTAAAATCGCGACATGTAGAGACCAAAAATCCTAAAAATCCATCACCTCACAAGCATAGGAAGGGTACCATTCCATATTATTTTGGTGCAAAAACGCCCGATATATCTGAGCAAAAAAGTATTTCTCCACCAGCAAATAATATACCTGCGAACAAACCAAAAAAAGGTACCATCCCGTACTATTTTCCAAATACAAATAGAAACTCGATAGATGGCAGCCTTTTTTTTCGGACCCTACCTAAAAACTAAAGCCAATAAAAAGAGAGCTCCCCCTCCCATTGTTACGCACAAAAATCAACGCTCAATTATTGCTCACCTAAACGTTCGTAGTCTAAATAGGTTTAAAGCTTCGCAAATTGATGTCTGGCTACAGAGTAAAGAGGGACGCCGTGTCCAAATATTATGTTTAACTGAACATCAGAAATGTGAGGAAGAGCTCAAATCGACGACTCTCTCGGACTTTAAATTGGCAAGCTGCTACTGTAGGGCAAAAAGACAAAAAGGAGGAGCCTGCATTTTTGTGAGAAATAATGTATTATTTACTGAACTACCCAATGTCAAATCATCATCTTTTAAATATGTCTTTGAGTCATGCGGAATCATTGTTAGTGGCGTTTGTATTATCTGTATTTATAGACCTAAATCCGAGCGTAAAGATAACTTTATAGAAAAGTTAGACGTGTTATTAGATACACTATTCAGAAATTGCACAAATCGGAAGTTGATATGCTGCGGCGATTTTAACATTAATATTTTAAAAACCGGTACTGAAACTAAAGAATTCCAAAACACACTAAAATGTTATAATCTGGTCACTCATATATCTGAACCTACTCGGATAGCCGGAAATTCCAGTTCGTGCTTAGACAATATAATAAGTAATATAAAATTAAAGAACGTAAGAGTGTGTGAATTGGGTCTCTCTGATCACACACTCCAGCATGCAGAGATACCTTTCAGGGCAGATACAGTCAAACAACGGAAACAGTCTAAATTGGTACGTAACATAAGGGATGTATGCCTCCAAGCTCTAAAGAAAGACCTGAAACATACTTCATGGGAGACTGTAGCAAAATCCGAAACCGTAGAAAAAAGTTTTAATTGTTTCCATGACATACTAAAAACTTCATTTAATTCAAACATTCCACTCATAAGGGTACAAAGCGGTGGCTCACAAGTCAGTAAAAGTTGGGTAACACAAGATATAAGGAAATTGTGCGTAATAAAACGGAACCTATATATTAACTCTAAAGAGAGTAAGGATCAATGTGTAAAAGATCGCTACCGATCATATAATTCTATGTTAAAACGGGACATCAACTATGCTAAAAGGAAATTTAATGAAAAAGCAATTTTACAATCATCAGACAAAGTTCGGGCAACTTGGAATCTAATCAATAGGGTAGTAAATGGCCGAGGCAACGATACTGAAATTGATATGATTGGGATGACTGATGGAAACCAGGTTGCAAATGCATACAACGAAGTGCCTAACTTATTGAATAAATTCTTCAGCAGCGTCTCCAGATCCGCTATCACTTCGACTGCTACAAAGATAGCATATTTGCCTGACTATCACCCACGTACAATGTTCACTAAACCAGTTAATAGAGAGGACATTCTAAAAGTGGTCAAATCCCTTAAAAGTAAAGCTTCACATGGCTATGATGGTATTTCCACAAAGGTACTTAAAAGTATAATCCAAGAAATTATTGATCCCTTACTTTTAATCTTAAATAAATCCTTGAGTGAGGGTATTTTCCCAAGTCGACTAAAAATGGCTCTTATCAAGCCTATCTACAAAGGGAAAGGAAGCAAGAAAGAGGTAAATCATTACCGCCCTATCTCACTTTTACCATCACTCTCTAAAGTTTTTGAGAAAATCATGGAAAACCAACTAAGGACTTTCTTTGCTTATAATGATGTCCTAGCAAAGGAGCAATATGGTTTTCGGAAGGGTGTTTCAACTGTTGACGCTATTCTAGATATGAATGACTACGTTACAAAAGCTATAGACGATGGAGACAATGTACTTGCCGTCCTATTGGACCTCTCAAAGGCCTTTGACTGCGTAGATTATGACATTCTTTTAGACATACTGACAAGATACGGGGTAAGAGGTATTAGCAATGATTGGTTTAAATCCTACCTGAACGGCCGGTCCCAAAGCGTTGTTGTGCCCATACCAAACTCTAAATCTAGGGTATTGGAAGATGTTATATCTGACGTAGAAAATATCGAACGGGGTATTCCCCAAGGCAGTATATTGGGCCCCTTGCTGTTCCTCCTCTATGTCAATAATTTACCAAAAATTTCGGACCAAAAAATTATAATGTTTGCAGATGATGTTTCTATTTTATTTCGCTTTAGGAGACATCCGGGAAATGAATTTATAGCAGAAGTCGAAAAATCTGTGACAAAAATAATAAACTGGTTTAAATCAATAAATTTACTAACTAATATCAGTAAAACAAAAATGATACATTTCAGGAACTATCACACTGCGGCCATAGATAGTGCTATTGTTGTGGATGGAAGTGTTGTAGAGTTAGTAGCAGAGTCTGAATTCTTAGGTCTCCACATTGACTCTAACCTAAACTGGAAGAGGCACGTGGAATACATGGAGGGAAAATTAAATAGCTTCTGTTATGCTCTAAGAAATCTGTCCCAACTGTCAACTCAGAAAGCAGCCCTTCAGGCATATTACGCATTCTTTCAATCACGGGTGATCTACGGTCTAGCTGCTTGGGGTGGATCTGTTGACATAGGTAGAGTCTTTATATTGCAGAAGAGGTGTGTGCGCATATTGGGTGGGTTGCGACGGCGTACAGATTCTTGTCGACCTGTGTTTAAAAAACTAAATCTTTTGACCGTTACAGCTTTATACGTTTTTGAACTATGCAAACTAGTACGTCGACACCCGGAAAATTTTCCTGATGCGCCTAGATTCGCTAGTACTAGATTAAATGTTCTCCATAAGCCCAAATTACCCTCTTGCCAAACTGCATTATTCAAGCGAAGTACTAAATATAATGCGGTCAAAGTATATAATGGATTGCCTTACGAAATGAAGACTCTTCCGGATGAGAAGTTTTTAAAGGACCTAAAAACGTTTTTAGTAAAAAAATGCCCATATAACCTAGACGAGTTTTTTGAAAGAGATAAATCCTAGCCTATTAGGAGTCAATTTTCAACCTCGCTTAAAAATGTTTTTGACTTACTCAACTTCATTTAAATGTAAATAATATTATATACAATAATGCAATGACTTAACGAATTAACTATTGAGTAATGTACCAAGTAAAATCAGACTTATTATTTTCCTACTTTCCTGTTGTGTATGTATAAATTTCAATGGACATTGTATTATATAATTTTGTAACATATTCTTATTATTCATTATTATCGATGTTGTAATTGTATAAAAATTGCCACACCCAAAATATGGGTAAAATTATGTTGAAACTGTGTAACAATGATGTATTATCTATTGTAAACATGTAATTTATCGCAATAAATATAAATAAAAATAAATAAAAACAAAAGTTTTGTCCTTAGGTGCGATTTTTGAAACTCACGTTGAGCTCAGCAGTTGAAAATGTCAAAATTACTATGGAGACATACATCTTTCTACTGCTGACTTGACTTTCAAAAATCGCACTCCAGAAGCCGCAGCATGTGATAAGGCTGTATCACGTCTTTTATCTCGTTCGTTCGCGTGCAAATAGAAAGAGAGCGAAGGTGTGATAGCGCTGTATCACGGCGGCATGCTACCCATGCAGGTCCGTCGCAGTTTACTCTTTTTTTTTTCGAAACGACTATTACAGCGCTGAAACGCGTTGAGGTTCGCACGTAAAACGCCTCATCTAGACAAGGTCTTCACTTTGGTGATCGAAAGCTCTGCTACTGCACCAACGAGCGACTCTAGTACTTACTTATTAGTAATATCCAGTACATCGCCGCTGCTTAGCCGGTACTTTGTTCTGAAGCGAGTTCCGATCGGTGTGAACAGAGCGACAACGTTCATCAGCTCGAACAGGCTCATGAAGTAGACGAGGCCGAGGAGCGTCAGCGCTCCACCCCGCGGTATTGAGATCCTGCAACAAAAGTTATCAGTATCAACCTCTATATCTACAGCGACAACACGTTCCAACGCGGTGGTAGCTTCAAAAAAGAATTGACGTTTAATAAGTGTGGTTCAAGCTAGCCTATATTGAATAAATTATTTTGACTTTTGACTTTGACTTTGACTTAAGCGACGTACTTCTGAGAAGAAGTCACAGAATAACAGAATAGAAAAGCCATCGACTCGTATATCGACACGATATCTGTATATGCAATTCAATTCAATTCAATTATACTTTATTGCACACCAAAACAGAACATACATTTGAATACAGATAAAGAATTAAAAGTAGGTACAAAAAAGGCGGTCTTATCGCTAAAAAGCGATTTCTTCCAGACAACCTTAGGGTAGAGGAATTAACAATCGAAAAAATAGGTAGGCGGTGTAGCTCAAAATTAAGAAATGGCAATGAGTGTATAAATATACTTGCAAATAATAAAATAATCTATAATAAATACATACATACATATCTTTTTATCTATATACATACATAAGTGACTACTACATACAACACGGAAGCAACTGTAAGAGGAAAAAAAAAAAAAAAACGAAATAAAAGTGAAGTTGAAAAGAAATCAGAGGTCAAGGAAATGATCTTTGACTTTGTATATGCTTGTGGTCCTTCTGAATATGCTGAGACTTTCTCTATGGCACCAACAACAAAATCGCGAAATAAAATCAGCTGTTTTATACAAAACTAAAAACCTACTCGAGCCAAATGTATGGGACAAAATCTTTCACTATGGGACCAACAACGAAATCGCAAAAAAAAAGTCAGTTGTCCCAATTGGGTCGAGTAGGTTTACAGTTTTGTACGAAATAACCTGATTAATTTTTGTCGCGATTTCAAGATAGCTTTGAAACCTGAGGAAGGACTTAACCCCCTCGTGGAATTGTACTTTTTTTGGATTATGTGTAATTATGTAACACCACTGGCTTTTCGGTGAAGGAAAACATCGTGAGGAAACCTGCATGCTTCAATTTCGAGGCATGTATTGTACCCACTGTCCATTACAAGTGGCGACGGGCTCACCCCCCTTAACACTGGACAGAGTTACGGTGCTAGTGAAACGTTGATGTTCTGTGGTTTCAGAATATCTCTGACTACCCCCTCGGGGAACATAGTCGTGAGCAAATGCTATGATATGCTGTATTATTAGTAACTGCTTTGTACTAATATTAATTAGGATAGCCACGAGCATACTCATATACATATCATAACAACTTTCCCTAAGAAACCTATAGGAAATTCTCAAAAAATTTTTTGCACTTTCCATACTAATCTGCAATCAGCTGATCGAACGTTTGTATGAAAAGTCGATAATTTTTTTGCGAATTTCCTTTTTCCTTTTTTTTAGAGAAAGTTGTTCAGTATCTAGGGTACAATCACCCCTTAAAGTAATGCAACTGTTTACCCTAACACCCTGTAGTTCTCCTAACTTCGTATTGTAATCAATAAATTTCACTTTCTAGTTGTAACACCACTGGCTTTTCGGTGAAGGAAAACATCGTGAGGAAACCTGCATGCTTCAATTTCGAGGCATGTATTGTACCCACTGTCCATTATAAGTGGCGACGGGCTCACCCCCCATCACATTGGACAGAGTTTCGGTATTACTGGTGAAACGTGGATGTTCTGAGGTTTCAGAATATCTCTGACTACCCCCTTGGGGAATATAGTCGTGAGCATATGCTTAGTTCAAACAAACAAAACATGTATATCGTCAGTAAATAAACAACCTAGAAACATAATTGTTGCATAAACTAAACACCGCCTGTCCTATTAACACTCATCTTTTTTAATCTGTTACGAAACTTGCTCTAAAAACACACTTATTACGGGGAAATAGAGTTTAAAAACTTGGCAATTATTTTAATTTGAACAATCATTGTTAAGGTGAAACGTATCACGTCGTGCTCCATAAAATCCTATTTAGTGAACATAAAACCATAAAATCATACAGAACACACATACATACACAGTCCTTCTAGTATTATAGTGACGGTTTTTTGAGGGGATGATCAGACCATTAAACTGAAGAAATTTCTCTATAGGACCAATATCGAAATCTAGAAAAAAGAGCTGACCCAGACATTTTGGTCGAATGTTTTTTTTTTGGAACATCTGTTTCTTTCGCGCTTTGGACTCGATGTCGGATCAATAGTATAGAAAGTTGTTCAGTTTTATTGTCTGATACATACATAAACTCACGTCCATAATCCCTTTCGGGGTGGTCAGAAACATTGCTACAACTACCATTTGTATTGATTGAAAACTGCAGCAAGGCTCACTTTTAGCACATTGAAGGTTTCAAGATGGGATGATGGTCTGATTATCCCCTTGAAAACCGTCAGCATATTAAGAAAGACCCTAAAATACTCAGGCTTATTATACTCAGGTTTTGAGTCCTCCCCTTTTTGTAGGACGCAACCGATTTGATCAGAATACGTCCTACGAGGGCGCACTTTAGCTCCATATATCTCTTTTGAACATCTGCTATCAATCATCCTCTCCATATGACACAACCGACGAAGCATACCTTTCTCTATTCTTGACGCAAAATCTTCTTTAAATTTACACCGATCTCTAATCACACAATCTCTCACCCTATCTCTCAGGGTAACACCACACATATTTCGCAAGGAACGCATTTCAACAGCATTAATTTTACTTTCATGCTTCTTCTGCCATACCCAGCACTCACTGCCATACATAAGTCTAGACACCAACAAAATCAATTGAATAAAAACGATACTTACTTTCAAGAATATACTTTGAACATCGTGAGGAAACCTGCATGCTTCAACTTCGAGGCATGTATTGTTCCCACTGTCCATTATGTGGCGACGGGCTCACCCCCCGTCACACTGGACAGAGTCAAGTCAAAGTCAATATAATTTATTCAGTATAGGAGCTTACAACACACTTATCAAACGTCAAATCTTTTTTAAAGCTACCACCGCGTCGGAACGTGTTGTCGCTGTAGAGAAGATGCGGCCAGAAACTCTACAACATAACACGACTTAATAACTATTACAATATAAATTCTTAAGCTAAAGTTATGTATACAATAATACATAGGTTCGGTACTACTGGTGAAACGTGGATGTTCTGAGGTTTCAGAATATCTCTGACTACCCCCTCGGGGAATATAGTCGTGAGCATATGCATGCATGCACTTTGCACAAAGATGATAGTTATAAAAGACTGTAACGAATATTTATTTATGCTGCAAAAAACAATACGATTAAATAGGTCGAGCATAACGCCCCAATTTTCCGAAAATGTCAGATTGTGTTGCCTTTATGTAAATATAATATTTCTCCCCAACTTAGAGCTATTTTGAATTAAAGAAACAGAGATTTGGAACACTTCCTCTTACTTATTCTTAGAACAGCTTTAGTAATGTCCAAGATATGTCGGATAGTAAATCTTTCTGATAAATAAATTATATTTGCAAATCAGAATTGGCCAGAAAGCCGTATAGGAATCGGTAAATATTTTCGTCCTTATTTGAAAAGAAGTATAAGTATGTAAATATTTTAGTTCGAAATATACAACGTGTTAATGAATAAGCGCAAAACCTCATACACCCCAACTGATTTATAGCAAAATAATTAGATTGAAACAATAATTTCATTATTTTTATAGTTAAAATTTAAAGTAATTCGCATTTTAAGTTTTGAGGCAAAAATGATTTGTTATCATTTCAGCAATGAATGAAAGCGCTAGTGTGCTCGTGGATACCTTTTAAGAATCTTGTTTTGGTAGTAAGTAGGGTGAGATTGCCCGAGCAGTGGGTTGAGATCCAGTTCAGTACATTTTAAATTTTACAAACAAATTATTTAATATTTTTAAAAAAATTACCTATGTTGAAACCATGATAATTCGATTCTGCTCTCGATTCTAAACAAACTACTTTCTAGTTTTGCGTTAATTCATTAACACGTTGTAGGTAGTCGTAGTCTTTGACTTTCATGAAACTCATGCAAATGCGCATTTATTACCCGACAGCGCCAGAAGGAGGGTTATGTTTTTCGAGCGTATGTATGTATGTGTGTAAGTATGTATGTATGTAAGTATGTTTGTATGTCTATTTCTTTGGCACGCCCTACAGCCTAAACGGCTTGATGGATTTTAACGTATGAGGTATCATTAGATTCGGAAAAATTGTGAGAGTGACATAGGGTATATTATTTCAAGATGGCGTCTACGAATTAAAAAAGAGAGGGGAATAAACAATTTTTTTTGTTAAAAATTCCAAATGGGAATCAAATGAAAGCTAGTGAATAGACGAATCCATATATATATATATATATATATTATATTAGTACTTTTATTTAAAAAGTATACAATAAACTAAATTATTAAGAAAAACAAAAAACCCGACTGCATAAAAAACCTACTAACTGAAAAGAGAAAAACAAGCTCTATAATCACTAATCAGCTATAAAAACTTTGTTTGAACAAATATAATTTGAATTTTATTAGGTACGTATTGCAGGCGGGGACCAACTAATAACCAACTAAAAATTTTTTTTGTCCCCGTTTGCGATACCTACCTAATTCAAATTATATTAGCTCAAACAAAGCTGATATTTTTAATTATTGTATGTGTCATAAAACATACCGGGTCCTTCTTTATATGCTGACACTCTTTTAAGGGGATGATCAGACCGTCAAACTGACCAACTTTCTCTATGGCACCAACATCGAAATCGCGAAAAAAAAACTGCTCATCTATACAAAACTGCAAACCTACGAGCCAAATGTATGGGACAGCTGATTTTTTTTCGCGATTTCGATTTTGGTCCCATAGAGAAAGTGGTTCAGTTTGACGGTCTGATCATGGCCTTAAAAAAAGTGTCAGGATATTAAGAAGGACCCTGTATATTCACCAATTATTATTTTTTATGATTTTTCTCTATCTTTATTTTTAATTTCAAAATAAAGTTTGCTATTGAAGTGGAGTCAAGTTATTGAATAAACACTTTGAGTGTTTTCATATAAAGTTTATATAGAGCGAAACGGTGCCCCTTATCAGCATGCGAAACTAACAAGCAATAAATAATAATAGTCATTATTACAAAGGTCGAAGTATGCGCTCGTGGAATTATAAATTTAGAGCTATGATGTGACCCGAGACTCCATCTGCGTGAAATATTATACCTATGTCCTTCCTCAGGGTTTAAGCTATCTACATACATAAATTCACGACCACAATACCTCTCCGGGCGTTCAGAAGCTTTGCTAAAAATACCAACTATCTTTATTAACACTTACGCTGCTAAGCTTAAAAATCATGATCCTAGCGCAGTGCTAAAGTTGACCCCCCACGTAAGTTGTGCGCACAGTCGTAACGATAAAACGATCAAAATGGCTCACCTTGTGGGTCACCCGCATAAGCGTAAGGTTAAGGTGACTCATGCTGTAAGTCATGAGCACAGGTGAATGCAATAGAACTTGACCCCCGTCGTAGGTCGTGCGCACTGTCGTAACGATAAATGTGGTTCGCGTCGTGGGTCACCCGCGCGGGCGTATAATTTTCGGTGAGCACAGTCGAAATGCAATTGAAACGACTCGTTAAGTGGGTTCTTCAACACTGCGGCCCACTTGTCGCGGACCTAGGACGTAGGTCGTCAGCAGCGAAAGTGTTAAGCGTACAGTTGTAGCAAGATCACTTTAACATTTCAGGTCTTTTGATAGAACGACGTGTAAAGTGGTAATACGGAGCTGGCCTTTGGCCGACAGAAAAACTGTATAAGAAACCTTTATCTATTTATGGCCTGGGCCCCTAGACAAAGTATCATTCGATTAGCGTTAACGACAATAGAAAATATAAAAATGTATGGACTTGACGTATGGTGACGAAACCAAACGTCAAAATCTTTCGATCGCTAATGTCAAATCCATTCATTCTGTCATTTTCTACTAGCGTCAACGCCAATAGAATGTCACTTTTTTAGATGGTGAACGGTTAATCTCCTCTAAGTAAAACGGAGTATTCAACTTCAAAAACTGACCACGACTCGATAATTTCATGTCTTTTCCACTACGCTGACATTGGCGGAATTATTGTGCCTTGACACAATAACAAAGGCCATAAAACATAAACATTACAGACGCCTGTCTTTCTATTACAGGATGTAAACTTAAATGATTGGGCTGCGTTCAGAACCTACGGGTGCGGTTGTTTGGTTGTTTTTCAATCTAAGGTACGGAACGAACAGTTGTTTTTCAACTCGCAATAAGGTACGGAACGATCCCGGTTGTTTTATAACCTCAAATTTTGACATTGACAGTAATATGGGCTTCCAGGGCTTCCATCATTTCGAAATACAATAAAAACTCATCTTCCATGCTAGAGAATCAAAAAGTTAATAAAAATAATCTGAAAAAACTAACTTTTATTCAAAATGAGCAAAAAGTCAAGTAACCACAGATAATCAAAGCGTCAGTGTTTTTTAACCGTCGAATTTGATGGTTAAAAGTTGCAACCCGTCAAAGGTTCGGAACGGTTGAGTTGTGACAACCGAGTTGCAAAGAGCGTTTTTTTACCGAGGCTCGGAACGGAGTTAGTGCGTAAAGTTGCACCCAGAGTGCACTCTGGGCGTAGGTTCTGAACGCGCCCTTGCATATCAAAGTGTGTACTTCATACCATCAAACTGAATTTTTTTTAATATCGCGAAAAAACATGAGTTTTCACTGCACTTTACATCACAAATTTTTTGTATGACAGAAATTAGTTATCAACTTAACCACTAGGAGCGCTGTACGAACTTCAATACAAAATTGGTGACGTAACTACAGTAGTAAAGTACAGTGAAAACTCATGGTACTACCTACACTCATGGTACTACTGGCCTACAGGTTCATTAGTTGTGAAGTTAGACAACACGTCGCTACGTGTATACCAACATGACGACTCGAATACTTACTAGACCAAACATAAACAATCGAGCTAACACTAGCGAGTATAGAAAACGTTTATATGTAACTCATGGTGCGAGTTTAATCGAATACCATTCGATGCTCGTTTATACGCTATCGAATCTGGTAACGTAATGTAATTTTTCGATAGCAACTCATGGTAGATGTACAGTACATCAAACGTTTTCTATACTCGCTAGTGTTAGCTCGATTGTTTATGTTTGGTCTAGTAAGTATTCGAGTCGTCATGTTGGTATACACGTAGCGACGTGTCTAACTTCACAACTAATGAAGCTGCTTCTTTCTAACTATACTCAAAAGACAGAGTAAGATAGATATTCCCATATTGTTTTTGTTTTCCAGCCTAATTTCGCAGAAACACTTAAAACTTTGAAATAACCCTGCCATTTAAAAACGTCACAGGGCACCTTCATTGAGTTCGTCGCATAGTGATTTTTTAATTAATATTGGTTATATTTTGTAAATGTGACGTTGTATTGTGCTGTGGTGTGAATGGCTGTGATTGTGTTTGTTACCTACGAAGTTTTATCGCAAAACATCGTCGGTTTTAAAGAGTTTAAACGCAAATAAAATAAAATGAGAACCAGTGCATCACAATTCCAGTTATTAGTGGAGTGTATGGAAATGGAATGAAATGTACAAAAATTAATCTAACTAAACAAAAAGGAAGTTATTCTACAAGATACAGGGTATAAACTTAAATGCGTTACATACTTTCAACATTAATTTACATTTTACATTACTTTACATCAAACGAACAACTGTTGCTAAGGGACCAACTTTGAAATAGCAAAAACAATGTTGCTGTTTCATACATTTCGATCGAGTAGCTATTAACATTTCTATGGAACAGCTGATTGTTTCGAAGTTGGCTCCAAAGTGAAAATTGATCATTTTGATGGTCTGAAGAACAATGTTTGATATGTACCGGATTCAATTTTACACCCCGTATACAGTTTAATAAAGTAAATAAGAAATAGTTTAAGAGTCGTATTAGAGTTCAGTGGTACCCTCATCACAATACTTATGATATCTCAAACCAGAAAGCCTTTATTAAAAGTGCTACTCCAACTTACTACAAAAGCCTTGAAGATAATTTTATAGGCTTTTTCTAGATCTAAACAAAAAAATTTAAGAAGGAAAAAAACAGCCACCTTAACATTTATTTCATACCTTAGAACCTATAAAAGTGTTCTATAAAAATTGCTTTCAGCTTGTGTAGTAAGTTGTGGTAGCACTTTTTCATTTTGTTTTTTCATTATTGAGAAATTATTCCTATTGTGATGATTATCTGAAGCGCCACTGAACGGTAAAAGGACTCTTAACTACTCGAATGTAAATTTGTTACATTATAGGTAAATTTATCAATAAATTGTTCTTTAAATAAGCAGAGGAAGGTGCAAAGACTTTGAACGATTGTAAGCCAGTTTTTATGGAGAAATATTTAGTTTTATTTGGTTGAGCGGAATAGTAAATGAATGCAGTTTAGAGTGGTTATTCGTTACGACATTATTTTGACAAATAATACTCTAAAATTAATCAACTTATCGTCAATCGACAACTTTTCACTATGCATTCACGCTTGCTTATGCTAGTGAATGACTTCACCACTATCGAAACGGTATTTCTCGAGAACGTATGTCAAATTTATAACTCATGGTACCGAATTTCTATAGTAACCGTCGCAAAACGTTAATCGCTGGCAATTCGCTAGCGATAAGATTTCGATACGTATTTTACCTGTTGACTCATACTACCGATTTTAGTTCTTTCAGTGACCGCTAGGAGGCGCTGTTCAATTTGCCATAGAAATCTGTTTCACCCTCGCTAGCGAGTTGGCTCACTGTAAACTCATGGTAAAGGTACAGTTCTATAGACTTGAGTCGAGTAGCCATTGTCATCTAACTATTATAAAACTGTAACAAAAGTGTGTCTGTACATTTAAGATATTTACATGAAAAAGATTACGATATGGTTTTTAGGTTTACCGGACTCCAAATCAAACTTTTTTTAGAATTTTTGTGTCTGTTTGTTTGTATGTTTGTAACAGCATCACGAAAAACTACTGACCCGATTTTGATGAAACTTTTTTTGTTTGATAGCTTATGATCTGACTTAAAATCTGGTATATAATTTGTGCGGACGAAGTCGCGGGTAAACTCTAGTTTTCTATAAACAGCAGATTTTTTTTGCGATTTTGATGTTGGCCCCATACTGAAAGTTGTTCAGTTTGATGGTCTGAAGCATCCTGTTCAATATGTAACACATTTAATTTTACAACCTGTATACAGGGTTTTTCTTAAAATGCTCACACTTTTTTGAGAGGATGATCAGACTATCAAACTGAACAACTTTCTCTATGGCACCAATATCGAAATTGAGAAAAAAAAATCTGCTCTACCATAAAAAACTGCAAACTTATACGAGCCAAATGTATGGGACAGCAGATTTTTTATTCGCGATCTTGATGTTGGTCCCATAAAGAAAGTTGTTCAGTATGATGGTCTGATCATCCTCTTAAAAAAGTGTCTGCATATTAAGAAGGACCCTGTATAATATTAAAAGAAGAGTAGATTAAAAGAGACTCGTCAAAACTACACTTGAAATGCTTCTTATATCAAAGAAAGTGTCGAAGTATCGATCATATAAAAGTGGAGTAGTTAAAATTGATGTCAGTGCAAAATTCATTCTAATAACCAAGGCACACGAATCAATCCGTTTTGATACTTATGTAGTTAACAAAAGAGTGCTGTGTGAAGATTTCTTGAGCGGAATATAAACGGCCTTGTATTCGTTTGATAATGGGGCATCGTTATACTGACACTGTAAGCTGAAAAACTCTTGATAAAATCCACTGTTGTTTAACTCGAGATCATAAACTGACAAAGATAAACATTATCTTGTGTTAACTACATTTTTTAAACAACACTTTATTGATTAAAGTGAATAGAACTGTGAAACAGTTTTTGAAAATTACGAATGTAAGCATAATCGTTGAATTGGAAAAAAACCGTCCAAGTGCGTGTCGGGCCACGGTTCCGTAGTTGCCCGTCACAATATAAGGACTTAGAAGGTGGCTTTTTGTTTTATACTACGGTTTTAACGGCTAATAATGTCTAAAAAGTATATTTTACAAGTTGGTCTACTATTACTCGTTAACTTGTAAAGCCTACTTAGCGGTGATAGTTTTCCTTTTAACTTCGTTATATACACTACTGCTGTGCATTTTTTCACGTATCCAGAAACAACCGTTTAGCTGGCAACGATACCCCACGTCATGGGATACCAGTGACATAATGAAGGACAAACCAGTCAAAAATAGGTATACCTACTAAAATGATGTAGTTTAGTAGAGGTGAGGCGACTCTGAAAGGGTCAAGGTCGTTGAGTCGGGAATACCTCTTAAATGTGAAAGTGTTTCCCGTGGGATGACGAGCAGTAATCTCTGCCTACCCCTGTGGGATAGTTGCATGAGCGTATATTATTATACCTTTAATAAACTAGGCAGATGTATGTACAAATGGTATGTTTTAGTCAGTGCGGATACTTTATCGATGCATTCTAGTCAAATTGAACAACTTTCACTTGGCGTCACCTTAAAAATATTCGACTAAAAACCTGATTAAGTCACTGACAATTAAGAACAATCTAACCTCGTATCGTATGTTAAAAGCCATTAAACCGTTTAGATTACAGGGCGTGTCAAAGAACTTGAAGCGTGTTTACTCACAATGTTTTCCTCCACCGAAATGTGTCACTCATCAAACATACATTATTCGTTAATAAACAATGTACACAAGCCCCAAAGATACCCATTTAGACATTCTATTATAAACACAATAAAGTGCGAATTTCGTTAGCGCGCTTCAGACCATGACCTAAACAATGGTCTATGTAACGAACAAGAATAAGAATATTTACATTTTTGTATGGAGAAGGTTGCATTAATTGCACTTTTGGTGATAATTTGGAATATAGTAGATAAATACCTGAAAAACATAAATTCTCAATAATCCCCGATTTTTTATTGTGTATTACTGAATAATTAAGACAATTACAAAACATTAAATTTAGGTATGAACAAAAAATGGTAAACTGGTGATTTTGTACGGGGTGGCTTCATTCAATACGTTTTACTTATAACAATAATAATCCCCGGTTAATATCGTAAATTTGAGAAGATATTTAATATTTTGTAAGTCTTCAAAAATTATAACCTCTAAACTAAATTATTTACTGTTCGTTTGTACACATTAAATTTCCCTTGTGATAATTAATTGTCACTTTTGCTAGTATGCTGGAAGAAATGTCTTTCGAAATAAGCTTGCCCTTTGTGCATTTATATAGATTTAAAGGTATTTCTCAGATTCCTGAGCCAATATAACCACGAAATCTCGACAGAAATGTTATAAACTAACAGTTATATTATTTCAAACACAATTTACTAAAGTGTCTTTAATGCAATCTCAAACCTTATTTTTCCTAGACTATTGCGCGCCACAGCTCACCACTGCTCTTTCAGTGTTCATTTGCCCCTAACGCTTACTGTCGTCTCCCCAGCCTTCCGAGTAGGTGACGTAAGAAATTTGTAAATAATTTTTGGGGGGCAGGGAGTGTCCATCTCTTTCTTTTACTATGACCGTGGTTGGTAACTTTTCGTACCTAAACCATATGAGTAAATAACTACAGGGCCTTGATATGCTGAATGTTTTTTAAGGGGGTGATCAGACCATCAAATGAATATATTTCTCTATATCACTAACACCGAAAAAAAACTGTTCTATACATTTAGTTGGAGTTTGTAATTTGCAGTTTTGTGTGAAACAGCCGATTTTGTTTCGCTATTTCTAAGTCGTTGGTTTCTTAGAGAATGTTGTTCAGTTCAAAGCCTGGTAGGCAGATATAACTTTTTGGGCTCAGTTTGACCAGTATGACATATGTACCATGTGGCATTGCTCTACTGAAAATCGTCATACATTTGTAGAAAACGGACTAATGCCTGACGTCACACAAAACATGCAATTATTTCCATTTCATTCTAACTGAATTAGCTGAGCCCATTGATTTATAACTCCACTGCTGGACATAGGCCTCCCCCAAGGATCACCATAACGACCGTTCCTGCGCTGCCCTCATCCAACGTGTTCCCGCCGCCTTCATCAGGTCGTCGGTCCACCGTGTCGGCCTACCCACGCTGCGCTTTCCGGTACGCGGTCGCCACTTGAGAACTTTTCGGCACCATCGGCCGTCGGTTCTGTGAGCAATGTGCCCCGCCCACTGCCACTTTAGTTTAGCAATCCTTTGGGCTATGTCAGCTACTCTAACCTCCTTAAAAGCATGGAAACACGAAAATTGACTATGGCGGTCGGTAATGTTCGTCATTCTTTCGTACGTGACCGTCGTCGATGTTTCTGATTTTACGTTTGTCCCTTACTATCGATTTTTGTCTCTGGATTAGAAAGGGACAAAGTTGATGTCAGAAACGACAAGAATTGACCAAAGAAGGACGAAAATTACCGCCCGCCAAGGAGTATTTTCATGTTTCACCGCTTGTAAGGCAGTCTGCTCTCCAGGTATAGACAATACCTTTTCCAACATCGTGGCTGAGCCTCTGGAACACGTCTTCAATGTCATGCAAGGTCTTTAGTTTCATTTCATTCAAACTTCATGAGACATACCTGTCCTCAGGGTTCAGGCTGAGCACGAGGTTGGTAGCTGCGAACAGTGCGCCCGCGTTGCACGCCGTCAGGATGCAGATGGCGGCGCGGTGGTGCCGCGACTGTAGGCAAAACCATGGTTTTATTACATCGTAGTTCAAGTGGACAGGTGTACAGGAGAGAGTGTGGTCATCATCAAACTATATACGATCCAACTTAATATGCTGACGGTCTTTTAAGAGGTTGATTAGACCATCAAACTGTACAACTTTCTCTATGGAACCCAGATCTAAATCGGAAAAAAAATCTGCTGTTTCATACAAAACTGGAATCCAACTCGACCCAAATACTGGTTCCAACTTAATATGCTGACAGTTTTTTAAGAGGATGATCAGACCATCAAACTGAGCAACTTTCTCTATGGTGCCAATGTCGAAATCCCAAAAAAATAATCCGCTGTCCCATACAATTGGGTCGAGTAAGATTTCAGTTTAATATGGAACAGCTGATTTAGTTTACTATGGAACATCTTTTTTCGCGATTTCGACATTGGTCCCATCGAGAAAGTTGTTCAGTTTGATGGTCTGATCATCCCCTTAAAAAAGTGTCAGCATATTAAGAAGGACCCTATTATATGGGACAGCTATTTTTTTCGCGGTTTCGATGTTGGTCCCATAGAGGAAGTTGCTTAGTTTGATGATCCCCTTAAAAATCTTCGGCATATTAAGAAAGAACTCTCGCAAAAACTTCTCGGCGTGATTTCTCGGCACGACCTTCCAAGGAAAATTAGTACGTCTCACAACACTACGCGTGAGAACAATGAAGGACATCTCGTTCTTGGTCATTTTCGTCTGTTCTCGGCGAGAACGTAGTGCAAGACACCAAAGGAAAGAAAATGTGCCGTCTATTACCTATACAGGGTGTTACAAAAGTAAAAATAAACATTTAAACCTTATAAAGGGGTGGTTTAGACCATAAAACTGAACAACTTTCACTATGGGACCAACATCGAAATCGCGAAAAAAGAAATCAGCTGTCCCTTACATTTAGCTCGAGTAGATTTGTAGTTTAGTATGGAACATCTGCATTTTTTTTCGTGATTTCGATATTGGTCCCATAGTAAAAGTTGTTCAGTTTGATGGTCTAAACCACCCCCTTAAATGTTTATTTGTATTTTTGTAACACCTTGTATAGGGTCCAACTTAATATGCTGACACTTTTTAAGGGGATGACCAGACCATCATACTGAACAACTTTCTCCATAGGACCAACAACGAAAACGCGAAAAAGAAATCTGCTGTCCCATACATTTGGCTCAAGTAGGTTTGCAGTTTTGTATAGAAGAGCAGATTTTTCTCGCGATTTCGATGTTGGTGCCATAGAGAAAGATGTTCAGTTTGACGGTCTAATCATCATCAATTGCCAGCATATTAAGAAAGACCCTGCTGCAAGCCACATGACTAAAGTAACTGTTGCATCCACTAAGCCAAACTAATTGGGACTCTAAAAAGTCAAACTCAAAGTGTATTTTCCATTCCACATGCGTCACGACAAGGATGACGAAAACCAAAGACATGTAATTTGTAATGTGTAATGTCACACATCATTACTTGCATGTAAGTGTTACACGGACTAAATCAAATAGTTTTACCATTTTAATGTAGACAGAGGTAGACAGACTATACAATATACCGGGTGTAAGGAAAAGTATAATTAACCTTTTAACCACATACTCTACCCATCAAACTGAACAACTTTTCATTCTAAACTGCAATACCTACTCGATTCAAATGTATGGGACTGCTGATATATTTTTTGTTCTGATCGGTTTGATCCCATAGTAAAAGTTGTTCAGTTTGATCGGTAGAGTATTTGGTTTAAAGGTTAATGATACATTTTCAAACAACCTGTATAAACTCACGACCTTATGTGATAAGGGTGGTCAGAAACATTGCTACAACTATCTTTTTAATGGTTCCAGCATGCATTAGAAACCTTATTCGTTAATCGCCTCGTACAAAATCCATGGTAAGCTGGGACTACCAGCCTCGCAGTAGCATTTCCCCTCTGCCACGTTAGAAGACCAATTAATCATGTGCATTTACATACAATTTTATGCCTTATCACTAAAGGAGACATAACTTGGAACTTATCACGACGGAAGCAGATTTTTTTATTGTTTCTCGACATTGGCTCCATAGTTGTTCAATTTGATGGTCTAACCCCCCTTAAGTATTACTAGGGTGCCCTGTACAGAGGGTCGCGGGTTCGAATCCCGTATGGGACAAATATTTGTATGATGAATATTTGTACCCGAGTCATGGATGTTTGTATCTATATATGTGTTCTATATCGTTGTCTAGTCATCATAATACAAGTCCAGGCTAGATTCTGGTACTTTAAATCTATCTATAATCTAGATTGTGTGACAATGTCGGAGATATTTATTTGTTATGGAGTTTGATCATTACATTGCCTGCCTCTATGGACTAATGGTTAAGAGCATTGGGCTCTTGACACGGAGGTCGTGGGTTCGATTCCCACGGGGGACACCTAGTGATATCACTTTGTGCGTTTTTCCCCAGTTGGTTAAGACATTGCAGGTCGAATCACCTGATTTGAAAAGAAAGATGATTCCGTGCTTCGGATGGCACGTTACGCCGTTGGTCCCGACTACTATCTCTCGTAGTAGTAGTCGTCACATAAAAACCACGTCAGAGGCCGTAAGGCGGTCTGAAAAAACTCTGACACCAGGGCTTGCTGCCCACACGATAAGAAGATCATTACTTTCTATAATCATGGACTGAACCATCCCAAAGTCCATTGATCCATTGTCATATAACAACTAATAGTTTAACCAAAATTTTTATCATTGTCAGAATTCTAAATGATTGTCAAATGACATTGAGTCCATATTGCTAAAAATAGTCATGTAGATTACAATTGAGTTGTCCAATGTATCTGTTCACTTATGTAATTTATGTTTGTATCTGATATGAAGCAAGTGGTACGGATTGTTTTGAAAACAATTTAACTGCGTACTATCATTATTATTATGTTTTGGGCATGAATTTGAATACCATTGTATTATTTTGATGTTTTTTGAACCGATTACGATGAAATAATGCCTATGTGTTAACCCAAACTACGCCCTATGCTTCTGTGAAAACCCCATCCAAATCGATTCAGTAGTTTTTAAGTGATGCAAGCACAAACAAACAGACAAGCAGACAGACACAATACACGTCTTTCATGGGTCACTGTATAAGTTGTTATAATAAAATTCCCGAGACCATTTTGAATCTTTCCAAAAACATGTTTGAAACTCAAATAAAAAAAGTCCTCTGTAAAAAAGCATATTATAAACTGGATGATTATATAAATGATCAAAATGCTTGGGTCTGAGGTCACTAGCTTATAGTTTATTTACTTTACTGTATAGTATCAATTATTTTATTAAATAGACTATGTATTATTGTATACATAACTTTAGCTTAAGAATTTATATTGTAATAGTTATGAAGTCGTGTTATGTTGTAGAGTTTCTGGCCGCATCTTCTCTACAGCGAAAACACGTTCCGACGCGGTGGTAGCTTTAAAAAAGATTTGACGTTTGATAAGTGTGCTGTAAGCTCCTATATTGAATAAATTATATTGACTTTGACTTAAGAGTTCTTTTGGTTCAGCCATTTTTGAAACATTGATTATAAATCTAGTTCAATTATATGTATACAACGTGTTAATGAATAAGCGAAAAACCTCATACACCCCAACTGATTTATAACAAAATAATTAGATTGAAACAATAATTTCATTATTTTGATAGTTCAAATTTGAAGTTATTTACAATTTAAGTTTTGAGGCAAAAATGATTGGTTATCATTTCAGCAATGAATGAAAGCGCTAGCGTGCTCATGGATTCATTTTAAGAATCTTGTTTTGGTAGTAAGTAGGGTAAGTGAGCCCGTAAGGTGGGTTGAGATCGAGTTCAGTAAATTCTCACTCTATCTCTCAGCGTAACACCACACATACTTCGCAAGGAACGCATTTCAACAGCATTAATTTTACTTTCATGCTTCTTCTGCCATACATAAGTATAGACACCAACAAAATCAATTGAATAAAAGCGATACTTACTTTCAAGAATATACTTTGTACATGGTGAGGAAACCTGCATGCTTCAATTTCGAGGCATGTATTGTACCCACTGTCCATTATGTGGCGACGGGCTCACCCCCCGTCACACTGGACAGAGTTTCGGTACTACTGGTGAAACGTCGATGTTCTGAGGTTTCAGAATATCTCTGACTACCCCCTCGGGGAATATAGTCGTGAGCATATGCATGCATGCATGCATATTAATATTTGTACCCGAGTCATGGATGTTTGTATCTAACAACATAACAGGGTGTAACAAAACACCCTAGAAATAGTTAGGGAATGCTTCAGACCATCAAACTGAACAATTTTAACTATGGAGCCAACAACGAAATCGTAAAAAAAAAATTTTGTTCTTTCTTACAAAACTACACTACCAATCGATTCAAATGTATGAGACAACAGATTTTATTTTCACAATTTTAATGTAGGCTCCATAGTGAAAGTTGTTCAGTTTGATGGTCTAAAGCACTCCCTTAAGTATTACTGGGGTGTTTTGTAAGCCACGGTTTATACAGAAGAGACGTTTGGCGGTAGCGGATAGTCAAAGTAACACAATTATAAACCTTTAAGTACGTAGCATAGTACTTGTTGTTTGGAGAATTACGTCTCCACCTCCAGGCGACGTCACCTGTAGGCGCGGGTGCGATTCTCCTTTACGACAAATGACGCTATGCTACGTACTATAAAGTTTATATTGTGTTACTTAGATTATCCTCCACCGCCACACGTCTCTTCTGTATAAACCTTGGCTTACATCTTGTATACATATATGTATTCTATATCGTTGTCTAGACATCATAATACAAGTCCAGGCTAGATTCTGGTACTTTAAATGTGACTAGATAATTTGTGTGACAATGTCTAAGGTATTTATTTATTTATTATAACAATTTTATAGGTGACTAATCAAACTACTGGAATTTCAGTGACAATTTTTGAAAATTTTTTATTTTACTTTGTGGTATACAATATTTTGTAGATTAATATACTTAGATGTGAAGTAAATTTTCACAAATCTCACGGCGTAACTCACTAATCATTTATCCACACCCGCGGAAACGATTGTTTAATAAAAATTTTCAAAACAATAAAAATTGTTTTTGCAAAAGAAAAATTTTAGTCTTACCTTTGAAATAGTAGGTTCCATTTTAAAGTAATTGAAATCGAAGGATCACGGATATCGAATTTAGTTACACATTTTAAGAATGAAGTTCTTTTCGTATTTTTTCCAGGAAAAATAGAAAATGTTTTTGCGAAAAACGTCACTGCTCCAATGCAAAACGTCAAATAATGTGTGTGTGACAGTAGACGTCACTTGGACTGGGGCGCGTTCAGGGGCGCGTTCAGGGGCGCGTTCAGAGCCTACGCCCAGAGTGCACTCTGGGTGCAACTTTTCGCACTAACGCCGTTCAGAGCCTCGGTGAAAAAACGCCCTTTGCAACTCGGTTGTCACAACTCAACCGTTCCGTACCTCTGACGGGTTGCAACTTTTAACCATCAAATTAGATGGTTAAAAAACACTCTGACGTTTGATTATCTGTGGTTACTTGACTTTTTGCTCATTTTGAATAAAAGTTAGTTTTTTTCAATTTATTTTTATTCACTCTTTGATTCTTTAGCATGTAAGATGAGTTTTTATTGTATTTGGAAATGATGGAAGCCCTGGAAGCCCTGGAAGCCCATATTACTGTAAATGTCAAAATTTGAGGTTATAAAACAACCGGGATCGTTCCGTACCTTTTGGCGAGTTAAAAAACAACTGTTCGTTCCGCACCTTAGATTGAAAAACAACCAAACAACCGCACCCGAAGGTGCTGAACGCAGCCCTGTGTGACATTGACAGTTGAAAAAAAAATTGACAATGGATGCGTTCAAGTTTTGTTTTAGAAAACGGTGCAGAGATGTGACAGTAGATCAGTGATAAGAGTGAATGAACCAACGCCATATAAAGTGGCAAGTGCTATCTCTTTCTATTCCTTCATGTGTTTTTGCTATAACTAAAACTCGAACTGATTTTAAAACAACCATCTACCATTGTTCTTTCAAAATTCATAATATAAACAAAAGGACTAGTGAACAAGCCAATTTCACAATATCCGGTTCATTTTATCTCTTCAAATCTATAGTTAAATCGAAAAAGTTTAATTCAAGAACATTTGACTAAAGTCGATCTACCCTCAATCACAGATTAATAATACCTTCAACACAAAAACAACATAAAATTTAATTGTGAATGTGTATCGTCTAAAAGCCTATGGGAATTGACTCTATTTGGTAAAATTGTTTCAAGAAAGATTACTAAAGCTAAGTTTCAGAAAATGGAAGCTGCACACGGGGTACGTTATTTAATTTGTCCCATGATATCTGTTAAATAAACGTTTGATCAAATTCGAATATTGTGGTCTTAGAAATAGAAAAAAATCACATCGTGGTATTAAAGAAAAGAAAGTCAATATTTGTAAGTCTATTGTTATAGTTGTAAGTTTATTTACTTTAAGGAAGTGAAACGACACAGCAGCTTCAAAAGTCCTAATACAAAACGAGCTCCAATAGCTAAGAGGGTAGGCAGAGAACGCTGCCACAGCTATAACGCTGAAACTTCGGATGGTTCCAAATCAAAAGGAGTCACCCGAGTAGGACTATCCAAAGTAAGTGTGTGTCTATTTATCTATTTTAACCAAGAAGCTGGTATAGGTATTGTCGATACCTGGAGAACAAACTGCCTCACAAACAAGCGGTGAAACAAGAAAATAGGGCCATGGCGGTCGGTAATGTTCGGCTTACTTTAATAAATTTCCGCCTATGTTCCCAACGTGTTAATTTTGGCCCTTTCTATCATGAGTAAAACCTAAGAGGAAGGATATTGCGTTGTTGGATAGAAAGGGACAAAGTAATCACGTTGGAAACATCGACGGAAACGTATACGAAAGAAGGACGATCACGAACATTACCGACCGCCATGGCCAATTTTCGTGTTTTGATGCTTGTAAGGAGGATTGGCATCCATTGGTTTGTATTATATCCATGATTTTGACCCTAGAAAATCGTGTATTCCCAGTTGTCGTCACAAAGCAGAGCAGAGCATTTGTCGCCAGTGGTGACAACTGGAACCTTTTTCCCCATTTATCCCTAGTTGAGACGGAGCTCGTGGCGACAACTGGGAAATAGCGTTTTTAAAACAAAAAAGATTAACCCATCTGTGAACGTACCCACATAAATGTCGATTTGACGTTTGAAAGTCGCGTTCATAAATAACAAAGTCTGTATTCAAAAGGAATCTTGAATTTTTGTACAAATGCGGACAATTAAAATTCTATAAAATATTTGAATAAAATCTAGATTAATTTTATATCTAATTAGCATAAAATCCTTAGTACTTTCATTTATTAAACGCGAGATTGAAATCTAGTAAATGTTGTGACTGTAGGCATTACCAAATATGGAGTTCGCTCGTTTTCCCAACCGTCCTCCCTTCGATCCTTAGTAGCTCTCAATTTTATTTCTATATTTTATTGAGTTTAATTCAAATGATTTCATTGCATTTTCTAGTGTAAATTTTAATATTTCTTCTAATAAATAAACGTGAGTTGAAAATAATTCCCTCTTTACTAATGTCAAAATATAGGTCAGACCTTATAGGTTATGTTATAAGTGAAATTACAGATAATTCGTATTGTTTATTTGCTTTGTTGCAATCGTGCGTTTTTGGTGTTGCAGATGTCGTTTAGAGTGGTACGTAGTTCGAAATTCCGCCATGTATACGGGCAGGCGATGAAACGGGAGCAATGTTATGACAATATCAGAGTATCGAAGAGTTCGTGGGACTCGACGTTCTGTGCGGTCAACCCCAAGTTCCTGGCTATCATCGTCGAGTCGGCGGGAGGCGGCGCCTTCATAGTCCTACCTCATAATAAGGCGAGTGAATTTTCTGTTATAATTCGACACAATTTTGGTGAAGAAAATCTTGTTGAGTGACACAAATCTTAAGCTTTTTAATGGTGTTCATTATTAGTAGGTATGTTTTGATATAGAAAATTAAACTGAAAGGAAATTTTGTGTTAATAAACATAAGCAGTAATTAATACTGGTTTTTAGATCCCAAATTTAAAATGAGTATGAGAACTGAAGAGCTTATGAAGTGCTCTATTGGGAAAATCTTGTTAGTACGAGATTTTCATTGCATTTTATATTCGTTTCAAAATTGGAGGGAAAGTAAGTTGTAATGTTTGAATGTCTTGAATAAGAGATAGCCATAGTTAACTTTTATGAACTCAAAATTCCACAGGGATGTATTCCAATAGTGTAGCGGACTGCATAAAATTAACCTATTTTAGTTTTATCTTCTTAACTACAGTTAAGCCATGACTTTGTCCACACAAATTATATACCTGATTTTAAGTAAGATCATAAGCTATCAAACAAAAAAAGTTTCATCAAAATCGGTTAAGCCGTTTTCGCGTGATGCTCGCACAAACAAACAGACACAAAAATTCTAAAAAAGGTTGATTTGAAGTCAGGGATACCTAAAAACCATATCTTTTTTTTTGTTCACTTCTGTTACAGTTTTATAATAGTAAAGATACATTTCCAAATAATGCTTTTTGGTAATTCTTTAGCTTGAATACTATTTTAATAACAAGATGAAACTATAAAACAAGTAATGAAATGTTGATGAATTTGATACATATTGTTCAAGCATGCATTTTGATTGTGCCTTGATACAATAACAAAGGCCATAATTAAAAAATTTTAAAAAGTTGCAATGTTTGAATGTCTTAAAGAGGACGCGGAGTCGCGCTGCAATTCTGGCGGAGTACGGACGCTTGCGTATCGGCGCGTTGGGATTGCACGTGGCTCCACCATTTTGTGAACTCTTTTGTGTTTTAACCTTAAAACAATCACTTGAGATTATAACCTACTTACATTGGCAAAACTGCCACTCTAGACTTAATAAATACTACTGATCATTTTCCTTCATATACTCTCCACATAACGAGACATTGGCTGAATTGTGATAACGCATCGGATGCCACTAAACAAAAATTGAATTGAATTAAAGAGGACGCAGCCAAAATGAACTTTTATGAACTCAAAATTTCACAACTGTATTTCACAGTGATGTATTCTAATATGGTAGCGGTCTGCA
Organism: Agonopterix alstromeriana; assembly: GCA_963924505.1. Taxonomy (NCBI): domain Eukaryota; kingdom Metazoa; phylum Arthropoda; class Insecta; order Lepidoptera; family Depressariidae; genus Agonopterix; species Agonopterix alstromeriana. Next base: position 13,623,129 of record OZ004681.1, read on the forward strand.
TAAAATAAACCTACTTTAGTTTTTATCTTCTTAATTTCCAAAAATGTGAGTTTAGCATTATTTGAATTTTTTTTTTATCTTAACTATTATAAAACTGTAACAGAAGTGTGTCTGTACATTGAAGATATTTACAAAAAAAAGATGATAGGTATTTAGGTGTCCCTGACTTCAAATCAACCTTTTTTTTAGAATTTTTGTGTCTTTTTGTTTGTGCGAGCATCATGCGAAAACTGCTTAACCGATATTGATGAAACTTTTTTTGTTTGATAGCTTATGATCTGACTTAAAATCTGTTATATAATTTGTGCGGACCAAGTCGCGGGTTAACTCTAGTATTCGAATATAATAAATTAGACACTAACCTGCTTATGATTTTGACGAGTTATCTCAATTAATTTATGAAGAACAGGAAACAATAATTGTGAACTAAAACATGAATATCCTGTTCCTGCTTCAACAAGTATTGATAATGATAATAATGTTGAATTAATATACTAATATATTACAGACATTATTGATTGAAAACATATTTTGGCTATGGCTTAGACCATAAAGGGTTTAAGAATCGAAATTAGTATCTAAAGTAAAGGAATAAAATCCAAAGTTGCGGATTTCATGCTACCTCGTCCCCCGTAAAAGGTGGCAGAAAAATTTGTTAGTAGAATTACACGCTTAGCTCATACATAGTTATATGGTCTAAGGGTAGTAGGACACGGTGGTAGCTTAAAAAAAGAATTGACGTTTAATAAGTGTGCTCCAAGCTCCTATATTGAATAAATTATTTTGACTTTGGGTTATGGGACGGTCAGAAACTTGTAGCAAAGCCTTGTAGCTGATCTATTCATCTCCCCATTTACAGCACCGAGACAACTTGTATCTCATTGGTAGGGCTAGCATGTCATACACGACAAAACCGCCAGTAGCGCTCGGTTTCGCATACGCGAATTAACAAAGACACATCTCGATTTTTTTCGGTTTCTTGGGCAAAAACAAGAACACAAAGTAGTAAGTAGTTAAGTATATATATAGTAATATATATAGTAGGCAATCAAGTAACTATTCATTACCAAACAATTTTATCAACAATGCGTTGAACACAGACATTGACCATTTGATATACAAAGTCCCATTAGTAAAAGATAGTGCGTGTTGGAGATCCAAATAAATAACTATTCCTTCTTTCTTTCTCTAGCCCATTAAGTCATTGCACACCTTTGTGCTTCGTAATAGATATTAACTGGTCAGAGCCCAGAGGGGTTTCTGGTGCCTAAGAACAATTGTTTATGGATTTGTCTACTATACAGTACACAGTGAACAATAAACAAAGTAAGTAGTCTACAGTAAAGCTCTTATACAGGGTGTAAGGAAAAGTATCATTAACCTTTAAACCACATACTCTTCACATCAAACTGAACAACTTTTACTATGGGAGCAAACCGTTTGAGAGCAGTCATTATTACTTACATTGGTCGGTGGGGATTAGAACATGATTAAGTATTCATAACTCTCCGCAACGTGCCACCGAAGCTCTTCTTAATTGGCACGCAATTGGCATTAAGTAAAACAACTTCTTATTGTTTTATATGATTTACTTACATTGTAAATTTACAATGTAATCAAAGTAAACTATGGGCAGGCCTGTCTCACTCCACAGCTCAGGTACGCTTGACGGCCGATCCCCACCGAGGGGTGAATGGCAATAGGTTAGGTATACCGTGTAAACTTCTTGGTCAAATCTCATTAGACTTGCCGCCATTTTGTGAGTAGTCAATGCGAGACTTGAAAACCCTAGCGATGTCACGCTGCCAGCACGTGAAAGAGGAAGACTATGTAAAGGAAGCTTTCATGTCTAATGACTCGGTTCATTTTTGTTTGCACGCACGCTGTTTTGACGGTTGGTAGGTTATTTGCGAATTATACGATAGAACGGGTGCGAATAACTTTGCACCTTATTGCCGTGCGGAGTAGAGAGTCGCTATTTATTTAAATTTGTTTTCGAAGTGATTCTTCTGTACGGGTAGTATTTATTCTGTGCTAGGGGTAGGCTGGATAGCGGATTGGTGGTGCTCGCAGGCCGGTGTTGGCCCACGGGCCGCAGTTTAGAGACCCCTGACTCAGTACACTCCAATAAATACTATCTTAGTGGCCTTGTATGACTAAGAAAAAAAGAAATGGGGGCGATCTAAGCTAAACTTAGTATTGTCCCTTGATATAACCCTTATTTATATCAGTGTAAGCTTGAAATTGTTCTAATACACGGGATTATAGGTATCTTACTACAGATATATAGGTATTGTATTGCGCCACGGCATCGATAGGGAACAATGGTGGTGTCATAATACGCGGGAAAACTTCGCTATTGTGTTAATGTTTACTAATATGATGCATTCTTACCTAATGTCTCATATGTACCATTTAATTACATACAGGGTGTTAGGGTAAACAGTTGCATTACTTTAGGGGTCATTGTACCCATAACACTGAACAACTTTCCCTAAGAAACCTATAAGAAATTCGCAAAAAAAATATGTTGACTTTTCATACAAAAGTTCGATTAGCAGATTGCATTTAGTAAGGGCAGACCAAAATTATTTTTTCTAATTTCCTATAGGTTTCTTTGGGAAAAGTTGTTCAGTTTCATGAGTGCAATCGCCTCTTAAAGTAATGTAACTGTTTACCCTAACACCCTGTATTCTATCTATAGGCTCCTTCTTAATATGCTGACACTTTTTAAAATCAAAATCGCAAAAAAAAATCAGCTGCTTCATACAAAACTGCAAACCTACCATAATGTGTAAATAGACGGCAGATTTTTTTTTCGCGAGATTGTTTTTAGTACCATAGAGAAAGTTGTTCAGTTTCATGGTCTGATCATCCTCTTAAAAAACCGTCAGCATTTTTAATTAAGTTGGACCCTAAATAGGCTGATTATGATGCTTGTAGAATATCTCTGAGTATGGTCTTGGCGTAAGTCTTGCCACGGTTTATACAGAAGAGACGTGTGGCGGTGGCGGATAATCTAAGTAACACCATATAAACCTTATAGTACGTAGCATAGCGTCGTTTTTGTCGTAAAGAGAATCTCGCCCGCGCCTCCAGGTGAAGCCGCTTGGAGACGCGAGCGTAATTCTCCAAACGACGCTATGCTACGTACTATAAGGTTTATAATTGTGTTACTTTGACTATCCGCCACCGCTACACGTCTCATCTGTATAAACCGTGCCTTACCACATGCAATGCTACATTTAATATTTAAATGGCATCCGATAACCATACATTCTTTCGCCCGAATAATCAAATCATTTCTATTTCTACCCTTATCAACTATAACCATTGGACCAAAATCAAACTGTTACCTATCAATATCTATTCCCAGATTAGCGTATCGTATCCACATTGAATGAGACATACCCTACTCACTCCCATATTAACAATTACCTTGGTCTATTTCTGACACGACTATGACTGCATAGATATAAATCCCTGTCTCAAACATCAAGACGTTTTAAACCTTACGTGTTAAGAATAAAAGTTATTTAAAGGGACTCGAGGTGAATTTAGCCGTTCGTAAAACGGGTGTTAATTTTACAACAATGTTTATAGACAATTTCAGTGGTAGAGGCCGCGAACTTGACATCTTTTGCACTGGCAAGGATATTTGGGACGTGACGACGCGGTATTTCTGACTGAAAAGGTCGAATTTCAGTTAGAATTCTCAAATCGGGAGTGCGCAAAAATGCTAAATAGTTGGTAAAGGATTGCATGGGTGGAAAAGTCAGTAAGAGTCCGTTTTTTTTGGCTTAAGTCAGTACAAGTCAGTTTTTTCGAAATATGGTCAATACAGGGTGTTACATAAGTAAAATAAGAATTTAAAACTTTAAGAGTGTTGTTTAGACCATCAAACTGAACAACTTTTACTATGGGACCAACATCGAAATCGAGAAAAAACAAATCGGCTATCCCATACATTTAGCTCGAGTAGATTTGTAGTTTAGTATGGAACATCAGATTTTTTTTTCGCTATTTCGATATTGGTCCCATAGTGAAAGTTGTTCAGTTTGATGGTCTAAACCACCCCCTAAAATGTATATTTATATTTTGTAACACCTTGTATAGTCAGTATTTTGAGGATCAGGGGCTACGTTCCCACAAAAGTGGTCTGTTTTCAGTAGAATGAGGTGAAAAAAATGCATGCATGTTTTGGAGTTCAGTCCCTTAAAAATACCTTAACATATCTTTTACTTTTTGGTAGGTCCCTAAACTTACCTTTAATTAAGAATTTGTTCTCTTAATCCTTTTTTTAAATACAATACACTATCACTTTAGAATAAGGCTGTTTAACCAATTTTGTAGGTGGGCCACAATTTCAAAACAATTTTGGAGGAGGGACACAATTTCGATTTTATTTTACCCGGCGGACCTACCTAGTACTCATTTAATCAAAACCAAAAAGTCAAAAACGTCAGTGAGCTGTTGCTGGTGGGCAAAATCAATTGTGTTGGCGGGCCATATTGTGGTCCGCGGGCATGGGGTTGAGCAGACTTGCTTTAGAACAAGCATATGGCCCACGTGCCAGTGATTATTTTTCTTACTTATTCACAAACATGCTCTATACAACGTGAATAAACGCAAAACCTCATACACCCCAACTGATTTATAACAACATAATTAGATTGAAACATTTTTTTTTTTTTATGGTTATTATTTAAAGTTATTCACATTTTAAGTTTTCAGGCAAAAATTATTTGTTATAATTTCAACAATGAATGAAAGCGCTAACGTGCTCATGAATACATTTTAAGAATCTTGTTTTGTTAGTAAGTAGGGTGAGACTGCCCGAGCGGTGGGCTGAGATCGAGTTCAGTAAACTTTAAATTTTATAAACAAATTATTTAACATTTTGACAAAAAATACCTATGTTAAAAACATGATAATTCGATTCTAAACAAACTACTTTCTAGTTTTGCGTTAATTCATTAACACGTTGTATATTACTAAGCAACCAACATTCGTATTTCGATGTCATGTTGACAGGCTAAGGGTCAGTATTCTAGAGATTTGGTCAGTAAATGGTCAGTATTTTTAGCCATGGAATAAGTTTCCACCCCTGGGATTTAAAAAAAAAAATGTATTTATTGGGCCATAGTTCATGTTCAGCGAATACGAATAACTCGTATTCGTTTCACTACAAAGGATATATTATATCCCGAAAAAAATTCTACACGAGCAAAGCCGCAAGCAAAAGCAAGTATAGCAATATACAGGGTCCTTCTTAATATGCTGACACTTTTTAAGGGGATGATCAGACCATCAAACTGAAACACTTTCTCTATGGGACCAACATCGAGATCGCGAAAAAAAATCAGCTGTCCCATACATTTGGCTCGAGTAGGTTTGCAGTTAGGTATGGAACGGCAAATTTTTTTTCGCGATTTCGATGCTGGTGCCTTAGAGAAAGTTGTTCGGTTTGACTTTTTGACTAATACAGCGTTTCTCAGGGAGCAGTTAATGATTTTACTGCGGAGTATTGGAGGGACCACGAAGGGTCTACCGAGCCAAATGAATGAACTTAAGCAACCGACCTAGGGGCACCCAGAGGGGTACGGACCTCGGCATAGGACGTTGCTGGGGCTATTCGGCCATACATTATATCCCGAAAACAATTCTACACCAGCAAAGCCGCAAGCAAAAACAAGTACAGCAATATACAACGTGTTAATTTAATACGTTGTATATGGCTAAACACTTCGGATGACTTATCACAACATAACTGTCTCGTGAAATCATCAAATTGGCTGTTTTACAAATCCAATGGTTGTAGTGACACGCAATCGTGAAATTAATTGCGTTCATTATTCTAATTATAGAATCATTAGTTTTGAGTATTTTTAGATGCGCTATTTTTTTCGGGAACGTCGATAGATTTGTTATTTGTTTGCGTTTGTAATTGTGTCATCGAAATAAAGAGATTATGGGCTTTTTCCTTTGGCTACACACAGGGTCCTTCTTAATATGCCGACAGATTTTTAAGGGGATGATTAGACCATCAAACTAAACAACTTTCTCAATGGGACCAATGGTTAAGCCTCGAGAAATAATGGATTGAAAAATCGGATAATTTTGATATAAGCTTTGAATCACATAATCTCCAAATGGATTTCATATTTTGGTACCTTTCTTAAGGGCCTATGTCGAAAAATAATTGAAGCGAAATGGGCGTGTGATAGCTTATATTACTGCCTGATGCGAGATAAAGAGATGAGCGGCGCGCGCGCCTGAAACGACGCAAGCGTAAAACAAACTTTATTTAATTGTGATTGTACTATTTATGTAAGTTCATTTCTGCTCTAATCAAACTTAATAAAATATCAATGTCTTTTTTTAAATAAAGTCTCGTGTTTCGATTATTCTCCGTTTAGCAGTTCCAAGCGTTTATCGATAAAGACGGAGGCTACTTTGGCTTATTTTTCTATCGAGAAAATGTCTCTTAATCGTGTTTTGGCTTTAATCAAAACTTCAATTATATGATCAGTTTAAACATATCCGCAAATCATACTCCTACTGTTAGTACTTCGTGATATATGATGCTTTGAAGAATCCATTTTTTTCACATATCCTCTTAAAATGAAATATTGTCAATTAAATTATCTCCACTTAATTAACCGAAAAAAGTCACCTCCCACGAAGAGACCTCCCCTAAAGCCAATACAAACGAAGACCAATACTAGTCAACTATAATAATAATTTACAAAATCTATTTCTACCGGCTTGTTGAGTAATAATTCGGCAAATAGCAAAACAGACGGAAACTGAGTGTTCGCCCACGCATGCTCTGAACCCATACCCGTGTGCAATGTTACCGTGAGATTTTGAATCCGTGAGGAATTTGAACACTTTCCACGAATTGATTAGTTATGGTTATTTTACACTAAAGAGAAGTTTATTCCGAATGCGTAAATGCGCGTTACATACAAACTAAGTCTGGTGATATTTTCAATTAAAATCAATGAAATTTTGCAGAAACTATCTAGATTAAAATATCTGTGCTTGTATCTTGTCCGATTTTCGTTAAAATATACAGTTTCAATGCTAGGATTAATTTAAGATTTGTATGAAAATCTTGGATGCACTGTAACTTTAAAACTATACATTTTAACGAAAATCTGACAAGATACAAGCATAGAGATTGCTTTCTAGATTGTTTATGCAAAATTTCATTGACTTTAATTGGTTAGTATCGAAAATATCGCCAGACTTCGTTTGTATGGAGCGCGCCAACAGTAATATACCCTTGTGACGCTCCCCATAGGTAAACGCAGGGCCGGGCCATATTTTATTGGTTTTTAGAAGCTATCTTCTCGTTATTTGAAAGCTTTGACTAGTTATATGTGGACTGGTTACGCGTGTAATTCTACTAACAAACATTTCTGCCTCTTTTTGCGGGGGGCGAGGTAACATGAAATCCGCAACTTTGGATTTTATTCCCCATAACTTTAGATTCTAATTTTGAATGTTAAAAATCATGAAAAGTAGTCTCGTGTGAACCCCAAACGTTCTAAGTTCGAAGTTATTATTTCGCAATTGTAGGCTGTCTCGTTTAGTGATAAGGTGTAAAATTGAATGTAAATTCACAAGATCAATTGTGCTTATACCGTGGCAGAGGGGAAATGCTACCGCAAGGCTAGTCCTTATAATAATTAGTCAAAGTTTAAAAGACATACAAATTAATGAAAAATATAGCAATGATCTTTAACATCTGGGCTTTATTTGCTATGAAGTATATTTCTTATTTTTCCATAAAATACATATGAGACCTGTGTTCAAAGGAAAATCTGTATTATGTGCATCTACTTTATAAGTTGAAGTCACTTTTACTTGCGACACACACCATTGTGTAGACAATATTAAGATCTAAAAATGCTATGAAGTAAATAAGATAATTGTAAAATTGGGTGTGACTTCTTATGATTTTCGAATTTTATTTCCTTGGATTAGAAGGCACCATAGTGACATAATGAAGTACAAGCCAGTCAAAAGGTATACCTACTAAAATGACGTAGTTTAGTAGAGGTGATGCGGCTCTGAAAGGGTCAAGGTCGTTCGGTCAGGGAAACCTCTTAAATTGCTAAATGTGAGCATTGCTATAACTACATTCTTAAACAGAAAGTTGTTAGTAGTAATGTTTCTGACCACCCCGAAAAGGATTACGGTCGTGAGTTTATGTATGTGTGTATTCGATACCTTGCCGGTTATCGATAGCATACATACATGCATAAGCTCACACCATTGTCCTATCGGGGTAGGCAGAGACCACGGAACGCCACACGCTACGACTCAGACACATCTCTTTAGCCTCAATCACATTCACACATCTTTTCATGCACTTCGATTGAGGATGCTACGCACTTGGCCTTTTCGGAAAAGATCATGGATTTGATCATGGTATGTTTTCCTCGGACGGCGTCTCCTAACACTTCCGCTCACCTTTGCTTCATGTATTTCATTCGTAAGCCTTCTTTCATTCATTCTCTCTACGTGACCGAACCATTTAAACATACCCCTCTCAATCGATACATATTTGATCGAATACCAAATATGTTCATATCATCATCGTCTCTCGATAGACGTCCACAGCTGGACATAGGCCTCCCCCAAGGATCACCATAACGACCGGTTCTACTCTGCCCTCATCCACCGGGTGACCTACCCACGCTGTGCTTTCCGGTACGCGGTCGCCACTCGAGGACTCTTCAGCCCCATATGCCATCGGTTCTGCGAGCAATGTACCCCGCCCATTGCCACTTTAATTTACAATCGGGACAATTTAAAAAGCCACATTTGACATCTATTGATACTTCATCAATCATAACCTTGTAACGGCGGGCATAGAATGATATAATTTTTTTCGAAGTTAGAACTGTACAATTGCTTTACTTTTTTTATTACGATTACATATTTATTGTAATAATGACCCAAGAAGGTAATTTTACGATTTACTTTCACTAATAAACCATTCTAAACATAATAAACAATTTCTGTTCCAAAGAACTGAACGTCGTTACAATGTTGCGTCTGTGAACCCTTTTTCTTTTTTAACACTAGGGATGTAACCCAAAAAAATCGATGTAAAACGTAGTTCCAACAAATCGCGATATTCACATATAATTCGATTCACGTATGTTTGAAATTCGTATCGATTCATTCGCTTTAATCGATGTTTTTAAGCAGGTCACCTCACTATGAAGCTTAAACTGACAGATGTCAAATGTGGCTTATTACATTGTCCCGACTTAAGCAATTCTTTGGGCTATGTCGGCTACTCTCTGGTTCTTCTGTGAATCTCGTCATTTCTTTCGATCTCGCAGGGAAGTCCGATCATAGACCTCTCCATTACCCTTTGGCCTTTTTATTAGGCCTTGAGTGAAGCGAGCACGTCTCAGTGCCATGCCATGTCATGTCATGTCATGTCATCACATCACTGACATATCTTACATACATACATGCTTAGAAGCGAACCCTATTTTTACCCGTGGGTGACGCATTCGATGATCGTATAAAAACATTACATATGAAACACTTGATTAGGTACTGACCTAATAAAGATCTAAATATTGGTCAGAAAATGATGTGTTTTCTAAAACTGATTGTGGTCATCGACTATTGTAAAAGTAAGCATAAACTCACGACCGTGTCTTTTGGGGGTGGTGAAAAATTAAATGTTCCACCACACCACATTCCCTTTAACACATTCGCTGCTAATCTCAAAACAATGACGCGACGCCTGTGCGGAACGCGATATAATCCGGACTCACCAAGGGGGTCGTACGCACCGATGGACCGGTCATTTAGAACCTACAACGTAGGTCATCGTAGTGAACGTGTTAAGGCTGTGATTCATAATCGTGTCACTCACCCTTAGCATATATTGAACATTTCAGAATGAAATGACGTGCCAAGCAGAAATATGTCTTTAGTCTACAAAATCACAAGAAACCTTATCCCTTAGTCGCATCATACGACACCCACGGGAACTAATGGGGTGGGCCATTTTATGGTCCCGATATCGCGTATTTAGTTAGGAATAACTTAAAAATGCCACAAAAAAAACAATACAATGACAAGAATGACTATAAAAGCGGTCTTATCACTGAAAGAGAAGTAGCCTTCCCAGATAGTGGTCTTGCGTGACTAGGCGTTACATCCCTGGGGAAGGGGACCCTTTATCATCTCAGCTGAGGTCCACTGCTGGACATATGCCTTAAAGACATCATATGCTCACGACTATATTCCCGAGGGGGTACAAACATACAAACCAAGTTGCTAAGAAACGAGTCGACAGTGGTCTACAGAATGCAGTGAGCTATATTAGCAGATATTTGGCGTCACGCCATCTGTGCTGGCTTAGTATAGTACAATCGTAAACATTGTGACTCAACGCGTTTGGCCAATGTTTGGACCAGGATTTGCTTGAAATGTTGCTGGATACATAAATACATATTCCGTGTGGTGCCGGCTAAGAATAGCATCATCCCATTTCCTCCTGTGGGTGTCGTAAAAGGCGACTAAGGGATCTACCAGAGGATGGGCAGTATCCTCTTGAGTATACATATCCAACGAACTGCGATCGCCAACCCGCCTGCCAAGCGTGGCGATTATGGCAAAACTCCCCAACATGGACCGGCCGTTCTAGCAGTCCTTGGGGGAGGCCTATGTCCAGCAGTAGACGTCCATCAGCTGAGATGATGATGATGACATAAATACATTATACTTTCAGCATTATCTATGCATATCTGAGAGCGTAGGTGGAATAACAATCTAGAGGGCCCGGGTTCGAAGCCGCACGTTCTACATTGTCATGTACCAATGAAGTTTTAACCCCCGACGCAAAAAGAGGGATGTTATAAGTTTGACGCCTATGTCGGTCTGCCTGTCTGTGGCATCGTAGCTCCCAAACGGGTGGACCGATTTCGATGCGGATTTTTTAATAGAAAGCTAATTGTCTCATTAAAATCGGTTCTGAAGTTTTCAAGTAACATTAAAATTTTCTAATTTAAAAAACACCCAACGCTAAAAACAGACGTTTAAAAAGTAATAATTTTGTTACCTATTATTTTCGATGCATACAAATGTTTGTTTTACTTTTTAGATATTTAATTTAAGGTCAATTAATGTGTGTCGAAGTGATTTTCGAATAAAAAATCAATGACCATTTTATAGCGGTAAATATCTTAAAGAGAGTTATAAAGTAAAACAAATATTTGTTTGCATCAAAAATGTTACTACTACTTTAATTGTTCGTTCTATTATTAAAAATAGTATTTGAGCTAGTGAATTTAGCGTTATTTTTCAACGTTTTTTATCCACTGATAAGACTAAATTTTATGTAGTCAAATACTACGGATGCGCGCGCCTGACTGTATTCCCTTTCTCGATTTCCCTCAAGTTTCCCAGAAAGTGTGAGGTGAGGTAGCTGAAGTCAGAGGGTGGCGGGGAGTGGCCGTTCTGTATATAGAACTATATACTATTACCTATTCTGTGCCTCTACTCTAGAGCAGGCATTACACTCTCGACGGACAGAACTTCTCGGCGAGAACTTTCAAGGAAAATTACTAGGCCTCAAGACCCCACGGGAACATTGAAGGGCATCCACACTCTCGTTCTCGGTCTTTCTCGTCTGTTCTCGGCGAGAATGAAGTGCCTGCTTAGTACGTACTACATAACAACTCAATGGTTTTGGGTTCATTTGTTAACTCGTTTTATCTCGCTACCACTTAATTTGTTGTCAACCCGAGTATCTTTCCGCCCACTTTCCGTACATTTCACATAAACACGCGAGAAGTCATCTGGCGCTAGTGTGACCTACTTACAAGCCCGCTGTTGGCGCCGAAAACTTTTGTGTCCACAAGTATCACTGAACATCTTATTTTTAATATTATAATCAAGATTTCAGTGTTGGTACTTTTCTTGAAAAAAAAATGAGAATGTGTGATGGCAGTAATTAAATTAATTATTAATTTTGAGCTACGTTGTAAAGCTGCTCTGAAATGTTCAAGTAAAAAATCGTGAGGAATTCTTCTAGATTTATGCCTGTATACTTAAGCGGTTTATACAGAAGAGACGTGTGGCGGTAGCAGATAGTCAAAGTAACACAATTATAAACCTTATAATGCGTAGCATAGCGTCGTTTGGAGAATTACCCTCGCGCCTCAAGGCGTCACCTGGAGGCGCGGGCGCGATTCTCCTTTACGGCAAAAACGACGCTATGCTACGTACTTATAAGGTTTATATTGTGTTACTTAGATTATCCGACACAGCCACACGTCTCTTCTGTACAAACTGTGGCTTAGAGGATAGTTCTTGCAGCTTGTACAAACACTATCTAGATACCAATCTCTGTGCTTGCGGTATGTCAGATTTACGTTAAAATATACCTAACAGTTTCAATGCTAGGATCAATTAAAGATTGTGCCACTTACTTACTTTTAGTCTAGGAAAAATAAGGTTTGAGATTGCATTAAAGACACTTAAGTAAATTGTGTTTGAAATAATATTACTGTTAGTTTATAACACTTTTGTCAAGATTTCGTGGTTATATAGGCTCAGGAACCTGAGAAATACCTTAAAATCGATATTAATGTACAAAGGGCAAGCTTATTTCTAAAAATATTTCGACCAGCATACCAGCAATAGAGACAATTAATTATCAAAAGGCAAATTTAATGTGTAAAAAACAAACAGTAAATAATTTAGTTTTGAGGTTATTATTTTTGAAGACTTACAAAATATTAAATATCTACCCAAATTAACGATATTAACCGGGGATTATTATTGTTATAAGTAAAACGTATTGAACGAAGCCATCCTGTACAAATTCACCAGATTTCCATTTTTTGTTCATACCTAAATTTAATGTTTTGTAAATGTCTTAATTATTCAATAATACAACATAAAAAATCGGGGATTATTGAGAATTTATGTTTTTCAGGTATGTATCTACTATATTCCAAATTTTCACCAAAAGTGCAAGTAATGCAACCTACTCCATACAAAAATCCGTAGATTTCCCCGACTATTTGTGTTGATGTCACTTCGTGCGATTTTCCCCAGTTGGTTAGGACATTGAAGGCCGAATCACCTGATTGTCTGAAAGAAAGATAATTCCGTGCTTCGGATGGCACGTAAAGCCATTGGTCCCAGCTACTATCTCTCGTGGTAATAGTCGTTACCTACATAAAAACCACGCCAGAGGCCGTAAGGCGGTCTGAAAATACTCTGACACCAGGGCTAGCCCACTCGATAAGAAGATTAAGATTTCAGTGTTATTAACTTTTCTTGAAAAAAAAAATTGAATATGTGATGGCAGTACGTCTGTTTGTCTGACTGACGATTCTTTTTGACATACATACATACATAAACTCACGACCGTAATCCCTTTCGGGGTGATCAGAAACATAGCTACAACTACCAACTTTCTATTTAAGAATGTATCTGTAGCAATGCTCATATTTAGCAATTTAAGTTTCAGGATGGATGGATGGATGGATTCTTTTTGAGTTAAGTTGTAAAGCTGCTCTCAAACGGTGAATTAAAACATCGTGAGGAATTCATAATCAAAGTAATATCACATAGATCTATATCTTTTTGACGTAATTTTTAGGGTTCCGTACCCAAAGGGTAAAAAACGGGACCCTATTACTAAGCCTACGTTGTCTGTCCGTCCGGAAGGACGTCCGTCCGTCCGTCCGTCCATCCGGCCTTCCTATTTAGGGCTATAACTTTCGAACCGTTATAGCTAGACCGTTGAAATTTTCAAAGAATATGCGCTATTACGGCGGAATTTTTAACAAATGATAAAAATTAAGGGGGGTTCTCAACAAGAAACTAGTTTTTATCAACGTTTATTCTTCTCGCTGTATCGTAAAAACGGTAATACATACAAGCGTCAAACTTGGTGTGATTATAGAGCAAACTCTACAGTATAACAACAAATAATAAAAACCGGCCAAGTGTGAGTAGGTCTCGCGCTAAAGGTCCCGGAGAATTGTTTTTGGAAGTTCTCATGTTTTATTGTGTGGTGATGTGCTACGGATTTGTATGGAAATATTTGAAGCACTGTAACTTTAAAACTACATCTTAACGAAAATCTGCCTTCATACAAGCATATAGATTAGTTTCTAGATTGTTTCTGAAAAATGTCATTGACTTTAATTGGTTAGTATTTAAAATATCACCAGATTTCGTTTGTATGCATGCAGTGCGCTCCGAATTATATTCCCTTAAACGTCGTTTGTATGGAGCGCGCTTACGTTTATTTCCTTTTAAAGCTGCAACTGACCGAACAAAGCCGCAGTCAAAAGCTAGTGCCCGCTAATTGCTCACCTCTGCTAATTGTTGCGTTAATGAACACTTTCTCCGTATTGCTTAGCATCTAGACTCGTGAAAGTTTTTAATGTAAATACGGGACTGTCTGATTTAAATTATCTTTTAATTGGTCAAGTTAGTTCTCTGGGTCTCCACTCCAGTGTTCTTCTGGTCCAATATAAGATAAGATAAGATGAGATAAATATTCTTTATTTGCACACCAAGAATAGAAAAATACAATTTAAAACAAGAATGAGAAGGGTACAAAGGGCGGTCTTATTACTAAAAGCGATTTCTTCCAGACAACCATTGGATGGAAGAACTATTTACAGAGACAAATGCTACGGCGGTGCACTATTAGGTACCTATGTACCTGTCTACATATATAGAGTAAATATAATATACCAAGATGCGACCGCAAAATTTTGCTCTATATGTTTGGTGAACGAAATGTGATTTAAGTGAAAGTTTGTACAGGGGTTCATACTACGCCGCCGGGTTGCCTAGCAAAATCTTGCCGCAAGTACCTTTACCATTATGATTTATGGTACAATTTTTTCCACCGATCTGTTTGGGAAGTATTTGAGGTGCCATCTGAAGGAGACCAATCTAAAGAACTGGAAAAACTAGGGTTGCCACCTCTCATTCAAACCTCACGGGGCGCAATTCTCCAAACGACGCTATGCTACGTACTATAAGGTTTACAATTGTATTACTTTGACTATCCGCCACCGCCACACGTCTCTTCTGTATAAACCGCGCCTTAGACTGATATTGATGATTATAATTTGATCTAGAGCCATTATCGTGACCAGAACCCTTTGACTAATTATTATAAGGACTAGCCTTGCGGTAGCATTTCCCCTCTGCCACGGTATAAGCACAATTGATCTTGTGCATTTACATTCAAATTTACACCTTATCACTAAACGAGACAGCCTATAATTGCGAAATAATAAATTCGAACTTAGAACGTTTGGGGTTCACACAAGACTACTTTTCATGATTTTTAACATTCAAAATTAGAATCTAAAGTTATGGGGAGTAAAATCTAAAGTTGCGGATTTGATGTTACCTCGCCCCCCGCAAAAAGTGGCAGAAATGTTTGTTAGTACACGCGTAACCAGTCCATATAATAATTAGTCAAAGCCAGAACCAGAAGTGGTACATATTGTAAGATTACAAGCTTGCTCTCCATTTTGTATTACTTAACAGTTCTTCGAATTCAAGTCTTTAGAATTACCTCGTAAAAACTAAAGTGATCATAAAAATGGGACAATAGGCGTTTCGGAACATTGCTGTCAAAAGATAAAAACTCAAGTGTATTTCGCATGTTCGTGGTGTGAAACTCCTAATGACCCAAAATCTGACTATAAAGATCCTGAAAATGATTGACCCAATTTCCATAATATGGCGGGTAACTTGGTTGTCATTGATGGAATGACGGCCCGGTAGCTCAGTCGGTAGTGAACCTGCCTGCTGGGCCGAGGGTCGCGGGTTCGAATACCGTAAGGGACAAATATTTGTATGATTAATATGAATATTTGTACCCTAGTCATGGATGTTTGTATCTACAGGGTCCTTCTTAATATGCTGACACTTTTTTAAGGGGATGATCAGACCATCAAACTGAATAACTTTCTCTATGGCACCAACAACGAAAAATCAGCTGTTCCATACGAAATGGCAAACCTACTCGAGCCAAATGTATGGGACAACAGATATTTTTTCGCAATTTCGATGTTGGCCCTATGGATAAAGTTGTTCAGTTTTATAGTCTGATAATCCCCTTAAAAAGTGTCAGCATATTAAGAAGGACCCTGTATACAACGTGTTAATGAATAAGCGCAAAACCTCATACACCCCAACTGATTTATAACAAAATAATTAGATTGAAACAATAATTTCATTATTTTGATAGTTAAAATGTGAAGTTATTCACATTTTAAGTTTTCAGGAAAAAATGATTTGTTATCATTTCAGCAATGAATGATAGCGCTAGCGGGCTCGTGGATACATTTTAAGAATCTTGTTTTGGTAGTAAGTAGGGTGATTGTGCCCGTGCGGTGGGTTGAGATCGAATTCAGAAAATACAAACAAATTATTTAATATTTTGAAAAAAATTATGTATGTTGTAAACATGATAATTCGATTCTGCTCTCGATTCTAAACAAACTACTTTCTAGTTTTGCGTTAATTCATTAACACGTTGTATATTCTACAAGGTGTTACAAAAGTAAACATAAATATTTAAAACTTTTAAGGGGGTTGTTAAAACCATCAAACTGAACAAACATCGAAATCACGAAAAAAAAATCTGCTGTCCCATACATTTAGCTCGAGTAGATTTTTAGTTTAGTATGGAACATACGATTTTTCTTTCGCGATTTTCATGTTGGTCCCATAGTGAAAGTTGTTCAGTTTGATAGTCTAAACAACCCCGTTAAATATTTATTTGTATTTTTGTAACACCTTGTTTATCGTGGTCTAGACATCATAATACAAGTCCAGGCTAGATTCTGGTACTTTAAATGTGACTAGATAATTTGTGTGACAATGTCCAAGATATTAATTTTCCAGGCTACTTTTTAAACCTGCAATAGTATCGAGCTTTTATAATAGCATTCATAGTTTCAGAACGAAATTACGAGCCGAGTGTTGATAGGCTATCCTTTCACCATTCGCCGCATACAAAATATTCTTATATCACATAAAGGCTAATCAGGTTTTTGCGTCAAATTCAAGTCCAGTATCAATTAGATACGCTGATTAACTTCAATGCTATCTGTCGTTGAATAGCCGAATAATGTGCATGATTCAGCGGTACACTTATAATAGCATTTTATAACATTTTTAAAGGTACTTAAATATAAATAATGTTCTGAGTAACATTTGTATGTGTACATAGATAAAGGTTAATAATAAATAACGCACACAGGCACATCGCAGGCACTGTAACGATGCCAACAGAAGCTACTAGGCTCTGTGGAGGAACTACTGTGGAAGGTTCCTCCGGTGAAAAGGGAAGATCTTCCGCCAGGCTAGGTGTGAAGCCTGGGGACCGGCCGTGGTCCAACATATCTTAGTTGGACCTTGTATATATATCGAATCTCTGTGATTATTTCTCTTGCGCGATTCATGTCTTGTATACGATTGTGAACCTTATGTGAAGCGGCTAACGGGTTACCAATGTGACGTCGCAAGTTGTCTTACGTGCACATTTACGAGTGCGACCGTAGCGCCATCTGTTAGCTTCGTTGCTATAACTCGTGGGTGTTGACATCTGTGGCAAGTCCCCACAGCTCTTTATTATAGAAACCATACAACAACGGCACAACCATGTAACATCCATGACCGAACCGCGATTTGAATCCAGGACTTCTGGTTTGGTAGTCATGTTAACCATTACACCAACCAAGTCTCGCTGGTGTAGCAATATTCACTCTTGTATAGGAAGGGGACGGGCAGGTTAGATCAACCCAAAACCAACGAGCATGCATGAAAGGACTAATGAATGTGGAGGAAGCTAGAGAGGTTTGACAGAATCGTAACGGGTGTCTCTGCTTACCCCATTTGGAGACAGGCGTGAGAATATACAACGTGTTAATGAATTAACGCAAAACTAGAAAGTAGTTTGTTTAGAATCGAGAGCAGAATCGAATTATCGTGGTTTCAACATAGGTTTTTTTTTCAAAATATTGAATAATTTGTTTGTAAAATTTAAAATTTACTGAATTCGATGTCAACCCACCGCACGGGCACACTCACCCTACTTAATACTAAAACAAGATTCTTAAAATGTATCCATGAGCACGCTAGCGCCTTCATTCATTGCTGAAATAATAACAAATCATTTTTGTCTGAAAACTTAAAATGCGGATAACTTTAAATTTTAGCTATCAAAATAATGAAATTATTGTTTCAATCGAATTATTTTGTTATAAATCAGTTGGGGTGTATGAGGTTTTGCGCTTATTCATTAACACGTTGTATACTATGTATGTATAGGATTTCAAAATTGAATGACTTTATCAAGTGGTGACAACTAGCCTTACCGGCCGCAAATCACTGCAAAATGAACCTTTTCCTTAACAATAAACTGATCGTTTCAGGTTGGACGTATCCCAGCGGATCACCCACTGGTGGGCGGACACAAGGGCCCGGTGCTGGACATCGCGTGGTGCCCCCACAACGACAACGTCATCGCGAGCGGCTCTGAGGACTGCGTCGTTAAGGTATTGCTCTTTGCTGTAGTATCACCCACTGGTGGGACACAAGGTCCCGGTTTACATCGCGTGGTGCCCCCACAACGACAACGTCATCGCCAGCAAACAGCAATACGCTCTTTGCTGCCGTATCTCTGCAGATCACCCATTGGTGGGACACAAGCAATTTTCCGCGGTGGCGATGCGGCCCGCTCCGCCTCGATGCGGACTGTCATCGTGGCGCTTAACTTTAATAGCAGAGATAGTTTGTCAGGGGCTTTTGGTATCTCCTACAGATTGTTAAGAGGAGTTTCCCGCGATCGCGCTCCATATAAACGAAGTTTATTTCAATTTTGAATAATAATCTACAGGGTCCTTCTAAATATGCTGACACTTTCTTAAGGGGGTGATCAGACCATAGAACGGAACAACTTTCTCTATGGGAACATCATCGAAATCGTGAAAAAAAAATCTGATTTCCCATACATTTGGCTCGAATAGGTTTGCAGTTTTGTATAGAACAGCTGATTTTTTTCTTGCGATTTCGATGTTGGTGCCATAGAGAAAGTTGTTCAGTTTGATGGTCTGATCATCCCCTTAAAAAGTGTCAGCATATTAAGAAGGAACCTATATGTTTAAACACAATCTAGAAACTAATATCTGTGTCTGTTTTTATACTGGCTTAAAGATTTCAATGCAAATATTAAATTAATCCTAACTTTAAAACTATTCCCAAATAATCCATACATTTGGGTCGAGTAGGCATTGCTAGCATTTTAAAAGTTGTTCAGGTTGTTGGTCTGAACTACCCCTGAAAATTTGGAAACCGTTTAAAAAATCACCTAGGATCTAGTACATTTTAAAAGAAATTTAACAAGAACTTTTTATTAAGTTCTTCAGAAAGAACATCTGGCTCATTCCTTGTATGATCAACAGGTGTGGCAGATCCCGGACGGTGGTCTGTCCCGGACGCTGACGGAGCCGGTCGTGGACCTGGTGTACCACCAGCGGCGCGTGGGCCTCGTGCTCTGGCATCCCACCGCCCAGAACGTGCTCCTAACCGCTGGCTCCGATAACCAGGTCTGTTACATATTTTCTTTATTCCAGGTCGCGGCACGAAACATTAGCGCTGGGGAAAACTAGTAGGGGTAAAAGGTGACTGACCGAAGCGTCCCGATTTCTAGAATTTGATTTAAGGGTCATTTTTCTTTCAAAAAACGAAATGTCACGTCCATGTATGCAATTATTTAAACTCTTTCGTTTCGGTGACTAATTAACATTGATTTAAATCTAAGGTAGTGAATAATTTTATTGTGGTAATCTTCTTCTTCTTATCGTGTGGGCAAGCCCTGGTGTCAGAGTTTTTTCAGACCGCCTTACGGCCTCTGACTTGGTTTTTATGTAACGACTACTACCACGAGAGATAGTAGCTGAGACCAACGGCTTAACGTGCCATCCGAAGCACGGAATCATCTTTCTTTCAGAATATCAGGTGATTCGGCCTGCAATGTCCTAACTAACTGGGGAAAAATGCACAAAGTGACATATCACTAGGTGTCACCCGTGGGAATCGAACCCACGACCTCCGTGTCAAGAACACAATGCTCTTAACCATTAGACCACGGAGGCAGTTATTGTGGTAATTATAGGATTTCGAAAGAGATACCCTTGTATTTCGTGAGCACGACACGTGACTAGACGAACAGGCGGCAGATGATGCAAAACCTTGACTGAGTGGTGGCCAAGATCAGACAAGAGAAGAGTGGGTTGTCTAGCAGCCAGGTGGGACTTCGATGCGACTGGCACAAGAAGGGTGATAATGGGGAGCAGGTTTATATCCTACAGTGGGTGGACAAATATTGATGATAATGTAAATTGTCTCGCAGATAGCGATATGGAACGTGGGCACCGGGGAGGTGCTGCTCAGCCTCGATTGCCACCCCGACCTCATCTACTCAGCCTGCTGGAACTGGACCGGCTCCAAGCTCCTCACGACATGCAGGGACAAGAAGATCAGGTCTGTTCTAAGATAAAACATAAAAGGAAGGGGCACGACACTCCCTAGCTTAACAATTTCCCTGACCCGTTTGAGATTTTCACTCAGTCCCCTGACAATCTCTCAAACTGTTCGTCATGCATACATGTATGGACACATCTCTGCCGTGCTTATCGAGACTGTATTAAGTATGTTTTTGGCGGGTTGAATTGTTTCTGTTTTCAGAATCATAGTGATTATAAAACTTTGATCCTTGTTGTAATATCTTGTGGTAGAAATAGTAAGCAAGAGTGAAATAAGGTCGACCGTTATAGAGCTCGTCAAAAATATTCCGAAAGTTTATAGGGTCCTTCTTAATATGCTGACACTTTTTAAGGGGATGATCAGTCCGTCAAACTGAACAACTTTCTCTATAGCACCACAAACGAAATCGCGAAAAAAAAATCAGCTGTTGCATACAAAACTGCAAACCTACTCTAGCCATATGTATGGGATAGGTGTTTTTTTTGCGATTTTGATGTTGGTCCCATAGAGAAAGTTGTTCAGTTTGATGGTCTGATCATCCCATTAAAAAAGTGTCAGCATTTTAAGAAGGACCCTGTATGTGGCTCAATTTTGCTAAACAATATTTACTGCAGTCTTGACCAGCACGAGTGCGGTCCACCACTGTGACCTCTTTATCCACCTATGAGAGACTTCGAAACTACGTAATTTTGACGTTCTTGCAAAGAAAGTGACGCCCTCAAACTTGTTCTACTCTTTAGCTGGTTCTATACCAGCTGATGATGATAATGTGTTCGCAGGATAATCGACGTGCGCAAGGGCGAGGTGGAGGCGGAAGCGATAGCGCACGAGGGCAGCAAGGCCTCCCGCGCCATCTTCCTCAAGCACGGCCTCGTCTTCACTACCGGGTTAGTTATTACTTGCTTTTACCCGCAGCTTCGTCTGCGTTGATTTAAAAAAAGTATCCTGTGTTAGTGTAAAAAATATCCATTCTGTGTGCCAAATTTCATACAAATCCGTTCAGCCGTTTGTACGTAATTGAATTACAAGCATCCAAACGTTGTATGTTGAGAAACATCGTATGAAACGTGTGAGCGTTGGTCATTACACTCTCGGCTCGATTATAGCCCTCGCCTGTCGCTCGTGCAGCAATCCAGCCTCGATCGACGTAAGTTCTACGATATTAATAATGTACGTTCTCCCCCCCAGGTTCAGCAGAATGTCAGAGCGACAATACACTCTGCGCACCCCCGATGAGCTAAGCTCACCTATCGTCACCGTGGAGATAGACACCAGCAACGGAGTAATGTTCCCGCTCTACGACCCCGACACCAACCTCGTCTACCTTTGCGGCAAGGGAGACTCCGTCATCAGATACTTTGAGGTCACTTATACATACTTTTTCAACACACTTGCTTTTAAGTGTTATTGCTCCACTTTCAGGTTCAAATTGCAAGAAATTTCTAATGCAGCTTTTAAATAAAATACGCGTGCGTTTTAAATTACCTACAATACCTGCGCGCGCATAACTTAATCACGCACAGGAGCATGGCGCGCGAAAAAAGAAAATATTAATATCTAAACCTATTTGTGACATATTATTAATTTTTTTCCTCGCAAGTTTCTTAAAACGTCGTATGAAACGCGTGAGCATTAGTCATTGCGGCTTCGGCTCGAAATTCGCCCTCGCCTGCGGCACGGGCTACAATCCAGCCTCAAGTATATGACCAACATAGCTCACTTGTATCTTAATGTGTAGCTTTTACAGGCGTAATATGGACATTCAAAGACAACATTGCATAGCACCGAAATTACTAAAATATAATTTCAATACACACTTGACCCAAACGTACCGCACAGTTTCATTCACTGACCACTACTGGACGGAGGGACCGCGCTCAAAAGTGTCCGAATAAAAAGAGAACGAAAACGTAAAAAAGAGAACGAATTACGCAACAGTCTTCGTTTGATCGACTACGCGCCGTGCCCCGATGGGGGAGTGGGACGGAAAAGAATTTCAGCATTTTCAATGTTTTTAGTTGGTTTATATTACTATACGTACTTAGGTTTGTATACTTTAGTCTCGGACACTTTATTCGAGTATTTTGTACTAGACCCGGCGTCCATAGTATTCTTCGTCAATGGAACAGCTTACTTATTTTGCCCTAAAGTTTCAACAAACTAGTGGATTTCGACGCCGCCTGCCACTAAAATCCCAGTAAATTAGTCTTAATAAAATAACTTTAATATTGCAGGTGACACCGGAGCCGCCGTTCGTACACTACATCAACACCTTCCAGACCCCAGACCCGCAAAGAGGTGAGCTATACAACGTGTAAATGAATTAACGCAAAACTAAAAAGTAGTTTGTTTCGAATCGAGAGCAGAATTGAATTATCATAATTTCAACATAGGTAATTTTTTCAAAATATTAAATATTTTGTTTGTAAAATTTAAAATTTACTGAACTCGATCTCAACCTACAACTTGGGCACTCTCACCCTACTTACTATCAAAACAAGATTCTTAAAATGTACCCATGAGCATGTTAGCGCTTTCATTCATTGCTGAAATGATAACAAATCATTTTTACCTCAAAACTTAAAACGCGAATAACTTTAAATTTTAAGTATCAAAATAATGAAATTATTATTTCAATCTAATTATTTTGTTATAAATCAGTTGGGGTGTATGAGGTTTTGCGCTTATTCATTAACACGTTGTATATAAGACACTACAGGAACACTTTATGGAGAGTCAGCGATAAGGCCGGGATGTAATATAAAGGTGAACTTATGGCAGGGGCCAGGCGAGGGTAGCGAAGGTAAAATGACGACGCGATAACAGAATCAATTTATATTTTTACTACCCGTACAAGCGCAACGAGAAAAAACAATTAACAAATTTTCTTGACCGACATAACTGACAGACGTCGAATTATTTCACCCCGCGGACCACGAAGGCGGAGAGTCTCCTTGCACGCCACAAACTCCTCAATATCTCGGACTTTCCTTGACCATTCAGGAAGACTGAATAAAAGTCGGAAAACTGGATGTAAGGGATATTGAGAGACAACCTTCAAAATCATCAGGGAAATATTAAGGTTTACCCAATAGGGTAGAGTATAACATTTTTTTTTAAACTGTTTTAAAGTAATCCTGAGATCCTAATGAACCAGTAGAATTTTAATTTTAGAAAGCCGAAAAATGCCTTAAATTTGTTTAATTACGATTTTGAAATTTCGCCCGGAAACGATAGCCGCCATGCTGTTTCGGCTCATGACGTCCGTCACTCCGTTAGTGAACTACTGCGAAAGACCAACCAACAACCAATAATCTAGATTGTGTACTATCGGAGTGGCGTCACGTCTGAATCCAATATGGCAAATGGCTCTGTTATATGTGACAGAATCACACATCAGACGCGCGCGTCAGTCGCATCGGCCGCTGGCATCTGACCTTAAGTCTGAAACTACACTTTGAAAAAAGTTCATAAATGCATAATATTCTTGCAGGTATCGGAATGATGCCCAAGCGAGGGTGCGACGTGGCGACCTGCGAGATCGCAAAGTTCTACCGCCTCAACAACTCTGGTCTTTGTCAAGTAAGTAAACACACAATAAACCCAAGAAAAACCTTTCTGTCTACACTTCTCTGTAGAATCAATGGCGTGTCAATTAATTTGACTTAGGGCTGTTTCGCCACTTTTGGATAAGCTAACAAGAACTTATTCGGAAGTGGTGAAACAGCCCTAAGTCAAATTAATTGACACGCCATCGATTCGTCTTTTTTTTAATAGAGAGTAATATGTAGTTTTTCTCCATAAGTTCGAATTACGAGTATTTTCTTTCCACCATTTTTGCATTTAGAGATTACAGATCAAAATAATTTAAAAATAAAATGTATATTGATAAACTCGATGAATCGCAATAAAAATTTAATTGGTTTCTTAAAATTATGTCTTCTATCCGTAAAAAATATAAAATGAAAAACTTGACATACCGAATTATGACGGGTAGATGGCGCGCATGACGACATGTTGTAGTTACCAAAAAATACCAAAAATTTATTTGAATAAATTTTGACAGCATAAACTGAAATATTAGTACACCCACCTAATGTTATTTTCACTAAATACCTGGATAGTAAAAGGGAAAATTGTTCGTCTATTATTGACTTTTTCGTAAATGAAACGCATTCCCTCTATTCAAAAAAGAGTTTTTATCCTTCGTCCTGAGATTATATTATCTTTGTTTCGAAAACATAAATTTTCTCGTGTCAATTGTGGTGTGTATCTATAGGTATACTCCATTTCAAATAGCAACGAAATTTTACAACTATTTTGATTTACAGAACAGAGATTTGAAACACTCATCTCACTTATTCTTAGAACAGCTTTAGTAACGTCCGAGATATGTCGGATAGTATATCTTTCTGATAAATAAATTATATTTGCAAATCAGAATTGTCCAGAAAGCTATACAACGTGTCAATGAATTAACGCAAAACTAGAAAGTAGTTTGTTTAGAATCGAGAGCAGAATCGAATTATCATGTTTTCAACATAGGTAATTTTTTTCCAAATATTAAATAATTTGTTTGTAAAATTTTAAATTTACTGAACTCGATCTCAACCCACCGCTCGGGCACTCTCACCCTACTTACTACCAAAACAAGATTCTT
The DNA here is from genome assembly GCA_963924505.1 of Agonopterix alstromeriana. NCBI lineage: Eukaryota > Metazoa > Arthropoda > Insecta > Lepidoptera > Depressariidae > Agonopterix > Agonopterix alstromeriana. The sequence goes on from OZ004681.1 coordinate 13,648,375, forward strand.
TAAATGTATCCATGAGCACGTTAGCGCTTTCATTCATTGCTGTAATGATAACAAATCATTTTTGCCTCAAAATTTAAAATGTGAATAACTTTAAATTTTAACTATCAAAATAATGCAATTATTGTTTCAATCTAATTATTTTGTTATAAATCAGTTGGGGTGTATGAGATTTTGCGCTTATTCATTAACACGTTGTATAGGAATCGGAAAATCTTTTCGTCCTTATTTGAAATGAAGTATACATATCTACCCTCTAATCTCAGGTGGTATCAATGACTGTCCCGCGAAAATCGGAGCTGTTCCAAGAGGACCTGTACCCAGACACACTCAGCGACGAGGCCAGCCTGACGGCAGACGAGTGGCTCGCCGGGGAGGACGCGGAACCCTGCACCATGTCTCTGAAGGTACCCACGTCATCATCAGCCTCACAGTGTCGCCGGGGAGGACGCGGAACCCTGCACCATGTCTCTGAAGTTACCCACGTCATCATCAGCCTCACAGTGTCTTATACTACGTAGCATAGCGTCATTTGGAGAATCACGCGCGTCATCTACGCATCGACTACTTACATAATTAAAAACGTGGTGTGCACAGGCTTTAAGCATAACCTTGGTAATGCTATTATTATTTGAGTTCCCGAAATATGGGGAACTGAATAATTATAAACTACTATTTATTGTCCAAGTTGCTTCCAATTACAGCAACAAAAGACAATATTATGTTAAACAGCTTTAGTAGCATGGTTTTTGATGTGTTGTTTGCAATAAAAAAATACAGGTAAGTTTAAATGTTTCTAGCTTAGACCATATAACTAGGGACCAGCCTTGCCACGTTACAAGATCAATTGATCATGTACATTTCACTAAACGAGACAGCCTATAATTGCGGAACAATAACTTCAAATGAGTCGCGTTCGGGGTTCACATGAGACTATTTTTTAACAATCAAAATTCGAATGTAATGAAATGGAATACAATCCAAACCTGCGTATTTCATGCTACCACGTTCCCCGCAAAAGGTGGCAGATTTTGTTAGTAGAATTTCACGCGTAGCTCGTCTTTAGTTATATTGTCTAAGGTTTCTAGAGTAGTAGTATACATTTTGTGAAACAGCGTTTACTTGTGTTAATTTTGTAAAACCATTTTCATTTTTGCTTGCGAAATTTAACTACTAGTCCTATACAGGGTGTAAGTTACAGCCTGAAAGCAAATACTGAAACTGTGAACTCAGAACATCAAACTGAACAACTTTCACTATTGAACTTAACTCAGGAAACGCGAAAAAGAATCAGCTGTCCCATACAAAACTGCTGTAACAACCCGACTAAAATGTATGGGACTGCGGATTTTTTTTCGCTTTTCTTGATGTGGGCTCCATAGTGAAAGTTGTTCAATTTGACTGAGTGAGTTCACCGTTTCAGTATTTGCTAGGCTGTCACTTACACCCTGTATACAAGGTGTTGCAAAAGTAAAAATAAACATTTAAAACTTTTAAGTGGGTTGTTTAGACCATCAAACTGAAAAACTTTCACTATGGGACCAACATCGAAATCGCGAAAAAAAATCTGCTTTCCCATACATTTAGCTCAAGTAGATTTGTAGTTTAGTATGAAATACCCGTTTTTTTTTCGCGATTTCGATATTGGTCCCATAGTGAAAGTTGTTCAGTTGGATGGAAAAGTTTATTTTTATTTTTGTAACACCATGTAGAGAGCATCGAAGCGACTTGATGCGAAAGGTAGGTAATTAATATTCGAAGTTATTTCAACGCAAGCAAAGTCGATAATGGTTTGGCAGTGAAAAACGCTCTGGGCTGCGCTTCGCCAGGTGTGCGCCGGCTCTACTGGGTGAAATTGATATCATTAGCATTCTTTCAAACTAAGGGTCTACCAAATTAGAGATTAAAAATTACGTCTCGGGACTTGAACCCGCACTCTACCAAGCCGGGCTCACGTTACGACGCAATCGATTTAAAATGTCGTTCTCTGGGTAGTGGGCTCGGTGGCGAAATTGAATAACGCTATTCCCCGGTTTAGAAGAGCCCGAGACTTAATTTTTCAATTTTTAATTTGATTCGAAATAGCACAACACGACTGTAACATGTTTAAAATCAATATTATTTGAAATAAGGGTCTACCAATCAAACTGAACAACTTTTTCTATGGTAGCAAAACGATCGGAGCAAAAAACCAGCTGTACCATACTAAACTGCAATGCCTATTCAACTCAAATGTATGCAACAGCAGACTTTTTTTTGCTCCGTTCGGTTTGCTCCCATAGTAAAAGTTGTTCAGTTTGATGGGTAGAATCTTAGTTTAAAAGGATGCTAATGATATCAATTTCACCCTATACAGGGTCCAATTTAATATGCTGACAGTTTTTTAAGAGGATGATCAGACCATCAATCTGAAAAACTTTCTCTATGGGAACAATGTTGAAATAGCGAATAAAAAATCATCTGTTCCATACAAAAATGGAACGTTCCCTACTCGACGCAAATGTATGGGACAGAAGATTTTTCTTCCGCGATTTCGATGTTGGTCCCATAGAGAAAGTTGTTCAGTTTGATGGTCTGGTCATCCCCATAAATCTGTCAGCATATTAAGAAGGACCCTGTATGTAACCTATCTTATGTTGGTTATCAACAAAATGTTTATCGCTTTATTTAAATCATAATTGAAAATAGTTCTTTAAACTTGTTTATGGGAAATAACGGTTTTTGTAGAGAAGATGATGTCAAAGGCAAATATATCCCTTAACTGCCATTTAGAGGCAGTATCCGAAACCTACAACATAAATTGCTTTCCGAAACACAGATTAATTGACGGCCCGATAGCACAGTCTGTAGTGAACCTGCCTGTTGTGCCGAGGGTCGCGGGTTCGAATCCCGTTAGGGACAAATATTTGTATGATAAATATGAATATTTGTACCCGAGTCGTGGATGTTTGTATCTAAATATACATTCTGATATCGTTGTCTAGTCATCATAACACAAGTCCAGGCTAGATTCTGGTACTTTAAATGTGATTAGATAATTTGTGTGACACTGTCCAAGATATTTATTTATTTATCGTTTCTCTACTAAAACCTGTAATTTCTCAAAAATTAATTATCTGGATTGATTTTGATACTAAAATAAAATGAACCTATTTACGTTTTTTTTAACCACACTTTAACAGACTTCAAATTTCGAAAAGGTTTTATTATTTTTCGAAATCAAAGTTTGTTATCGGAATTTGATGTTTGTCTCTTTCTACACTTTAATAAAATAAATGTGAGCGAAAGGGACAACTATCTGAAACGTAGCATTGTCTTGATTGATGATTCTGTTGGCTTTCTCTCTCTAACTAATATTTTTTATCCATTTCGTGTGTTTGTTTGTGTTTTTCGTAATTAACGTATGATTTTTGATGAGTTTGATCGTGTTACTAACTTTTTAATACAATTCTTGATCATCAGTTTAATTCTTGATTACCAAAAATTTCATACAAATCTATTTGGTATAAAACAGGAATAGAAGTGTGTCTGTACATTAAAGATATTTACAGGATAAAGATTACGATATGGTTTTTAGGTGTCCCTGACTCCAAAACAAACTTTTTTAGAATGTTTGTCCGTCTGTTTGTTTGTAACAGCATCACGCAAAAAATCCTTAACCTATTTTGATGAAACTTTTTTTGTTTGATAGCTTATGATTTGACTTAAAATCTGGCATATAATTTGTGCGGACGAATTCGTGGGTAAACTGTAGTAAATCTATATTTCAGTAAAAATCTTGAGTGGATGTTCTATTCTTTATGTAAATGTTAATAATACACTGTCAATGGGACGAATTAATTTAATTTTCATACAAACAAAAAAACGTTCAAGGTACTGTAAATTAAATGAATTTAATTATTCAAGTAGTTAGCAGGGTAGTTTTTAAATACTTGGTTTGTCACTGTTATAAGGCGCCAATGTGCCGAAAATACCTATTTAATGATTTTCTATTTTAAGAGTATTTTTTTTTTTAAACCCCGCCTTTAATAGAAAGGAATTGATTTTAAGAGGATATAATTCGGAGCGCGCTCCATACAAACGTACTATAGTGATATTTTCAATACTAACCAATTAAACTCAATGAAATTTTTCAGAATCAATCTAAAATCATATTTCTATGCTTGTATGGAGTCAAATTTTCGTTAAAATGTATAGTTTTAAAGTTACAGTGCCTCAAAGATTTCCATACAAATCTAAAATTAATCCTAGCATTGAAACTGTAAATTTTAACGAAAATCTGACTCCATACAAGCATAGATATTTGTTTCAAGATTGTTTCAGCAAAATTTCATTTGAGTTTAATTGGTTAGTATTGAAAATATCACCATAGTACGTTTGTATGGAGCGCGCTCCGAATTATATCCCCTTAATACCTAAATTTGAAAGCTAATTTAGTACTTTGTACTTTCGTCTTTGCGCTGTAGTTATTTACAATCACGCAGTATAATATGCTGACACTTTTTTAAGGGGATGATCAGACCGTCAAACTAAACAACTTTCTCTATAGGAACAACATCTAATTCGCAAAAAAAAACACCTCTTCCATACAATACTGCAAACGTACTCGAGCCAAATGTATGGGACAACAGATTTTTTTTCGCGATTTCGATGTTGGTCCCATTGATAAAGTTGTTCAGTTTGATGGTCTGGTCATCCCCTTAAAAAAGTGTCAGCATATTATGAAGGACCCTGTAAATCTCTTTGGACTAGAACTTCTATTAACTACATATTTATATTAAACTAGCTGTTGCCCGCGACTCCGTCTGCGTAGACCTTAAAAAAGTATCATATGTGTTAATCCAGATCATATTCTATCTGCGTGTCAAGTTTCATCAAAATCCGCTCAGTAGTTTTTGCGTGAAAGAGTAACAAACATACATCCATCCATACAAACTTTCGCATTTATAATATTAGTAGAATTTCTCAATAAAACAAAGATTGCTGTACATAATGAAAAGAGCTCATAATGAAAACAGCCCATAAACAAAACCATATCATGTTAAAAGCAAAACGATCAACAAAATGACCTAGTAGCAAAAAATCCTAATAGCAAATTCAGTGTAGCACCTAGAAAAAATCTTAAAGTTAGATTTAAAAAACTCTCAAAACACGAACACAACAATTTCAACAATAATAAAAAAGAGTCCCTGACTCCCAAAGTCGGAAAACCGTGTATTGGGAGACAGTTTCTTCCCCTGTTACAATAGGGACAAAACTATATACCAACTAAATTAATGAATTACCTACAAGATTTTGAGAGACCAATTCTCTCAGATTTCCACCAAAAAAGCCAACAAAACTATCAAAAGACAGATGCTAAAGGCTAGGGGATCCCTACCAAACTACAGGAGCGTGCGCTCGTTGTCCAGGGTGGTTACGTGTCGGGGAGAGCCTCACAGCAGCTCCACGTGACCAAGAAGACCAACGCGCTCGCCGCCGGGAAGGAGAAAGATAGATCTCCCACCCCCGGGCACAAGAGGGACGACAGTCAGGCCGGCACTCCGGCGTCTGCCACGCCACCGCCTATCAATGCTGCTGTGGTGAGTTCTTTTGAGTTACCCATTTTCTACAGACGTCGGTAGGATAATGACAATTTATTCTAAGGCTCTTTTTCCACTACTCCGGTCCGGTACACGATAATTTCCAATCCGATTTAGAAATGTATTACACTACTATACTCGCTTTTCCACTACGTTGACCGGTTTTCGATATTTTTCTGAAGGTTATTTCCGACATCCGACGCCGGACCGGAGTAGTGGAAAAAGAGCCTAATAGGGAAGTTTTATGTCGTCCACGAATCCATAAATTCATTAAGGGTATATTTTCTAAAACCCCAACTTTCAGGAACATTGTTTTCTGTGATATGCTATTGTATATCCAGTGTATTATATTTATTATAAAAGACCTGCCTTTACTTAAAAATCAAATGAATAGTTTTTTTATATGTTTCATATAATTTATTTTAGCAATCGCGTAAAATCTGTGTGTCGAGAAATTGCTAAAAATGGGAGATACTTTAGGAACATTTTAAGAAGGGCTTCGTTAGCATATGCTCACGACTATATTCCCCGAGGGGGTAGTCAGAGATATTCTGAAACCACAGAACAGTACCGCAACTCGGTCCAGTGTGACGGTGAGTGAGCCCGTCAACGAAACGAAAAGAGTTTTGCAGTTGTCAGAGGATGTCAAGAGATTGAATTCATGTTTCACAATGTTTCATTTTTACTAAAATGTTTTCAAGAATATTGCTCGTTTGCGACTCATATTTCAAAAAGTCGATTCATTGTTGTTTTTACATTTATATAAACTTTATTTTACGTAAGCTGTTTTTAAAAAAGACGTGGTGGTCCAGTGGCGAGTAACCTTGCCTGCCGTGTAGGAGGCGATGGTTCGATCCCCGTCCAGGCCGACTCGTACCAAAGTCAAAGTCAATATAATTTATTCAATATAGGAGCTTACAGCACACTTATCAAACGTCAAATCTTTTTTAAAGCTACCACCGCGTCGGAACGTGTTGTCGCTGTAGAGAAGATGCGGCCAGAAACTCTACAACATAACACGACTTAATAACTAGTACAATATAAATTCTTAAGCTAAAGTTATGTATACAATAATACATAGTCTATTTAATCAAATAATTGATACTATACAGTAAAGTAAATAAACTATAAGCTAGTGCTACCTCAGACCCAAGCATTTTGATCATTTAAATAATCATCCAGTTTATAATATGCTTTTTTACAGAGCACTTTTTGATTTGAGTTTTAAACATGTTTTCGGAAAGATTCAAAATGGTCTCGGGGATTTTATTATAACAACGTATACAGTGACCCATGAAAGACGTGTTGACCCTACTAAGCCGAAAGTGTGGAGATATCAGTTTATTTTTGTTTCGAGTGTTGTAATTATGGACATCACAATTTTTTGGAAATAACGACAAATTTTTTCTTACATATAAAATGTTTTCATAAATAAACTGTCCATAAACTGTTAAAATATTAATTTCCTTAAAAAGGTCGCGAAGCGAATCACGACAGCGCAGACCATATATACCAATGAGTATTTCGAAATTTACGTCCAATTTTTAACACCACTGGCTTTTCGGTGAAGGAAAACATCGTGAGGAAACCTGCATGCTTCAATTTCGAGGCATGTATTGTACCCACTGTCCATTATAAGTGGCGACGGGCTCAACCCCCATCACATTGGACAGAGTTTCGGTACTCGTACTACTGGTGAAACGTGGATGTTGTGAGGTTTCAGAATATCTCTGACTACCCCCTCGGGGAATATAGTCGTGAGCATATCGTTGGCTAAAGTGTCAAACCTCGTAACTCCATTTCATTCTTCAAATTACATTTTTATACAATTTTATTACTTATTTCTGAATGCATCCGTGGCACTACTCTTAAATCCTTTTAAAAAGCCGTTACAATTTAAAATGATAAATATAAAACCACATTACACAGGGCTGCCATTGTTCGTGGTGACGTTTTTTGTGCCTCCTGTAAAATTTGATCTAATGGAGTTACGAGGTCTGATTTAGCCGACGATATGCGTTGTTTTGGAACGTGAAGACGATGTTACAGAATGTAACATTGTTATGGAAGGAGACCGGCGAGTAGCCGGTCTGTGTCAAAAAGTGCACGTCTGGCTATTCACAACGGTGTGTTGGTGCCTACTCTGATGTATGGGAGTGAATGTTGGGTATGGAATAAAAGGAACGAAAGCAGAGTGAATGCAGTTGAAATGCGCTCCTTACGAAGTATGTGTGGTATTACTTTGGTTGATCGAATCAAGAACAGTGTGATAAGGGATTGGTGTAAGTTGAAGGATGATATAGTAACAAGGATTGAGAGGGGTATGCTTAGATGGTTCGGTCACGTAGAGAGAATGAATGAAAGAAGACTTACGAATGAAATATATCAAGCAAAGGTGAGCGGAAGTATTGGGAGAGGCCGTCCGAGGAAAACATACCATGATCAAATCAATGATCTTTTCCGAAAAGGACAAGTGCGTAGCACCCTCAATCGACGGAAGTGCATGAAAAGATATATGAATGTGAAAGAGGCTAAAGAGGTGTGCCAGAGTCGTAGCGTGTGGCGGTCCGTGGTCTCTGCCTACCCCCATGGGACAATGGCGTGAGCTTATGTGTGTATGTATGTATGCGTTGTACAAATTGCGTACAAACCAATTTCAAAAATTCATAATATTACAACCTCAACCCTTTCCATCAACAGGAAAAGCAACTATCGGATCTCGTAGACGAAATCCGCAAGCTGAAGTCGGTGATAGTAAAGCAAGAGAACCGTATTCGCGCGCTCGAGGCCACGGCTAAGGCGGGGGCGCTCTGCCCCTCACCTCAGCCCCCCGCCCCCGCGCCCGCGCCCGCCCCCGCGCCGGCCTCCCCTGTCCCTCCCCCCGCCAACCACGACGACGACGCCATGGCGCCCGATGAGGTCTGAGGGGGGGAGATGGTGTTAGTTGACTTCGGAGAAGGTATTGATGATTTAAGCACAGAACAGAGAACCCTTCGCCTTAATAGAAGTAGCATGCAGGTGCGGTCCGCGTGCCACTGCCTTTGACATATTCATACATTTTGTTCAACAAAAGTCTTAGACAATATAACTATGGACGAGTTATACGTGTTATTTTCTGCCACTTTTTGCGGGGAACGAGTTAGCATGAAATCCGCAGCTTTGGATTTTATTCCATTAATTTAGATTCGAATTTTGATTGTGAAAAATGGTCTCGTGTGAACCCAAAACGCGACTAGTTTGAAGTTATTGTTCCGCAATTATAAGCGGTCTCGTTTAGTAATAAGGTATAAATTTGTATGGTAATGCACATGATTAATTGATCTTGTAACGTGGCAGAGGGGAAATGCTACCGCAAGGCTGGTCCCTAGTTATATGGTCTAAGACAAAAAGGTCATAAAGCTATGACAATTTTACAAAGATGCTGTCCTAGGACTTATAAAGATAAGGTTGAATCTAATTTGAATATTTTTTTCGTCAGCCTGGTTCTCGAACTAAATAGTCCTATGATATTTCTATTGGTTCTCTTTTCTGTGAATTTAAGTGTAATGAAAGATTGTTCTTTAAGAATTATTGTGTTCTTGATCTTCTGTCAAAATGGCATGTCATTCAGAATCCAATCAATGCCATCTATAGCCACGGTTTATACAGAAGAGACGTTTGGCGATGGCGGATAATCTAAGTAACACAATATAAACCTTATAGTACGTAGCATTTTTGTCGTAAAGGGGAATCGCGCCCGCGCCTACAGGTGACGTCGCCTGGAGGCGCGGGCGTAATTCTCCAAACGACGCTATGCTACGTACTATAAGGTTTATAATTGTGTTACTTTGACTATCCGCCACCGCCACACGTCTCTTCTGTATAAACCGCGCCATAGAGTTATTTGGAGAGCAATTTTGAAAGAAACATTCTATGAAAAAATTCACTGTTTTCAACAACTTTCACTATGATATTTTTAAGATCGGGTCGGTAGCATCTGACCATTAACCCATCGTCTATCGGTACGTAGACCACGAAATTGTGACAGACGATGGGCTAATTAAAACAAGAGTCAATCTTTTTCGAAGTCGGCTAAAATGTTAATTATGTTAACGGAGGATTGGAGAGCGTCCTATAATATAAAACCTGAAGAATTGTAGAGCTTAGCTCTATTGATATGATTATGTATGTTGATACTGTTTCTGTGACTTTGACTAAAAAAAAGTGTAGATACAGCCTTAATGGACAAGCTTCAACATGCGGTAAGGCGCATGTTGGCTCGCGTTATACAGGGTGTTAGAGTAAACAGTTGCATTACTCTAAGGTGTGATTGTCCCATGATACTGAACAACTTTCCCTAAGAAACCTATAGGAAATTCGCAAAAAAAATGTCTACTAAATGCAATCAGCTGATCGAACGTTTGTATGAAAATTCGATTTTTTTTTCTCGAATTTCCTATAGTTTTCTTAGGGAAAGTGGTTCAGTATCATAAAGTAATGCAACTGTTTACCGTAACACCCTATCACTGTTCAAAGGCATGGCAAAGGGTGATTCTACTCATGATACTGAACAACATTTCCAAAAGAACCTAAAGAAAATTTCGTAAAAAATACATTGCTTGTCATACCAATGGTTGATCAGCTACTTCCACCCTGCATTTCATATGTTTTTCCCAACTTTAATGCGCGTTGCATGGAAGTGAATCTTCTGTACGTAGTAATTATTCTGTGCTATTAGGTTCAAAGGGGTCGTCACCCCATTGATCGCCCCCTTTAATATAATCAAGAAACAGTATCAACGGAAAAAAGTAACAATGAAAAATCATTACATTAATTATACGACTTTAAATTCTATGTACTTGACAATAATGCCGTAAATGTGCTCAAAGATATATATATGGCCAGTTTTTCGATGACATTTTCTATGCGATAAACAATTTTTTTCTAAAAAAAAAGTTATGATGGTTCATTGTTTTTTATTTGTCTATGTATTTATATTTAAAGAGGGTGAATAAGAAATATTGTATGACACTTCAAGGGGTGGTTTTTGTAAAAGTTGCAATTCTAGAGTGATATTTTTATTGATAAGAGATAACACTATTACTGCGCTCAATTATCTGCCTACCGCACTGGGAACGAGTCGTGATATTAATGACAGATTACAAAACAAACGCAAGTTAAAATAATTACATAATATTTAATTATAAAATTAGCAATTAGCTCATCTTAAAGAATATACAGTCAAAAATCAACGACAAGCTTCGTCATAAGAATGTATCGTCAAAAAACCACCAAAAAAATCCCCCCAAAATGACCCCTAGAAGTTTCATTCACTATTCAAACCCCTCATTATATTATGATGTGAATAAATGTGTTAATACGCATGAAAAGGTGCCTTACAGCGACCGAAGCGCTTTATTTTATTCGGCAAATTTGATACAGAGCTGAAAATGGTGTTAAGCGATAACCGCTAAACGGTACCTTTTCCTGCTTGTACACAAATGTGTAAATAGTAAGATAATTAGTCGAAAGTGATACGCAGAATGTGCCTTATTTTCACTAGAAATGCAAAGTTTTAAAAGCTTGACCTGATAAAAACGTCGCCATGTTGCGGGAATAAAGTGAACTAATTTTCACTTTGATAAAGTGGATTCTGAGAGTCATCGGACGTTTTCTATGCGTCTGTAGGCCCTAATTGACAACATTAAATTTTTTAACCACCTGTTCTGAATAAAAGATATAAAAATAGGTTAAAAATAAGAGATACGTATTTTTCCGATTTTATTTTTGACCGATATTTCTATTTTTAATTTACTTTAAATTTTTCTGAAAAACGCCCGCTAATTGCTCACCTCTGCTAATTGTTGCGTTAATAAACACTTTCTCCGTATTGCTTAGCATCTAGATTCGTGAAAGTTTTTAATGTAAATACGGGACCGTCTGATTTAAATTATCTTTTAATTGGTCAAGTTAGTTCTCTGGGTCTCCACACCAGCGTTCTTCTGGTCCAATGCTCAGTATCCATACGTACAAAGTGACCTGACCACTGAATCCAATCATAGCGCTTAGGATATAGCAGCGTGATGCCGAGCATTCAAGTCAAGTCTTTAGAATTGACAACATAACATTTTTTTAACCACCTGTTTTTAATAAAAATAGGTTAAAAAATAAGAGATACGTATTTTTCCTATTTTCTTTAAGACCGATATTTCTATTTTTAATTTACTTTTGAATTGTCTGAAAAACGTAGGATTTATGGCTATGATACCTTGGCCGCAATAAAATTAAAAATAAAAACTGTCAAATACAATAGAAAAGCCAAGCAGGCAAAGGAATAAATCTCATTCAACCTCTATTATATTTTGATATAAGCTTTGAATCACATAATCTCCAAATGGTTTTCTTATTTTCGTACCTTTCTTAAAATGAAAGGTTGTCAATTAAAGATCCGGCTCGCACTTGGCAAGTTTTTTATTCTCATGGTCAGGCATATTAGTTTGACGTCACAAAATTATTTAAAAAACTTTATATTCGAGTATTGGTGATGTATATTTTTGCATTTAGTGTTTCGTCCGTGAGATGCAGGTAGTTAGGTATTTCTTTTTGTAAACTAAACGTAGAACAAAATATTTGTGTGGAATTTCTTCTTAACGTTATTCTTACTATAGGCCGAAAAAATACTATCACACATAAACTCCTGTCTCTATTCCTTTTCGAATCAGAAACATTACTACAAATACTTGTCTACAGTTGAAGCAAAGATTAGCATATTTAGCGACACACAAATGGTGATACGTGCACAATTAGTGAAAAGTGTGAATTTTCCGAAAATCTCTGACTACCCCTTCGGAAAATAGAGTCGTGAGCAAATGCCATGCTATGGTGAGTGAAATCAAATTCCTAGTCGTCTCGAAAAAGACCACGAAAAGCACTCACGGTATATTTCTCGCTCTAGCAAATGACGTTTCTGAGCGACAGAGACGGATAGCGCATGAAAAAAAATCTATTCCGTGCCTACAGACGTGGGTAAATCGTAAATCTTTCTGCCGCCATTTCTATAGCGAAAACGCAATTATAAAAATCTTTTTGTGTCAGAAACATAGAAATAGCAACTGCTTATTGATAATGTCGTACTCTCCATTCTATCCTGTCCATAAAAATAAGATTAATCTTGCTACAACTACATGCCTATAAATGTGTTTAATTGCAAGACAGTTTTTGCACTGCGTTCGATAGAATCAGAATTACGAACACGGATCATCGAAAAAAGTATAGATTTTGACAGTGACATCCGTGATTCTGTTTCGGATGTGACTGTCAAAATCCGTTGTATGATCTCTCTGATGTAGTGAGAAGCTTTTCTGTTCATCCAGAAAGGGAATAAGTGAGTTATATGTACCCAGAAATAAGGTGTTTTTTCGGCAAGCACACTATCTACTCCAGTCAATTTTAAAACAATCTTATGAATTCTTATTAATCCAACGTGTGTATTCTCTCTCTGTAGCAATAAGTGTTCTAATGCTGTGTAATAGTAATTTATTTCGATGACTTTGTTTACTGCGTTTATTATAGTTAAAGATGTGATGTGACCATGGTGTACCTAAGGGGCGTGTGAAAAGACTGTGTTAGGATCAATTCCCACTGCAAGATCAGCAGGCAGCGCGCCGCATTATACCGACCCTGACCTTTGTCTATTCAGTTTTTCTTCTATATCTACTTAGCCCAAATAGTTTCCTTCCAGACAAGAAAAGGAAGTTGCAAGACGCATCGAAAATGCCTGGAAGAGCTTTTGGTCAATGAAACAACAGATGAAAGGAGAATTTCCACTTTCACTTAAACGCAAACTCATGACCATGTGCATTCTTCCGATTCTCACGTGGTGCTCAAACGTGGTCTATGAGGAACGATCAGAAGTCAAGCTTTGTCAGAGAGCTATGGAGCGCAGCATCCTAGGCTTAAAACTGATCGACAGAGTCAGAATCGAAGTCAGCTCCAGAACTCAAGTGACAGACGTCGCCACCACTGCTGCCAATCAGCGGGATTTGGCTGGTCATGTCTGCCGCATGCCAGATGACCTATGAGCCAAAACCACCACCAACTGGTCAACAAAGAAACAAAATAGAAAGTATACAGACCTAGACGAAGGTGGCGGGATGAAATTTCTGGTTTCCTTAAGAACTGGCCTGTCGAAGCTCGGAACAGAGACTCGGAGCTGGCTTGGAGCGGGCTTGGAGAGGCCTTTGCTCAACAGTGGGACTTTAATCAATGGCTGATACATACATACATATATACATACATAAGCTCACGCCATTGTCCCATGGGGGTAGGCAGAGACCACGGACCGCCACACGCTACGACTCTGACACACCTCTTTAGCCTCATTCACATTCATACATCTTTTCATGCACTTCCGTCGATTGAGGGTGATACGCACTTGTTCTTTTCGGAAAAGATCAATGGCTGATAATAAAGAATAATCTTATGTTGTAGATTGGTATCCTTAATGCTAGTTATTAAAGCGATTGGGAATGCATAAACTGAATATAATGCTACTAATGTTATGACAAAGGTTGTTAAACGCACTCTGCCGCTGTGTTCACACTAAAGATTTGTCGTAAAATCGTCCTGGGTCACTGGCGTGTGGTCACATTACATGTTAGCTAAAATTTGGGACTTTCTTTACGTTTTTTTTTTATTAAATAAATCAAGGTTACCATAAAACTAACTTTTACCTAAGTCGTTTCTTATGTGTTGCAATCCCTACTATCACCAAGTGGCTGGTGAGATATCTACTGTTGTTTACTACAAAATAAATCATCAACAGCCACGTTTAGGATTATGCGGCTTTCGAGGCTGTCCTCTCACTTACTCAGTATCGCATGTGCCTATCTCTTCTTATCAGTGCGAGCCTTTTCGTAGGAAGTGTCAAGGCTGTGGCGGAATCTTATTCTAACCTGGGGGCCTAGCACAAAATGCACACGTTACTTATTCAACAAACATCAACGCCGCAGCCAAAACGTAGTGATTCCATTCTCTTTGGCCGCAGCGTTATCGACGATAGAAAATTTACAGAATGCTAGATAATGTCACAAATTATTGACGATCTCTTATTAGAGAAAAAAAAGCTAAATCTGCTCTATGATTAGCGTTCAGTTCACTCAATTTTTTTCTTTTTTATATGCTGGATCGTGTTCGATTTTCAAAAGAATTTGAAATTGCTGTCCGCAAATTTTCAGCCCGCCATTTTCTAGCGTTATCTTATCTACAAGGTCTTGTTGAGCGACAAGAAGCGTTCAAAACGAAACGATCACTGTCGAAAGCAACTGTCAAAAACTGCATGTTGTCCAGGCCTTTTCTATTCGTTTACGCTCTTTTCTACAGTCCCATACATTTTTTATGTTTTCTACTGTCGTTAACGCTAATCGAAAGGTACTTTGTCTAGGCCCCCTGGGGTCACATACTTGACATTGTATTCTGTACAATTGATTAACTATGTTAAATCAATTTCATCTTGAAACAAGGAATAGAAGTGTAAAGAAAGTCTTAAAATAACGTAGTAAAATTGGTTAAGTTAGGCTTAAGTGTCCAGTAACTTGGTGCTTACGTATGTAAATCTAAATAATTATCTTTTTAATACCTACAGTAAGGCGTTATGCTTCATGTATCTGTCTATAGGTTTGTATTTGACGAAATGATACGATAAGTAATAAAAAAATAGATTTGAAATAACATGGCGAAACATTTGTGACTAAAATGAATTGGTATACCGCAAAATGATGTTGCAACTTTTCATATTATGTTATTTTCTTAAATTTGATAACATTGACTTACCAACTACTGGACGTAGGGTCCGCGCTCCAAAAGAGCACCAAAACGTAAAAAGAGAACCAATTACGCGACAGTCTTCGTTTGATCGGCCTAATAAGCGCACGCGCGATCGCGCGGCGCGCGCCGTGCCCCGATGGGGAGTGGGATTAAAAATTATTTCAGAATTTTCATTATTTGTAGTTGGTTTATATTAATACACGTACTTAGGTTTGTGTAGTTTATTCTCGGACACTTTTTTCGAGAATTTTTAGACCAGGCGTCCATAATATTCTACGTCAATGTTAGATAATAAATTATTTTTCTGAATTATGCTTATGCTCTTGTAGGTGGAGACCAATCACCAGTTTTCGCTTCTATTTTTCTTGTCCAGTTCAAATCTATAGACATAATATTTCTAAACGATTGCTGGCTCAATGCATTATTAATTATTTAATGTTTACTTCTCCTTATGTTAAGCTAAACCATGTCTCAAGCCTACAAAGTTAACTGCTGATTATAGTCCAGTCAATGAAGGAAAGCTTTTTGACAGATCACTAAAACATTACATGTCAAATTTAACTTTTAGCAGACTTGACTATAATTATGTTGACATTAAAATCAGTTGGAGTCCATGTTTAGTTCCAATTGTGTAATATTTAGTACTATTGTAATGTAGTTGTTCTTCGCAAAATGAATTAACCTTTCACAAAATATTAATTTAAGACTAAGTCTCTCATTTCATGAAATGTAATACAAAATAACTTTTAGTTGTGTTTTAAAACCAGTCAATATTAAAGTAATTTTCTCAAAACAATGGTTCTTTTGACAGCTAGTCATGTCACATGAAATTGACATTTGACAGGATAAGTTATGCTGTCATATTGTAGACGGCAAGTATTATAGGTAAAATTTAATAGTATTATTATGATGATTATAATTTTTTCGTATTTTTAAGATGGCGTATTTTTAGGTGTTCTATTTTAAGATCATGACAAGGCAATGTATGGATTTTTATGTATGAAAATGCTTGTTTTTACCTCGTGAGGGTTTGTGTAAATTATTTCTCCTTGTATGTGAAGCTTCGATTTTGTATTATTTTTGTTTTATTTTCGAGTTTTATAGGCCTTTTAACCGTTTACTGTAAAGCAGGAACTAACGAGCTATAGTAGTTTTGTACTTACTGTAAATTGTGACAATAATGTGTAAATTTGCAATCAACTGTTATATTTGACGTTAAATAATTGTAATGGTGTTTTTGACCACCGCTTGAAGCGCTTTCCTAATAAATATAGTGTATTGTTGGATGTCACTCGCGATGTGAATTGAAAATGTGATGTTGACTCTGTAAAAGTTCAATTACTCTATGACGGTAATATCGTTTGCCGTGTAATGTCATAAAATTCGTCTCAAATTAGATGGACTATAGTTAGACTGGTGTAACTGAACTTTTAAGGTGTTCCAAAACATTAACATTTAAGCATATCTACTCCTTTTGGTTAGAAAACGTGAATCAAAACTGAAAATAGTAAAATATTAACGCACAAGAATGAGATAGATAATGTAACGAGAGATGGGTACAGAGTACCACGCTTCGAATGCGAAAGTCGGTACCCACCTCTACGTCAAGACATGTTAACCCTGGTGCTAATATTAGGCGATGTGCCAAAAGCCTTAGTTACAATTTAGTTGGAAGGTAACGTTGGAAATTGAGAGTAGTTTAAGGGCTTGTTGTGTTATATAAATACTCAGATCTAATGTTGCAATTACGAAAGTTGAACAGAAATAAATGTCTATTTTACTATTTTCATTGGTTGTTTATTTTTTACCTTGACACTATTTTGCTATAGTTCAGTTAGTAATCAGTAAAATAATACAAGTTTTATCCGCAAAGAAATGATACAAGATCTACTGTAGCCTTTGACTATTTATATGTGGACTGGTTACGCGTGTAATTCTACTAACAAACATTTCTGCCACTTTTTGCGGGGGGCGAGGTAACATGAAATCCGCAACTTTGGATTTTATTCCCCATAACTTTAGATTCTAATTTTGAATGTTAAAAATCATGAAAAGTGGTCTCGTGTTAAGTTCGAAGTTATTATTTCGCAATTATAGTCTGTCTCGTTTAGTGATAAGGTGTAAAATTGAATGTAAATGCACAAGATCAATTGTGCTTATACCGTGGCAGAGGGGAAATGCTACCGCAAGGCTAGTCCTTATAATAATTAGTCAAAGACTGTAGCATTAGAGCCAGAGCACACTTGGCGAAGCACAGCGCAGAACATTTTTCGCTGCCAAACCATTATCGACTTTGCTTGCGCTGAAATAACATCGAAAATCACTTACATACCGACACGTCCACTGCTGGACATAGGCCTCCCTCACGGATCGCCACAACGACCGGTCCTGCGCTGTCCTCATCCAACGGGTTCCCGCCGCCTTCTACCCACTCTTTACTTAATTTCGATGTTGGTCCAGTAAAAAAAGTTGTTATATCAATTTCACGCTGTATATTGCGGACACTTTTTACAATACTGCACACCTATTCGAGCTAAATGTATGGGGCAGCAGATTTTTTTTCGCGATTTAAATGTTGGTCCCATAGAGAAAGTTGCTCAGTTTGATGGTCTGATCATCCCCTTAAAAAGTGATAGCATATCTAGAAATACCCTGTATTAAGGACCCTGGATAAATCGAGGGCTTTCCCTAATAACGACTAAATAAAAAGAACAAAAACAGTAAAATATTCTTATATTTAACATAATCTACACTTCAGCATCGAACTGTTTGTCGAATTCCTCCTGCGTGATCTTTCGTTTCTTCAGCTTGTTGATCAGCGCGACGTCGGCCGCCAACTCGGCTAGCTCCTCCTGTGTGACCGCTCCTCTCTTCTTTCCTCTCTTACCATCCGATAGTTTCGAGGCTTTCCGTTTCTTTTTCCGTTCTTTACGCTCTTCTTTGTTCTGTTTCGCTTGTTCCCAGGGTTTTGTTTGGGCCTGGAATGGAATAGCATAGAATTGAAGTGGCGAGCATTTCGAGGCGTATCGAGAGTCAGTAAAACAAAAGAGGACAGCACTATACTTCATTTCAAATAAGGACGGATAAAAATTCCGATTCCTATACAAGGTGTAACAAAAGTAAAAATCTGAACAACTTTCACTATGGGACCAACATCGCGAAAAAAAATCAGTTGTCCCATACTTGAGCTTGAGTAGATTTGTAGTTTTATGGAACATCAGATGTTTTTAGCCGTGGTGGTCCAGTGGTGAGTAACCTTGCCTGCCGTGCAGGAGGCGATGGTTCGATCCCCGTCCGACTTGTACCAATGAGTTTTTCGGAATTTATGTACGATTTGTAACACCACTGGCTTTTCGATGAAGGAAAACATGGTGAGGAAACCGGCATGCTTCAATTTCGAGGCATGTATTGTACCCACTGTCCATTATAAGTGGCGACGGGCTCCCCCCCGGCACACTGGACAGAGTTTCGGTACTACTGGTGAAACGTGGATGTTCTGTGGTTTCAGAATATCTCTGACTACCCCCTCGGAGAATATAGTCGTGAGTATATGCAAAACTGTCAGCGCAAAAAAAAATCCTCTGTTCCATCATACTAAACTGCAATGCCTACATGAAATGTATGAGACAGCTGTTTTTCTTTTTGTTCTGACAGGTTTGCTCTCATAGTAAAAGTTGTTCAGTTTGATAGGTAGAGTATGTGGTTTAAAGCTTCTTATTCTGCTTATCGCTTGGGCAGCAATCCTTGGCGTCAGAGTTTTTTCAGACCGTTTTACGGCCTCCACCAAAAAAAAAGTATTGTATTGTGTACAGAAGACGTAAGGTTTCCAGATATCCAGCACAAGCGCCGAGAGTCGACGAAAATGCTTACCATCTTCTTTTTCTTCTTAGAAGGCCAAACGCCTGTCTTTTTATACTCCTCTAACTTCTGCAAGCGACTAGCTTCCTTCTGTTTATCTACATAAGGTATACTGTTGAAGTCAAGCTGCTCCTTAGGTCCTATGAACTGATCCTTGTGTTCTTGCTTTATTTCCGGCATTAGGGGCAGTTTGAGGAGGCCGTAGCTCGTCGCTATGTGACCTGGAAATATAAAATCCGCGAATTTCCAACTAGTACTAGTCAAATTAACAACTCTTTATCAAACGTCAAAACGCGTGCTTTGTATGAAATATTGTACTAAAAATTGAATAGTGACGTCATTGTTCTTCGTCGTCGTTTTGATAGTTTTTATAGGTAATCCAGTTATTAAAAATAGTATTCAAGCAACAGCATTACCGAAAATGTGAGTTTAGCGTTATTTTCAAACGGTTTATTTACTGAGCAGTTAAAACTAAAATATATTTTATGTAGTCAACTCCCCTATTACGGTGTGTTCCGATTCATAAAAACAGTGCTGTGATCGATTACAGCGCTAAAACCCGTTTCATTTGCGTTTGCGCACCGACAGCGCTGATAGCGTTCTACCAATTCGGAACGCTAGATATCGCGCTCACACCGTTCACACCACAACATTCAAATATTCACATTATTTTCTTCATCACTAATCGTTATTAAACTTTTATTCGTCTTTTTTAGAACATAATCAAACCCAGTACTACTAAAGAAACCTAAATCGAGACCTAAACAAACCAAAAATATAGGACAGCAAAACTGTCAAGCGTCACTTTTGAAAATTCGCTCAAAAATTTACTAGAACAAAACTATCAAACGTCACTTTTGACAACTCGCTCACAGTGCTAACGCCACGAACCGTGAGCACTGTTATTGCAAGATGGCGTCGGTAGTGACGTCATGAATGACGTCACGTTTTCGATTGTGGACGCGCTCACGTCAAATCGGAACGACATTTATCGCGCTCACAGCGCTGTCGGCGTAATTCGGGACGCAGCGTTAGAAGGATATTGAGAATAGGGTATTTGACAGCATGTAAATTATAGGATCTATTGATGGCATCCGTATTGAATATCAATTTTGGAAACCAACTATTTAGTCAGTTAGGAAACATACTGGATATTTTAAGAGAAAATCGACAAATCAAATAAATTTTCTGTCTACTTTAGTCACGTGATCGTAAACGACTGTGATAGGCCGAATGGTTGATGACGTCAACTGCTTGTAAACAGTTTCGTGTAGAGTACAAGTGTCGTACAAAGTTTACGACATCGTGACGTCACCTGCTTGTAGCCACGTATATTGTCAGGAAAAGCGTTTTCGCGGGATATTTAAATAACATTTTTTGTTTTCGTTTTTTCTTGCACTATATGGAATGGAACGTAAAATATACATTTTCTATAGTCCTTAGACATCAGTCATTAACGTAGAACAGTTTTTAAAAACCTGTCAAATACCCTATTACGTCCCACTGGAAGGCACACAAACCTACTCTCAGGGAGGGTGTATTGACTTTAATCCACCACGCGTGCCCAATGCGGATTGGTAGTCTACACATACGCATCAGAAGTAAGCAGGTATGGATATTGATGTACCTAAGGGTAACTCCTTGAACTGCAGTAGTAGATTACACTCGTGCTTGGAGTAGGCGCGCATGTGAGAGACGAAGGCGAGCTGGCCCTTGTCCAGGATCGCACGGTCCTTCCTCTGTTGTTCGTGGAGTATTGATATCACCTGGAAAGGGTAGAACATTTTATATGACAGATATATCAGCCGTCCGAGGTGTCTTTTTCTTTATTTGATACCAATTCTTAGATCAAGAATAAAACTGGATACACTCAACAACGCTCTGAAAATTATAGATTTAAAAGCAATGATAGACGGAGTTGGAAATGTGGACATTCTGCGGTATATTTTAAATGTACACACGGCGACACATCAAGTTACGCAAAACAAACATAAGCTGGCCGCGCGACGTTATACATTACTCTACCTGCGCGCGGCCAGCTAATTTTGGTTTTCCGTAGCTTGGTGTGTCGCCGTGTGTTACAAGGTGTAACAAAACAACCTAGGAATATTTAATGGGATGGTTTAGACTTTAGACCACCATATTGAACAACTTTCACTATTGAGACATCGACAAAATTTGAGTCAAGCCGTTAACTCCACAGTGAAAGCAGTTCAGGTTCAAGGTCTAAATTCTAAACCATCAGTTTAAGAGACCCCCGCAATAGCGTCTTTCGAGCGTCGTCGTCGTGCCAGCGTCCGTGCTTGTGATATAGTAATCACGTGAGGTGCTGAGATAACGGAAGATAGCTAAAACGTGATAAGAATCATACGTCTAATCTCCTGCTAGCTCAGCCCTACTACCACGTACGAGGTAGTATATAAGCTCAGGTTGACTAGACATAAGGGTCGATCAAAGATGGAGTAAAGAATCCCCAGCCTATTTTAAGTGTGTTTGAATTCCACCCCGGCAACCCACGATATTTCACGCTGCGTCGACGCAAGCGTTGGCTGGCTGCCGAACGCCGGGCTTACGCAGCGCTCGAACCAACCTCCTTACATTCTCTATTATGACTGACGAGACTCGGTAAGGCGACGCCAGCGCTGCGCTGCGTCGACGTCGCTTCGACGCTGCGCGGACGCTGGTTCGATGGCGACGCTCGAAAGACGCTAGTCTCTAAATATTACTAGGGAGTTTTGTTACATACATACATACATAAACTCACGCCTTTTTCCCAGAGGGGTAGGCAGAAACTATAGATCTCCATTTTGGGCGGTTCTGACACACCTCTCTTGCTTCCTCTAAGTCCATACATTTTTTTTTATACATTCCCTTCGATTTCGGCTACTTTTAACCTGGCATTTTTTAATGACGTCCCTGATCTGGTCTAGGTATCCTCTCCTAGGTCTGCCTCTACCAATGTTTCCTTCCACACATGCCATATATATCTGTTTCGTAAGTCGACTTTCATTCATCCTTTCAATATGTCCAAACCATCGAAGCATTCCCTTCTCTACTTTAACCACTACATCTTCATTCAAACCACAACGTTCCCTAATTACAGTTTTGTTACATCCAGCATATATCACTGTTTCTTACTATTTCACGGCTAATCTGCTGAACCAGTCTTGATGAAGTACTGATATAAGCATAAAATTCCACGCAAACTAAGTCGCGAGTAGCAGCTAGTCGCCAATAAAGCTTACCTTATTTCTTAACTTCTGTCCGATCTTAATCTCATCCTTGCTTTCTCTCCAGTCCTTCAGCTCGACCATCTGGTTGGACCGGATGAATGGCACGTAGGTGTCCTCGGTGGGCAGTAGCGGCAGGAGAGAGCAGCCCGGGGCTCCGCCGCGCGCCGTGCGGCCCACGCGGTGGACCAGTGCTGAAGGGCTGGTCGGGGGCTCCCATTGTAACACCCATTCCACTTCTGGGATGTCTAGACCTCTGGGAAAAGAAGGGACTTGATGTAGTTTATTGCTGGCCACATTATAATCCTCCTATATGCCTCGACGGATGGCGTTGACGTGACCTCGGTCGTACCTGGGTCCGAAAATGGTAATTTAGACTAAAGAGTTAAAATAAATCACTGGTTCAGACTTTTTCCTGCTTATTAAAAAAAAACGATTTAATACTATCTTAATCATATCTTTCTACTACTACTATTATCTTAATTTTATTGTATGAACCCAAGCCAAAAAAGAAATCTGCTGTTCCATACAAAACTGTAATCCTACACGGACCAAATGTATCAGACAGCTGATTTTCTTTTCGCGATTTTGATGTGGTTCCATAAAGAAAGTTGTTTGTCATTCTCTTAGAAAAATTGTCTGCATAATTATTAAGAAGGGCCTTGTATTTGGGGCAGGTGTGATTAATTCCCACTTATCCCGCCCTAGATACGTGCTTTCATGAATACGCACATGATATTTACTCATTTGGTCGGGGCCAAACGCAATATGCGTCACAAATGTATTAAAAGTTAATTTTTATACAAATTATGTTCTATAAAAACTCAACTCACCTCGCCATCAAATCCGTGCACAACAAAATAGTGTTATCAGCCTCCCGAAACTTCTCCAATATCTTACTCCTCTTCAGTTTCATCTTGCCGTGGATAGCAAACAACTTTATATCAGGCAGGAACACCGGCAGCACATCCTTCCAATAGTCCACACACGCGCACGTCGGCAAGAAGAATAGACCTTTCGCTATTTTCCTATTCCTTATAAAGTTTAATAAGAACAAGAATTTATCTTGTGGTTCCACTATGACGTAGTAGTTTTCTAGAAGTAGAGGCGTCGATATGGTCGATTTTTCTTTGACGCTGACTACAACGGGGTTCCTGAGTCCGGCTCGGACGAGGTCCTGGAGCTCTTTTGTTTGTGTAGCGGAGAAGAGACCGGTGCGACGCTGTCGGGGCAGGTACTGAAGGATAGTGGTGAGGGTTGTGTGGAAACCGAGGTCGAGGAGGCGGTCCGCTTCGTCTAGGATTAGGATTTCCTGGAAAATTAAGAAAATTTATTTTTTAACCTTTTCACCTTAGAAAACTCATCAGTGTCTTTAGAGTGGGTATCTAAACATAAGGTACAGAAATCATAAATTGAATACACGATTGGAATTACTTCACTTACTTCACAAGAAAATCAAACAAACAAACAAATATACTTTTTACACCAAAATATACAACGTGTTAATGAATAAGCGCAAAACCTTATACACCCCAACTGATTTATAACTAAGTAATTATATTAAAACAATAATTTCATTATTTTGATGGTTAAAATTTAAAGTTATTCACATTTTAAGTTTTGAGGCAAAAATGATTTGTTATCATTTCAGCAATAAATGAAAGCGCTAGCGTGCTCATGGATACATTTTAAGAATCTTGTTTTGGTAGTAAGTAGGGTGAGTGTGCCCATGTGGTGGGTTGAGATCAAGTTCAGAAAATTTTAAATTTTACAAACAATTTATTTAATATTTAAAAAAAAATTACCTATGTTGAAAACATGATACTTCGATTCTGCTCTCGATTCTAAACAAACTACTTTCTAGTTTTGCGTTAATTCATTAACACGTTGTATACAGTAACAGTCACTAAGATGACATATTTTCATGTATTTTTAAACATTTTTCAACTTTAAATAGTTTCAGATTTTTGGTATTCATACTCACATATTCATCATTAGTTTATCTAGTGAAATCATAAAAAAATGTATAAACGCACTTTTGTTAGTTCTTTTTAATCGAAAATACGGCACACGCACGCACTTTTAGGGCTGGGCAATCGCATTTCTCAAAAAAAATATTCGTCTGAACCTATAGCCCCTTAAGGCCTATTCCTTAATTTTACTTTCATCTAAGTTCGTATAATGTACTATTAAATAAATAAACATATTATCATCCAATGAAGGCGATATAAACAAACTAACCAACTCCTTGAGCCTGCCCGCGAGGTTCATCTGTTTCCGTTCGGCAAGCAGGTCCTGCAGCCTGCCCGGAGTGCACACGGCGATCTGAGCTCCCCGCTGCAGGCTCTGCAAGTCTGCTTCTACACCACGGCCTCCCACGAGCAGGGCTAGGGTTATGTGCGACAGTTCCTGTTCTTGGAGGAACTGTTCTACGACCTGAAATAAACATTTTTTTTTCATAAATATTTGGACATTGTCACACAAATTATCTAGTCACATTTAAAGTGCCAGAATCTAGCCTGAACTTGTATTATGATGACTAGACAATAATATAGAATACATATATAGATACAAACATCCATGACTCGGGTACAAATATTCATATTCATCATACAAATATTTGTCCCTTACGGGATTCGAACCCGCAACCCTCGGCACAGCAGGCAGGTTCACTACCGACTGTGCTATCGGGCCGTCTAAATGAATATGAAATAATTGTGTAACTGGTAAGTCAATACATTCCTTTAAGGATGTAATAGTAATCTCTACTATTACTATATAGTAAGCTATCAATTTAGCCCTAGATAACCTTTATACAAATATTAACCGTTTCTGAGAAATTTGGAATTTTAGATTTTATCAAATAATTCTCAAAAGAAAACGCCCAATCCTATTTCACATACAAAACTGGTTGAATTTTATAAGGAATGCCATGATAGAAAAGGATAATTTCCATTTCCTTGGGAAGAATGATATTCCTCCTATTTTGTGTATAATTTTAGCTATCATACTCTTTATATGTGTTCTTTGATCATACTCATTCGTTAAAGTCCGGCCGCTGAATGATTGCGTTTGACAGTTACCATAAAATTGTAAAAAACTGAATGAAAATATTGTTTACCTGTGCTCACTCTAGTACACAGGGCACTAGCTGCCCTTTTAAGTTCAAAAAGCTACTAAATAATAATCGACATTTATAGTTTTCATTCCGTTTTTTACAATTTTATGGTAACTGTCAAACGCAATCTTTCAGCGGCCGGACTTTAGCTGTGAAATGATTTGAAACGAATAGATTTCGTCACGTGGGCAATGTATTTTCAACATCAAAGTCAATTAAAAAAAAATACTCCGTATTCTTTCTTTTTTTCATCAGATACTCAAACAACACACTAATACTTTGTTGGAAGCGAAAAAATTACGAATTTTAGGTATAACATTGACATGGCATAGGCATTATGCTCACGACTATATTCCCCGAGTCAGAGATATTCTGAAACCTCAGAACATCCACGTTTCACCAGTAGTACCGAAAATCTGTCCAGTGTGATAGGGGGTGAGCCTGTCGCCACATAATGGACAGTGGGTACAATACATGCCTCGAAATTTAAGCATGCAGGTTTCCTCACGATGTTTTCCTTCACCGAAAAGCCAGTGGTGTTACAAATCGTACATAAATTCCGAAAAACTTGGACGGGGATCGAACCATCACCTCCTGCACGGCAGGCAAGGTTACTCGCCACTGGACCACCACGGCAAACAAACGGAGTACGGAACCCTATTAACATAATTGCAAGAAAATACCTTAAAAATCTGCGTGGCCAGTTCTCTAGTTGGCGAGATAATTACAGCATAAACAAAGTCTTTCCGCAGCGGTCCATCCTTGCCCTTCTTCAGCAACATCTCCAGCATCGGAACAGTGAATGCCAGAGTCTTCCCGGACCCTGTAACTGCCTCCGCGACCACATCTTTGCAGGACAACATGAGCGGTATAACCGCGGCTTGTATCGGCGTCATAGTCTTGAAACCCTGCTTGCTAATGCAGTTTAACACCGGCTGCGATAACGCAGGCTTCACTTTTGACCAGTCTTTATTCACCATTTTGGATTAAATACAATTTGCGGACATAAATACGAAGATAATCCTAGAAAAATACACGCACAACTCTGACTTTGACAAACATGTGGTTTTGACATTGACAACTGTTTGTCGGTGTTGATGTTGTTCAATTTTTCTTTGTGGAAAGACAATGGGAACTTAGCCCATACAGCCAAGTGTATTTTCCCATCGATGTTGATAGAAGTCCAGACTTAAAGCCTATTATACACATGAAACAACAATTATCTTTTATTGAATCAATAAATGATATATTTTTCCAGTTTTTTAGTAAGGGAGGTTTCAGTTCAAATAGAAACAATGATAAATAGGTTTCAGTCTTCTTAATCAGCATAGGTAGCATGCCACTGTGATACAGCGCTATCACACCTTCGCTCTCTTTCTATTTGCGCGCGAACGTACGAGATAAAAGACGTGATACAGCCGTATCACGTGCTACGCATGCAGATAGAAGTTTTTGTATTGACTTCGTTTAGTGTCGATGAACAAGATTTATTTTGATTTCAAACAATATCTAGATAGTCTAATTTCATTCTTGCTTAGAAAACGTTTATTGCATATTAGTGCCAATTAGTACTCTCTCATTGTTTATAACTATGGTCTAAGTTTGTAACGGATGTAACATTTACTAACATTTATGATAACGACGTATCACAGACAGTTCTGTTATGAATTGTGTTCAGTCAGTACAGCGTAGGTAGCCAAGCAAGGCAAGGCAACGTAATAGTAGACTGTTTTAAATTCTCAGCGCGTCTCATTTGCAATACCAACATTTATTTTCTCAGGCTTTCCATTATTAATTAAATAATTTTGTGCTGAGATAGGTAAAAGAACGGTATTTTTTCTAAAATCCATCCGTGTGCACATTCCGTGGTAATGTGGATAAACCTTTAAGCTAGCCTAGAAGCCAAAACATTTCATAATATATTAAAAAATAATAAGAAAAACATGGCGCCTGCATGTTGATATGACAAATTGACAGCTGTGTTTTGTCTTTGTACGAAAATTGTAATGTTTCTTTCACATCTCCAGCTGAATTAGAATAAAATTTAACAATGACGAAGCCGTACGGTGACAACGACAAGCGTTTTTCTATCGACGATGCATTCGAGGAGGAAACTGACGAAGCTATAAAAGTGTACGGCGCGACTGGCGATAGATCTCCTTTACAAACGAAATTAAAGAATGGAACTGAATATATAACCAGGTAACAATCAATTACTTCCCTGCAAATCTTTAAACAGGTGTTTTAAAGTCATAAAACTGTGTTAAATAGTCGTTTCTTTGTGTTAAGATGCTTAGTGTTCTTGACCTTTCCTCTGAGTCATGTTTCCCTAGTGGGGCAAGAGGCAGACGAACTTGCAAGCCAGCCGTTGCCCGCGCTCCGCAGACCTAGATTCTCGCTAAAATCTAGCTCTAATTGCCTGCTAATGTTTACTAATGAAACTAGATCAGTGACCTCTTTCAATCACAGTATCTATTGTAGAAAGTTAATTTGGATTGTTAGTGACTTATGAATAGTAAAAGATTATCATTGGACACGACACAGTAACATCATCTCATTAATAATTCATGACAAATACCAAATGTAGCATGGAAAATGGAAATCATAGGCTGATTGTGTCCAGCATTGAATGTATTTTGGCTAATTCTAATTGATCATAAACTCAAACGGACGAAATTTTTAAAATAAACATCTTAGAAGAATATTTATCTTATCTTAGAATCTAGTGAAATCTTACATGAGGTCACAGGTTACATCAAACAACGTTTTGGATTTGACATGATGGCGTTCGCACATACGCACTTCATGCAAATTGTCTTTGACATATGTTTTGAAAATCATCTACATTTCGTTACTTTCTATTATTAAAAATAGTATTTGAGCTAAAGAATTACTGAAAATGTGAATTTAGCATTGTTTTTCAAAATTTTTTATGCACTGAAAAGACCCAATTTTATGTAGTCAAGTACTAAGGGTGCACGCGCCTGACTTGCATTCCCTTACTCGGCTTCTCTCAAGTTTCCCAGAAAGTGTGAGGTGAGGTGGGGAATCTGAAGTCAGAGGGGGGCGGAGAGTGGCCGTTCTGTATATAGAACTATATACTATTGCCTATTCTGTGATTAGGTGCAGGGGTTTTAAAAAAAAATTACGATGCTACGTAGAGTATAAAGCTCTGTGACGTGACAAAACGAGAAAACCGTCATGTACGCTCATATACTCATTTTGGCATGCGTAAAGTAACAAAGACAGAGGCACATTTAGATTTTCGTTTGTATTTCGACTTGATCCATACACTACACATGCATTACACATTCACTCACTACTCTCATACTCACTCACACACTACACTATTTTCTCGCCACATACTCACAATCCTCACTCACCAACACTCTTCACTAAACACATTTTGCATGTTTTATCATTCTACTTACATACTAAGTTTAATTACCTTATGTTTGCACTTAGTGCTCAAAAATGTATTGACTGTATCGGATGGGCACTGGCACACATCAGGCAGTTTGTTTACAGGCTAGCCTAGATAGTACTGCCAGGGCTACATATAAATTGTATGTTCCTAAACTTTGATGATAGATTTTTTTTTAGATTATTTATTTATGTTTTGTTTGGGGTAGCAGGCATGATATACATATACAACAATTAATTGTTGTTTCTTTTTTTCCTTACACATTTGTATAATTTCGTTTCCAGTAAAACATATAAATGCACAGAAGATACAACGTCAAGAGATTCAGATTCACTAATACATGAATATGTCGAAGCGACACAGTCTATGTACTGTTGGAACCATCCAAAAGTCCGGGAGAACTGGAAAACAGTGTGTGCTGCTGTCATACTCCTCCTCGTGGGAGTAGGTCTCCTCGGTATGGGTGCCTTCGCTGTCGCCGAACCAGAAAACGGTCTACAAGGTGCAGTGTTCTTCGTTGCGGGTATGATATGCTTCGTGCCAGGTGCGTATCACGTCGTTTACATCTGGCTCGCTGCTAGGGGACAGAGAGGTTACGACTTTTATCATCTACCATTATTCACCTGATTTTTCTATTTAAGCAAGTCTTACGTTAAGTTTTTTTTTTAAGCTGAGGCGATGAGGTCGGTAAATTATGGGAGGAGTGCGAATTTCACGAAGTTGAGTTGATAATGCTCTCTAATTGTTTCGAAAAAAAAGTAAAATTTTTGACAGCACAGCTCGTGTTAAGAATTTGGAACGAAATGTGAAATCTTTGAATAGTGAAAGTCATAAGAATAATGCTTCATTTGCATGACGACTTTTATTTTAATATTCATGAGGGAATAAAAGTTGTATGGACACTTTTTTTGCCTAGATTTTTCGAATCTGTCCATTGTTAAAAAAATTAAATGTTTACTAATATGAAACACTTTAATGTAAATAATGCTTAAAAACTTAAAAAAAATAGTTTAACTTTTCAAATTAGAAAAAAAAAACTAAAATACACAGGGTGGATTTTAAAACATCTTGCAGCTGTCCATTTTTCAAATTTCCACCCTGTTTCATTGTACTTATGTCATTAAAAATAAACTTCCCATAGTGACAAATGCATAAAGGAAGTAAAAAAAAAATATTACCATAAAAAAAAAAGAATTAATCTCGTTACTACATATTACCATGTCATGACATGGTTTTTTTCACTTTAGCCACGGTTTATACAGAAGAGTCGTGTGGCTGTGGCGGATAATCTAAGTAACACAATATAAACCTTACAGTAGGTAGCATAGCGTCGTTTTTGTCGTAAAGAAGAATCGCGCCCGCGCCCCCAGGTGACGTCGCCTGGAGGGGCGGGCGTAATTCTCCAAACGACGCTATGCTACGTACTATAAGGTTTATAATTGTGTTACTTTGACTATCCGCCACCGCCACACGTCTCTTCTGTATAAACCGCGCCTTAGGGTGCTTTTCCACCAGAGATGTGCGAGGTAGGGAGGCGGGAAAAAATCGGCCAATGAGAGTGCTTAAATTTCCCAATGACGTGATCGAGCGATCGCGCTATTGGCGGATTTTTCCTCGCTTACAGCCTCGCTACCTCGCACATCCCTGGTGGAAAAGCAGCCTTAAGGACAATTTGTCTTACTAATTAATCATGATCAGAGAATGAATCAATCAAACCAGACAATATTTTGTCAGCGTATCTAAACCGGTCACTGTAAAAAATATTGATTTTAGTTTCCCTCAAATGACATTTTTAGTTCGTAAGGTTTATTATTTGGATAGACTATTGAAGTGCCTAGACATAGAAATCATATTTGAAGCTACGTAGGTACTTTTTATAACGTTCTTTTATTATTATTTCAACGAATTTCTTAAAATAAAATAAAATAAATTATCCTAGAATATTATAATAATTCTAAATATAGTGCTATAATCTGATGAAATATTATATTATTTTCTATTAAATTATTAAACAATATCATTTTTACCAAATATTGTATACTATTAGAAAAGTGTTTCCTTCCACATTGTAAATAATTATTTTTCTCTTATGTGATTTGAATAATCTTATTAATTGCTACTTATTATGTGTAAATTTTATTTTTCAATAGAAGATTGTGTGCAATTTCTTAAATATTTATAATTTTCATTGAAACAAAATTGTGTAGTCATAATTATGTCCAATTTGTGACTATTTAAGCTAGGTCTTAATAATCATCGCCATTGTCAGTTGTGCATTTTTTTAGTAATTAGCTAAATCATAGCAAATAAAATATGCCTTAAATATGTATGCAATGATTTGAGTATTAAATTTTTTCTAAGAAACGAATGTTTGACGTTTTGTGTACTGTGTAGTACTGATTCCTATAGATTACCTACATCACGTCAGACAGGTGTTTGAAGGAATATTTGCTATTACATTGAGCTTTGTGTAAGACAATCAAATAATCCAATAATTACATTTTATATTAGTTTATACACACTTCACAAACAATCATATCTTTGCAATAAGGTGGAGTATTTATGGTCTTTTTTTAGACTGTTACAGTCAAGAGGGTAAAATGTTAGCCACGGCTTATACAGAAGAACGTGTGGCGGTGGCGGATAGTCTTATATTACGTAGCATAGCGTCGTTTTTGTCGTAAAGGAGAATCGCGTCCGCGCCTCCAGGTGACGTCGCCTGGAGACGCGGGCGTAATTCTCCAAACGACGCTATGCTACGTACTATAAGGTTTATAATTGTGCTACTTTGACTATTCACCACCGCCACACGTCTCTTCTGTATAAACCGCGCATGAGCAAACCATTATCGATCTTGCTTGTGTTGAAAAAACATCGAAAAAATCAAATAACATAACTTTCGCCACAAGTCACTTCACATCACATGCTCTCGGGGATGAGTAGTTGTTATTGTTTATTTTCTATGTTATGTCATCGCAAACTAAGTCGATAGTTTGGCAGTGAAAAATGTTCTTCGTTGCGCTTCGCCAGGTGTGCGCCGGCTCTAAGAATCTCTTTAATGTGTGAGTGGTTTTTGATGACAAAATATTGCCTGTGAATAACTTTGAACCTTCGTCCATTGACATTAAAACTATGCATCAGTCAGTATAGAGGTGTCAAAGATGTCATTTCTTTCTTGTGCAATTGTTTAAAGGGATTCTTCCACACATGCTTTGTCTAGAGTATGGTTATCAGCCCACATCCACCCACCGATGGGCATATTTGTGTAATTAATCACGAAATGATATGAACAGTAAATTAAAATGTAATTATTGACATTTCTGATTGTATGGTAGCTACTATAAAATATTTGCTTGTATGTTACGTTTTTATGTATGGATGATAATCGAAGATCTCTTCCTTAAAATTGAACTGTACAATCGTGCTCGATAAAAACTAGAAATATATTTTTAGTTCTTCTAACTCACAAAGTCTGCTCAGCCTTGATTGCAGTAGTGACGTGACTACAAAGAGAAACAGAGCTCTCCCAAGCTTTACAAAATCACTGCTGATGACTTATCTCGTAGGTCTGAAGTCCGCAATAATGTGGTTTGTTAGTACTACTGCGGCAGTAGTATGGCAGGATATAGCGCTGTCGCGCCTTGGCCCTTTTTATAATTGGTCGCGAACGGCGATAAAAGGCGTGATACAGCCTTATCGCACGCAGCGTACTACGGCCGCTGGACGGTTTACATCGCATTCCGGCAGTGTTAGGCTGCAGCTAAATCTTCCAACGCTGACATTGGCAGAATCACTGTAAATAATGGTGCAGTCAAAAAACTTTAAAAACAACATACGGTCATAGAATATATAATAGTGCTACATTCAGAATGTCCACTCTACTTCCCCTCTCTAACATCAGATACCGCACCTCACCCTGCACTGGCCCGCACTTGTCAACGGCATACAGGAGACCGATTGCGCTAATTTAAAACATCGAAGTTCTATTCTTATCCAATTTCAGTTGTAATCACATTGCAATCCAATTACTATTCAACTGTGCTGAATTCCGCATCGCACTAAACTCTATGTAACTGACAGCCTTTCACGTCTGAGCGATCTGTCAAAACGGCTCTAACGGCTGTACGGCGATTAGCGCAATACCAAATGTGTCAAAAGCTATAGTTTGTACGTAGTCCAGTCACGGTTCAATCACCGAATATTTACAGCGATTGCAACCAAAGGGCCTGACGGAAACTTTTGAAACATTTGGTATTGCGCTAATCGCGGTACAGATCATGACAGCCGTTAGAGCCGTTTTGACAGACGCTCAGACGTTAAAGGCTGTCAGTTACATAGGGTTTAGCGCAATGCGAAATTCAGTACAGTTGAATAGTAATTGTATTGCAATGTGATTAAAACTGAAATTTGATAAGAATAGAACTTCGATGTTTTAACTTAGCGCAATCGGGTGGATGGCAGGTGCTCGCTAGACGCCATCTTGTTTCTGTAGTAGTAATAGCCCAGCCCCCCTAGACAAAGTGACATTCTATTGGCGTTAACGCTAGTAGAAAATGACAATGTATGGATTTGACATTAGCGATCGAAACATTTTGACGATCGCTAATGTCAAATCCATACATTCTATCATGGAGTCGCGCTGCAATTCTGGCGGAGTACGGACGCGTGCGTATCGGCGCGTTGGGATTGCACGTGGCTCCACCATTTTGTGAACTCTTTTGTGTTTTAACCTTAAAACAATCACTTGAGATTATAAACTACTTACATTGGCAAAACTGCCACGCTAGACTTAATAAATACTACTGATCATTTTCCTTCGTATACTCTCCACATAACGAGACATTGGCTGAATTGTGATAACACATCGGATGCCACTAAACAAAAAAATTTAATTGAATTACATTCTATCATTTTCTACTAGCGTCAACGCCAATAGAATGTCACTTTGTCTAGGGGGGCAGGGTGTGTTGCTGTGCATGCCAGACAGCAATCATAGTTGAATAGAGTTTGTGGAATAGAATCTGCACTCAAAAGATTTTCTTACAATACAAATTGTAAAGTTTTATTTCTTAATTACCTACTTAGAATTATCTTAGATGTTGTCATCTACTTCACAATGATGTGTAAATTTTTATCTTTATTACTTTAGTGCATTCTTGGTAATTCAGGTCGGTTGTATGTACACATTCTAGCTAATAGACATAGGCAGTAGGATAGAAGTGGCATCACAGAACATTATAAGAGGGGTTAGAAATGCAAAGTAGCGCTTTTGCTTCGGAGACGGCTGTCGCCACTTGTCTTCCCGCTCACGCTGCTACAATTACTCATGCCCTCTCGCTCGCACCACGCCGCGCGCCTTATGGTGTTATGCAAATCATTGCATAATCTGTGGCGACACGTTCCACGCCTACTTTGCTCTTCTAACCCCTCTTATAATGTTCTGTGAGTGGTATAACTAATTTTTTAATTTCCTATTTTCTACAACAACGTCTATGAATCGAGTTAATCAGTATAGCTTGACAGTTAATACTTTGATCATCGATTTCTCAGGTTTTAACATGTTAGGGCATTACTAAAATACGTTTTAGGGTTTTTTCATGCCCTCTACTGATTTCGTTCTAGCGAAAAGTAGAGGCTCCATACAAAAAAATGCCGAATGCCTTTTAACATAAGTTTATTCCGAATGCGTAAATGTGCGCTGCATACAAACGAAGTATGGTGATATTTTCAATACTAACCAATTAAAGTCAATAAAATTTTGCAGAAACAATCTAGAAACAAATCTCTATGCTTGTATCTTGTCCGATTTGTTTTCGTTTGTATGGAGCGCGGCAACAAAAATATACCCTTAACTTCAGTTATCTCAACTTAAACAAATATTTAAGTTCTTTTTTTTATTTTTGTATGTGATACAGTGACTGATTTTTTTTGTAACATATCAAAAATTAATTTCTAAGCCGTGTGGGACTAACATGGAAATAGTTTTTTAAAATTAATTTGGTATTTATTTTATTTCATGTTAGGCCCTGCACCTGTAATTCGCTATTGTATCAGTTGTATTGTATGGAAATGATGTAAATATTATAATTTAATAAAATAGTTGTCTTAGAAGTTGATTTTATATCTCTAGTCCTTTAACCAACATCTATAATATCTTTGTATATTCGTTCGCCTGTAGCACATGCTCATTTTTGGAAGAAATCCTAGTTTTGTTTTGTATTTATATACAGGGTGTTAAAACGTAGTGATTCCATTCTCTTTGCAGGGTGTAAGGAAAAGTATCATTAACCTTCAAACCACAAACTCTACCCATCAAACCATCAGAGGAAGGATCTCTATAGATTACGCATACATTTACGATTGTCGTTAGTCTCTTTTGTCTTATGACGTACCTTTAATAGTAGAAGGAGATGGAACTATAGATATTTGTTTATGCGGCTGTCCACTTTTTTTTGAGCTAGTGTGTGTGAAAAGTAACCGTAAACATAAGGCCATATGTCACTTGGTGCCTTTTGTCCATACTACTTGACCACACACTGAAACCTAAACGTCAAAAAAAAGTGGACACTTTACAATTGGTATGGCTCACTCTATGCCTTTAGGTATAATGTATTTGCATCAAACTGATCAACTTTTACTATGGGAGCAAAACGGTCAGAACAAAAAAAGAGCTATCTCATACATTTTAGTCGAGTAGGCATTGCAGTTTAGTACAGACAGAATAGAAATTTTTTTTTGCGCTGGCAGTTTTGCTCCCATAGTAAAAGTTGTTCAGTTTGATGGGTAGAGTATGTAGTTTAAAGGTTAATGATACTTAACCTTTCCTTAGGCGCGGTTTATACAGAAGAGACGTGTGGCGATGGCGGATAGTCAAAGTAACACAATTATAAACCTTATAGTACGTAGCATAGCGTCGTTTGGAGCATTACGCTCGCGCCTCCAGGCGACGTCACCTGGAGGCGCGAGCGCGATTCTCCTTTACGACAAAAACGACCGACGCTATGCTACTTACTATAAGGTTTATATTGTGTTACTTAGATTATCCGCCACCTCACGTCTCTTCTGTATAAACTGTGGCTTACACCCTGTAGTTATAAGAGATCAATGAAAGTTCCTATAAATCTTCTATTAGAAATCAGAATAGAAAAATGTTATGAGTTTTCTCCTGAAATACTCCCTATGTCCAAAATTTGAATCATGCTATAGTTATTTGTTTGAATCATAAACTCTAAGGCCGAGATTCAGAGACGATTTTTAAGTCATAGTTCGAACTCCCGTATGTCAAAATCCATACATTTTCGCCACGCTTAGCTCGAGCTAAGACTAAAAAAATCTCTGAATCTCTGCCTAAGAATTATATTCTCATACTTTAAGAATATAATTATTGATGACATCATAGCAGCAGTGCCATCATTCAGCATTACTATAATATTATGTTGATGTGTATACATTATTTCTGTGCGTGGACTTGTTTACATCAATGATGTAGGTATCATCAGAAAGTGAATCACTAATTTATTCACGTTCACAACAGGATGTTGCACAAAATTAGGAGTCATAGTGTTTTTCAGCTATTTTTGTGGCTCTGATATTATAATATCTAAAAGTTGTGGTCAAATGATAGGCGTGACGTGAGCATAATGAATGTATGTCATATGAAATGTTTGTGTAAGGGTCGATTCACACCAGAAGAATATCAAAGAGCATTTGCTCGCAGCGGCAATCTTATCACTAGCGAATAAAGGTCAAATTTATTTGGAGCGATACAGACAGCGCGGCCGCCGCGTCGGTGACGTGCAAATAAATGTAACCTTTATTCACTAGTGATAAGATTGCCGCTGCGAATAAATGCTCTTCGATGCTCTACTGGTGTGAATCGACCCTAAGCTTTGAGACACAATACCCGACGGCCGGCCCATACAAAAATGACATTTAGTATGGGAAGCCGTCCGCCGTTGTCGCCGCGTCGACGTAAGTAATGAAATGACTAATGAGTTCATCATCAGCAGCATAATAAGTCCCACTGCTGGGCATGGGCCTCTCATATAGGTAAGCACATATCCAGTATGGAGCAGTGATTGCAGCTGAAATTCCCCGAACAAAAAGTCTGGGTACATGCTTGCATAATATAGGTGAACAAACTATTTTTTTAAATTTAATTTATTTATTTGGGTTACAAACAGATGAGTTTCGGTACTACTGGTGAAACGTGGATGTTCTGAGGTTTTAGAATATCTCTGACTACCCCCTTGGGGAATATAGTCGTAAACATATGCTTACCAACAGATCACATTACAAACTCAAAAGACTACATAAAATTTGGCAAACTGTTCATCTGCTTACAGGCTACCACAGCATATACAACGTGTTAATGAATTAACGCAAAACTGGAAAGTAGTTTGTTTAGAATCGAGAGCACAATCGAATTATCGTGGTTTCAACATAGGTAATTTTTTTCAAAATAATAAATATCTTGGTTAGTAAAAATTTAAATTTACTGAAATCGATCTCAACCCACCACTCGGGCACTCTCAACCTACTTAATACCAAAACAAGATTCTTAAAATGTATCCATGAGCATGTTAGCGCTTTCATTCATTGCTAAAATGATAACAAATCATTTTTGCCTCAAAACTTAAAATGCGATTAACTTTAAATTTTAACTATCATAATAATTAAATTATTGTTTCAATCTAATTATTTTGTTATAAATCAGTTGGGGTGTATGAGGTTTTGCGCTTATTCATTAACACGTTGTATAAAACACAAGGACAAGATACAATACAATTATAAAGAACACACAAATTACAGTAAAACGTTTTTAAGCAAAAAATTACAATACTATCACACCTATTAGGGTCTTGTGAATCCCTATGCTTGGCAGGCAGATTGGAGATCACCGTAAGATGGTAGTGGTATTAAGTAGAATGTTGCTGCCTCTTCCTTTAGTCGCCTTTAACGACATCCACGGGAAGATATGGGTTGGGTCTATTTGGTATCAAGGACCTAAGTGGTATCAAGATTTAAGGGGCTAATGAGTTAAAGACACTAAAATAATATTTTAATTTAGAATGTCTGTTCTTGATTGAAGAGTTAAGATGTGAAATAATAGCTTTGGAATGTGCATTCTTGTTATAAATTGTATTTGTCTATTCTTGGTGTGCAAATAAAGAATATTTATCTTATCTTAATAGACAGACTCTAGATCTTGGGTCTGAGGTCACTAGCTTATAGTTTATTTACTTTACTGTATAGTATCAATTATTTTATTAAATAGACTATTTATTATTGTATACATAACTTTAGCTTAAGAATTTATATTGTAATAGTTATTAAGTCGTGTTATGTTGTAGAGTTTCTGGCCGCATCTTCTCTACAGCGACAACACGTTCCGACGCGGTGGTAGCTTTAAAAAAGATTTGACGTTTGATAAGTGTGCTGCAAGCTCCTATATTGAATAAATAATATTGACTTTTGACTTTGAAACAAGCCAGATTGTCCTACCAAACCAATGGAGTGGCCTCTCGGATCTGCAACACTGCAGGAAATTTGTGACAACACAAATACCGTAGTTCATACTGAACAACAGCAGGACGAAAGCTTGTGACATCGTCGGGCACTACGCCACAGGCATGATGATGCACAAGATGAAGCTGACTCTAGACCCCAGCTGCTAAGTGTGCGGAGAAGAGGAAATGATGGAACATATCCCGCGTGACTGGAATGTCTTGGCTGCTAAATGTGCCTCCTGGGATATTGTTATCCAAATATGGGAGATTGCAGGTTTCTTCCCCTGAACGGTATTACCTCCCCCTCATTTACCTCGAATATGTGGTCAGCACAAAAGATCCCAATGGGTCATTGTTGGCCCATTACTAAACCCAATCCCTTAAAATGTACCCGAAACTGAGGAGCGTGTATGAAACAACTTATTACCGTGGAAGAGGCAAGAGAGGTATGTCAGAATCGTAGCCAATTGTCTCTGCCTACCCCAATGGGACACAGGCGTGAGTATATGTATGTATCCCTTTACCTGGCCCAATATGTTGAACTCAGCTAGGAGTGGAGTGAGTATAAGATATCAAGGGTTCAATTAAATGATATTTACAACAAATAAATACAAAAACAAAGTAGGTATGAGCCACTATTTGAGCAGGACTTCTGTTGACTTACGCTAAACTGAAGACGTGCGTGCTCGAGGCCGCTATCCTGCGGATGCTTGCCCAGGACGCTGGTGGTGTTACCTTGTTGGATGGCTATCAAAATTTGTTGCCTGAGGTATGTGCCAGCCTTTCGGTCACCGAACACCTCGACCAAGCACAACGATAACTCTTTTAAAAGCTGTAGGGCATCTGGCCCCCACGGCCCCAGGGTATCTACACCGAATGGAGCAAGAATGTAGCCGTCACCCAGGATGGAATACAACATGTTAATGAATTAACGCAAAACTAGAAAGTAGTTGGTTTAGAATCAAATTATCATGGTTTCAACATAGGTAATTTTTTCAAAATATTAAATATTTTGTTTGTAAAATTTAAAATTTACAGAACTCGATCTCACCCCACCGCTCCGGCACTCTCACTCTACTTACTACCTAAACAAGATTCTTAAAATGTATCCATGAGCACGTTAGCGCTTTCATTCATTGCTGAAATGATAAGAAATCATTTTTGCCTCAAAACTAAACCTAACTAAAAATGTGAATAACTCTAAATTTTAAGTATCAAAATAATGAAATTATTATTTCAATCTAATTATTTTGTTATAAATCAGTTGGGTTGTAAGAGGTTTTGCGCTTATTCATTAACACATTGTATATGCACCGCTATCATTTAATTGAACCCTATTAATAAAACTTAACTAAAAAAAAAAGGGATATCCAGGATAAATAAAATAAAAGAAAATTAACTTTTAAAGAATTTTATATTAAATGTTTCCTAGCGAACCGTTTCAACTTGAAGTGTTGTATAAACCTCAATTCACCATTCCAACCTTTCAACACCTCCATTTGTTCCAAATTCATGAGGTCTGGCATCTCTATCCCACACGTTTCGAACTCATCTTGCTCTCTCTTCTTCGTTATATTGATGATATCCTCTCTGCTTGCATGTTGACGATTTTTTCTCTGACCTATAGAGTTTTTTAACGAGATCTGCTCTAGTTCTTCATCGAACCTGGATAAATAAGTTTCTATGAGCTCTAAGGTTTGTTCTTTAGTCAATACGCTGCAGTCTTCAGGTATCCTCTCTTTGAACCACAGTATTTTCTCACCAACTAAGTTTTGCTTGATGTGGGTGCCGAGTTTATTTTGTTCTTTTCGCTCGTTTCTCTTCATTTTTTTGACCAGGGAATTGGTTTTTCTGCTGTTCGGATGCTTCAGCTTTTCTATGTTATTCTTTACCTTAGGCATTTTTCGTGATTTTGTAGGATTTTTTAATTTTTAAAAAAATAGCACTACTAACTCACGTGCTCGTGTTTACAACAATGACATTGACAGCTGTCAGAGTCATGTCAGTTGGTCATCTCAGTCATAGTAAGGAAAATAGACAGTGATAACGCTATACAAATCATATCTGTGCCTACTCACGCGTATCGACATAAACATAAATTGTGAGAAAAAAACAGTTTACATTTTTTTTATTATGGCTGCGTTCACTTCACATTTCTAAGAAATAGCTTGCTTTGTAAACCATTAGCTTATTTACAACGAGTGAAAGAAAGAAGAAAAATTATCAGCAAAAACACAATTTCACATCACAGTCAATCTTGTGTTGTTTCTATCAAAAGCATTCATACCTCATTACTACGTTTCTTAATTTGTATTTTGTTTATTTTACGGAAAATTGTAAATTGCTTCGTAAACTGATGCTACAGTCGTAATGTCAATATGTTAACCTCACTTTCGTGATTGTTTTTGTTCCTTTAATTTTTACAATAATAATTAAATAACTGAGATTTGACACGAATAAATCACTCTGAAACACCTTTCTTCCAACTGACACTATGATCAAACGACCGCAACCAGGTGAAGACGAAGACGACATTCTTCGAATGCAAGAAGAATTCCTCAAAGACAAAAGTAAAAATCTGAATCACCAACCCTCAGCCCAAGTCATAAATCTACGGAAAACAGAACCTACTAAAAGATCGAACGAATCTACAGAATCAGGTACACGAAAACCTTCTAAATATGCTCAATCCAAAAATCTTAAAAACCATGAAAAAAGAGCCCGCACTGAAGTTTCCACTAGTACAGTAATGGGAGATATTATGGAAAAAAATATTGAAGCGCCAGAGAATAAAGAACCTGAAGATGAAGACGATAAAGTATATTTTCCTAAAGTAATACCTGCTTTACTAGGAAATATTGTTGAAAAAAATTTTGATTACATTGTAGATGTGAATCTTAAAGCAATGCCTTCTGAAGGCTTTCCTGTCGCAAAGAGAAGAGACCCGAATATACTACATGGTAATAAAAGTATCCACAGAGCTAATTTAGAAAATATTAAACAAA
Source organism: Agonopterix alstromeriana (assembly GCA_963924505.1). NCBI lineage: Eukaryota > Metazoa > Arthropoda > Insecta > Lepidoptera > Depressariidae > Agonopterix > Agonopterix alstromeriana. Next base: position 13,689,902 of record OZ004681.1, read on the forward strand.
ATGAGACAGTCTCTATGGATGTTGATGAACCATCTTGTTCCTTAACACCTTCAAGCTTACCAGAAAAAAGCTTTATTTTATCCTCAAAGGAAGCCGATAATATTCACAGCGAAAATATTCAAACATTACGTCAAATGTCTGAGAAAGAAATTTTGGAGGAACGGCAGAAATTACTATCCAGTATGGATCCTAAATTAATTGAATTTATTAAATCTAAACGAAAACAGGATACCACAAAGATAGTTGAAGAAAAAAAGAAGGTTACATTTCAACAACCTGAAGTTTCCACTGAAGAAAATATGGACGTAGAAGAATCAATGATCAAAAGTGATTCTCTCTGGGAAAATGATGTTCTCTCTCATCCACAAGTCAATAAGTGGCTTCATTTCGATTCACTAGAAAAGGATAAACTTGAATGGATGAAAGGCATTGAAGAAAGTAAGAAATTGAAAGCTGGAGAACAATACGAAGCAAGGTTTGACTTCAAAGGGTATTTGCTTCCATATACAATAGAATATACAGAAAAAACTAAAACACTTTTCCATCACGGAGATGAACCGCACAGACCTGGATACTCTTTCACGGAATTATTTGAATTATCACGGTCAAGTGTGACACAACAACGAGTAATGGCTTTGAACACTATAGCTGGAGTTTTGGAGTATTATATCGCAGGGACTTACAAAGATATAATAGAAATTCCTCTGTCGAAAATATTCTTTGTTTTGAGAATTGCTTTGGACGAAAACAAAGTTATAATTTTAGAACCGGCATTGAAAGCAATGAGGAACTTACTGTTCAATAAAATTGATGAGGCCTGTCTAGATGCTTTGCTAGGAATGGAAGAGGGCACCCAACAGCCTTGCCTGGAAAATGATAAATCCGAAATTGAAGAATTGGAGTCAAAAGAATCAGAACTGAAAGATTTCCATTTGGCTGAAATAGATATTGTTGCTGCACTATTGAGAACAGAGATCTTACAAAGATTGTACTATATTTTGGATACCGTAAAGCCCAGTTTCAATTGTGTGCAATATGCATTACAAATTTTAACGAGAGTGACGAGAGATTCTGTAGAAACAGCAACGAAAATAGCTGAAACAGACCATCTTATGCAGGCAATTTTGAACCATTTCGTACCAACCACAAGCATCAATTTCGCATTTGATCCTCAAATTGTTTATAATGGAAAACCAATATTGGCAGCTCTGAAATTCTTAAGAGTACTCTCCTTGCAATCCAGAGAAGTATCTGATATTTTAGTGAAAAAATATGATATTCTAAAACCAATATCAGAATATGTCAGTTCGGGAGTCGATGGAATTTATGGCTTAAGACTTCAAATAGAAGCTTTCTGCATTCTTTCTAATTTACTCCACTTTGGTGTTGGGGCAGAAAATGCAATATCTTTATGTCCCATAGTAGTCACCACTCTGTACAAACATGTCCAAGGTACTGATGTGGTTATGAATTCCTCCATAATATCCGCAACTCACGCGGCAGTAGTTCTTCAGTTTATAAACAAGTTATTGAACTGCAGATGGATAAATTTACACAGCTACAAGAAACAGATTTACCCTTTGATAAAAGAGGGAGTGCCAAAATGGTTGACGCAATTGTCAAGATCAGAAAGCTATACTTGTGGACATTTGAGGCTCATCTGCGCGGCTTTGGACTGCTGTAAGACTATGATATTTGCTGAAAGATTGCCAATGAAGTTTTTAAACGATTCTTTGGCTGTATTATCTACATCAAGGGGCTTCAAAGAGATTGTGAAGAATATGGAGCCAAGTTCCAATTTGTTATCAGGAATAGAAACTAAAGACCTGAATCTTATTAAAAACTTGATGAGCCTTGGTACTTCTGTTATTGATTCACCACAAAAAGTGTTGCCTATATTGACTGTATTATCACCCTTACCATTTTTGTCTTCACTATTTAACTTATTAACACTTGTTGACATAAAAGAGCTTTCTGAAATATTTCTTGACAACATCTCAGCATATTTGAAAAAGTTAGCTAATAAAACACCTAGCCTCTCCGAAAACTGGTTCACAAGAATAGAAACAGAATTTATATTTGCCGTAGTGAAGTTATCAACTCAAATGGAAATTCAAGAAGAAAAGAAAGATTTACTTTATGCAGTTGCTAGTAAACTATGCTATATTTTGAGAACTGATAAAAAATTTGAGCTCGAGTATCTATTCAATTACATCGTGTTTAATAAACAATGGTTCACAGCTGAGAGATTATTGAATTTAGTTTCCCTGTCTGATGCAGATGGATTCTCTAAAGCTTTAACATCAATACATGATATCAGACTGTGTTATAGCAGAGTTATTAACTTGAATTACAGAGATACAGGACCCAATATTGTGTTGAGGAAATGGCAGGAGCCTATATTACCTAGAGATTGGATATATTTGCCGATGCTAGCCTTGTACAGTAGAAGTCAAGAAGTTGACAGTTCTCCTCAAGTTGTTGGAGATCATGCCACTAGGCTGGCTGCTCAGATAGCAGCCGAAAAAGAAATGTTAGTTCGCTGCAGTTTAGAATGGATTCTATTCAACGAATTATGTTTTCCGGACCTAATGAACGACATGCATATTACTGATAGATTCTGCAGAATAATGTGCGTATTCCTCTGTGATAATTCTTTATTTTTGGATGAAAAAATCAAATTGCTTCTCCAGAAATGTACGCAAATGCTTTTCAAAAAGAAGTCCGGTTTCAATTTCGATAAACCACTGACTGGGTTAAATAACTTTCAAGATTTTTACACGCAATTTCTGGAACAGTTCCAATCAGTTAGTTATGGTGACCACAATTTTGCAGCCTGTGTGTTGGTGCCTCTAGCTCAGAAACATAATGAGAAATGGAGGAAGCTGTTATGGTCTGAATATGCGGGGTGCCTGCGAGCTCTCGACTGTCCTGAAGATTTGTTATGTTATGAAATGAAGGATTATTTATATCCAGAGGAGACTGACGAGTCGTTGATAAAGTCGTACATTCGGGCACTCTCTAGTAACTTGTTGAGGCCTGACACAATAGCTCATAAGATAGCAAGCCATCATGTGCACGCCTTTAGGAGTCGTTCTAATTAATTATATATTCCTAATCATTAAGATTAATGTTAAATAAGTAGTATATCTATAAGATTAACAATAAAAAGAATTATTAAAAAATGTATTGTATTATTTCTACTCACGTGACTGCAGAGCCTGCGGCATGACGCCTCGATAAACGTTTTGACGCGCCTGCTATCTTATTTGTTGTAAAAAGAAAAAGAGAGCTAGGGTGCGATAGATAGTGCTGTATCGCGCCGCCATGCCTCGGGTGCAGGTCTTGGAATATTTATTTGTGCCCATTTGTATATAATTATTCTATTCTATTATTTATCTAGAATGATAGAGTATGTATATGTAATGATAGGTACCATAAAATACTCAAGAGATGAACTCAGAAAACCAATAACATGTGGTTCAGTATGAGTTCATACGTTAGTATCTCTATGTAATCTGAGACGAGTTCAGTCCAGGAAGCTGGCATAGGTTTTGTCTTGGTTTTAAATCCATGATTCAGTCAGATAATAATATCGTCGGGTTCAGTCCTCACAAGTCCTCATAAATTTGAAATTCCCTCCGATCCAACATTAACGATGCATTCATAAATTACATAATTTTAACATTACCTATTTGTGTTGAGAGAGAAGATATTTAGTTTAGATCATTAGATTACCTTTTCTGCGATATGCGACGATTAAAAAATTTAAGATTGTATCGATTTATCAAAACATGATGTAATTTTTTTCGTTTCTTTTCAATTTGAAATAATCAAACCATGAACGCATCGTTTTTTTTTTTTTTTTTTTTTTTTAAATTATGGCCTTTGTTATTGTGTCAAGGCACAATAATTCCGCCAATGTCAGCGTAGTGGAAAAGACATGAAATTATCGAGTCGTGGTCAGTTTTTGAAGTTGAGTACTCCGCTTTACTTAGTGGAGATTAACCGTTCACCATCTAAAACAAACAAAACAACAGATAGGTATATGGACATCACAGACAAAAACAATATAACAAATATTTTAATCATATTAGTAGACTTATAGGTACCTACAATAAATATATAATCAATATATAATCAAGATGAATCTAGTCTACAATTTAATATCATACATTTTAATATATTTACATAAATACTTAATAACGGAAGGGTAATTAAGGGTAAGAAGTGATTGGAAGCTAATAGGGCGTGGAATTTTGTTGGGGAGATCATCATACAGAGATGTAGGGAATCTGGAACAGATGTCAAAGAAAATGTGGTCCAGGGTGCCTTCGTCAAGACCGCATTCACACAAGGAGTTATCCCTGACCCTGATTTTGGCTAAAAATACTGGGGTGCAAACATGGCCTAACCGTAGTCTGCATATAACTGAGGTGACTTGTTTGTTGGCCTCTCGGAAACAAAAAAACCAAGGTTTAGGCGGAATAGTTGGTTGGATACTGCCATAATACTTGCCTTTTATCATTTTGGATGAATTCCAGTCATCATTCCAGGTTCGTCTCAGGTCCGACTTTGCAAGGCTCATGAGATCCGAACAGTATATTTTCCAATGGGACATCAATCCAGTCTGAACAGCTTCTTTCGCCCATAAATCAGCGCACTCGTTACCGTCTATACCACTATGTCCAGGTATCCAAGCCAGAGCTATCTGAATACCTTGTTGTTCACATTTAAATAATAGATCTCTGATATTTAGTATTAGGGGAGATTTTAGTTTGGATCTGTATTGATTCCCAGAGACTGCTTGTAAACAACTTTTAGAATCTGAAAAAATGATCGTTTTATTGAGGCTATGTGATTTCACATAAGAAATTGCTTCAAAAATAGCTACGGATTCACCAATAAATACTGAAGACTGAGGTGGGCATTTAAAGCTTAACGCAATATTGAATCTAGGGATCCACACAGCAGCACCCACATTACTTTGGTCAGAAAATTTCGAAGCATCAGTATATATTGCTAACCAATCTTGCCAATCTTTAGTCATACGCCTGTTAAAAACCGAGTTAGCACTAGGATCGTCTTTATCTATACCAAAGTCCAAGATGACCTTGGGGTTGAAAATTAGAGTATCAAAGTCATATTGAAAAAGGGGGAATACTGGGGATTGAAATGTAGGACAGGGCAGGTTCTTAAATTTTGTGTAGCTTTCTAATATTTTAGGGGGATCTTTGTGAAGCCAATATTTGTTATTAAGGATTTTACGGGATAGCTGGTCTAATCGGGGTAAGAGAGGATGGGAGGATAATTGGACAGTTTTCAGGATGAACCTGTCGGAGAGATACTGTCTACGAAACGCAAGTGGGGGCTCTAGACACTCAACTTGTAAGGCGTTTTTGGGGGAGGACTTCATCGCTCCAATGATAATTCGTAGGCATTTCGCCTGTATTAGTTCTAAAGCCTTGAGGGCTTCTTTACTACAAGGTTCTAGAAGGAACGAACCATAATCGAAGTGGCTCCGGACTAGAGCGTTGTACAGAAGTTTCTGGCAGTAAGGGTGAGAACCCCACCAGACACCAGAGAGTGCTCTAAGTACATTAACACCACGCTCGCTTTTTTGTGAGACATATTTCAGGTGGTGAAGGCCAGTCATTTTATTATCAAAGATGATTCCCAAAAACTTTACTTTGTCAGTAACCGGGATAACTTGGTTATTGCATACAATTTCTATATCAGGAACTATCCTTTTCCTAGTAAAAACTACCACACTACATTTGGGGATCGAAAGGGAGAGACCATGATCCTCAAGCCAGCCATTTAGGTAATACATTGCAGAGTTAAGCCTTGTGGACGCGTCGTCTATCGATTTTGCCGATGTGTACAGAGATATGTCATCTGCATACTGCAATATGTTACAGAACGAACTGACGGACTGCTCGAGATCGTAGGTATAGATGCTATAAAGTAGAGGGCTAAGTACAGAGCCCTGGGGGAGACCATTCCAGACACATCTAGATGAGAGTAGGAGACCTCTTGACCGCACCTTAATATTTCTGCCTTTTAAAAGATTAAAGATAAAGTGGACTATCTTCTCTGGGACACTCAGATGTAGCAATTTCTGCCTGAGAACCGGAAGAAGGACATTATCATAGGCTGAGGCGATGTCAAGAAAAATTCCCACCAAAAATTCCTCATTAGATAAGGCTAGTCTAATGTCGGTTGTCAGTACACTCAGACTATCCACAGTACCTCTACCCTTGCGGAAACCATATTGGCTAAGGGGAATGATTCCTCTACTTTCCATTAACCATTCTAATCTGTTTTTGATCATATGTTCCAGTATTTTACATAATGTTGATGATAAGGCAATGGGGCGGTATGAGGAAGCAGATTTTGGGTCTTTACCAGGTTTCAAAATTGGGAGAACGATTTGGGTTTTCCAAGTCTCTGGAATGCTACCAGACTCAAAAATGTCATTTAAAATATTGAGGAAATGAGATTTGGCTGAAGCGCTTAGATGGTAGATAAAGGAGTATGGAATTCCATCCTCTCCTGGGGCAGAGTCTTTAAGACCATTGATGGCACATTTAAATTCTAAGGGGGAGAATGGTTTATCAAAGTCATGATTAATATTCGGGGGAGAAGTGGAAGGGCTGAAGAAATCTTCACAAGGGACATAGGGAGGAGCTAATCTATCAATGAAATTATTGATCCATGGTGTCGGATCATTTGATGCTACTGAACTCGATACTTGAGACCCACGGAATTTCCTAATATTTTTCCATACAGATGAAGCTGAGGATTTAGGGGATAGGCTTTCACAGAATTTTTTCCATCCAATTTTCTTCTTTTTGGAAAGTAGTCTCCTCGTTTGAGCTGAAATCTTCTTGAACTCTATAAAGTTTTCAGTAGTCATGGAGCGATTGTATATAGTCTCTGCCTTATTTCGGGCTTTTATCATCGAAGAGCACTCTGCATCCCACCATGGAGGGGAAGATACTCTTCTATTATTCAAGGTTTTCCGGGGAATGTGTGAGTCTGCAGCGGTGGTGAGGCAAAGCACAAATTTCGAGTACTCAGAGAGAGCAGCAATTTCTGGATCCATAGATACCTGTGTTAATTTCCTGTCCACATCCATAGAAAAATTAGGCCAATCTGCTTCCTGAGGTTTATAATTTAAAAGAGGGACAGAAAGGTTAGTCGGTCTAACTACATGCGGCATAGTCACTAATATTGGGTAGTGATCGCTACCATAGGAATTGGCCAGAGTTTTCCACGAAAGTAGAGAGGAAAGACTAGGACTACAAGAAGTGACATCTGGTGCAGATTGAGGGTTTTGAGTTGGATATACCCTATGGGTAGGGGAACCGTCATTTATAACACATACATTAACATCATCAAAGAGTTCAATGAGTAGGGGAGAAAAAGAGTCAACATAGTATGAACCCCAAGTAGTGTGATGGCAGTTAAAGTCTCCGAAAATTATCATAGGGGAAGGGACTGATGTGAAGATTGAAGACAAAACAGGGATCAGGTTAGGTTCAGGATGGGGGATATAGACTGAGAGGAAAGTGATGCCCATAACAGTAGCAGCAACAGCATTAACTTCACGGGGAAGCTGGGGAAGCGGTATAGAAGAATAAGTATATGACCTACTAATAAGTAAAGCGGTACCAGCGTAACCATCGCCCCTGTCATCCCTGAGACAGGCATATCCGGGGACCCTAAACTGGGAGCCAGGCACTAGCCATGTCTCAGAGATGGCAGCGACAGCTATTGAAAAATGATTAAGGAGATAAATTAAATCCGATTTTTTAGGGGAGAGACTTCTACTATTCCATTGGAGAAACTGGGACGTTAGATCCATTGTTTGAAATAGGGAGAAGTTTATACAGTTGAACAATTTGTTCGGCAACGTTGTTCGGTAAATTATCACTCCACTTGGCAATAATATTATTTAAAAGCGAGAAAACCAATTCCAATAAGTTTTCATTGGGGGATTGGGGGGATTGGGGGGATCCTCCTAGGGCATGACCATTGGGCAGGGAGGAGGGGGGAGGACCAGTGATGTCCTGATGGGCCTGTCTGTTGTACCCAGGCGAGAGAGGTACTCTAGGGTGGGGGGTGGTGAAAACCGTTTTCCTGTATGAATTGGTGATTGGGGGAGATGGGTGTGGAGTTAATATATTATGAGGGGGGGAATTATATGAGGAAGTGACATCAGCATAGGATCTGCGCACTTTGGGGAATTGGGAGGATGCATCTAAATAGGAAATACCTTGTTCGGACATGACAGATTTTATCAATTTTTGCCTTGACTGCTCCGGGCAACATTTATCATTGGCAAAATGGTTGCCAGAGCAGTATAGGCAGGTTGCAAATTCCTCTGACACTTCACAGCTGTCTCCTGGGTGGTTTTGGGAGCAGCGGAAGCATCGTGACTTAGAGCGACATTGGCTCTTAATATGTCCAAACCGGCAGCAGTTATGGCACTGAATGGTTGGTAGTTGATAAGTCTCCACTGCTATAGAGTTATAAGCTGCGTACACATGTTGAGGCAGCCTTTGCCCCTCAAAAGTAATAACCACAGATTGAGTAGGTATCCACTCTGGGGTTCCATCCACTATTTTCTTTCTGTTTAATCGTCTGGCCTTCAGAACTTTGCCTATGCCTTCCGGAACCTCCATCGATTCTGCGAATTCCTCCATGGATAGTTCCACTGGGATGTTTCTGACAATGCCCATACGGGATATATTATATGCAGGGATTGACGCTGATAGGTTATTTGTAGCAAGGCTGGGATGGGAAACAAAACGATTGGCAGCTTCCCTATTTTTAAATTGTACAGAAACCCGGTTCCTACCTACGCTTTTGATACCATCTTTAGAGATATTCTCTATTTTTCCTCGAACTAGAAGGAGACCTACTTTCATTGGGCGCAGAGTGGTTCCAGAAGCGGGGTCTGGCTCAGTCCGGGAGAGATGGACAATAAAAGGGCCACAGTCGGCCTCGCCATACATGCGGTTTTCCTGAGACAAGCTTGGGTGAGAATACACAGACTGAATAGAAGCTGATGGCTGCTCTGGGTTTGTAATTGTTTTTTTCCCTTTGCTACCAGACAGGACATCAGAGGCAGGGCGTTTTGTTCCTCTCTCTGTTTGGTTTAGATCTTGTTGGGACTGATCACTAAATAATGGTTGGGAGGAAGGGTCAGGAGGTTTCCTAGGTATATCACGGATTGGTGGATCCATGATATATCATGCAGGCCAATTAAGGCCGATTAGTAGTTAGAAAACAGCACAGAACTCACCAAAATAGTATCCACCACCAACTAAAGAACGGCAAATCTCATTAGAAAGTGAAAAAAAATGAGAATCCACAAACGACGGTCGATAAACACGTGTGTTAACCAACTTCGCCAAGCACGGAATCCAAAAAAAATCGAACGCATCGTTAATTTTGGCGCCAATCTTTTGTCATTTCAGTTTGACAGATAAAGATATCAGACGAGTTTCCGAGCAGGTGTTTACTGTTATTTTCTCAAAAAATGTTGATTTCTTGAGTTTCATCCACAAACTATCCTTCCATGCTACTACAAAATGTTCGTAGAAGACCTAAGGCAAGATTTCTATAACGTATTACTCGGAAATGTGAGTGCAAACACTTTATTTAAATCCAAGAAAACACGTTACAATCCAACCTTTGTTTTCAACATTTTCCTTTATTTCAGCGTGTGTTATTGCTGGTTCACTACGACGTAGACGCCATATGTACGTGTAAAATCCTCCAGGGGTTGTTTAAGTCTGATAATATCTCTTATACGCTGGTTCCCGTGGGTGGTATATCGGAGTTGAAGACGGCTTACGAGGAGAATAATGAGGAGATAAAGTACGTGGTGCTGGTCAACTGTGGGGGGACGGTGGACCTGGTGGATATCCTGCAGCCGGAGGAGGATGTCGTGTTCTTTGTGCTGGACGCTCACAAGCCAACGGATGTGTGTAATGTTTACAGTGATGGACAGGTCAGTTGTTATCTATACAGGGTGATGAAAAGCATCATTGACCTTTAAAGCACACACTCTACCCATCAAACTAAACAACTTTTACTATGGGTGCAAACCTGTCAGAACAAAACAAAAATCAGCTGTCTCATACATTTTAGTCGAGTAGGCATTGCAGTTTAGTATGGAACAGCAGATTTTTTTTTGCGCTTACAAGTTTGGTCCCATAGTAAAAGTTGTTCAGTTTGATGGGTAGACTATGTGGTTTAAAGGTTCATGATACTTTTCCTTACTATATTTATATTTTTGTAGTTTAGATGGGGTTTCTTAAACAGTGTTTTAATAGGTGAAAGGCTAGCTACTTCAATACTTTTAAACTGATATCTTTTATTAGACGCCGTGGCAGGAATAACTAGAAAGTGAACTTTAACGAGTGTCACCTGCCGCATGATACCATCTGAAGGAGACCAATCTAAAGACCTGGAAAAACTAGGGTTGCCACCACTGTGGCAAGATCTTGCTATGCAACCTAGCGGCATTGTATGGATCCCTATACAACGTGTTAATGAATTAACGCAAAACTAGAAAGTAGTTTGTTTGGAATCGAGAGCTGAATTTAATTATCATGTTTTCAACATAGGTAATTTTTTTTCAGAATATTAAATAATTTGATAGTAAAATTTTAAATTTACAGAACCTGATCTCATACCACCGCTCGGGCACTCTCACCCTACTTACTACCAAAACAAGGTTCTTAAAATGTATCCATGACCACATTAACGCTTTCATTCATTACTGAAATGATAACAAATCATGTTTGCCTCAAAACTTAAAATGTGAATAACTTAAAATTTTTACTATCAAAATAATGAAATTATTGTCTTAATCTAATTATTTTGTTATAAATCAGTTGGGGTGTATGAGGTTTTGTGCTTATTCATTAACATGTTGTATAAACTTTCACTTAAATTACATTTCGTTCTCCAAACAAATAGGTTCATAATTTTGCGGTCGGATCTTCGTATACAGGGTCCAACTTAATATGCTGACAGTTTTTAAGAGGATGATCAGACCATCAAACTAAACAACTTTCTATATGGGACCAACATTGAAATCGCGAAAAAAATAAACAGCTGTCCCCCCATACATATGGCTCGAGTAGTTTTGTATGCAACAGCATTTTTTTTTTGCTATTTCGATGTTGGTGCCAAAGAAAACGTTGGTCTGTTTGATGGTCTGATCATCCCCTTAAAAAAGTGTCAGCATATTAAGAAGGACCCCATATATGTGGCAACATTATTTTAACATGCAAAGAAGTCAAAAATAATTTGCATGTACAATCAAATTCTCCCTGACTATTCCAGGTGAGACTGGTCTACAAAGACAGTGAAGAGAACATTCCAAACTTTGATGACATCTTCAGAGATGATGAGGATGAAGAGGTGAGTGGTAGGAGGTAGTCAAGAGATATTCTGAAACCTCAGAACATCCATGTTTCACTAATAGTATTGAAACATACTATATATTTTTGACATTACTTTTTGACTTTTTGTCCATGTGGTGGAGAATGACTTACTCCTCGCCCTGATTCGTGAGAGGCTTTTGCTCTGTATGCCAAACCGAGGGAAATGAGTTCAAGCCACATCAAACTTAGTTTTTCTTTGAAAGATTAAAGAATTACAACTTAATCTGTATTACCATAAGAGACAGAAAATAAAATATTATATTTCAAAATAGGTAATTTAATAACTATCCTACCATAAATTGTTTGATCACGTGAGTAAGTTCGTTCGTGCGTGCGTCCGTGCGTGCGGAATTGCGGGCGTGCGTACGTGAGCTGCATGCGTCCGTGCATCTGGGAATGCAAGCGTGCGTGCATGAGCTGCGTGCGTCTGTGCGTACGGGATTGCGGGCGTGCGTGCGGGAGCGCCTGCATGCGTGAGTGCGAGTGTGTGTGTTACTAAAGATAAATAGTTTTTAATACCATAACTTAAGTAACTAGAACCCTATAATATTTGTCACTAATAGGAGGAGCCTCTGGAAGGCGGCAGAGAAGCCCTGGAGGCGGCGGTGGAGCGCCGGCGAGCCAGGCGCGCCTGGGAGGAGCGGAGACACACCCTTATGTTCAATTACACACAGTTCTCCTACTACGGCAAGCCGGTGAGTGTCTGATCATCGTCAGCCCCTCACAGTACCCTGGGGATCTATGAAATTGTTCAACTGTAACTCATAGTGTGAATACTGCAAACTTTGATGATCCCTCATATGGTGACATTCTTCATAGTTTTGTTGCAAGGGTCTTAAGGCGCAATAGTAGGACGAAATACCTTGGAGGAATCTTTTATTTTTCATTTTTCGACTAGATTTATACAATTTACCGAAACCAAAGTCATACCTCAGTATTCTTGGATAGTTTATCTAGTGAAATCATAAATTAAATACACGATTGGAATTACTTCACTCGATAGAAAATCGTCACAAAGATGACGTATTTCCATGTATATTTCAAAAATTTCTCGGTTTAGACGATTTAAAATAGTTTCTGATTTTTGGTATTTATACTCACATATGCACCATTAGTTTATCTAGTGAAATCATAAACAAAATCTATAAAAAGTGCTTTTGTTAATTCTTTTTAATCGAAAATACTTTATAGATACCTTTAGATATCACCGTTATCATAAACGCCACTTGTGCGAGCAAATACACCAAACAAACCTGATGATACCATGAGGAACATGCAAGTTAGGAACTTTCGAATGGCAAATTTCCCCTTTCTCTACGAAAAACTCTGGATACGAGTGCATTAAAGCAAAAATATCAATTTTAGAACTTCTAGTTAGAAATTTTACTCTAAACTAAGAGAATCAGCTTGGATAATTATCAAAGAAAATAATTATCTCTTTCGAATTCATCATTGTAGTACTATGTGGTGAAATATAGCATTCCACGTGTGTTCTCAGAGCGCATGCGTGGCCCTCGAGCTGTCGTGGGTGATATCGCGCAGCACGCGCGGCGCCGCGTGGGCGTGCGGCGTGGCGCTCACCGCCGCCGCCGCGCTGCACCTGCGCGCCCCCGCCGCCAACGTGCTGGATGCCGCCGCCATGCACCGCCATGTGGCCGCCGCCGCCGACTCGGTGAGTGTCACTGTCGCGGGTGATATCCTGCGCGCCCCCGCCGCCAACGTGCTGGATGCCGCCGCCATGCACCGCCATGTGGCCGCCGCCGCCGACTCGGTGAGTGTCACTGTCGCGGGTGATATCCTGCGCGCCCCCGCCGCCAACGTGCTGGATGCCGCCGCCATGCACCGCCATGTGGCCGCCGCCGCCGACTCGGTGAGTGTCACTGTCGCGGGTGATATCCTGCGCGCCCCCGGCGGACATAGAGGTGCCATGCAAACGTGCTGCACGCAGAGAATAATGTATCTCAAATTGTCAATTACAATTGTCATGTTTATGAAATAGAAAACTGGGATTTGCAAGCGATCGCTCAATGCGTAAGTAGTTGAATTATAACTCTTGTCCTCACCGTCCTGAATCTGATGTAACGACAAACCGATACTAAAAAAGCTGGGATTGGATGCACTAACTATAACTGGAAAGAACATCGGATATATGTTGTTACCTCGCTACAAAAATTCTGCTTAATAATAATAATGACCCTTTCTCTTACAGACGGCCCGGATAGCTTTAGAGAAAGACGTGTGGCTCCCTTTATACCGCGTGTGGTCTGTAGAGAGTGCCCTGAAGCACTCGCCCACAGTTGGGCCACACCTGCGGCTACACACGCTGCTCGGCGCGGGGCGGCTGCGGCAACTACTGGCCGACATGGGGTGAGTTGTGTCATGTAGCATGTAGTTGTGGCATGTGGAATATTTACATAAATACGAACTTACGACCATAATTTCTTTCGGGATAACATTTCTCAGCAACTGTGGGGTACTTTAATGAAATGATTTTGAGTCTAATATAAACGTCTTCCACCAGCTTCCCCTTGCAGCAAGCCCGTCAAGCGTACCGCTCTATGGACGTAGAGCTGCGGCGCTGCTTGCTGTCGGCGCTGGAGGCAGCGGCGCCGCGGCACGGCCTGCCCTCACCCAGCGCCGCCACCTTCCTGCTGCACCGCCCGCACAGCCCCACCGTGCCGGCGCTGGACCTGGTCTACGCGATCATAGCGCTGATAGAACACGTACGTACCTATACAGCCCGCCAGGCGCGTCGCTCTATAGACTGCGGCGCTGCTTGCTGCAGGCAGCGGCCCTCACCCAGCGCCAGCGCCGCCACCTTCCTGCTGCACCGCCCGCACAGCCCCACCGTGCCGGCGCTGGACCTGGTCTACGCGATCATAGCGCTGATAGAACACGTACGTACCTATACAGCCCGCCAGGCGCGTCGCTCTATAGACTGCGGCGCTGCTTGCTGCAGGCAGCGGCCCTCACCCAGCGCCAGCGCCGCCACCTTCCTGCTGCACCGCCCGCACAGCCCCACCGTGCCGGCGCTGGACCTGGTCTACGCGATCATAGCGCTGATAGAACACGTACGTACCTATACAGCCCGCCAGGCGCGTCGCTCTATAGACTGCGGCGCTGCTTGCTGCAGGCAGCGGCCCTCACCCAGCGCCGCCACCTTCCTGCTGCACCGCCCGCACAGCCCCACCGTGCCGGCGCTGGACCTGGTCTACGCGATCATAGCGCTGATAGAACACGTACGTACCTATACAGCCCGCCAGGCGCGTCGCTCTATAGACTGCGGCGCTGCTTGCTGCAGGCAGCGGCCCTCACCCAGCGCCAGCGCCGCCACCTTCCTGCTGCACCGCCCGCACAGCCCCACCGTGCCGGCGCTGGACCTGGTCTACGCGATCATAGCGCTGATAGAACACGTACGTACCTATACAGCCCGCCAGGCGCGTCGCTCTATAGACTGCGGCGCTGCTTGCTGCAGGCAGCGGCCCTCACCCAGCGCCAGCGCCGCCACCTTCCTGCTGCACCGCCCGCACAGCCCCACCGTGCCGGCGCTGGACCTGGTCTACGCGATCATAGCGCTGATAGAACACGTACGTACCTATACAGCCCGCCAGGCGCGTCGCTCTATAGACTGCGGCGCTGCTTGCTGCAGGCAGCGGCCCTCACCCAGCGCCGCCACCTTCCTGCTGCACCGCCCGCACAGCCCCACCGTGCCGGCGCTGGACCTGGTCTACGCGATCATAGCGCTGATAGAACACGTACGTACCTATACAGCCCGCCAGGCGCGTCGCTCTATAGACTGCGGCGCTGCTTGCTGCAGGCAGCGGCCCTCACCCAGCGCCAGCGCCGCCACCTTCCTGCTGCACCGCCCGCACAGCCCCACCGTGCCGGCGCTGGACCTGGTCTACGCGATCATAGCGCTGATAGAACACGTACGTACCTATACAGCCCGCCAGGCGCGTCGCTCTATAGACTGCGGCGCTGCTTGCTGCAGGCAGCGGCCCTCACCCAGCGCCGCCACCTTCCTGCTGCACCGCCCGCACAGCCCCACCGTGCCGGCGCTGGACCTGGTCTACGCGATCATAGCGCTGATAGAACACGTACGTACCTATACAGCCCGCCAGGCGCGTCGCTCTATAGACTGCGGCGCTGCTTGCTGCAGGCAGCGGCCCTCACCCAGCGCCAGCGCCGCCACCTTCCTGCTGCACCGCCCGCACAGCCCCACCGTGCCGGCGCTGGACCTGGTCTACGCGATCATAGCGCTGATAGAACACGTACGTACCTATACAGCCCGCCAGGCGCGTCGCTCTATAGACTGCGGCGCTGCTTGCTGCAGGCAGCGGCCCTCACCCAGCGCCGCCACCTTCCTGCTGCACCGCCCGCACAGCCCCACCGTGCCGGCGCTGGACCTGGTCTACGCGATCATAGCGCTGATAGAACACGTACGTACCTATACAGCCCGCCAGGCGCGTCGCTCTATAGACTGCGGCGCTGCTTGCTGCAGGCAGCGGCCCTCACCCAGCGCCAGCGCCGCCACCTTCCTGCTGCACCGCCCGCACAGCCCCACCGTGCCGGCGCTGGACCTGGTCTACGCGATCATAGCGCTGATAGAACACGTACGTACCTATACAGCCCGCCAGGCGCGTCGCTCTATAGACTGCGGCGCTGCTTGCTGCAGGCAGCGGCCCTCACCCAGCGCCGCCACCTTCCTGCTGCACCGCCCGCACAGCCCCACCGTGCCGGCGCTGGACCTGGTCTACGCGATCATAGCGCTGATAGAACACGTACGTACCTATACAGCCCGCCAGGCGCGTCGCTCTATAGACTGCGGCGCTGCTTGCTGCAGGCAGCGGCCCTCACCCAGCGCCGCCACCTTCCTGCTGCACCGCCCGCACAGCCCCACCGTGCCGGCGCTGGACCTGGTCTACGCGATCATAGCGCTGATAGAACACGTACGTACCTATACAGCCCGCCAGGCGCGTCGCTCTATAGACTGCGGCGCTGCTTGCTGCAGGCAGCGGCCCTCACCCAGCGCCAGCGCCGCCACCTTCCTGCTGCACCGCCCGCACAGCCCCACCGTGCCGGCGCTGGACCTGGTCTACGCGATCATAGCGCTGATAGAACACGTACGTACCTATACAGCCCGCCAGGCGCGTCGCTCTATAGACTGCGGCGCTGCTTGCTGCAGGCAGCGGCCCTCACCCAGCGCCAGCGCCGCCACCTTCCTGCTGCACCGCCCGCACAGCCCCACCGTGCCGGCGCTGGACCTGGTCTACGCGATCATAGCGCTGATAGAACACGTACGTACCTATACAGCCCGCCAGGCGCGTCGCTCTATAGACTGCGGCGCTGCTTGCTGCAGGCAGCGGCCCTCACCCAGCGCCGCCACCTTCCTGCTGCACCGCCCGCACAGCCCCACCGTGCCGGCGCTGGACCTGGTCTACGCGATCATAGCGCTGATAGAACACGTACGTACCTATACAGCCCGCCAGGCGCGTCGCTCTATAGACTGCGGCGCTGCTTGCTGCAGGCAGCGGCCCTCACCCAGCGCCGCCACCTTCCTGCTGCACCGCCCGCACAGCCCCACCGTGCCGGCGCTGGACCTGGTCTACGCGATCATAGCGCTGATAGAACACGTACGTACCTATACAGCCCGCCAGGCGCGTCGCTCTATAGACTGCGGCGCTGCTTGCTGCAGGCAGCGGCCCTCACCCAGCGCCGCCACCTTCCTGCTGCACCGCCCGCACAGCCCCACCGTGCCGGCGCTGGACCTGGTCTACGCGATCATAGCGCTGATAGAACACGTACGTACCTATACAGCCCGCCAGGCGCGTCGCTCTATAGACTGCGGCGCTGCTTGCTGCAGGCAGCGGCCCTCACCCAGCGCCGCCACCTTCCTGCTGCACCGCCCGCACAGCCCCACCGTGCCGGCGCTGGACCTGGTCTACGCGATCATAGCGCTGATAGAACACGTATGTATTAAATCCTGTCAAGTCTACCGCTCTATGGACTGCGGCGCTTGCTTGCCGCTTGTCTCCACCTCCATACAATCTCAAACTTCAGATTCCATACAGTAATCGTAGTGTAAATTTTGCTAAAAGTGAGGTATTTAGGTGTGGTAAGGTAGTAGATAAAACCAGAGCGAAAACATAAATTGAAATGAACAGTACCGATCAGTATCTCTGAGACAGTACTAAACTCACTATATTTCCTCTAATTCCTTCACTGCTGCACTTCGAAAGAGACCAACTTTAGCAGCAACAACAGACATTTCAACTAACAATTAACTCTTTTGCAGGAGACGATCCCCAAAGCGGAAGGCTTCACGCACGCGCTATCAGCCCTAGACATAGAGTCGCTGGACAACGAGTCCCTGCGGCTCGGGTACCAGGCAGCTAGAGCGGGCCTCGAGGCCACGGCCCGCCTAGTCAACTGTACCCTGGCCTCCCGCCAGCTGCACCTGGCGGGGCCCTTCAGCTATTTCATTGTGCAGGAGGTAAATACCAGTGTTCCTGAGGATATTCATTAATTTTGATCATCAAACTGAATCGGGTAGGATTTCAGTTTTCTAAGAAATAGCAGATTTTTATTTCGCAATTTCAATGTTGGTCACATAGTGAAAGTTGTTCAGTTTGATGGTCTGAAAAGCAGGTCAAAGTTAATGCATATCCTCAGTAACACCGTGTATACTTGTAGTACATTAACATAAGCAAAATGCCATTTAATTATAAATACTTGTCGAAGATAGTCATGAGTACGAACGGTCTAGCGAGGCTTGCAGGCGTATACAGGTGAAGTCAAGTTGCCAGGCGTGTTCCCGTTGCCTCCACCGTGTATACTATAAATAACAGAATTGAATGAAACACTTCAGTCTGTTAAACAACGTCGCCGAGGACACGCCGGCCAACCTAACTCAACATTTCGTCATATTTTAGTTAGCTATGAAGTTTCTTTCCGTTTCTTCTTCATGGTGTTTAACTTGCGGAACGATGGTAAACGTCGAGCTAATGCAAGATAATACGATTCTTATCAGTTATTCGATTTTTTTTACCACACCGCAATTGTGTCTATTATGGTTGAGGGGAGGCCTTTGCCCTGCAGTGGGATCCTGCAGCCCATATAACCATTTTTGGTCGAAGAATTATCGAAGTATTTAGAACTGTCGCAGACTCGTAACTTCTACGACACTTGGTTACTTTGGCTGTACCAAAAATGTGTATATGGGAGGATATAACTATTATTGTTTGTGGTCAGGGTAGCCCGGAGGCTCGCATAGTGCAGGGGCCGCACTGGGCGGGCGTGGCGGCGCGGTGGGCGGCGCGCGCGGCGGGGGGGGCCCGCCCCGTGCTCGCCTGCGTGCCGCGCGAGGGGGGGTCCTGCCTGATGCTGGGCGTGCCGCCGAGATACGACCACGAGCCCAGGAAGTACGTACCCGCCTATACACTACCTTATTATATTCTACTGCCATAGCCAGTCCAGTTACACTGACTAAGGGGTCTGCCGGGGGTGCCAGGGGTAGATGGCTACACGATTCATTCTTAAATAACGTTAGGTAATGCAATAATTTGAAATACTGCATGTGATCTGTCAAATTTTTCGCGCCGTTGTCAAAGAGAACTCCTCCATTTATCTAACTTACGAAGCAGCAATCAAATAATATATTTTTTTGATATTTAGTAAGTAATTTGAAAATTTCCTGCATTTTAAATTCCCTTGTTTTTTTTTTTCAATTCATAAGGTGTTCATGAGGCCCACTGAGACTGCCAATTGGTATCTAGCGAATTTAAGGGTGTTTAAATTTCAAATTCATTTTTTATCTTCTTCTTTGAATAGGGTCGCCATATGAATTTCATCTTGGGGATCCAAGTGACCGAGGCCGTAGGCCGAGGTACGCACAAGTACCTCGGCCTTCGGTGTTGGCATTACCCGTCCAATGTTCTTACCACCCGTTTCCCTCCCTCCAAGTAATTCGAAGCGAGGCCGCGTGCGCCGAAGTGTACAGCGTTTAGGTATTCGACCTATACCACCCGCTCTCCAACTCATCAACATTTTTTGCGAGGCCGGAGACTGAGCGCCGGAGCTGCAGACATGGACCTGATGTTGCAGGCGATCCGGCCCTTCAAACCGTAACCGCTTGAAGGGTGGCGCGTTTACTGAAAACGTTAGGGTTGTTGGTCAATTTTTCGACGGCCGAAATTAGCCCTTATCTCATCTTGTTGTGGGGGCTGGCAAGCCACTGGGATCTTTTGTGTTACCCCCAAAGCTTCTTGCTTTCTTCACCCTTCAAATACACGGGCAATACCATTAAGTGGAAGAAGCCTTATTTCAGCAAAATTTTGAACTCCGCTACGATAGCCATGCGCAAAACTTTTTCCCTCCTGACTTCCTATACCCCGACTGAAAACTTCTTCTTGTCACTGGAAACTATAGCCCACGCCCCCTTCCCCCCTGCGAGCTGCGAAAAGACTAATACATAGTATAATGTTAAACTCTTCATTTCCGCAGTCTATTCGGCGCAGCGTTCGAGCAGGCAGCTACAAAGAGCGGCGCATCGGTATCTCTCGACCACGTAGACTCCAGCGTGGTGACGCTGCCGACAGCACAACGCACTCTTCTGCTAGACGCTCTCACTGCGCTGCTGGCCTGAGGTCCGCTCGATAGCGCTGCAGCGGCTTCAAGGTGACAGTAATTCGAAGTATGTACATTAGAGCTGGACGCTGGACTTCCACCCATTTCTGACGCTAAGAAACATTAGTAGCTAGAGCGACAACAGTGAAATCTTTGTGAAATGTAAAATAAATTAGTTATAAGTACACACGGCGACACATCAAGCTATACAAAGCCAAAATAAGCTGGCCGCGCGACGTTATACGTTTTCACACTGCGCGAGGCCAGCTTATTTTGGTTTTGTATAGCTTGACGTGTCGCCTTGTGTACACGAATGCGTGTTGAGAATTTATGTTAGAGCTAAGTCAATATTCCGATCTATTTTCTATGTTTTAGTTCATTGATGTACCTAGAAATGGATGGTGGGCTTAGTAGAAAACTTGAAGAGAATGGAAACGAAACGAGAACGAAAAAGTCTCCTGAGCGTTAATAAACATAATTCAAATCGTACCGTATACTACTTGGTCCAATGATATTATATGTAAACTCACTGACTTGGTCAATGAAATCGTATGTCTAATGACATGTGCGGCATTATGGACGTAGTAAGGCCATTTCTCCACCGCCGCCGTCACCTGGAAAGAGAGGATGGCGCCGAAGTAGCGATTCATACATTTACTATGGCCGCCTGTCTACTGCACGCCCGTCACCCGAGCGCCGTCATCCCGACGAAGATTCGAGGGGCTACCGCTAGAACTCGGCACGGTTTTATGACGGGCCGATGTGCCGGCAATACAAAATACGTTTGTTATTATCCACACACTACCGTCGCACTGCGCCGTTAGCTCAGACAAAGCTCTAGGACTGAGCTTTGACTCATTGCCATTTCTTTATTTTGAGCTACACCGCCTACCTATTATTTTCGATTGTTAATTCCTCTACCCTAAGGTTGTCTGGAAGAAATAGCTTTTTAGCTACCGCCGTTATAAGACCGCCTTATTTGTACCTACTTTTAATTCTTTATCTGTATTCAAATGTATGTTCTGTTTTGGTGTGCAATAAAGTATAATTGAATTGAATTGAGCCACCGATATCGGCGCGGTGGACACAGGATCGCCGTCACGTCATCTTAAACTCGGCCCGAAATAATCTCGGTTTCGGTGATGGTCCGGTGACGGCGGCGGTGGGCCATATGAAGACCCCCGCGGGATTAGTACCCTTTTTGAAATGTATGCCTGTTTTGGTTCGGACAAATTTGACTGCGGACCCGACGTCCATTCTTTGATAGGACAATGTTTTAGTTACATAAATTGAATAGACTATAGAAATAAATATTATTTAAAATTGATACCAGTGCGACTCGGATTCATTTCACAATTAACTGTAATAATATTTCTAATTGTATCGAATGTGATCATTTACTGTACTGTAATTAAGAGGGCTATTACAAGCTCAGTGGCGCATTACAATAATAAAGATTTCTCAATAAAGAAAGCCTAAATTAAAAAAGTGCTACTCCAATAAACTGCAAAAGCCTTCAAGTTATTGTTATACAATACTTTTATAAGTTCTAAACATTCCAATTTTAAGAATTTAGAAATAAAAATTAAAGCGGGCGTTTTTTTTTAATTATTTGTATGGTTAGACCTATAAAAATCCTACAATAGTACATTACGATACGAGTGACCTAAGTTGCCCATTAATGCACGGCGTGAAGTTAGCGCCCGAGCGCAGCGAGGGTGCTAAACGCCGTGCATTAATAGGCAAGTTTGGTCGCGAGTATCGTATACTATTTTATAGCACAAGTGACCTAAACCCGCCCCGGACGAATGTCAGGGGGGAGGGGGGGTTCGGGGGGGGGGGACGCATCCGCGCCCGAGGGATCAGATTGCTATTTTAAAAGAAACATTGAAATGATTTTGATTGCTGTGCAAAATATGCGAGAAGTACGTCTTCACAAAAAGAGTTTGATTTATTTTCTTTCCGCCATTTCTTGAACATGTTGTATGCTGCGGTATAGGTCACACTGTGCTATAAAAGTGTTTTATAAAATAGCTTGAAGGCTTTTGTAGCTTATTGGAAGCACTTTTTTAATTTAGGCTTTCTTTATTGAGAATTCTTTATTATTGTGGTGAGGGCGCCACTGAGCTTGTAATAGGGCTCTTAATAATTCTAATTGTATCAAATGTGAACATCTACTGTAATTATTAATTCTAATATGTGAACTGATTTTAGTCATATACTTGTTTTTGCGCATGCTTTTTATGAATTGATTTATGTTAATGATATTTTATTTAGTGATCTTTGTTTAACACTCTTACCGCCATGCGCCACGCTATAGGTCACAACACACGCCAGCTATAATATAAGGTCTAACAAAATTAGCTGAAACTATTTTAAGGGGAGTATCAGACAATCAAACTGAACAACTTTCTCTATGGGACCAATATCGAAATCGCGAATCGGTTGGCAGTTTTGTATGGGACAGCAGATTTTTTATTAGCGATTTCGATATTGGTCCCATAGAGAAAGTTGTTCAGTTAATTTTGTTAGACCTTATATATTGTTGTACTATTCTAACGCTAATTGCTTCCTTCCTCAGGAATGAGACGTGCCTATGTAATTTTGCGTGCGTTAGAGGACCCCTTATAACTCTCCTTTGTGACGACCGTAAAAGTTGTGTGCACCCTATAAAGTTAAAGGGTTGGGACCTTGACCGAAGGCGAACGACGGCGGGTCCATTCAAAAAACCACGATTAGTATTGAACGAGTTCGGCGCCGCGTCGACGGCAGAGGATGAGGACGGCGTCCCATACTAAACATCATTTCATCGCGGTGTGCGTTCCGTCTTTCAGCACACCGTTTTTCGCCACGCGTCAATACGTCACGCTATGAGTTGAGATCTTCATACATTCCCGCATTACTCCCAGCTCAAAATAATGTTCCCAGGTAGCAAGGTGAAGTCGGGGACGAAATGATGATTGAAGATCTGCTGCCTGGAATATAAATCTGGAGGATGCGGACGGCGTTCCATACTAAACGTGTTTTTTGTATGGGCCCGCCGTCAGCCAACGTGCCTCAACCCTTAGCGTCATTGCACATCTAGCGGAGAACTGTTCGAGCACGCTCAGTTTTCATTGATTAAATTGATAATGAACTCTTTTCCCATTGAGATAAAGTTGAAAATACCGTTCAAAGGATTAAATTCCTGTGGCGTCTATTCGAGTATGCTCTCGTATGCCCTTCGCGGCGACGCGAGCATGCTCGAGCATACGCGCGTGTCGATGCTTGCGATCCGTCGTCAGTGTTGCCACCTCAGCCCTTTTCTGGCTAGATCTAACATCATTTTTAAATGCTTTAGCCTGAAAAGGGCAATTTAGTACAGATAATATAATAATCTAGCTCTTTTGGAAAATACAAGCAAAATCTAATATTATTACATAGACTGAGAATAAGAATAAACAGAAAACCGAGAGCTATCGGCTGATCATTTTGCTCACGCTCGAACAGTTCTCCGCTAGGTGTGTGCTGACCCTTATGCGACAGTCCAAGAGAGATGCGGGTATAATTATTTTGCGGGAGGATTCACTCAATGGCATAATCTGTCATTTGAGTCGCCCAGTGCATACTGTCCCACACAGTGTGCGTTCCCTCTTCCAACATTCTTTTCTCGCCACACGTCAATACGTCACGCCGTGGGTTTACATTTTCATACATTCCCAGCTCAAAATAATGTTCCCATGTAGCAAGTTGAAGTCGGCGACGAAATGATAACGAAGATTTGTTGCGTGGGATAGAAATCTGTCCCTAAAATTTATCTTTAGATTTTCGATATTACATGATCGTTTGAAACAGAGATGGTATCCCACCAAAACGAGAAACAATAGATAACTATGGGTTCAGGTTCCAAGCACGTATCAATAGGTAAGTGGGACTTATTCCCCCCCCCCCCCTTTTTTAAATTATTTTTCAATTAATAACCAAACCAAGAGTGTGAATACGTGCTTGGTTGACTCTTCAAGGATTCTTCCTTCAAGGAAGGACTCTTCTTCCATTATACAAGGAGCTAGTGGTTATAAAAGGGTTAAAGAAAAACGTTCATCGAAATATCAAAATTGAAAATCAGAGTTGACAAGGTGCGGGAAACCACGTGCTTGGCTTGATCCGCATTTGGACTACGTGACGGTGGGAGTGTTAAAAATGCAATAATCAGTAATCCATAAAAATTTAATGAGATCATAAAATCAGTTTTCACAAATACTCAAATTGAACATTAATTACAAAAATATTTTACTGACTTTAATTACAATTACGTGTTATTGTTTAGTTTTAGTTATTTATTGGTAATTAGATAAAATGAAATAAAGTCAATAATAAAAATTAATGTAAATTGTTTTATTATGTAACACGAAAGGTGGCGCGCGCCACATGAGGCTGGGGTAAAGTGGTAGGGATTTTCGCGCAGGTTGATGACGTAAAAGGCGACTAATCGGCCAATGGCGTTCGCGCGTCGGCCGCCTCCCGCTTCCCCCCGCCAAATAGACCTTAATTTTATGACCAGAGGTATTCTGCCGGTCATTCCAGGGGCGCATTGAAATGTTAATATGGACCCTCTTTTATAAATTATAATGTGTGTGAAAGACAGAAAACTGATCTCCTTGGCATCAAATCTCTATGAAAACTAACAAATAACAATTTCTAGCTTCCTGAAATAAGCGTCCTCTTTAACAAAATATACCTTCAACCTCTTTCGCAATCAATTTATGAGAGATATGACTTATGGTAAAGAAATATTATGTCTGCATGCGTAGCATGCGACACGTGATACGGCTGTATCACGGCTTTTATCTCGTTCGTTCGCGCGCAAATAGAAAGAGAGCGAAGGTGTGATAGCGCTGTATCACGGTGGCATGCTACCTATGCTGGTTGACATCACAATTTACGGCAATTCATTTCCAACATTGCTTTATGGTAAGACAGGCCCTTCAGTTAGTCCGGCAACAATAAACAATGGCTTCAGGACCATCCAGAGCTTAAAAATGATGACAATACTCTAACATCCACTACTGTGTGTAACATTTACTAAAATTGTAAATTTTTCATAATTTATTGCATTCATATTTTTAAAATAGGGTCCATGTCAACAAAACAATGCGGCCCTGGATTGACTGGCAGAACCCAACCTCTGCTCATGACTCAAACTTCAGATTTTAAAAAGATATATTTTTGTTCTGTTGCAATATCAGGTCAAAAATATTTGCAATAAGTATTGTAAACATAAATATTAAAATTTATTCTTTACAAATCTAGTAATCATAGTGTATGCCCATTTAGGCTGATCGTGTGGCACCAGATGGCCAGAATTCCGTATTAAAATCTCAGTCAGATTTCCAGCTTTCTTCACGTATCCTGCTATATCTTTATCCACTTTCCAAATATATCTTGGAGCAGTCTTATATTGCTCTGCAGAGCTAAACTTTAGATTTTGAAGAAAGTTTTCCGTCAACGGATAAGCTACTATAATATCCAGCTGGCCGTTGTAAAACAACATTCGGTAATGTGACAATAATTCTGTGATATATGGTGCTATTGATTTCAGTATATCTAAAGCTAAATGTATTTGTACATTTACACCGTCGTTAAAGGGCAGGCCACCGACATGGATGCTGCGTCTCATCATGTCGTTGTCCAGTAATTTAGCAAATACAGAGAAGTCCTCATCGTTTTGAGTCTTCAGAAAGTTGTAGTAATAATTGAATCCTGTGAAATTTTGTATGTACGAATAATTATGCAGCTCTCCTTCCATTAGTCCGTCCATGAGGATGTCTGCTCTTGCCCAATTTTCTTTTTTTATCTCTTCAATAATTTTGAATTCAAGCTCTTGGAACAATTTGTACTGATTATCATCAATTAATCCATGTTGATACAAATAATTTCCATAATCCATCTGGTGTATCGGATCGCAGTATCCGTTGCCGATCGCCATGCCTTTTAAGTTAATAATTTTGTTCCCTCTCAAGTTCTGACGATGAATTTCCATACCTAAAGCCGGTATGTATTTCCCAGCATAAGATTCCCCGGTAATATAAAACTCATTGTTTCTCAATTCTGGGAATAAAGTTAAGAATTGCTGCATACTATTGTACAGGCCTTTTCCAACACAATCTTGATCAGAACAATATCCTGCATCGTCTTTAGTATAACTGAACCCAGTCCCGACAGGATTATCAATAAAGATAAGGTGATAATTCAATGCCCAGTGATATTTCCTCAAGGAAAATCCATCTTTTTTAGCTATGAGTGGTCCTAGTTCTGAGAAAAGACCAAAGAGGGAGCTGCCTCCTGGCCCGCCTTGCAACCAGAGCAGTATAGGCGCTGAGGAGTTTGCAGAAAATGGCGGGAAATACCAGAAAAAGTGGTTGGAATTGTAGCGCGCGTCGACGGTGAAGAAACCGGAGTAGCTTGGAAACCCTATTTTGTCCGTCAAAGAGACTCTAGACAGGTTTTGGGCTAAAGAAATAGTCCCCTCCTTTAAGTATGGAGTGAGAATCAGTGGATCACCAGCGTCATGGAATCTAGTCTCAAGTTTCAGTCGAGGGTAGACGTACGGAAAAAATGTTGATTCAACTTGCGCAAAAAGAATAAGGACGAAAGGTATAACTTGGAGGAATTCTTTCATTTTTAAAGGAGTTTAGAGTTAATTGAATAAAATGATACTATGATGACCTAACTTCTGGGATGTACATGTATAAATTGTATTTCATTAGTCTCGGAAAGTGTCAGCTAGACTCTGAAGTCCAATTAGTATTTTTAAATTTATCTACATTGATCAATCAAACAATTATACTTTATTCATGTACAAGTTATTTGTATTTTGTAAATTTGTTTTCTTTTATTGATTCAGCGCCCGCGGCATCATAGCGCGATAAAGCGCTATCGTGCCTTAGCTCCCTTTCTTTTTGCGCGCGAATGAACGAGTTAGCAGGCGCGATAAAACGTTTATCGAGGCACCATGCTGCGGGCGCTAGTCTTGCATTATTCTCATTCCATAGGTAATTTAATAATTTCAATGTTTGTGAAAGATGTGTGTGGAGACATAGACCTTAAAAGTAAATAAAAACAGCAAATTATCACAATATCAATCAATGTCACTTTAATTACTTCATTAGCCTAGTTTTACATGTTAACGGACAAACTCTGCCTCTTAGTTACAAACCAAAATCCTACAGTTGCTGTAGAAACAAACATTTCACTTAAAGACTTCTGGGGTGAATTCAGTTACTCTATCATTAAAGGTAAGTATATAAAAGGAATGAAAACGGGCTTATCGGCCCTCTATGTACGTAGATAATTCAATTTCTTCGGGCAACTCCGTAATATTGACATCAAAACGATCTTGCACTTCGTTGAGGATCTTGGCATCGTTTTCATCTGATACCATGGTTATAGCTAAACCCTTGGTACCAAATCGTCCGGCGCGAGCTACTCGATGAAGATAGGTGTCAGAATCTTCGGGCATATCGTAGTTGAAGACAATGTTGACTCGTTCAATATCCATGCCTCGTCCAAACAAGTTTGTAGCGACCAGGATCCTCTTCTGGAAGTCCTTGAACTGCTGGTATCGGGAAAGACGTTCATCTTGAGTCATGTTTCGGTGGATGCCGATGGCGGGGAAGTTCTGGTCGGTGAGCAGTTGAGCTAGTGCTATGCAGCGTTGCACCGACTTCACAAATATGACGACCTGGTTGAATTCCAGTACATCTAACAACTCAAACAACTTCTTGTTCTTCTCATTCTCCTTTAGCTTGACGTAGTGTTGCTGGAGACCGTGCAGGGTCAGCTTGGCTTCATCGTCAACATACACCTCCATAGGATCCTGCATGAACTTCTTGCAAACCGGTCGGATCTCCTTGCTCAATGTAGCGGAGAACATCATAACTTGCTTTCCGTGCGGCGTGTTCCTGAATATCTCCTGCACATCCCTCCTCATGTCAAGAGATTCGAGCATCTTGTCACATTCATCCAGAATGAAGTGCTTCAGATGTTTTAGATTAAGTTTCTTGCTGTTGACAAGCGCTAGGATCCTGCCGGGCGTGCCGACGACAATGTGAGGACACGCCGTTTTTAGCACCTCCTCGTCCTTCTGTATCGGCATTCCGCCGAAAAATACAGACACCCTGACGCCGGCCATGTATTTCGAAAACCGCTCGTATTCCTTACTGATTTGGAAAGCTAGCTCTCTAGTGTGGCACATTACTAGTACGTACACATGATTCTCCGACGGCTCCAGTTGCTGCAAGGTCGCCAAAACAAACACAGCGGTCTTGCCCATACCGGACTTGGCTTGACATAAGATATCCATTCCGAGAACGGCTTGCGGAATGCACTCATGCTGAACTTCTGAGGGATGCTCGAAACCGCAGTCGACTATAGCTCGTAGAATTTCGGGTTTTAACAGAAAATCTCTGAAGCCGGAACTGTGTATGGACACATACGAGCCTTTAACCTCTTTCTTGGGCACCGCTTCGGCGGCTCCGTCGGCGGTCTGTTGATCCGCTGCCTCCTCGTCCTCGTAGTCTAAAAGATCGTCGTTATCAGCCATGATGTGTTGATTTGATACTAATTTCACTGTTTGTTTAGATGCGTACTCAATATGAGCACGTGAAATTTATTTAGAAAATCTTATTTCACTATAATGGCGTCTTTGGCGTCAATTTTCAATGGCCGGCGAAGAATGTTGCCATTTAAAAATGTTTTCCCACGCAAACATTTCCTATTTTTTTGATATTTTTGATTTGATTTCACGATCAAACTTATTTGTAAAGAACTGTAATTTTAAATGCTTATCGTATTAAAAAAGCTGAAGCTGCAGCAAATTAGTGAAGAAAAGCATAAGACAAGATTAATAAAATTTTACAAAAATTTTTTCAATTTGGGCAACATCATGGCAACAAACATGCCAAAATTCAAACTAGTGGCTATGTTCGTTTCATGGTATTTTTTGGTCTGAGGATTCATGCATGTACGCACGGCGACAGATCAACCTACCCATAGTTGGACCTTATGTCCATGAACAAAGAGTTCAACTATGGGTAGGTTAATCTGTCGCCGTGTGTACACTTAACCAAAAAAACACTTCAAAATCCCGGGATACACGAGCGAGACTAGTTTTTTAAGCTAGCAAGCTGGTAATTCTCTCTCTGAGGCTAGTAAGCTAGGACCTTTGACTATTTATATGTGGACTGGTTACGCGTGTAATTCTACTAACAAACATTTCTGCCACTTTTTGCGGGGGGCGAGGTAACATGAAATGCAACTTTGGATTTTATTCTTCATAACTTTAGATTCTAATTTTGAATGTTAAAAATCATTAAAAGTAGTCTCGGGTGAACCCCAAACGTTCTAAGTTCGAAGTTATTATTTCGCAATTATAGGCTGTCTCGTTTAGTGATAAGGTGTAAAATTGAATGTAAATGCACAAGATCAATTGTGCTTATACCGTGGCAGAGGGGAAATGCTACCGCAAGGCTAGTAGGACGCGCGTAAGTCGGTTAACTATAAAATCGTGCGGCCAGCTTATGTTGGTTTTGTATAGGTTGATGTGTCGCCGTGTACGCGTGTGTTACCTAGCGCCACCCTAAACTGATTTTATTAGGTATGCATACGGGCTTGCGTAGCCGGATCCGTTCGGGTAGTGTACAGTGACGACACGTTTGTTTTTCGAGTGTTTCTACCTAATTAGCATTACTGGCTTCACCTATCATCGTGTAGACCACTCTAGCTTGTACGGATTGTCCTAAGCCACGATAGGACACCGGGATATTAGCTTGCTATCCTAGCTTCAAAAATAGCCTCGTGTATCCCCAGCATAATAATATTTTGGAACAGATTCGAATAGGTTATTTAAAAAAAGGAATGCTTATGGACTGCAAAAGTACCCTTTAGACGCGGGCAACTGATCGCAGGCTTTCTGTCAAGGCCAAATAGCAGAGGTGGGTGGAGCCTTTGCTGGGACCGGATTTGCGATCGGGCTTTAGACGTGCAATTTTGCTAACGGGTGATTTGGCAGAAAGCATGCGATCAGTTGCACGTTGCAAGGGTACATAAATTGAACGGGCTTTTAGTATTGCTAACAATGAAATAATTACTTTATAATGGGGTAAATTAATATATGCCGAATCTCTTCGAGAAAAGGGACGGTAGTGCGCCGCTTTTTTGGCTTTTTCTATGATTTTCGGTAGATTGTAGCGTTTTTACCCGACTGGACCAGAACGAGGGTTATTAAAACTATGTGCATAGTTTTGATATCTATGCCTTTGTGTTGTGTTTGAAGATGTTTTGTTTTCATTTTATTTTCTTGCAACAAACCAACGGGGCCGTATCAAGGGTTTTAATTGTCTAAGGTTTTTCGACATTACCTCTGAGTTGAGTGAAGCAGCGGTTACATTACCCTACATGCAGGGCCGATTTCGGCATACATTGCCTGATTAGTTCTCCCTATTTTAAAGTGTAAAACAAGCAATTTATGACGAAATCGGCCCTTCATGTAGGGTATAACTATTCGTCAATCAAAATAAATGAGACAAAATAACAGATATATGTAGGTAGGTACCTATTTTTTTAAGTTCTATTCATGATATTATTATGTTATTTATTTATTTATTATTTAACACTTTATTATACACACGGAAATACAGATGAATACAGCATAATAGACAAGTACAATGGGCGAGCTTATCTCTGAAGAGATACCTATACCTAGAGATGTTACCTATTTATATTCGTAAATGAGAGGATCACAGATTTGAAAAACTACAAATAAATATTTGAATTTATTTATTATTTGAATAATTAATTATAAGTCATCGATGCACTTAAAGAGGGCAGGGGAAAGGTAGGTACCTAAAATTCAGCCACCCAACTCACTGATCCCAGCTACCCAATCCGCCGCGTAGCCCCAGCAAGTAGCAACGTCCTATGCCGAGGTCCGTACCCCTCTGGGTGCCCCTAGGTCGGTTGCTTAAGTTCATTCATTTGGCTCGGTAGACCCTTCGTAGTCCCTCCAATAGTCCGCAGTAAAAAGCAGTAACTGCTCCCTGAGCAACGCTGTATTAGTCATTTCCAAAAAAATAAAAACCTAAAATTTCTTATTCGTAGGGAAAAGGTAGGTATGTTTCATAACGTGTGGAAATCATTTAGGATGCAAATGTGAAAAAAAAACAGAAGAAGATTTATATGCTAGAGTGAGATACATATACTCCCCAATGGAATTCACACGTTATGAAACGGACCCTAAGTAGGTACTGTCAGCAAAAAAAGTGTAATTATGACAATCGGTATTATTTTTATTTAATACTGGAATTACAATAATTTACTACTCTGTTACTTAATTACATTTTTAATAAATGTGGACTGATGTTCTTAAAAAAGTAATTTGACATATTATTTCAGGTCTTTATTATGTTTTGGTCATTTAACTTTATGTTTTCTTAAATTAAAATTAATGAGTTACCTATTATTAATAACCTACTACCCACTAAAAACACTTTCACAATTTTCTAAGGCAATACTAGCTTTTAACTGTTCTAAAATAAGAATTAAAAAGTGGTTTTTAAACTACAAAATCTAATCGGTTTTCTTAACATTTTACTACACATGAAAAAAAAATCAAAACTTAAGAATTTCAACTAAAAATCTACAACAACATTGTAACAAGAAAAGAAAACACTAACATTTTTCACTGTAAGGTTTTAAAGGTTTAAAATCAGCATTTCCACTCAAATAGGTGTCAACGAAATTCTGTACCGAATCCGTTGTGATTTCTTCTCCATTTTTCATGGTGACCAACTTCTGTTTTGGGAAATCTATTGCTGTCAAAAGCGGTACAGCATCATCGAGGCCTATATGCTCTCTTAGCATATCCGCGCTATCCGTACCATCGATACCTATGTAGAACATGACATGTTTGAAAGATTTCTTCTTCATTTTCGAGTGTCTTGACGTCGGGTAGTCGAAGTCCATCGTTTCGTCGTCTGAAGAGTTTTGGTATGGACAGAATCCAGGGTATTGGATGCTGCATTCCTCGTAGTAGGATTCTGCTGATGGTGTTAGGACTGACTCTGCGAATTCTATTTCGGAATCTTCGTCATCTATAACAATTAAACACATTTTAATGAAGTAAATTCAGTTGCCGACAAATTTCTTGAGCAAATCTATGGTTGCGCAGAATAAAATTATTATATTTATTAAAATTAATATAAAATAATAATATTTTTGTATTACAAATTATGTTCGCTACTTTGATGGCATGTACAAATTTTAATTTAATTGGCGCCGGCCCTGCTTTTTTACCCGACTGCACTAGAAAGAGAGTTATGTTTTTTGAGCGTATTTAAACATTGGATGTAAAGGAATGGTATTTTATTAAATCGTCATCGCCTATCGGCAGGGTTTATCCACAAATGTTTATAGGGGTTGCTTGGACCATAAAACTCAACAACATTTACTATAGATGCAAAGTCAAAGTGCAGTACATATTCGACTTAAATGTTTGGGACAGCAGATATTTTCCTTTTTTTCGACGTTGTTTTCATAGTGAAAGTTGTTCAGTCCGGTTGATGGTATAATGACTAACCACCATTAAATATTAATAGGATGTTTTGTTACACCCTTCATAATTTTAGTTGGTAATTAATATATACCAATGAACAGCACGACAGCTGGATGCCTCGCCATCTTCAACAGCGCCTGCTCCGTGAGCACCGACACCGATCGTTGAGCCCACGGGAAGTTCTGCAATAGACGAGACGGTTAGTTTATAATTTTTGAAAATTTTATACGTTCTGGTGTAGCCATAGGGTCCCCCTGGGGGGTAAAGGCCTTCTTTCATGATATACAGGTCCTTCTTAATATTCTGACACTTTTTTAAGGGGATGATCAGACCGTCAAACTGAAAAACCTTATTCCCTATGGCAACATCACCGAAATCGCGAAAAAAAAATCTGCTCTTCCATACAAAATAGCAAACCTATTCGAGCCAAATTGTATGGGATAGCTGATTTTTTTTTCGCGATTTCGGTGTTGGTCCCATAGAGAAAGTTGTTCAGTTTGACGGCCTAATCATCCCCTTAAAAAATTTTCAGCATATTAAGAAGGTCCCTGTATATTCAATGTACACACACACTTCTGTTACAGTTTCATAATAGTAAATAGTTAAGATGAAATAGACTTTTGCTTTCTGTTTGCGTCATTAATCATCTCATTAGTTCATCACCTGTCACTCCGAAAATCATCACTGATGAGTATGGGCTGCCTGCGATAAAAGTAGTGTTTATCGGACATTTATTTGCGACCCCTGACTACAAGACGTTAAAAACCAACGCGAACCACCGACAGGGCCGTAGCCAGGCTTTGTGTTCGGACCCACGGTTCGAAAAACATTAGTTTAGAGCAATCAATTCGCGGATACAAATAAAAATGCTGGTATGTGGGTAAAAAAGCGAATTAACTTACCACACCCAAAGGGTCACCAGCTAAATGCTGTCGACCATTGACAGTCAGAACCTTCCCAGCAGCGTCAGTGATGACCAGCGCTGGGATCCCAGCCACCCCCAGAGCCGCAGGTAGGTTCTGACGGGGCTCTGACGCCGACCAGGGAACAGCCAGGGCGTCTACTGACGATATCGACTGCACCGTACGGTTGTAAGACTGCTCGCTTCTGGAAATTTAGAGATGGATTTGTTTGTAAAAATTGGGTATCGTTGATTCTGCAAGTTACAAGATAGCTAGGTCTTTGAATAAGTAAAAATAATCATAGGGCCTTGCGGTATGTCATACAGGGTCCTTCTTAATATGCTGACACTTTTTTAAGGGGATGATCAAACCATCAAATTGAACAACATTCTCTATGGGACCAACATCGAAATCGAGAAAAAAAATCATCTGTTCTATACAAAACTGCAAACCAACTCGAGCCAAATGTATGGGACAGCAGATTTAAATCAAATCAATAAACTGTATACGGTAGGTCGTCTGACGCACAGACTAAACCGAAAGAACTACCGTTGTCTGACGAATGACGGTATTTTTTAATTTTTTTAAAAAGAAAAACTAAGCCCTCGCTTCTACCGGCTAAGCCGTGACTCCTGCTTATGTTTTTCAGCAAACATTACACAAAAACATAAAACAAAATGGCGTCGTCAAATACAATTTTGTTTTAAAACAAGATGGCAGCAAACAAAGAGTGAAGCTGTGTTTTGTTTTCTTTGTATCAGGAAACACGCCCTTATTTATTTATTTGTGTAGGTACAGATTGGACAGAAAGAGTAGAAATTAAATGAGGGCGCCATTGTCGCTTTACATGGCAACACTACACTACGACGTAAACAATGTTGATACTTGCTGTATTTTCTCCAAAAGTTTATGCAAAACGTTATCTATATTTAGCTGAATTTTGCTCTGACAGACAGCAGCAAAATTTGTGTTTTATAAGTGTTTGTGTTGACTGTTTATCAGCAGTAGTATTATCACAAAATCCATTACCACGGCCCCCACCTACAGCAAAACTACATAAATTCTCAAATCCTGCACAAACGGCTAATACCCCGCGATAAAGTAATAAGTTGGCGTTTTTACGACATAACTTGGCCGGTAATCCCGGGAAAGGTACGGGATTGCGCACACAAAGACCCGGGACTCGCTACGCAGTGAATGGGAATTAATTTAGATAATATTCCGTTTCTGTATGGAGATTGTAGTTAAGATACGTCGAAACGTGTACTGTTTTGTTCAGGCTTGTTCAGTTGAGGTATACTTACCTACTTGTTATACAAACCTATTAAAAGGCTACTTGACAACTAGTCAAATCAGCTACTCTTTATCAGACGTCAAAACGTGCACTTTGTATGAAATTTGTACTCAATTCTGAGTTGTGACGTCATCAACATTTCGTTACTTTTTAAAGTTTATCTTGTTATTAAAAATAGTATTCAAGCTAAAAACTCAATGAAAATGGGAGTTTAGCGTTATTTTCAAACTTTTTTTTTTATTGAGAAGATACAAATAAAATATAAGTATCGTTTGTAGTCAAATACCCAATTTACAGGTAAGTGAGTACGTACCTAATAAATAATTTGTTAGAAACGTTTTAAAATTTGTAAACGGCGCACTCATAATGAAACGTGGATATTCTGAAACTGGTGTAGGTGTAGCTCAGTAAAGTCTGCTGTCCCGTACTAAACTGCAATACTCTACTCGAGGCAAACGTATGGATCAGCAGATTTTTTTTGTTTTGTTCGTTTTGCTCCCATAGTAAAAGTTGTTCAGTTTGATGGGTAGAGTATGTGGTTTAAAGTTAATGATACTTTTCCTTTCACCCTGTATAGTCGTTAGCATTTATGCTATGCTTATGATATGCTATTCCCATAAATTAATGCCAAAAATGCTAGACATGAAACGAACGAGCCCCAACGGGCTATTCAATAGGCTAAGTTTGCTTTCACTTACTTTAATGTGCTAACTTTACGTATTACTACGATACAAACTTAGGGACAACAGACAAACTACTTCCGAAGTTCAAACTATCACAGCTCCGTAAGTTAAATAGGGTAAATAAACTCTAGCGAGAAAATAGAGTCATAGCACAGATTATTCAATAATTACTACTGTAACAGATATGGGGATTGGGTACGTTTGAAACAGGGTACAATCGAAACAACGTGAATAGCTCGTAAACGGCTCTGACGCCGACCAGAGAACAGCCAGGGCATCTACTGACGATACCGACTGCACCGTACGGTTGTAGGACTGCTCACTTCTAGAAATTTAGAGATGGATTTGATTTTAACAGTTGGGTATCGTTGATTCTGCAAGTCACAAACTCACAAGATAGCTAGGTCTTAGCATAGCATATGCTCACGAATATGTTCCCCGAGGGGGTAGTCAGAGATATTCTGAAGCCTCAGAACATCCACGTTTCACCAGTAGTACCGAAACTCTGTCCAGTGTGACGGGGGGGTGAGCCCGTCGCCACATAATGGACAGTGGGTACAATACATGCCTCGAAATTGAAGCATGCAGGTTTCCTCACGATGTTTTCCTTCACCGAAAAGCCAGTGGTGCTACAAACTTTTGATTAGACATAGTAAAATATCAACTTACTTTTTATAAGAAATGACAATAAAGATATCTTCTCCACCCATCCATTGGGCAATCCCCTCTTCTCCATCACGTTTATTACAAACAATAAAACAACGAATTCCTCAACTCAACATAAAGTGGAACATAAACTACGCAGTGGCGTAGCGTGGGTTTCTGCCGCCCGGGGCACAGACTGATTTAGCCGCCCCCTTAAAAAAATAACTTTTTTGCACATCTATTCCGGTTGTGGTCAGACATCTTTTGGTTTATCCATGCCAAAATAGAATTCTCCTCAATACGAATCGGTTAGAGCCAGAGCTTTTTGCGTACAAAAAATATGCAAAGTAACCTAAGTAAAAGGTATGGATGGAGCGAAACAAGCTCGAAATTTTTAGCACCACGTTTTAGCTGTGGCACAGTAAGTAAAACAGAAACTGTGAGCGAGAGTTTTTTTTTTTTTGGAATGACGTATACAGCTTTGCTCAGGGAGCATTTACTGCTTTTTACTGCGGACTATTGGAGGGACCAGAAGGGTCACCGAGCCAATTGAATAAACTTAAGCAACCGACCTAGGGGCACCCCAGGGGGGTACGGACCTCGGCATAGGACGTTGCTGGGGCTACGCGGCGGATTGGGTAGCTGGGATCGGTGAGAGAGCGAAGCGAGCTCGAATTTTCTCTACTCTACGAATTGGTTATAGACAGAGCTCAATTAATCTATATTGACGGCCCGATAGCACAGTCGGTAGTGAACCTGCCTGCTGTGCCGAGGGTCGCGTGTTCGAATCCCGTAAGGGACAAATATTTGTATGATGAATATGAATATTTGTACCCGAGTCATGGATGTTTGTATCTATACAGGAACCTTCTTAATATGCTGACACTTTTTGTAGGAGATGATCAGACCATCTAACTGAACAAGTTTCTCTATGGGACCAACATCGAAATCGTGAAAAAAATATCTGCTGTCCCATACATTTGGTTCGAGTAGGTTAGATGTAGGATGCAGTTAAGTATGGAAAAACTGTTTTTTTTTCGGGATTTCAATGTTGGCGCCATAGAGAAAGTTGTTCAGTTTGAAGGTCTGATCATCCCCATCCCCAATAGTGTCAGCATATTAAGAAGGACCCTATTTATCGTCTAGTCGTCATAATACAAGTCCAGGCTAGATTGTGGTACTTTAAATGAGACTAGATAATTTGTGTGACAATGTCCAAGATATTTATTTATTTATTTTTCCCGAATTTGCCGTCCCTAGTAAAGTGCAGCCCGGGACATTTGCCCCCCTGCTCCCCCCCTCGCTACGCTACTGTAACTACGCTTCTCTCCAAAATGGGTGTAAATAACACTGAAACACGCTACAGCTGAGCTTTCGCTTTTTGCCAACAAAATAAAGCATACAATTCGTTTAAAAACTGTCAAGTGCGAGTCGGGCTACTCGCTCACCGAGGGTTCCGTATCACGCTACCACACAACATATAGGGTCCAACTTAAACAAAAAAAAATCTGCTGCTCCATACAAAACTGCAAACCTACTCTAACCAAATGTATGGGACAGCAGATTTTTTTTTTGCGATTTCGATGTTGGTCCCACAGAGAAAGTTGATCAGTTTGATGGTCTTGATCATCCCCTAAAAAGTGTCAGCATATTAAGAAGGACCCTATACCTTACAAAAAAGTTGTGTTTTCCTAATATTTCCTATTAACTTACAAAAAAGTTGTGTTTTCTCCGGGACTTTTAGCGCGAGACCGACTCACACTTGGCAGGTTTTTATTATTTGTTGTTATACTGTAGAGTTTGTTTTATAATCACACCAAGTATGACGCTTGTATGTAAAATTGTTGTATAAAAAGTGGATTAAAGTAGTTTCTTGTATGAGGACTCTCCTTAATTTTTATCTTTTTGTCATTTTATTATTTGTTAGCAAATCCACCATAATAAAACACATTCTGTGAAAATGTTCAACTATCTAGCTATTACGGTTCAAAAGTTACAGCCCTAAATAGGTAGGACAGACGGACGGACGGACAGCGTTGACTTATGAATAGGGTCCCGTCTTCACCGTTTGGGTACGGAACCCTAAAAATCATGGCGTTGCGGAACGGTGTGGAATGACAACATTTTCCCGCCATATTTTTCCCGCGCGCCATTAGCCATGGAAGCCTTAAGTAGCGTTCATAAACATTTTTTTTTAGTATCGGTTTTTGCTTATCTTTTAAGGGGATATTACCGTTGGCGCGCTCCATACAAACGAAGTCTGGTGATATTTTCAATACTAACCAATTAAACTTAATGAAATTTGGCAAAAACAATCTAGGAACAAATCTCTATGCTTGTATCGTGTCCGATTTTCGTCAAAATCAGCTTCAATGCTAGGATTAATTTAAGATTTGTATGGAAATCTTTGAGGCACTGTAAGTTTAAAACTGTATATTTTAAGGAAAATCGGACACGATACAAGCATAGAGATTTGTTTCTAGATTGTTTCTGCAAAATTTCATTGAGTTTAATTGGTTAGTATTGAAAATATCACCAGACTTCTTTTTTATGGAGCGCGCCAACAGTAATATACCCTTAAAAGGTTGAGTACATGATTGCGTATCAATTTAGTATAATGTGATGCCAAAGGAATTTAAGTTAGTTTATCCTAAGATTATTTAAGAAAACCGGTTTGGAGACTCGGGTAAATAAGGTCATAAAGCGACAATAAAGCTCAAGGATCGCCAGGGGACTCTAGGGACCCGGTTATCGGCACCCGGGTAATCCGGGCAAACGGTACAGAGTAATAAACGTGAAACTGTTTTTATTAGACGTCTAGATGAAACGATAAATTGTTTTCTGTTATTCATTGCGTAGAATGGAATCTAAATGAGTGAATTCAAGTTTTGAGATATTTTCGCACGTTTCGACGACATAGGAATATATGCCACCCACGACAAAGAGTTTAAACGAGAATAACGTCATGAGCGCTCTTTCTGGCACACGTAAACTAATAAAGATGGAGGCACATCTCGGCTTTTATCGTTTTCTCGGTGGTGGCATGCGAGGCATACAGGTCATGATTTTTAGCGAACGTTACGCAAAAACATGATACAAAATGGCGTCTGCCATTTTTGTCTTAAAACAAGATGGCGAAAGACCAAAAGTGAAGCTATGTTTTTTTTTCTTTGTAGCAGGAGACACGCCATAAGTAAGTAAGTATACAGTGGGTAGATAATATAAGTCAAAGTCAAAGTCAAAACTGTTTATTCAAAATAATAGCACATAGATAACTTTTTGACGTCATGTTTTTGACTCTACCACCGCGTCGGAAGGTGTTCCGTTGTAGAGAAAATGCGGCCAGAAACTCTACAACACACTTCTTTTAAACAAAAAAAAATATACAAAGTAAGTTAGGACAAATGGTTTAATTTTAGTTATAGGGTACCATTCCTCACTGCATAATAAAGATTTATATTCAAGGTATATTCCAAAATAGGTAGGTACCTACCTAAGTTGTATGTCGATATGACGAAAAAAAATCATTTTCCTAGTAGGATTACAAAAATATATGTAAGTATTTTACATACCAAAACGTTTGATTAGGTATTGGTTCAGATGAATATTTTCTATGAGAAACGCGATCCGAAAAGTGCGTGCGTGCCGTATTTTCGATTAAAAAGAATTTACAGGGTCCAACTTAATATTCTGACAGTTTTTTAAGAGGATGATCAGACCATCAAACTGAAACACTTTCTCTATGGAACCAATGTCGAAATCGCGAAAAACACATCAGCTGTCCCATACAATTGGGTCGAGTAAGATTTCAATTTAGTATGGAATAGCAGATTTTTTTTTCGCGATTTCGACTTTGGTTCTATAATGAAAGTTGTTCAGTTTGATGGTCTGATCATCCCCTTAAAAAGTGTCAGCATATTAAGAAGGACCTTATGTATAGGTATATTTTTAGGATTTCACTAGATCAACTAATGGTGAATATGTTAGTATAAATACCAAAAATACTATTTTAAGTTCTTCTAAAACGAGGAAAATGTAAAAAAAACATGAAAATACACGAAAATACGTCATCTTTGTGACAATTTTCTAAAGAGTGAAGTAATTCCAATCGTGTATTCAATTCATGATTTCACTAGATAAACTATCCAAGAATACTGAGATATGACTTTGGTTTCGGTAAATTGTATAAATTTAGTCGAAAAATGAAAAATAAAAGAAGCCTCCAAAGTATTTCGTCCTACTATTGCGCCTTAATAAATTAAATAGACTATGTATTATTGTATACATAACTTTAGCTTAAGAATTTATATTGTAATAGTTATTAAGTCGTGTTATGTTGTAGAGTTTCTGGCCGCATCTTCTCTACAGCGACAACACGTTCCGACGCGGTGGTAGCTTTAAAAAGATTTGACGTTTGATAAGTGCGCTGCAAGCTCCTATATTGAATAAATTATATTGACTTTGACTTTGAATATAAAAGAAACCAAGCAAGGCACTAGACAGATGCATCAAAAATGAGTCTCTAACAAAGAGATTATACCTAATAGAGTGAGCCATACACTTTTTTTGACGTTTAGGTTTGAGTGTGTGGTGTCAAGTAGTATGGACAAAAGGCACCAAGTGACATATGGCCTTATGTTTACGGTCACTTTTCACACACACTAGCTCAAAAAAAAGTGGACAGCCGCATAAACAAATATCTATAGTTCCATCTCCTTCTACTATTAAAGGTACGTCATAAGACAAAAGAGACCAACTACAATCGTAAATTTATGCGGACTCTATGGAGATCCTTCCTCTGAGGTATCTAAATATGGCTCTGGTTTTCATAATTACGGTAGATTTTCTTTGTGGCGTGAAGTCTGCGTCAATAGCAGTGTCAGTATGTTGATTAGAGGCGAACCCTTTGAGATCTCGCCTCGCCTTTGAGTCCGTGACTTCTGATGATAAAAGTGCATACGGAAGGATATGAAAGAAATTGCACATTGCAAGAAGTTCGTTAGCGATCCTGACACTTCTCAATGCATACTAGCCTTTGACTAATTATTATAAGGACTAGCCTTGCATTAGCATTTCCCCTCTGCCACGGTATAAGCACAATTGATCTTGAGCATTTACATTCAATTTTACACCTTATCACTAAACGAGACAGCCTATAATTGCCAAATAATAACTTCGAACTTAGAACGTTTGGGGTTCACACGAGACTACTTTCATGATTTTTAACATTCAAAATTAGAATCTAAAGTTATGGGGAATAAAATCCAAAGTTGCGGATTTCATGTTACCTCGCCCCCCGCAAAAAGTATCAGAAATGTTTGTTAGTAGAATTACACGCGTAACCAGTCAACATATAAATAGTCAAAGATACTAGGAGATGCCAGGATACCTTTACCCCTTTTCGAATAGTAACGAAATTTCAAGGCTATTTTGAATTACAGAAACAGAGATTTGAAACACTTCCTCTCAATTATTCTTAGAACATCTTATAGTAACGACCGAGATATGTGGGATAGTACTAGATAATATTTGTAAAGAATTAAAAAGAAAGCTATAGGTATAGGAATCGGAAAATCATTTCGTCCTTATTTAAAATGAAGTTATAGTTATACAGGCTGAAATTGATATCATTAGCATCCTTTTAAACTAAGAGTCTACCCATCAAACTCAACAACTTTTACTATGGGAGCAAACCGATCGGAGCAAACAAAAATTAGCTGTTCCATACTAAACTGCAATGCCTCAAATCTCAAATGTATACAACAGCAGATTTTTTTTCTCTCCCATCGGATTGCTCCTATAGTAAAAGTGATTCAGTTTGATGGGTATAAGGTCAAACAAACAAAATTTGCTGAAACAATTTTAAGGGGATGATCAGACTATCAAACTGAACAACTTTTTCTATCGGACCAATAAAGAAATCGCGAAATTGCCACAATATGCTACGAAATATTCGAAACTAAAGCAGGTTGTTTCTTCACAGATTTTTCTGTAATGAATATTGCTTTGACTAATTACTATAAGGACTAGCCTTGCGGTAGCATTTCCCCTCTGCCACGGTATAAGCACAATTGATCTTGTGCATTTACATTCAATTTTACACTTTATCACTAAACGAGACAGCCTATAATTGCGAAATAATAACTTCGAACTTAGAACGTTTGGGGTTCACACGAGACTACTTTTCATGATTTTTAACATTCAAAATTAGAATCTAAAGCTATGGGGAATAAAATCCAAAGTTGCGGATTTCATGTTACCTCGCCCCCCGCAAAAAGTGGCAGAAATGTTTGTTAGTAGAATTACACGCATAACCAGTCCACATATAAATAGTCAAAGGAATATTGTCATAGACAAACCTTTCTGGTAAAATGTTTCAAACCGAAATTATAAAATTACAATAAAACGTTGATTGCTAGACTGCCTGTCATTCATTGCCCTAAAAGGGGGAATTGACGACACTAGACGAGTATACAGGTATCGTATCTACCAGTCTACCCCCTCCACTGACAGGCCGGGCATAGGGTTGTTACATTCAACCGGTTTTTTATCCGGATTTCACAAAAAAAGTAAAAGTAAAGTGCACACAGGGTTTGGAACGTTTTTATGGTTATTGTAAAGAGATTATACCTAATAGAGTGAACCATACCAATTGTAAAGTGTCCACATTTTTTGAAGTTTAGGTTTGAGTGTGTGGTGTCAAGTAGTATGGACAAAAGGCACCAAGTGACATATGGCCTTATGTTTACGGTCACTTTTCACACACACTAGCTCAAAAAAAGTGGACAGCCGCATAAACAAATATCTATAGTTCCATCTCCTTCTACTGTTAAAGGTACGTCATAAGACAAAAGAGACTAACTACAATCGTAAATTTATGCGGACTGTATGGAGATCCTTCCTCTGAGGGTTATTGTCTCGTTGAATGGGTGAATCTTTATCGATTTCAGACTTTTTGTTTGATAGTTATACCATAGAGATAGGAAGTACTACGTACGGTTATACAGGGTCCTTGTTAATATGCTGACACTTTTTTAAAGGGATGATCAGACCGCCAAACTGAACATCTTTCTCTATGGCACCAACGTCGAAAATGCGAATAAATCTGCCGTTCTATACAAAACTGAAAACCTACTCGAGTCAAATGTATGGGACAGCTTATCTTTTTCGCGATTTCGACGTTGGTCCCATAGAGAAAGTTGTTCAGTATGATGGTCTGGTTACCCCCTTAAAAGTGTCAGCTTCAGCCATCGCTTTTCCATACAAAACTGCAAACCTACCTACTTGAGCGAAATGTATGGGACAGCAGATTTTTTTTTCGCGATTTCGATGTTGGTCCCATAGAGAAAGTTGTTCAGTTTGAAGGTCTGATCGTCCCCTTAAAAAAGTGTCAGCATATTAAGTTGGACCGTATATAAAATTTTACCCTAG
This sequence comes from Agonopterix alstromeriana, assembly GCA_963924505.1. Taxonomy (NCBI): domain Eukaryota; kingdom Metazoa; phylum Arthropoda; class Insecta; order Lepidoptera; family Depressariidae; genus Agonopterix; species Agonopterix alstromeriana. Next base: position 13,733,539 of record OZ004681.1, read on the forward strand.
CTACATTAACAGCTACCTACCCAATTTCACGCAGGTAATAGGTACGCGATATCAGTTATAGATTTAGGTATAGGTATGTACCTACCCTACCCTGTAGAATTAGTTTGTGTCAGTAACGGAATAGGATTTTGAAGCGAAGCCAATTCGAATTCGATGGTTGTCTGGGTGAATAAATTATTGACTCGTGACATGCAATCATAAGCGTGGTTAATATTATAGAGTTAACTTTACACTCGGTTAACTTAACCTCAGGTTGAAGTGTGTAAAATAGCTTCATAAAATTCGGGAGCGTAATTTTGTTCAGACGAATTAGACATCCAATAATTTTACCTTTGGAATTTCATTGGAATAGAATTGTTATTTGAAAGAAAACGTTAACGATTATATCGAAAATAAAAAGTACGAGGAGAACCCCAGTAGGGCTAGCATACTACCATAGAGTAACATACTACGCATGGCAGAGCGACAAAATGAGAAAACCATCATGCGCTTTCGCATACGCAAAATAACAAAGACATCACGGTGTAGATTTTTTTCGTTTTCTCTGAGATAGCATGCTAGGCCTACTGGCATGGCACCAACGAAAAAGCGACAAAACGAGAAAAACGTTATGCGCGCTCTTTTTGGCATACGTACAGAACTAAGGTAAAAAAACAAAGATTGAGACACATGTAGATTTTTATCGTTTTCTCGGGGGTGGCATGCTAGGACTGGAAACAACCTAAATAAGAACAATGAAAGAAAATATAATTTGAAGATAAAACAAAGAATGAGAGCAATAAAGTGGAATGACCTTTCTAAATGAGGTCTCGAGTAAAATGTTCCCGGTCTCCGAGATCTAGCCCAGTCATTCTAAGATAAGATAAGATAAGATAAATATTCTTTATTTGCACACCAAGAATAGAAAAATACAACTTAAAACAAGAATGAGAAGGGTACAAAGAGCGGTCTTATCACTAAAAGCGATTTCTTCCAGACAACCATTGGATGGTTTGTGTGGTCATTTTGTGGCTTGACCCGGGACTAATTAAGATTTTTTTATCTGTATTTCATTTAAGAGCCAATTTGAGGCTAGAAATATACCAAAATAAAATAAAAACGACTACAGCAATAACCCCAAATTTAATATTTAGCTTTTATCTCGTTCTAAAAAACCTAAAGGTAAAATTACACACTTCAAACGCTGAGTAAAATGTTTTTCTACTTTGAAAAATACATTAGTAATTAATTTCTAATGAGTAATTTTTTTTCAATATATTTCGATGGCTATTTTATTGCTCAAAAGCCATTTAATATTGTTTAATCTAATTAAAATAAGTGCATTGTTATTAATATTATATATCAAAATTGATTTTGATATCAAAATGTTGCGTAGCGAATTTCTTTCAAAATATTATGTTTGCAGATAGTCTTTTTGTCATTAAACTGTAACCGGCATTACAGTTTCAAAGTCTCATTCAAAATTACTCCCCACCACCCCTAACAAAACTCCGTAAAATGACTGGGCTAATCATGAAACTTGAAGTCTGAAGAATTACTCGCCGTGGCCTCTCGCTCTTAACTAACGTTTCAAGAAAATTGCTACAGCGAGATGGTAAATTACCTTGAGATTAATTAAAGATTTTAAATAAGTACATGGTTCGATCCCCGTCCACGCCGACTCGTACCAATGAGTTTTTCGGAATTTATGTACGATTTGTAACACCACTGGCTTTTCGGTGAAGGAAAACATCGTGAGGAAACCTGCATGCTTCAATTTCAAGGCACGCATTGTACCCACTGTCCATTATAAGTGGCGACGGGCTCACCCCCCGTCACACTGGACAGAGTTTCGGTACTACTGGTGAAACGTGGATGTTCTGAAGTTTCAGAATATCTCTGACTACCTCCTCGGGGAATATAGTCGTGAGCATATGCTTATGCTTAAATAAGTACATACATTTTCCAGTTTTGTTTATGTATTATATCTCGTACCAACAAATCCCCCAGTCTCATCTCTTATTTCCACACCTCGAACCCCATCTGAATCCCCAGACAAAGCTATTAAAAATAATTACGGAACCCTTACCCTCAATAGTTACAAAGGATCTTACCACCGAGAGCGGTAATCTAAAACGTGTGGGATTCACAAAGGAATAGACACAATGTCGTATGGATGACTCAAGTGCCGACATCAAAGGACAGAACGTTGTGGAAACATTTGTGCTAGGATGTCTGGTTAGGGATGATTTCAGGGATTTGTTTTGAAAACAGGGGCGGAAGGGTTAGTTCGGGAGGATGGGCAAAGGAACACACGTGAAGAAAAACCTCGAAAACGGGCCATTTTTGTACTACCAAATGTTACGTGCGACGCTTTGACTAATTATTATAAGGACTAGCCTTGCGGTAGCATTTCCCACGGTATAAGCACAATTGATCTTGTGCATTTACGTTCAATTTTACACCTTATCACTAAACGATACGAACAGCCTAAAATTGCGATATAATAACTAAGAACGTTTGGGGTTCACACGAGACTACTTTTCATGATTTTTAACATTCAAAATTAGAATCTAAAGTTATGGGGAATAAAATCCAAAGTTGCGGATTTCATGTTACCTCGCCCCCCGCAAAAAGTGGCAGAAATGTTTGTTAGTAGAATTACACGCGTAACCAGTCCACATATAAATAGTCAAAGGTGCGACGTCATAAAAATATGGTAATAATAGTTTGCATAAACATATTACTAAAACTTTATATTGCAACGATATATTTTGTCGTACAAACGAGATTTTTTGAATTTCATGATGGATATTTTTGTTCAAATTGTGCAAAAATGGCGGAAAAAAAATCGCATCGGATTTAGTGGAAAGATCGTTTTTTTGTATCGCTAAATGCGCTATTTGTAATTACTTCGATTTGTCATAATATTACTTTGAAAATGTTGTATCACAAAACTACTTTATTCGGTGCTATTTTTGCAATTGGATTGTATTTCTATCATATTCGTCTATATTATAATGCATATAGCAAAGCTATCACATGCGTATCACAATTTAGCCGAACGGCCCATACATGGACGTAAGTTGTCAATTACGGACATTCCATTTAAAAATGGCGACGAGAACTGATGAGATCTGAAACACTGGATAGATTTTGGACACTGCTGATGAAAATGTGCATATTTAGAATTTGGTATCATAATCGTCAGCCCGTAATCCACCCACTGCAGGCCTAAGCCTCCCCATTTTGCCATCCATTTCAATCTTGCGTCAATCGTATCCAGCACGTCTAGTATGATTGCTCTACACGCGCGCGACGCGCCTTAAATATATAAAATAACCTGTTTCCGCACTTTTTGGAGAGCGAAAGCCGCGGTTACTGCGAAAAGTAGTAGGGAATAAAGCCGAGTCGCGCGCAAGAAGACATGAAGAAGAAATCATGCTAGACGTGCTGGAGTGCGATTTTTGAAAGTTACACGTTCCAATCGCCAGTAGAAAATGTTTTCTCAAGCTTTTTGACTAAAAACTTTCTCTACCACCAATTCGGGACCAACATCGAAAACGCGAAAAAAATCAGGAAATTTGGCTCGAGTCAATTTTCAGTTTTGTACGGAAGAGCAGATTTTTTTTTCGTTATTTCGATGTTGATGCTATAAAGGAAGTTGTTCAGTTTGACGGTCTGATCATGTCCTTAAAAAAGTGTCAGCATATTAAAAAGGACCCTATATAGCAATGTTGAAAAATAATCGCAACGATGTGATTTTGTGCACGGTACCGGTACGGAGATAAACAAAATAAATTTATATTCCGCCCTCTCATTTTGAAACATTCAGAGTGATGGGAGAATTGGGCGACACGAAGAAACCGCAGTTTGGACGTCCGTGCGAAGAAAAGGAACGATCTCCATTTAAATATTTACACTAGACAACCTTTCTAGAGGAAACCAACCACACAAATAAATCTGTTTTAATAAAGTGTTTTTTCATGTGCGTATGGATTGAGGAGCCACATTTGCTATTGAAAAAAGGATTCGATGCCCATTTTGTAGGTTTTGTACTTTGACTAGTTATATGTGGACTACTGGTTACGCGTGTAATTCTACTAACAAACATTTCTGCCACTTTTTGCGGGGGCGTGGTAACATGAAATCCGCAACTTTGGATTTTATTCCCCATAACTTTAGATTCTAATTTTGAATGTTAAAAATCATGAAAAGTAGTCTCGTGTGAACCCCAAACGTTTTAAGTTCGAAGTTATTATATCGCAATTATAGGCTGTCTCGTTTAGTGATAAGGTGTAAAATTGAATGTAAATGCACAAGATCAATTGTGCTTATACCGTGGCAGAGGGGAAATGCTACCGCAAGGCTAGTCCTTATAATAATTAGTCAAAGTTACGTACTTTCCGAGTTAGAGATGTACCTTTTTGTTCATGTAACTTCTCTATACTTTTGCTACAAATTCCAGAATTGGACCTACAAAATCTACTAATTTCTGACAAAATGGCCATAGAATCCTTTTTTCAATAGCAAAAGTGACTCCTCAATCCATACGCACATGTTTTTTCTACAAACTCTCTATTTGTATAGCATTTTGCAATGATTGCAAAATGCTATAAAAATAGAGAGCATTTGGGTAAATAAATCAAATAAAATTTTATGAACGCATCCATAAAGATGGCGGAAAAATGTAATGACTGTTGAAATGGCGGTAAAGTGGAAATGGCGGCAAAGCAAATGGCGGTCATGGGTTTCCACGTTTCCACCTTTTCATTTTGAGCTTTCGTTCCCGTTCGTGGCTTAATTTAATTGTCCACGCCCCCGTTCGATACAAAAAGAACATTTTCGTTGTTTTCCGCGTCGTTTAAATGCAGAAATTTACCTGTGCAGTTGTTAATTTGTTATACTTTGTCTGCAATATTTTCTGTGTTAACTTCGTGATTGTGCGCTGCAAAATTTAGCAATAATTATTTTCCTTCATCATTTTTATAAAACATGCTGATAAATAACAGACCCAGGTGAATTAAGGAGCTATAGGGGGGAAATGTAAATTGCAAGGGGATGCCAGGCGGGATAAAATGTTGAATCTTTGCGTAATTCATTGAAATAACTGTCCAGGGCGATAGAGGGAGCGGAATCTCTGAATTTTAATGAGTGAAATTCTTGCTCAGCCGAGCTGTCGATGTTTTCGTTCACAGTTAAACTGATTTAAATAGCTGCGGTATTTATGAAAAGTACAATTAAAATAAGTATAGTAAGAATAATGAAATTAAACTGGGAGTAAAATTAAATGCGTTACATATCGAGGGGGCTTCAGACCAACAAATTGAACAACTTTCACTATGGAGCCAACATCGAAATCACGAATAAAAAATCTGTTGCTTAGCATATGCTCACGACTATATATTCCCCGAGGGGGTAGTCAGAGAAATTCTGAAACCTCAGAACATCCACGTTTCACCAGTAGTACCGAAACTCTTTCCAGTGTGACGAGGGGTGAGCCCGTCGCCACTTATAATGGACAGTGGGTACAATACATGCCTCGAAATTGAAGCATGCAGGTTTTCTCACGATGTTTTCCTTCAAAGAAAAGCCACAAAAACAGTAACAACAGAAAAGCCACAGTGTTACAAAAAAGTAGTGGTACATAAATTCCGAAAAACTCATTGGTACGAGTCGGCCTGGACGGGGATCGAACCATCGCCTCCTGCACGGCAGGCAAGGTTACTCGCCACTGCACCACCACGGCTTTTAAAATTGAAATGTATAATAACAACGGATTCCTAAACTGGTCAGAGGTTTATTGTCACCCTGACTGCGTAGACACGTTCGACGTTCTAGGCGTTTTCAGATATTTTCGATTGGTTATTAGTACTGCTCAGAAATATTTGAACACCTTGTATGCTGCGATATATCTGATGGCGACTGATGATACAGGGCACAGGCCAAGAATCGAACCGCCGTCTCATTAATGATTGAGTCACTAGCTATCTTCCGTAATTAGAAGAAAAATGATGGCAGAATTAAAGTTCCATGATGAAATGAAGGATAATTAGAAGAAAGTGACGGCAAATTAGATACAGTATTATTCTATTCAATATCCACTCCTCAATTCGGAAAAAAAAACACGACGATCAATTCAGTCGGGTTGTCTCAGCAAACAAATTGTATTCAATTTGTCTTAACAACATCTTCGGGGCATCTCACCATCCCGCCCTGATGAATATTTCATTTTTCTTCCTTATACTTACACTGTTTGTTTGGTATAAAATTATATGGAATGTTGTGTATTTAGAATAATGCGGGATGAAACAGTTTTTTCTCAAATATGCTTGGAAATTTGAGCATTATTTTGAAATTGAAAACCGTTGCTGTATTGGCCAAATACATATGCGAGCAGCGGTCGGCAAAAGTTGTATGAAAATCCATATCTGTCGTGGTTTAGCGGCTAAATTCTGTCGTGTAATTTAAAAATGGAACGATCTTATTACTCCAAAAGATGGCAACCAAGAAGATAACTAATCAAAGGTTTTATTTAAATTTCGAACTGAGTTGCAATTAGAAAGCTGTTCATTGAAAAAAAATGAACACTTTAAAGCGGGAATGTACTATTTTAAATAAAAAGTTCTGCCCCACGCATTATTTGAGAAAAATATTATACAAGCCTTGGTCACAACTATACTTCATTCCAAATAAGGACGACGAAGTTTTCCGATTCCTATTTAGCTTTCGGGCCAATTCTGATAAGCACATATAATTTATTTATCAGAAAGATGTACTATAATATGTGACATATCTTGGACGTTACTAAAGCTGTTCTAAGAATAAGCGAGAGGAAGTGTTTCAAATCTCTGTTTCTGTAATGCAAAATGGCCTTCAAATGTCGTTGCTATTTTGAACGGAGTATAGGCATTGATGGACTTACGTATGTGCTTACACGTTCGTCCATCAATGCCTCTTTTATTTTTTTATATTACTTGTAAATATTTACAAGTCCGGCCTGTCTGGCCTGTTCGGTTTTTCTTAGGGTTGTTCCCTAGCAACCCTTTCCGTACCCAAAGGGTGCCTATTCATACGTCTAAAGCTGTTCGTCCGTCCGTTAAAAATTTCACAAAATACTTGTGTTATTATTTTGTATTTGCTAAAAAAATAAAAAATAGTCGAAAAATTTCGCGGTGTCCCCATACAATAGTCCGGGCGTAGAAGCCGTAAAATAACCACTTAGTTATAACAATATTAGAGTTGATGATGTGTCAACAATATATATCGGGTATATGTTAATATAGATATTTATAAAATGTTATAACACTTTCGAACTTATGGTAAATATACTTTAGGTATCCTCATTATATCATATTAATATTGATCTAAAATTAAATATTTCTGGTTTCAACTGTCATTATGTGTTGTTAGCTTCATATTATACAGTTTTTATAAATGTTAGATATCGGCGAACCAGGTTACGAACTATTATCTAAAGCAAGATCTAGTTTTTTATAATTTTTTGGAGTATAACTCTGCATCATATACCTAATAATATATTAAAAATTTGCAGACTTTAATAATATCAAAACCAAATTTTCTTCAACCGGTGGAGTACAAGACAAGTGTCTTTTTTCAAGATTTTTAGTTTTCATTGATCGTAAAACGGCAAACGTACGAGCGTCAAACTTGGCGTGATTGTAGAGCATATTCTATATAAAACAAAAAAAAATAACAAAAACTGGCCAAGTGTGTGACACACACTCGCGTTAAGGACCCCGGAGAATTTTATATTTATTTTCTTTTATATTATGTTGGTAGGGAACCCTCTTGGCGCGCGAAACCGACCCTTACTTGGCCTTTTTTTTTCATTGCTATCGAGCGTAATCTTTCGCTATAACATCAAGGGGAGCTCCTCACCTGTCACTGGAGACTAGTATGAGCTGCGTGTTGGCGTACTTAGCTCTGCGCTTGCGCACCGCCGACAGCGCCGCGCAGAGGCCCGGCGAGAATGCTCTGCATGGCGGACACTGCGGACAAGGAAACATTATAATGAATAGGTCTATCTTTACAAGGAACATCAATCATCATCTCAGACCTGGTCCGTGATTTAATGGTTAAGAGCATTGGGCTCTTGACACGGAGGTCGTGGATTCGATTCCCATGGGGGACACCTAGCTATTATCTTTGGTAGTAGTCGTTACATAAAAACCACGTCAGACGCCGTAAGGCGGTCTAAAACTCTGACACCAGGGCTTGCCCACACGATAAGAAGCAGATCGCCTAGTTGGAGCTGTACAGGGGAGGATGATCAGACCACCAAACAATTTCTCTATAGGACCAAAATGTGAAAATAACGAAAAATAAATCAGTTGTTGAAAAATTTGTGACAACATTAAATTTTTTTAACCACCTGTTTTTAATAAAAAAATAAAAATAGGTTAAGAATAAGAAATACGTTTTTCCGATTTAATTTACTTTTGAATTTTCTGGAAAACGTAGGATTTATGGCTAAGATACCTTGGCCGTAATAACATTAAAAATAAAAACTGTCAAATACAATAGAAAAGCCAAGCGGGCAAAGGAATAAAATCTCATTCAACCTCTATTAAATTTTTCAGTATTTTTCAAATAACTCGAGAAATCATGGATAGAAAAATCTGAAAATTTTGATATAAGCTTTGAATCACATAATCTCCAAATGGTTTTCTTATTTTGGTACCTTTCTTAAAATTAAATGTTGTCAATTGCAGTTTTATATGGAACAGGCTGACTTTTTTTTCATGATTTCGAAGTTGGTCCCATATTGAATTCTGATAATTTTATAGGTAAAAACAAAATCGAGACTCACCCAATGAGCAGCAAAATAAAACACCCTGACGCCATCAGGTAGCTCCTCATACAGCTTGCTCCCCTCTGCACCTTGTAGTTGCACCCCTCGTAGCACTTCCTGTAGTGGGGGGGCGGGCCAGGGGAACCGTTCCCCCAGGGGGTCGTTCAGGAGCGCGTCTCGGACCGCTCGACCGCGGATGACGAGAGTTGGAACACCGACTGCTATGCTGTACTTCTGGGTGAGACGCCGCTGAAAAGACGAAATAAGCATAAGCATATCGACTCACTACTATATTCCCCGAGGGGGTAGTCAGAGATATTCTGAAACCTCAGAACATCCAAAGTCAAAGTCAAAGTCAATATAATTTATTCAATATAGGAGCTTGCAGCACACTTATCAAACGTCAAATCTTTTTTAAAGCTACCACCGCGTCGGAACGTGTTGTCGCTGTAGAGAAGATGCGGCCAGAAACTCTACAACATAACACGACTTAATAACTATTACAAAATAAATTCTTAAGCTAAAGTTATGTATACAATAATACATAGTCTATTTAATAAAATATTTTATTCCAACTCTGAAACTCTGTCCAGTGTGACGGGGGGTGAGCCCGTCGCCACTTATAATGGACAGTGGGTACAATACATGCCTCGAAATTGAAGCATGCAGATTTCCTCACGATGTTTTCCTTCACCGAAAAGCCAGTGGTGTTACAAATCGTACATAAATTCCGAAAAACTCATTGGTGCGAGTCGGCCTGGCCGGGGATCGAACCATCGCCTCCTGCATGGCAAGCAAGGTTACTCGCCACTGGACCACCACGGCTATAGACGTGACGGCTAAGACGAAATAAATATCTGAAAAATACTTTACTTATTTACACCATAAACCAACAACAGGTCATAAAATTATTCTTCCCCATAGGTAAATGCAGAGCCAGGCCATATTTTCCTGGTTTTTAGAAGCTATCTTCTCGTTATTTAAAAGACATCCAAATCAATGAAAAATATAGCAATGATCTTCAACATCTCGGCTTTATTTGCTATGAAGAAAATTTCTTATTTTTCTATGAAATACATATGAAACCTGTGTTCAAAGGAAAGCCTAAATATTGGAAAAAATCTGTATTCTCTGCATCTGTAGCTGTTGGTGGTTGTAGCAACCACCCCGAAAGGCATTACAGTCTTGAGTTTATGGATGTATTTGAATCTACAGCTGTTCTTCAAAATTTCTTTTTTCTGTTTTGTTCTTTCGTGTAACTAATTTTCGAAAAAGTCAAGCAACTATCAAAAAGATTTCTAGAGAAATTTTCCAGTAGCAGCATTATTTTCCATGGCAATAAGCTATAGAAAACTTATTAAACGAGCTAAATAACAGTTAGAGGTTTTATTGTGGAATTATTCCCGGCACGACACTTTTGTGTAACAACTAGCTGTTTCAATCGGTATTAAATCTACGATGTTTTTTGGTAGGTCTAACATTGAAATGACAATAAAATATTTTATTCCAACTCTGAAACTCTGTCCAGTGTGACCGGGGGTGAGCCCGTCGCCACTTATAATGGACAGTGGGTACAATACATGCCTTGAAATTGAAGCATGTAGGTTTCCTCACGATGTTTTCCTTCGAAAAGCCAGTGGTGTTACAAATCGCACATAAATTTCGAAAAACTCATTGGTACGAGTCGGCCTGGACGGGGATCGAACGATCGCCTCCTGCATGGCAGGCAAGGTTACTCGCCACTGAATCACACGGCAAATGGTTTGAGTGAACCAACTTATCTGGCGTATAACGGAAAACTAATTTCTACCCGTGCGTGGGTATGGAACGAGGCGGCTAAGGGATAAGGTAGGTATTTATATCACTGTTTCTATAGGTAGCTTAAGAAGATATAATTCGGAGCGCGCTCCATACAAACGTACTATGGTGATATTTTCAATACTAACCAATTAAAGTCAATGAAATTTTGCAGAAACAATCTAGAAACAAATCTGTATGCTTGTATGGAGTCAGATTTTCGTTAAAATGTATAGTTTTAAAGTTACAGTGCCTCAAAGAGTTCAATACAAATCTTAAATTATTCCTAGCATGGAAACTGTAAATTTTAACGAAAATCTGACTCCATACAAAAATAGAGATCTGTTTCTAGATTGTTTCTGCAAAATTTTATTGACTTTTATTGGTTAGTATTGAAAATATCACCATAGTACGTTTGTATGGAGCGCGCTTCGAATTATATCCCCTGGAAAATAATGCAGCTACCAGAGAATAATAGTCACCATTTTTTCCCTATGATATTTTCGAAAATTGCACGAAAGAATAAAACGGGAAAACCTTTGGGAAATTTTGAAGAACAGAACATTTCTAGAAACAAAACACGTCTACAGCCGAATCTTTGAGTTGTGTTGTACGAAATGAATGGAACATCCTGTATCTGTATATCCGTTTCAAAAGCACTGAGCGGATTTAGATGTGAATTTTATAGTTTCCTTGAAGATAAGATGAGGAAGGGATCCGCAGTTCCATTAATCATTAACATGCCAAAATACTGTAGACCAGCCATTTTACGGTTTCAGCCGGGACTAATTAAGAATTGATATTTTTCGGTGTAAAAAAAATTACGTCAGCAACAGCGCCAAATTTAAAATTTAGCATTTATCTCGTTCTAAAAACCTGACATAAACATTTTTTTCACATTTTTAAGGCTTTATACACCATTAAAACACGGAGTAAATATTTTTGTCTACTTAGCAAGCTTTGAAAAATATATTTGTATTTTCTAATGAATAAACTCATTTTTTTTTATTTAGATAGCTATTTTATTGCTCAAAAGTAATTTATATTGTTAAATCTAATTAAAATGAGTGCATTGGTAGGTATTACAATTATTAAGTTAAAAGCCTTCTGGGAGGTAAAATTTGGATTTCTATGTTGCATAGTAAATTTAAATTTAAAAAATCTGACAGTCTTTTTGTCACTAAATGGGGACGGTTACAGTTTAAAAGTACCATTCATAATTTCTCCCCACCCCTCCTAACAAACCTCCGTAAAATGACTGGGCTACTGTACGTAAGAGTGGGACAGCTTACTGCCAGATGGGGCAACAAATAGGGAGTGGCCTATTAGACATGTCCAGCTGTGGACCATCGTGGGTCATGAGGATATTATACTTTACTCTACTTATAAATATTATACAGTGTGTAAGGAAAAGTACCATTAACCTTTAGACCACATACTCTACCCATCAAACTGAACAACTTTTACCGTGGGAGCAAACCGAACGGAACAAAAAATAACTGTTCCATACTAAACTGCAGCGCCTAAACCAGTCAAATGTATGGGACAGATGATTTTTTTTTGTTCTATCAGGTTTGCTTCCATACTATATACAACGTGTTAATTTACGCAATACTAGAAAGTAGTTTGTTTGGAATCGAGAGCAGAATCGAATTATCATGGTTTCAACATAGGTAATTTGTTTCATAATATTAAATAATTTGTTTGTAAAATTTATAATTTACTGAACTCGATCTCAACCCACCACTCGGGCACTCTCGCCCTACTTACTACCAAAACAAGATTCTTAAAATGTATAAATGAGCACGTTAGCGCTTTCCTTCATTGCTAAAATGATAACAAATCATATTTGCCTCAAAACTTAATATGCGGATAACTTTAAATTTTAACTGTCAAAATAATGAAATTATTGTTTCAATCTAATTATTTTGTTATAAATCAGTTGGGGTGTAGAGGTTTTGCGCTTATTCATTAACACGTTGTATAGGGTCCTTCTTAATATGCTGACAGTTTTTAACGGGATTATCAAACCATCAAACTGAGCAACTTTCTCCATTGGACCAACATTGAAATCCCGAAAAAAAAAACAACTGTCCCATACATATGGCTCGGGTAGGTTTGCAGTTTTATATGGAACAGCAGATTTTTTTTCGCGATTTCGATGTTGGTGCCACAGAGAAAGTTGTTCAGTTTGACGGTCTGATCATCGCCTTAAAAAAGCGTCAGCATATTAAGAAGGACCCTATATTTTTTAAACATAATAAACGTTAACCACCTCAAGATACCATCACCGCATTATCTTATTCAAAAACTTCCAAAGAATATCGTTTTATCAAGTGCAAAGTTATATTTTCCAGGCTTCTTCCCTTCCTGGTTCCTGGCCAACTACAAAAACACCTAACAAAACCTTAATACCAAGAAATAAGAACGAAATTGGCTTGCTTCCCGGGCCATAGTGAAGCTAAAAACATATGATCCTGCTTAATATGAAGTCCTCAAACATAGCTCGTATTCCCAACCAATAGCTAAGAATATGGCTTGATAGCCGGGACAGTAAAAGGGAAGGCTGGAGCTCCTAGATCGACATTCACGATAAGGCTGATGAGTTTTCTTGTTATAAGATTCCTTGTAAGAAAACTGGTGCTCTTTTGCCAACTTCAAGCTTTTATGGAAACGGAATGAGGGTTTTTCTTGTGAACATTACAACATAGGTAAGTGATAGGATACTCCACCGGCTGAAGAAAAATTGGTTTTGATATTATTAAAGTCTGCAAATTTTTTATATATTATTAGGTATATGATGTAGAGTTATACTCAAAAAAATTATATAAAACTAGAACTTGCTTTAGATAATAGTTCGTAACCTGGTTCGCCGATATCTAACATTTATAAAAACTGTATAATATGAAGCTAACAACACATAATGACAGTTGAAACCAGAAATATTCAATTTTAGATCACTAGTTAAAAAAAAATAGCTGTCCAATACATTTGGCTAAAGTAGGTTTGTAGTTTTGTATGGAGCAGTTGATTTTTTTTTTCGCGATTTCGATGTAGGTCCCATAGAGAAAGTTGTTCAAGTTGATGAGAAGAACAACTTTCTCTATGGGACCAATATCGAATTCGCGAAAAAAAAACTACTGTTCCATACAAACCTGCTCGACCTAAATGTATGGGATCACAGATTTTTTTTTCGCGATTTCGATATTGGTCCCATAGAGAAAGTTGTTCAGTTTGATGGTCCGATCATCCTTTAAAAATAGTTTCACCTAATTTTGTTAGACCTTATACAATGTGTTAATGAATAAGCGCAAAACCTCATACACCCCAACTGATTTATAGCAAAATAATTAGATTGAAACAATAATTTCATTATTTTGATAGTTAAAATTTAAAGTCATTCACATTTTAAGTTTTGAGGCAAAAGTGATTTGTTATCATTTCAGCAATGAATGAAAGTGCTGACGTACTCATGGATACATTTTAAGAATCTTGTTTTGGTAGTAAGTAGGGTGAGAGTGCCCGAGCGGTGGGTTGAGATCGAGTTCAGTAAATTTTAAATTTTACGAACAAATTATTTAATATTTTGAAAAAAATTATCCATGTTGATTCGATTCTGCTCTCGATTCTAAACAAACTAGTTTCTAGTTTTGCGTTAATTCATTAACACGTTGTATACTATTATTTGAGAACTTTATAGTTCCCATACAATTAATTCCTGATTTCCCTGTCTTGGGTCTTTCATAGCATAGATATCATATACTACAAATGAGAAGTGTTTAACTGCTTTCATTAAGTAAAAAAACGGACATTTAAAAATAACCGTCGGTTAGTGAACGGAAACGAAAGTTAATTTAACCGCAGTAAGTAGAAGTTATTTTTGGTTTTCTCTGATGTTAACCATTGCCTTGTTGTGATGACTTCACTGACCTAACTCAAATGGGATGTGTGCTTGCTTAATTACTGTCGACGTTGTTGAACGATGTTGTCTAGAGGAATACAATAATAAAATGGGGAACTTGCACCAACATTATAATGAGAAATTATCTTAGTATTTCAATAATATTGTTGTGAATAGAACATTACTGAAAGATTTATTTTAATGTTTTTATTTTTTTACGAAATATTTCAAATTGTAAGTTACGTGGATCGGAACGTAATTTCAAACACCAATCGGCGCAAAGTGACGAAGCGATTAGCAACTTGCGTGCTTTAGAAGAGTACGGCAACATGTTATAGCGGATGATTTGTGGTGTGCTTCATGAAAAGGAGTGACGTCACGTCATGGTAGTGAGCGTTTTGGCGGGGAATTTGAAAAGTCAACTTTTGATTTGCAATAAATACATGATTTTATGCACAAATTTATTTATTTTTTATTACCATTTTAGTTTTTGATATTTTTATGTAAGCCTTAATGCTGTATGTTTTTCTAATCCAATAAAATAAAATAAATCTTTATGAAACACTAAAAATATACGACTACAAGTTCTTCATTATAAATGAATTGTATACATTTGCCTTTGATTAAAAAGAAACAATTCATAAGACAGCGTGTTCATTCTCAAACGAAATTCTTCCATAATTAATTTGCGATGGCGATGCCGGCTACAAGGTTGCTGAATTTGGCACAGCCATAAAAATAAGAAATGAAAACATAATGAAAATGTAAACGAGACCCTGAAAAACGTGAAATGTTTTTATATAATGTCTTTTGAGCCATTCGTTATTTTTTTTTCTTTGTATTCTTTATTTTGATGATGGGATGATAGATGACGATGAATATGTGGCCGATTTCATAAGCTCGCGCGTTGCCGCCAAAATGACCATGTACGAGTTAACTTGACTTATGTTCTGTTATCGTATTTATTTAAGATTCCTGTTACGTCGATCGCTTTACGCAACTGTTTGGTACACAATCCGCACGAAATTATGTCACAAATATCACTAAAACCAATTTTTACGAATTTCAAATACGACGAAACACAGCAAGAGCAATGGCTCTGTGAAATGTATTTTTTTTTAATTTCTTTAACGGCTCTGGATACTAGTCCTTTTGAGCCATTCGTTATTTTTTTTTTATATTCTTTATTTTTTGATGAGGGGATGATAGATGACGATGAATCTATGGTCCTTTTCGGAAGCTCGCGCGTTGCCGCCAAAATGACCATGTACGAGTTAACTTGATCCAAAACTTATTTTCTGTTATCGTATTTATTTGAGATTCCTGTTACGTCGGTCGCTTTACGCAACTGTTTGGTACACAATCCGCACAAAATTATGTCACAAATATCACTAAAACCAATTTTTTTACGAATTTCAAATACGACGAAACACAGCAAGAGCAATGGCTCTGTGAAATGTATTAGTCTGATAGTGTTGTCATATGAGAAACATTTTCCCTTAATTTCGGGTAAAATTTCCGTTAATTCATCAATCAAAATGTCGACTACAAAACATCTTTAGTTCAAGTAGCAAAGGAATCACCTTTCATTCAACCTACTAAAAAACAGCAACGAATGTCAATTCACGTTCCTATTTTATCAGCTGCAGATCTCGCAGTGTGATTGTCAAGTCAATATCGACGGAAGGCTTTTAGCCGATTGCCTTTCGTGTCATTGTTCACGGTCCCGACTCGTGATGTCAGATGGAAATGCTGGGAAAATGGCGGCAAATGATGATGTCTGTCTGTGTAAAAAAAATTAAGTACTTAATACAAAACATATACGCGTACCTACTTACTTGAAGTTTAAAGGCATGGATTTAGAATGATAAAGGATACCAATCCAACTTACAAGCTTTGAAACACGAAAATTGGCCATGACAGTCGGTATATATGTTCCTCTTCTGTATCGATGTTTCAAACTTAAGGGTATATTACTGTTGGCGCGCTCCATACAAACGAAGTCTGGTTATATTTTCAATACTAAACAATTAAAGTCAGAGTAATTGAAATTCAGAAACTATCTAGAAACAAATTTCTATGCTTGTATCTGGTCAGATTTTCGTTAAAATGTATAGTTTTAAAGCTACAGTGCCTCAAAGATTTCCATACGAATCTTAAATTTATCCTAGCATTGAAACTGTATATTTTAACGAAAATCGGACAAGATACAAGCATAGAGATTTGTTTCTAGATTGTTTATGCAAAATTTCATTGAGTTTAATTGGTTAGTATTGAAAATATCACCAGACTTCGTTTGTATGCAGCGCGCATTTACGCATTCGGAATAAACTTCTCTTAAGGTTTGTCCCTTTCTGTCAGAACAAAATTAAAATAAACACTCTTTTTTTAATGTTCGTCGTTGGATTAGAAAGGGACGAACGCGAACTAACGAAATCAACCAAACCAAACGATGAAAACGTCGAAAGAAGGTTGAATATTACCGACCGCCAATGAGTAGGTGTTTTCATGTTTCATCGCTGATAAGGCAGCCTGTACTCCAGCATGCGTAGCATGTTACACGTGATACGGCTGTATCACGTCTTTTATCTCGTTCGTTCGCGCGCAAATAGAAAGAGAGCGAAGGAGTGATAGCGCTGTATCACGGTGCCATGCTACCTATGCAGGTGCCTAAAATATAGTAGTAGTTACAATTTTGTCAATTGGCTCTTTTTCTGATTTTATTTTTGACCGATATTTCTATTTTTAATTGTCTGTATTTCTATAATTAATTGTATGTACCATGAGTTTGATCACTGTACGTTTAGTCGGGGAAATCTAAGGATTTTTGTATGGAGTAGGTTGCATTAATTGCACTTTTGGTGAAAATTTGGAATATAGTAGATACATACTTGAAAAACATAAATTCTCAATAATCCCTGATTTTTTATGTTGTATTATTGAATAATTAAGACATTTACAAAACATTAAATTTAGGTATGAACAAAAAATGGAAAACTGGTGATTTTGTACAGGATGGCTTCGTTCAATACGTTTTACTTATAACAATAATAATCCACGGTTAATATCGTTAATTTGGGTAGATATTTAATAATTTGTAAGTCTTCAAAAATTATAACCTCAAAATAAAATTATTTACTGTTTGTTTTTACACATTAAATTTGCCAATTGATAATTAACTGTCTCTATTGCTGGTATGCTGGTCGAAATATTTTTAGAAATAAGCTTGCCATTTGTACATTAATATCGATTTTAAGGTATTTCTAAGGTTCCTGAGCCTATATAACTACGAAATCTCGACAAAAGTGTTATAAACTGACAGTAATATTATTTCAAACACAATTTACTAAAGTGTCTTTAATGCAATCTCAAACCTTATTTTTCCTAGACTAGTTACTATAGTAGTTTTACTGTAATTTACTATAGTTTTTCTATTGAATTTCATACAGTGCACCTAGCGCAATTGGCGCCGCAACTACAGTAGTAACGTACAGTGAAAACTCATAGTAGGCCTACAGATGTTATATTAACTATAGTAGTAGTTAACTAATTAACGCTCTTTCACGTAAATAAAAAAAAAACAGTAAAGAATCTATTTCATCGAGATTAATTTCATTACGATTTTCGCAAAAGTTCATAGACTTTAGCTGTTGAGTGTACAAAATATTTATGTCAATAACGAAGTATAAACTAACGTAGCATATACACATGACTATATTCCCCGAGGGGATAGTCAGAGAGATAATTATTCTGAAAACACAACATCCGCGTTTCACTAGTAGTACCGAAACTCTTGTCAGGGTGACGGGGACTGAGCCCGTCGCCACTTGTAATGGACAGTGGGTACAATTACATGCCTAGAAATTGAAGCATGATTTGAAGTATAATTAAAAGCAATTTATATAAGCAGGTACCGCATTAAAATGAGTTTTTAATGCAGCGTTTGCCGTTGCTCAGACAATTTTAGATTCATTAGGATAAACCTTAGAGACATGCTGCATTTTTACCACCTCTAGACTGTCTTATCCAATAATAATTAAAATGTAAGAACCAAACCTTGTTTGTAAACCCCTTGCCTGGATAGGGTTGCACGGATCGAAAGTAATTTACCCGTTTGGGGTGACCAGCGGTGCGGAACAAGTACAAAATACGGGGGATCCTCGAAACGTAGGGCGGTCGACCGTGACACGCAACGGTTTAGTTCTTAATCTTGCCAGTTTTGTTAGACAACAGTTGATTACTTACTTAGGGGTCGATAGAGGGTAAATTTAGCTTACACATGAACAAGAAACGTGCACGCACACATAGTTAATTAGTTATCCAATCATTAAACTAAGATTTATTGTAGGTATCATAATCTTTGCTATTTTATTTATTGTTTTGAATTGAGATCCGTTTTTCTTTCGTATCTTTATTACTTCATGGTATAGTTTGGTTTATAATTATTAACCTAGAATGTGTATATCTATGGAGATTAAATTTCGTCTATGTCCAACTATATTCTTCAGGCTGTCTTGTTAAATTAAATTGAAAATTGGTTTAATTGGTTTGTTTATTTTTTTGGTTTAAAATGAAGAATATTTGATTGATTGGTTTAATAATATAGACGTGAACATGTTTCAAATAGACAGGCATACACTTTATCTAATTATTGTAGTTAGGTATTATGTATCTCGGTTCGAGCTTGAAAAAACCTATCGTTAATTTGTTCTTGCGATATAAAAAATCCAAAATAAGAATGTAACAAGAAGAATGTTATTTACTGTTTACCTATTTCTACATAGGATAAGTGTTTAGCTCGCGGTGAAAGCGCCATGTAAACGTGAGTGGAAAGGGCTTTAAGCCCGCATTCAAGTACCAGCCGAGCCTGCCCTGGAGTGCTCTTATCCAGACGTCAACCTAGCCTCTTTTGCCTCACTTCTTAAAAAAAAAAGAATTTTACATTTCTGGAAAATGATGCCAAGTGAAAAAAATAAGCTCCCATTTTTCATAAGCTTATTACAACATTAAACCCTGAAAGTTTTACGTAAACAATTCACAATGGAATACTGAATGATAACATCCAGACGTTTTTAACAACAAAAAGGAAAGAAAAGAGAAAATTTAAATAAGAAAAACATTCAAGTGAATCAGGAATTATCGGCCATTGTGTTTCTTTTCTTCGTTTTGTCCATTGTTCGTTCAATAATGTTCAGTTCATTCCACATAAGAAATCCCTTATATAACTCTTACACTTACGTAATAAGTATGAAGATGGCTTGATTTACGGGCCTTTTAAAATGTTATCTAGAATATAAAGGGAGGGAAAGACATAGGATTATCCTTGTCGTCATTATTGGTCAGAGGGATGGGCAGAAACAAATGGAGGTCGTTAATACTAGAGGTAAAGCTTTCGGAATGACTTTCGTACGGTGGGAATTTGCTGAAATTCTTTATTTATTACGATTCTCGCTGTTAATGTGAGAGCTATTAATTTCGTGATCAAAACAATTTTGTTTTTAGGTAGTTTACACCTTTTATTACACGTGATATAATGAATAAATGAATTATGAATTGAGCCAAAGTATTTTTATCAAACTGATTAAATAATCAAGTGGGTACCGCCGAGTCTACAGAGCTGTGAAATTGTGTTCAGTTCGGATTTTTTTAATTTCTCAAGAATCATTGCCATATTATTAAGTAGTTAATTATATGTAGGTAGATAGGTACATTCTTATATCCTGGACTATCAGCACCAGTAGTATATAGGGACACTTTTTACGACACCTCACCAAATCTCACGACATCTCACCAACGGGGGAGGAGGGGGTCGCCAAAATCACCCCACGTAAAAATGGACGCCCCTGTAGGTCCTCCACAGGTGGACCGACGAACTGGTGGTGAGATGATGACGATGATGACGAATATGAATCTGAAGTTATAAAATAAAAGATACTTACGAAATGGGATAGTTAAATTCGGAATATTATTTCATGTTTCAAGCGAAGAACTATTGATTTACTGTCAATGAACGCAAACTTTAAAGCCGTCTCGTCTTTCAACCTAAACCCTGAAGTTCAGTGAACCTGCTACATAACGTGAGTGACGGTCATCAAGATTGTTAACATATTCATGTGAAAAATATGAGGTTATCGCGCGTCACGAATGAAAAAATTATTGTCAAATTAGGAGGCAAAGATAGCGATGAAATGGTCATAATTTCGATATGTGGGTGTCTACGCAAAAGGGGTCCACGACTGCAATCGCGGTAAATATTCGGTGATTGAACCGTGACTGGACTACGTACGAACCATAACTTATGACACATTTGGTATTGCACTAATCGCGGTACAGCTCTTGACAGCCCTTAGAGCCGTTTTGACAGATCGCTCAAACGTTAACGGCTGTCAGTTACATAGAGTTTAGCGCGAAGCGGAATTCAGCACAGTTGATTAGTAATTGGATTACAATGTGATTAGAACTGAAATTGGATAAAAATATAACTTAACTTAGCGTAATCGGGGGGCTGGACCCTTTTTCGTGGACGCCCACATAATATAATTAATAAACGATATACAGGGTGAAATTGGTATCATTAGCATCCTTTTTAACTAAGGCCGAGATTCAGAGACGATTTTTTTAGTCTTAGCTCGAGCTAAGCGTGGCGAAAATGTATGGATTTTGACATACGGGAGTTCAAACTATGACTTAAAAATCGTCTCTGAATCTCGGCCTAAGAGTCTCGGTCTATCAAAATACCTATCGATTTCACGCTGTATAGAAAACGGTTGAAAGAATTTTCTAGAAATAGGTAGGTATATACTTATTAGAAATCGTACTTTTGTTGAATTTCATTGTAGTCGGCATATTTTTTCTTAGCGCTGCAGAGAGCAATGAGAATGAGAAAATAATACTTTTCAATTTTGTAGGTATTTGAAAATATTTTCAACAGATAAGATAATTAACACATTTCACAAACATTAAGGTTAAAAAATCTAATAATACAATTTTATATTTTTGTAGGGTAAGGTACATACGGTCAGCATCAAAAGTTAATAAACATTTTGCTTCTAAATTAATTCAACTTAATTGTCAAGTTAAAATAAATGTTACACTTTATAAAATAAAATCAATTTTACAACACCACGTGAAACAGTGCTTATCTAATAAAATTGCATTTACTAAGCATTCTAAAACAATGGATTCGCTATTTTTGATGGGACAATAAACTTGTGGAGCTTCTCAAAAATGCATGCCGCGCCGGTGGCATTCAGCCGTCCATCAGTGGTTCACGTCTGGCGCACTCGACAAGTACCGTATTGTTCTTCAGCCTTTACAGAGGAACAAGCCTGTATCCGGTATCATTTTTAATTTCATACTCGCACAACCGATATGACGCTTTTTACGACGGTAGGAGTTTATTAACTTGGTATTAATTACTCAATTTGATGAGTGTTGTCTTGACTCTCATAAGCTTTTGTTTTGGCGTCATGCTTAGATAGCATCTAGCATCCAGGATCCAATAAATACGAGTAGATCAATCTGATAGCCACTTCCGTTTGCAGAAGCAAGCACTACAAGAAGAAGAAATATTCACCTACTCAACTATTCTACAATCTCTAAATTTTAGTGTTTGTGATATTAGCATAAAAATATTTCCTATTTCTATGAGATAGTAGGTTTCTCTAAATCTATTCTTTATCGTATTCTCGAATTCCATAGAAAACTCTTTGGTTCGATTCCTAAACTTAAATTAAAAAAAACGCTTCTTTTCTAACCATTTCAAGATAGTGGAAGCTGTTGGTAAATACGAGAGGCATGTGCGGTAGGCAGACAGGCACGCGGGTCGAGTAAACTCAGCTGACAATGCTACTCGGAACAATGCGCTTGCTTGCACAATAGTGCAGACGGATAACAGAGCAAATATTTTGACTGGCTGCTTTAAACGATTTCGAGAATTTCGGATTGTAAACAACTATCAAGTATGTTGTCCTATCTCTATCCATTTAAAATAAACGTCATCGTTATTGTCTTATTGTTCACTTCTAGGTGTGCGAAATGTGCGATGTCTTATTGCGATATAAGTATCTCACAGTTAACACGCCACCTTTTTCAATCTCGTTGGATGTAAAAAAGTAACAATAAAATAGAATCCCGCTGTATATGCATCCTCTAACTGAGGGTGATATGGAGAAGATCTTATTCCACCATTAATTGTATAATTAGATGCTGTTAGAATATGTTCAAATAAGACTTGACTTGCTTTGCTTATCGTAAATATACAGGGTGTAAGGAAAACTATCATTAGCCTTTTAACCATGTACTGTACCCATCAAAGTGAGCAACTTTTACTATGGGAGGAAACAAAACTACCCATTTAAATACCCCACTTGACTTTGCATTAACTTCGAAGATCTTTACGAATCCTGAAACGCCATCTACGCTGCATGAGCTAAAAGAAGACGAACCGAGATAAAAGACTGCATGTAAAAAAGCCCTTTCATAGACCCCACTCTATGTTGCGAAGATAATTAGAAAACCACTAAAAGTGGTGAAAAAGGCCCTTAGTAAAGTAGTGGTTCTGGGATAACTTCTTGTTAGCTTATATTATGATAGATAATTTTACATATCTTTCATACGAAATGTGTCAAACGATCTGTCAAATAAGCTCACAATAACTTATCCAGAAGTGGTGAAACAGGCCCTTAGTTTTAAAAAATATTCCCTTTATCCAACATGTAAGTTTGTATTTACTGTCGCACAATAAAATGCACATTTCACGCGCTACAGCATTAAACTTAATTATGATATAGCGTGTGCATATTAAACGCACGTGTTACCCACACCACAGCCCTCGATCGCATAAAATTTTAATCGTTTCGCGTCCTCGGGCGGAATACGTGGGACGGGTAGTGCGCGAAGGTCAGCGGTTTTACTTGTTTTGCTGACCGTACACGGAGAAATTCCTGAGAGTTTTTGCAAGGGATTTCGAGATTATGTTTTGTGATGAATATTTATGATATCTATTTTTAGTATCTTTGTATCATTTTAGGCTTTTAGATTTTTTTTATTTCAACATTTCGATCGGTGTCTTGATATTGTAGGTACCTTACCTAGTTCTTTGATCAAGTTAGATTTTGCCTAAGAAACAGATATAATTCTGTTCCATTTTTAATGACAATGACGCAAATTTGTAGAGCATTTGGTAGTTACCTACGATTCGACGATTCGAGGATCACCTAAATGTTAACTTTTTCTGTTATGCAAACATTTTCATTTTCACCCATTTTCTATTTCAAAAGACAAACGATTTTTCATATTAAAATAATATCTAGGTACCTAGCTTTCTGACGTCGTCATTTTTTTGACTCTACCACCGCGTCGGAAGGTGTTCCGTTGTAGAGAAGATGTGGCTAGAAACTCTACAACACATTATCTTACCTACCTATAGGTACAATTACAAAATAAATACAATATACATTGTCAAGACCAGGCATTTTGGTCACTTTCTAGAATCGTATTAAATCCATCCATATTTATTCCATCTAAACTTATCTCTCACCGATCCCAGCTACCCAATCCGCCGCGTAGCCCCAGCAACGTCCTAGGCCGAGGTCCGTACCCCTCTGGGTGCCCCTAGGTCGGTTGCTTAAGTTCATTATTTTGGCTCGGTAGACCCTTCGTGGTCCCTCCAATAGTCCGCAGTAAAAATCAGTAACTGCTCCCTGAGCAACGCTGTATTAGTAATTTCAAAAAATATATATATTGAAACTTATCAAAGTGCCATTACTACCAAACTACCTCCGTGGTCTAATGGTTAAGAGCTTTTGGCTCTTAACACGGAGGTCGTGGGTTAGATTCCCGCGGGGGACTCCTACTGATATGTCACTTTGTGCGTTTTTCCCCAGTTGGTTAGGACATTGCAGGCAGAGTCATCTGATTGTCTGAAAAGAATGATGATTCCGTGCTTCGGATGGCACGTTACGCCGTTGGTCTCGGCTACTATTCTCTGGTTGTAGAAGTCGTTACATAAAACCACGTCAGAGGCCGTAAGGTGGTCTGAAAAACTCTGACACCAGGGCTTGCCCACACGATAAAAAGAAAGTGCCATTTCAAACGTATATCCAATTGGCCTATCAAAACGTGAAATATTTAAAATCCCGGCACGTATTTCTATTCATAGAATAAATCGCTACTTCACACCATAGCACCCTTCTTGAAAGCGCATATCATCACGGCACCTGTGCTGAGTAGCACTACACTAAAAAAGCACCCCCAAAGTGGGGGGTGGAAAGTAATTTAGGGTGATACATGGTATTGACGCAACCCCCGGCTCTTTCCCGTAATTACGGGAGGGTACCTTACCCCTCTTTAGAGCGCGTTTGAATGAACGCTGAAACCTTTCACCCTTGGTAACTTTACGATGAAAATTCTTATGTTTTTTTGGTTTGCAATTTTGTAGCTTTTAAAATACTGACGTCGTTTTATTACGAAATTTTCAATCATTGTCATTTCGACAATAATCTATTTTTAGGCATTTCCATGGTATGAATAATTAGTTATTGTTGTGTTTACCTACCTAGTTAATTACTTTAATAATGATAACTTACAGTATGTATGCAGGAAAATGGTGTTCTATGTTACGTTTGTGGCAAACCTGGAAAATGTACAGTCGGCAATAAAAGATGATAAAAACATTTTTTCTTAAAATAGTGGTGACAAAATGTTGATCAACTATCGGTGCCGACTGTACACCCTAAATCAGTGTGGCTCATGTTCCAACTTTTCTTACCTTCGTATCAACGTCGTGGAAAGACACAGCGAACCAGGGTTTTCCAGTCAAGCTGCGTCTGAACCCAGCTTCTCTTTCGACATGACCCTCGGGAGTGCCCATGTGTGCCCACAACACTACTTGAACAACCTTCAGCCTGGGATGCACTCTTTTATAAACCTCTTCTAAACGAACACCGAAATCGTCACTCGTATCGCTTATATTAGCGAAAGAGAAGTAAATACCACACACGGCGCCTTCCCCATCTTCGACACAATCTTCCAACGCTTGCAAAGTTGGTATATTTTCGAATTTGCCATTCTGTGTCCCAGTCGAATCACATTTCACCAGCACTTTACCGAAAAGTTTTTCGCGCCAATCCATTTTGGTATTCAAATTTAGAATGTTAATTTGAAATACACCGCTCACTGTACATGTGAGCACATAAAATTCCGATCGAACGGGCTTTGTTTATTTTTCTCCGTTTCGTTATTCAAATATTAAACTTGACAGTTGTTTAGCTGGTTTAATTTTTCACGTTTTTTTATCACATAAGAAAGGACTAGTAATCACTTAAATTTTTCAATCACAAGAATTCAAGATTCGAACAGGATGTTTAAAACTTAAAACTTATGTAAAGCGTTTACCAAGCGACTGCGCATAGAACATAAAAAAGGATTTTTTTGGTCAATGAATCATCATTAAAAATAACTTGTTAGGTATTTATCGAGCAAGATTCTAAGCTCGCAAAGTAAGTTTTTATTTTCGTTGCACGCGTACGCGTCTGGAGGGACGGAGCAACAACCGATCGCCCTCGTAAACAAAGGCAGACTGGAGGAGGGAAAATGAGGGAGCTCTCAGACATAGAGCAAATATTATTAGGCAAACAGAAAATATGGACGCTAGGGACGCTTCACTGCAGTCGCTAACAGATTTTATTCAATTTTATTTGGGTAACAAGATTAACAAACATTATTTTCAGGGTGGTTTTGTCCCTAATTTACCTTTGAACAGGGGTTGAAGTCTTAATTAAACTAAATAAATACGGCTTTACTCATTGAAAATGAAGTAGAAATTTCGTTTGTGAAAAATAGGTTTGGAATCTTAAAGTATTAGCGTAATTTGAGAACGTTAAAGCAATCAATGTCTCTCGGAGGTTTATTCTTTGTAGGTATAAAACTGTAGCAAAATTAAATAATGCCCATCAGATTCATATCTCACTTGGAGCGCATATTGCGAAAGGAAGGCTTGAATTAATTCGGCTCGCTGCCCGAAACAAGAGGACAAAGTAAAGGCAAAAAGTTTTGGAATTTTTTCTCTTCGTTCGCTATTCGCAGCTATTATTACGTTGTTTATCTTGCTTTGTGATACACTATAATTGCCAACAGTAAATTTACAGAGCTTTATTTTTTTAGTCCATATTTGATTTATTTTTTGTCCAGATTTAATGCCTAAATCGTATAAAATGTATTCGATTTAGGAATCATCTTCATTTATTTAAATAGTAATTGTTCACTTTATTACAACTCATACTTATACTGACTTAGAACTGAGTAGGTACATAATCTATTAAAATTTTATCACAATAGCCGTTTTAACGTGACTGACTAACAAAATATTCATTTATTCACTATTCTACATCTTGAACTCTACTACTACATATATATATATATCCATTCCAAGTTACATCGCAATCGATCCAGCCGTTTCAGGGCAACTACTGTACCCTCAAGAGATGTACTACTATTTTACATAGAAAAACTCACACTGATTGCCATAGGGGTGGGGAGATACCAGTGTTGGGCAAAATGTAATTAATTGTAAATTGTAATTGGTAATTGCAATTACTCGATTGGTTTGTTGGTTGATTGGTTGGTTTATTTTTTTGGATAAGATTAACTAGAAATGTAAGTATGCTTTTCGAATGTAAAGAATTATTGCATTAGCCATATTATATTATAATATCATAAATAATATGATAAAAATGGCTAAAAGTAATTGAATAATTGCAATTAAAAATTAATTTGTAATTAGTAATTAATTACTTTTTACCTAACACTGGCAGATATAACATTAATAATCCATTATCAATACACTAACTATTAATTTAATAGTGAAATGATCAAGCGACACATACTATCTAATAAAAACTACAAAATGTTTAAAACGAAAGCAATAAATCCTAGCTTTTCCTAACCATCCGCTTCGCTGAAATTTGAGAACAAAACCAAAGCGTTGCGGGGTGCGGTATGATTTATATGAGCGTTTTATGGGAAATCAATAGCTCCGCTCGTGCCTCTTTGTCTGCCTTTGTTAGACTGTCTAAATGTCTAATCTTTTTTCATCGTTTCATTTGTTGAACGAGCAAGGTTCCGATTATTTTTATATATTGTTTTGACAAATGTTATAAATGTAGATTTTTAGGGTTTTCACAGATTTGATCAGTAATCAAAGATAGACGAGGATATCGGGTATACCTATTGTTAAAATGACTGTACTTTATTTTCAAATGATACAAATAAGACCTACCTTCTTCGCATTCAGTATTTTTTTCTGATTATACAGGCTGTTAGGGTAAACAGTTGCATTATTTTAAGGGATGAGCCCATGATACTGAATAACTCTCCCAAAGAAACCTGTAAAATTCGCAAAAAAATCTTTCCAAAGGCACTAAATGGAATCAGTTGATCGAACATTTGTATGAAAAACAGTACCACATACTAGTATTTTAAAATTGAAACAAGAATTCAAATAAGTAAGTACCTAATTGACTTTTACAAACATAACAAGTTGAAAATACTACATAGTAAATTTACTTTAATTTGAAAATACTACATTTAAATACTATATAATTAATCTTTAAAATCATTTTTTCTACTCAATAATGGTTTTTATAAAGCAAAAGTTCTGATTTTCCAGAAAGAGTACTTATTAATTCGCATGAGATTTGTTTTGCCGACTGTACTCATCAATCGTGAACAAATAGGGAAATTTCTACCACATACATGACAACCCTGAAATAATTACCCACGGTCCGATTCTCACTATTACTTAACGCTCCTCGTATCTAAGCAAGTTTGTTTGAGCAATTTTGACACCTTTTCTTTAATTTTATTGAACTAAGACGCTGTTGCATTTATCAATACTTAGATTTCACTCATATAATACGAATTTTAAATTTCATTGGATAAGTAAAAAGCTAAAGACTTTCCGTTTGTAATAAAGTGCTCTTACTAAAGACTGAATCGGACCGTTTTCTGTTGCTCGCTGTCAACGTCAAAATTTGTTTTCGTATTCGGAGTTTCCATCCGGTGATTTCGTTTTTATTATTTTTATTTTATTTTTATATATATTATTCAGATTCAGAAGACATTAAAATGAACAAAATATACAAGCCTGGGGAGTGTATGAAGGTGTGTTCATTTTTGTTTTTAACTATCTTAATTTTAATAAGCGTTGAAATTTTCGCTTTCTACAGAAATAAGAAAATGAAACCACAACTACACGCTTGAAAAGACTATTGATAGGTTGTAACAATGCTTCTGTCCACCCCAGACCAGAATAAAATTAGTCTACAATTATTTAAAGAAAAAAATATTCAACTTTTGATTGAACCGATTGCTATGAAATAAAGCCGATTTTGTGAAAATAATTCAAATCGGTTCAGTAGTTTTTAGGTGATGCATATGCATGAACAAAAAAAAACAGATAAATGGGCAAACAGACAAAAATTCAAATAATGATCTCAATGCTTTCCATTACATATTCTATAGGTACACTCCCCCGAACTTACGCGAAGTTTAAAATTTTTTATTTGATTTAATATGACACAATTTAATTATATGTATAGATATAGAAGATGTACTAGTTTCGGTAGGTACAAAGGCAGAAGAAGAAAGAAGAAATACTTCTTTTGCTTCATTTACGTTCATTAGTCTAATGACACAGATTTTATAATTAATTATCTATAGCAACCAGTGGTGTTTAATTTGAAATTAAAACTCATAGCCGATAGAATCCCACTGCAGTGCAAAGGCCTCGCCTCTTACAAATAAGGGTGAGAGGGAGTGGACTCTACTCCACCACGCGGGCCCAGTACTTGCTGGTGGAGGCATGTTAGTGGTCAACTTGCTGTCAGAGAATTTTCAAGTCGCCTTAATAGGCCTCTGACCTGGCTTAACGAATAGTTACAACGCCATCTGACTTAACTATCCGAGACCAACTGCTTAACGTGCCTTCCGAAGTACGGAAACGCTCGAGATGAAATACCACTAAACGGTCACCCATCCAAAGACTGACCGGACCTTACGTGCTTAACTTCGGTGATTGTTTCTAATACCGAATCTCCACTACGCCAACGAGCTTGATTTGATTAGGTACGAGTTAATATAATTATGTTTGTAAATCTTTCAAACTACAGTACATGAACGTAGAAATCCACCCGAAATTACTGCAATCATGGTACTGCGCAGACGTGAACCGAGAAGTGACTGCAGCGGGCGCCCGTGTGGTCTCCGCTACGGACCTGTGTGATGAGGCCCTCGTCCTGTGGTCACGTAGTGTGCAGCCAGAGTTCACTGCTATGGATGGACAGGTATTTAAGCATAGCATAGCATAGCATATGCATATTTTTTATTAAATAGACTATGTATTATTGTATACATAACTTTAGCTTAAGAATTTATATTGTAATAGTTATTAAGTCGTGTTATGTTGTAGAGTTTCTGGCCGCATCTTCTCTACAGCGACAACACGTTCCAACGCGGTGGTAGCTTTAAAAAAGATTTGACGTTTGATAAGTGTGCTGTAAGCTCCTACTCGTATATTGAATAAATTATATTGACTTGACTTGACTTGACTTGACTATGCTAACGACTACATTCCCCTAGGGGGTAGTCAGATATATTCTGAAACCACAGAACATTCACGTTTCACTAGTACCGAAACTCTGTCCAGTGTGATGAGGAATGGACAGTGGGTACAAAATATATGGTTTCAATGCTAGGATTAATTTAAGATTTCGTAAGGAAATCTTTGAGGTACTGTAACTTTAAAACTATACATTTTAACGAAAATCTGTGACATTACAAGCATAGAGATTAGTTTCTAGATTGTTTCTGATAAATTTCATTGACTTTTATTGGTTGGTATTGAAAATATAACCAGACTTCGGTTATATATGAGCGCGCTTCAAATTAAATCCCCTTAAAAGAAGAATGCTCTGCATTTCCAGGCGCAGCTGACATCCCCTCGCGAGCGATGCGACCGCGCCCTCTACGTGCAGCTAGCAGACGATATCTCCTCACATGTTCACTCGCACACCCTGGCCTCACACCTGCAGCAAGTGAGACAGCTGGTCGGTTGTGACGTCACGCTCGCCGTCTGCGGCGCTAAGGAGTACTTCAAGTGAGTACCATCATCAGCTTCTAGCTGAAGACATCTCTTCTCAGTGCCGTGAGAGTTCTTACTTGCTACAGGACAGGCAATATGCCCAGGGCCCCAGGCCTGAAAGGGCCCCGAGGACCTTTTTGTATTACAACATAGAAAGATAAATTACTAGAAAAGGCATTGAAATAATAATGGGGGAACTTGCAAAGTTTTATATTTTTAGTGTATCATAAAGATTTAAGGCTTACATAAATATATATCAAAAACTAAACTATGCACAAATCATTTATTTTTTGCAAATCGAAAGTTGACTTTTCAAATTCTGCTCACTGCCATGAGACGTGACTTCACTCCTTTTCATGACGCGTGAAGCTCATCACAAATCATCCGCTATAATATACTGCCATACTCTTCTAACGGACGAAAGTTGATAATCGCTTCGTCAATGCGCTGAACTTATAATATGTAACTTATTCAAGAAATATTTCGAAAAAAATAAAAACTTTAGAATAAATCTTTCAGTAATGTTCTATCCATAACTATTATTATTGAAATATTAAGATAATTTCTCATTATAATTTTGGTGGCAAGTTCCCCATGGTCGCGAAAACGAGACAGGCTTATACGCTAATCGCATTGAGTGAGTAAGACAAAATCACTTTGGCCGCCATTAGTCAGGCAAATGTACGATTTTTCATACATTTGTGTCATATCTATATCCCTTTCCAGTATTCGCGGACAGTGAATCTATAAAATGCTCAGTCAGCGTATTACAAAGACAAACTTTTTTACATGCATCAAATATAGCTGTGTGAGCGCGCCCCGCCTATCCCTTCTGGTTTTCGAGTGTATTGAAACCTAGTCACTTTACAGTCTAATTTAATGCAGTAAAATGTACAGGCCGAGATTTTTACGGCTAATTTGCATCAACTTAATAATATTGTATTCCAAACCCCCCGGACTCATGAATCATACCTCCCCGCAACGCGCCACCGCTCTCCTCAACTACCTAATATGAAAATGATAGAAAAATCACCTAATAATGTTTTGCAGGTCCTCTAAGCGGAAGACTGTGAATAGTAACAGGAAGCTTATGACGGAAATTGAGTTAGAAATGGCTATAACAGGTTAGTATTACAGCTTTTAAAGGAAAATTATGGAAGAATGGAGATACAACTTTTTTACACAAAGTAAGGGAGTAAGTTTTTAGCCTTTAGGGTTCTTATCGTGAGGGCAGCACAGCCTGGTATCAGTGTTTTTTCAGACCGCCTTACGGCTTCTGACGTGGTTTTTATGTAACAACTACTACCACCAGAGATAGTAGCCGGGACCAACGGCTTAACGTGCCATCCGAAGCACGGAATGCACATCATCATCATTTTCATCTCTCGATGATCTCATAACTTTGCTACGTAATAACTCGATTGTAGAGCTCATGCTGGTTGATTTGTGTATGAAACAAAAGCTGGAGCGCATTAAGAGTGTTCTAAAAATATATACCAAGATATTGGCGAGCCAGCGAAATGAGGAAACTGGGGTTGCTTGATCCCTCACTTTATTAAATAGCCCTCATTTCAAGTTATTAAATAGATACAAGTCATTCATACCTCAAACGATGTATAATTTAATCCTCTACCATATATTGTATTAATACAACATTGATATAAGTATTAAGAAAAAACTGGATAAAGGTGTTACCAAGTCTCCCCTGTGTAGGGGAGACATGATCTTCTTGATTAAATATAACATTCTGACCACATTGATTTTTAAGAAAGTGGACACGTGAAACTAAACACAAGAAAATAATATAGGTATTCTAATTACTCTTATTGTAGATGTCTCTTGTTTTTTTTAAGTGATTCTTTTTAATTCTGGGGTGGGCTGGGTTCACCCAGCCTACTTGCTACGCCTATGAGATTGGTAGGTTACGGGTTCAAGTCCCGTAAAACAGCATAACGTGGATTAACCAATTTGGAAATTGTAACTGCTTTTATAGGCATAGTTTTGATAAAGGTAAAAAAGGATTAATGTAATATTTTATAAACATTTCAGATTTGCTAGTTAGTGCATCATGTGATGCAATCATAGTGAATACACCCAACGAGCTGGCTCTCCACATCATGCAGTTTACTAAAGCTATCGCTGAAGCACCTGTCAAGTTAGTTTACTGGTTACTTCAACATGTCTGCCCACACCGTGGGCATAGTGAAATCGAAAAAGTGGGCAAGCAAGTATCCAGCGAGTGGATAGGTGGGATGTGTCCTCATGCACACTTATGCACTTTTACCATGCGTACCTGAATGCTTTTGTAACTAATAAGTTGCTGTCACTTTCATACAAACGTGCTCGCACTGACAAGAAGAGGCTAGCACATGTATGCAGTATGTAGAGTGTGTGCTAGAGAGACAGGAATTTAGTTTGTGTGTCACGGATCCGTCCAAAGACAATAACAAAGTTATTGTGTTTTGAGTGTCAACATACGAGAGGTTAAGGGGTGATTGTACCCATGATACTGAAAAACTTTCCCCAAGAAACCTATAGGATATAAGCAAAAACAAATTTTGGACTTCCCATACTAAATGCAATCAGCCGATCAAATGTTTGTATGAAATTTCGTATAGGTTTCTTAAAGTAATGCAACTATTTACCCAGTATATTCCACGAGGGGATCATCATCATCATCATCGTCATCAGCCCATCATCGTCCACTGCTGAACATAGGCCTCTCCCAAGGCGCGCCACAAAACTCTCTCCTCGGCCTTCCTCATCCAATCGCTCCCCGCTACTTTTTTTAGGTCGTCTGTCCAGCGGGCAGCAGGGCGTCCCACACTACGCCTACCAGTTCGCGGTCTCCACTCTAGAACTCTGACACCCCACCGGTTGTCAGTTCTTCGGAAGATATGACCAGCCCATTGCCACTTCAGCTTGCTAATTTTCTGAGCTATGTCAATCACTTTAGTTCTCTGACGTATCACTTCATTTCTGATGTGATCTCTCAGAGAAACACCGAGAAACCACGAGGGGAAAGCCAGAGATATTCTGAAGCCTCAGAACATTCACTTTTCACTAGTACCGAAATTCTGTCCAGTGTGACGGGGAATTTTTAAACTATTGATTTATTACAGGAAGGCCAAACGTGAATGTGATGAACAAGCAGATTTTTACATGAGAGGCGACAATAAGAAGTGCGTGTCGATTGATAAAGATGGTAATTATAAAAATTTACAGGGTCATTCTTAATATGCTGACACTTTTTTAAGGGGATGATCAGACCGTCAAACTGAACAACTTTCACTATGGCACCAACATACAAATCGCAAACTTACTCAAGCCAAATGTATGGGACAGCTGTTTTTTTTCGCGATTTCGACGTTGTTGCCATAGACAAAGTTGTTCAGTTTGACGGTCTGATCATTCCCTTCAAAAAGTGTCAGCATATTAAGAAGGACCCTATTATATTATTCAGATATACTTATAA
The DNA here is from genome assembly GCA_963924505.1 of Agonopterix alstromeriana. Lineage (NCBI taxonomy): Eukaryota > Metazoa > Arthropoda > Insecta > Lepidoptera > Depressariidae > Agonopterix > Agonopterix alstromeriana. The sequence continues at coordinate 13,767,647 of OZ004681.1, forward strand.
AATTAAAGGTAAGCGCATATTAGGGTGGGCCGCATCGGGGCGGGCTAGTCCATAGAGCGATGCTAGTCGATACAGAAGAGAGCTAGCGACCGCATGTGGCGGCGGTTCGATTCCTGGCCTGTACCACTAAGTTCTACGGAATTTATGTACGGTTGTATTTATCATTATCACTAGCTCGGCGGTGAAGGAAAACATCGCGAGGAAACCTGCATACCCGAGAATGGGATAGAAATAGTTCGGATGTATGTGTAAATATGGGTGAGCTTCGGGCGAACACAATAGACGTCGTAATGCTCGCAGTGTTACAAATCGAAATCGGGAAAAGAAATCAGCTGTCCCATACATTTGGCTCGAGTAAGCTAGCAGTATTGTATGGAACAGAGAAAGTTTTTCAATTTGACGGTCTGATCATCCCCTTTAAAAAAGTGTAAGTATATTAAGAACCCTGTATACATGGTGTAACAAAACACCCTAGTAATACTCAAGGAGTGCTAGAGACCAAAAAACTGAACAACTTTTACTATGCATAGTGAAAGTTGTTGTTATTGTCTAAACCACCCCCTTAAGGGCCTATGTCGAAAAATAATTAAAGCGAAATGGGCGTGTGATAGCTTATATTACTGCCTGATGCGAGAGAAAGAGATGGGACGGCGCGAGCGCCTGAAACGACGCAAGCGTAAAACAAACTTTATTTAATTGATGATTGTACTATTTATGTAAGTTCATCTCTGCTCTAATCAAACTTTATAAAATATTAATCTCTTTTTTTTCTCTCGTCTCGTGTTTCTATTATTCACCTTTTAGCAGTTCCAAGAGTTTATCGATAAAGACGGAGGCTACTTTGGCTTATTTTTCTATCGAGAAAATGTCTCTTAATCGTGTTTTGGTTCTAATCAAAACTTAAATTATATGTTCAATTTACACATATCCGCAAATCATACTCCTACTGTTAGTACTTCATGATATATGATGCTTTGAAGAATCCTAATTTTTTCACATATCCTCTTAAGTATTACTAGGGTGTTTTGTTACACCGTGTATACTTACGGTTTATTTTATGAATGTGCTTGTTTTTTTTCAGGCAATGGTATGGGTAGACTGTGGCAGCAAATGATAGCTATTCTTCCAATGTCCAGCCTGGAGACCTCGAGGGCTCTTTGTGCACGATACAAATCACCACAAGCTTTAATTCAGGTTGGCAAAATACATTTAAGTAATTGAATGAATGTTAAACTTCCTTTACCAGTTTTAAATAAACAAATTAAAAAAAAAAAGTTGCTAGTAATAAGGGGGCGTCCATTAATTACGTGAGGTGTTTAGGGGGAGGAGGGGGTCGTGCGAAATCTCACCCAATCTCACGTGGGGGAGAGGGGCGGTCTCGGTAAATATCACGTAATTTTTTTTCAGCAAGGTACAAAGTAAAATTGAGAGAAAAGTTTAATTAAGTAAAACATATTTCTACACTGAAAATTTTAAATTTTAAATTTCAACGCAATCAAACACAGATTAACGCATTTACACTAAAAATACGTATTTTGAAAAATATCACGTGAGATTTGGAGGGGGCGGGGAGGGGGTCGAGCTAAATCTCACGAAATCTCACCAAGTGGGGAGAGGAGGTCGAAAAATAACAAAAATCACCTCACGTCATTAATGGACGCCCCCTAAGAAAATGTTGGCTAAAGTTAGTATTATAATAAAATTTTAAATACGTAATCTTATTTCGTATTTTTGTTTCAGGCTCTTCAATCGTCGAATAGTGTGACTGAAATAGCAGATATAGGAGTGGCTCGAGCAGCAGTTCCAGGAGCTAAAGAACGACGCGTCGGACCAGAATTCGCAAGAAAACTTAGTACGTTGTTCACTGCAGAAGACGGAAATGTTTTATTAGACTGATTCGAATTAATTTATGATATTGTAATCTTTTTTTGTAATACATTAGTTTGAATAAAAAGTGTTTTAATTTTAAACGTTTTTTTGGAAAGAATGAATGAATGAAATATACTTTTATTTACACCAAAAACACAGGATACAGCATAAGAATTTATTTTAAATTATGGCAATACCCTACCTTAATTCGAATGTCACTACAAATTTATAAACAACATTATTGAGGAGTTTTTGGTGGGAATTTGTCAGCTACGTTTGGAATCCTCATATTTCTTCGAATTTTTATTGTTTATAGTGAGTTTTGGTTCGTAAAATTGGTGTTGTTTTGCGTAACAAAGTGTCGTGCAAGTGAACAATATACAGTTCTATGAAATATGATGGTGTATGGGTCGTAAACAGGAAAAGTGTTCCGTCATTTGTAGCGCGGCAAAGCGATCGGTTCACCTCTTTCCTGTGGACTTCTCTCCGTTTCCTTCGTCTTTCGGGTGTCTCTAAAAATCCAAAGAAGCGTCAAAACGTCGAACACCCACGTTTTAATTGATATAAATAAGAGAATTTTATTAAAGACATCGGCTGTATGGGATATGTAACCCTTTGCCTTGAATTGAACAAAACAAAAAAAAACACTATCGAAAAACTGTAATATAAATATGTACGCATAAATAATTGGAAAATTAAAAAGATACAAGTGGCATAAAAAGACTAGAATCCAGTGCCGTAAAAAATACTGAAAAAAACATCGAATGTCAATGTCATTAACATGTCAACATGAACATAACCTCACAATTTACATAACAATCACGGAAACTTTATAAACTCCGAATATTTCCTTATAACATTATTGAATAAGCGAAAATATGACGGTGTATTTATCAAGAATTGTATTAAACTCATTTCGGAGTACATCAACCAAGTTGTTTTCCACGAATTCGTTAACAGAATTCTTATCAGCAAGACAACGGTTTTTATCGCATAATAATGATTTATTTTCCATCGCACGGCAACTGAAAGTGAAAAGCTACACAACAGATAGTATTCAACCAGCCCTACCGTTAGAAAATACGAGTATTCCTATGAAAAAGAAGACTATATACAAAAAGCCGGACCCACACGATTTGACGAAGAAAGAAGGCCATTACTTGACTCTGGCGTTTGCTACGGCCAATTCTTACGACCTGAAGGGCATTAAAGAGGCGCTGGTAGAACAGAAGTTGTATACTCCTGGAACGTAAGATTTTTATTTGAATTTTGTACAAATATGATGCAATAATGAGTATGAATAAGGTTGTTGGGAGAAAAATGGGGAACTTGCGCTTAAATTATAATGAGAAATTATCTTAATAATTCAATAATAATAGTTGTGAATAGAACATTACTGGAAGATTTATTCTAAAGTTTTTATTTTTACGAAATATTTCAATCATATGTTACGTGAGGAATATTAAGTGAGGAAGCGATTAGCAACTTGCGTGCGTCAGAAAAGTACGGCAGCATATTATAGCGGATGATTTGTGATGAGCTTCACGCGTCATGAAAAGGAGTGACGTAACGTCATACAAATTATCTCTGCGTGCGTGTATACCGACATGGTGTATCACCCAAGAGTTCGCTGATAATTTATTTGATGCTTTCGTAGATTTGTCTGTCAATCTTGACATATAACTTCTCAAAGCAAAATATATTAAAAAACATCACATTCATTGCTAGGCCGCATCAGATCTGTGCTATTAAGGTACAAATAACATCTAAGATTGTATAGACAAAATCACTTTTTAGCGCTAAGACCGCCTTGTTTTGTGTCCTCTGTATTTCTTTACGGTATATTTTGCTGAGTAGGTAATATGTTTCGATTGATTGATTGAAAATGAGCTGATTGTTAAAGGTTTTGGTTACTTTTTCATGAACCTTTAGAGTCAACTATCTCAGCTCCGATGCAAGCTAGTAACCAAAGACAGTTTCATCAGTTCAGTGGCAACCAAAGGGCTCTGACTGAGAAAAGGCATTAATTTTAAGGATTCGTCCTAGTTTTCTTACTATTTCCCTATCTTTACTGTGCCTCTGCCTTGCAGTGGGATCTTACAGGCTATAATAAATGTTTATATAACTTTGCAGCTTGAACGCACATGAAGTAGGTGACGTAGTAGTAGCAAACGCAGTGTACAGCGTGGGAGATGAGCCGAGAGAGATACTATTCTTCAGAGAGGGCGCTGTGGTCTTCTGGAACTGCACGGAGCTCGAGGCCAGCAATGTCCTGGATTTTGTTAAACCGTTTGTATTTTTATCAGTTTGTATTCGATTAGAGCAATAACATTCTACCATAAGCATATGCTCACGACTATATTCCCCAAGGGGGTAGTCAGATATATTCTGAAACCTTAGAACATCCATGTTTCACCAGTAGTACCGAAACTCTGTCCAGTGTGACGGGGGGTGAGCCCGTCGCCACTTGCAATGGACAGTGGGTACAATACATGCCTCGAAATTGAAGCATGCAGGTTTCCTCACGATGTTTTCCTTCACCGAGCCTTCAGTGGTGTTACAAATCGCACATAAATTCCGAAAAACTCATTGGTACGAGTCGGCCTGGACGGGGATTGAACCATCGCCTCCTGCATGGCAGGCAAGGTTACTCGCCACTGGACCTCCACGACATGTACACAAGGACACATGCATTCTATACACAAGGACAAAAAATATATCTCGAAAACCGTGGCACTTTTACTGGACATAAAAGTCCATTTACTGAACGGGTTTGAGGTCTTCTATCAGCAGTTACCGGGTTATCCATTACTTACTGGACACCTCGTATATATTCTATATCGTTGTCAAGTCATCATAATACAAGCCCATTCTAGATTCTGGTACTTTAACTGTGACTAGATAATTTGTTTGACAATGTCCAAGATATTTATTATTTATTTGTACCTGTTTCAGATTCGAACAGGAAAGCTACCCAAAAGATGTTGTCGAGAAGGAGAGGGAAATCATGTCCTATGTCTATCAACCTAATTCGTAAGTTTTGTGATAGACTATAGTTCTGTAACAGATAACGAATTATCCAAACGAAAAACTAGCCTCACCTTTTGTTATGTTTTTATTTCAGGAAAAAGTGTCACCTTCTGGAATCATGTTTCGTGCTGGTTCCTAACAGAGATAATTCTTTAGAGAGATATACTTTCAGGTAAATAATATTTGGTTTCTACTTTTTTTTAAATATGGTATGATTGAACATCACTACATTTACCAATTACACGATTTTAAATAAATAACTACTTGTAGCAAAATCGAATTTAGATTTTTTTATTCCAAATAATATTACACGCGCGCTGCGTTTCGCAGTTCGCTTTGGGACGCCGCGTGGGAAGGTGTTCCCTTGTAGAGAACATGCGGCCAAAAAATCTACAACACACATCTTTTAAACAAAACCAAATATACAAATTACAATTACAAAATTGAATTACACAGTGAAACATTGTCAAGACATCATCAGATAGCTTTTTGTTGTCATGTAATACGCCTAAAATGTAATTCGTAGTCACGCCATGGTGCAGTCAGCGCGGCTGGGTGCGTGGGAGGCGCGGCTCGAGTCGTTGGCCTCCTCCGTGCGGTACCACTCCGCTCTGATGGAGCGGGAGGGCGCTTCCAATGTTGACAAGAAAGAGGTACTAGTCAAGGCTCATTTAGCAGCCACGCCATGGTGCAATCGGCGCGGCTGGGCTCGTGGGAGTTGCTGTCATCTTCCGTGAGGTACCACTCCGCCCTGATTGAAGGCTAGGGCGCTTCCAATGTTGACAAGAAAGAGGTACTAGTCAGGGCTCCTGTAGCAGTCACGCCATGGTGCAGTCGGCGCGGCTAGCGCGTGGGAGTCGCTGTCATCCTCCGTGAGGTACCACTCCGCTCTGATGGAGCGGGAGGGCGCTTCCAATGTTGACAAGAAAGAGGTACTAGTCGAGGGTCTGTAAGCCAGGCATGACAATAGCACAGAATAAATACTAGTACTATCCATACAAAAAAAACAGACTTAAATAGATAGCGACTCTCTGTACGGCAATAAGGTGCAAAGTTATTCGCACCAGTCCTATCGTACAATTCGCGAATAACCTACCAACCGCTGCGCTTGCAAACAAAAATGAACCGAGTCATTAGACATGAAAGCTTCCTTTACATAGTCTCAAAGTCAAAAGTCAAAGTCAAAGTCAAAGTCAATATAATTTATTCAATATAGGAGCTTACAGCACACTTATCAAACGTCAAATCTTTTTTAAAGCTACCACCGCGTCGGAACGTGTTGTCGCTGTAGAGAAGATGCGGCCAGAAACTCTACAACATAACACGACTTAATAACTATTACAATATACATTCTTAAGCTAAAGTTATGTATACAATAATACATAGTCTATTTAATAAAATAATTGATACTATACAGTAAAGTAAATAAACTATAAGCTAGTGACCTCAGACCCAAGCATTTTGATCATTTAAATAATCATCCAGTTTATAATATGATTTTTTACAGAGGACTTTTTTGATTTGAGTTTTAAACATGTTTTCGGAAAGATTCAAAATGGTCTCGGGGATTTTATTATAACAACGTATACAGTGACCCATGAAAGACGTGTTGACCCTACTAAGCCGAAAGTGTGGAGATATCAGTTTATTTTTGTTTCGAGTGTTGTAATTATGGACATCACAATTTTTTGGAAATAACGACGAGTCGACTTTTTTAATTCTTTCTCGTGCAGGCAGCGTGACATCGCTAGGGTTTTCAAGTCTCGCATTGACTACTCACAAAATGGCGGAAAGTCTAATGAGATTTGACCAAGAAGTTTACACGGTATACCTAACCTATTGCTTTTCACCCCTCGTTGGGATCGGTTGTCAAGCATACCTGAGCTGTGGAGTGAGACAGGCCTAACAATAGTGACAAAAGCTTTAATTTGTTGTTTATGAACAGGTCGTCCGCAAGTTGGGTGAGCTATTTTCACTTCGACACCGGCTGAACGTTGAGTCGGACCTTCTGGACACCCCCGACTTCTACTGGGAAGAGGAGCGGCTGGAGAAGCTGTACTCCAATACAGTGGCTTACTTCACTATACCCAGGCGGACGAGGGTACGTGGGTACAGTTATTAATATCTGGCCGCATGATGTACTGCGCCCGCGGCGTGGCGTCTCGATAAACGTTATATCGCGCTGATAACTCGTTCGTTCGCGCGCAAAAAGTAAGAGAGCTAGGGTGCGATAGCGCTTTATCGCGCCGCCATGTCGCGGGTGCTGTTTAGAATAGCATCGACTCAGACTGGTGTCGTAAGGGGTGAAACATACACAAGAGTCACAGGGCGATGGTACGGGATGGGTACGGGACGGGCGCGGCGCGGGCATCGTGCCGCCTGGTGCCGCTTCAAAAGTTTTTCATACGAAATGTATGAAAGCAGTGCGTCGTGAATTATACTCAAGTGGTCTGTCTGGATGTTTAGACCATCAAAATGAACAACTTTCACTATGGGACCAACATCAAAATAGCGAAAAGTAAATCAGCTGTCCCACTCGTGTCGTCACATTTAACTCGAGTAGATTTGGAGTTTAGTATGGACAGCGAATTTTGTTTCGCGTTGCCTGAGGTAGGCTCCATAGTGAAAGTTGTTCAGTTCGATGGTCTGAGTTCACCGTTTCAGTATTTGCTAGGCTGTCACTTACATCCTGTATAAAGGGTAACGGTTAGGGCGCCGGAAATATGTGGATATTGGAGAGGGGTATATGTTTGTTCCTTTGGGAGTTGAGACCCTGGGACCATGGGGACCCGATGCAATGCACGCCTTATAGAGACCACTAGTGAGCGCATAAGATTAATGATTCAAAGGGGGAATGCTGCCAGCGTTCTTGGAACCGTCCCTCGGGGAGAGGCTTTGGAGGAGGTTTATAGGTTGCAGGTCCCCCCCCTTTTTATGTTTATATAGGATTTTACGAAGCTTGTTGCAGATATACGGGATGCATTTATTGACGAAACGAGCTGTGGATTAGAGTGGTATATTTTCTTTGACGAAGCCTGTTGTGGATACGCCTTATAAAGGGTGAAATTGATATCATTAGCATCCTTTTAAATTAAATGTCTACCCATCAAACTGAACAACTTTTACTATGGGAGCAAATCGATGTTGGCTATATAGTGAAAGTTGTTCAGTTTGATGGTCTGAAGGGGGTGCCCCCTTAAGTATTACTAAGGTGTTTTGTTACCCTGTATAAGTGTAAAAAGACGAAAATTTATCGAAACGGGAATAAATTCCACCTATCCCCCCTGGATACGTGCTTTATTCATTCTGTGACGCAGGTTCTGAACGAGCGTCTATCGCACTGCGTGGAGCTCCTTGAGCTGCTCTCCTCCTGGGCGGCAGACCGGCACCACGTCAGGCTGGAGTGGATGGTCATCGCACTCATCCTCGCTGAGGTCTGCTTCGAGCTGCTGCACTTCTTTGAGAGGTATCTTGCCAAGGACAGCTAGGGAACGGTTAGGTTAGGTGATAAGGAGTATTTGATCAAGTTTTTTGAGTTGGAGCATTTGTTTTTGGACGCTACAAGGGGGGAGTTGATATTTTAGGACTTTAAAGGTAAGCGCATATTAGAGCGGGTCGCATCGCAACTTATTTGACGGGATTTTTAGTTTGACTTAATAATGGCAGCCGTTGTAAAGGTGGACGCATATCTATCCGCGGCGAAGGAGCCGAATGAGGCGAACGAAACGAGTTTAGTTTTAATTCTTCTGACGATTCGCCGCGGATAAGTGTGCGAGGTGTCTTAGAATTTCATTTAAAAATTCTAAAATTCGATTCTTTTGGCTCGTTCGCCGCGGATAAATATGCGTCCATCTTAAAAAGTACCGCTTGGTATGAATGTTTCGATCGCCAATGTCAAATCCATACATTCTATCATTTCTACTGGCGTCTACACCAATAGAAATGTTACTTTGTCTAGGGGCCCGAAAGTATGATTTTTGAAAGTAAAATCAGCGGTAGAAAGATGAATATCGTAATTTTGACATTTTCAACTGCTGAGTTCAACATATGAGTTTCAAAAATCACACTCCTGTATAATAACATCAAGGAAATATGGTCGTGATTATTTGTTTGTTGGTTGGTAAATCTAGTGATATTTACTGTTATGACAATATAAAGATAAATAGTATAAAATAGTATCAGAGAAGATACCATTGTAAATATTTAATTTAATCTACACTAATATTATAAAGAGGAAAGATTTGTACCTATTTTTGTATGTTTGTATGTTTGTAATGAATAGGCTCAAAAAGTACTGGGCCGATTTAAAAAATTCTTTCACCAATAGAATGCTACATTCTTCCAATTTGACATAGGCTACATTACATTTTGAAAAAAATTAGGGATCCTTGGTAAAATAGACAATTGTCTACCCCGTGCGAAGCCGGGACGGGCTGCTAGTATTTAATAAATCTATGGTAATCAGTAACCAAAAATTAGTTTAGAAATAAATAAATTAGAAGTTATTGTATTTATTTATCATATTATAAATATATTTATATTATATTATAAGATAATGTAACATTTAACATTCGCTACAATTATACCCTCTCTTGGCTGTTGTATATTGAAGTAAAAAATAAACGTAGGAAAAGAAAATGTGTAAATTAATGTAATCCATAAGGCGCGGTTTATACAGAAGAGACGTGTGGCGGTGGCGGATAGTTAAAGTAATACAATTATAAACCTTATAGTACGTAGCATAGCGTCGTTAGGAGAATTACGTCCGCGCCTCCAGGCGACGTCACCTAAAGGCGCGGGCGCGATTCTCCTTTACGACAAAAACGACGCTATGCTACGTACTATAATGTTTATATTGTGTTACTTAGATTATCCGCCATCGCCACACGTCTCTTCTGTATAAACCGTGGCTAACACGTAGCTGGCCTTTTGATAGAAGTGTATTTAGCTTGCTAATTTAAAATTCCACAAGCGGGCTTTTAAAATGAAAGGGTTATCATTACAACTTTTAAATCAGTTAACTAAATAAAAATATTTTACTTTTGGTTTTGTTGTCTCTTTCACACTTCTGTTTGTGCCATAAAATATAGCCTTCTCGTTTGCACTTAGTATTCTAGTACAGTAATTTCAAGGACTATTTTATCGTTGCGTATATAGAACGTGTTAATGAATAAGCGCAAAACCTCATACGCCCCCAACTGATTTATAACAAAATAATTAGATTGAAACAATAATTTCATTATTTTGATAGTTAAAATTTAAAGTTATTCGCATTTTAGGTTTTCAGGCAAAAATGATTTGTTATCATTTCAGCAATGAATGAAACCGCTAGCGTGCTCGTGGAGACATTTTAACAATCTTGTTTTGGTAGTAAGTAGGGTGAGAGTGCCCGAGCTATGGGTTGAGATGGAATTCAGTAAATTTTAAATCTTACAAACAAATTATTAAATATTTTGAAAAAAAAAATACCTTTGTTGAAACCATAATAATTCTATTCTGCTCTGAATTCTAAACAAACTACTTTCTAGTTTTGCGTTAATTCATTAACACGTTGTATACGTAAAATCTTGTATTTAGTTATTAATTAAATAAGTTTCATTTAGTTCTATTATCTTGTTATATCTATTTAGTTTAGTTATCTTGTTGTTAGTTACTTTATTAGTTTTGTACTTCGTAAAATAAATGTTATCTGACATAATATTACTACAGTTTTTTATTATAGTTTTACCGTTATACAGGTGCAAAACCTGAAAACCTGTTGAATTGACAACATTACATTTTTTTAACCACCTGTTTTTAATAAAAAATATAAAAATAGGTTAAAAAATAAGAGATACGTATTTTTCCGATTTTATTTTTGACCGATATTTCTAATTTTTAATATACTTTTAAATTTTCTGAAAAACCTAGGATTTATGGCTAAGATACCTTGGCCGCACTAACATTAAAAATAAAAACTGTCAAATACAATAGAAAAGCCAAGCAGGCAAAGGAATAAAATCTCATTCAACCTCTATTATATTTTTTAAAGTATTTTTCAAATAACTCGAGAAATAATGGGTAGAAAAGGTAAAATCTGATAATTTTGATATAAGCTTTGAATCACATAATCTCCAAATGGTTTTCTTATTTTGGTACCTTTATTAAAGTGAAATGTTGTCAATTGTGAGGAAACAAATTATCGAGCATCTTTTGAAAAATAAAATAATTAATATTTGCAATTTGTTAAAAATTTACCTGAAGATGGCGCCACTTCTCAGCCGATGGATGTCCACTGCTGGACATAGACCTCTTCTTTGGCGTGGCTTCCTCTTACTTACACAGAAACGAGACGTGTTTATATAATTTTGCATGCGTTAGAAGAGTACAACCTCGCCTTTAAGAGAAGTTTATTCCGAATGCGTAAAAGCGCGCTGCATACGAACGAAGTCTGGTGATATTTTCAATACTAACCAATTCAAGTCAATGAAATATTTCAGAAACAATCTAGAAACTAATCTCTATGCTTGTATGAAGTCAGATTTGTGTTAAAATATATAGTTTTAGTGCTAGGATTAATTTAAGATTTGTATTGAGGTACTGTAACTTTAAAACTATACATTCCATACAAGCATAGAGATTCGTTCCAAGATTGCTTCTGAAAAATTTCATTGACTTTAATTGGTTAATATTGAAAATATCACCCGGCTTCGTTTGTATGGAGCGCGCTCCGAATTATATTCCCTTAAGATATCTTATAGCCGCCGTGTGTGGTCATCTCAATGATCGCCCATTACCCGACTGCAGTTAACTCGAAGGGTAATGTTTTAGTTGTTCAAACTAATAAAATATTTCTACACAGGACCTTCTTTGGAGGCAATCGGTACGGTGGTTTCTTCAGTCGTCGTGTCCCGTACGCCGAGAACCTCGAAGAGAACATGCGTAGAGACTGGGCGATGGATAAACCGGATTTAGATTAATGTACTATTCTGTTGTCGGACACAAACCGCACGAAGTGGAATTCAATTCAATTATACTTTATTGCACAACAAAACAGAACATACATTTGAATACAGATAAAGAATTAAAAGTAGGTACAAATAAGGCGGTCTTAACGCTAAAAAGCGATTTCTACCAGACAACCTTAGGGTAGAGGAATTAACAAACGAAAAAATAGGTAGGCGGTGTAGCTCAAAATAAAGAAATGACAATGAGGGTATAAATATACTCACAAATAAAATAAAATAATCTATAATAAATACATCTATATATATAAAAGAAAGTCGTGTTTGTTACAACACTTATAACTCGAGAACGGCTGGACCGATTGCCATGGTTTTTGATTTGTTGGATTTGTTTCCGTCCCGAATAGCAGAATACATCTTAAAAAGGGTAGGTAGGTAGGTAGGTAGTTGTAGGGTAGGTGTAGGGTAGTTGTAGGTGTAGGGTAGGTGTAGGGTAGGTGTAGGGTAGTTGTAGGGTAGGTGTAGGGTAGTTGTAGGTGTAGGGTAGGTGTAGGGTAGGTGTAGGGTAGGTGTAGGGTAGTTGTAGGGTAGGTGTAGGGTAGTTGTAGGGTAGGTGTAGGGTAGGTGTAGGGTAGTTGTAGGGTAGGTGTAGGGTAGTTGTAGGTGTAGGGTAGGTGTAGGGTAGGTGTAGGGTAGTTGTAGGGTAGGTGTAGGGTAGGGAAAATGGCAGAACAACGTCTGCCGGGTCAGCTAGTACATACATACATATCTTTTGAACTATATACAAACATATTTGACTACTACATACAACATGGAAGCAACTGTAAGAGGAGAAAACGAAATAAAAGTGAAGTTGAAAAGAAATCAGAGGTCAAGGAAATGATCTTTGAGTTTCGACTTAAAAACACTCAAGGATGATATTCCCTAGCCTATTAGGAAAAGTTCCTTATAGGCTAGGGAATATCTTTTGCCTGGACACAGGTACTTCAAACAACGTCTTAGATTCGATATGATGACGTTCGTACATGCGTACTTTGGAAATTGTGCATGACATATGTGTAGGGTTGACTTACCACGCATCGTATGAACATCATTATACATTTCGCTACTTTTAATAGTTCATTCTATTATTTAAAATAGTATTTAAGCTAAAAAATCACAAGAAATGTGAATTTAGCGTTATTTTCCAACGTTTATTTTTACAGAGAGAGAGATTTTTATAGGTACTCTACTCCCATTGCGGGTTGGTGGAAGCAAAGTTTTAAATCAACCTGCAAATCGTAGTTATTTTAAAACTACTCCGTAGCGGCCGTTACGGAACTGACTTGGATTAACGACACATCGAGCAACTAACACGATTAATTGGGAGCAACTCTAATGAAAGTCAATAAAACCGTCACCCATCCCAATATATACCCCACTTTACGCCTGATATACGTTATTACAGCTTCTAACCAACTGTTACATTGCTTTTATAATTTTACAGGCGTTCATACGATTTGGGCAAGACAGGGATGTTGTATAAGAGCTAGGGCAAGAGCCAAATCCAATCTATAATAGTCGTAGGTGAAATCTTTGAGGCATTTTAACTTTAAAACTATACATTTTAACGAAAATCTGACAAGATACAAGCACAGAGATTTGTTTCTAGATTGGTTCTGCAAAATTTCATTGACTTTAATTGGTTAGTATTGTAAATATACCCAGACTTCGTTTGTATGGAGCGCGCCAACGGTAATATCTCCTTAAAAAGATAGTGGGGAGCGACTGGATGTGGAAGGCCAAGGATAGAGTTTTGGCGCGCCTTGAGAGAGACATATGTTCAGCAGCGGACGATGATGATGATGATGATGAACCTAAGTACAATTACAAATAGTGTTTCTGTGCGAAAGGCTAACCATAATCGATTGCAACTTGATACCCTGGATCATTACATCATGAAACATTTAATGTGCTCAATGTGACCCTTGCTTCAACTATACAAGGTGTTACAAAAGCATTTAAGGGGGTGGTTTAGACCATCAAACTGAAAAACTTTCACTATGGCACCAACATCGAAATCGCGAAAAAAAAATCTGATGTTCCATACTAAACTACAAATCTACTCGAGCTAAGTGTATGGGACAGGTGATTTTTATTTTCGCGATTTCGATGTTGGTCCGATAGTGAAAGTTGTTCAGTTTGATGGTCTAATTTAATCCCCTTAAAAGTTTAAACTTTTATTTTTACTTTTGTAACACCCAGTATACAAGCTTTAAAAGAAAGATAGTTGTTGTAGCAAAGGTTCTGACCACCCAGAATGGGCACACCTAGCATTGTCAGTCTACCAATAAACGCCGCGGTATCTAATCAAAACAAACAGAACAATAGAAGCTCGCTAGATATCATATCGATACCAATTTATGTAGGAACCTAAGAGGAAGGATCTCCATAGAGTCCGCATAAATTTACGATTGTAGTTGGTCTCTTTTGTCTTATGACATACCTTTAATAGTAGAAGGAGATGGAACTATAGATATTTGTTTATGCGGCAGTCCACTTTTTTTTGAGCTAGTGTGTGTGAAAAGTGACCGTAAACATAAGGCTATATGTCACTTGGTGCCTTTTGTCCATACTACTTGACACCACACACTCAAACCTAAACGTCAAAAAAAAATGGACACTTTACAATTGGTATGGCTCACTCTAGTCTTAAAGAGAGATCCTTCCTCTTAGGTAGGAACATAACATAAAACAATGTACTGTCGATAAGTTCTATGACAAAAGCTGTCGTGCAGTAAATGTTAGCACGGACCACTTATAGACTAAGAGCTGGCAGCGAATGCGAGGGCGAGAACTGTAGGCCCTCGAGTTCTCGCCCTCGCTAGAGTGTAGGGGAACCATTTCTTCAAAAATACCTACTAAATACGCTTGCAGGTGCATAAGTTGTTCTGATTCTAAACTGGAGCTAAAATACGTTTAGAACCCAAACAACAACGACACAAACATACGTAGTAGGTAGGTTAACTTCCATGACCGAATCCCGTTTCGAACCCAAGATCTCTGCAACGTTGAGTGGAGCCGCGCACCTGCATAAGGCGCTGTACAGCAGAGGTTTCGGTCAGGCTATATACTAACAATCTGCAGGGTGTTAGGGTAAACAGTTGCATTACTTTAAGGGGTGATTGTACCCATGCAAAAAAAATTTCTACTATTCTTACAAACGTTCGATCAGCTGATTGCATTTAGTATGGAAAGTTAAAAAATTTTTTTTCGAATTTCCTATAGGTTTCTTAGGGAAAGTTTACAGTATTATGGGTACAATTACCCCTTAAAGTAATGCAACTGTTTACCCTAACACCCTGTATACTTATCAAACAGTTTCGTGACTGACTGACTGATAAACAAGGCACAGCCCAAAACGCTGAAGATAGAAACATGAAATTTGGAACATAAATTCTATAGAGGATAGACGGGTGTTGCACTAAGAAAGGATTTTGCGAAAATCAAATTCCTATTAATCTATTAATCCCTAAAGTGGTTTATCAAACTCCATGCGAACGAAGTCGCGGGACAAAGCTCGTAAAAACATATAGGGTCCTTCTTAATATGCTGACACTTTTTTAAGGGGATGATCAGACCGTCAAACTGGACAACTTTCTCTATGGCACCAACACCAAAATAGCGAAAAAAAAACAGCTGTCACATTTGGCTTAAATTGGTTCGCAGTTTTGGATGTTGTTGTTCCCATAGAGAAAGTTGTTCAGTTTGATGGTCTGATCATCCCCTTAAAAAAGTGTCATTAAGAAGGACCCTTTATAACGTCGCTGGCTCCTAGACTACCGTAGGTAGACCAACCACACTACCATTGTCACGTGAATGCTTTTATCGTGTCGTGTCGCGTTGTGTCGTGTCGCCGGACATGTCGTGCGACTACCGACGAGCTCTGAATGCACAATGGTGTCCAGTCTGCTGATTTGACATTTCATTACTTCGGTTATAGGAAATGATGAGGTAGGTACTTATTCTTGTCCAGTATAGGTTGTACACTGATTTGTGGTTAGGTTATTGCAAGCAAGGGTCGTTATTGTAACACAGAGTAGTCTAGGAAAAACAAGGTTTGAGATTGCATTAAAGACACTTTAGTAAATTGTGTTTGAACTAATATTACTATTCGTTTATAAAACTTTTGTCGAGATTTCGTGGTTATACAGGCTCAGGAACCTGAGAAATACCTTAAAATCGATATAAATGTACGAAGGGCGAGCTTATTTCTAAAGATATTTCTTGCAGCATACCAGCAAAAGAGACAGTTAATTATCACAAGGCAAATTTAATGTGTACAAACAAACAGTAAATAATTTAGTTTTGAGGTTATAATTTTTGAAGACTTACATAATATTAAATATCTACTTAAATTTACGATATTAACCGGGGATTATTATTGTAATAAGTAAAACGTATTAAACGAAGCCATCCTGTACAAAATCACCAGTTCTCCATTTTTTGTTCATACCTATATTTCATGTTTTGTAAATGTCTTAATTATTCAATAATACACAATAAAAAATCGGGGATTATTGAAAATTTATGTCTTTCAGGTATGTATCTACTATATTCCAAAAGAATCACCTAAAGTGCAATTAATGCAACCTACTCCATACAAAAATCCGTAGATTTCCCCGACTAGAGACCAGCGCTGGTCCTTTGTGTTCGCCCCAAGCTCACCCATATTTTACGCATAGCTCCGAACTCATAGTATTTTCTTTTTTCATTCTCGGGTATGCAGGTCACGATTTTTTCATTCACCGCCGAGCTAGTAAATGATGAATACAACCGTACATAAACTCCGAAGAAATTAGTGGTACAGGCCAGGATTCGAACCGCTGTCTCATGATGAAGGCGCTAGCTCTCTTCCGTATGGGCTATCATCGCTCCTTGTAAAATTTATTCGACTTATACTTTATCTATACTTCATTCCAAATAAGGACGACGAGATTTTCCGATTCCTATTTAGCTTTCTGGCCAATTCTGATTACCAAATGTAATTAATTTATTGGATACATATATTATCCGACATATCTTGGACGTTACTAAAGCTGTTCTAAGAATAAGTGAGAGGAAGTGTTTCAAATCTCTGTTAATACTACATTCTCATTTTAATCGAGTCAGTAACTTTTGCAGTTTTATATGGAACAGCTGATTTTTTTTCGCGATTTCGAAGTTGTAAATAGTAAAAGTAGTTCACTTCGATAGGCTGAAGCATCCCCTTAAGTAATTATTACTACGGTGTTTTGTTACACCCTGTATATTTCAAGACGTCAAAGCTATAGGCAATAACAAAAGCTGTTCAATAAGCTAAATCAAGCGTGTGTCTCAAACTCGTAACCTTAATAAAATATTTAACCCTCCAGTGACGCCGGCATCAAAGGTCACATTGACCTAATCTATTCCACTCCAATAAATTTTCACACAGATTTTTTCGTGGTTATGATGTTAGATTAAAATGTTATCCTGTTGGAACAGGGCGTTTGGGCGACGATGTGTTTTTAATTTAGTCGGGTGAACAATGTTAGGGTATCGAGTTTAGTACGAATTTGTTTGAAAAGGATTGAGGGTTGTTAGTTTTAGTTAATTTTAATCTTTATTTTAAAAGTAATAGGGTCCCGTTTAGCCTGTCTCAATCCACAGCTCTGGAGACCGATTGCGCTAATTCTTATCCAATTTCAGTTCTAATCACTTTACAATCCAATTACTGTTCAACTGTGCTGAATTCCGCATCGCGCTAAACTCTATCACTTTAACGTCTGAGCAGTCTGTCAAACTCTAACGGCTGTCATGAGCTGTACCGCGATTAGCGCAATACCAAATGTGTCAAAAGTTATGGTTCGTACGTAGTCCAGTCACGGTTCAATCACCGAATATTTACCGCGATTGCAGGCCAGGGAGTGCTTCAGACCATTAAACTGAACGTTTTCTACGGGACCAACATTGAAATCACTAGACCCAAATGTATTGAAAATAAATTTTTATTTTTCGCCATTTTGATTTTGGTCCCATAGTGAATGTTGTTCAGTTTTATGGTATGAAGCACCACCTTACTTATGTAATGCATTAAAGTTTACACCCTGTATAATAAGTACATAATTGGACAGCAATTTATTTCTATCTAAGAATCTGCGGTATTAGGGTATAGTAAGAATCATCAACTTATCTATTAGTCCTTAAGTTTTTTTACGGGACATCACAGTTATGGTGTCCCGTAAATCAACGGGACATTAACGTAGAAAGAAAACCAAATATTAAAGTTAGAAATCTTAAAACTTATCCATAACAATGTAACAAAATCTCAAAAAGCATCCCCCCATTTATTTGCACTGCGCGTGGCAGCAAAAACGCGTTGTTTACGCATGCGCCATATCCCGCCATAATATTTCGGCCAGTCAGCTGTCAAGCGGGGTGGTCCGCTCTAGGGTTTTTGCTTGCCTTTTTTGGTATTGCAGATTTAGGGTTATTTTTAGAAATACTTGAGAAAGACAGAAGATATAGTGATTTGAAGTTTGTGGTTTTGCGTTTGGTTACAGTAAAAGTGATAGCATTGTGACAGTTTTAGTTAATCTGCATACGAATCTAATTTATTGCCAATTCTGCGGTGTAAGTGATTTTATAGACAGATTTTAAGTGTCATCGGTAAAGGTTCCAGTGTTTTAGTAAAGTGATTGTGTATGCAGAACGTCAATGCGGTGGTCTATCCTGTTAGATAGTTGATTGAGGTAAGCGATATTTGATTTTAAAACCTATTAGATACATCTTAATTGTTTGTGTCGGATTTTATAAGGCAAAAAACCTTTTTACGAATTAATTTATTTGTAAACAATGGTTTTGACAATTAAACTGAAATAGGAATATACTTATGACCTTGAAGGGTGAAGGTTATTTTTCGGGACACTATGATGGGACACCATGTATTTATTAAAATGAATAAGTACAGGGTGTAATGTTAAATTTACATGTGTTAAACATTTTAGGGAGTGCCTCAGTCTATCAAACTGAACAACTTTACTATTAAAACTGCGAAAATAGAAAAAGGTAAAACGCCAATTGCAACTAGACCCAACAATTTTTAAATTGGTCTCATAGTGAAAGTTGTTCAGTTTGTTGGCCTGAAGCATGCCCCAAAATATGTAATGATTTGAAATAAACACCGAGCAGTGTAACATTATTATCAACTCTGTTTTTAGGGTTCCGTAGTCAAACAAGGAACTCTTATACTTTCGTCCATTTCTGTCTGTCTGTCTGTATGTCCCGCCTCTATAACTTGCTCATTTTTGTGCCTATTGAATCGCAATTTGGCATGAAGACAGATACATCCAAAAACAGAAATGTAGTAGTTATGAAGAATTTTTAGACCTCCCATACAACGAAAGAGGGTTAAAAAATTTTTTTTTTCAGTCGAGTGAGATTTCTTAAATCGCGCTATCATTCTTAAAGTTAGATAATCGATTTTATTATTTCTTTTTATTCTACTTATGCAATGGCTACGGAACCCTATCATTGGCGAGTCCGACACGCTCTTGGCCGGTTTTTAATGTGTTCAAAAGTTGTAATAAATCATTTACACGCCACATAACGATTTTGCTTATCAACTTTATTGTCCGTAGAGGTGTTTAAATCGGGGAGAGCCCCGTTGTGAAGAGAGACGGAAAGGTACTGATAAACGCTTCAGGCCTTTTGTTGCCTTGAGCTCTTATATAAAATAAGGAAACATACTTATTTTTGGTTATAATCCTCAGAGGAATGATCTCCATAGAGTCCGCATAAATTTACGATTGTAGTTGGTCTCTTTTGTCTTATGACGTACCTTTAATAGTAGAAGGAGATGGAACTAGATATTTGTTTATGCGGCAGTCCACTTTTTTTTGAGCTAGTGTGTGTGAAAAGTGACAGTAAACATAAGGCCATATGTCACTTGGTGCCTTTTGTCCATACTACTTGACACCACACACTGAAACCTAAACTTCAAAAAAAGTGGACACTTTACAATTGGTATGTCTCACTCTATGTCTTTAGGTATAATCTCTTTGGTATAATCCTTCGTGTAATGGGGAGTTGACTGCATAAAATATATTTTAACTTCTCAGTAAAAAAAAATCGTATGAAAATAACGCTAAACTCACATTTTCAGTAATTGCAAGCTAAAATACAATGTGTATTAAATGGATAAACAGACCGTTATATTTTTATTGATAAAAAGTATCGAAACGACGACGAAAAACACTATTCATTATTTAGTAAAAATTTTCCAAAAAGCTTGTTGAATTTTTCATACAAAGCGCGTTTTGACGTTCGATAAACAGTTGCTAAGAATCACGTTGCAGGTTCTGACACGAGCACTTGTCTTGTGTGGTGTTGCGCGTCGCGTTTTAGCCTGCCACGAGGCTCTGCAATCCTCAATCTCTTCTTGTTCTTGATCAAAAACAATCTCTGTGATCGGGATAGATACTCCCACAAACTACTGACATTGGCGGAAATGCAGTGCTAACGCACAAGCAAGAGTCAATTAATTATAAATAAAAAGAGTTAATTTGACTAGTTGGGAACTCGATTATTGTATAGTACAGGATCTAAGAGGAAGGATCTCTCTTTAAGACTAGAGTGAGCCATACCAATTGTAAAGTGTCCACTTTTTGACGTTTAGGTTTGAGTGTGTGGTGTCAAGTAGTATGGACAAAAGGCACCCAGTGACATATGGCCTTATGTTTACGGTCACTTTTCACACACACTAGCTCAAAAAAAAGTGGACAGCCGCATAAACAATTATCTATAGTTCCATCTCCTACTATTAAAGGTACATCATAAGACAAAAGAGACCAACTACAATCGTAAATTTATGCGGACTCTATGGAGATCCTTCCTCTTAGTACAGGATCTATTAATATGTGTTTACATATTACCTAACAATAAATAAATATCTAAATACACAGGCAACATACATTGTAGTGATCCTAAGCGTAAGCTTGTAGGTTTTTTATTGTGGAAACCTTACAACGACACGACACAAACATACATAACATTCATGACCGAATCGCGATTTTACCCAAGAGTGCGATTTTTGAAAGTCATACGTTGAACTCAGCAGTTGAAAATGACAAAATTACTATGGAGATATCTAAGAGGAAGGATCTCCATAGAGCCCGCATAAATTTACGATTGTAGTTAGTCTCTTTTGTCTTATGACGTACCTTTAATAGTAGAAGGAGATGGAACTATAGATATTTGTTTATGCGGCTGTCCACTTTTTTTTGAGCTAGTGTGTGTGAAAAGTGACCGTAAACATAAGGCCATATGTCACTTGGTGCCATTTCTCCATACTACTTGACACCACACACTCAAACGACGGCCCGATAGCACAGTATGTAGTGAACCTGCCTGCTGTGCCGAGGGTCGCGGGTTCGAATCCCGTAAGGGACAGATATTTGTATGATGAATATGAATATTTGTACCCGAGTCATGGACGTTTGTATCTATATATTTATTCTATATCGTTGTCTAGTCATCATAACACAAGTCCAGGTACATTCTGGTACTTTAAATGTGACTAGATAATTTGTGTGACAATGTCCAAGATATTTATTTATTTATTTATAAACCTAAACGTCAAAAAAAGTGGACACTTTACAATTGGTATGGCTCAATCTAGTCTTAAAGAGAGATCCTTCCTCTTAGGGAGATATGCATCTTTCTACTGCTGATTTGACTTTCAAAAATCATACTTCAGGAGTGCGATTTTTAAAGTCAAATCAGCATTAGAAAGATACATATCTCCATAGTCATTTTGACATTTTCAACTGCAACAAATGAGTTTCAAAAAAAATGGTTTGACAGTCCAACGTGGTAACCATTACACCAACCGGGTCGTCAAAAGATAAAATAGGTAGGCCGAAAATGAGCAAGACATCGTATTTTGTTGTCAAACTTTGGTTCATACAAAATAAAAGCTATTTCAAGCACACTTTGTACAAAAAGGTGTTGATTTATAACGCAGGTCAGGTTTTTTGTGAACGTTATATTATTTATAAGTCGGTCTTTGTCGGGGATGGCACGTTCTCGGATAAACAAAGGTTATGGATTAGGGTTCAATATTCAAACGCGAGAGAACCGTTACCTATATATAGCCTATGGACTGGTGTAAACAGTTTGAAAATGCTGATAGTTTAGACGCATATCACTGTTAAACGAAAAATTGACCGATTGACCCCAGTCTCCAAAAGACAAGAAAGTTTAGTATGATTTTCGTGGATAGATCTTATTTGGAAAATTCCAGAAGCTTTTTGGAAACTCCTGCAGGACAAAGAAATTCTGTCAATAAATCTGTGCAACTGAGATTATCATATCAGTGATAGTCTAGGAAAAATAAGGTTTGAGATTGCATTAAAGACACTTTAGTAAATTGTGCTTGAAATAATATTACTATTAGTTTATAACACTTTTGTCGAGATTTCGTAGTTATATTGTCTCAGGAACCTGAGAAATATCTTAAAATCGATATAAATGTACAAAGGGCAAGCTTATTTCGAAAGATATTTTTTCAGCATACTAGCAAAAGAGACAGTTAATTATCACAAGGCAAATTTAATGTGTGCAGTAAATAATTTAGTTTTGAGGTTATAATTTTTGAAGTCGATATTAACCGGGGGTTATCATTGTTATAAGTAAAACGTATTGAATGAAGCCATCCTGTACAAAATCACCAGTTTTCCATTTTTTGTTCATACCTAAATTTAATGTTTTGTAATTGTCTTCATTATTCAATAACACACAATAAAACATCGGGGATTATTGAGAATTTATGTTTTTCAGGTATTTATCTACTATATTCCAAATTATCACCAAAAATTCAATTAATGCAACCTTCTCCATCCAAAAATCCGTAGATTTCCCCGACTACGAAGGATTTCTTTGCAATTAGAGAATTTCAGGGTAATAAATTATGAAAGAGCACAATTTTTTCTATTCCTCTTCATCTCCACTATACTCCATTCAAAATAGCAACGACATTTTAAGGCTATTTTGCATAACAGAAACAGAGATTTGAAACCTCTTACTTATTCTTAAAACAGCTTTAGTAACGTCCAAAATTTGTCGGATAGTATACAGGGTCCTTCTTAATATGCTGACACTTTTTTAAGGGGATGATCAGACCGTCAAACTGAACAACTTTCTCTATAGCACCAACATCGAAATCGCGAAAAAAAAATCTGCTCTTCCATACAAAACTACTTGAGCCAAATATATGGGACAGCTGATTTTTTTTTCGCAATTTCGTTGTTGGTCCCATAGAGAAAGTTGTTCAGTTTGATGGTCTGATCATCCCGCTAGAAAAGTGTCAGATATTAAGTTGGACCCTATATGTATCCAATAAATTAATTACATTTGGTAATCAGAATTGGCCAGAAAGCTAAATAGGAATCGGAAAATCTCGTCGTCCTTATTTGGAATGAAGTAGCGGTAGGTAGGTATTTCAAATTTTTCAAACATTTTGTAAAAGATATGTTTTTTTTCGATTGTTCGTAATTTCATTTCTGGAAATCGTAAATTTAACTGAAACGGGAGACTGGTGGCTAGGTTTTCTAATGAAATATTTTCCATTTGCGCTCACGTTAAATATCGTAGCTTCAAAGTAAAATGCCAGAACTATTGTTCGATTCCCTTTTTGCCCTTTAGCAAGTACCTGGAAAGAAAACATCGGGAGTCATGCCTCCAATGAATTTTAACCTTTATAGCGCCTTTTTGAACCACAATAGGTGTTAATAATATACAGCACTAGCTGACCCGGCAGACGTTGTTCTGCCATTTTCCCTACCCTACACCTACCCTACAACTACCCTACACCAACTCTACACCTACAACTACCCTACACCTACCCTACACCTACCCGACACACACTTGGCCGTTTTTTTTGTTTATAAACCTTCCCTGGCATATGCACAACAACCCACCAAAGTTTCATCGCAATCGGTCCAGCCGTTCAGGCGTGATGCCGTGACCAAGGGAAATAGGGATTCATTTTTATATATTAGATTATACCTACTTACTTACCGAAGCGCTCGTTGGCGTAGTGGAGCTTCGGTATTGGAAACGATCACCGAAGTTAAGCAACGTCAGGTCCGGTCAGTCTTTGGATGGGTGATCGATTAGTGGTATTTCATCTCGAGCGTTTCCGTGCTTCGGAAGGCACGTTAAGCAGTTGGTCTCGGATAGTTCCGTCAGATGGCGTTTTATCTATTCGTTAAGCCAGGTCAGAGGCCTGCGTCTTGAAAATTTTCTGACAGCAAGTTGACCACTAACTTGCTTCCACCAACACGCACTGGGCCCGCGTGGTGGTGTATGGCCCACTTCCTCTCACCCCTATTCGTGAGAGTAGGTACAACATTACAGAGGTCATGCAAGCTTATTGACCGAAACAACATGCCTCAACTTTGAGAATACCTATTCTAAAGGTAAAGGTCTTACCTTTACCTTGCTACAAAAACTGAAGGAAAATTTGGGAAATTGTCTATGGATATGAAGCAAGAATAATCCGTATCTACATTATCCTTAATTTGACCCCTCATCTTCAATTCAAACCGAGCATCGCAAGAATTACGAACCCACCCTAAATCACGGCATTAGCAGAATTTCCCCAAATTATTTACGCTGGCGGATTTTACCAGAATTTAATGGGATTCCCTTTATCCTGCTAAGTACTATGTATGTCGTATGGGTAAGTATACTGTGGATTTGTTTCGTGCATGGGATTTGTATAATGGTATCATTAATATCCCTTTTGCTTTTCCCTCTTCTCTACAACGGAACACCTTCCGACGCGGTGTTAGATTCAAAAACATGACTTCAAAAAGTTATCTATGTGATATTATTTTGAATAAACAATTTTGACTTTTTTTTGCTGCCTTCATTTGTCTATTTTTCTGTTTTATAAGCATATGCTCACGACTATATTCCCCGAGGGGAGTCAGAGATATTTTGAAAACTCAGTCCGTACCGAAACTCTGTTCAGTGTGACGGAGTGCGAGCCCGTCGCCACTTGTAATTGTAATGGACAATACATGCCTCGAAATTGAAGCATGGAATGCAGGTTTCCTCAGAATGTTTTCCTTCACCGAAAAGCCAGTGGTGTTACAAATCGTACCTAAATTCCGAAAAACTCTTTGGTACGAGTCGGGGGCTGGACGGGGATCGAACCATCGCCTCCTGCACGGCAGGTAGGTATACAGAATCCTTCTTAATATACTGACACATTTTAAAGGGATCAGACCGTCAAACTGAACAACTTTTTCTATGGAACCAACATCGAAATCGCGAAAAGAAAATCAGCTGTCCCAAACATTTGGCTCGAGCAGGTTTGCAGTTTTTTATGGAACAGCTTTTTCGCGATATCGACGTTGGTGCCATAGAGAAAGTTGTTCATTTGGATGGTTTAAAGTTAAACCACCGCATTAAATGTTTATTTTTGTAAAACCTTGTTTATGTACCAACTCTAAGGTTGCCAGATTCAAAGATGTCATTTTTAAACCTACAGTTGCGAAGTTGTGGCAGACTGAGAGGTGGTAACCCTAGTTACTCCAGTTCTTTAGATTGGTCTCCTTCAGATGGCATCTCATTTACTTCCCAAACGGATGGGACCGGTGGAAAAAATTGTACCATAAACCATCATGGTTACCTTTATCATAATGCGGCAAGATTTTGCTAGGCAACCTGGCGGCGTTGTATAAACCCCTGTGTAAACTTTCACCAAACAAATAGATGCATAAATTTACAGTCGGATCTTGGGCTATTATACTTCATTCCGAATAAGGACAAGATTTTTCTTTTAGCCAATTCTGATTACCAAATGTAATTAATTTAATGGATTCATATACTATCCGACATATCTTGGACGTTACTAAAGCTGTTCTAAGAATAAGTGAGAGGAAGTGTTTCAAATCTCTGTTTCTCTTATGCAAAATAGCCTTAAAATGTCGTTGCTATTTTGAATATAGTATAGTTTAAAATTAAACTAAAAAATGGAAACTCGCGACCCTGCCAGGATTCGAACCTGGAATCTTCTGATCCGTAGTCAGACGCGTTATCCGTTGCGCCACAGGGCCAGTGACGACACGTTCCAATTTTATTAACACTAGCTAACGTTGTTTTTTCGTGATTTATTTTCGTTCTGCCAACTTCGATTTTTTAATAAAATATCAAGCTGGTGCGAAAGTTATCTTACAGTAGATAATAAAGGTCAGTGTACCAGAGAGATGATATTTTTATAAACGAGCTTTCTAGAGATTTCGCCCGCATCGGCTCCCGTCGTCATTGTATACAGAGTGTTAGGGTAGACAGTTTACGATACTGAGCAACGTTCCCAAAGAAACAAGAAAATTCGCAAAAAAATCTTCAGCTTTTAATACAAACTTCCGATCAGCGGATTGCATTTAGTATGGAACGTCCACAAATTTTTTTGCATATTTATTATGGGTTTGTACCTATAAAGTAATGCGACTATTTACCCTATCACCCTGTATAAGGACGAGAAAAAGTACCTACACAAGGTGTTGCAAAAGTAAAAATAAACATTGAAAACTTTAAGGGTGTTGTTTAGACCATCATACTGAACAACTTTCACTATGGGACCAACATCGAAATTTCGAATAAAAAATCTGCTGTCCCTTACAATTAGCTCGAGTAGATTTGTAGTTTTGTATGGATCATCAGATTTTTTCGTGATTTCGTTATTGGTCCCATATTGAAAGTTGTTAAATGTTTAGGTATTTGTATTTTTGTAACACCTTGTATACCAAGTGTTTAAGCATAATCATAAGCTTTTAAACACATTAAGTTTCATCGAAGTTCATCAGATTTTGCGTGATGCTCGAACAAACAAACACATTTTTTTTTAATTATGTACTTCTTGGCATTGAACCCACAGTTAAAGTTGTTCAGTTTGATGGTCTACTAAACCCTCTAAAGCTTGACCAAGCATCGATAAAACAAACAGGAGTGCGATTTTTTAAACTCATTCGTTGAACTCAGCAGTTGAAAATGTCAATATTGGATATTGTCTATGGAGATATGCATCTTTCTACTGCAGATTTGACTTTCAAAAATCGCACTCCTGAAGTATAAAATAATAAATAAATAAATATCTTGGACATCGTCACACAAATTGTCTAGTCACATTTAAAGTACCAGAATCTAGCCTGGACTTGTGTTATGATGACTAGACAACGATATAGAATACAAATATAGATACAAACATCTATGACTCGGGTACAAATATTCATATTCATCATACAAATATTTGTCCCTTACGGGATTCGAACCCGCGACCCTCGACACAGCAGGCAGGTTCACTACAGACTGTGCTATCGGGCCGTGCTATGGTTTTTGAAAGTCCGCAGCAGATGCAGAAAGATGCATATTTTCAAAGTTATTTTGAAATTTTCAACTGCTGAGTTCAACGTACGACTTTCAAAAATCGCACTCCAGCCCCCCTAGACAAAGTGACATTCTATTGGCGTCTACGCTAGTAGAAACGGACAAAATGTATGGATTTGACATTGGCGATCGAAATATTTTGACGTTTGTTTTCGTCACCTTACGTCAAGTCCATACATTTTTTATGCTTTCTACTGTCGTTAACGCTAATCGAAAGTACTTTGTCTTTGTCTTTGTCTTTGTTTGTTTGGAGTAGTTACGTACGTAATGAAAAAGACCTTCCCCATTTTGATCGACCTTCTCGTTTGACTATTTATATGTGGACTGGTTACGCGTGTAATTCTACTAACAAACATTTCTGCCACTTTTTGCGGGGGACGAGGTAACACGAAATCCGCTACTTTGGATTTTATTCCCCATAACTTTAGATTCTAATTTTGAATGTTAAAAATCATGAAAAGAAGTCTCGTGTGAACCCCAAACGTTCTAAGTTCGAAGTTATTATTTCGCAATTATAGGCTGACTCGTTTAGTGATAAGGTGTAAAATTGAATGTAAATGCACAAGATCAATTGTGCTTATACCGTGGCATAGGGGAAATGCTACCGCAAGGTTAGTCCTTATAATAATTAGTCAAAGACCTTCTCAAGGAAAATAAACTCATCAGTCTGCGATTTTCCAAAGCTAATTTCAAAGTTACACGCATTTACAGGGGGTGGGGGTACCAGACAGGGGAGGGGGTTGAGGGTTGAAAGGAGGGGGTGTACTGGCGTCTCACGCAACCGTCTGCGGTATTGACTTGTTCCATTGAAATTCATAAATGTTTACATGTTAGTCAGTTTAATGACCTCTGAATTACAGGAATCGATCTTTGCTGAAGTTACAACCTTTGGAATTCAGATAGTTACATACATACACATACATATGCTCACGACTATATTCCCCGAGGGGGTAGTCAGAGATATTCTGAAACCACAGGACATCCACGCTTCACTAGTACCGAAACTCTGTCCAGTGTGACGGGGAGTGAGCTCGTCGCCACAAGTAATGGAGAGTGGGTACAATACATGCCTCGAAATTGAAGCATGCAGGTTTCCTCACGATGTTGTCCATCACCGAAAAGCCAGTGGTGTTACAAATCGTAAATAAATTCCGAAAAACTCATTGGTACGAGTCGGCCCGGACGGGGATCGAACCATCGCCTCCTGCTCGGCAGGCAAGGTTACTCGCCACTGGACCACCACGGCTTTTTTCAGATAGTTGATTTGTATTATTTGAACAAAAGATGCTTCATAAGCTTATGATATTTGAATATTGGTGACGAGTCACTTGTCTTGTCCCGAGTCACCGGATCTTGGGAAAATATCATCGAAGTTAAGGGAAGCCAAGACTGAAATCGATTTGGCAGACAACTTGCCTGCACTCAGGCCTATATTTTTCATTGGCCACTGTGGGCAAGTGCCCAGGGCCTCAAATATAGGTTAAGATAAGTTTATTCCCAATGTGTAAATGCGCTCTGCATACAAACGAAGTCTGGTGATATTTTCAATACTAACCAATTAAAGTCAATGAAATTTTACAGAAACAATCTAGAAACTAATCTCTATGCTTGTTATGAAGTCAGATTTTCGTTAAAATATGCAGTTTTAATGCTAGGCTTAATTTAAGATTTGTATAGAAATCTTTGAGGCACTGTAACTTTAAAACTATACATTTTAACGAAAATCTGACTTCATACAAGCATAGAGATTAGTTTCTAGATTGTTTCTTAAAAATGTCATTGATTTTAATTAGTTAGTATTGAAAATATCACTAGAATTTGTTTGTATGGAGCACGCTCTGAATTATTTAGGTGTTCTGTCTTTCACACTGCTCATACAAATGACAGTGACAACATCATATTTAAACATGTTTAAGCATAAATACTTTTTGGTGCAAGCCAGTCTATTATTATTATATTAAGAGGATATAATTCGGAGCGCGCTCCATACAAACGTACTATGGTGATATTTTCAATACTAACCAATTAAACTCAATGAAATTTTTCAGAACCAATCTAAAAACAAATTTCTATGCTTCTATAGAGTCCGATTTTCGTTAAAATGTATAGTTTTAAAGTTACAGTGCCTCAAAGATTTCCATACAAATCTTAAATTAATCCTAGCACTGAAACTGTATATTTTAACGAAAATCTGACTGCATACAAGCATAGATATTTGTTTCAAGATTATTTCAGCAAAATTTCATTGACTTTCATTGGTTAGTATTGAAAATATCACCATAGTACGTTTGTATGGAGCGCGCTCCGAATTATATCCCCTTAAACCTAAGTACTTTCATTTCCAGTATAGTAACAGTCCGCCCCCCGATCTAAAGCACTTTAAAAGCATAAGTGCATTCAGTTCATTCATTCCTGCATCCGCTAGTGTTATGCTCGTTAAGTCGTTCGATCCATTCATGTGCATTTCCGGTGCGAATAAACTACTAGATTGAATAGTGATTGGCTGAATTCGTTATCGATATTTTATAACTGTAATGATTGACTAATTATTATGAGGATTAGCCTTGCGGTAGCATTTCCCCTCTGCCACGGTATAAGCACAATTGATCTTGTGCATTTACATTCAATTTTACACCTTATCACTAAACGAGACAGCCTATAATTGCGAAATAATAACTTCGAACTTAGAACGTTTGGGGTTCACACGAGACTACTTTTCATGATTTTTAACATTCAAAATTAGAATCTAAAGTTATGGGGAATAAAATTCAAAGTTGCGGATTTCATGTTACCTCGCCCCCCGCAAAAAGTGGCAGAAATGTTTGTTAGTAGAATTACACGCGTAACCAGTCCATATAATAATTAGTCAAAGTTGATGGGATGAACGTTTTCAATAGATTTTGTTATGTAGACTTTAATGGTACCGTTGGGTAGTGACCACATACAGATGCTGCCAAAGACTACATAATAATGTTATGTCTGGGTTCGAATCCGCACGGACACGGAGACGGCACGACATGCCATGTACCACCGCGTTTTTCTAACTTATGTACATAATACCAGGCCTGTCTCACTACACAACTTAGGTACGCTTGGCGGCCGATCCCCACCGAGGGGTGAATAGCAATAGGTTAGGTATACCGTGTAAACTTCTTGGTCAAATCTCATCAGATTTGCCGCCATTTTGTGAGTAGTCAATGCGAGAATTGAAAACCCTAGCGATGTCATGCTGCCAGCACGTGAAAGAACGAAAGAGGGTGACTATGTAAAGGAAGCTTTCATGTCTAATGACTCCGTTCCATTTTTGTTTGCACGCGCGCCGTTGTTGGTAGGTTATTCGCAAATTGTACTATAGGACGGGTGCGAATAACTTTGCACATTATTGCCGTGCAGAGAGAGTCGCTATTTATTTAAATCTGTTTCGAAGTGATTCTTCTGTACGGATAGTACTAGCATGTACTAGTATGTTAGTTACATAGAGTTTAGCGTGCGGAATTCTGCACAGTTGAATAGTAATTGGACTGCAATGTGATTAGAACTGAAATTGGATCAAAATATAACTTCGATGTTTTAAATTAGCGCAATCGGTCTCCTGTGATATTATACCAAAAAGAAGAAGTGTAAAATATCATTGCATGGGACCCTATACCGTCGATATTTATCTAGCCAGATCGTTATTCTATCGATGAACTTACCCATCTCTATGGGAAACAGTAAATTCACTTCATTGGCCCCCGGGTCAACTATTGGTCTTCGACTCGAGTGCACTACGGTCTGTTATTGTCTATGGCTTAATGTTCGGGAAATCGGTCATTTGTTCGTCGATTGTGATTTTGTTTTTGTTTTGGGTACAGTTTGGGTACAGTTTGAAGAGGCAGCTGCGAACTACGAACACTAAATATTATTGCTACGTTAACGACACCTGAATATAGGGTCCTTCTTAATATGCTGACACTTTTTTAAGAGGATGATCAGACCGTCAAACTGAACAACTTTCTCTATGGGGCCAACATCGAGAGAAAACAACACTTTTTTGTAAGTTAATATGTTGTGTGGTACGGAACCCTCGGTGCGAGAGTAGCTCGACTCGCACTTGACCGTTTTTATTAGTTCTTAGTTTATATTATCCCACTGCTAGAAGCTAGTCAAATGCATTGTTTATTTCAACACCTTATTCCTATGCCTACGCGTTTTGTTCCTGAATATGATAAAAAACAGAGAATGTTCCTTTTAGGATATCTCTGACCTGACATAATGTCTGTCGTGAGCATATTTGAATTACCAGAATGTCTGGTCTTGACAAGTTACACTATTTAATTCAATATTGTATTTGTAATTGTACTTCATATAAATTTTGTTTTGTTTAAAAGATGCTTAAAAGAAGTGTGTTGTAGACTATAGAGTTTCTGGCCGCATCTTCTCTACAACGGAACACCATTCGACGCGGTGGTAGAGTCAAAAAAATTAAATCAGAAAGCTATCTATCTATGTGAAATTATTATTGATCAAAATTTTTAGTTGAGTTGATTTTGGATTATATAATCTACTGACATACTGAAGAAGTTATTTTCATAATCAATAATTTATTCTAATCTTTGACTAATTATTATAAGGACTAACCTTGTGGTAGCATTTCCCCTCTGCCACGGTATAAGCACAATTGATCTTGTGCATTTACATTCAATTTTACACCTTATCACTAAACGAGACAGCCTATAATTGCGAAATAATAACATCGAACTTAGAACGTTTGGGGTTCACACGAGACCACTTTTCATGATTTTTAACATTCAAAATTAGAATCTAAAGTTATGAGGAATAAAATCCAAAGTTGCGGATTTCATGTTACCTCGCCCCCCGCAAAAAGTGGCAGAAATGTTTGTTAGTAGAATTACACACATAACCAGTCCACATATAAATAGTCAAAGATTCTAATAAATTTTACATTTCATATTCACTAGACTACTTTTGGTGTAAATAAAGTAATATTTCATTCATTCATTCATTCATTATAGTTATACTATAAGCCCATATACCTAAGTTGTTATACCGTTTTTCCAACTCTGATAGGAATAACTAAAAACAACAAGTCTATAAATCATTATGGTAAGTTAATACAGTGTTATCTTGGCAAATATCATGATTTACATTGTTGTTTCACGTTACTGTTCTTAAGATCGTGTTAAAACATTAACTGGTCCAATTATCTATTAATGAATGCAACAGATGTTAAGGGCATGTATACAACGTGTTAATGAATTAACGCAAAACTAGAAAGTAGTTTGTTTAGAATCGAGAGCTGAATCGAATTATCATGGTTTCAAAATAGGTAATTTTTTTCAAAATATTGAATAATTTGTTTGTAAAATTTAATATTTACTAATCTCGATATCAACCTACCGCTCGGGCACTCTCACCCTACTTACTACCAAAACAAGATTCTTAAAACGTATCCATGAGCACGCTAGCGCTTTCATTCATTGCTGAAATGATAACAAATCATTTTTGCCTCAAAACTTAAAATGCGAATAACTTGAAATATTAACTATCAAAATAATGAAATTATTGTTTCAATCTAATTATTTTGGTATAAATCAGTTGGGGTGTATGAGGTTTTGCGCTTATTCATTAACACGTTGTATAAGGTCTAACAAAATTAGCTGAAACTATTTTAAGGGGATAATCAGACCATCAAACTGAACTACTTTCTCTATGGGACCAATATCGAATTCGCGAAAAAAAATCACCTGTTCCTTACAAACCTACTCGACCTAAATGTATGTGACCACAGTTTTTTTTTCGCGATTTCGAGATTGGTCCCATATAGAAAGTTGTTCAGTTTGATGGGCTGATCATCCTCTTAAAATAGTTTCACCTAATTATGTTAGACCTTATATACATGTACATTATGACAATACACGGATTTGAATAAATGTCAAGGATGTAAAAAAACCCTGTAAAAAAGCCTTTAGGGGTTGCTTCAGACCATCAAACTGAACAACTTTCACTATGGAGCCTACATCAAAATCTAAAAATAAAACACTATTTTCATACAAAACTGCAGTACGTACCAATTCGACTTAACAACTTGACAGCTGTTTTTCTATCGCGATTTCGAAGTTGGCTCAATAGTGAAAGTTGTTCAGTTTTGTGGTCTGATGCACCCCCTAAAGGCTCTAAGAGGGTTTTTTACGCCCTGTATTTTTTTGCCCAAAGCCATGTTTATAAATAGGTATTTGTTTGTTTGTATGTGGGGAGTACTCGTAATATGTGGAACTACAGTACCGATTCAAAAAATATATACTTCATTAATAGAAAGCTAGCTATCCGACTATCCCTGAGTAATCAGTTTACAGAGGTACAGAGCATATTACAATTATATCCTATGATCAGCCTTGAAGTTTGAACGGTTGTAATTCCTAATCCGACTGAAGTTATGGAAGTACGCAGGTTTCCTCACGATGTTTTCCTTCACTGAAAAGCCAGTGGTGTTACAAATCGTACATGAATTCCTAAAAACTTATCGGTACGAGTCGGCCTGGACGGGGATCGAACCATCGCCTCCTGCACGTCAGGCAAGGTTACTCGCCACTGGACCACCACGGCTTTTTGTACCCACTGTCCACAAGTGGCGACGGGCTCACCCCCCGTCACACTGGACAGGTTTCGGTACTACTGGTGAAACGTGGATGTTCTGAGGTTTTCAGAATATCTCTGACAACCCCCTCGGGGAATATAGTCGTGAGCATATGCTTATATGCATACAACTGGAGTTATGCAGGCAGACCTGGTCCATCTCCATCAGAGAGATGCTCTACACTCTATGAATACTGAGTCAGCCTTGCAGCTGATGGTTACCAAAATTCCTCTTAACTTAACTATTATAAAACTGTAACAGAAGTATGTCTGTACATTGAAGGTATATACATGGAAAAGATTACGATATGGTTTTTAGGTATTCCGGACTCCAAATCAACCTTTTTTCGAATTTTTGTCTGTCTATTTGTTTGTTTGGATGTTTGTAACAGCATCACGCAAAAACTATTGAGCCGCTTTTGATGAAACCTTTTTGTTTGATAGCTTATGATCTGACTTAAAATATGGTATATAATTTGTGCGGACGAAGTCGCGGGTCAACTCTAGTACTATTATAAATTCGAAGCCGGACTTCGCACACGTACCCTTAACAAAATTGTCAAAGACATTAACAAACAGAAAAGTGGAACTATTTGGTTTTATCTGACACAATCGCATGCCAATGCCAGATTCTTAGTATTGGGACACCTTACATTTGCGCATGTTAATTAAGAGCCGATTTTTAGACGACCAAAATATAGGTTAATTAAATCCTCATGGAGCTATTTCTTTCCATTTAATATGCTTGTCTTAAATATGCTTGTCTTAAAATATGCTAGTAAACGAATTGTTCTAGCAACTTTTCTAACTACCCCGAAAGGAAATACAGACGTGTATTTTCTTCTATAGTTTTTTAAATTTATTTAAAATAAAAAATATATTATATACATATAGGGTCCAACTTAATATGCTGACACTTTTTTAAGGGGATGATCAGACCATCCAACTGAACAACTTTCTCTATGGGACCAACATCGAAATCGGGAAAAAAAATCAGCTGTCCCATACATTTGGCTCAAGTAGGTTTGCAGTTTTGTATGGAAGAGTTTTTTTTTTCGCGATTTCGATGTTGGTTCCATAGAGAAAGTTGTTCAGTTTAATGGTCTGATCATCCCCTTAAAAAGTGTCAGCATATTAAGAAGGACCCTGTATATTGTTTAAATATATTTTATTTTTTTATTATTATTATGTATCTCAGTAAAGGTTTTACTCACGGGCCGTAGCCCGAACCTTTGGATGGCTTGCTATTATTATTAATTTGTTTTTTTTAGTGGCGACGGGCTCACCCCCCGTCACACTGGACAGAGTTTCGGTACTACTGGTGAAACGTGGATATTCTGAGGTTTCAGAATATCTCTGACTACCCCCTCGGGGAATATAGTCGTGACGATATGGTTTTTAGGTGTCCTTGACTCCAAATCAACCTTTTTTTTTAAATTTTTGTGTCTGTTTAATTGTGTGTTTGTTTGTGCGAGCATAACGCGAAAACTACTGGACCGATTGTGATGAAACTTTTTTTTTTTGATAGCTTAGAATCTGGTACCTAAACATATAATATGTGCGGATGCAGTCGCTGGTTAACTCTAGTATTTAAATAAAATTTTGTGGTTCGCTTAGTTTTATACCATTTTACAAATTTATATAATGTTATTTACTAAAAAAGTCGTTGTGGTCCAGTGGCGAGTAACCTTGCCTGCCGTGCAGGAGGCGATGGTTCGATCCCTGTCCAGGCTGACTCGTATCAATGAGTTTTTCGGAATTTATTTACGATTTGTAACACCACTGGCTTTTCGATGAAAGATAACATCGTGAGGAAACCTGCATGCTTCAATTTCGAGGCATGTATTGTACCTAGGGTTGCCAACCATACTTTATAATAACGTATCCTACTTTATTTTTGGTAATTATACTTTATACTTTTACATACAAATAAAGTATGCAAAAATACTTTATTGTCAACCTTTACTGTGGTGCGTAAAACAAAATACTCATTATGGGTACTTAACGATTCATAATTGCTGAACGAAATATTTAAAACGGATAATGGAAACAATTTTTAATTACTGAACGAAATGTTAGATGTCAGTTGTGACATTTGTCACAGATGTCTTTCATTATCGATGAAATTGTACAAAACTGGTCCGTTAGTTTTGTTTATAAGTGAAGAATGCATTTTAAAGTAAATATTAATGCTGAAAATGACGAGTAAATATTAATGCTGAAAATGACGAGTAATTCTGATAGCGACACACCAGTGACTCCTAAAAAAGCTAAAATAACAAAAGTTTTACAAAAATATAAACCTGAGTGGGAAAAACAATACAACTGGCTAACGAGTTTTACTGAAAGAGTTTTTTCTGTAATGAATCTGAAGTGGCGAGAAGAGAGAAATAGAGCATCAATAAATTTAATTAAAAACGAATTGTTTATCTATTTAAATTTAAATATTGATTGTCAAACAGGCTTTGTAACATTTAAAGATAACAAGAAATTGTTATCATGTGCTAAAAGCACACAAAAATACGTTTTTAAAGCAAAAAAAAACATAAAATTTGAAATATACTTTTTTTTCTTCCTAATACTTTATTTTTTTCCTATCCAAACAACTTTTATACGTTTTATTTGTCCAAAAAAGTTGGCAACCCTAATTGTACCACCGGCGATTACAAGTGGGGACGGGCTCACTCCCCTTCACACTGGACAGAGTTTCGGTACTATTAGTGAAACGTGGATGTTCTGAGGTTTCAGAATATCTCGATCTACCCCCTCGGGGGATATAGTCGTGAGCATATGCTGCAAATTTATCTAAATTAAATGAAAAGTTTAAAAACCCCCAATGCCAAAAAAAGCATTAGTTCTGAGATTTTCTGCCAGTTGCACGTACGTTCATTAAAGTTAATCCTCCATTAAATCTCTTTTACTACGTCAACAAGACAAAAAGTGACAGCAAGATATTTAATGGAGGATTAACTTTAATGAACGTACGTGCAACTGGCAGTAAGAGACTTTTTTGACCGTAAGTTTATACTTATCAATCAATCAAATCAGCCTACATCAACCCACTGCTGGGCATAGGCCTCCTTTTTATAGCACCACTCCTCACGGTCCTGTGCTTATCTGATCTATGTACGACCCACAACCCTTACAATGTCGTCTGACCATCGCATCGGTGGTCTACTCACGGACCTCCTTCCTTCTCTTGGCCACCATTCCGATATTGCCTTGGTCCACCGGCTGTCTTCCCTTCTAGCCAAATGTCCCGCCCATCTCCACTTCAACTTTGTAATCCGGTCTCCAACGTCGTCGACCTTAGTTCTTCAACGTTTATACTAAGTAAGGTAGATTTCATACGGGAGAAACGTTTCTGAGTCTCTGCCTAAGTCCAGCGCGTTCTGCTAAGTCCAGTCCAGTGATAGCAGCCCTATCTTGGGGTGATAGATCCTTGCTCATAAGACCATTGTTCCATGTGGACAGCCTTACGCTCTCATCGTAAAGTCGAAAATAGCTAAATTCAGGGGACAACAAGTGACGCTGACGTACATTAAAACTGCAGTTCAGTGCATCGTTCTATTTTCATCACCAAGTTCATTAACGTCGCTCGCTTTTATTAGTTTAGTGCGGGGCGGTGTCGATAGATTCGGGTATCGATAGTCGATTGTTAGTGAAATAATAGGTGCGTTCAAATTATGTCAAATTATTGACAGAATATAAAGCGATGAATTATTGGGTCAGATTAAATTGTCTATGTTTTTTTCGTTTGGCTGTCTATATCTTTTTTTTATTTATTTTTATTTATAATTAATGGACTTCTTGCTTGTGCGTTAGCACAGCATTTCCGCCAGTGTCAAGTGGTTTGAGGGAGTTACTATCCAATCTCGAGGATTGTTTTTGAGTAAGAACACAACTGAGAAGGATTGTGGAGCCTCGTGGCAGGCTGAGACGCGAACCGCGCGAACACCACGCGAAAGACAAGTTCGGGGCAAATCCTGCAACATGACTCTGTCCATATCTTCAGAGGTAAGCTTGTCCTTTTCAATAAGTCGTCCGCTCGATGCGATACCGGTCTGACGTATCTTACGCGCGTGCGCATCGCTCGCAAGTTATTATTCGGAACCTGTAATTTGCTTATTGTTAAACATGGTGAAGTGCGCGAAGTGCAATAAAGTTGTAAACAAAAAATCGCCAGGATTGCAGTGCGGAAAATGTTTAAAATGGTTACATGCAGCGTGCGGTTCTATCTCAAACGAACAACTCGCGGTATTGTTCTCGAATGATGCGGTCGATTGGAAGTGTCGTAGCTGTTTAGGAACCTCGAAACCAAAGAGAATATCGGTAATAATGCCGGAGACAGAAGAGGAAGAAACAGTAGAAAACGAAAAACCAGTACTCCAAAATGAAACAGCTCAACAGATCCTTAAAGAAATACGTCGAGAAGTCAGAGAGGTTATCCGAGTGGAGCTGCAGACTACCCTCCAATTTTACTCCGATAAAATCGACGAGTATGAGGACAAAGTGAAAGAGTACGAAGCTAACATGAAAGCCTTTGAAACCCAATGCCAGGACGTCAAGAACAATTACCGCAACCTAGCTCTGAAATATGACGTGCTAGAACAGAAATTAAATGAAATCGAGCAGAACCGTATGATTAACTGCATCGAATTATGTGGTATAGATGAAACTACTAACGAGAAACCGATAGAAATAGCGCAAATTGTATGCTCTAAGATTGGACAAGATACGGAGGAGATAAAGAGCGCATATAGGAAAAAGAAAACTATAACCAACGTCAAGGGAGAAAGAACCTTACAAGTCATAGTGGCAACCCTGAAGGAGGGATGCCGTGAGAAATGGTTGGATGCGGCTAAACTAATTCCTTTGACGGCACAAGACATAGGACGGGAGGGCAGCGCCAAAATATACCTGCGCGAGTCCCTGGCTCCAGCCACGGCCTTCCTCCTATGGAAAGCCAAACAGGAGCTGAAGGAAACCGGATTATGCAAATTTGTGTGGTGCAAAACAGGACGCGTATTAGCACGTAAGTGCGAAAATGAAAAACCATTGTTTATTAAATCTCTGAGAGACGTGGAAAGAATAGCCAAGGATCTGCGTAAGTAAATAGCCACATAGTCAAACGAAAATAGGTATGTCAACAATTATTATCTATAAAAATGGCGAATTTAACGAGCCATATCTTACCTAACATCAACGAAGATACATACTACACTTGGAATCAATTTATCGATAGCACACCACCCGCGTTCAACCAATTATTATCAGTATTACACATCAACATAAGGTCCATGATTAAAAACTTCTCTCAACTTGAGCATATTATAACATCAAGCACCAACGTTATACAATTAATAATTATAACCGAAGCTAATATTACGGAACAATGCATCAACTTATACGAAATACGAGATTACGAGATGCACTCGCAGTTACGTAAACAAAGAAAAGGTGGCGGCATTATATTATACGTCCATAAAACAGTAGACTTTTCGAGATTTAAAACTAGTACTCTTTTTTGCGAGTGCCTCATAGGTGAAGTTCTAACTAGGCACGGTCTGAAAGTGAATATATGTGCAGTGTATAAACCGCCGCGTTTAAGTAAACATCATTTTTCGCGAGAACTATATAGATTAATTAGACAATTCCCACATAATGAGAACTTCATAATAATTGGCGATATGAATATTGATCTGATGCAATCTAATACTATTACGGATGAATACTTGAATCTCATGCATGAAAGTGGATTCGAATGTGCGATTAAACAACACACGAGAATAGAATGTGTCAAAGAAGTAATATCAAAGACTTGTATTGACCACATCTTCGTGCGCATGGTGGGGGGCGGGGTAAGGAGTGGAGACTGCGGCCGCGCTTCTTCTACGGCCCCGACCGTATGTTCGGCAGTGGTGCGCAACGCACTGGCAGACCACTTCATAACGGGCTGCATGATAATCGACGAAACACCGGCTACTAGGAAAAATGAATACAAGACAGTTATTGCATTAGACAACGAAAAAATAATGGAGGAACTTACTAAGACTGACTGGAGTGGCGCATTAAACTACGAGAACCCAAATGATATATTGCAATGTATTGAAACTAAATTTAACAACATTTACAGTAATTGTAAGAAAATTGTCAAAATTAAACTAGGAAAAAGACAGAGTTGTAAATGGGTAAATGATCGAATGTTATACATGTGCAAGAAAAAAAATGAGCTGTTTAAAAGCTGGTTAATAGACGAACAAAATAGCAGTAAAAGATTGCAATACAATAAATATAGAAATAAGACGAACAAATATATAAATAAGCTAAAAAATTATTCAATTAAAAGTGATGTAATTCTGAACTTTAGAAGCCCTAAAAAAGTCTGGGAAATTGTTAATAACTTATGTGGTAAAATTACAAAGTCAATTGACGAGACGATTGTTAGAGCCTTTAGAGACTTGAGTAGTAAAACAATATGTAACAATTTTGCGAAAGAATTTGATAATAATGTAAAAAAAATATGCACGTCATGTGACATACAGTTGTGTGACAAAAATGCATACGCAAACAGCTCAAATGTATCTATGAATTTAAAAAAAGCTTGTAACCAAACTGTATTTAAAATAATTAAAAATATGAATGATAAGAAAAGCCCGGGATTGGATGGCATTAGAGCAAAGGATATAAAGTTTGTAAACACTGCCATAACACCGGCCATAACACACCTCATAAACTCCTGCATTAAGTTTTCAACATATCCCGACAATCTAAAAATAGGTATAGTCAGACCGGTTTACAAAAAAGGCATAAGAACAGATATCAACAACTACAGACCGATCACGATTTTGTCATGCATCGATAAAATAATAGAAAGATTCTTTGGTACTGAAATCAATAACTTTTTGACTAAAAATAGAATTATAAATGAAAAACAATTCGGATTCCAAAAAAACAGGAATACCACTCAGCTGTTATCAACTTTTACTAATGAGGTTAACCAGTATCTAGATGAAAAAAAACATGTCTTGGCAGTGTTTATAGATTTTAGCAAAGCATTCGAAACTCTAAATTATGACACCCTGTATGATAAACTTCAACAATGCGGTATACGGGGCCAACTTATGGAGTGGTTCCGCGACTATCATACAAGTAGATACACAATGATTAAAATAGGTAATGAACTCAGTAATAAAGTACCCACTACGGTAGGAACAGCGCAGGGGTCCATAATGGGTCCCACCGAATATTTAATTTATGTGAATGACATGTGCAACATATTCCCGGATGGTTCCGTATACCAATTTGCCGATGACACATGTATCCTATCTGCACATCAAAATATATCTGTAGCTCAAACTGTATTGCAAAAAAATTTCGACCGATTATGTGAATGGGCACACGATGTGGGCTTATGTATAAATGCGCAAAAGACCAAACTATTACATATACATTCTCCGTATATAAAAACAACTGTAATTCCAAGCATCGATGCCCATTCGCACCAGTGTAGACATAAGTACCAGATCGTACCCGTTATAAACGACAAGTGTAACTGTGAAAAACTAGAACTAACCAAAAACCATATGTACCTAGGTCTAACTATAGACAGTAGTTTTGGCTGGACGACGCACATTGACCATGTTTGTGATAAATTGAGGGCTGTTTTGGCAAAACTATCCATTCTAAAATATAAACTTCCGTACAAAACACTGCGCATGCTATATATGGCGCTAGCTGATTCTATCATTATGTACGGTTTAAGCAGTTACGGAAGAACATACAAAACACATATAACAAACATATATAAACTTCAATGTAGACTGCTTAAGACCATCGTTCCCAGGCATATTAAAAACAAGTACAGTGGTGACGAAAAGGGTTTATTCAAATACTGTAAAGTAGCAAGCGTCTTTGACATGATTTATATATGCATGGTTTCAGAATATAGTCACAATGTGACACTATTACAAAAAAAGGTTAGACCAAAAAACCTTCGTAATTTAACATACTTACCAACTTATCTAATACCTAAAGTCAATAACGTGTACGGCAAAAGAACATGGGAATACATGCTGCCGTCTATATTAAATACATTTCCAGACGAAGACCTAAGCGAAATTATAAAAAAAACTAATCATAAGAAAGCCAAATCCATCCTTAATAAGTATCTAAAGAAGTACTATCTAAATCAAACACCTGGCTAAGGAGATGGCCGAGGTGCGACGTTCAGCGTGAACCCTGTTATAGTCATAGTCATATATTTTTATCGCTATATGCATAAGATACCTACTTACCTACACTAACCTAGCAACAAGCGATCAAGTGTAACGATTCATTCCTAGCACATAAACCGCTGCACGGTTTCCTGCTATGGAATAAAATATGTAATTATTTGTGAAAAATGTGTGAATTGAACAATAAATAAAAAAAAAAAAAAAAAATATGCCGATTTTGTTATTTCTGTCAGTATATCCGTGTGTATAAATAAACGTATAGTTTACCCTTTTATATTTCATTGCAATCAAAAGATACAAACAGCCGAATCATTCGAAGTGTTTTAAAAATGTAATTAACTATTTAATAAAACGTCTCAATAACATCTTATTAAAATTACCGGATCAGGAAATGAAGCCGGAAGAATTTCAACAAGTGACAAATTGATTGATTGATCAATGATAATTGTATTCGACGAGTTTGCGCGAGGGCCTGCTCAGTCGTAGCTTTTTGTGCGACAAGTTGGTTGCAATTCATGATTTATTATAGTTACATTTACATTAGTGAATGGTTCGATCTAGTTGTGGGAATTCTTGTTTGTTTTTGCGTTTGAATCAACAGTCAAGTGTTGATTGACGTGTTAGTGGTACCTACCTACGATTTGTAACACCACTGGCTTTTCGGTGAAGGAAAACATCGTGAGGAAACCTGCATGCTTCAATTTCGAGGCATGTATTGCACCCACTGTCCATTATAAGTGGCGACGGGCTCACTCCCCGTCACACTGGACAGAGTTTCAGTATTAGTGAAAAGTAGATGTTCTGTGGTTTCAGAATATCTCTGACTACCCCCTCGGGAAATATAGTCGTGAGCATATGCTATGCTTGTCTCGATAAAAGAATAAAGGCAATATTTCAATATTACATACATACATATGCTCACGACTATATTCCCCGAGGGGGTAGTCAGAGATATTCTGAAACCACAGGACATCCACGCTTCACTAGTACCGAAACTCTGTCCAGTGTGACGGGGAGTGAGCTCGTCGCCACAAGTAATGGAGAGTGGGTACAATACATGCCTCGAAATTGAAGCATGCAGGTTTCCTCACGATGTTTTCCTTCACCGAAAAGCCCGTGGTGTTACAAATCGTACATCAATTTCGAAAAACTCATTGGTACGAGTCGGCATGGACGGAGATCGAACCATCGCCACCAGCACGGCAGGCAAGGTTACTCGCCACTGGACCACTACGGCTATTTCAATATTAGTTTGTAATTTTGAGTTCCTGTGTTTTTTAAAACTTGTCCTGGCTACCACAATACTAATACCTACTTTTTATGCAAGAGCAAGGACAAAAAAAGATCATTATTTTTAACTATTAGCTGTTATTTAGTCCCCTAAATTCGAAACACAATGGCCTCAAACATCCTTATCAGATTATTTATCGCAGCAAAGCTTGTAATTATCCTAAGCTTATTACAAAATCACTTACGAACTATCTTTGCGATCACAACGACTTATAGAAGCATGCATTTCATTTCACATAATTATGTCCCGTAATAAATATCTTGTATCAATTGTATAAGTAATAAAATTGCTTGTTTCATGAGTCTTTATTGAATATACGTATGCGTTGTCAAAACCAGTGCTCCCTCGCAGGGTGTGGCCGACATTCTGGTGGAGGCCGATCCAATGATTCGCTTTGCGAAGGTGGTTTGAAGTACATTGCTTGTCTTAACATAGTAATTATAGCATAAGCATGCATAGCATATGCTCACGACTATATTCCCCGAGGGGGTAATCAGAGATATTCTGAAACCTCATAACATCACGTTTCACCAGTAATAATGATGAAATTAATACGGAATTAGATTTGTGCATAAAATAATAATCCAAAAAGCCTAGGCCGTCCGGGGTAAAACGAGAAAAAGTTGGTGTTATGATTTGGATGCTCACGAAGCAGAATAGCAAAAATGATGGTACCGGATAGAGAATGGAGGAAATGGTTTGTGGAGACTTGGAGACCTTTTAAATCAGACCAGGAATGTCTTAAAGACACAATAACTCGGGAGTACCGTACTCAATAACCGGCAACCAATAATACCACCATTGGCGGCAGGTGACATGGCCTGTTACCGCGGGGTGCCATTTTCGGTACCGGCGCTGAATGTGCTGAAAGCGCTGTACATGCAAAATGGTAGGCGGTAACAGGGATTTGTAGGACTGCCAGTGCTGGCACCCAAATTGGCAGCCGACGACAGC
This sequence comes from Agonopterix alstromeriana, assembly GCA_963924505.1. Taxonomy (NCBI): domain Eukaryota; kingdom Metazoa; phylum Arthropoda; class Insecta; order Lepidoptera; family Depressariidae; genus Agonopterix; species Agonopterix alstromeriana. Next base: position 13,812,064 of record OZ004681.1, read on the forward strand.
CTGACTTAGAATATTGGCCGGCAGATAGCTTTGGAACTGGAGCCGGCGCTGGTATGGGTAACAAAACCAGCGCTGAACATCAAATCATCGGTGCTGGTAACGGAGAAACTCCTTAATAATTACCAGCGAGGTGTTTGGGAGGCAAGCTGCTCCAGTTAAGGGGAGGCCAGATCCAGAGGCAACTCTTTCCTGATCCTTTCTAGATACGCCCATCTTTGTTTAGCCTAATTTAGAAGAAAAGCAGATAGTTGGTATCGTTTTAGCAAAACTTTTACTAACCTAGAGACGAAGTGAGTATAATTATGTATGTAGAAGGTAGAGGAGATAAGATAAGAGACAGGAGCAATGAATATTAAATAAAAGTAATGTCGACATTTGGAATTCACCCAGAGCAAGATCACTTTACGTTCATACACGCGCTTGCGCTATGCGTGTGGGATGGGTCAAGTATGTTTGCTTCTGATGCGGCGAGATAGGGCGATTCTTTCGGATCTTGTTGCGGGTTGCGCAAGAGTCGCCTACGTAGTTTGATTATCCTCTTTGATTAAGGTGGAGCAACGGCAACTAGTGTTATTAATGGTATCTTTTTGATTGATTAAAGAGAATAGTGTTAGTTTAAAACTGTTACCATGTTTCTTGTCTCTCGGGACAATCAAACTTAGCAACAAAAGGACGAAAATACAATCCAAGTTTTTAATTGACGGGTCACTTTTAGAACATAGCTTCAAGATGCAACTTACGTGTTAAAGGGTGATAACTGACTAGCCATTTTCGCACATGAAAGCACTAAATCGTATCCCTTTGTCACCTCCTCCTCCTACGACATCTATTAGGTGAAATTTTGTACGCCAAGAACCACAAGATACCAGTCGGTCGATTCGTATATTTGTTTACTTAAATATACAGTCATAATACATCATTTATATACGAAAATTTTACTACTCTGAAATAAAATCCGCAACGCAGGCTTCGAAACACCAGAATCACATTATGTTTAATATCCATTGCAAACTTCGTCTAAGGCAATGTACAAAATATAACCCGCATGCAAGCTTCGTCAGAACTACCCCTTTCTACTGTTGGACTTCCAGACGCACCGCGGGATATCACCCCTTCTTGGTTGACATCCCACATATCAGCACCAAGCACCTTTCAGAATCTTTTATAATGCGCACAGCCAAGGACTGGAATGCCCGCCTGCGTCAGTATTTCCGAGCGGTTACAACCCGAATTCCTTTAAAGTACGAGTGAATAGGCTTCTTCTGGGTAAGCTCGCTATATCTTCGACCCCACCTTTGTCCTAAGGACTGGATTGAGGTCAAAAGCAAACCCAGAAGTAGTCAAAAAAAAAACGATACAAAAGGCCCTGCCCTGCGCAACACTGGCTCAAAAGTTTTATACCCGCACCAGGATCACCTCCCTTAGACACCATACACCGCCCTATCTCCCGAATGAAACCTTTGACATTTGGCCTAAAGAAGTAACCTGCATGAGATATTTATATCTACTTATCAAATCAGTTGCCAATCAAAGTACAATCCGACGCGACACGAAGTACCAGATAATCCGTCACCAAAACACCGTCGACATCCATCGGAATTAATTTGACAGCCCTTTGATCTCGCTGATCGATCGACGCCCTCTTATCGCATTGTGATGAAACTTCCACACCTGCTGTCGACAGTAATCTGGGGTTTAATCTCTTTTGCATATGGTTTAAAATGTGTTAATTAAACCCCGAGGGGTATAATTACACAATGATATCTAAATGCACTGGAGATTGTATTTGGCAATGGTCGGAAACGTTGCTACAACTGTTCGACCAACCAGGACTGCAATCGCGGTAAATATTCAGTGATTGAACCGTGATTGGACTACGTACGAACCATAACTTTTGACTCATTTGGTATTGCGCTAATCGTGGTACTGCTCTTGACAGCCGTTAGAGACGTTTTGACAGATCGCTCAGACGTTAAAGTCTGTCAGTTACATAGAGTTTAGCACGATATGGAATTTAGCACAGTTGAATAGTAATTGGATTGCAATGTGATTAGAACTGAAATTGGATAAGAATAGAACTTCGATGTTTCAACTTGGCGCAATCGGGTCTCCAGATGTTACAATGGAATAGGAGAAGAAAGGAATAGGTATCCAGTTAATTCACGATAGAAGAAGCTGATCTTTCGTCAACAAAATGAATTTATCCTTTGGTGGTATAACCTGGGAAGATGTTTCTTTCTAATTCCGGAAACGAAGGCAATTTGATTTCATTTTCCTCAAATCATCTTCTAACTTTAAACTATAAATTTTAACGTAAATCTGACTTCATACAAGCATAGAAATTAGTTTATAGATTTTTTCTGTTAAATTTCATTGACTGTAATAATTGGTTACTATTGAAAATATCACCAGACTTCGTTGTATGGAGCGCGCTCCGTATTATATTCTCTTTAACTGTTTAATATACCCTAATACCCTTCATACCAAAATTACCCATAGGCCTTTTAGATTAAAATTTGTATCGTAATTTTTTTTAATTAGAATTAACTTTGGGCCAACACTGGTTGGCAGGTAACCTATGTCGCGCGCCTTTGTAGCGTTTTTTATCGGTGTTTAGTGTACAGTGCGCGCGGATTGAGCCCCGCCCAGATGCTCAAGGTTATCTGCGACTCCAATCGCCTTAAGAGGATATAATTCGGAGCGCGCTCCATACAAACGTACTATGGTGATATTTTCAATACTAACCAATTAAACTCAATGAAATTTTTCAGAATCAATCTAAAAACAAATTTCTATGCTTCTATAGAGTCAGATTTTCGTTAAAATGTAAAGTTTTAAAGTTACAGTGCCTCAAAGATTTCCATACAAATCTTAAATTAATCCTAGCATTGAAACTGTATATTTTAACGAAAATCTGACTCTATACAAGCATAGATATTTGTATCAAGATTGTTTCAGCAAAATTTCATTGAGTTTAATTGGTTAGTATTGAAAATATCACCATAGTACGTTTGTATGGAGCGCGCTCCGAATTATATCCCCTTAAGGGTATATTACTGTTGGCGCGCTCCATACAAATGAAGTCTGGTGATATTTTCAATACTATCCGATTAAACTCAATGAAATTTTGCAGAAACAATCTAGAAACAAATCTCTATGCTTGTATCTTGTCAGATTTTCTTTAAAATGTACAGTTTTAAAGTTACAGTGCCTCAAAGATTTCCATACAAATCTTAAATTAATCCTAGAAATGAAATTGTATATTTTAACGAAAATCGGACACGATACAAGCATAGAGATTTGTTCCTAGATTATTTCTGCAAAATTTCATTGAGTTTAATTGGTTAGTATTGAAAATATCACCAGACTTAGTTTGTATGCAGCGCGCATTTACGCATTCGGAATAAACTTCTCTTAAGATATTATTCAGTAGGGCTAATGTGTCAGTTTCCTATTATATCTACACTAATATTATAAAGAGGAAAGATTTGTACCTATTTTTGTATGTTTGTATGTTTGTAATGAATAGGCTCAAAAAGTACTGGGCCGATTTAAAAAATTCTTTCACCAATAGAATGCTACATTCTTCCAATTTGACATAGGCTACATTTCATTTTGAAAAAAATTAGGGATCCTTGGTAAAATTTGAACAATGTAACCGAAGGTGTAGAAAAATGAGTCTTAAAATTTATTTGTCTACCCCGTGCGAAGCCGGGACGGGCTGCTAGTGCTTTATAAGATCGGTAACGTATTATAACTGTACTGAGTGATTTTTTCGGTTAACCAACAATTTTCTGGAACAGCAAGCTTAGCATTGTCATCACCTACAAAAAATCTAGAGCAGCCGGTCAAAGAGTAAAATGTGAGATAAACAGACGACAGTGAGATACTGTTATATGCGTGTAGGTGTCGATCAATGGATGAATCAATTATTTTAATGTTGATACCAAGTTGATACAGTTACGTTTAGTTACAGTTTAAGTGTACTCAGGATTGACGATGATTGCGACATCAGTTGAAGGCTTTGGCAGCAATGATACTCAAACTATTATAAAATAACTATTTTTAAAACTGTAGTAACAGAAGTGTGTCTGCACATTGAAGATATTTACTAGAAATAGATTACGATATGATAGCGCAGACGGCCCGATAGCGCAGACGGTAGTGATCCTGCCTGCTGTGCTGAGGGTTGCGGGTTCGAATCCCGTAAGGGACAAATATTTGTATGATGAATATGAATATTTGTACCTGAGTCATGGATGTTTGTATCTATATATGTATTCTATATCGTTGTCTAGTCATGATAACACAAGTTCAGGCTAGATTCTGATACTTTAAATGCGGCTAGATAATTTGTGTGACAATGTCCAAGATATTTATTTATTTATTTATATGGTTTTTTGGTGTCCCTGACTCCAAATCAACCTTTTTTAGAATGTTTATCTGTATGATTGTGTGTTTGTTTATGCAAGCATCGCGCGAAAACTATTGAACCGATTGTGATGAAACGTTTTGGTTTGATAGCTTATGATCCGACTTAAATTCTGGTATTTAACTTTTCAATGTCTCTTGACTACTGCGAATATGAATCAAAGTCAAAGTCAATATAATTTATTCAATATAGGAGCTTGAAGCACACTTATCAAACGTCAAATCTTTTTTAAAGCTACCACCGCGTCGGAACGTGTTGTCGCTGTGTTTAAACATGTTTTCGGAAATATTCAAAATGGTCTCGGGGATTTTATTATAACAACGTCTACAGTGACCCATATGACCCCAGAATATTATGCTTACGATTATAAATGCCCCTAGGGGGTAGTCAACAACGTTCAGACGGAAAGATACGCGACGAACAATTGATTTTTACTGTGTCTGAAATTACGGCATACTTTATCGATAACTTCAATGTTCGTCGTCGCATCCCTACTAATGCGTGTTTACACAGGGGATGCGGGCGTCTCGCGTCGCGTCGTAATTCTTTATTTAGTGAATCACCCCGTATGTTGCAGTTTGGTATGAAAGTATACTGTTTCAAATGTTTAAAAAGAGGGTCTGATTAGATTCACTATGTACACGTGGTGACAGATTAACTTAGCCATAGTTGAACTCTATGTCTATGAACATAAGAGGGTATGGGTAACTAAAGTCCGGCCGCTGAAAGATTGCGTTTGACAGTTACCATAAAATTGTAAAAAACTGAATGAAAATATTGTTTACCTGTGCTCACTCTAGTACACAGGGCACTAGCTGCCCTTTTAAGTTCAAAAAGCTACTAAATAATGATCGGCATTTATATTTTTCATTCAGTTTTTTACAATTTTATGGTAACTGTCAAACGCAATCTTTCAGCGGCCGGACTTTAGGTTGATCTGTCGCCGTGTGTACTACACTAGTATTTATTCTGTGGTACTATTGTTATAGTCAAAGTCAAAATCAAAGTCAATATAATTTATTCAATATAGGAGCTTGCAGCACACTTATCAAACGTCAAATATTTTTTAAAACTACCACCGCGTCGGAACGTGTTGTCGCTGTAGAGAAGATGCGGCCAGAAACTCTATACGTAACCAATGTTATATATAAGTCCTGTTTATCCGACAGCTCATTTGACATATATTGTATAAATAAAATGGTCAAATGAGCTGTCGGATAAGTTAACAAGAACTTATTCAGATCATCGGAAATCTACCAGATTCGGAAAAAAACAGTAAAATAGATTTCTTCTCTAATGACAAAAAAAAGCAGATGGCGTTGCACAAAAAATAAATTGCGCTACCATATTGTACGTTTTAAAAATTTCTCTTTGGTAAGATAAGCAGGTTAAAAACTTATCTTCTTTTTCTACTTATACAATGGCTACGGAACCCTATCATGGGCGAGTCCAACACGCTCTTGGCCGGTTTTTTGTAAATTTCTTCAATGTACAGACATGCTTCTGTTACAGTTTTATAATAGTTATTAAGATTTGTAACAATTTGTAACGCACATTTTAAACTGTTTACTTAAAAGTTGTAAATGTCTTTGTTAAACAGCAAGCTGAAAGCTGGAAAGCTGAAAATGTTAATGTTTCCAGGAATCAGTTGGATGTTCAAAGCTTGCTGTGGGGTCTTACACTTTTACTCTATCCTGCTTAGTTGTACAGAGTTCTTGTTTGGATTCCATTTTATGGGAGGAAGCGCTCACATCAAATAAAACCAACTCATTATTATACTGTGGTAAAAACATCACTGGCTTTTCGGTGAAGGAAAACATCGTGAGGAAACCTGCATGCTTCAATTTCGAGGCATGTATTGTACCCACTGTCCATTATGTGGCGACGGGCTCACCCCCCGTCACACTGGACAGAGTTTCGGTACTACTGGTGAAACGTGGATGTTCTGTGGTTTCAGAATATCTCTGACTACCCCCTCGGGGAATATAGTCGTGAGCATATGGTAAAAACAGCAATAAGAAAGAGGAGGTATAGGTACCTATACTCCATTCAAAATAGCAACGAAATTTTAAGGCTATTTTGCATTACAGAAACAGAGATTTGAAACACTTCCTCTCACTTATTCCGATATGTCGGATAGTATATGTATCCAATAAATTGATTACATTTGGTAATCAGAATTTTAGCCAGAAAGCTAAATAGGAATCGGAAAATCTCGTCGTCCTTATTTGGAATGAAGTATACTTACCTACACACCTACGGGACTGGTGTATTTGTATGATATACAAGGGTCCTTCTAAATATGCTGACACTTTTTTAAGGGGATGATCAGACCGTCAAACTGACCAACTTTCTCTATGGCACCAACATCGAAATCGCGATAAAAAAATCTGCTGTCCCATACATTTGACTCGAGTAGGTTAGCAGTTTTGTATGGAACAGCTGATTTTTATTCGCGATTTTGATGTTGGTGCCATAGAGAAAGTTGTTCAGTTTGACTGTCTGATCATCCCCTTAAAAGTGTCAGCATATTAAGCAGGACCCTGTATACGGATGAAAAAAAAGAGAAACAAAAGAAATTAAAAAAAAAAAACATTGTTTACACCAGAGTCATGATGTTTGTGTCTACAGGGTGTAAAATAAAAGTGTGACATATTCAGGGCGCTTTAGGCTATCAAACTGGACAACTTTCACTATAGATTCAACATCGAAATCGCGAGAAAAAATCTGCTGTTCCATACATTTGGGTCAAGTAGCCATTGACTGACGTTTTCTATGGCACAGCTGATTTTCTTTTCGCGATTTAGAAATTGGTTTCGTAGTGAAAGTTGTTCAGTTTGATGGATTACCTATATCTGAAAAATTTCAGATAGATTGTCGGTCGGTACCTAATATCTTATCAACACCAATCTAGACAACTTTTTCGCACTTAATATCACATCAAAATCAAGTTGGCTACGATCTTTGACTATTTATATGTGGACTGGTTACCTTCTGGTTACGCGTGTAATTCTACTAACAAACATTTCTGCCACTTTTTGCGGGGGGCGAGGTAACATGAAATCCGCAACTTTGGATTTTATTCCCCATAACTTCAGATTCTAATTTTGAATGTTAAAAATCATGAAAAGTAGTCTCGTGTGAACCCCAAACGTTCTAAGTTATTATTTCGCAATTATAGGCTGTCTCATTTAGTGATAAGGTGTAAAATTGAATGTAAATGCACAAGATCATAAATGCACAGGGAAATGCCACCGCAAGGCTAGTCCTTATAATAATTAGTCAAAGGCTACGATAGTTAAAAACTAAAAGGCTTATTTTGTCAAACTGTACTGGCGGAATCGGATAGTTTTATGGAATTTAAACTTTGTACGTAGTAACTAGTACGCTTCTATATAATTTTATTACATTTCCAGATTACCGTAAACACACATATAAAGTCATTACCCAACTTTAGTACAAAAACAGGCCTTTTTAGTAACCAGTCATGTTTACGTATTTGAAACTTTATTACCATACTTAAAACGTTCAGTTTTAACTATTTCCTTTCTTGTACGGACGTTAATCTGCCGTTAAAACGCCGATTAGGAAGTATAAAGTAACCCTATGTTTACGAGACAAACTGTTTATAGAATTCGGTATGTCAAGCTTTTTTCTGGAGGGCTGAATCGAATTAACCATTTCGAGATAATTGTCTCAATAATAATATTTTCTATGTCAGAGATTTTAAAATGAAAAGATTACAGATATTTTTAATCAAATAAGGTCGGTTTTCGGTCCGTCCAGTGACGTCAATGGAAAACCTGTGAACTCCTTGGTAAACTTAATATAACTGGCCATTATGACATTCACTATGTCAGAATTTGACATTTGATGTTGCCGTTTCTGTTTCCAGCATAGAATTAGAAAGAGAAGGCAGGATTTTATTATTTTTATTAAAGTATTAAGTAGTTTTTCTCCAGGGAGTTCAAATTATTTTCTCTCCACCATTTTTGCATTTAGAGATTACAGATCAAAGTAATTCAAAATTAAATTTATAAATATTGATAAAGTCGATGAATCGCAAAAAGAATTTAGTTGGTTTCTTAAAATTATGTCTTCTATTCGTAAAAAATATAAAATCAAGACCAAAAAAAAAACTTGACATACCAAATTAGGGACATTAAAATTTCATGGTAACAAAATGGTTGAATTTTGTTTTGTAAAAGGAAGAACTGTGACCCTGATTTTTTCGTATTTTGGAATGTGGGCTTTGAATATTTTTAGGTTCAGTTTTGTAGTAAGGAAGGAAGGATAGATGGGTAGTATTTTCAGTAGTAAAGAAAAGAGAAGTTACTGGTGGAGTGAGACAGAACACCCGTCTATGTAAATGAAGTGATTGTATGACAGAGGCTGGTATTAAACATCTTTTTCAACATACTTGCTCGTAAAGTGGCTCTTATTGCACCGCTTTTAGGTACATAATGCAGCTTATAGAACACGCGTGCGAAAATGATTATATTATAGCACTAGTGCGGTATTGTAACTTTTTCTATAGTTTGTTTTTAAATCTCAGCAAAGAGTTTTTATGTAAAAAAAATCAAACTTTTTTCTGAATATATTAATCTGGGTCACTTAAAATATGATAAATAAACGCTTCATTTCATCAAAATATTTTTTTTTGTTTAACAAATTAACATTAATTTGTGTTATAAATACATTATTAAACGTTTTTAATATTATATTGTTTGCAACAAAATGTCGTTGGTTGAATGTCGGCTGAAGTCATGCCTCTTCGTCGACCTGAACTGGTATTTTTGAAAGTCATACAAAAAACTCGTCAAAATTAGTAGGAGATTAATGGGAGATTATGCATCTTTCTACTGCTGGTTTGAACGTGTGACATTCAAAAATCGCACTCCTGCGCGCGTATCCAACATCTCAACCAAAGGCACGGAACGCAAAAAAATAGAAGCCCAGCGCCATTTTGTGTAAAACTATTGTATTTAACGAAATTTTATTACGTTTTCCTCGCAAGTATGTTGAAAAACGTCGTATGAAACGCGTGAGCGTTGGTCATTACAGCCTGTGCCTCGGCTGTAATGACCAACTTTGGTCACTTGTATCATAATGTACTATTCTAAGAGGAAGGATCTCCATAGAGTCCGCATAAATTTGCGATTGTAGTTGGTCTCTTTTGTCTTATGACGTACCTTTAATAGTAGAAGGAGATGGAACTATAGATATTTGTTTATGCGGCTGTCCACTTTTTTTTTTGAGCTAGTGTGTGTGAAAAGTGACCGTAAACATAAGGCCATATGTCACTTGGTGCCTTTTGTCCATACTACTTGACACTACACACTCAATCCTAAACGTCAGAAAAAGTGGACACTTTACAATTAGTATGGCTCACTCTAGTCTTAAAGAGACATCCTTCCTCTTAGGTACTATTATCTCCTCCTCCTTCTCTAGACTCACGAGTCTTCGTTCAAATATGTTCTGAAACGACTCTAATGTCAACATTACTTTTTTTATTCACTCATCTTTCTCCGTGAACTGGACCAAGATGTACCTAGTCAGTGATGTAGAATACGAGTATCTACATTTTCACTAGCAGTGACCAAACTTTAGCGTGCCCGGAGTGAGCCCATCGTCACTTTTTAATCGACATGGACATCCATAATGTTGCACACGATAACAAGCCCAGTGTCCCCCTTGGCAAGGAGGTTTTGCAAAGGATCTTAGCTCCCCGGGCGGGGGAGACAAAATACCATATTACATTTTTAAGTTTTAATGTTGTCTTGACTCCTCTTTTGGAACTTGGCTCCCTTCGGGGAGACAAGGAGATTTTTGATGTGAAACATCTATTGGCGCGTTTTGGGGGTATCACCGACTAGTAAGCCGTGACGACAAATGGTGGCATGACGCTCTCACGCCACACGTTTGACACCTGCTGCGCATGCGATTAGTACCTTTTTCCTGAAGCGCAAAGTTAGAAAAAAGCGCGTGGAATCGGTAGAGTGCGGTATTGCGATGTTTCACATCTGCCGGGCGTCACGCTACGTTATATTGTAATAGTTATTAAGTCGTGTTATGTTGTAGAGTTTCTGGCGGCATCTTCTCTACACCGACAACATGTTCCTACGCGGTGGTAGCTTTAAAAAAGATTTGACGTTTGATAATTGTGCTGCAAGCTCCTATTATTGAATAAATTATATTGAGTTGATTTGACGGCCACTTATTTTTCTTGGTATAGCAGCAAAGAAAATATCAATGTTGGTGCAATAAACCATTACAACTATTACGATATGTTTACAGGCAGGATGTTATCAATAGCATGTGAACCATAAACGTTATAGTAAGCACATAAAGCAACGTCTGCGCGGGCGCATACGTCGCGCTCTGTTAGACACGACGCGTGATGCTGGATGCACTCTTTTAGATGCGTTCGCTAGGGTAGGGTTGTCACAAATACTTATACCGAATTAAAAAGTTAAATTTATAGCCTGTAGGATCTGCACTGCAAAGGTATCAGGGTAAGGGCAAGGCTTATCTGGGTGATGGAAGTTATGGGAGTACGTATGCTCCATCACGGTGATCCAGAGCGTATTAGAGGCGCTGTGATTGGGGTGAAATCACACTGAAATAAAAAGTGGCTAGCTATACCTAGCCTTTCACCCCCAAAAATGATAAAAATAAAATGTATCCCTAAGTCGCCTCAAAAAGCACCCAAGGGAAGACGGATTGGCAAATTGCGGTAAATAAATCTTAACTGAAACATGATTGGACTACGTGCGAAGCTAAGTTATTTACTCATTTGGTATTGCGCTAATAGCAGTACAGCTCATGACAGCCGTTAAAGCCGTTTTGACAGATGGCTCAAACGTTTATGAACGATTCTGTTGTAGTTCAATTGTAGTTCTGGTCTTCTAGTCTGTTTTAACTTTTAAGCCCGGATCCACATGGTAATGAAGGCTAAGAGTGATCCTTAGTATAATTACAGCCTTAAAAAGTGTTATGTGGCGATTTTTACAAAAGTTCAAAGTTCCCCTAGGTTTTACTTAGTGTAAAAGAAAAAGACCCGTAAGTGTTAATTTCCCTGGTGATTTTTCGGGACAATAACTGGGTATAGCAAAACATAAGGTTTATCATAAGCATAAGCATAAGCATTTGCTCACGAATATATTCCCCGAGGGGGTAGTCAGAGATATTCTGAAACCTCAGAACATCCACGTTTCACCAGTAGTACCGAAACTCTGTCTAGTGTGACGGGGGTGAGCCCGTCGCCACTTATAATGGACAGTGGGTACAGTACATGCCTCGAAATAGAAGCATGCATTTTTCCTCACGATGTTTTCCTTCACCGAAAAGCCAGTGGTGTTACAAATCGTACATAAATTCCGAAAAACTCATTGGTACGAGTCGGCCTGGACGGGGATCGAACCATCGCCTCCTGCACGACAGGCAAGGTTACTCGCCACTGGACGACCACGGCATTTTTATCAAAATGAGGTTTATCAACAGTAATAAGTTACGAAGCAATGAAATGACTAGTGGCAACCCTACCACAGTATCACATTACGCAACTGCACGTTCTGGCCACCAGATGGCGTCTGTGTATTTTTGTACAGCATTAGATGCACTTTCGGGTTACACCATATATGTAAGCAAATACGGCTTTTACGTATTTCGTTTCTGTCTGTCCTCTCTCGTTCTAACCAAATTTTAAAATGGAGTAAAGGAAACAATCTGCTGTTACATTTGAGTCGAGGCATTAGGCAGTTTAGTATGAAACAGCTGAATTTTTTTTACTCCCATAGTAAAAGTGGTTCAGTTTGATGGGTAGTCTACCTTAGTTTGAAAGGATGCTAATGATAAAATAAAAAAGTAAAAATAAACATTTAAGAGGGTGGTTTAGACCATCAAACTGAACAACTTTCACTATAGAACCCACATCGAAATCGCGAAAAAAAAAACTTGCTGTCCCATACATTTAGCTCGAGTAGATTTGTAGTTTAGTATGGAGCATCCGATTTTTAGTCGCGATTTCGATATTGGTCGCATTGGTGAAAGTTGTTCAGTTTGATGGTCTAAACCACCCTCTTAAATGTTTATTTGTATTTTTGTTACACCTGTATTCCGGTATTCCGTGACAAAACCCGACATACCATCAAACTAAACAACGTCAGCTTCCATACAAAACTGCAAGCCTACTCAACTTAAATAATACAGGGTATAAGTGAAAGCCTAGCATATACTGAAACGGTAAATTCAGGCCATTAAACTGAACAACTTTCTGTATGGAGACATACTCAAAAAATCTGCTGCTCTATACAAAACAGCTGTACCTACTCGACTCAAATGTATGAAACAGAAGTTCGATTTTTGAAACTCATTCGTTGAACGTTGAACTCAAAGTCAATATATTTTATTCAATATAGGAGCTTGCAGCACACTTATCAAACGTCAAATCTTTTTTAAAGCTACCACCGCGTCGTAACGTGTTGTCGCTGTAGACAAGATGCGGCCAGAAACTCTACAACATAACACGACTTAATAACTATTACAATATAAATTCTTAAGCTAAAGTTATGTATACAATAATACAATACAATAGTCTATTTAATAAAATAATTGATACTATACAGTAAAGTAAATCAACTTTAAGCTAGTGACCTCAGACCCAAGCATTTTGATCATTTAACTAATCATCCAGTTGAAAATGTAGCAAGAATCAAGATGTTCCCAGATAGTACTCAGCAGATGAAAATGTCCATATTACTATGGAGATATGCATCTTTCTACTGCTGATTTGACTTTCAAAAATCATACTTCAGGAGTGCGATCTTTGAAAGTCAAATCAGCAGTAGAAAGATGCATATCTCCATAGTAATATTGACATTTTAAACTGCTGAGTTCAACGAAAGAGTTTCAAAATTCGCACTCCTGCAGATTTTTTTCGCGTTTCCTGAGGATAGTTCCATAGTGAAAGTGTTCAGTTTGATGGTCTGAATTCACCGTTTCAGTATTTGCTAGGCTGTCACTTACACCCAGAACAGTTGGCTTTATTATAAAGGTCATACATTTTTTCCGGTCATTATTAAAAGAACAAAGGATCTATAAGTTACTGCCCCGGACAGCAGGGCGGGGCCATCAGCTCGTTACAAAGAAAGGGCGGGCCCTTCCGTGAATGTCCCACTTGTCTATGACACTGTATCGATTTATATGTACCTATGTATTACCGTCTAATTGACGACTGACACAGAAAACTACTGAAAGTACAATCACCTATGATAGTAGATTATATTCCAGAAGGATAGACGGTGTAGAATAGAATCTAAGAGGAAGGATCTCCATAGAGTCCGCCTAAATTTACGATTGTAGTTGGTCTCTTTTGTCTTATGACGAACCTTTAATAGCAGAAGGAGATGGAACTATAGATATTTGTTTATGCGGCTGTCCACTTTTTTTGAGCTAGTGTGTGTGAAAAGTGACCGTAAACATAAGGCCATATGCCACTCGGTGCCTTTTGTCCATACTACTTGACACCACACACTCAAACCTTAACGTCAAAAAAAGTGGACACTTTACAATTGGTATGGCTCACTCTAGTCTTAAAGAGAGATCCTTCCTCTTAGAATAGAATAGAATAGAATATCTTTATTTGCCGTAAAAATAAACACATTACAAAAACAATATATTACACGGTTTGTACTTACAAACACATAAAAACACAAAAAAAAACATAGTTTAGTCCACTAATAACCGTTATCTACTAGAAAAATAAGAAACCGGCCATGTGCGTGTCGGGCTACTCACGCACCGAGGGTTCCGTACTACACCAAATCACAACATAATAACTAAAATTGTTATTTGTTTGGACCTTTAACACAAGACCGACTCGCACTTGGCCGGTTTTTATTATATGTTGTTATACTGTAGACTTTGCTCTCTAATCACACCAAGTTTTACGCTTGTGTGTGTTACCGTTTTTACGATAGAGCGAGAAGAAAAATCGTTGATAAAAACTAGTTTCTTGTATGAGGACCCCCCTTAATTTTTATCTTTTTGACATTTTTATTATTTGTCAACAAATCCGCCGTAATAACGCATATTCTGTGAAAATTTATACTGTCTAGCTATTACGGTTCAAAAGTTAAAGCCCTAAATAGTTAGGACGGACGGACGGACGGACAACTTAGGCTTAGTAATAGTTCAGTCTTTGGGTACGGAACCCCAAATATGACAAAGAAAAATTACATGGTCCTACATACTACTACTCTATAAATGACTCATACTGAACAACTTTCTGTAAGAAATCTACAGGAAATTCGGAAAAATATATTTCGACTTTTCATGCAAACGTTCGATCAGAGGTTCAAAGCTAGGACGGACGGACGGACGGACGGACGGACAGCAGCGGCAGCGTAAGCTTATGAATAAATAAGGTTCATCTGCCTGCACCCTTTGGGTGCGGAACCCAAAAATACCTAATAAGTACAGGGTGTCTCAAAAGAAATTTTATATTTATTTAGCTTACTGCGTGAGCGCAACGTATCCGAGGGGCGCGGGGGTTATGTCAATCGGTAGCCTGGCTCTTGGGAATTCAGTCGCTATGGAGCGTTTCTCGGGAGCAGACCGCGCGTTGTGCGTTCGAGAGTTTTACAAAAACGGTGATTCGGCGACTGTAGCGCGTAGAAAATTCCACTTAAATGATGCGCCAAGCATTCCTCTCATTCGACATTGGGTTAAAAAGTTTGAAGAGACCTAGGTCATCAAGAACGGTAGAAAACGTGGAGAATGTTAATCAGTCTGTTCGTGACGACCCGAACCTTTAAATGTGCATAGATCATCATTACATCGCATCATGCACAAAGACCTAAAGCTGCACCCCTACAAAATTCAATTGGTGCAAGAATTAAAGCCCCAAGATGCCAGTCAGAGGCTTCATTTCGTAAATCAGGTGATTGAGCGATTTTCAACGTTTACCAACATTTTGTTTTCGGATGAAGCTCATTTTCATCTTAATGGCCACGTAAATAAGCAGAACTGCCGCTACTGGAGTGCAACGAATCCAAAACGCAAACATCAGAAACCCGATAAACCGACTTCACTGGCCCATTTGAAAGAATATATCCGTCACGAAATGGCAGCCATCCCTGAATCCACCTGCCGAGCCGTCATAAGTAATTTTACTGTTCGATTAAATGAGTGCCGAGAACGCGAGGGTCTACATTTAGACGATATCATTTTTAAGAAATAAATCCCCAAAAAGTGTATTTCAATAATTAATAAACATTTTTTCTATATACGGCTAACTTTTTTTTTAATCGATCCACTAAATATAAAATTTCTTTCGAGACACCCTGTATAACGATAGCCAGCGTGATTATCATTATAAGCATAAGCATATCCTCACGACTATTTTCCCCGAGAGGGTAGTCAGAGATATTCAGAAACCACAGAACATCCACGTTTCACCAGTAGTCCCGAAACTCTGTCAGTATGACGGGGGGTGAGCCCGTCACAGCTTCACAGCGTCACAGCAGTAATTATCATTATACAGGATGTAAATTTAAATGCGTTACTTACACTAAGGGGTTTTCCAGTTTGATGTTCGGAACTGAAGCATTCCTTAAACTAAAGTAAGTTTACACCGTGTATAAGCATGCTTAAGCTTAAATGCGTTTAAATACAGCATAGTGCAAGGCGACCTTAAACGACAAGAATGCAAAACACAACCTTGACCGTCGCAAAACATTCCGATAGCGTCAATTACTCACTCAATGCGCTCCATATTAAAATGTTTTAATAACAATGCGTCTTTATGCGCCCGCGCATCCAGAGGTCGCTAGTAATTGAAACTAACGGCGTGTCAACTGCCTCTTCAGGACCTTTTTGTAATGGATTTATAAATGTGCTACATTCCTTCGTTTCATTTGGAATTTTCCTATTGGAGTTTCTAGATCCAAGTGTGCACAATTTGTTCGTCTTCCATAAGAGATATTCTGAAAACTCAGACGACTCAGACTCCACGTTTCGCCAGTAGTACCGAAACATCTGTCCAGTGTGAGGGGAAGTGAGCCAGTCGTAAATTATAATGGACAGTGGGTACAATACATGCCTCGAAATTGAAACATGCAGGTTTCCTCACGATGTTTTCCTTCACCGAAAAGCCAGTGGTGTTACAAATCGTACATAAATCCCGAAAAAGTCATCGGTACGAGTCGGCTTGGACGGGGATCGGACCATCGCCTGCACGGCAGGCAAGGTCACTCGCCACTGGACCACCACGGCTTTGCTACATTTTGATAAATAATGCTTATACGAGAATGTTATACCTATATGCGGAGATAATCAAGGATATTCTATACAGGGTGTAAAAGAAAAATTGTGTTAAAAATTTGATAGGGTGCTTCTGACCATAGAAACTGAAAAATACTCATTATGGAGCCAACATCGTAATAGGAAAAAAAAAACATGTCAATGTCAATCAGTATGGCCCACTCCCTCTCACCCTTATTCGTGAGAGGAGGCCTTTGCCCTGCACTGGGATTCTACAGCTACATCCTATAACTGACTTTTTTTATTCCATACAAAACAACACTCTTGCAGTTTTGTATGGATCAGCAATTTCTCGCAATGTTTTTTTTTCTTTATAAGAGTTTATGGTATTGTAAATAAACTTGCTAAACAGTTAACTAGTCGGCAACTATTAAAATACTCAAATACTTCTTGATCACAGAACAAAGGCTTCCTTTAATCAACAACATAAATTCTGCGATGCAGTTCACAATGAAGATTTACGAGATGCGCCAGCGCATGGACTCAGTCACGGCTACAGTCATATACTAGCTAATTTACCTTAATACCCCAGTATCAGTTACATTGCGAAACGAGTACATAGTGTATTGTAGTGTGTATGTACGGTATGCGTATTTATTTGTCGTATCGTCCGCCTACTGGGCTGCAATCGTGGTAAATATTCGGTGATTGAACCGTGACTGGACTACGTACGAACCATAACTTTTGACACATTTGGTATTCCGCTAATCGCGGTACAGCTCATGACAGCCGTTAGAGCTGGTTTGACAGATCGCTCAGACGTTAAAGGCTGTCAGTTACATAGAGTTTAGCACGATGCGGAATTCAGCACAGTTGAATAGTAATTGGATTGCAAAGTGTTTAGAACTAATATTGAATAAGAATAGAACTTCGATGTTTTAAATTTGTGCAATCGGTCTCCAGACCTCCGCCCCTTCTTGGCCATCTTTCAGATACCTACTATACTTTGGTCCACCTGCTGCCTTCCCTTCTAGCCAAGAGCTCTGCCAGATGTCCTTCTCCGCTTGCTTACCAGCGTCTTCATCCATAGTTACCAACAATAATAACTGCCTCCGTGGTCTAATGATTAAGAGCATTGGACTCTTGACACGGAGGTCGTGGGTTCGATTTCCACGGGGCACACCTAGTTGATATGTCACTGTGCGTTTTTACCCAGTTTAGAAATAGGTGGAGGGGGAAGCGAACTGCCCTGGAAAAATAGACCAGCGCTCTATTCACTGCCCTGCCCTGGATACTGCCATGACAGTACCTTGGCGCGGCTGTTCAGACGAGGGCATTACTGTCCTGCCCTCACTGCCCTGCCCATGGGTGGATAGGGCATTAGTTCTTCTACGATTTTCTATTTTAGCTGTACGTGGTCCACAAGCGTTTACAATCGTTGTGCCCAGTGACACATTGTGCGAAGACAGGAGACAAAAAAAAAATTCCAGTTATCCAATATTCTCACTTTCCTCTTTCTCTACTTTTAGAGATCGTTGACATTCTAATCTTAAAATTGAGGATCCATTGTGGTATTGAACATTTTGCCATTGCGTAATAGCAAATGTGCTTGACCTTTTTCGGTAATAGATATTTTGGTGCTCAAGGATTGTTTTTGATTAAAAACTCAGACTTGAACCACCACTAATAAAATGGCGGAGCCACGTGGCCACCTAACCAGTGCGAAAAATCTTCAATCGTGACATTTAACCATAGGGATTATTTTTATTTCTTAGTTCTATGGTTACAAAGAACATAGAGAAACCAACGTAAAGTAATTAGTTAAAATCACATAAGGAAGTGTCAACTTCACGTGGTCTCTTATATACCTAGCTATTGTATAATTTAACCATTATTACATGTCGGAAGGTACCAAAGAAGATTCAAGCAAATTAATTATTTTGGTTGACATAATGCCAAAGTGGACCAACAATTTTGTAAAAGAATAATGAAATAGTAAAACAAACGTATTTACACGACAATGCGAGTAATTCCATAATCACTTAGTAGTAGAGCTTCGGTGTTTGAAACGATGATCAATTGACGTCTTTGGGTAGGTGACCATTGTAGCTATTTCATTTCGAGCGTGCTAAATTTTTCGGAATGACACCTAATATGTTGACCTAGTTTATGAGCAATATATGTTCCTGTCTTTTTTTATTCTATTTTTACTATTTCTATTAATTATTTTATTTATATCTTGGTCTAAATTAATAATCTGTTAAGTAACAGCTGGTTGTGACAGAATAACCGTGACTGAATTTGTGCATTAAGAATCATAAAATTGTGGCATAACACCATCCAAACTCAAAGTCCACCTGCCAGCCAGCGCGCGCGCCGGTCCCAGCGAGCTACAGCCCACATGCAATGTTTTTGCGTTACCTCACCCACTCGCGCCTGCGTTGATCTCCGGTGATTAGTAGACTTTTTGTAGTTGATAGATATGTTATTTAGGTTAATTATTGATCGTCTGAGTAATATTTAGTGATTTGATACGGTTGGTTTTCGCAACATTCGAAATTATGTTTGATAGATTTCATAGATTAAAACTTAAAGTTTTGCGTGATAGCTTAGTTTAGCCTGTTTTGAGTCAAACAGACGTCAACTCACGACCATGATCCCTTCCGAGGTGGACAGAAACTTTGCTACAACTACCAACTATCTTTTGTAGAACGTTGGCTTCCCGGATTCGTCCATTTCCCCGAACGGCCTTTTCCTCAAACAGCCATTTCCCCGAACGGTCGGTTATGTCCTTTTCCCTGAACGTCCATCGCCCGAATTCCTTGTACGACCATTTCCCCGGACGTCCATTTCCTCCTACGTCCATTTCATATTTATCTAATACCAACCGTCTAAGTCACGGTTTATACAGAAGAGACGTGTGGCGGTGGCGGATAGTCAAAGTAACACAATTATGAATCTTATAGTACGTAGCATATCGTCATTTGGAGAATTACGCCCGCGCCTCCAGGCGACGTCACCTGGAGGCGCGTACGCGATTCTCCTTTACGACAAAAACGACGCTATGCTACGTACTATAAGGTTTATATTGTGTTACTTAGATTATCCGCCACCGCCACACGTCTCTACTGTATAAACCGTGACTTAGACGGATATAGGTTGCGGAAAACTTAATAATCACTGTGATGATATTTCGACCCACAAAAAAGCCAAAGATGATCGTAGTAGGTGGTCATAGCCATCAGACATTAACAATTAACGAAAACAGAAAAAATTACGAAACAGAAAAAAGCATCGCAATTATTTCGTTTACACAACGTATCACTTATAGTTAACAAAGTAAACAACATATTACCTTAAAGACACGGCTGTAACCCATTGAGCCCACGCCCACAGCTGGGACAAGATTTTTTGCGCCGTGTTTTTATAGTGGGCGAAATGACATTCTTGTGTTTTGCAATTTTATTCAACGATACGCTTAAATGGTATTTGATGGTTTACGAAAATGAGTTGTTTTTTGATACCGAGAGGATCGTGAAATAATTTCAAAATGTTCCACTGAATAAGTACAATACAGAGAGCCTCTTCATGTGACATAGTGATTCGGGGCGCACCCTGGTCAATCAGAAAGCTTCTATCGCAGATAGTCTTTCTTTACCGTGATTGCAAATAACCAATATGCCATCAGTCCGATTCAGTCAAAGAGATTATATCTAATAGAGTGAGCTATACCAATTGTAAAGTGTCCACTTTTTTTGACGTTTAGGTTTGAGTGTGTGGTGTCAAGTAGTATGGACAAAAGGCACCAAGTGACATTATGGCCTTAGGTTTACGGTCACTTTTCACACACACTAGTAGAGTTTCTGGCCGCATCTTCTCTACAGCGACAACACGTTCCGACGCGGTGGTAGCTTTAAAAAGATTGGACGTTTTATAAGTGTGCTGCAAGCTCCTATATTGAATAAATTATATTGACTTTGACTTTGAGCTCAAAAAAAAGTGGACAGCTGCGTAAACAAATATCTATAGTTCCATCTCCTTCTACTATTAAAGGTACGTCATAAGACAAAAGAGACTAACTACAATCGTAAATTTATGCGGACTCTATGGAGATCCTTCCTCTGAGGATTCAGTCCAGCCTACCCTACCAATGAGTTTTTCGGAATTTATGTACGATTTGTAACACCACTGGCTTTTCGGTAAAGGAAAACCTCGTGAGGAAATATGCATGCTTCAACTTCGAGACCTGTATTTATCCACTGGCCATTATAAGTGGCAGAGTGGCACCGGGCTTACTCACACTGGACAGAGTTTCGGTACTGCTAGTGAAACGGGGATGTTCTGAGTTTTCAGAATATCAATGACTACCCCCTCGGGGAATATAGTCGTGAGCATTAGCTTATTAATTAGCAGGTTTTAAAAACCATTACAGTCTAAAGGATATTATATTGTAATTCTTACTTACTATACAGTGTGTTAGGGTAAATATCAGTTGCATTACTTATAGGGGTGATTGTACCTATGATACTGAACAACTTTGCCAAAGAAACCTATAGGAAATTCGCAAAAATTTTTTTCGACTTTTTATACAAGAGTTTGATCAGCTGATTGCATTTAGTATGGGAAGTCCAAAAAAATTGTTTATGAATTTCCTATAGGTTTCTTAGGGAAAGTTGTTCAGAGACATGGATACAGTACTGTAGTAATGTCTTAATATTAGCTCCCATGTATGTGAAATGAAACTTAGAGCATAATAACAACAGAGATGGTAACATAATTGGAGGGCATTCACGCATGCTCAGCAGACTGCGGTCAACGTACGTGTTTAGATTTCGATAACAAACGTTCCAGGAGAAGCCGAGTTGATGTCCAAATTCACACGGGTGCGTGGGAGTGGCTCGCGATTGTGATACGCGATCTGTTGAGAGCAGATAGCGTGTTTTGAATTATTATGTCGGGATGTTTAAAATGATTATTTAAAAGTTTATATCTACATCTTAATTATCAACCATCTATCGACCTCACAAATCCAGATCTTTCCACATGTGATGTTTTCCACGTCGACACGGCGACGGCAGCTGCAGCTAAGCTTTTTTAATTGTTTCGGGCATAGGCCTCCACACTTTCCCATCGCTGTTACTCCTGTTAACCAGGATTAACAGCGGCGACCATTCACAACATTAGACTATGAAGTCCAGCGAGCCCGGGGGATGACTCTAATCTGTCTTGGAACCCGCAATGAATTAATCAAAGATAGAGTAGGAAAAGAAATATCTGACGTCCCTCCATTGCAAACGGGAGACAGCAATAAGAAAAAAAAACATGGCTATTAGAGATCCAATTCTAGAGATCATTTATCTGCTGCTGAGCTAATGTGCCCAGGTGTGTATAATGTAGCCAATCTGAGCGGTGAGAGCGTGCATGGCGAGGATATAAGAGTGTTAGTCCACTATAGACTCCACTCTAGTAGACTCCAGAGGAGAGATGAACGTCATAATTATTACAAGACTAGTGTTAAATATGAATGTGGATGGCTACATGAAGAGAGGACGACCAAAGAAAGGATGGCTGAATTGTGTGAAAGATGACAAAAAGGAGTGAACGCTGAAATGAGGGCTGAAAGATATGAATGGAGGAAGACGACATATTGCACCGACCCCAGTAATGAGATAAGGGCAGGAAGATGATAGCATAGCATAGCATATGCTTACGACTATATCCCCCGAGGGGGTAGTCAGAGATATTCTGAAACCTCAGAAAATCCACGTTTCACCAGTAGTACCGAAACTCTGTCCAGTGTGACGGGGGGTGAGCCCGTCGCCACTTATAATGGACAGTGGGTGCACAATACATGCCTCGAAATTGTAGCATGTAGGTTTCCTCACGATGCAGGAAGATGGTGATAATAATGATTCCACTAGACTTCACATTTGGATCAGAATATCTTCTTCAATGTTTGCAGGTTTCCTCACGATGCTTTTCTTATTCTTCAACCGTTTGAGAGTAGTTGATAAAAAGTACAAAGTTAGAAAAACTATATGACATGTCGTGCGTGCGGATTCGAACCTGCTTATGGTCAGCAGTAGACGATGACGGGTTGTTGATGAATGATGATAGAGAAATGACACTCTGGGACAAATTTCAGAAGTCTGTCCTAATGGTTTAATTCACAACTTCAGACCATAAAACTGAACAACTTTCACAGTAGAGAAAAAATTAAAAATTTGCTGTCCCATACAGGGTCCTTCTTAATATGCTAACACTTTTTTAAGGGGATGATCAGACTGTCAAACTGAACAACTTTCTCTATGGGACCAACATCGAAATCGCGAAAAAAAAAACAGCTGTCCCATACATTTGGCTCGAGTAGGTTTGCAATTTTGTGTGAAAGAGTGGATTTTTTGTATTTTTTCTTGACGTTGGCTCCATAGTGAAAGTTGTTCAGTTTGATGGTCACTATTACTAGGGTGTTTTGTTACACCCTGTATAACATAACACAACAACTCGTTGACAATATATTTTTTCTAGAAGTCATTTTTTTATGTCTGTTTTCCGCGGATGTAAACAAGCGACGCGGGCGCAGGTAGGCGGTTATTGCTCTCCTTATATGTAAGATTGCTATTTTTATATAGTTACATAATTTAGCTTGTTTTTCCGTAGGTCATTTAATATTATCTTTTTGTAAATTGACATTATTTTAATAGTGTATGAGTTATATTAATCGAACGTTTACTATACAACGTGTTCCTGAGGTTATTCATTAACTTTGGCATGTTGTTGAGACCATTAATTTGATCGTATTTCACTATGGAACAAACATTAAAAAAGCAAAAAAAAAATTATTGTGGTTTTTAATTAGGTACTAACATGACTTTAAAGACAGACAATAAAACTAAACAACTTTCCCTAAGGAACTTTTTTTTAGACCTTCCATACAAAAGAGCGGAATAGCCGATCGATTTTTTATGAGAGGCCAGAAAATAATTAGTTTTTCGACTCATGTTCCTTAGGGAAAGTTTTTAAGTTTACATGAATGCACTCTTATGTTAGTACCTAATTAAAAACACTAAAAACATATTTTTTTCTCGTTTTCAATGTTTGTCCCATAACAGGTCAAAGTTAATGCATAACCTCAGGAACATACATACATACATAAACTCACGCCTTTTTCCCAGAGGGGTAGGCAGAAACTATAGATCTCCACTTTGGGCGGTTCTGACACACCTCCCTTGCTTCCTCTAAGTCCATACATCTTTTCATACATTCCCTTCGATTTCGGCTACTTTTAACCTGGGATTTTTTAATGACGTCCTTGATCTGGTCTAGGTATCCTCTCCTAGGTATGCCTCTACCAATGTTTCCTTCCATACACGCCATATATATCTGTTTCGTAATTCACCTCAGGAACACCTTGTAATAATATGTCAACAGCCTATAAATCCTATTACACTCGTACGTACCACTGCACTAAAGCGGTCACCAGTCCATAGACTGACTTAACCGGGCATTGTTGATTAATTTACAGAACTAAACATTTTTTTTTCTTTTCAGATATGTTGTCTCGGTCACGATCAATTCCTTTTAGGCCTTTTATCACATTTCTTGGTAAGTATCTAACTAAGATCTATTCATCTAAATACCTATTTAAAATACTTAGGCAAATTAATACTAAAATAGAAAATTTTATTTTTTTCGTTTAATAATTTCGTGGAGATGATGGTTCGATCCCCGTCCAGGCCGACTCATACCAATGAGTTTTACGGAATTTATGTACGATTTGTAACATCACTGGCTTTTCGTGAGGAAACCTGCATGCTTCAATTTCGAGGCATGTTTTCTACCCGTTGTCCATTATAAGTGGCGACGGGCTCACTCTCCGTTACACGGACATAGTTTCGGTATTACTAATGAAACGTGGATGTTCTGAGGATTCAGAATATCTCTGATAACCCCTCGGGGAATATAGCCGTGAGCATATCGTCGACTAAAGTGTCAGACCTCGTAACTCCATCAGATCAAATTTTACAGGAGGCACAAAAAACTTCACCATGAAAAATGGCAGCCCAGAGTTATGTGGTTTTCTATTTATCATTATAAATTGTAACGGCTTTTAAAAGGATTTAAGAGTTGTGCCATGGATGCATTCAGAAATTAGTAATAACATTGTATGAAATGTAATTTGAAAAATAAAATGGAGTTACGAATGGTTTGACACTTCACACAAATTATCTAGTCACATTTAAAGTACCAGAATCTAGCCTGGACTTGTGTTATGATGACTAGACAACGATATAGAATACATATATAGACACACAAACATCCATGACTCGGGTACAAATATTCATATTCATCATACAAATATTTGTCCCTTACGGGATTCGAACCCGCGCCCCTCGGCACAGCAGGCAGGTTCACTACAGACTGTGGCTATCGGGCCGGCAATAATTTCTCAATTGTCACAATGTCAATTGGCAATTGAATTCAGGTCAATTCAAAACCGTCCAAATATGGTGCAAAGTCAAATAAAAACATAACTTCCCACACCGCTTCCTCAGACCACTTCCAACTTCCTAAACTCCCTTCCAAGACATTCCTTAACTCAACTCTTAAACGTACGCAATAAACAAGTAAATTGCTTATTTTGAGTGACTTCTACCTTAAATACAATCAAACTACAAACAAGGTAATAATGATATGTCAATCTTTATATTGCTCCCGTAAAATGGTACTTAACGTTAAGGACATAGCTGCCATCAAATCGTAGGACCTTGGCGTTTCCGTTCGCGCCAATTTAGGCAAAGGGTATAATGGTCATAAAATGTCTGATTATGTTCCTCTTTCGGTGCTTTGACTGGGTCCTTCCTTGGGTCTTGTTTACGAGAATGAACGAAGATAAGTGTCGTGTGTCTTCAGCTTATAATTACAATAGGCCCGAAGGCTAGTGGCGACGGGCTCACCCCCCGTCACACTGGTCAGAGTTTCGGTACTACTGGTGAAACGTGGATGTGCTGAGGTTTCAGAATATCTCTGACTACCCCCTCCGGGAATATAGTCGTGAGCATATGTATGTATGTATGTATGTATGCCCGAAGGCTCTGAGGGATCACATTAGGAATGAGGTGATATGTAAGAGAACTTAAGGGTATATTACTGTTGACGCGCTCCATACAAACGAACTCCGGTGATATTTTCAATACTAACCGATTAAACTCAATGAAATTTTGCAGAAACAATCTAGAAACAAATCTCTATGCTTGTATCGTGTCAGATTTTCCTTAAAATGTACTGTTTTAAAGGAACTGTGCCTGAAACATTTCCATACAAATCTTAAATTAATCCTAGCATCGAAACTACATATTTTATCGAAAATCGGACACGATACAAGCATAGAGATTTGTTCCTAGATTATTTCTGCAAAATTTCATTGAGTTTAATAGGTTAGTATTGAAAATATCACCAGACTTCGTTTGTATGCAGCGCGCATTTACGCATTCAGAATAATCTTATCTTAAATTAGCAAGCTGAAGTGGCAATGGGCTGGTCAAGAACTGACAACCGATGGGGTGTCAGAGTTCTAGAGTGGAGACCATGGACTGTCAGACGCAATGTGGGAAGTCTGGGGGATGCCACAAACAAGAAACTCTTTTTTTCAAAGTTTTTTCTTCTCGGTCTATCGAAAAAACGGTGATACATGCAAACATGAAACTTGGTGTAATCAATCATAGTGCAAACTCTACAATATCACAAAAAGCCATGTGTGAGTCGGTCTCGCGCTAAAGGTCTTTTAAAAATTTTTTGGTAACCCACGGCACGGTGCGCGAGTAGACCGACTCGAACGGGGCCGATTATTTTTACTTTGGGTGTCGTATAAGAAGGCAGTTTTTTTTCTGTTTTGTTTTGGGCAAAAGCACAGAATAGGTGATAGTATACAACGTGTTAATGAATAGCGCAAAACCTCATACACCCCAACTGATTTATAACAAAATAATTCGATTGAAACAATAATTTCATTATTTTGATAATTAAAATTTAAAGTTATTCACATTTTAAGTTTAGAGGCAAAAATGATTTGTTATCATTTCAGCAATGAATGAAAGCGCTAACGTGCTCATCGTGCGTGTTTTGGTAGTTACTTACTACCCGCGGGTGAGAGTGCCCGAGCGGTGGTTTGAGATCGAGTTCAGTAAATTTTAAATTTTACAAATAAATTATTTAATATTTTGAAAAAAATACCTATGTTGAAAACACGATAATTCGATTCTGCTCTCGATTCTAAACAAAGTACTTTCTAGTTTTGCGTTTATTCATTCATTAACACGTTGTATAGAGCAAAAGGCTCGGCTCATATCACCATTTTTGATATCCTAAAGTTGAGTCGTTACAACTATACGCTTTGACAGACATTTGGTAGTTGTAGCAAAGATTCTGACGAGGATTATGGTCGTGAGAGTATGTATGCAGATAATATAAGTGAATGTTAAACACATTACCTTTCTAGGTGTGCCGCAGTCGGATAAAAACAATAGTAGCGGTACTCTGAGTCATTTCGCGAAGCAATGACTTCCAAATATGTGACGAGAGTGAAAAACATTCTTGCGTGGGCGTGGCAGTTACTATGTACATATTACAGCCCAAGTTTGTAGTGATACAACGTGTTAATGAATTAACGCAAAACTAGAAAGTACTTTGCTTAGAATCGAGAGCAGAATCGAATTATCATGTTTTCAACATAGGTAATTTTTTTCATAATATTTAATAATGTGTTTGTAAAATTTAAAATTTACTGAACTCGATCTCAACCCACCGCTCGGGCACTCTCACCCTTCTTAAAATGTATCCATGAGCACGTTAGCGTTCTCTACGGCACCATCATCGAAATCGCGAGAAAAAAATCTGATGTTCCATACTAAACTGCAAACCTATTCGAGCCAAATGTATGGGACAGCAGACTTTTTTTTCGCGATTTCTATGTTTGTCCCATAGAGAAAGTTGTTCAGTTTGACGGTCTGATCACCCCCTTAAAAAAGTGGCAGCATATTAAGAAGGACCCTGTATATTGGTAGCAGACTAACGGTCAGTTGCATGTACGTTCATTAAGCTAATCCTCCATTAAATCTCTTGCCAGCTTTTATTACGTCAACAAGATAAAAGTGACAGCAAGAGATTTAATGGAGGATTGACTTTAATGAACGTACGTGCAACTGGCAGCGCAAGACCCTTCATTGTGGTGATCCTTGGGGGAGGCCTATGTCCAGTAGTGGACGGTTAATGGCTGAGATGATGATGGGATCTTTATTACCTGTCACATTGGACGGTGAAATGCTAAGAGGAAGGTTCTCCATAGAGTCCGCATAAATTTACGATTGTAGTTGGTCTCTTTTGTCTTATGACATACCTTTAATAGTAGAAGGAGACGGAACTATAGATATGTGTTTGTTCGGCTGTCCACTTGTTTTTGAGCTAGTGTGTGTGAAAAGTGACCGTAAACATAAGGCCATATGTCACTCGGTGCCTTTTGTCCATACTACTTGACACCACACACTCAAACCTAAACGTCAAAAAAAGTGCACACTTTACAATTGGTATGGCTCACTCTAGTCTTAAAGAGAGATCCTTCCTCTTAGGTGAAATGTGAATATTATCAATTTGCATTGTCATTTCTTTATTTTGAGCTACACCGCTTACCTATTTTTTCGTTTGTTAATTCCTCTACCCTAAGGTTGTCTGGAAGAAATCGCTTTTTAGCGATAAAACCGCCTTATTTGTCCTCCTCGCCTACTTTCAATTCTTTATCTGTATTCAAATGTATGTTCTGTTTTGGTGTGCAATAAAGTATAATTGAATTGAATTGAATTGCAATACTTAGAATTTTAGATAATCCTACACCACCATATGTTATATGCTAAAACCTTTGACTACTTATTATAAAGACTAGCCTTGCGGTAGCATTTCCCCTCTGCCACGGTATAAGCACAATTGATCTTGTGCATTTACATTCAATTTTACACCTTATCACTAAACGAGACAGCCTATAATTGCGAAATAATAACTTCGAACTTAGAACGTTTGGGGTTCACACGAGACTACTTTTCATGATTTTTAACATTCAAAATTAGAATCTAAAGTTATGGGGAATAAAATCCAAAGTTGCGGATTTCATGTTACCTCGCCCCCCGCAAAAAGTGGCAGAAATGTTTGTTAGTAGAATTACACGCGTAACCAGTCCATATAATAATTAGTCAAAGGCTTAAACTTATGAGGTAGATTGTAAAGTACCTACATGCGTACGACAGTTATCTGTAATCTATTGCGGTACCTCTGTAAGGTTGGGATTCGGAGACGTTTGTTTTTAAGAACGAATAAGTGAGAGTTTTGGCACGGAATAGAAATTGTGTACCAACGTATAGTCTAGGAAAAATAAGGTTTGAGATTGCATTAAAGACACTTTAGTAAATTGTGTTTGAAATAATATTACTGTTAATTTATAACACTTTTGTCGAGATTTCGTAGTTATATTGGCTCAGGAACCTGAGAAATACCTTAAAATCTATATAAATGTACAAAGGACAAGCTTATTTCGAAAGATATTTCTTCCAGCATACTAGCAAAAGAGACAGTTAATTATCACAAAGCAAATTTAATGTGTACAAACAAACAGTAAATAATTTAGTTTTGAGGTTATAATTTTTGATGACTAACAAAATATTAAATATCTACTCAAATTTACGATATTAACCGGGGATTATTATTGTTATAAGTAAAACGTATTGAATGAAGCCATCCTGTACAAAATCACCAGTTTTCCATTTTTTGTTCATACCTAAATTTAATGTTTTGCTGCTGCGGTAGGATAGGAAGGCCGATGAAAAGATGGATGGATTGTGTGAAAGATGATATGCGTAAGAAAGGAGTGAGTGCTGAGATGACGGCTAAGAGAGATGAATGGAAGAGGATGACATATTGCGCCGACCCCAAATGATGGGAAATGGGCAAGAGAATGATGATGAACTAAATTTACTGTTTTGTAAATGTCTTAATTATTCAATAATACACAATAAAAATTGGGGATTATTGAGAATTTATGTTTTTCAGGTCATCTACTATATTCCAAATTATCATCAAAAGTGCAATTAATGCAACCTTCTCCATACAAAAATCCATATATTTCCCCGACTTGTAGGTATTATCCTTGTTATGTATTAATCGGAGTTTCTCCACTGGTACAATAATATGATGTTTTGAGAATATGATTTGCGAATATAATGTTTTGCTATTATGATGTTTTGAGAATATCATATACTGCGACGGAGCGAATGTAAATTTATAATTTCATTCTTTATTCCGTAGGCCGGCGAGGATAGAGTTTTGTCGCGCAGCTTGAGAGAAGCCTACCTCTCTTTGGTAAGGGTATATTACTGTTGGTGCGCTCCATACGTTCGAAGTCTGGTCATATTTTCAATACTAACCAATTTAACTCAATAAAATTTTGCAGTAACAATCTAGAAACAAATCTCTATGCTTGTATCGTGGCAGATTTTCCTTAAAATGTACAGTTTTAAAGTTACAGTGTCTCAAAGATTTCCATACAAATCTTAAATTAATCCCAGCATTGAAACTGTATATTTTAACGAAAATCTGACACGATACAAGCATAGAGATTTGTTCCTAGATTGTTTCTGCAAAATGTCATTGAGTTTAATTGGTTAATATTGAAAATATCACCAGACTTCGTTTGTATGTAATAAACTTCTCTTAAGCAGGACGATGGTAGGCTTATAGTGATGCTGATGATACTTTATTCACCACTCACCAGGAGTGGATGCTCCGTGCTCTTGAATTCAAATCTGCAGTGTGGTTTCCGGGCTTTAAATTGTAAGCCTTATTAAGAACAAGAGTACACAGGATGTATACTTAAATTTGTTATTCAAGGGGGTGCTTCAGACCATCAAACTGAACAACTTTCACAATCTGCTGTTCTATAGAAAATATCAATAGCTACTCAATCAAAATGTATGAAACAGCTGTTTTTTCTTCGCAATTTCAACGTAGGTATTATAATAAAAGATGTTCAGTTTGATGGTCTGAAGTACCCTATTCTCTATTCGATATGTAACGCATTTAAGTTTACAACCTTGTATGTTAAACTTTAGTACCAACTTTATTAAAATCTAGTACAAAATTCTACCCCGAAAAGGAACATAAGTCAAGTCAATATAATTTATTCAATATAGGAGCTTGCAGCACACTTATCAAACGTCAAATCTTTTTTAAAGCTACCACCGCGTCGTAACGTGTTGTCGCTGTAGAGAAGATGCAGCCAGAAACTCTACAACATAACACGACTTAATAACAATTACAATATAAATTCTTAAGCTAAAGTTATGTATACAATAATACATAGTCTAGCGAAGTCTAACAAAGTCTCTCTAACAAAGTCGTGAAGCACGTAATTAGCCAACCACATAACATAGTGGCGCCACTGTAACCGCTAACTGACGTAGAGAGGTCTAGGTAACTCAGGATGCCTAGATAAACACCTAGATTCCTAGGTACTGACCACGGGTCAAGGGGAACTAAGTGACCTTAGTCGTTGCTCTCATTAAATATACCTATATGCACTTACATGGGCGATAATGTGTTATACGTACTTATTTATGATCGTGATAAGACTATTAGGTATAGCTTATTTTATTTTATTATAGTAGGTAGGGGATGTAGGCGTAGTGTGGGACGCCCTGCTGCCCGCTGGACAGACGACCTAAAAAAAGTAGCGGGGAGAGATTGGATGAGGAAGGCCGAGGACAGAGTTTTGTGGCGCGCTTTGGGAGAGGCCTATGTTCAGCAGTGGACGATAATGGGCAGATGATGATGATGATGATGAGGGGATGTCATATTATGCAGTTTCGAAAAACGTTGTAGCGAAGCACGCTACTGCGAAAAAAATTTTGATTGCCTCATACGTTCGAAATCTAATAATTTAGTTGCGAAAACCGTTGCCACGAAGCACGCTACGCCGAAAGTTTCTTTGACTCCCTCGTATGTTCGAAAACTTGTGAGAGCTTACTCTCTCTGTGCTTCTGATCATCAAACTGAACAAGTTTCAATATGAAGCCAACATCGAAATCATGAAAAAAACAAACATTTAAAAAGTAAAAAATAATTCGGTAACCTATTATTTTTGATCTAAGCAAATGTATGTTTTACTTCTTAACTCTCTTTAAGATATTTTAGGTCAATTAATGCGTATTATTTTTTACTTTTTAAAGTTTTACGACTTGGGTTTTTTAATTTGTAATTTAATGTTATTTCATAATTTTTAAAGGTACATGATAACTACTGAACCGATTTTCATGAAACAAAGCTAAGAACACTGTCGCAAAAATTCGCTTTCTATTTAAAAAACGCATCGAAGTCCCACCCGTTTGGGAGCTACGATGCCACAGACAGACAGACCGACAGACTGACAAACAGACAGACAGACCGACATAAGCACCAAACTTATAACACCCCTCTTTGCGTCGGGGGTTAAAAAGAAAAACAGCTCTTCCATAGCCAAACTGTGAAACAGCAGGTTTTTTTTTGCAAGTTCTTTATTAAAAGTTGTTCAGTTTGATGGTCTGAAGCACCCTGTTCGATATTGTAACCTATAAAGTTTGCATCCTGTATAGATAAAAACATCCATGACTGGGGAAGAAAGAGTATCTATAACAACATAACTTGGGTAAACATATTTCTACTCACCATACAAATATTTGTTTCGGAATTCGAACCAGCTTACCTCGGCACAGCAGGCCTTTTCACTACCGACTGAGCTATCGGGCTGTTAAAACTAAGAGTCTAACCATTAAACTGAACAACTTTTACTATGGGAGCAAACCGATCGGAGCAAAAAACTGCAATGCCTACTCGACTCAAATATATGCAATAACAGATTTTTTTTTTGCTCCGATTCGTTTGCTCCCATAGTAAAAGTTGATCAGTTTGATGGGTTGTTCAGTTTGATATCAATTTCACCCTGTAGCTGTTGTTCATAACATTTAATAATTATCAAAGAGATTATATATACCTAATAGACTGAGCCATACCAATTGTAAAGTGTCCACTTTTTTTGACGTTTAGGTTTGAGTGTGTGGTGTCAAGTAGTATGGACAAAAGGCACCAAGTGACATATGGCCTTATGTTTACGGTCACTTTTCACACACACTAGCCCAAAAAAAGTGGACAGCCGCATAAACAAATATCTATAGTTCCATCTCCTTCTACTATTAAAGGTACGTAATAAGACAAAAGAGACCAACTAAAATCGTAAATTTATGAGGACTCTATGGAGATCCTTCCTCTTAGATAATTATCAAAGATATTTCTAGCGTCATCTTCTATAATTCCGTCCAATAAATTACTTTATCCAACAAGCATGCGACAATATGTCAAGTGACGTCACACTTGGCGCCCTTAGACCATTGAATGAATACTAATCACTAAATACCATCTCTATAGTCTTCCAAATCATTTAGCTTTAGACTCTATGTAGGTTTGAGTTAAGATCTTAATTAGGGGACTTCCTTTTTTGAATATTGAATACTAAGACGCGATTCATTCAGGTGTTAACTTGGTGTTAATGAATGTGCTGATTATGCTAGGCTGTCTGGAATTTATCTTAACTTCCTGTCTGCTGGATAGCTTAAAATAGTGTTGTTGTACTTAATTTACCAATAGGAGGTAGTGTACAACGTGTTAATGAATAAGCGCAAAACCTCATACACCCAAACAGATTTATAACGAAATAATTAGATTGAAACAATAATTTCATTATTTTGATAGTTAAAATTTAAAGTTAATCGCATTTTAAGATTTGAGGCAAAAATGATTTGTTATCATTTCAGCTATGAATGAAAGCGCTAGCGTGCTCATGGATACATTTTAAGAATATTGTTTTGGTAGTAAGTAGGATGAGAGTGCCCGAGCCGTGGGTTGAGATCGAGTTCAGTAAATTTTAAATGTTAAAAACAAGTTTAATATTTTGAAAAAAATACCTGTGTTGAAACCATAATGATAACCATTCTGCTCTCGATTTTAAACAAGCTACTTATTCGTTTTGTGTTAATTCATTAACACGTTGTATATAGGAATCGGAACCTACTGTAAATACTTTCAACAAATAAATTGTTTGATTTTATTTTATTGATTTTAGAAATCGAAAAGGCGGTCAGTCTTTTCGGTCTGAATGATATTGTAAATAAATAAAATTAAAGTTATTCCATATTTGCAAGCATAAAAGTTAAGATAACAATAATATCATAACACTGTCTTTATATTATCTGCCAGTTATTTCCATTTGGGTACTCCAAAAACGCAAATGTCTTACAATTTATTAAAATTCTATATTATATGTTAAACAAGTGCTCTGTAAAAAAGGTTACTATAAACTCGATGATTATTTGAATGACCAAAATGTCTGGTCTTGACAATGTTACACTATGTTATTTAATATTGGATTTTTGTAACTGTACTTTGTATATTTTGTTTTGTTTAAAAGAAGTGTGTTGTAGAGTTTCTGGCCGCATCTTCTCTACAACGGAACACTTTCAGATGCGGTGGTAGATTCAAAAACATGATGTCATAAAGATATCTATGTGATATTGTTTTGAATAAAAAATTTTGTTGTGATATATTTGGAATATGCCTAACAGCCTCTCGGGAGAAAAAATCTTTCACATAATATTAATAAATAAAGTTAAGTTAGTTTTAGGGTTCCGAACCCAAAGCGTGAAAACGGGACCCTATTACCAAGCCTACGTTGTCCGTCCGTCCTATCTATTTAGGGCTGTAACTTTTGAGCCGAATAGCTAGACAGTTTAAATTTTCACAGAATATGCGTTATTACGGCGGATTTGTTAACAAATAATAAGAATGTCAAAATGTCAAAAAATAAGGGAGACATACAAGAAACTAGTTTTTATCAACGTTTTTTCTTCTCGCTCTATCGTAAAAACGGTAATACAATACAAGCGTCAAACTTGGTGTTATTATAGTGCAAACTCTACAGGATAATAATAAATAATAAAAACCGGCCAAGTGTGAGTCAGTCTTGCGTTAAAGGTCCCGGAGAAAACAAAACTTTTTTCCAAGTTAATACGTTGTGTGGTGGTACGGAACCCTCGGTGCGCGAGTAGCCCGACTCGCACTTGACCGGTTTTTATTTATTAAATTATAATAAAATGTTTGTTATTACGCTTATAATCGGTCAATTCAAAAGACCCCTTGCACTTCATCTTTCCTGCCCACTTGAACCACTCAAACGGCGAAGTCAGAGTTTATTGCTCTCAATAAAGAGTTCCCTAACCGAATTGGCTCTCTCCCTCACCCGATGACCCTCTAAACAAATCTATACTTGTTGTTATATACTGCGTAGTACGCTGGGGGACAAATTGAACATATGCGCGGACGCATGCCGGTGTTTGGGATGCATTTTATGGGGAGACATGTTCACTGATTTGGGGAATCGTCAGAAAGATGGCGCACCAACGCCTACCATATTATAAAGTCCAACAAAATTAACTGAAACAATTTTTAGGGGATTATCAGACCATCAAACTGAACATCCTTTTCTATGAAACCAACATTGAATTCGCGAAAAAAGTCTGCTGTCCCATATATTCGAGTCGAGTAGGTTTGTTTTGAATGGCACTGCAGATTTTTTTTCGCGAATTCGATATTGGTCTAATAGAGGAAGTTGGTCAGTTTAATGGTCTGATCATCCCCACAAAATAGTTTCAACAGATTTTGTTAAACCATGTATTCCCATCACTGTAACTCGTGTAAGCCAAGATTAACAGCGGCGACCACTCACAACACTATTAATGATCCAATAGAATAGACATTGAAGTCCAGCGAGCAAGCGGGGGATGACTCTAATATGTGTTGAACCCGCGACTTTAATCAAAGAAGATAGGACGAGTAGGAAAGAGAGACGCATGAAGAAGACTTGAATGATCAACGAACGGGATTCGATGGTGCAAAAGCTCATGAACCGTAGTTGCATACAGCCTCCGGTCAACGTGTAAAGTGGTGACAGGTGGCTTCCCTTTCGCCAACGAGATTATACCTAATAGAGTGAGCCATACCAATTGTAAAGTGTCCACTTTTTTTGACGTTTAGGTTTGAGTGTGTGGTGTCAAGTAGTATGGACAAAAGGCACCAAGTGACATATGGCCTTATGTTTACGGTCACTTTTCACACACACTAGCTCAAAAAAAAGTGGACAGCCGCATAAACAAATATCTATAGTTCCATCTCCTTCTACTATTAAAGGTACGTCATAAGACAAAAGAGACTAACTACAATCGTAAATTTATGCGGACTCTATGGAGATCCTTCCTCTGAGCCTTGCGCCCACTAAAACGCAGCATAAGAAACATTTATGCCTCACGGCGGGAGTCGAGGTCAAGTCAGACCCCGGAAAAGGTTAATGGAGGGATATCGCACTGACTAGAGAGGTGCAGAAAAGTTTAGTGGACCTTTGCTCGGTAAAAATCCCGTACGTTGAACGATACCCGTGCGAAAAATGAGGTGGTCCCTTCTAAACCTGAACCACACATATCGATAAGAAAAACCCCAAACGCCAAAAACAAAAATTTAAAAGTAAAAAAAAAATCGGTACACCTATTTGGGGATGGAAGCAAATGTATGTTTTACTTCTTAACTCTCTTTAAGATATTTTAGGTCAATTACTGCGTAGGGGACCGACCGCTATGAAATGACCATTGATTTTTTTACAATCACTTGCGGTCCCGACACATTAATTGACCTAAAATATCTTAAAAGGAGTTAGGAAGTAAAACATACATTTGATTACATCCCCAAATTGGTGGCCGAATTATTTTTACTTTTAAAATGTTTTTGAGGTTGGTTTTTTTTTTAAATTTGTAATTTCATGTTATTTCATAACTTTTAAAGTTACATGTAAACTGCTGAATCTATTTTTAACAAATATAACTAAGAACCACCGAACCACTTGCTTTCACGTAAAAATAACGCATCCAAATCGGTCCATCCGATCGAGAGCTACGATGCCACAGACAAACAGACAGACACACAGACATTGGCGTCAAATTTATAACACTCCTCTTTTTGCGTCGGGGGTTAAAAATATGTTTAACTAGCTGTTGCCCGCGACTCCGTCTGCGTAGACCTTAAAAAAGTATCCTATGTGTTAATCCAGATCATATTCTATCTGCGTGTCAAGTTTCATCAAAACCCGTTCTGTAGCTTTTGCGTGAAAGAGTAAAAAACATACATCCATCCATACAAACTTTCGCATTTATAATATTAGTAGGATAGGATAGGATTAATGACCAATTAACCAATCCAAACTACAATGTATCACACACATTGATCAGTATAATTACCATTATAGTTAACTATAACCCAATTCTCCTACTAACCGTGCGAGGTTATTGACACTGATAAGATAACACATGTGGCCATGTGATGTGACCTATTTCGATGGCACTTCAATCGTCAAATTCAACTGATAGAGTGTAGGGATCAGTTCAGACGTTTATTTTATTTTGGGGGGTCATTCTATATAGGGTCCAACTTAAGGGTGGGTATATTACTGTTGGCGCGCTCCATACGAACGAAGTCTGGTGATATTTTCAATACTGACCGATTAAACTCAATGAAATTTTGCAGAAACAATCTAGAAATAAATCTCTATGCTTGTATAGCGCAAAAATTTCCTTAAAATGTACAGTTTTAAAGTTACAGTGCCTCAAAGATTTCCATACAAATCTTAAATTAATCCTAGCATTGAAACTGTATATTTTAACGAAAATCGACACGATACAAGCATAGAGATTTCTTTCTAGTGTGTTCCTGCAAAATGTCATTGAGTTTAATTGGTTATTATTGATAATATCACCAGACTTCGTATGTATGCAGCGCGCATTTACGCATTCGGAATAAACTTCTCTTAATATGCTGATACTATTTTAAGGGGATGATCAGACCGTCAAACTGAATAACTTTCTCTATGCTGATTCTTTGCTCGATTCTTTTTTCGCGATTTCGATGTTGGTGCCATAGAGAAAGTTGTTCAGTTTGACGATCTGATCATCCCATTAAAAAAGTGTCAGCATATTAAGAAGGACCCTGTTTACATTATGCTCACGCTTTTATCCCACAGGGGTAGACACAGACTAGATCTAGTCAAACGCTATGATTCCGGCACACCGGATTCATCTCTTCATTCACTTCCGTCGGTTGAGGGTCAAGTCAAAGTCAAAATTCAAAATAATTTATTAAACACAGGGTGTAAGGAAAAGTATCATTAACATTTAAACCACATACTCTACCCTTCAAACCGAACAACTTTTTCTATGGGAGCAAACCTGTCAGAACAACGAAAATATCAGCTGTCCCATACTAAACTGCAATACCTACTCGATTCAATCTATTGGGACCGCTGATATTTTTGTTGTTCTGACAGGTTTGCTCCCATAGTAAAAGTTGTTCAGTTTGATGGGTAGAGTATGTCGTTTAAAGGTAAATGATACTTTTCCTTACACCCTGTATAGGAAGGTGCTATATACGCTTCCCCATTCAGAGAACTTCTTATTGGATCTTGATTAAGTTCTCCTCGGATACTCTCCCGAATCTCCAGGTCATACGAACATACATATTGTGACATCTATGTCATATCGGGGTAGGCAGAGACAAATGATCACCACCTTCTACGATCATAGAACACCTCGCATCTCAGGAAAAGCAGATTTTCTGCATCTATACTTCTACCTGGTCCTTGTTATTGGATATCTACTGTCTCCACATGTTTAAGGTCCTCCTTGTGTTATGGAATCTGGGTACATCTGGCGTACACTGGACAGCTTGGATACTTTGACTATTTATACATATAAATAGTCAATGGACTGGTTACGCGTGTAATTCTACTAACAAACATTTCTGCCACTTTTTGCGGGGGGCGAGGTAACATGAAATCCGCAACTTTGGATTTTATTCCCCATAACTTT
Organism: Agonopterix alstromeriana; assembly: GCA_963924505.1. Classification (NCBI taxonomy): domain Eukaryota; kingdom Metazoa; phylum Arthropoda; class Insecta; order Lepidoptera; family Depressariidae; genus Agonopterix; species Agonopterix alstromeriana. The sequence goes on from OZ004681.1 coordinate 13,850,791, forward strand.
AGATTCTAATTTTGAATGTTAAAAATCATGAAAAGTAGTCTCGTGTGAACCCCAAACGTTCTAAGTTCGAAGTTATTATTTCGCAATTATAGGCTGTCTCGTTTAGTGATAAGATGTAAAATTGAATGTAAATGCACAAGATCAATTGTGCTTATACCGTGGCAGAGGGGAAATGCTACCGCAAGGCTAGTCCTTATAATAATTAGTCAAAGCTTGGATACGACCATTTTTGACTGGCTATTCCTTGCAATACAGCATGATTGACTGTCATGCTATACAGGGTCCTTCTTAATATGCTGACACTTTTTTACGGGGATGGTCAGACTATTAAACTGAACCACTTTCTCTATGGAACCAACATCAAAATCGCAAAATCAAAAACCAACTGTCCTACATATTTGGCTCAAGTAGGTTTGGAGTTATGTATGAAACAGCTGATTTTTTTCGCGATTTCGATGTTGGTGTCATAGAGAAAGTTGTTCAGATTGACGGTTTGATCATCCCCTTTAAAAAGTGTCAGCATATTAAGAAGGACCCTGTATTGTCACATCTATGACCTATAGTAGAAAGGCGAATGCGCCTTATTGCCGTGCAGAGAGAGTCGCTAGTCATTTAAATCTGTTTTAGAAGCGATTCTTCTGTACGGTTAGTACTAATCCTAGGCAGAGACAAATGATCACCACCTTCTACGATCATAAAACACCTCTCATCTCACGAAAAGACGATTTTCTGCATCTATATTTCTATCATGGTCCTTTATGTTATTGGATATCTACTGTCTCCTTTGTGTTACGGAACCTGAGTACAACTGGCGTACACTGGGCAGTCAGCCTGGATAGAGAGATAGAGTTTCTGGCCACATCTTCTCTACAGCAACAACATGTTCCGACGCGGTGGTAGCTTAAAAAAAGAATTGACGTTTAATAAGTGTGCTTCAAGCTCCAATATTGGATAAATTACTTTGACTTCGACTTTGGATACGACTATTGTTGACTGGATATTCCTTGCATTACAGCATGAGTGACTGTCATGCGATATAACGCATGCTAACAAGAAGGAATGACCCCCCATTCAACCTCCATGCCTGTATTTAAGGGGATATAATTCGGAGTGCGCTCCATACAAACGTACTATGGTGATATTTTCAATACTAACCAATTAAACTCAATGACATTGTGCTGAAACAATCTTGAAATAAATATCTATGCTTGTATGGAGTCCGATTTTTGTTAAAATATACAGTTTCACTGCTAGGATTAATTTGAGATTTGTATGGAAATCTTTGAGGCACTGTAACTTTAAAACTATACATTTTAACGAAAATCGGACTCTATACAAGCATAGAAATTTGTTTTTAGATTGATTCTAAAAAATTTCATTGAGTTTAATTGGTTAGTATTGAAAATATAGTGCGTTTGTATGGAGCGCGCTCCGAATTATATCCTTTTAAACGCCGGATGAACGTTATTTCTTTACAAAGCTTCAATGAAACGGGATCCGTGATCAAAGTCGTACTCAGTTCAATGGACTGGGGGTTAGAATTGGGTTAAAAGGGGTTCGCATCGCAGCTGTGGAGCTTTGATTAGAAATTCACTTCGTTTAGGAATCTTTTATAGGTAAAATTTTTTTATCACGTTTTTATCACGAGCAACGCTATTCTGATGTTGTTTTAACGCATTTAGTTTTTAGGGTTCCGTAGTCAACAAGGAACCCTTATAGTTTCGCCATGTCCGTCCGTCTGTCCCTCTGTCTGCGGCTTAGCTCAGAGACGCTTAGTACTGAAAAGCTGTAATTTGAAAAGTTATACATACTAATCACGCCAACAAAGTGGTGAAATAAAATCTTGAAAAATTTCTTTTTTTAGGGTACCTCTCCTACACGAAAAGTGGGGCTGACGGTTTTTTTTCTCGTCTATCCCATGGTGCGGGATATCGTTGGATAGATCTTTTAAAAATATTGTTGGTGTGGGAAGACCATTTTTCGATTTAGGGATCCATTAGCGAAATATTAAGCTTTGAAGAGAAAATTTTTGTTAGTGTTCTCACTCACACTCACACTCATGCACTTAAAAACATCCTGGATACCTGACTACTTTTCTGTATAAACAGTCGCTTTAATCAAAATCGGCGATGAGAAACAATCACTGACGTTTTAATTATACCAAACTAGATGGGCCCGGTATACGTTGCAATGCTCCTTTTTGACCCGACACACACTTGGCCATTTTTTTTTCACTATTTAAACCTTCCTTGGACTTCCACAAATATTTCAAACCGAAAATTAGCCAAATCGGTCCAGCCGTTCTCGAGTTTTAGGGAGACTAACAGACAGTTGTATATTTTTATATATAGACACTAAGGTTCAAGGTTGTAGTAGTTGTCATAGTTTTTTGTGAACTAAATTGATTGATTTACATGTAGGATGATCTTTAACTCTTATTGATTTTATAACAATCTATTGAATATTTTTTGTTCACACTTTGTAGTCATATCACATCATCGAGTAGGCAGGTTCTTTATTTTGACATACCACATGAGTTTAGACAGATTTTATGTGTGCATGTTTTAGAATCTTTAAAGTATTATAATACCAACACAAAAAGCACGATTGCGCTAAGTTAATACTCCGAAGTTCTATTCTTATCCAATTTCAGTTCTAATCACATTGCAATCCAATTACTATTCAACTGTGCTGATTTCCGCATCGCGCTACACTCTATGTAACTGACAGCCTTTAACGTCTGAGCGATCTGTCAAAACGGCTCTAACGACTGTCAAGAGCAGTACCGCGATAAACGCAATACCAAATGTGTCAAAAGTTATTGTTCGTACGTAGTCCAATCACGGTTCAATCTCCGAATATTTACCGCGATTACAGCCAAGGTCCTTCTTAATATGCCGTCGGTGTTCCAAGGGGATGATAAATGATAATTCGATCAAACTTAAAAAAATTATCGAAGGCCTCGAATCCGTCAGCTAAGAATAAGAAGAGCCCTGTTATACTGTGCTTGCCTACTTACCTACACCGTGATTTTTAGTGATTTTGCTTAGAGTTTGAGGTGAAAATCCTGAAACCAATTTTGTTTGTCAGAACATCATCTGAATAAGGATCTAAATCGTCAATAACAAAAATACACAAACAAACATAAATCAGCAACAAGCTTCGTCATAACAATAAAATACAAGCTCAGTCAAATAACCCGCCCCTTGTTGATCCTGGCGCAAAGGAGCCCATAATGCTAGCAGCGTTGCCACGCTGAATAGCTACGGCTAGCCTCTGCAGAAACGAACCTGAACGGGGGTCACAATTTCGTTCCTCAGTCGACGGCCAATCTCCGCAACGAAGGTCTTTGCCTCGGCACCCCAAACCCCCGTGGTCTCAACTGCGACAGGTACAAATAGATAATCGGCCACCAAGGCCGAGTACGTGTCCCGCTTCCTGATGGCAGCCAACTCCGCGGCTGCTCCAGGCGTCCGCGACGTGCGACTATGGTAGCTGGCGGCGAAAGTGCTGACGCACGTTGCGTCCCAAAAAAGGCACTTGTCTTTCTGCCAGGGCACCAATGTCAAGCCATCAGGCCTCTTGCCGTCGGTACGGCTGAGGCCAGGTGGCTCAAGCACGCACGGGACGTTGGCAGAAACGAGAGCCCTCCTGACGATATCATTCGACGATCCTGACGGATCTAACTTAGTCACTCTTCAGTTTAGATATACCAACTTTTTTATACAGGGTGGAATTGATATCATTAGCGTCCTTTTAAATTAAGAGTCTACCCATCAAACTGAACAACTTTTACTATGGGAGCAAACCGATCGGAGCAAAAAAAATTCAGGTGTTGCATACATTTGAGTCGAGTTTGAGTTGCAGTTTACTATGGAACAGCAGATATTTTTTTGCTCCGATCGGTTTGCACCCATATTAAAACTTGTTTGGTTTGATGGGTAGACTCTTAGTTTAAAAGGATGCAAATGATATTAATTTCACCCTGTATAAAGTAGTAGCAAAGCTCACTTTTTCCCTCACCAAAACATTGCAGATACCATATCCCTTAGTCGCCTCGTACGACACCCAACGAGAAGCAGTGATGTAACCCATTCTAAGTCGGAACCACACAACATGAATTCCAAACTCTCATAATGAACAAAAAAACGTCAATACACATTTGACGAGTCCATGAGGTTTTAGCCCTTCCCAATTTTCGACTCTACAATCAATCAATACGATAGTTTTAGGGGTAGTTTCAACCCCATCCATAGATCTCAATTTAGTGTGGTATTTGAACGAAGCTGCGTAGAAGTGGACAGACTTGTTCAAGCATAGATTCCTAATTTTATTTGTGTCTTTGTTAAACTATCGAATATTGAAGCGAATTAAAAGGGTCTATATTAGAATCTATAATTGAAAATGCATATACTGAAAACCCTTAACACTGAAGACACATAATCATTAAAATCCATAATGTTGAAATGTATACATTTAAAAAGCATATCTTTAATATGATTAACATAATTATCAATAACGTTAAAAAACGTTAAATGAATACAATTAATTGTAACACTAATAAATTAGTATCGGATAGTTCGGATCTGGCACTCGTCGGCCGCTGCCGCGGCACGCTCGCTGCGCTCGCTCGGCTCGTGGGCTGTGGTCGCAAGATACCTAACATGCTCGTCGCTTCGCTCCTCGCTAGACTAACCGAGTGAGTTAGATCTGGGGTCTAAAAACGAGTTTTTTATATATTTCCATTTTAAATATTTTAATTGATATACGAATTAACGTTATGTCATGTCTGTTATGGATTTTCAAAATATGATTATTAAAGTTATGTAACTTAAGGGACACCCGAATTAAAAGCGGGATGCTTTTCACAGTGAAACAAAAGCTCTATGTTTTCAACGATAGCGACTTGGTAGTAGCGAGTACTCAAACAATTTTGCGAGTGAAGTGAGTTCGAAATTTCGCAATGCATTTTGGCTCTATTTCTGACTTTCCTTGATCAGACCACCATGCTGGGCTTCCTTCCCTGACTCTTCAAGAAAATGGATACCTTTATAAAGCTTTCGTTATTCGTATAAGAAAATAATATTTAAATCGGAAATTAAGTGAATTGGGATTTGATTTAATTCGTTCCCCCTTACTTGCGCCTCTTGGCGACGCCCTTGAATGTTGAAACTTCTACAACTTTCTTCATGTTCCATCTCTGCACTTGGCTATCAGGCTGATAGCATCAGCTCATAACCATGCAATGTTCTATGATCAGGAACGAGTATCGCGTCTTTGCTGCATAACTTAAAATAACCGTTATAAAAACCATACAACGTGTTAATGAATAAGCGCAAAACCTCATACACCCCAAACCAACTGATTTATAAGTTTTATAACAAAATAATTAGATTGAAACAATAATTTCATTATTTTGATTGTTAAAATTGAAAGTTATTCACATTTTAAGTTTTCAGGCGAAAATGATTTGTTGTCATTTCAGCAATGAACGAAAGCGCTCTAGCGTGCTCGTGGATACATTTTAATAATCTTGTTTTCGTAGTAAGTAGAGTGTGTGTGCCCGTGCGGTAGGTTGAAATCGAGTTCAATATTTTGAAAAAAAAAAAACCTGTGTTGAAAACATGATAATTCGATTCTGCTCTCGATTCTAAACAAACTACTTCCTAGTGTTGCGTTAATTCATTAACACGTTGTATAGTACGTATATGTTGACACTTACCAAAATCCTGTTACCACAAAATGCCTAAAAAACTTGTATTAACTTGACATTTGAACTCTCAATCTTCCATCACATAATTAAGTTTCAATTTGATTGTAGCAACAAAAAGTTTATCTAAAGTCCCTTGACCTTTCATTACCGTCGCTTCCGCCATCGCTCTATTACTTAATAGACCCTTTTTATTATAGTATTTGTCAGTTTCTTTTAGGATTAAATTGGGATTAGTTACTCATATAAATAACCGATTATCAAACTAAATTGAATCCATGCTACCTTTTTAGACTGTGTCTATATTTGGGAATATATATTGTTATCTTTTGATGTAGCTTATCTCGCTGTAGGCATGACGAGTCAGAAAACATATAAGTAGCTTAGAAAATTCCATAAAAATATTTGTAACTCTACTTCTAAATCGTTTGATTTTCAGACTAATTTTGGGTGTGGTCAGATATTGTAGTTTTATTTATACTGTAATGAATCTTTCTGAAAACATGTATAAAACTCAGATCAAAAAGTCCTCTGTAAAAAAGCATATTACTCGTATAAACTGGATGATTATTTAAATGATCAAAATGCTTGGGTCTTAGTATCACTAACTTATAGTACTGTAGAACTTATAGTATAGTAGTATCAATTATTTTATTAAATAGACTATGTTTCATTGTATACATAACATAAACACAATTTTTGAGAGTTACGCGGTTATTAATTAAGCTAAAGTTAATAATTTTAACGGGAACTCCAAAAGTAATAAAAACGCGGTAAGAACCCGTTAAAATTATTAACTTTAGCTTAATACATAACCTTAACTTAGGAATTTGTATTGTAATAGTTATTAAGTCATGTTATAGTCGGGGTACAGCGACAACACGTTCCGACGCGGTAGTAGCTTCAAAAAAAGATTTGACGTTTAATAAGTGTGCTTCAAGCTCCTATATTGAATAAATTATGTTGACTTTGATAAGAAGATTGCGTTATTCAGATAGTCAAAGTCAAAGTTAAAATTGTTTATTCAAAATAATATCACCTAGATAACTTTCTGTCGTCATGCTTTTGAATCATCCACCGCGGTGGAATGTGTTGTAGAGAAGATGCGGCCAGAAACTCTACAACACACTTCTTTTAAAGAAAACAAAATATACAAAGTACAATTGCAAAAATCTAAAATTAAATTACATAGTGTAACATTGTCAAGACCAGACATTTTGGTCATTTAAATAATCATCGAGTTTATAGTAACCTTTTTTACAGAGCACTTGTTTAACATGGGACTTAAACTTGTTGTCTGTCAAGTTTAGAATATTCTCTGGTATCTTATTATAATAACGTATACAGTGCCCCATGAAAAATGTGTTGACCTTACTAAGTCGAAAATTTGGGATTACTAGTTTATTTTTATTTCTTGTATTGTAATTCTAAGATGTTTTTGGGAAAGAGAGACAAATTTTTGCGATCGTATAAAATATATTCGTAAATATTTCATATTTTCATATAGTATATTTCATTGAATTCTTCTTATCGTGTGGGTAAGCCCTGGTGTTAGAGTTTTTTCAGACCGCCTTACGGCCTCTGACGTGGTTTTTATGTAACGACTACTACCAAAGGGGGAAAATAGCCGGTACCAACGGCTTAACGTGCCATCCGAAGCACGGAATCATCTTTCTTTTTCAGACAATCAGGTGATTCAGCCTGCAATGTCCTAACCAACTGGGGGAAAACACACAAATTGACATATCACTAGGTGTCCCCCGTGGGAATCGAACCCACGACCTCCGTGTCATGAGCCCAATGCCCAACCATTAGACCACGGAGGCAGTTATTGTATTGAAATTTAGTAAGATCCGCGTTTTAGAGATTTAAAATATTGTTAAAATGACCTAAAATGCTTACATGCAGGCCAGCACGTTCTACACCAGCTGTGACATACTGACATACCATACTAAAAATCTGTATGTCTATTAATCTGTACCTATATTTAAAGGACAATATTAGAAACACAAACAACTACCTACTTAATAGAGTACCTAAGCATTTGCTAACATGACATGAAAATTGAAAACCTATTAGCAATGTCAATATTAACCGTTAGTCTTTTAAACCGTTACTGTATTAACTGTTTGTTAAATAGAGGAAACTGTCGTTTTATACCTACTTTGCTAACTGGGTGTTATACAGTTAATGCACCTAAGAGAAGTTTATTCCGAATGCGTAAATGCGCGCTGCATACAAACGAAGTCTGGTGATATTTTCAAAACTAACTAATTAAACTCCGTGAAATTTTGCAAAAACAATTTAGGAACAAATATCTATACTTATATCGTGTCAGATTTTCGTTAAAATATACAGTTTCAATGCTAGGATTAATTTAAGATTTGTATGGAAATCTTTGAGGCACTGTAACTTTAAAACTGTACATTTTAAGGAAAATCTGACACGATACAAGCATAGAGATTTGTATCTAGATTGTTTCTGCAAAATTTCATTAAGTTTAATCTGTTATTATTGAAAATATCACCAGACTTCGTTTGTATGGAGCGCGCCAACAGTAATATTATACACTTAATTCAAATAATAATGAAGGAAACATCATGACGGATTATGCATATGCTGGGGATAAAATGCGTGCCGTGCCCAACGCGGATTGGTAGACTACATAGCTCTTTGACTATTTATTATGTGGACTGGTTACGCGTGTAATTCTACTAACAAACATTTCTGCCACTTTTTGCGGGGGGCGAGGTAACATGAAAATAGCAACTTTGGATTTTATTCCCCATAACTTTAGATTCTAATTTTGAATGTCAATAATCATGAAAAGAAGTCTCGTGTGAACCACAAACGTTCTAAGTTCGAAGTTATTATTTCGCAATTATAGGCTGTCTCGTTTAGTGATAAGGTGTAAAATTGAATGTAGATGCAGAAGATCAATTGTGCTTATACCGTGGCAGAGGAAAAATGCTACCGCAAGGCCAGTCCTTATAATAATTAGTCAAAGCCTGCCGTGCAGGAGGCGATGGTTCGATCCCCGTCCAGACCGACTCGTACCAATGAGTTTATCGGAATTTATGTGCGATTTGTAACACCACTGAAGGCTCGGTGAAGGAAAACATCGTGAGGAAACCTGCATGCTTCAATTTCGAGGCATGTATTGTAACCCACTGTTCGGTACTACTGGCGAAACATGAATGTTCTGAGGTTTCAGAATATCTCTGACTACCCCCTCGGGGAATATAGTCGTGAGCATATGCTGATTATTAAACTTTACACTATGAAGACTACCAGCTTCGCAGAATAATTACTAGGATAACATAAGTAAAGATGAAGCTATAGTTAAAGGCCACATTATGATAAATTAAGCCAAACGTCATACAACACGTGGTACTAAATAGGTCGAGTTCAAGACCCACGCACACTACACTCGAAAACCAACTTTATTGTGGTTTTATTACGTTATAAAACTTAAACCGGGTCTAGGTCGAATATTCATACATTTGTTTTAGCAATCAAGTAATGGTTTTATTAGAATTTTGTTTAACTGGAATCGGTTACTCCTGAACGGTTTACCTCAATAAATTGTCATAGTTGTATTTTTGTGTGGTTGATGAATTCTTCTACGTAGATGATGGAAGATAGTTTTCTTGCTAGCATGATGTACTTACGGGGTAAGATAGCGTCATCAGGGTGAATGTCCCAAGCAGAAAAAATTCACGGCGTTGCTGAAAACGGTAGTGCAGAAGGCTGATATGTTGTTGTGTTATTTTTTTCTGGATAGAAAATGTAGTACTCTACCTCGGGCAACATGTAAAATTAAGCTAAGAATCTTATTTATATAAGATAAAAAAAATTCATTTCGGTGGACGCTTTTCATTTCGGTGGCTTTTAAATAAACAATAATATTTTTCTCAATAACCATATATGATATTTTGTGCCCGCTAACACATATACAATTAGATATTACAATGCTTATGTTAAAGTTAAAAAATTCAATAAAAACCTTAAAATATAAAATCTCACCTAAATGAGACAAAAATCACGAATGTTGAAATTGACCCACCAGCCAGTTTAATGTAATTTTACTCTATAGTGCTAATTTTAAGCACATTGATTCTTGGTTCGAAGCACGCAAATCAAACGTGAACATGATGGCCTAACCGTTAGTTACACCATCAAACATAACATATAATAAGGTATAACAAAATTAGGTGAAACCATTTAAAGAGGATGATCAGTTCATCAAACTGAACAACTTTGTCTATGGGACCAATATCGAAATCACGAAAAAAAAATCTGTGGTCCTATACATTTAGGTCGAGTAGGTTTGTATGGAACAGCTGATTTTTTTTCGCAAATTCGAAACTGGTCCCATAGAGAAAGTTGTTCAGTTTGATGGTCTGATCACCCCCTTAAAATAGTTTCAGCTAATTTTGTTAGACCTTATATTTCACACGTTGCAAGTTTGGCCACGGGCTGTTGTGTCATTCGAGCTAGCTACGTTATTCCACCATATCTTCTCAACTACTATATTTTTGCTCAAAAAACAATACTTGAGATTGGGATAGATTTATCTTTATTTATACTCCCATAAACTAAAGACGTAGTGGTCCAGAGGAAAAGCCGTGGTGGTCCAGTGGCGAGTTACCTTGCCTGCCGTGCAGGAGGCGATGGTTCGATCCCAGTCCAAGCCGACTCGTACTAGTGAGTTATTCGGAATTTATGTACGATTTGTAATAGGTGAAGGAAAACATCGTGAGGAAACCAGCATGCTTCAATTTCGGGGCATGTATTGTACCCACTGTCCATTATGTGGCGACGGGCTCACCCCCCGTCACACTGGACAGAGTTTCGGTACTACTGGTGAAACGTGGATGTTCTGAGGTTTCAGAATATCTCTGACAAACGAGCATATGCTTATTCTTATGCATTTCTAAAGCTCTTCGGCACAGCTGTCATGCTGAAAGTCGTTTAGTCTGATGGTATATTGCACTCTCTAAATCTTCACCAACCTTTCAGTTCCTTCAGCTATGATGACAGAAACAGGTGCAAACTTAAATTCCTCAACTGTAGTCTAATCGTGAACTGAAAGGAATCTAATAAAACATCCTCAAACGAGAATAGAGCGAACGATCGAAGGGGCGCCCCGAATAGATCGCTAGTTCATGTATCAAGTGCATAACATGCAGTAGGATTACCTTAGCGCGCTCCATTCAAACGAAGTCTGGTTATATTTTCAATACTAACCAATTAAAGTCAATGAAATTTTGCAGAAACAATCTAGAAACAAATCTCTACGCTTGTATGTTGTTAGATTTTCGTCAAAATATACAGTTTCAATGCTAGGATAAATTTAAGATTTGTATGGAAATCTTTGAGGCACTGTAACTTTAAAACTATACTTTTTAACGAAAATCTGACAACATACAAGCATAGAGATTAGTTTCTAGATTGTTTCTGGAAAATTTAATCGACTTTAATTGGTAAGTATTGAAAATATAGCCAGATTCGTTTGTATGGAGCGCGCCAGCGGTAATATACCCTTAAGAAAATGACATCATCAGTATGAGTCTATATTCAAACGTGAAAAACTGAAAGCGTATCTGTTCTGCTGGTAGCTGGTAGCGATTGGATGGGGAAGGCCGAAGAATCCGAAGATAGAGTTTTGTGGCACTCCTAGGAGAGAAGCTTTTATTTATACATACAAAGTGTTACAAAAGTCTTAAGGGCATATAATTCGGAGCGCGCTCCATACAAACGTACTATGGTGATATTTTCAATACTAACCAATGAAAGACAATTAAATTTTGCTGAAATAATCTTGAAACATGTATCTATGCTTGTATGGAGTCAGATTTTCGTTAAAATATACAGTTTTAATGCTAGGATTAATTTAAGATTTGTATGGAAATCTTTGAGGCACTGTAACTTTAAAACCATACATTTTAACGAAAATCTGACTCTATACAAGCATAGAAATTTGTTATTAGATTGATTCTGAAAAATTTCATTAAGTTTAATTGGTTAGTATTGAAAATATCACCATAGTACGTTTGTATGAAGCGCGCTCCGAATTATATCCTCTTAATTCGCTGACACTTTTTAAGAAGATGATCAGACCGTCAAACTGAAAAACATTCTCTATAGCACCAACATCGAAATCGTGTAAAAAAATCAGCTGTACAAAACTGCATACATACTCGAGCCAAATGCACAGCTGATATTTTTGTATGTAGGTTCCATAGTGAAAGTTTTCTGTTTGATGGTCTGAAGAACCCCCTTTAATATGTGACGTATTTAATTTTATAAACTGTATCAAGTCGTTATATAAATTTTACAATATTTAAAAATTATTAACAAAATCATACACACTCAAACTACAATCTCGTGGCCTATGGAGGTACTAGAAGTAATCAATCATAATTGGTAGCATAATAAAGTGATCGATAAATCATAAATCATAGGTCACTATACTTATTAGTCACTTTTATACTTTCCATTTCTAAACATTTGGTTGATGAATTAATTTATTTGCAGTGTGTCACATATCAGTGGTTTAATTTCGTGTTTCAATAGCAATTTATATTAGTTCCCATCATTCTTTTTATGTCTGTTTTACGTACTCATATAACCTGTCTTGAACGATCTTTGTAAATTACGTTAAGGCATAGACAAAAGCAGGTTTTTGTTTAGACATGCTTTTTCTCAACACCAAATCGCAAGTTTAAAGGCAGATCGTACGATCGCAACCCGATATCAGTCAATAAGGAGAGCGTACTCCTCCACTTCACCCGCCTTTGCGATTTGACCTTGATCGTAAGCCTGTGATTAATTGCACATACAGGGTCCTTCTTAGTATGCTGACATTCTTTAAGGGGATGATCAGACCATCAAACTGAACAACATTCTCTATGGCATAAACATCGAAATCGCAAAAAAAATCAGTTCTTCCATACATACCTGCAAACCTACTCGAGCCAAATGTATGGGACAGCAGATTATTTTTTTGCGATTTCGATGTCTTATTAAAAAAGTGTCAGCATATTAAGAAGGACCCTGTACTTTGGGTAAGTCAGCATGCTTACCCGTCTCGAAGCATTTGGGAATGGCTGAAAAATGCTCTGACTGACAGTTATAATTTATCACTACCTATCTGTGTCCACGAAATTGCACTGCATGCAATTAGAATCTAGGAATACCTAAAGGAATGGAAGGATTATGAAGTCGTTTGCAGTTTTGAATAGGACAGCAGATTTTTTTTCGCGAATCCGATGTTGGTGCCATGGAGAAAGTTGTTCAGTTTGACGGTCTGATCCCCTTAAAAAAGTTTGAGCATATTAAGAAGGACCCTATACGAGAAGGTTACGCCTTGTATACCTACGTCCCATCCCACTGTAGGGCACACAGACCTAATCTTGAGGAGGGCGTATGGACGTTACTCCACCACGCATCTCCAATGGGTATTGGTAGACTTAACGTCATTCTGAGGAACACAATTCGATAAAAATATAAATAAAATACGTAATAGAAACCATTTCACGGGTCAATACGGGCTTACGGGTCACAAAGTAAATTAATTGTAAGCTGATTGATTTAATGCGGCCATTATACGACGACCTATGATATAACATCGATATAATGGATGTAGACGAGGGAAACTTTATAATTATCTTACTTGATAGCCTCGTTGGTAGTGAACAAGCCTGCGATGTCGAGGATCGTAGGTTCGAATCCTGCAACGGTCAGTGAGGTCACTAGCTTATAGTTTATTTACTTTACTGTATAGTATCAATTATTTTATTAAATAGACTATGTATTATTGTATACATAACTTTAGCTTAAGAATTTATATTGTAATAGTTATTAAGTCGTGTTATGTTGTAGAGTTTCTAGCCGCATCTTCTCTACAGCGACATCACGTTCCGACGCGGTGGTAGCTTTAAAAAAGATTTGACGTTTGATAATCGAAAATTGTTAATTTGTAGTTTACAAAAAATTTGATTGCAAACTTACATTTTCAGTTGGAGCATCGACCTTGACGTGGACCGATGTACGGGAGATTTTTTTTTACCTACGTTTGGAGCGTGCACGCCCGACTCACACTTTGCCGGTTTTTATTTTTCTGGTCCGATGCACGATCCACTGTTTTATACATGATGCAAAGTTTGTATACATCGGTTTCTATGATTCAAAATGTCTTTATTTACGGAATTTATGTACGATTTGTAACACCACTGACTTTTCGGTGAAGGAAAACATCGTGAGGAAACCTGGATGCTTCAATTTCGAGGCATGTATTGTACCCACTGTCTATTATGTGGCGACGGGCTCACCCCCCGTCACACTGGTGAAACGTGGATGTTCTGAGGTTTCAGAATATCTCTGACTACCCCCACAGGAAATATAGTCGTGAGCATAGGCTTATGTTTTATTTACGGTTTTTGAAGCACATACCTATGAAGACGTACCATAAAGACATTACAGCTCCTTGAACTCTGGTTCATACAAACTTTCAAGCGCCCGCAGCGGTCTTTAAGCCAAATGACTGAATGATCGATCGATTTTATTTTTACGCATCATAGAGACTGCTACCTTTTATATCTTTTGAAGTGAAATCTGCTACCGACTTTGACTAATTATTATAAGGACTAGCCTTGCGGTAGCATTTCCCCTCTGCCACGGTATAAGCACAATCGATCTTGTGCATTTACATTCAATTTTACACCTTATCACTAAACGAGACAGCCTATAATTGCGAAATAATAACTTCGAACTTAGAACGTTTGGGGTTCACACGAGACTACTTTCATGATTTTTAACATTCAAAATTAGAATCTAAAGTTATGGGGAATAAAATCCAAAGTTGCGGATTTCATGTTACCTCGCCCCCCGCAAAAAGTTGCAGAAATGTTTGTTAGTAGAATTACACGCGTAACCAGTCCACATATAAATAGTCAAAGGCTACCGATTAAGTAGTGAACAGTTTTGATAGCTTAAACATCATTGAAATGTATACAGGGTCCTTCTTAATATAGACACTTTTTTAAGGGGATGATAACACCGTCAAACTGAACATCTTTCTCTATGGCACCAACATCGAAATCGCGAAAAAAAAAATCTGCTCTTCCATACTCAACTGCAAACCTACTTGATCCAAATGTATGGGACAGCTGTTTTTTTTCTTAATTTTGATGTTGGTCCTATAGAGAAAGTTGTTCAGTACGATGGTCTGATCATCCCTTTAAAAAAGTGTCAGCGTATTAAGAACGCCCCTGTATCCAATATTTTAACTTGACTTTGGGATAGCGAGAGCGATTAGATGCCAAATTTTGTTGAGTGCCTTGGGAAAGGCCTATTTAGTAGTGTACGATGGCAAACTGTTGATGATGGTATGCTTATACAACGTGTTAATGAATTAACGCAAGAAAGTAGTTTGTTTAGAGTCAGAGCAGAATCGAATTATTATGGTTTCAACATATGTAATTTTTTTCAAAATATTAAATAATTTGTTAGTAAAATTTAAAATTTACTGTCATTCGTTTCATTCATATATATTATGAATTCCAATAATTCAATGATCTTCCATTAGTCTTGTTTATCTAGTAATGGTCGTAGTTGGTCATATTTCATACCCTAATCACTTTCTCCTTTATTGTCTTTGACTGTGGGATCTCTATGGATATTACAATCTTTTCTTAGTTTATTTGCTATTGGCATTTATGAGCTTATAACTTAAGACGCTAAGCTAAGGTTTAATTTAGCTTGTTATTTGTCTAATAGGCAACAAAAGGATGACTGTTTTGGTCGATTTTGATTAATAGTGTTTCTAGAGTGATTTTTACTCAGTTTTTTTTTCGTTAAGGGCCTATGTCGAAAAATAATTGAAGCGAAATGGGCGTGGCTTAGCGCAGCAAGCGCCCCGCGCCCCGCTACCGAACATCGTCGCGCACTAGCCCGCGAAAATCAAATCACTCAAAATGCGTAGAAGACGCTTCGCTGTTAATATATTAATAGTACCTTTTGTCGTATGAAAAAACACAATATATTATAATTAAGTATCGTTCTATTTATCCTCCTTGATCAATTATTAATTTGTTACAGGATCAATTACGGACAACCAATTTATAGATAGAAACAATACCTAACTAACGATACTCTTTAATTGATTTCACTTAAAAAACTTAAAACTCATTAATATCATACCGAAAATCACTGTACCTATCTAGAAGGAAAAAACTATCATTACAGGATTTTGTTTTACTTTATAGTACGAGAGCTACCTGTTGGTCTTCGGTTCGGTTCTTGGTTAGGCTTTACGTCTTTAGGTCCCGTAATCAAATCAATTAAACTTCTTATTTTGTACTTGTAATTGATATAATACAAGTCAAAACATTCTATGGTCAAAACATACCGACTATCTAGATGAAACCTGGGAGTTATTTTACGCCGTCAACAAAAATGTAAGAAGAACGTGAAAAAATAAGTTTCGTAATACTGCAATAATCTCAGTTATTCTCGATACCACAATAACTTTCAGGTTGAGAAGTTGTATAACACTCATAAACCTATTTTGATAATCCATAGGTAATTCTAAAATACCTCGCATCCCTCAGATGCATGGCATAGCATTGAAGGATGAGGATGATGCAGGATATTATAACAGGTATGAATGAATTTTAAAATGGTAAATCAACATTTATTTACAAAATCACTAATAATATTTATCTTACGACCTAAAATCAACATTTATTTACATTAGTACATTACGATAAGTGTGATTTAAGTAGTTCATTATTGCACAGCGTGAAGTTAGCACCCGAGCACAAGCAAGGGTGCTAAACTTATATGCAGGTTTAGGTCACAGAGTGCTGGAAAATTATTTACAACTTATTACCTTTTCTTTTCTCTCATACTTCTGGTATGTTCCTACGTTTCAAATTTAATGTTTTGTTCCGTTTTGTTTTTCATTATCACTGTTTCTACTAGTACCCCAGGAAAATTAGGTGAAAAAAAGGGTCAACCTCGGATTGAGAGATAATAAGCTACAAACTTCTTTAAATCATCGTTATGACATCCAATACGTTAGGTCAAATGTCACATAAAATCTCGTTTATGCAGGTCAAAAAATTCAAGGTAAAATGTCAAAAAACAGGTCTTTAGGAAATATCTTCTTTTCTATGCTCTAAATGACCTTTGAAGTTTTAAAAAAAATTGTAGAACATTAAATTTTCTTCAAATTTGGTCATTTATAATATTTAATATAGTTAACCGTTCTTGAGATAGATAGGTAGAACGCAAAGAGTTGTAACTCCCATAACGGTTTGCTCCCATAGTAAAATGATACTTTTCCTTACACCCTGTATAATATTATTTGGCGTTATTAATGAAAATACATAATTTCAACGAATTTACACGAAAGAAGATGATGAAGAATTATTTCGAGTTTGAATCAATCGGGATAGAAAAACGAGTACAGAATAGTGACCCTGAGCAGCACGCATTGAAGATATTTAATGAAACCAGTCACCGCCTGCCCGACAGACGCTTCAAAACAATACTTATATGGAAAGAAGACGACATGAAGATTCCGAACAACTACAAAAACTCACTCAAACGGCTGCACAACCTAGAGAAGAAACTAGACCGAGATGAAGACCTGAAAAAGAAATATGAAGAAAGAATGCAAACCCTCTTCACTTTGGGCTACGCCGAGGAAGCTACCACACCGCCGGTGCCAAATAAAACATGGTACCTACCCCACTTCGCGGTCATTAACCCCGCGAAACCGAAGATAAGAGTAGTACACAACGCCACAGCGAAGACAGCCGGACGCAGCCTGAACGATATGCTACTCTGCGGTCCAGACTTGCTGCAATCTCTGCCGGGAGTTGTAATGCGATTTCGTCAACACCAACATGCCGTGTCAGCTGACATAAAGGAATTAATGTTTATGCAAATATAAGTTCAAGAGGACGACAGAGAGGCACTTCGATTTCTATAGCGGGGCGACGAGAGAGGGAACCAGCGACCGCGAGAGTACCGCATGACTTCAGTGATCTTCGGCGCAATGTCATCACCATGCACCGGCACCGCGCTATACGTGAAGAATAGAAATGCTTCAGACTTCAAAGCAAAGTATCCTGCAGCCGCGCGAGCCATTGAAAAGAACCACTACATGGACGACTACATAACAAGTTTTCCGACCGAAAAAGAAGCCAAAGAAGTATCGAAATCAGTCGACTACATTCATCGGCAAGCCGGCTTCGAGCTATGCGGATGGGTGTCCAATACAAATTCAGTAGTACAGCAGTTTTCCGTCAACTCGGGCGGTGCCACGGTCTCTATCGGCGGGAGCGAGGTCCGATGGTACAACGGGACGAGCTTCCTACGAAACCACGAACGAGAATGGCCACAAGAGACAAAGACAGAAGCACCGAAGACAGGAGAAGAGAGGGGACTTGTCACGTCACCCACCAGCGACCTGACCACGCTCACCTACCTCGAATCGAGCGATTTTCGTCGTTCCCACTTTTGCTACGAGCTACGGTGCGCATGCTACAGTTCGTCAATTTATGTCGAAAGAAGAAAAATGAAACAGTATTTATTGGCTACGAAGCGCAAACGAACGAAAGAAAACAATAAAAACGACTCTGATTCAAAGATTGATAAGAAAACACGCAAGAACGAGACACCGTACGTGAAGAAATGAGATAGCAACACCATCGGTATCGAAACTCACTATCTCATTCGCGCTGAGAAACTATGGTGGAAACCTGTACAAGAAGATTGTCTTTCCGAAGATTTACGTCGAGTAAGGAACGGCGCGGCGCCTCAGCCGGGAGACAAGCTGTCGGCGCTATCAGTGGTCGTCGGCGAAGATGGCTCAAAGGAAGAATCCACGTAGCACCTGACATCGTTGAAGACACTGCGAGCCCGACCGTACTCGACGGGAAACACTACTTCACGCGACTGTACATACAACACGTACACGAGTGACTACATGGCGGTATCGAAACCGTCGTGAATGAGCTACAGCAGCGACTATGGGTACTGAAGATACGACCGACGGTGCGTGAACGTCATCAAACACTGTCAACTATGCAAGATACGAAGAGCGAAGCCTACTTCTCCGGCGACCGGCGACCTGAGGAGGTTCGTGGCACGAAGAGGAGTGCCTAAGGAGCTATGGAGTGACAACGCAACGTGCTTCAAAGCTGCGGAGAAGGAGCTCGCCAAGGCCGCGCTAGCGGCGGTCAGCGAGGAGGCGACGGCGCGGCGCATCACCTGCCGCTACGTACCCCCGACCTCCCCCTTCATGGACAGCGCGTTGGAGCGCATGGTACGCACCGTGAAGGAGGCACTGCGCGTCAAACTCCACGAGCAGTACCCTAGCGACGAGACACTGCTCACCCTGCTCGCCGAGGCGGAGAACACCGTTAACTCCCACCCACTCACACACGTGGCGGTGACCCCAGAAGAACCGGAGGCGCTTACACCCAACCACATCCTGTTGGGACCCAAACGACCTCACCGCGCGCAAGCGCAGCGCGCTCAACGATGGCAGACGTCTTCTGGAGCCAGGTCAAAGAGTACCAGCCTCTACTCCAACACCGGCGGGAGCCTCACACGACCAGCGCACGCTATCGGCGACCTGGTACTCGTCTGCGACCCCCCCCTGCCCCGCAACACATGGCCGACATGAAGGATCGTCGCGGTCTACCCAGGGCGAGACGGCGAGGTGAGGATCGTGGACGTCGTAACCAGCAACGGGCATGTCCTCCGGAGACCGACCAAGAGGATCGTCGTGCTACAGGTTGGATCGCAGAGCTGCGACGGCGAGAGAAATGTGCACGACAGAACCTGAATTGACTACCTTTGTACATAGTTTTTTACATTACTTTGTTTATTTCGTTTTATATACCCTTTTATACTAGTAGGATAAGTTTAGGTTAAGTGTTCATTTCAATAAATAAAATTTTCTTATTAGAATTAGGGCTTAGCACATAAGTTATGTAAATAGTTCTAATAGGATTCGTATTCGATTTCTCTAGTGATTTCTACCCCAGATTAGATTAGGTACACTTCCCTAATAAAATTAACGCATTACACAAGTAAATAAAACAATCAGAATCGAGTTAGAACTTATAAATTCCAATTAGAAGTTATGCCAATAAGCTTCACTGCCTCATTAGAAGGGGTAGAATCCTATTAGAAATAATTGTTAGAAAGAGACAGAACGCTCCATCTCTGTCAGCGCATACAGGCGAGCGAGGGGGGCCCCGGCGTCCGGAACCTGTGTTATGAGGAAGCGGGGGCCAGGGTCATATAAATATTGTACCTTTCCTTTTCCTTCTGCACTCTGTTATGCACCGGCGGATGATGCACCTGCTATTTTTAGAATAAGAAAATAAGTATCTTAACTATATAATTATATTGGTTTGTAAGCGTAGAAATTAAGATTGTATGAGAAATAAAGAGATTAGTATTCAGGGCAAGAGTGCGGGGTAAGGAGGGGTGGTCGCTTGAAAATGATATAAAATGGCGCCAAATCGGCGTAGATTCATTCCGGATCCAGCACTCAAGAAAGAAACAACTTGGAAGAAGAAACTCTCTGCGACCACTC
This sequence comes from Agonopterix alstromeriana, assembly GCA_963924505.1. Classification (NCBI taxonomy): domain Eukaryota; kingdom Metazoa; phylum Arthropoda; class Insecta; order Lepidoptera; family Depressariidae; genus Agonopterix; species Agonopterix alstromeriana. The sequence goes on from OZ004681.1 coordinate 13,871,127, forward strand.
GCCTTCCCTACCCTGCCCTCCAGCCTGGCTCACCATACTGACGACCCATACAATTAAGGGCCACAGAGTTTTCAAACTCTCATACCAGGCAAGATGTTCCGGAGCAATAGAATCCTTCAACTCGGTAAAAATACTGACAACGGTTCATAAATACGTTTATAACCAGATTCCATTATGACAAATAAATTTAATTATTTGAAGAAATTGAAAAACAAGATAGTAAAACCGAAAATTACGAAGATAATAACAGCTAGCTCTTGGTCTATGAAGTCCAAAAAAACTGCTATACATATTTGAGTGAGAAATATACTTAAGAGAAGTTTATTCCGAATGCGTAAATGCGCGCTGCATACAAACGAAGTCTGGTGATATTTTCAATACTAACCAATCAGTAAATGAAAAATTTGCAGAAACAATCTAGAAACTAATCTCTATGCTTGTATGAAGTCAGATTTTCGTTAAAATATACAGTTTTAATGCTAGAATTAATTTAAGATTTGTATGGAAATCTTTGAGGTATTGTAACTTTAAAACTATACATTTTAACGAAAATCTGACTTCATACAAGCATAGAGATTAGTTTTTAGATTTTTTCTGAAAAATTTCATTGACTTGAATTGGTTATTATTGAAAATATCATCAGACTTCGTTTGTATGGAGCGCGCTCCGAATTATATTCTCTTAAATTAAAGCTGCTATGGCCTCGAATTTATTTTAGATTGTATTTAATATATTACACTATAATATTTACACGTAAGCTGGATAATTAATCGTAATTCGGAAATTGGGCATGCGAACGCAGGTCCGACGCGGGCAAAGGCCACAGCCGACTGAGCTTTTTAATAGATTGTGATAGCTTATATTACTGCCTGACGCGAGAGAAAGAGATGGGGCGGCGCGCGCGCCTGACTAAATAAAACGACGTAAGCGCCAAAACAAACTTTATTTAGTTGTGATTTTACTATTTATGTAAGTTAATTTCTGCTGCAATCAAAATTTATAAAATATCAATCTCTATTTTTTAAATCAAGTCTCGTGTTTCTATTATTCACCGTTTAGCAGTTCCAAGCGTTTATAGATAAAGACGGAGGCTACTTTGGCTTGTTTTTCTATCGAGAAAATTTGTCTTAATCGTGTTTTGGCGGCAATCAAAATTTTAATAATATGTTCAATTTACACATATCCTGAAATCATACTCCTACTGTTAGTACTTCATGATATCTGATGCTTTGAAGAATCCTATTTTTTTCACATATCCTCTTAAATAAAATATGAGTTAAACAGAGACGTTAGCATTTCTAATTTAACAAATAATGCCCGTTAATTTAGACATTTAGAGACCTTAATGTTGAAATCTGCGTTCATATTTGAGTGTCACTTTGAAAGCATTTTGAAAGTCATCGCTTTAAGTTCTACTGAAGCAGCATCTTGTTATAGGTATGCTTTGTTTTTAAATGCTCAGTTTTTCTGTTTCTATTCTAACTGGAGTTAATGACATCTAACGGAACATATCGCTGGGTGAATACAACAACGGCACAAGTCAAAAAAGTTGATTTTGAGAAAAATGACATTAAAGTTGGCGCGAGAGAGTGCGCGCGAACAAATTCGTCTGTAGTTACTACACAGCAAGGGTTAGATTGTTGATGTTTGCCTTTTGTATATCTGTGTTATGTCAGTAATCTATAACAGTTGAGAATTTTATTTATATACTTCAATTTTTTTATTTATAGGGCCGTAAATATGGGGGTTCCGAGTTATGCCAGTTTTGCATTAACTTTTTGGTACGATTTAGATTTATGCCAGATAATTATTGAGAAAACATGAAGAAACGTGATAGTAATTAGTACCCAAAATAAAACACAATTATGGCATTAGAGAAGAGACGGAAGAAATGGGAATTTACAAAGCAAAGAGGAAAAGGAAATTTGATCTGTTACTGAATTGGCGGAAGTTGTCTGATGAGATCCTATCAGATCAGATACACAACGCATAAGCATATGCTCACGACTATATTCCCCGAGGGGTAGTCAGAGATATTCTGAAACCTCAGAACATCCACGTTTCACCAGTAGTACCGAAACTCGGACAGAGTTTCGGCACAGATACACAACGAGTTCGCTGATAAGAGCCAGACCAAGAAATTACTCGTGAGCCCAATCACATGTTGATCTCAATAGATCTTTTAGTACTGCTTAAACCAAGAACGATGTGTAAAACATTTATCAATCTCTATCTTCGGTCTTCTTACCAGCTACCCATTTTACGTAGTCAGGCCAGTTGGCCGGTGGTCGTCCCATACTATTTAATTATAAAATAACCACGCTAGTTTGTAGCTTCTGTTCTAGAACACATACTCCTTATCAGTTGCCAGTTCTTCAGCAGATATAACAAGCCTATTGCCACTTCAGCTTGCTAATTTTCAGGGCTGCGTTATTTGCTTTCGTTCTCAGACGTTACTACTTCATTTCTGATGTTATCTCTTAGAAAAACACCAACCAGTAGCTGTTTCCATAACTCACAATGATGGACTAGTTCTATCGTCACTGTTCATGTGTCTGCCTTGATCCCTATGTTCAGGTTGAATACCTTCGTTTGCAATTGGATGCATACGTCGTCAGATATTTTCATCTGGGGAAAGCCAATGAAAAGATCTGTTGAGTTTTCCCAAATTATCTCAGAGGAAATAAATGGAGACATCCTGACATCTGTCATTTAGGATGAAAGATGAATGATAAGACAAGAAGAGGGAAGAGGAAAAGAAAACAGAATTTTAAAAGCATAAAGGTAATATTGAATATGCAGGAATCAGATGATTTACCAAAGCTATATATTTACGAAGTAACCATACGAAAGCAGTAATAGAGCCTCACGCTTACATAGCTACGCTCTTTTCCACAAATTTACACTATCACATTGTTTTAATCTTCTGATCTGGAACTTCATACAACAGATCAGTCTTCTATCTATACTAGAAAGCCATGGTACAAAAAGCAGTTTGGTAGATGATCATAAGTCAAAACTTTTTAGGAGAAGAGATTTTATGATTCCCTGAAGAGTTGGAAGTAGGGAGGACCTACTTTGACATCACAAACCTTCACATTGTGGTTTACAGAACAAATAGGGGTAGTTTTTGCAGACGGGAATAATTTTAATTCATCTTTTTGACTCAAAAGTGTCATTGTTGCATAACACAAAATAACAATTTTATTTAGTGTAGTAGTGGCACAACTACCATCTATCTCTTGATTCAGTGAAATATCGAGTCAGGTCTATATTGCACAAGATAAAGTATGCGATGTAGAACCAGAATACGGTGCTAACTTAAAACTGCCAATTTTTGAGTTGTGCCGTTGTTGTATTCACCCAGCGATATATCTCCTATGTTTTAATAGATATCTAGGATGATGGCAGCAGCGTGCAATCTTGTAAATAAATATTGAGCAAAAAAAAGGCAATAAATATTGAGTATTCAGGAAATAATAATTATCTAAATAATCTTGAATTGGATTTTGTCACACAGAATAAATCATCGACGTATACCAGAGAAACAAAAACTTTAATTAATATTGCATACAGCCTACATACTGATAGACAGATAGATAAAAATAAATAATAATTCATTCAACAGTAAAACAATAGATAGGGTACAATACAAACATAAGATTATTACCCGACTACGCCAGAAGGAGGATTATATTTTCGAGCGTATGTATGTATGTTTTGTATGTCTATTTCTTTGGCACGCCCTATAGCCTAAACGGCTTAATGGATTTTCACGTATGAGGTGTCTTTAGATTGAGTGACATAGGTTATATTATTTCAAGATGGTTTCTGCTAATTTAAAAAGCCCTCTCTTTTTAAATTTATGAAAAAACAATTTTTTTTTGTTATAAAATACAATACTTATGGGTATCAAATGAAAGCTAGTGAATAGTAGATTCCAAATATAAATATGTACTTACATATAAATTATTAAGAAATAATATATTATATTAATTATTAAGAAAAATAAAAAACCGACTGCATGAACAAATTATTAACTGAAAAGAGTAAAACAAGCTCTCTAATCATTAATCAACTATACCAAATTTGTTTGTGCAAATGTAATTTGAATGTTATTAGGTAGGTTGCAATAGCTACCTAATAACTACTGGATCATCATGACACTAAACTAGCATACAATTTTGTAGTGGTTAAGTGGAGTATACCCTATTGCATAGATGGTGGTCAGCGACCCACATTGCAGTTATGTCAACTGAGCACGTCAACATTTCGCGCGAGGTGACGCCGGCGCCGGCGCAGCTGGCGTGGTGCCACATACCTACGTAATTAGGATTCTGAGTGACGGTTAGCTTGGATACGTGATTATGTTGTTTGTGCAACGTTAAACTTTGCTCAAGTTCTTCAGTTTATAATTAAGAGGATCCGAGGATCAAAGGAGGAGTGATCGTCAAGGTAGGGGCGGGGCGGAGGTCAGACCAAGGGCACGTTGGTCCAACATTGATAGATGGTGCAATAACAAGTCCTCAGCAGGATGTGGACGGATTTGATTGACTGAGGATTTGAGGAATTTAAGAAAAGGATTCAGGAATTTAAAAAAAGGATTCAGGAAGGAATCATAATCGTTGATGCACGAAGCGAATTCCTGGCCCAACAAACGACTTGGAATCGCAAACTCTGGAACCCCGCCGGCGAGACAGCCGCGAGCTCTGCCCACTCCTTTTTCTTCTGGCGTCTACAGTACCTACAGACGCTACAGGCACATCTCAGGTAGCTTATCTCAGCAACGTCATATGAAGAGGTCAGTATCCATTCTGAGTGCCCAGAGGTGGGTTTTTTAAGTTCATTTACTGGCTTGGTAGACCCTTCGTGGTTCAATTGTCCACAGTAATAAGCAGTAGCTGCTCCCAGAGCAATTTCTCCTCCTCCCGTTTGGAAAAAAAAAGAGTAAATGCTGAACTTCCGCTAAACCTGGCGTATCCTGGGCAATCAGCAACCCTTTAAAGCTGTTTGGTCCAACTCAAAGACTCGACTGAAGAAATTTCATCATCAGCCTGATTAAGTTCCACTGCAGGGCACAGGCCTACCCTCCAATAGGGTATATGGGCGTTAGTCCACCACGCGTGCACAATATGGATTGGTATACTTCACAAACGCTTCAGAATTTCTTCTTCTGCTTATGCAGGTTTCCTCATGACGCTTTCCTTCGCCGTTTGAGAGCAGTCAGTACATGTTAGAAAAACTCATTGGAACATGGCATGTAAATTCAATACAAGCTTAAATAAAAAGTAAAAAATTTTCATTCTTGTGGAACCCGGACCTTCACGATTGACTTCCACAACGCGCCACCGACGCTCAAAAGTTTATCCCTTGGAATTTCCACGAAATAAAAATACAAAGTTACTGCAGCATAATTAACATTGCATGCTGTGCACTGACACGACATGATATGCCCGGCATGGCATGAGTAATAGTTGGGCGGGCGGGGATGCCGGCGGTGCGAGGGCGGGCGGGGATCACGGAAGTGTGACTCGGCGCCACCTCACTCATTCGAGTTATTCTAAATACATTCACTGCTATGAGTCAAGTGATTAAGAACATTTCAGTAACGACTACAATGTATAAGACGGAGAAAAATGGGTCTTTAACTAGAGATAATTATATCGATATGGCTAACATTTTGAAAATAGATTTTAGTAAAATCTACCATAACTATAACTTTACAAAAAAAATTGACAGGATTAAAATGATTAGTTGCGTCACACTACAGGTTGTTAGGGTAACTCTGAGGTACACTCAAAGGAAGGATCTCCATAGAGTCCGCATAAATTTACGATTGTAGTTAGTCTCTTTTGTCGTATGACGTATATTTAATAGTAGAAGGAGATGGAAATATAGATATTTGTTTATGCGGCTGTCCACTTTTTTTTGAGCTAGTGTATGTGTAAAGTGACCGTAAAAATAAGGCCATATGTCACTTGGTGCCTTTTGTCCATACTACTTGACACCACACACTCAAACTTAAACGTCAAAAAAAGTGGACACTTTACAATTGGTACGGCTCACTCTATTAGGTATAATCTCTTTGGTTAAACAGTACCCATGATACTGATAAACTTTCCGTAAGAAATATAAAGGGAATTCGCAAAAAAAAATTCTTTATGAACACCCTGTGTAACAAAATTTTAGTAAAAAGAAGCTCTTAGATAATTTCTCTCCATGTATAATAGGCTGATGATGATGATGATGTATGTAATTATGTGTGATTTTTTAGCAATTTCGATTTAGTAAGTAGCATAATGGATAATGAATTCTATTCTACCTACTTAATTATTTTATATTTTGTTTTTCATTTGTTTATTGTTGTTGACATTCTATTTATTATTCTAGAAGTAGTCATTAGACTATTTTTAACTTTAACGTTTTATTATTTTATAATTATTCTTATTTGACATTGCTAATTTTATTTTATTATACAATTTGACGATCATGTTATGAATGGACATTTTATGTAAAATATTTATGTAAGAATGTGACATGTTATAATATGAAATAAATGAATCTAATCTAATCTAATCATAGAGAAAGTTATTTAGTTTGATGGTCTGATCATCCCTTTAAAATATTCATTATTTTATCAAGGCCTTAGAAAACTCACAGTTATTTAAGTGATTCTTTTGTTGTGTCGTCAGTTATCCAACAGGTTATAAAATCTAGAACGTAGGTAAGCGATAAAAACATCTCGAGCTAACAGTTTAGTGAAACTGCTATATTCTCGCACATTAGCCAAGTTTCTAATCAATAACAATGGGTAAAAGCTTGTTGTAACATAATAACATGGCAACTACACTGTTCACTATGAAGAGAGAACGTCTGTTTGTCTGTGTCATGTTCCTATAACTGATCACTTATGGACACACAACACAGAGACACTGTGTTCAACCCTAACACTGATTGTGGCCACTAAAGTCCGGCCGCTGAAAGATTGCGTTTGACAGTTACCATAAAATTGTAAAAAACTGAATGAAAATATTGTTTACCTGTGCTCACTCTAGTACACAGGACACTAGCTGCCCTTTTAAGTTCAAAAAGCTACTAAATAATGATCGGCATTTATAGTTTTCATTCAGTTTTTTACAATTTTATGGTAACTGTCAAACGCAATCTTTCAGCGGCCGGACTTTAGCTCGGGTTTGTGTTCTACAGTGTGACTATACAGGGTCCTTCTTAATATGCTGACACTTTTTAACGGGATAATCAGACCGTCAAAAGGTACAACTTTCTCTATGGCACCAACATAGAAATCGCTAAAAAATAATTTGGTGTTCCATACAAAACTACAAACCATATGCGCCAAACGAGCCAAATGTATGGGACAGCTGATTTTTTTTCATTTTTCGATGTTGGTCCCATAGAGAAAGATGTTCAGTTTGATAGTCTGATAATCCACTTGAAAAACGGTCAGCACATTAAGTTGGACCCTGTATACCACCGAGGGGTAGTCAGAGATTTTCAGAAAATTCAGGACATCCACAGTACCTTTTGAAACTCTGTCCAGTGTCACAGGTAGTCACTTACAATGGACAGTGGATACAATACAAGCCTCAAAATGGAAGCATGCAGGTTTCCTTACGATGTTTTCCTTCACCGAAAGTCAATGATATTAAAAATCGTACATTAACTCCGTAAAACTCATTGGTACGAGTCGGCCTGGACGGAGATCAAACCATCACCTCTTGTACGGCAGGCATCGTTACTAACCACTAGACCACTACGACTTTTTTTTAAATCTTCTAAAAAACCATTCAAGTAGATTCTCAAATTTTTAGTCTTTCAAGAGAACGAAACGAAGTCTGGTGATATTTTCAATACTATTGGTTAGTATTGAAAATATCACCAGACTTCGTTACCAGTTAAAGTCAATTAACATTTTCACAAACAATCTAGAAACAAATCTATATACTTGTATGAAGTAAAATATACAGTTTTAGTGCTAGGATTAATTTAAGATTTGTATGGAAATCTTTGAGGCACTGTAACTTTAAAACAATACATTTTAACGAAAATCTGACTTCATACAAGCATAGAGATTAGTTTCTAGACTTTATTTGAATCATTTCATTGACTTTAATTGGTTAGTATAGAAAATATCACCAGACTTCGTTAGTATGGAGCGCGCTCCGAATTATATTCCCTCACTGTTTTTATTTCTTAAAATACAATAGAAGCCAGGTGCATCAACTAGTATTTCAATAAGCAGAATCTAAACAAAGATGGGAATATAAAACATTAAAGCTCGTATTGTTAACACGTAAGTTATGGGGAAAATCGCTCGCTGTAATAGAAGGAAATCGTTTTTTGTATGTTCGTCTGTCGTTCGGTTTCTTTGCACTTAAAAGTTAATTACAGTTACTGTGAATGATGAAATTGACATAAGATTTCTTAAGTCGGTGAACTTAGGGGAGATTGGGGTAAAAGAGGCACTGATTTCTTTCGTTAGATGATACAAATAATTACTAATATTTTTATATAGGGTCCTTCTTAATATGGTGACACTTTTTTAAGGGGATGATCATACCGTCAAACTGAATCACTTTCTCCATGGGACCACCATCGAACATGTCATCATATTAAGATAAGAAGGCCTATTAAAACATCTTCATGACCAAAATTACTAATACGTAGTTATGACAATTATACGTACGTACGTACCGTACGTACTAATAATTATATTATAATTATTATAAATCTTAAATGATGATGAACTGTTTCTTATAAAGATTTGTTAAATAAAATTAACGCAAAATCTGAAAAATTTTGGAGAAATCGGTAAGTGAACAACATTATTTTGGAACGTAATTAATGCATACGGATTTATTTCCGACTTTTCATACAGTAGGTAATACTAGGGATCTTTAACTTTTCACGTAAATTGAAAAGAATGTGAACAAAATCTCTTGTTGATGACTTAAGTACCTAGGTACCTATTTATTTTGGATAAACGTTTTTTCAGATTTTGCATTCAATGTTGTTCCTTTTAATGTGTATGTACAAAACCAATATCTTTTTTTTGTCAAATGGTAGGTAACTTTTTTTATTCGATACGAATTCAATTAATTTCTCATGGGAATAACGTGACATGTACCTAATCTCAAATAACAAAAATCGAATCATGTATAATTTGTCCAATAAGTATCCAGCCACAGTTGACATGTTAATCATATCGCAGTGGTGAGTTAGTTTGTTATAAAATCAAACGTGATTAAATGTTGATTCCTTCACCAAACTTGATACCAAGGCACCCAAAACAGGAATCTATACAGAAAACCAAATTAAGTCAGGATAAAAAAACACAATAAGATAAATCTCGAAACTCGAAATTGCATCCAGTCAAGGCTACCTGCGCTGCGGACGGTACGGGTGCGCGGGCGCATCGATCACCCGTCCCGTTCGCAGTCAGTTTATCCGCGACCACCGCGCAGTACGGACGTATCGACCGCTCGCAAACTATCTATCGCGATAGAACAGCGAAGCTAATCGCGAATTATTTCGATCAGTGTTTGTGCTAAAAATTTTAGTGGTGTGACGGTTTGGACGTGACAGTTTTTTTAATTTTGAAGGTGGGTTTTGGTTTTTTTTAGAAAAAATTTAAGCATATTATTTTTGAAGTTATTGGTTTTCCTCTTATTGCATGTTACAAATCCGTAATTTGTTATACTTAAGTCATTCTAATGATTCATATTCATTATATTATAATTTTAAAATTGTCGTGAATTATTTTATTGCAGTATGTAGTGCCTGTGTGATAATTATTTATTGGTATTCGAGTTAACATTCGAATAAAGAATGAATAACAATTACATTCAATAACAACTATAAGTATCTGCCTATCTATGTATATCTATCGAACTTTATATCTGAATGACGTCACTATTTGATAATCTCTATAATCCGCAGATTGTCAGTTTTATTATTTTTATATCTTCAGATAAATAACGTTTATTCGAATCCGGAATCACATGTAATAAAATTGATTTGTATATAGATCTTCTGTTATTACTTATTGTTTTACATAAAAGTTGGAAGTTTTATCATCATCACATTGTATAGCATAGTGATTAAAAATATATTCTTTTTCATTTTATTGTATTCGGGCTACCTAATCACGAAATAGGGGAAAATGGGGTGGAATTGTTCCTACGACAAAATAAGGATGCTACTTTGGGTGGAACACAGAATCTGCATAATGATATTAATCTAGATAAGTATTTAATTTAGCTAAGATAAAGTTATACAATTTTGGTCTCGTCTAACATGATTGGAATTTGACATCACTAAAAAAATGAAAAATCAAAAACTAGACACGCTAAAATGTAACAATATTTAATATGAATTGCTTTTAGGTAGGTACAAAAGCAGTAAGTTTTTAAAGAATTTCAGTTTAACTTTATGTGTCTATTTTGGGAAGTCGAATACTAGGTACTTACTAACTGATATGCTTAAAAAGTACCTATTACAATACTTTTTGCGCGTGACTTTGCGCGCACAAAATTCGTTTCGTTACCCGAAATTTCATTCAAATAGGTTCAGTAACTATCCTTCCTAGGCTTATAATAATAAAATGGACAGTCAAAAATTCCAGGCAAAAAAAAAAATTAAAACGGACGGTACAAAACCGTAGTTTCATCACTATACGAAATATTTTCCAGTTATCATTTCTTTTGCGACAAAATAACAAAATTATAGGCACTAAAATCCCATAGGTATAAGCTAAAAGCTATTTCAATCGGCTTGGGTGACAACTGGCCCTCTAAAATTCTGGTCCGGAGGCGAGTTGTCCACTTTGTGAACTGTTAGGGGACAACTGGCCCGAATACAAGTTTTATTTGAACAGCGAGCCAGTTGTCCACTATGAGAAATTACTAGGGGATAATTGGTCCACAATTTTAAATATTAAACAGGGTGCAAACTGATATTATACAGGGTGTAAGAGGCCTTTGTCGAGCAGTGGGATGGTATACTTGACTAAAAAACTTTAAATACGTTACATAGGTATTTTAGGAGTGCTTCGGACCATCAATGTGACCAACATTAATCCCCAACTGACTCCAACTTACACTTTACGTACCCCCTACTCACACGCTACTCACACCCACGCACACCCTACTAATCCCCTGAACAATGTGACCAACATAGAATTCCCCAATTGACTCCAACTCACCCCCTACGCACCCCTACTCACCCCCTACTAACCCCCTAAACAATGTGACCAACACTGAATTCGCGAAATCCCCAAATGACTCCAAGTTACCCCCTAACAATCCCTAAAAATCCCCTAAAAATGTGAACAACATTGAATTCGCGAAATCCCCAATCGACTCCATAGGGGTGAGTTGGGGTAAGTTGGAGTCATATTGTTTAGGGGGTTAGTAGGGAGTGCGTAGGGGGTAAGTTGGATTCAGTTAAGGATTTCGCGAATTCATTTTTGGTCAGATTGTTTAGGGGCTAGTAGCGGTGCGTAGGGGCTGAGTAGGGGTAAGTAAATGGAGTCAATTGGGGATTTCGCGAATTCAGTGTTAGTGCCATTGTTTAGGGGATTTTTAGGGGGTGAGTAGGAGTGCGTATGGGGTAAGTAGGGGGTGTGTAGGAGGTAAGGGGATTTTGCGAATTCAGTCTTAGTGCCATTGTTTAGGGGATTTTTAGGGGGTGAGTAGGAGTGCGTATGGGGTAAGTAGGGGGTGTGTAGGAGGTAAGTTGGAGTCTGTTGTTTCGCGAATTCAGGTTCGGTCACATTCTTTAGGGGGTTAGTAGGGGGTGCGTGGGGGTGAGAGAGGGGTTCGATGGGGGTGAGTAGGGGGCGCGTAGGGGTAGGTTGGAGTCAGTTGGGGATTAATGTTGGTCACATTGATGGTCCGAAGCACTCCTAAAATACCTATGTAACGTATTTAAAGTTTATTAGTCTAAGTATACCATCCCACTGCTGGACAAAGGCCTCTTACACCCTGTATAATATCAGTTTGCACCCTGTTTAATATTTAAAATTGTGGACCAATTATCCCCTAGTAATTTCTCATAGTGGACAACTGGCTCGCTGTTCAAATAAAACTTGTATTCGGGCCAGTTGTCCCCTAACATTTCACAAAGTGGACAACTCGCCTCCGGACCAGAATTTTAGAGGGCCAGTTGTCACCCAAGCCTTTCAATCATGGTATCCCAAAGGAAGCATTAACTCGATGGTTCTATTTAAAAACCGAGTCGATATCCACAGAACGTCTTGGTTTACGGCTTCGGTGACAAAATTAGTTGGGTTATTAACTAAGTTGTTCTGTCACTCGTGTTTAAAATAATTACTGGGAGAAAATCTGAATAGACCACCACATTTAGCTATCTTTGGTTGCCGAAAGACGTAACTGAGAGAATATATTTTTTTGTGGAGGAAGGCTTTGGCAGGCGGCTTTACTACCTGCGATCAAGTCTGGTTCGAATCTTTTGCCGTAAAGCGAGTCAAAAGAAATATATCATAATGCATAAGTGCCGTAAATGCTGTAAGTCTTGGCGCTCCCGTATTTCATACCCATAAACAGACGCTAACGCTTGCTTGCTTTCTTGCTTGAAACGTCTAGCTAAATGAAGAAATGTCTATGATGATGATGTGGGTGTAAACACTATCAATCACTACTTGCACGTCATTATATCTTGAATCCTTAAGTAATGCTACAATTCAACCATTTTTATTTTTTTTTATTTTGGTGAACAATTTTAATTATTGAGTCGTTTTCTAATTTCCTAATCTCTTTTTCCCCGCTTTCCTTTTTCTTTACATTTTAATCAATGATTGTATTACTTATTTTTATATTATTGATTATTTTACTTTATGATGTGGAGTAAATTATTAGATTTGGTTTGAAGGTGTAAGGTAACATCAATACACATTTCACTTTTGAAACCGAAATAAACAAAAAGCTATCGCATCTACGTAAAACTATTTGACAGACAGATCTTTATGAAATATTGCATGTTCGGGAAATAATTTATTATACCTATGAGACGTGACAGAATCGTAATATTTATGAGGCCTTTGTGAAGGGATGTTCTGATTTACAATCCCTCGGGGAATGATAGAAGTATGACATGTAATTTTTAGAAGATGCTTGTCTAAAAAATTACAATATTATTTCCTTGGAAAACTACATTTAACAACGTAAAAGTACTTATGTTAAGTTAAATTATAACTTGTAAGTATAGGATGAAGGACCCCACTGCAGGGCAAAGGCCTTCTTTCACGAATAAAGGTGAGAGGGAGTAGGCCATACTCCACCTACCCTATGTAGGCAACTAGCTACGAAAGCTTATTCCTTCCGGGGAGAATTTATGGATTAGCATTGCTGGAATTACGTGCTGCAATACTAGGTACAACTGCATTCCATTGTTCCATTTCCATTTCCAATATCATAAATATTCTTATCAATCCAAAATGGCGTCGCTGAAGTACCGATAAAGGTGTGTCCAATTAAAACAGTCGATATAGTGAAAGAGGCATTGTTTTCTCAGTGTAATGCGGTGGTCGGAGCTAAATTTCTTTTGTGATAAGATGACTAAGAATGTTATCTTTATGCTTTTTGGATACGTGGTAATTAAGTTGGAACATTAATTATTTATTGACTAGTTGAAAATAAACATCGTTTTATCACGTAGAAACAATTGAATAGATTAGCGAATTAATTTGTAAGTTTGATTTCCATAAAACAGTCGAAACTAAACCAAAATAGAAAACTAGAAGATTTTTTTTTCGATGGCATGCAAATAATTATCATGAACATTGTCACACAAATTATCTAGTCACATTTAGAGTAGGTATGCGGCCAGTATCTTTGGGACCTTTGAGCCGGGGTTGCGCAGGGCAGTGCCTTTAGATTAGTTAGTGATAGTCTGACGAAGCTTGCATGCGGATTTTATCTTGTGTGCTGCCATTGACGAAGCTTGTAGCGGATATAGATGTATGTGATTAAGATTTGACGAAGCCTGCGTTGTGAATTAGATTATTTTTGGTGTATTGTTTTGAATTTGAATAAACTTTAATTTAATAAATAATATTTAAAAAGAACTACAACGATTTACCCACCTCCACCCTTTTAAATTAAAACTGTAACGCAGTCGAATTTTCTAAATAAATTAAGTCGTATCGACCACAAGGGCGTAACTCGAGGTTGATTGATAGGTCCTTTCTCAACTCTTTCTCGTTTATCGATAAATAATCGGCAGTTTATCTCAAATGTCACGTCAACGAGGCCGGTATATACACTTCCGGGGCGCAAGGCCGTTCGCTACCACTTGCTAAATACTGATATCGACGGTTAAGAATCAATAACGACTAACTATCAAAGCACTAATTTTACAGGAGACGAAAAAAACATTTTGGTCTTTCAAATATTGACTTATTAAAAACTGTTGTATCAGTATAAATACATAAAAAGTACAAGATATTGGCATATATAGGTATATGTTTTTGCCAGGACACGTAAAACTCAACTTTAAACCTAACCACATTTAAAGTACATTTTCGCCAAAAATGTGAGTTAGCCGTTATTGATTTTTAACCGTCGATATATTATTAACGATTGTTTACCAATAGATAGCCGAAGGATAGGATAGAAGAAGCCATGGTAGTCCAGTGGCGATTAACCTTGCCTGCACTGCAGAAGGCGATGATGGTTCGATCCCCGTCCACGCCGACTCGTTGAACTCAGCAGTTGAAAATGTCAAAATTACTATGGAGATATGCATCTTTCTACCGCTAATTTGACTTGAAAAAATCGCACTTCTGAAGTATGATTTTTGACAGTCAAATCAGCAGTAGAAAGATGCATATCTCCATAGTAATATTGACATTTTCAACTGCTGAGTTCAAAGTATGAGTTTCAAAAACCGCACTCATGGTTCGAAAGACGATAAAAACTTTTGGACCTTTTATACAAAAGTGCGGATCAGCTAATCGATTTTCAATGGGACATCCAAAAATTTTCGTGAAAATCTACAGCTAAAGAAGTTTTCCAAACTCCACACGAACGAAGTAGCGCGCAAAAGCTAGTACCCTCTATAAAATTAACATGCAACCAAATACTGTACATTTATAAATCACCATACATGACACAACAAGGAAAAGATATATAATGACAAACAATGAGACACGAGATACAACAATAACTGAAGTAAGTAAGGGACAAAGTTAGAAAAGAACTCAAAAATGCGTCGCGGGCGACGCTTTGTAAAGAGATTAACCTACAAACGAGGCATGGGGTACGGTCAGCAGGACAGTCGCGAGAAATTAGGTGAAGAATAAACATGTAGTCAGACTAATCAGTTACCAGAATTCCGCGGTTTTGTAACTAACGTAAAACAGGGTGTGAGGAAAAGTATCATTAACCTTTACACCACTTACTCTACCCGTCAAACTGAACAACTTTTACTATGGGAGCAAACATGTCAGCGCAAAAAAAACTGTTGTTCCATAATCCATACTAGACTTAAATACCTACACGACTCACATGATATAGCAGATTTTTTTTTGTTCTGTCAGGTTTGCTCCCATAGTAAAAGTTGTTTAGTTTTGATGGGTAGAGTATGTGGTTTAAAGGTTAAACTTTTCTACTAAATGATACTTTTCTTTACACCCTGTGTAAATCTTTAGCGTAGCGATATGTAGCGATCACACTACGATTCTGAAACTATTTTTCATAAGCAGAGGGGGTAGTCAGAGATATTCTGAACCTCAGAACATCCACGTTTCACCAGTAGTACCGACCGTAGTCGTACCAATATTCTTTGTAAAATACGACATGAGATGTCAGTGTCACATTAAAATCGTCGATTTTTAATAGTATTTAGTTCGTAGGTTTTTTAACTACCAAAGTTAAAGATTTCTTAATTTTCTCCATGATATGAATATGGGAAGAATATTTAAAACAGGCTGACTTTTAGATGATATATTCAGATAAATTGTAAAAAATCTATGTCCAGATCGACATTTAATTTTATTTAAGTTAAGTTATCTATATGATAAATGAAATATTACCATTTGTTATGACATTATTTGCTGTCGGTACCAGCGCGACAACGGAAGTCACCGAAGTGTAACGTTGCGCAAGCGCGTCGGATCTCTATTGTTTCTACCGACCCTACTATTACATCGTGCTTTATTATAAACTAATACTTATTGTCTATCAGTAGGTACTTGAAGTTTGAGATCAGAGATATTGGGTACTTACTTCGATATTTTAAAAAGCAGTATGTCTTGAAATTGTTTAAGAAGATTATAACAGGGTCCTTCTTTTTAAGGGTATGACCAGACCATCAAACTGAACAACTTTCTCTATGGAACCAACATAGAAATCGCGACGAAAAAAATCTGCTGTCCCATACATTTGGCTCGAGTAGGTCTGCAATTTTGTATTAGAATAGCAGATTTTTTTTTTGCGATATCGATGTTGGTGCCATAGAGAAAGTTTTTCAGTTTGATGGTCTGATGATCCCCTTAAAATAGTGTCAGCATAATAAGAAGGACCCTATATGACAGGGTGTTAGGGTAGAACAGTTGCTTTACTTTAATGGGTGATTTTACTCATGATACTGAACAACTTTCTCAAAAAAACATTTAAAAAATGACTTTTCATATAAACGTTCGATCAGCTGATTACGAATTTAGTACGAAAAGTCCAACTTTTTAGCGTATTTCCTGTAATCGATTTCTTAGGGAAAGTTGTTCAGTATCATGGGTAAAATCACCCCTTAAAATACCTAATGCAACTGTTCACCCTAACATCCATTGTCATTACAAGATAGAAATCAGCTTAAGGTACAAGTACAAATAAGGCAATGTTTTCGTCCTAAATCATTTTTAGGGTTCCGTACCCAAAGGGTGAAAACGGGACCTATTACTAAGCCTACGTTGTCCGTCCGTCCGTCCGTCCTACCTATTTAGGGCTGTAACTTTTGAACCGTAATAGCTATAAAGTTGAAATTTTCAAAGAATATTACGGCGGATTTGTTAAGGATATATTACTGTTGGCGCGCTCCATACAAACAAAGTCTGGTGATATTTTCAATACTAACTGATTAAACTCAATGACATTTTGCAGAAACAATCTAGAAACAAATCTCTATGCTTGCATCGTGTCAGATTTTCCTTAAAATGTAGAGTTTAAAAATTACAGTGCCTCAAAGATTTCCATACAAATCTTAAATTAATCCTAGCATTGAAACTGTGTATTTTAACGAAAATCGGACACGATACAAGCATACAAATTTGTTCCTAGATTGTTTCTGCAAAATTTCATTAAATTTAATTGGTTAGTACTGAAAATATCACCAGACTTCGTTTGTATGCAGCGCGCATTTACGCATTCGGAATAAACTTCTCTTAACAAATCATAAAAATGTCAAAATTTTTCATACAAGAAACTAGTTTGTATCAACGTTTTTTCTTCTCGCTCTATCGTAAAAACGGTAATACATACAAGCGTCAAACTTGGTGTGATTATAGAACCAACTCTACAGTCTAACAATAAATAATAAAAACCGGTCAAGTGCGAGTTGTTCTCGTGTTAAAGGTCCAGGACAAAAACAATTTTTTTAGTTACTATGTTGTGTGGTGGTGAGGTAGGGAACCCTCGGTGCGCGAGTAGCCCGACTCACACTTGACCGGTTTTATATCGAAATAACTCAATGTCAGCGCCTTAATTTCTGCACATACCTATCGACTCACCCGTAAGATATTTTTAATAATAACATAATAATTCTACGTAATCCTTGCGCATGTGTCACAGTTTAACTGTTACGTTACATTGGAGATAACCTTATTTCTGTGAGTACTGCCAACCTTCGGTACACTCATGCGTGATGGTATGCATTCGTCACTTTCTTGGATCTAGTGGCGTGACGTCAACGTTTGTAAAAACATGGTTTCAGTGTCATGGGTTTTTTCAAATTGAAAATATTCCACGAAAGCTAAAACATTCCAAGGATTTTTTTTTTAAATATCTTGGACATTGTCACACAAATTATCTAGTCACATTTAAAGTACCAGAATCTAGCCTAGACTTGTGTTATGATGACTAGACAACGATATATAATAAATTTATATAGATTTAAATGTCCATGACTTGGGTACAAATATTCATCATTCAAAAATGCTTTATACAAGGTGTTACAAAAGTAAAAATAAAGATTTAAAACTTTTAAGGGGGTTGTTTAGACCACCAAACAGAACAACTTTCGCTATGGACCAACATCGAAATCGCGAAAAAAAATCTACTGTACCATACATTTAGCTCGAGTAGATTTATAGTTTAGTATGGAACATAGATTTTTATTTTTTCGCGTTTTCGATATTGGTCCCATACAGTAAAAGTGGTTCAGTTTGATGGTCTGAACCACCCCCTTAAATGTTTATTTGCATTTTTGTAACACCTTGTATACAACGTGTTAATGAATTAACGCAAAACTAGAAAGTAGTTTGTTGAGAATCGAGAGCAGAATCGAATTATCATGTTTTCAACATACATAATTTTTTTCAAAATATTAAATTATTTGTTTATAAAATTTAAAATTTACTGAACTCAATCTCAACCAACTGCTAGGGCACTCTCATCCTATTTACTATCAAAACAAGATTCTTAAAATGTATCCTTGAGCACGTTAGCGCTTTAATTCATTGCTGAAATGATAACAAATCATTTTTGCCTCAAAACTTTAAATGCGAATAACTTTAAATTTTAACTATCAAAATAATGAAATTATTGTATCAATCTAATTATTTTGTAATAAATCAGTTGGGGTGTATGAGGTTTTGCGCTTATTCATGAACACGTTGTATTTCCAGAGATACTTCAAACCATGAAACTACAAATTTAAATACCAAAATTAATTTTGAGAAGAATAAAATCTGACAGTCATTGATGTTTTGTAAGGAACAACAATAATTTAATTTCGCGTTTTCGATTTTGGCTGCATAGTGCAAATTATTCTGATAGATGGTCTGAAGCACCCTTAAAATACAGGGTATGTAGAAAGTTGCATTATTATAAAGGGTGAATGTACCAAGGAAAATAAGGTTTGCAATTTTGTATGGAGCAACTGAATTTCTTTTTCGCCATGTCTATGTTGGTCCCATAGAGAAAGTTGTTGTTTGATGGTTTGATCATACCTTTAAGAAACCTTCAGCATGTTAATAAGGACCATACGCAGGGTGTTAGGAAATAATAAGGAACATATGCGGGGTGTTAGGAAAAGCATACTCTACCCATCAAACTGAACAACTTTTACAATGGGAGCAAATCGTTCAGAACAAAAAAAATCTACTGTTCCATATACTAACGACTCAAACGTATGAGACAGCAGATTTTATTTTGTTCTGTTTGGTTTGCTCTCATAGTAAAAGTTGTTCAGTTTGATGGAGAGTATGTGGTTTAAAGGTTAATGACACTTTTCCCTGTATTGTGAAATTTATATCATTAGCATAGTCTAACCCATCAAACTGAACAATTTTATTATGGGTTTCCTTACACCCTTTGATGATGAGGCTGATGATGATTAATCTCCCCTTAAACTCACAATGTAAGCAAGGTTCATCAACCTCTTATCCCCCCAGATTATTTGCCGACAAGCTGATCCACCTGCCACTCTTTACCCTACTTATCAATCCAGTGTTTACCATGACGAGCCGTGTTTGAACAGGCGAGGCGCTAAGCTTGATCTAAATTGTTTAGTTATGACTGTTTAGTAGTTTAAGCTTTTTATGGTCTGAGATTAGGTTGGTTATTACTTGATATGGTTATACAAGAACAAGATGCGTTTATAGTGCATGTGCAAGTTGTCTTTCTTAATATTTTTTAGTTATAATTATCTAGCGACCAGCCCGGCTTCGAACATGTGCAATGCACATATAAACCTTCCTCTTGAATCACTCTATCTATTAAAAAAAGTCGCATCAAAATCCGTAGCGTAGTTTTAAAGATCTAAGCATACATAGGGACAGACAGACAGCGGGTAGCGACTTTGTTTTAAATACTATCAAGGAATATACTGCTATGAAGTGATGGACTCTTGCTTGTGCGTTAGCACCACATTTCCGCCAATGTCAAGTAGTTTGTGGGAGTATCTATCCCAATCTCAGGGATTGTTTTTGATCAAGAACAAGAAGAGAATAGAGAAGAAAAGTTAATAGGTTGAGGAATTGAGGAGACTCGTGGCAGGCAAAAACGCGACGCGCGAACACCACGCGAGACTAGGGCTGGAGAGAGTAGTATATTCCTTGTGCTCGAGTTAGGAGTGCAATTCTCTAAAGCAGGCACTAAACTCTCGCGAGAACTTCTCGGCGAGAATTCTCGGCAAGAACTTCCAAGGAAAATTACTACGGTTCACGATTCCACGAGAACATTCGTCTGTTCTCGGCGAGAATAAAGTGCCTGCTTAAGCGTCACATCGATGAGCTCGCAAATGTAACATCCTTCTTGCATCCTTCAGATCGTCGAAGTTTTTATATCAGTTTGACACATGACATAACCATAGAGAATACCGAATTGACAACTGACGAGACGGCGTTTGCGCTTAGAGAATTACATTCCTGAACCTGTGCAACGTGCCTTTTTTTTTGAAATATTATGCTTATCAGCTAATCAGACCGTCAAACTGAATAACTTTCTCCATAGGACTAACAATTAAATCGCGAAATAAAATGCAGCTGTCCCGTACATTGGGTCCAGTAGATTTGAAGTTTTACATGTAATCTTAGCTATTATAAAACTGTAAGAGAAGTGTGTCTGTACATTAAAGATATTACAGAAACTTGTAATGGACAGTGGGAACAATACATGCCTCGAAATTGAAGCATGCAAGTTTCCTCACAATTTTTTCCTTCACCGAAAAGCCAGTGGTGTTACAAATCGTACATAAAAATGAGAAAAAAATCAAAGTACTATAATTAATGAATTTATTGATCATATACAATTCAATAAATCTTGTGTAAGATCGAGACATCAGTGTATTACTATTTAAAGTTACATTTATACATAACTCATGGATCATTAGCTACAATTATCTCTAGATCGCATGACATAGTGATCAGTGAGCAATGTGAAAGAAATCAATCGAGATATGCTTTGGAAGATCTATCGATTGATTTAGTGTTTTCCGTGTTGTGATGAGTTGGAACAAACTGGCTAAAAGGAATCTTAGAGAGAGGGAAAATAATTAAATAACAGTGATGGTTAAATAGAAATAGAAAGAAGGGCTAGCCATAAGTCGATGTAACTTGAATGTGTAGATCTCAGATGAAGGATCGCCATAGAGTCCGCATAAATTTACGATTGTAGTTAGTCTCTTTTGTCTTATGACGTACCTTTAATAGTAGAAGGAGATGGAACTATAGATATTTGTTTATGCGGCTGTCTACTTTTTTTGAGCTAGTGTGTGTGAAAAGTGACCGTAAACATAAGGCCTTATGTCACTTGGTGCCTTTTGTCCATACTACTTGACACCACACACTCAAACCTAAACGTCAAAAAAAGTGAACACTTTACAATTGGTATGGCTCACTCTATTAGGTATAATCTCTTTGGGGTAGATATACTAAAATTATGTTGGCAACAGTGCAGTAGCAACTGTGTGTGAGTGTGAGTGTTAAGTATGAATGTGGATGGCTGCGGTAGGAGAGGAAGGCCGAAGAAAAGATGGATGGATTGTGTGAAAGATGATATGCGTAGGAAAGGAGTGAGTGCTGAAATGACGGCTAAGAGATATGAATGGAATAGGATGACATGGGCAAGAGAATGAAGATGAGTGCAGTGGCAACTGTGTGGCCGCTTCATTTGAAACCCTCGTCTTTTTCCTTCTAACTCTTTTGGGACCCATTTAAATGAAAATAGAAAATATTATCAGGATAATCACAATCAGATAAGTCAGATAGATAGATACAATTTTTGAGAGTTACGCGGTTATTATTCAATCTAGAATTAAAATTTTTAACGTGTTCTTACCGCGTTTTGTTATATTTTAGTTCCCGATATTTCGGCACTGTCATTCCGTGATCAGTGCAGTTGTAACTACTGTAGATCCAATCGGGTCGGGTAGTTTGAATTAATGAGCGATTTTTTAAAATTTGACTAGTTCCTAAAAAACTCAACAGATGGCATGCTTATCGCTTCATAGACTCTGCGCCTGCCTTTTTTTAAAGGCCAAGGGATCGAGTCCATACAACCATGTCAGACGATAAAATTTTCAAATTTTAGATTAAATTGATTCGTTAAAAATGAAATATTACATCAATAGATGCGTTGGTATCTTTTCCCTATTTGTTTTAAAAAAAAACACTTTTTGAAATTTTGACCTTTATTCGAGCAGACGCGCGCTATCTATTAATCCCCTAAATAACCAAAAGAAAAACTCTCATTGTATTAATACACATACAACCTTGGGAAACATATTGATGCATTTGCTCACGACTATATTCTTCGAGGGGATAGTCAGAGATAAACAACACACAAATACAAACGAAATAAAACAAATTGATTCTACGTCAAAATCTGTAATCCTAATCGCAGAGAAACCACTTTTACCTGAAAAACAACATAACTATAAATCCTTATCATAACTTTATAGCACCATAAACTATAGACCATAATAGCATAAAGCACAACATAGTATAGAAGTAGGTCGTTCACCGGCACGCTCGGGCGCTCCTGTCACGAACGTGACGCCTCACTAATTGCGTCTAGTTTTACACCCATGTTTAATACTACCTTACATGCATTCATATGCTCACGACTATATTCCCCGAGGGGGTAGTCAGAGATATTTTGAAAACTCAGTACTTCGACGTTTCACTAGTAGACCGAAACTGTCCAGTGCGACGGGGAGAAAGCCCGTCGCCACTTGTAATGGACAGTGGGTACAATACATGCCTCGAAATTGAAGCATGCAGGTTTTTTCACGATGTTTTCCTTCACCGAAAAGCCAGTGGTGTTACAAATCGTACATAAATTACGAAAAACTCATTGGTACGAGTCGGCTTGGATGGGGATCGAACCATCGCCTCCTGCACGGCAGGCAAGGTTACTCGCCACTTGACCACCACGGCTATTCGCCACTGGACCACCACGGCTATTCTAATCAAGAGATTATGAGAAACAAATTGACATGAGTTCCATAACTATACGCCAACTATGCGCTAAAATTTTTTGGTGGCCTATTTCCCATAGCTGGAGAAATTGACTCCTATGAGGTGGTCTCACTTCTAAGCATTCTTGTCATCTATAATGTACCTCAGAGAAGGCAAAGATCTCATTTTCATTAACGTAACAATAAAAGCTTTCATAAAATTCCTAGACCCATTTAGTTCCCAGTCTAGACTGCACATAGACTTGATTTGCCGAAATTAGCCATCAACATCCATATGACAGGATCAAGTAGCGTTGAAACAGTTCAATTTAAGCCATATATCAAATTAGTTTCACTCACTACATGATACTCTGTATTAGATTGTATTCAAGGGTAAATTTGTTTAGATTTTTCTGTAATTGAAAAGATGGACAGTTCTGTTATGATATTATGAACGATGTCTTCATTAAACAGTTTAGGTTAGACGGAACCCATATCACAGGTCCGGCACTCTAAAGAACGTTTTTGAATTTCGAAATTGCGTGCGCACTTTGTGCAAACCGTCCATGACATTGCATGTAGGGTTGAAGCCACGCTTTGCATTAAACGTCATCGACATTTCAATACTATTAATTGTTCGTTCTATTATTAAAAATAGTATTTGGGCTAAAGAATTATTGAAAATGTGAATTTAGCGTTATTTTTCAACGTTTTGTATGCACTGAAAAGACACAATTTTATGTAGTCAAATCCAACGGGTGCGCGCGGCTGACTGCATTCCCTTGCTCGGCTACCCTCAAGTTTCCCAGAAAGTGTGAGGTGAGGTGAGGTGGGGTATTTGAAATCAGAGAGGGGCGGGGAGTGGCCGTTCTGTATATAGAACTATATTCTATTACCTATTCTGTGCCCATAACCAATTTATGATCAAAGAAGAAAGATACGAAAAACTCAATCGTTAAGACGCGTACTAGACGCGTAAACGCAGGGCCGGGCCATATTTTGTTGGTTTTTAGAAGCTATCTTCTCGTTATTTGAAAGACACAAATTAATGAAAAATGTAGCAATGATCTTCAACATCTCGGCTTTATTTGCTATGAAGTATATTTCTTATTTTTCTATAAAATACATATGAAACCTGTGGTCAAAGGAAAGCCTAAATATTGGAAAAAATCTGTATTATGTGCATCTACTTTATTAGTTGAAGTCACTTTTACTTGCGACACACACCATTGTGTAGACAATATTAAGATCTAAAAATGCTATGAAGTAAATTTTTGTAAGATTCATATTTAATGAGTTAATTAGATAATTGTAAAATTTGGTGCGAATTCTTATGATTTAAAATTAGATTTCCTTGCATTAGAAGGCACTACAATGACATAATGAAGGACAAGACAGCCAAAAATAGGTTAACTACTAAAATGACGTAGTTTATGAGAGGTGAAGCGGCTCTGAAAGGGTCAAGGTCGTTCGGTCAGGGAAACCTCTTAACGATAGCTAATTTGAGTAATGACTATCTATCCAGCTCTAATATTTGCGTAAGGTCACCCAAACCCAAGAAGACATGTATATCGTAGGTATATGTATAAAATTCCTCATCTCCTTGTTACAGAGCCAGTGATGACCCTCTGACCGTCACACCTTCACGATGGCGAGCGCAGGTGCGGTCCTCCTCGAGGCCAGGCCGTTCAGGCCGTTCAAGTCCTCGGAGGAGTACCTCTACGCGATGAAGGAGGACCTGGCTGAGTGGCTGACGGTCCTCTACCCCGAGCTGAGGATCAATGCTGATAATTTTCTGGACAGATTGGACACGGGCGTCGCTTTGTGCCGGGTAAGTGGAATGTAATTTGGTTGCGTGTTGTGTTGTGATATCGAAGAGTTGATTGATTCATTATAGCTCGAGCAAACACTTATTGTGTTTGCGAAATCTGTTACATTAATTTGTGAACCACTGCGGATTGCAAGAAATGCAATATAGCAAACTGAAACTACATTTTGTAACCGCCAACATACCCGCGATATTAGAGCCTAAAGGTTTAATCCGGAGCGATGGGAAGAGGCCCGATGGATTGACGCTCGTTCTATGGAAACTGGGGAAGTCGCTGGTCTGGGACGCTACCTGTGTAGATACACTGGCACCGTCCCACGTCCATGCGACCTCACCCAGTGCGGGTGCGGCGGCGGCTACCGCGGAAAACCTCAAGCGGCGCTTACATATACCCTCGGCGAGGGTTATATATTTGCACCGTTTGGGGTTGAAACACTGGGTCCGTGGGGGCCGGAGGCGCGCCGATTATTTAAAGAATTATCGGTACGCCTAATCGAGGGCTCGGGTGACCAGAGGGCTGGCAGCTACATGCTACAGCACCGGGAATCGGCGCCCGTAGACTCACCTCTCTACAACCTTAGCCGTTCAGTACATGTTGCCGCCTTGTCGCTCCTTGCGAGCGGCCTTTTTGGGGGGCCCATTCAATCAGTCTGGCCATAAAAAGAGGCAACGCTGCCAGCGTCCTGGGCACCATGCCGTCAAGCGGCGGCAATTTAGAGGATGTTTTTAATTTATAGTAGAGGTATACGTTTTGTTAAGCATAAGCATATGCTCACGACTATATTCCCCGAAGAGGTAGTCAGAAATATTCTGAAACTTCAGAACATCCACGTTTCACTAGTAGTACTGAAACTCTGTCCAGTGTGACGGGGGGTGAGCCCGTCGCCACTTATAATGGACAGTGGGTACAATACATGCCTCGAAATTGAAGCATGCAGGTTTCCTCACGATGTTTTCTTTCACCGAAAAGCCAGTGGTGTTACAAATCGTACATAAATTCCGAAAAACTCATTGGTACGAGTCGGCCTGGACGGGGATCGAACTCTATCGCCTCCTGCACGGCAGGCAAGGTCACTCGCCACTGGACTACCACGGCTTTACGTTTTGTTCTTCTTTTATTTTTTCTTTAGGTAATATGAATATGATTTTTGTTATTAATAAATATTTTAATCTAGAAACTACATTTTTATGCAAAATAATATCACGCAGAAAGCTTTTTGACTCTTCTACCACCGTGTCAGAAGATTGTTCCGTTGTATAGAAGATGCGGCCAGAAATTCTACAACATATCTAAAGGCAAACTTCTTGAGCAAGGTCTTGAATGCGCAGAAACAAAATTTATAGGCGAAAACGCTACTGCGCAGCCCCCCATTTTTCAAGATGTTTGCTGAGTACTGTACAATATCAGTGCCCCATGAAAGATGTGTTAAACTTACTGAGCCGAAAATGTTTTAGGTTTTCATAGGTCTCTCATTTCATTGTGTTGTTCACTTGTTCAAAATCTTTACGTAGACAGTAGACACGTGGCGCGACATTAGACTTATCACATCGTGTACAGTCGCCATCAGATATATCATAGCAATCAAGGTGGTCAAATATTTCTAAGCAGTTCTTATTTTCAATAATTTCTTGACACATAACCAATCAAAAATATCTGAACGCCTAGAACATACAATTTATCTACGCAGTCAGGGTGATTATAAACATCTGAGCAGCTTAGGAAAAAATACTTAATCCCTTATCTACACTAATATTATAAAGAGGAAAGATTTGTACCTATTTTTGTATGTTTGTAATGAATAGGCTCAAAAAGTACTGGGCCGATTTAAAAAATTCTTTCACCAATAGAATGCCACATTCTTCCAATTTGACATTTCATTTTGAAAAAAATTAGGGATCCTTGGTAAAATTTGAAAAATGTAACCGAAGGTGTAGAAAAATGAGTCTTAAAATTTATTTGTCTACCCCGTGCGAAGCCGGGACGGGCTGCTAGTAATACAGTAAAGGAACTATTGAAAATTAGCTGTTTAAATATTTATGACACAATACACGTTTAGATATAATTGGTAAATTTACTGTAATTAATTTATTGAAAATAAAGCACTGCTCAGGAATATTTGAACACCTTGTATGCTACGATACATCTGATGGCGACAGTACATTAAAAGTATTAAAAGTCATTTACAAATGTTAATCAATCGAATACCTGATAATATTTTGTTGGCCTCTTTCACGATAAACTGATAACATTCTCACGTAGTTAATTTTACAATGCGGTGTTCGGCGCATTTCAAACGACTGTAGCTATTAATATTTATTTCCGCATATTTACAACCTTCGAGATTCGTCATCTTGTTACTGTTTGCATAATACCATTCTAGTGCATTAATTATCATAATTAACAATGACACTTTTCAAAAGAAACACGATTTTTGTGTTTTGTTAATTTGGTTTGGTTCTCAGGAAAACATCGTGAGGAAACCTGCATGCTTCAATTTCGAGGCATGTATTGTACCCACTGTCCATTATAAGTGGCGACGGGCTCACCCCCGTCACAATGGACAGAGTTTCGGTACTACTGGTGAAACGTGGATGCTCTGAGGTTTCAGAACATCTCTGACTACCTCCTCGGAGAATATAGTCGTGAGCATATACATACATACAATTTGGTTCTTAGCTTAGTATAACACTACGGGGGCGGCGTGTAAGGAAAATTATCATTAACCTTTAAACCACGTACTCTACCCATCAAACTGAACAACTTTTAATGGGGGCAAACCTGTCAGAACACAAAAAAAATCATCTGTTCCATACTAAACTCCAAATAAGTTTTTACTCCGATCGGTTTGCTCGCATATTAAAAGTTGTTCAGTTTGGTGGGTAGACTCTTAGTTTAAATGGATGCTAATGAAATCAATTTCACCCTGTAGATATAGAAGATATAAGGTAGGTAACACACAAATATTCATTCGGTTCTTGGTCTTGGGCTACACAAAATTAAGATTGAAATTTAGTTTTTCATAAAAACAAAACAGAATTATACAGGGTCCTTCTTAATATGCTGACACTTGTTTCAGGAGATGATCAGCCCATCAAAATGAACAACTTTCACTATGGGACCAACAAAGAAATCGCGAGAAATAAATTGATGTTCCATACTAAACTAGAAATTTACTCGAGCTAAATGGGACAGCAGATTTTTTTTTCGCGATTTCTATGTTGGTCCCATAGTGAAAGTTGTTCAGTTTAATGGTCTAAATAACCCCCTTAAGAGGATATAATTCGGAGCGCGCTCCATACAAACGTACTATGGTGATATTTTCAATACTAACCAATTAAACTCAATTAAATTTTTCAGAATCAATCTAAAAACAAATTTCTATGCTTGTATAGAGTCAGATTTTCGTTAAAATGTATAGTTCTAAAGTTACAGTGCCTCAAAGATTTCCATACAAATCTTAAATTAATCCTAGCATTGAAACTGTACATTTTAACGAAAATCTGACTCCATACAAGCATAGATATTTGTTTCAAGCTTGTTTCAGTAAAATTTCATTGACTTCCATTGGTTAGTATTGAAAATATCACCATAGTACGTTTGTATGGAGCGCGCTCCGAATTATATCTCCTTAAAAGTTTCAAATGTTTATTTTTATTTTTGTAACACCTTGTATTTATCACGATGAGTTTTTTTTAAAGATATCAGTTTCCTAAATATCCCGATAGAATCAAATAGCTTTATTTATACATTTTTATCCTAATTAGACGGCTATTAGTATTTTTATAACTTTCACAAACGAGCGGATGTGGTTACTATGACACCTGCCTATCAAATTAGTATGTAGGTACCTAAGAACACCCTGCAACGAAAGTTTTTGTGTTCGGCTGATACAACATAGAACCTTCAACAAACAAGTTGTTCAGTCGCCATCAGATATATCACAGCAAACAAGGTGGTCAAATATTTCCAAGCAGTCAAGCAGTCAGTATCTTCAATAATTTCTTTGCACCACCAATCAAAATATCTGAACGCCTAGAACATCAAATTTATCTACGCAGCCCTAAGAGGCAGGATCTCCATAGAGTCCGCATAAATTTACGATTGTAGTTGGTCTCTTTTGTCTTATGACGTACCTTTAATAGTAGAAGGAGATGGAACTATAGATATTTATTTATGCGGCTGTCCACTTTTTTTTGAGCTAGTGTGTGTGAAAAGTGACCGAAAACATAAGGCCATATGTCACTTGGTGCCTTTTGTCCATACTAATTGACACCACACACTCAAACCTAAACGTCAAAAAAAGTGGACACTTTACAATTGGTATGGCTCACTCTAGTCTTAAAGAGAGATCCTTCCTCTTAGACGCAGCCCCGGTGATTATAAACATCTGAGCAGTTTAGGAAAAAAGACCTTACTCCGTTGTTATACATTTCAATTTTAAACAACATAGAAAAGAAATAATTGAAAATAAGTTGTTCATATATTTATGACAAAATACACGTTTAGATATAATTGGTAACATTTACTGTACAGAATTTATTGAAAATTAGACTGCTCAGATATATTTGAACACATTGTATGCGACGATATATCCTGTGGCCATTATAAGGGTCAATTCACACTAGAAGAGCATCGATCCTTCTTAATTCCTTCAGATTATCTAATGCCATCGCCCCGTGTGGCTACAGTTTTCAGCCTAGGGGAACGTGTAATTTCTCTATGGATTTTGTGTAATTTCTCTATGGGTTTTGTATCATTTCTATATGGGTTTTGTGTAATTTCTCTATGGGTTTTGTGTAATTTCTCTATGGGTTTTGTATAATTTCTCTATGGGTTTTAGTCACTGCATCCGGCCCCACCTCTGATCTTATTGGTTTCCCCACCTCCGAAAATATGGTAGTAATAAAAATTACTTTGTATAATAACACCATTTTTGAGAGTTACGCGGTTATTAATTAAGCTAAAGTTAATCCGTTAGTTAGTTATTAGTTTGTTACAGTCATCCCGTGATCATGGCAGTTGCAACACTGCTGAAATATCGGGAACTCCAAAAACAATAAAAACGCGGTAAGAACCCGTTAAAATGATTAACTTTAGCTTACTTTGTATAATGTATGCATGTAACATAACTATCGCTGTTGGTTGTACTATTCAAAGCGTGAGAACGACTTATCTATGTTATCTTATCGTGAAAGAGATAAAATAATGTTTATTGAAGATAACATGTTTCCTGCGTATTTATTGGTTATCGATATGTTTAAGTTATGATTATTTTGTCTTATTTACATCGGTATACTGCCTCCGTGGTCTAATGGCATTGGCTCTTAGTTTTGGGCTCTTGGCACGGAGGTCTTGGGTTCGATTCCCACGGGGGAAACCTAATGATTGGTGAAAATTTTTAAAGGGAATGATTAGACCGTTAAACTGAACAACTTTCTTTATGGGAGTACACAGGCTCGAGTAGGTTTGCAGTTTTGTATGAAACAGCAGATTTTTATTTCGCGATTTCGACGTTTGTGTCATAGAGAAAGTTGTTCAGTTTGACGGTCTGATCATCCCCTTAAAAAGTGTCAGCATATAAAAAAGGACCCTATAATGTGTGATGTTGTGGTTTACGATTTAGCAAATTGATAATTTTACACGGGACGAAATATGGTGATATTATGGTGACAATATATTAAGAAGGAAAAGTATAAATAACCTTTTAACCACATACTCTACCCATCAAACTGAACAATTTTCACTATCGGAGCAAACCTGTCAGAGCAAAAAAAATATCTGCTGTCTCATACATTTTAGTCGAGTAGGTACTGCACTTTAGTATGGAACAGCTGATTTTATTATTTCTCTGACAGGTTTGCTCCCATAGTAAAAGTTGTTTAGTTTGATGGGTAAAGTATGTGTTTAAAAGGTTAATTTTACTTTTCCTTACACCCTGTATACAAGATGTTACAAAAATAAAAATAAAAATGTAAGGGGGTGTTTTAGACCATCAAACTGATCAACTTTCACTATGGGACCAACATCGAAATCGCGAAAAAAATATTTGATGTTCCATACTAAACTACAAATCTACTCGAGCTAAATGTATAGGAGAGCAGATTTTTTTTTCGTGATTTTATATTGGGCCCATAGAGAAAGTCGTTCAGTTTGATGGTGTAAACTACCCTCTTAAAAGTTTTAAATGTTTATTTTTACTTTTGTAACACCTTGTATAAAGAGGCAAGTGGCCAGTTGTTGCCTATAATTTGCAACACCATTGCCCATTCCCCAGTCAACTTTTAAGAACATTTACATTTCCAATTATCAAATGCAAATATAAATAATTTGAATGTGCACTATTAATTTTCAATTACACTAATAGTTTCGAAAGCTAATCGTTTGTGTGTGACATTTACAAAACGCCTGTCAGATTATCACTGAAACGTTATGTTGACGAGTTTGTGCAACCGGCTTTATAGAAACTCACGTGCTGTTCTTGTGAAAGAAGACTAATATTGACTTAACTTTGATTACTTATATGTGGACTGGTTACGCGTGTAATTCTACTAACAAACATTTCTGCCACTTTTTGCGGGGGGCGAGGTAACATGAAATCCGCTACTTTGGATTTTATTCCCCATAACTTTAGATTCTAATTTTGAATGTTAAAAATCATGAAAAGTGGTCTCGTGTGAACCCCAAACGTTCTAAGTTCGAAGTTATTATTTCGCAATTATAGTCTCGTTTAGTGATAAGGTGTAAAATTGAATGTAAATGCACAAGATCAATTGTGCTTAATACAGGGTCCAACTTAATATGCTGACAGTTTTTTAGGAGGATGACCAGACCATCAAACTGAACAACTTTCTCTATGGTACCAACATCGAAATCACGAAAAAAAAATCAGCTGCCCCATACATTTGGCTCCAGTAAGTTTGCAGTTTTGATTTCTTTTTCGTGATTTCGATCTTAGTGCCATAGAGAAAGTTGTTCAGTTTGATGGTCTGATCGTCCCCTTAAAAAAGTGTCAACATATTAAGAAGGACCCTATTATAGATGTAGGTATTTTTAGACACTATGTAGTAATGATAACGTATTAATTAAAATAAATTGATGAAATAGCAACTTTATCTATTGAAGGTTAAATTTCAAAATAATCTGAATGTATTGTGAAATGATTTTAATAATTCGTGTTGGATTGAGATCTCATAATTATTAGCTTGTCCGTCTGTCTGTTGAGAATTAACAATGTTGTTTAGTTAACGAGAGCAGTTATTTAACGTTAAGTAGCTTAATATAGCATGCATGCATAGCATATGCTCACGACTATGTTCCCCGAGGGGGTAGTCAGAGATATTCTGATAGATATCCACGTTTCACCTGTAGTATCGAAACTCTGTCCAGTGTGACGGGGGGTGAGCCCGTCGCCACTTATAATGAACAGTGGGTACAATACATGCCTCGAAATTCAAGCATGCAGGTTTCCTCACGATGTTTTCCTTCACCGAAAAGCCAGGTGGTGTTACAAATCGGACATAAATTCCGAAAAACTCATTGGTACGAGTCGGCCTGGACGGGGATCGAACCATCACCTCCTGCACGGCAGGCAAGGTTACTCGCCACTGGACCACCACGGCTTAATATGCTGATGGTTTTTTAAGGGATTGATCACTTGCTACATGGAACCGTTGCCGTAGTCATCATATTATGTTGAACACTTTATTTTTCGCTCCGAGATCCAGGCACGTTTCTTGCCTCTTTAAAATTCAGTAACCGCATTAAGCTTGTTGGTTTAGAGAAAATGTTTTGACCCATAAACTCGCAAAAAAAACATTTTCACCAAGTTTATCAAATTATCGGTATCCCAAATTATGGACTCTCCTAATATTTTATTAATGAAAGGACCTAAACATAATTACAGTTCAGAAATACCGCTAATGTCAGATTTAAAATGTATATTGCTTTCTGAGAAGGAGCTGAGTTGATGCATATTTAAATACACGTTGCTACAAAGTTGGGAACGGACGAAGGTACCTGAGAATTGGTTTTAAGGGTGAAGTGTATGGCGCAGTTGGTAGGATAATTAATTCGTATATAATATTGTAAGACCCTTATTTTTACGAGTCTCCAACCAACTGGCTTTTCTGTGAAGGAAAACATCGTGAGGAAACCTGCATGCTTCAATTTGGAGGTATCTATTGTACCCACTGTCCATTACAAATGGCGACGGGCTCACTCCCCGTTACACTTAACAGAGTTTCCGTACTAGTGAAACGTGGATGTTCTGAGGTTTCAGAATATCTTTGACGGCCCCCTCGGGGAATATAGTCGTGAGCATATTATTTTTACTACAGGTCACTAAGTAGGTTCACTTACATCCATCAGACAGTGAAATCCATCCTTGCCTTGACTTAACTGTGGAGCTATTTAATAAACTAAGCGTGACCAAAACGTCTCGATTCGGTTTATCTTCGGGTTGCGGAACTATGATCATGTGTCCGAATTCCGAAACCGACTCAAGTGGCTTCGTATCCGTCGTCGAAGAAACACTCACACCCTATCCCTTCTCTACTCCATCCTGTTTAATTCGCTGACTCCCCACTACTTCAAAGAACGCTTCATATTCTCCCTTACCACCGGCCATACCCCCTACGTTCCTCTCAAAACCTTTCTCTCAATATCCCCGTCCATTCCACAATTTCTACACCCACTCCTTTACAGTCTATTGTTCGACTCTGGAACTTCCCAGAGTCGATCAGATGTGCTCCTTCTCTGGATGTTTTTATTTGCAGCTGGCTGCTGGTTGTGATTGGCATAAAGGTGGCAACCCTATTTTCGAGGTTCCTTAAACTCTGACATTTCGTCTGATTTGCCTAACCATAAATTATGAGTGTAGAAAACTTGCTCCAGGTTCTTGGAATAAAACGGTAATTTGTGTTAATTAAAAATGTTCAAATTTTGAGCGATAAACAGTAGAATCTGTTTTTAGCAGCATTCTTTACAAACTATTATTTGTATCATCGACCTTAAAATAAGGATGAAATTACATCACAACACACACAAAGAATGTGGCGTTTCATCAAAAACTACAAAGAAAAGGTGCGACTTCCCCGGTAGATAAAAATATTTCAATAATGCACAGTATATTAGGTAGGTATGTGAGTATGTATGATTCAATTTCGCTGAATCTGAAACATCAACAAACAATGATTCATTAAGTTAATATTGTCATAAACATTGTCTAATTGATAAGAAATTTCCGTTGAGACATACATATCTATTGTACATATTCTTACAATATACGGGATAGACAGGAACTTTGCTTCAACTGAGAAATAATAAAGAATAATTTCAGGATGATGATTAGATTCAGATTCAGGCAAAGGAAGTGCATCCTATTCAGCCATGAACATAATTTTCCAGTATTTTTCAAATAGTGGCGACGAGCTCACTCCCCGTCACACTGGACAGAGTTTCGGTGGATATTCTGAGGTTTCAGAATATCTCAGACTACCCTCATATAGCTTTTTATGACTAAGGGTGGACGCATATCTATCCGCGGCGAACGAAACTCTCACCGATCCCAGCTTCCCAATCCGCCGCGTAGCCCCAGCAACGTCCTATGCCGAGGTCCGTACCCCTCTGGGTGGCCCTAGGTCGGTTGCTTAAGTTCATTCATTTGGCTCGGTAGACCCTTCGTGGTCCCTCCAATAGTCCGCAGTAAAAAGCAATAACTGCTCACTGAGCAACGCTGCATTAGTCATTTAAAAAAAAAGGCAAACGCAACGAATATACTTGATAATATATATATACTTTTTTTTTTATGTACCTACCTATCTATCAATTTTAAGTGCTATATTGAAAGCGATCTCATGTACCGCACTTCATATAAACCCTGTGGTTTCTGAAATGCGTTTGATATTTATATATAGTTATTGTAAAGTAATGTATTGAATAAATAAATTAAAAAAAAAAAAAATCTTCTGACGATTCGTCCGATTCGCCGCAGATACTCGTACATGTGCGAGGTGTCATAGAATTTTATACAAAGAATTATAAAATTCAATTATTTCGCCTTCTTCGGCTCGTTGGCCGCGGATAAATATGCGTCCACCTTAAATCTCCAAATGGTTTTGTAATTTTCATACCTTTCCTAAAATGAAATTTTGTCCATTATGCTAAATCGGGAATTACGCCAACAAGAAACTTGGTCATAAGCACTATGCAAATCTAACAGGTATAACCAAATAGCTTGTATACTGAAGGACCTTGGATGTGACGAAACAATTCATTAGCGACTACCAACTACTAACTGACCACTTGAGTTGTCGCAATAAACACCGCCTCTTTGCTTCGTTTGGAAATGTGGAAATTTCGCAAAAATTATTGTAGGGATTTGTGTTGTTTCATTGTCAGGTATCGGTGTAATGATGCATTTTATAGTTCCATCATGGAGTCGCGCTGCAATTCTGGCGGAGTACGGACGCGCGTGCGTATCGGCGCGTTGGGATTGCACGTGGTTCCACCATTTTGTGAACTCTTTTGTGTTTTAACCTTAAAACAATCACTTGAGATTATAAACTACTTACATTGGCAAATTGCCACTCTAGACTTAATTAAATACTACTGATCATTTTCCTTCATGTACTATCCACATAACGAGACATTGGCTGAATTGTGATAACACATCGGATGCCACTAAACAAAAATTGAATTGAATAGTTCCATCATAATGTGGGAGTCCTACACAATAAAGGATCACTAGACAATGAAGCCCAGGGAGCTCGTTTATACGACTCTAATCTGTTTTGGAGCACATGGTGAATTTAATCAAAGAAGACAGGAGTAGGAAAAATAAAATCCTCCATTGCAAACGGGAGACAGCAATAGGAAAAGCATGGCTATTAGTTAGCCAACTCTAAGAGATAATTTATGGTAGAATATTGAAAACCCTACCATACCGCAAAAGCACCAAAAAGGATAGAAAAAGAAAAAGGGGAAACTTAACCTATTATTGGCTATGTGCACGACACTAGCGCCCCTAGCGGTGTCGGACCGCCGTGAATTATTTCAAGTAACATGTTAGTTAAAAGTTTGTTATTTTTATAATAACATAATGTAAAAACTAAAGAAATTAGCAACATTATCGATATTAAAAATGTTAAAATACCACGGTATTTGCAGTGCCAATATCCCTACTAACTTTTATCCCGGTTTTTAAACCTTTGGAGATAAAATTTCAAAAAACCCGTACAAAATAGTGAGCACCTAGATGCCAATAGAAACCTCCATGCCAAATTTTAAATGTGTAGTCTTTACAGTTTTGGAGATTTCGTGTTGAGTTAGTGTGTGGATTTGCATAGATTCAAGCATATTTTACACAGCTTGACCTACAAAAGTACACATTTCTGCCACCCCGGGCGCTGCGATCGATTTGTCAGTTCCCATCACCACTTCGCACATATCCAATACTGAAACGATGACCTAGTTTGTTTCCATAGCAGAAACATCTGAGCGTATACGGAAGTTATCCCTTTATCAAGAGTTTCTTATTGTGACAAACTTTACTTTAGTCCTATTTGGTATTCTTTCTGACTAAAGACCTTCTGTAGTAAGGATACATTCTAACTTTTTGGACAAATCTGACAACGATTTACTTTACTCGTAGCAGACTTTACTAGAAAGTTGTAAGTAGATTGTAGTTAAATCGTTGATTTATAACAACAAATTGTCTAGTAAAGTCTACTAAAATTAATAGTTGTCACATATACAAATAATTATTTTTCTCCATATACAGGGTGTAAGTGACAGCCTAGCGAATACTGAAACGGTGAACTCAGACCATCAAACTGCACAACTTTCACTATGGAGCCTACCTCAGCAAACGCGAAAAAAAATCAGCTGTCCCCTTTGACTAATTATTATAAGGACTAGCCTTGCGATAGCATTTCCCCTCTGCCACGGTATAAGCACAATTGATCTTGTGCATTTACATTCAATTTTACACCTTATCACTAAACGAGACAGCCTATAATTATGAAATAATAACCTCGAACTTAGAACGTTTGGGGTTCACACGAGACTACTTTTCATGATTTTTAACATTCAAAATTTGAATCTAAAGTTATGGGGGATAAAATCCAAAGTTGCGGATTTCATGTAACCTCGCCTCCCGCAAAAAGTGGCAGAAATGTTTGTTAGTAGAATTACACGCGTAACCATAAATAGTCAAAGGCTGTCCCATACAAAACTGTTGTTCCTTCTCGACTTAAATGTATGGGACAGCTGATTTTTTTTCGCGTTTCCTGAGGTAGGCTCTATACTGAAAGTTGTTTAGTTTGATGGTCTGTGTATTTGCTAGGCTGTCACTTACACCGTGTAGAGTTACATTTACTCATAAACATAAACACAAGGTTATCATGATCGATAGATCTAAACACTATAATTATCGAAATGTCGATAATTATGACTCTGATCTGAACATTTGATTCGCGTCTAAACAGTTCGTTCCATAGCGTCCCACGAAACAATCAATTTTGATACTTAAACTATTGTGTTTAGACTCATGTCAAGAGACTTGAGATGTGTTATGATCTTGTGATAGTTTGATCGGCGCGCGCGCAGGCGGTGGCGCCGCTCCTCCAGCTTGTTATTATCTCTGATTTATTACTTATTTTCATGTATCTCAATTGAATTTAAGATCAATTTATTATACTTACGGGGAATTCATCCTATACTTATGTTACGCTTAGATTTTTTATCTGTTCAGGTTTTCTATTAATATTTAATGAGATTAAGTTGGTACTCTTGACTTTAAAACGTATTAATAAACTGAACTCAAGTACTCGCGCTGTCTTAAGCTCAAATTCGAGTGTAAACCTACCTTAGAGTGAAATTAAGAGCTCGCAAGCATTCTCAAGAACCATACTAAGCAGTGTTTTGAGTTAAGAGTACCTACTAGGTACATAGAGATTAGGTAGATTTCGATGTTGGTCCTATAGAGAAAGTTGTTCCGTTTGATGGTCTGATCATCCCCTTAAAAAAACCCGACTGCATAAAAAACCTATTAACTGAAAAGAGAAAAACAAGCTCTACAATCACTAATCAGCTATAACAACTTTGTGTGAGCAAATATAATTTGATTCTTATTACGTAGGTATCGCAAACGGGGACAAAGAAAATGTTTGGTTGGTTATTGATTGGTTTGTCCCCGCCTGCAATACCTACCTAATAACAATAAAATTATATTTGCTTACACAAAGTTGTTATAGCTGATTAGTGATTGTAGAGCTTGTTTTTCTCTTTTCAGTTAATAGGTTTTTTATGCAGTCGGGTTTTTTGTTTATCTTAATAATTTAGTTTATTTCATACTTTTTAGTCTTGTGTCGAAACGGTAACATAAAAGTACTATAATATTTATATATTTGGAATCGTCTGATTACTAGCTTTCATTTGATACCCATATTGTAATATTAACCAAAAAAAATTGTTTCTTCCCCCTCTCTTTTTTAATTCGTAGACGCCATCTTGAAATAATATACCCTATATCACTCTCACGATTTTTACGAATCCAATGACACCTCATACATTAAAATCCATCAAGCCGTTTAGGCTGTAGGCCGTGCCAAAGAAATAGACATACAAACATACATACATACATACATATATACATACATACATACGCTCGAAAAACATAACCCTCCTTCTGGCGCAGTCGGGTAAAAAGTGTCAGCAGTGTTGGACCCTGTATAATTTTCTGCTGTTGAAATTTGTCAACTGTGTAGGTACATTGTACCTAACTTCCAACAATTTAACCAAACCTATGACCTCGTCATGAACTGTCGAATGCCAATCGATAGTATAACAATTATCTGTAAGTGTTGTGCGCGGGCGGAGGCGCCGGCGGCTGCGTGCGCGCAGGTGTCTCGCTATGGCGGGCGTGGCGGTATTAGTCTGTTGTACTTGGTAAAGATCTTGAAGACAAAATGATAGGAAAATGATTTTGCTTTCAATACGTTACTCGAATTTGATTGTCAAGAGCTGTTGGGTCATATTGGTTTCCTTGGGAGTTGGATTGTCCAGAGCTGTTTGGTCATATTGGTTTCCTTGAGAGTTAGATTGTCCAGAGCTGTTGGGTTATATCGGTTTCCTTGGGAGTTAGATTGTCCAGAGCTTTTGGGTCATATTGGTTTCCTTGGTCACATCCACAATAGTCAGATCAATTTTAGACCTTAAGTAAAAACTTCTAGAACCAACATAGATCACCACAGTTTGTTACCTCGAATTTGTCGTGAGCATACATACTAAGATGGCCAATTCACTAATAGACATAAGAAACATTACCTACCCATAACAATGTAATGCATTAAATAAAAACTTTGAAATTTTCATAAAACCCAAATATTTACCACCGCTTCGGAAATTTAGCTCTAGAGAAGATGTGGCCAGAAACTACAGTTTTCACAGTCATTAATATAACTTAGTGTTAAATAAAGTTAAATTAGATTAGGGTAATACTTTATAAACTGTTTTTTCTCTTGAGGCGAATGCTCGAATGGAGTTCATAGGTCTCCTTCGAACTCTCCACCCCCATGTTTATAGTAATAATAAAAATATGTTTTACAAAACCAAAAACTTAACTATTATAAAACTGTAACAGAAGTGTGTCTGTACATTGAAGATATTTTCAAATAAAAGGTTACAATATGGTTTGTAAGTGTCCTTGAGTCCAAATCAACCTTTTTTAGAATTTATGTCCGTCTGTTTGTTTGTGTGTTTGTTCGTGCGAGCATCACGCGAAAACTACTTAACCGATTTTGATAAAACTTTTTTGTTTGATAGCTTATGATCTGACTTAAAATCTGGTATATAATTTGTATGGACGAATTCGCTAGTTAACTTTATGATTTAAATAATATTACAATTATGTAAGCACAAGGTTAAAAAAAAGCTCACGGTACCGAGTTGACCAACGTTGTACTTAAGTGTAAACTTAGTTTAGTCTAGCTGTAGATGAGTCATGCATGCATAGGCAATCTTATTCATAAGAAAGTATTGTTTTAGATTACTAAGCACTATTAGTCGAACTAACTTTTACCATTGTAGATAATCTTTCTAGATTAACCCCAAATAACTTAACGTAAAAACACAATCATCCATCAAATTGCAAATCTACCAACCTACTTACTATTCGCAAGAACAAACATTCGATTGTAACGGTCACCATTCCGTATTCGAACCCGTACCATCGTGGGACTGTCGCTATCTACGATCTAACTTGCAAAGCTCATGCTAATTCCATTCTTATTACTGCAGACATAAACATGCAGAACTGTTATATTGAACTCGATTTCACGATGATGATGAGATAAACTAAGGAAACAGAAACCATCAAACTGAATAACTGTCTCTATGGGACCAACATCGAAATAGCGTAAAAAATCTGCTGTTCCATGCAAAACTGCAATCCTACTCTAACCAAACCTTAATAAGAGAAACTTGTACAATTTGATGGTCTGATCACCATGTTAAAAAAAACGACAGAATGTTAAGTTGGACCACAGAATAGGTAATAGTATATAGGTCTACATACAGAACGGCCACTCTCCGCCCCCCTCTGACTTCAGATCCCTCACCTCACCTCACACTTTCTGGGAAACTTGAGAGAAGCCGAGGACAGGAATGCAGTCAGGCGCGCACCCGTAGTATTTGACTACATAAAATTTAGTCTTTTCAGTGCATAAAAAACGTTAAATCAAATACGTTAGCTCAAATACTATTCTTAATAACAGAACGAACAATAAAAG
Organism: Agonopterix alstromeriana; assembly: GCA_963924505.1. Lineage (NCBI taxonomy): Eukaryota > Metazoa > Arthropoda > Insecta > Lepidoptera > Depressariidae > Agonopterix > Agonopterix alstromeriana. The sequence continues at coordinate 13,911,895 of OZ004681.1, forward strand.
TAACGAAATGCAGATGATGTTCAAACGATACGTGGTAATTCAACCCTACACATATGTCAAAGACAATTTGCACCAAGTGCGCATGCCATCACGTCAAAACCAAAACGTTGTTTGAAGTGCCGGACCTGTGGTTGGGCCCTGTATTGATAGACTCATAGTAACTTATAAATAATTTGTCAAAAGTGAGCTTGGGCTTGTGAATCTGCACACTCAAAAGCATAATATTTTTGGTTCTTGTAGTAAAGTTTCTGTTCTGACGACTTCGATTACGGGTTTCACGGTCGTAAGTCAATAATACAAAGCTGTTTTTAAAGTGAGCTTCAGAATTATTTCCATTTAATATAACAATCTTTTCACAATTGGATATCCATTCATAAAATCCTTGTGAGCCAAAAAAGCGAACAATAATGAACCCTAATGACTACAATTTATGGACTTAATTGTACATTAAAATTGTTTTTAAACCTCTAATTATCAATATGATATTAATATGGCGACACATCACTTTTTGCCGCCAAAATTGTTGGGCAATGAGTCTTGAAACAATTTTACTGCCGAAGTAGGTATACAAAATCTTTATGTTTGTCCTTCTGTTTGATGGAAAAAAATGATTAATGTAGTCATATAGAGTCCTTCCTAATATGCTGACACTTTTTTAAGGGTATGATCAGACCGTCAAACTGAACAACTTTTTCTATGGCACCAATATCAAAATCGCGAAAAAAAAATCTGCTGTCCTGTCCTGTGTTTTTGTGTGGAACAGCTGTTTTTTTTTCGTGATTTCGATGTTGCTGCCATAGACAAAGTTGTTCAGTTTGATGGTCTGATTATCCTCTTAAAAAAGTGTATTAAAAAGCATATTAAGAAGGACCCAATATAGCTACATATTTAAGATTTTTGAGTTGATGACTGGAATATGTCGTGGACTTTAAGGGGATTTAATTCGGAGCGCGCTCCATACAAACGTACTATGGTGATATATAACCAATTAAAGTCAATGAAATTATGCTGAAACAATCTTGAAACAAATATCTATGTTTGTATGGAGTCCAATTTTCGTTAAAATATACAGTTTCAATGCTAGGATTAATTTAAGATTTGTATGGAAATCTTTGAGGCACTGTAACTTTAAAACTATACATTTTAACGAAAATCTGACTCTATACAAGCATAGAAATTTGTTTTTAGATTGATTCTGAAAAATTTCATTGTGTTTGATTGGTTAGTATTGAAAATATCACCATAGTACGTTTGTATGGAGCGCGCTCCGAATTATATCCTCTTAAACTCAAAAATAATATCGTAAACCTTTTCTTCCCTTTTTTTTTGCCTCTTGTATTTTTTCTCTGTACTTTTCTGTTTATGTTTTTGTTGTAAAATAAAGTATATTTTGATTGATTGATTGACCTTTAGAGATAGAAAAGCTATTGAAGTTGGAAGGTGAGAAAAAATTTACAAAAATTCAAGTGTTTTTTAAAGTGTTTTCTCAGTTAACACGGTAGTGGTTTTTAATTGCGAAATGACAATTTTAATTGTACCGTAATTTTGGCGCAAAAACTTGTCCAAGTATCATAAATATTAAAAAGCTGGGTATGCATTCGTCAAAATATCTGACAAGGCTGTTAAGTACTTTTAAGTTTTTACTTTAATTTAAGTTGCAAGGAAACTTATTGTTCTACCTTCATATCGTTGGCTAAAGTGTCAAACCTCGTAACTCCATTTTATTTTTCAAATTACATTTTATACAATTTTATTACTAATTGCTAAAAAGCCGTGGTGGTCCAGTGGCGAGTAACCTTGCCTGCCGTGCAGGAGGCGATGGTTCGATCCCCGTCCAGGCCGACTCGTACCAATGAGTTTATCGGAATAGATGTACGATTTGTAACACCACTGGCTTTTCGGTGAAGGAAAACATCGTGAGGAAACCTGCATGCTTTAATTTCAAGGCATGTATTGTACCCACTGTCAAATATAAGTAGCGACTGGCTCACCCCCCGTCACACTGGACAGAGTTTCGGTAGTACTGGTGAAATGTTGATGTTCTGAGGTTTCAGAATATCTCTGACTACCTAATATGTATGCGTATGTTATTACTTATTTCTGCATGCATCCATGGCACATCTCTTAAATCCTTTTAAAAAGCCGTTACAATTTAAAATGATAAATAGAAAACCATATAACTCTGGGCTGCCATTTTCCGTGGTGAAGTTTTTTGTGCCTCCTGTAAAATTTGATCTAATGGAGTTACGAGGTTTAACACTTTAGCCAACGATATGAACTTCAGATTTTCCCACTTTAGACTCAGTAAATAAAGGTCTCTCGGGGTAATTGTAAATATGGGGCAATTGCAACTATGGGGCAATTGCATTTATGAGAATCACGATCCTGTAATTCTCTTAACATACACAATTACACATGTCTAATCATCTAGAAGGCAGGTTTTGGTATAAAAAGAAGAACTGAATCGTGATTCTTATAAGTGCAATTGCTCCATAGTTGCAACTGCCCCATAGTAGCAATTGCCCCATAGTTGCAATTGCCCCGGGACACCTTACCTAATTATCTATCTATCGATCCCATACGTCTGATCTGTGCATATTGTAAATTATAATACAGGATGACTCTTTTTTAAGGGGATGATAAGACAGTCAAACTAAACAACTATATCCAACTGACATCGATCCATCGATCAGTAGTCACATACTTTGGGTCAAGTAGGTTTGCAGTTTTGTAGGAAACAACAGATTTTTTTTCATAATTTCAAAGTTGGCTCCATAGTTGTTCAGTTTGATGGTCAACACAATTAGTTTTACATCGTGTACAGTTTAGTATTTTTCTTACTTACATAGCGTGAAATACCCTAATCTGCCTAAATTGTTTTCTTAATAAGCGGAAGTTTCGGATACAGTGCTCAAAAAAACTAAAATAAACTTATCCAAATCAGAGACGTGTGAAATAGCCCTATAATTGGAACGCATGACAGAAGTAACACTTATCTCGTCAAGTTTACTTCCAATCAAAATCAGACGAAAACGTAAAGTTCAAAGACAGTCCTAAATGTCATGACACTCGCCGAAAAAACACCGAATTACACCGAATAGTACCGAATTATGCTATAAATTCACGGTTGACAGTTATGAATGTAAACACGAGGTCGTACTTGACCGTTGTAGCAAATTTTTGTCATATTAAATTTCAATTAGCGTTACGTATTGATGTTAAGCAGTTATTTCTGTCAGGTCGTATAAAAGATTACAACTTTATGAACTGATAATCAGATATTGCGTAAGGTTCGAACTGGAAAATTATTCGCAGTGAAGATTTATTACGGATCTCGATAAAATTGCTGTTTAATAAACAAACTTGAAGCAGGTGGTTACATTCTAGTCTAGATTCAATTTTAAAAAAAGCTATAATTCTTTTGGAGCGTTAGGAGAAACCTTTGACTCTTTATATGTGGACTGGTTACGCGTGTAATTCTACTAACAAATATTTCTGCCACTTTTTGCGGGGGGCGAGGTAACATGAAATACGCAACTTTGGATTTTATTCCCCATAACTTTAGATTCTAATTTTGAATGTCAAAAATCATGAAAAGTAGTCTAGTGTGAACCCCAAACGTTCTAAGTTCGAAGTTATTATTTCGCAAATATAGGCTGTCTCGTTTAGTGATAAGGTGTAAAATTGAATGTAAATGCACAAGATCAATTGTGCTTATACCGTGGCAGAGGGGAAATGCTACTGCAAGGCTAGTCCTTATAATAATTATTCAAAGGGAGAAACAGACCCTTGTTCTGAGGAAACAGATCAGGCCTACCATGAGTTTTCACAGTACGTTACTACTGTAGTTGCGTTGCCAATTTTGTATTGAATTTTGTACAGCGCTCCTAGTGGTTACGTTGAGAACTAATTTCTGCCATACAAAATTGGTGACGTAACTACAGTAATAAAGTACAGTGAAAACTCATGGTACCGAGTGTTTTTTCAGCATGTGACCGAGGATTTTTTTTTTAATAATGTCTTTAACGGCTCTGGATACTAGTCCTTTTGAGCCATTCGTTATTTTTTTTCTTTATATTCTTTATTTTTTGATGAGGGGATGATAGATGACGATGAATCTGTGGTCGATTTCGTAAGCTCGCGCGTTGCCGCCAAAATGACCATTTACGAGTTAACTTGAACCAAAACTTATTTTCTGTTATCGTATTTATTTGAGATTCCTGTTAAGTCAGTCGCTTTACGCAACTGTTTGGTACACAATCCGCACGAAATTATGTCACAAATATCACTAAAACCAACTTTTTACGAATTTCAAATAACACGAAACACAGCAAGAGCAATGGCGCCAAGCAAACTCCCTCCCCACCGAAGTTTTGCGCGCATCAGTGTTGCCAACTTACCTCCGGAACAAGCAGCTAAGTCGTACCCAAAAATTGGCTAAATACTGGAAATTTCACTGTCGCTAAAAATGGCTGAACAAAATAAAGTAGAAAAACACATACATTAAAAATTACCTATGTTGAAACAATGATAATTCGATTCGAAACAAACTACTTTCTAGTTTTGCGTTAATTCATTAACACGTTGTATTTATGGGTATTATTCACTTTGTTTTTCAGTATTTTACGTTGGTAATTTAAAAACGAGCCTGGCTAGGTAGGATTTCTCGTGAACATTGGAGTACCCATACCTTGTAAATATTTAAAAACAGGTAGGCACAAACAGATGATTTATAACGAACGATAAAACCTCATTGTTATTCGTGAACAAAACACCAGAATATTTCAAACATAAATCGGCTTCGGTTCAAAAGCCGCCGTTTAAAAAAAAAAACAATCCACACTACAACACGAATGTCACGTTCCTTTGCAATAAAATAACAAGTGAATTCCCAAAATGTTGCGGTATTTTATAGCTGGATCAAACAGTTACTGTCGTTTGAAAATTGAGAAGTGTTCGGATTAGATCGTTGGAATTTTAATACCTTGGCTATCAAAAGTAAAGGAAATTCCCTTTGAAGTGACAGATAATATCATCGATCTAATATTATAAGAACAGATACTTCACATTTCCTATACAACGTGTTAATGAATTAACGCAAAACTAGAAAGTAGTTTGTTTAGAATCAAGAGCAGAATCGAATTATCATGTTTTCAACATAGGTTTTTTTTTAATATTAAATAATTTGTTTGCAAAATTTAAAATTAACTGAACTCGATCTCAATCCACCGCACGGGCATACTCATCCTACTTACTACCAAGATTCTTAAAGTGTATCCATGAGCACGTTAGCGCTTACATTCATTGCTGAAATGATAACAAATCAATTTTGCCTGCAAAATTTAAAATGCGAATTACTTTTAATTATTACTATAAAAATAATGAAATTATGGTTTCAATCGAATTATTTTGTTATAAATCAGTTGGGGTGTATGAGGTTTTGCGCTTATTCATTAACACGTTGTATATGCACGGTCTCATATAAAATATAAATCTTCGCCCAAATGGGTATGAGCAATGTTGTATGGAGAAAAATTGTCATTTTTTGTTGATCGGTCAGTAATAAAACTTACATAGGTTTTTAGAGGACCTTTTAAAAACATCACATTCATTGCTAGGCTGCATCGGAGCTGTGCTATTAAGGTACAAATCACTTCTAAGGTTGTATGGGAGAAATCGCGCTAAGACCGCCTTGTTTTGTATCTTCTGTATTACTTTACGGTATATTTTGCTGTGTAGGTAATATGTTTCGGTTGATTAATTGAAACTGAGTTGATTCTTAAAGGCTTTGGTTACTTTTTCATGAAGCTTTAGAGTCAAATATCTCAGCTCCGATGCGAGCTAGGCCATTAAGTGTTTATTACGATATGTTTGTTCCTCATAGTACTATAATTTTACAATACTTGCATCCCCACTTTTTGTGTAGGGGAGGTACCCAAAAAAAAATTTAAGACTTTATTTTACCACGTGTCGTATCATTTGTCGGCGTGATTAATATGTATACCCATGTCAAATTACAGCGTTCTAGTACTAAGCGTCTCTGGGCTAAGCCGCGGACAGACGGACAGACGGACGGACATGCCGAAACTATAAGGGTTCCTTGTTGACTACGGAATCCTAATTACAATACCTTTACTCATTATCATACCTAATTTGACATGTTTACAGTCAGTCCATACAAAAATGCACATCCTCTGTGGAACGCGCCCGTTCTCTTGCTGTTTTTGAGATGAGTCGGGGCTGTTTCTTAATGTTTACCATCGTCCAATATTGGCTGCACTCTTTGACTAATTATTATAAGGACTAGCCTTGCGGTAGCATTTCCCCTCTGCCACGGTATAAGCACAATTGATCTTGTGCATTTACATTCAATTTTACACCTTATCACTAAACGAGACAGCCTATAATTGCGAAATATTAACTTCGAACTTGGAACGTTTGGGGTTCACACGAGACTACTTTTCATGATTTTTGACATTCAAAATTAGAATCTAAAGTTATGGGGAATAAAATCCAAAGTTGTGGATTTCATGTTACCTCGCCCCCCGCAAAAAGTGGCAGAAATGTTTGTTAGTAGAATTACACGCGTAACCAGTCCACATATAAATAGTCAAAGGCTGCACTTTATCTCTTGCAATCGGACTCCGTTTAGATGTCAAAGAAAATCCCTTACATGGGGTATAAGGGTAGGAAAAATATTTCGTTTTTAGGGTCCGTACCCAAAGGGTGAAAACGGGGCTCTATTACTAAGCCTACGTTGTCCGTCCGTCCGTCCGTCCTACCTATTTAGGGCTGTAACTTTAGAACCATAATAGCTAAACAAACCTGGCAACAAAAAGTTAAAAGTTAAGGGTGGTTCTCAACAAGAAACTAGTTTTTATCAACGTTTTTTCTTCTCGCTCTATCGTAAAAACGGTCATACATACAAGCGTCAAACTTGGAGTGATTATAGAGCAAACTCTACAGTATAACAACAAATAATAAAAACTGTCCAAGTGTGAGTCGGTCTCGCGCTAAAGATCAAGGAGTAAAAAAAATGTTTTTGTTAGTTAATAATGTTGTAACTAAATATGCAGCTCAGGTGTGGAATGTCAAAATGCACATTTCACACGGCCACGGGTCACAAAACCAATTCATAGCACGTACGGAACCTGGAACTTCTAGATCACTACTGCATATTGTATCGAAGCGATTCACCGAATTACATTCCGATACGCATTGTCAATACGTCGCTTGTCATACATACAATACATACCATTCGAATTCCTGTATCAATTCGCTTTACATATTATCTGTTGTAACTTTGTGCACGAGGTTTGAATTTAATTATTTTGATTTTATACGTTTTTTCTTACAAAATATCAAGGTGCAAAGAAACTATATAAGGTCTAACAAAATTAGCTGAAACTATTTTAAGGGGATGATCAGACCATCAAAGTGAACCTCTTTCTGTACAGGACCAATATCGAAATCTAAAGTGTCCATCCCATCAAACTGAACAACATTCTCTATGGGACCAATATCGTAATCGCGAAAAAGAAATCTGCTGTGCCATACCTACATTTGAGTTGAGTTATGTTTGCAGTTTTGTATGGAAGAGCTGATTTTTTATCGCGATTTCGATATTATTGTCATAGAGAACGTTGTTCAGTTTGACGGTCTGATCATCCCCCTTAAAAATGTGTCAGCATATTAAGAAGGACCCTGTGTGTCCCAAAAAACGTCGTTGGATCTTCAAATTCAACTATCTTAATCTAACCATAAAAGTTTAGTATAATAATGAATGTACCAAAACAGTCCAATCAACCAATCCAAAGAGAACCTTAAAACCAAAGTAACAAAGCCTAAAATCTATTAACAATCAAATTATCCCAGATCCGTTCCCTTTTATAGGATGTCCAGTATAATTTGAACTTCGAAGCAGTAAAAAGAGTTTGTTTCGAGAGGTTGTGTTCAATTGGTTATGAGTAAACCAGACACATGGTTACAGGATGTGCGCTGGCGACGCGACGTGAATGTCATAACAGGACATAGATTAAATAAAATTTATTTAATCAGACAGGTAGGGCTTAGAGCATATAACAATGGAGTTGTCATGGTGCTCATTTACTGAACAAATTTTTCTGTCAGTTTTAGCGGGGGGCGAGGTAGCAAAGCACACCACGACAAATTTAAAGCACGCTTACGCTTCATACTGTTACAAACAAACGCATCTAAAAGCGAAACCACAAACAAAACGACTTGTACTGCTTGCGAGCTACCTCTTTAACACTGTATCTTTCTATCATTTTCTTCTCGCAACGGCTTTTGTTTATTTTGTAGATTGTACTTAAATACAAACTTAATAGTTAATAAGAGTACTCATGTATGATAGGAAACGCCACGTTCATGCAGATTCGAAGTGGCAGATCGCCTTTTACATTGAAAAACAACACAATTAACCATTTTCCTGGGAGCACTGTTTTGCGACACGAAACGATACCGAATGGTAGCGGATGAGCGTGAAATAGTTTAACGCGCATGGACAAAAATGGCCACGTACTTTGACAGAGGGGTACGCCCGTCGTTAACAACTCCATTGCTATATGCTCTAAGAGATAGGGTCGTTTTATCGTTTTGTACCTACTTCTCCTGCCCTTATTGATGTGTAACATCTATCCTCTCGCTTTCCTGCAATCTGTTGGAGTGATTTCCTGAAAAGGGACGGAAGTGTGCAACAGGAAGCTGGGAAAGAGCGCGCTATTTGATTTGACCAATTAGCGCGTGCGGTGGTAGAGTTGAGGTGGTAGAGCACATTTTCTAAGAGGTTGGTACCAATGGAGAAACATGCTTTTTCACGCAATTTTACACTGTAACTTGAGGAAAAGAAATTACGTGATATTTTTCCGAGACCGTCTCTCCCCCACGTGAGATTGGGTGAGATTCGGCTCGACTCTCTCCCTCCCTAAACACCTCACGTAAGTAATGGACGCCTAGGATCGTCAACTCTTTTTACGCTGACAGGTTTGCTCCCGTAGTAAAAGTTGTTCAGTTTGATGGGTAGAATATGTGATTTAATGTCAATGATACTTTTCCTTATACGTAGGAATAACTTTTATGTATTACAAAGTAATCAAGTGCATCTCAATTTTGAATATGCGATTTTAATAATAATTTTTGTAGTATTAAATTTAACGTATGAGCGGAGCGTCCTCCATCGGAACCTGTAAATCCATTACGATTATGACTTGATGACTCATGGTCATGGCGCTTGCATTGTATTCACAAAGTAAGCATAGTGTAATAGAAACTAATAGTAGTGAAGCCAGCGGTCTACAATACCACACCCTGGACACTGCCTACAAAGGACAAGATGACGTCACAATATGACAAACTGAGCCTAGGGCTGCAAGAACTATGGTTGCGTTTGGTACAATTTATGACGGGTAGATATCGCGCGTGACGACATGTTGTAGTTATCAAAAAAATTTCGACACCATAAACCGAAATATTAGTGGTATTTTCAATAAATACCTGGACAGTAAAAGGGAATTTTTTTCATTTATTAATCAATTTCTCGTAAGTGTACATTGGCACCCGTCTATTCAAAAAGAGTTTGTATCCTTCGACCTGATATTATATTCTCTTTGTTTCGAAAATAAAAATTCTAGCGAGTCAATTGTGGTGTCTATCGAGGCTACTGCTAACCAAGAATTAACCAGAGGGGATTGAGACAACGCGCTCGATTGACCTTTTGTCGACCGCTGAGCTTCACCACTATTATTTTGGCACTATGACGTAAGTGCCGGGTAGTCAGTTGTTCATTCAGAAATATAGACCGTTTTATTATTACGTGAACAAAATAGTTTTTTAAATAATTTCGGCAGTATTCTCATCTCAATTGCAGTGCCATTCTGGGTGGCCAGAAACATTGCTACTATAAACTACTTACCATTTTAAAGGTGCAATTATGATATTAATGGTCATCATCATCATCTTATTTAAGACCTACGCTCTTGTCGGTGGAGTATTCGCCAATCCTGACTCTTTTCCGCTAGTGTCTTGAGTTCTTGATACGACTCGACATCAACCTTTTCCTTCACTTGGGCTAGATAACTCTGTCTGGGTCTTCATCTGCCTCTTTTTCCCTCTATCTTCCCTTCGAGTATGGTTTTAAAGAAATTGTCGTTTCGTATCAAGTGTCCGATCATTTTCCTCTCTGGTTTTCTATTGTTTTTACAATATTTATGATACAAGGCATTAATAACATAGGGTGTAAGATGACATTATGTACTTACAAATAAAAAATTTGAGGAACACATCGTGAGGAAACCTGCATGCTTCAATTTCTAGGCATGTATTTGTACCCACTGACCATTATAAGTGGCGACGGGCTCACCCCCCGCCACACTGGACAGAGTTTCGGTACTACTGGCGAAACAAGAATGTTCTGAGGTTTCAGAATATCTCTGACTACCCCCCTCGGGGAATATAGTCGTGAGCATATGCTATGCTAATAAAAATTGTATGGAACTTTTTTTCCGAAATGAATATACAAGATGTTACAAAAGTAGAAATAAATATTTAAAACTTTTAAGGGGGTTGTTTAGACCATCAAACTGAACAACTTTCACTATGGGACCAAAATCGAAATCGCGAAAAAAACAGCTGTCCCATACATTTAGCTCGAGTAGATTTGTAGTTTAGTATGGAACATCAGATTTTTTTTTCGCGATTTCGATACTGTTCCAATAGTGAAAGTTGATCAGTTTGATGGTAACCACCCCCTTAAATGTTTATTTGAATTTTTGTAACACCTTGTATATTGAATTGAATTGAATTGAATAAATTAACACATTCAGTATTTCAGATTGAAACGACCTACAAATGCGATGCATGCTAAGATTAAGAGAAGTTTATTCCGAATGCGTAAATGCGGGCTGCATACAAACGAAGTCTGGTGATATTTTCAATACTAACCAATTAAACTCAATGAAATTTTGCAGAAACAATCTAGAAACAAATCTCTATGCTTGTATCGTGTCCGATTTTCGTAAAAATATGCAGTTTCAATGCTAGGATTAATTTAAGATTTGTATGGAAATCTTAGAGGCACTGTAACTTTAAAACTGTACATTTTAAGGAAAATCTGATACGATACAAGCATAGAGATTTGTTTCTAGATTGTTGCTGCAAAAGTTCATTGAGTTTGATCGTTTAGTATTTAAAATATCACCAGACTTCGTTTGTATGGATAGCGCCAACAGTAATAAACCCTTAAAGTATCGAATTAGCTCAACAGTTTGTTTGTAAACCATTGCGAAAAGATTGCAACTATTATGAATGAACTGCTAAGCACGTAAGTGCAGTTAAGGGCGTCCGTAACGGACATCCGGGTCGTAAAACGTAACTAGGGTTGCCAGATGCAGGTTTAACAATTCCTGGACATTTCTACGAACGGGGTTGGAGTCCAAGTTTAAGTTCCAACACCAAGGGTATTATTACACCAAGAAAAAATATAAAAATGCATGTTTATGATAGATTTCGAAAAAAGTAATCGAATAACGTCGATACTTTGTAAACTTTCTTTTATGATGGGTCTGCTGGAAGAAATTTCTTCAGAGATAAGCTCGCCCTTTGTACTTGTCTATTATGCTGTATTCATCTGTATTTCCGTGTGTACTGTAAAAATAATATTTATTCATAAAATGCAGTGTGAATTTTATAATTAAATTTTTAAATAGATTGTTTTTCTAATGTCTAAAACGCCATTCGCCATATTAGATTCTGACGTGACGTCACTCTCATAGTACACAATCTAGATTATTGTCGTGCTCTGTGTTAGGTGTTTTGAACTCACTATTTTCACTAATCTTGTCTTTCGCAGTCGTATTGTTTACTAACGGAGTGATGAGTTCATCATTTCACCTTTTCAGTTTGCGTAGGGCTGTCCCTTACACCCTGTATTATAGACATAGATATACAGGATCCTTCTTAAATATGCTGACACTTTTTTAAGGGGATGATCAGACCGTCAAACTGAACAACTTTCTCTGTGTCACCAAAATCCAAAATTGAAAACCTACTCGAGCCAAAAATGTATGGGCAGCAGATTTTTTTTTTCGCGATTTCGATGTTGGTCCCATAGAGAAAGTTGTTCAGTTTGATTGTCTGGTCATCCCCTTTTAAAAGTTTTAGCATATTAAGAAGGACCCTGTAGATAAAGCGAAAATGTAGCGTAACATTGTATTAGTTTTCTACCCTAACCTCGTAAGAGGAATTAAGACCGAAGCTTTGACTAATTATTACAAAGACTACCCTTGCTGTAGCATTTCCCCTCTGCCACGGTATAAGCACAATTGATCTTGTGAATTTACATTCAATTTTACACCTTATCACTAAACGAGACAGCCTATAATTGCGAAATAATAACTTCGAACTTAGAACGTTTGGGGTTCACACGAGACTACTTTTCATGATTTTTGACATTCAAAATTAGAATCTAAAGTTATGGGGAATAAAATCCAAAGTTGCGGATTTCATGTTACCTCGCCCCCCGCAAAAAGTGGCAGAAATGTTTGTTAGTAGAATTACACGCGTAACCAGTCCACATATAAATAGTCAAAGGACCGAAGGTACTCTAAAAAGAACAAATTTTTTGTAGTCATAAATAATACAGAGTGTATTGCATACCTAATTATTTTATAGGTATATTATATAACGTCACGTTACATATTGAACCGCCACCATTCAGAATAAGTACTGAGTACGTCATCGGGACTATTTAGGTGGATAATTAATCAAGTGACGCTTGATGATCGATTGTTCCTTACGTAGTACCTAAACTTCATTTCAAATAAGGACGCAAAGATTTTCCGATTCCTATATAGATATCTGGCCAATTCTGATTTGCAAACATAATATATTTATTTATGTATACGTCCTACTACAGGGCACGTTAGTGCACAATGCGAATTGGTAGACTTACACCTATACAACGTGTTAATGAATTAACGCAAAACTAGAAAGTAGTTTGTTTAGAATCGAGAGCAGTATCGAATTATCATCGTTTCAACACAGGTAATGTTTTTCAAAATTTTAAATTATTTGTTTAAATTTTTTTAAATTTATTGAACTCGATCTCAACCCACCACTAGGGCACTCTCATCCTACTTACTACCAAAACAAGATTCTTAAAATGTATCCATGAGCACGTTAGCGCTTTCATTCATCGCTGAAATGATAACAAATCATTTTTGCCTCAAAACTTAAAATGCGAATAACTTTAAATGATTAACTATCAAAATAATGACATTATTGTTTCAATCTAATTATTTTGTAATAAATCAGTTGTGGTGTATGAGGTTTTGCGCTTATTCTTTAACACGTTGTATAAGCATCATTTATAATAAACAAGTTAAATCAGTCTGGCTATACAAAGAGGCAACGCTCTGCCAACCTCCTGGGAACCTAGCTGTCAAGCGGCGGCAATTTAGAAGATTGTTTTACAGGTTAAATTTTCTTTTTTTAAATTTTGAAATTAGGTTTTGTTTTTTTCTTAGTCTAATTTATCTCATTGTTAGGCAACGTATACGTTTTTTTAACACAAAAATAAAATAACATAAATACTATCTATTTGACCAACAAAAAAGAAAAAAAATATTATTAGGACTAGACTGAAAAAAATTATTTAAAATTGATTTATTTGAATTTTTATAAATGTGGTACAAAATAGTTTGAAAGTCACTAAATGCCTTAAATGTTTTACTAACGGTTGAAATTCGAAATGATGTAATTTTTGACAAAAAATGTCATGATAGATAAATCTTCCATCTTGCCCATTTTAATTTAAAAGAAAAATTAAAACAAAAAAGTGTAGGGTAAATCAACCAGTTGTCGTCCATACAGGAAACGGTACGTGACAGTGAGTGGCGAGACGCGCAAATCAGTCGATAATTCGAAAACACGCCGTCTCATTATCTCGTTTACCGTAAAAGTTAACAGCTATTTAGGTACAGTCCCTGCAGAATCACTGTGCCTAGGTTTCTACAGTATGCATTTTCTTACTGGTTTTTAGAGTTCAGTAGTGCGGGTTTTGAAAGTCACACGTTCAAATCAGCAGTAGGAAATGACAAAATTGATGGCAGAATATGGATCAATCGATCATGATTTTGAATCAGCTTGCTTGCTTATCGTGTCGACTTCAAATTCTGAACAAAGTCGCTAAATAGTACCTTGCCAGAATTGGGCAACCGATACTGCTGTTAAGTGTTAGGGCACGTAGGGCACGATGTGAGATGGGCCATCGTATGTGGACCTCCACACAAGCAACTCACATTTTGCGCATCCGAGAATCCCTGGAGAATCACTGGAGGATTATTTAAATGATCAAAATGCTTGGGTCTGAGGTCACTAGCTTATAGTTCATTTACTTTACTGTATATTATCATTATTTTATTAAATAGACTATGTATTATTGTATACATAACTTTAGCTTAAGAATTTATATTGGAATAGATATTAAGTCGTGTTATGTTGCAGAGTTTCTGGCCGCATCTTCTCTACAGCGACAACACGTTCCGACGCGGTGGTAGCTTTAAAAAGATTTGACGTTTGATAAGTGTGCTGCAAGCTCCTATATTGAATAAATTATATTGACTTTGACTTTGACGCCACCTGGCCATAATATTGTCCTTACTGCGACCGACCTGGGTTCTAAGTCGGTTTAAGGACTCAGCTCAGTAATGGATTCGAATTGAACACAATGCGCTTTTTTATCTGTCGGTAGCATGTTTCAAACTAAATTATATTTTACTTTTTAGACGTGTGGTTTTTTATTCTTTTCTGCGATATCTAATTCATTCTTTTTGACGATTCGAATGCTAAATTGTCATTTCTTTATTACTGTTCGAGTATCTAACACGTAGTCTATCTAAGGTCAAGGAACATTGAATATACTATTTTGCGGTCATGAAAATGACTGTCCGAATGGCCGAAAAGACAGCATATTTTTGTACCGTCTGTATTTCCTGTTTGTTTACTCTCTGGATACTATGTTTTTTTGGTGTTAAATAAAGTATAATTGATTGATTGAAAATGAAGGTAGAGGTCTTCTCGATGCGTATGTACGACTCGCACGTGACCGGCGTTTTATTTTAATATATTTTTTCCAGAAACAGTTCAACGATTTGAAAGTTGATTCAATTAGTGTACTACCTGAGGTTCTATTTATAGATTTTCCTTATAAATAAACGCTAATAATCATTACAAACTACGCAATGACGAAAACTTTAAGTATAGACTTATAAGGGCCTCATTAACAGACATTGAAGACTCAATTTTTCTTACCATGATGTTTTTAAAGTTTCTTACTAAATCCAAATGTGAGTTCATTTCTTATATCTAGCTCTGTACGTCTAATACCTGCTCTCTTTGAATGAATACTAATAACAGGGTGTAATTGTAGACAGTTTCATTACTTTGAAGGAACTGAACAACTTTCCCCAAGGAATAAAAATTGTGTGATTGCCATTATAAATAGAATCAGCGGATATAATGTTTGTATAAAAGTTGAGAATTTCCTTTAGGTTTAGGTTCCTAAAGTAATGCAATTGTTTACACTTAGCTAACACTTAACTAGCATAACATAACCAAATACTTTCTGTATGATGTTTGACATAAATGCCTGTATAAGTTATTTTTTGTCCTGAAACAAATCTTATAGCTAACTAGGGGGGTGATGATAGTGGGCAAAAGAAAGCTATATTTTAATTTTTATCCCGGTCATTATAATGTAAAATCTCTACAAAGCAATGGACTTAAGCTTTTTTTAAATTTTATCATCTTGTTCTCATAAACATTTCTCATTTTTTTTACAATGGGGCATCCATTAATAAGGTTGTCAACGCATAAAAAACCAGTTGTGAAATTAGACAATGCTCTAAAACGTAGTTAAACAAAACATTTCGAAATTCTTCCGCTTCTTATTACATTATAACATAATCACACAGTTTTATGATATGCAGATTCGGAATCTAAATGATAATTGTTATTCTCACGTCCGTAACAAGAAAGTGGGGTAGCTGTCACAATAGTTGGATAAGGTGTCCCTTACACGGTCAGTCTATTTAGCGTTAAGTGATTTCGGAGTACATGTATATTCTGAAGTGTGTGTGTCAGGTCGTGCCCTGAGATGTCACGTTATTATTATGAAAAATATACGTAGTTGTCATTAATTGTATCCATATACAGGGTCCAACTTAATATGCTGACAGTTTTTTAAGAGCATGATCAGACCATCAAACTGAACAACTTTCTCTATGAGACCAACATCGATATCGCGAAAAAAACCAGCTGTCCCATACATACATGGCTGGTGTAGGTTTGCAGTTTTGTATGTAACAGCTGGTTTTTTCTTTCGCGATTTCGACGTTGGTGCCATAGAAAAAGTTGTTCAGTTTGACGGTCTGATCATCCCCTTAAAAAAGTGTCAGCATATTAAGAAGGATATTTAAATTTGAGTCAAAATTGCATCGAATCCATTGATTTAGTGGACTATATTAAACTAGGCTAGGCTAGGTTTCGTTTACTCCAAAGACACTTCATTTTGTGAAATAATTTATTTTGGCATCACTATGCGTGAGTTGAAATGCACATAATCTACAGAACTATCATGCAATTGGAAAAAGGCAACAATCTGGTATTTTATCCTTAAACTTTTCTATAACGGTGGCTACTTAGCTCCTTGATAACGCTTAAAGGTAAGGATTTAAAAAGAGTTGGCATGGCATGGCAAAGTTTCCGACCAACTAAAAGTTTCTAATCAAACAGTCACCATATTTCACGATCGCATTATCAATCCATTCCCAGCTTTGTATAAGATTGATGTCCGAGTCGTGTAACGGTAGCCTTACCAACTCATTGTTAGAGAGACAATACGCCATAACCTCTAGATGGTGAGCATTGAGCATAAGAGTATTGCCTCAGGCGTTACCATATCGAAGTCTAAATGTGATAAACACTTTCTTTTCATTTAAGGATTTGAAAGTTTACTGTTCTTTTCTAGTGCCTCTAGTACTCAGTTTCTAGTTAAAAGTTATTTGCTAACTAGTATTGAATGCTATTTACTTGTCTCCTAAGAACTGAAATTAGTAGATGTCGAAGTGGTTTATGCCAGTCATTAGCGATAGTGACAACTTTTCTACTTGATTAGTTCTCGTGGTTGACGTTAAAGCGGGTTTCGTTTGAAACACCTAGTAGCTCATTTTAGTGAATGAATAAAATTCTCATAACAGAATAAGTTCAACTACAGCGGCCATTTAAGGGGATATAATTCGGAGCGCGCTCCATACAAACGTACTATGGTGATATTTTCAATACTAACCAATTAAACTTTGCTGAAACAATCTTGAAACAAATATCTATGCTCGTATGGAGTCAGATTTTCGTTTGTGTGGAGCGCGCTCCGAATAACAGCAGTTAGTTAGCTACGCAGGACATTTTTAAGAGCATAAATCGTCTCTCGCATCACTAACTCTCCACACTCACCACTGACTTCCTGACGTCGTACTCTAGTTTTCCACTAACTCGCATGTCTGTTATTCTGTATGTAGTATAGATAAAAGTAATGCAGACAAATTTGAATACTAAGTATCAATTTATGGCTTCTAGCCAGTTGAAAAATCTAAACTCAAAAATGAGATAGTAGAGTTATTTATGCGAGCGACGAAAAGTGAGTGATAACGGAAAATAAAAAAAAAAAGAGTTGGTCTCATGTCGGATGCAGTGGCGATAAGCGGCACCATCAGGGAGTTGAACAACCCAAGCAAAGTAAAGATTATATTTCATACTTCAATAAGGATTTAGTCAGGGTTGGTCGCCTATTCGAAACTAGACACCCAACGGTGCTGGGGGTCACAGGCCCCGACAAAACACAGTGAAAGAAACCCTTATCTTTTAAAAGTTTAGAGTTATGTCACATCCTTGAACAACAGCCACAGGAAGAAATGAGATGGTCCATTTTAAGCTGTTTATCACTTTTACAGTACAGTTTGTTAAATGCAAAATATTATATTTACGTACGAATGCATTTTCTGTAAAACGTTTAACAAAAAATATATTGCCCATTAAAGAATGACTAATGAACAGAAGCAGCAAAAATGTTTTCGAAGAATCTCACAAGAATGATACAAAAAACTATGAATAACGGTAGTTTTTAGATCAAATCTCATAATTTCTGACTAATGTAGTGTAATCACCTAGTAATTTCTTACGGATGTCTGGATCTATTAATTATACCTCTAATGTCAGTCTCTATTGTGCTAGAGCGTGATGTTTCCCACAATTTTTCTCTTTAAATATATAAAAAGAGTTTTTAATTTATGCTTTACAAAGTTCCTGTACGAGAATTAATTGAGAAATGTCTCGAACAATTTGTGTTAAGATTGAATTAAGTTGATTAATTCGACGGTAAACAAGGGCACACAATGGCCTTACTCCCACAGTTTAGAATTATGCGAAAAAATATGCGCTTTAAATGTCAAAATGTTCAGAATGACAGGTTTTTAATTTTAGAGTTTTCGGAAATGTAAATTACATTTTAGTTCTGATTTTTACGATTTTTTTCTAAGAAGAAGCGAAGATTGCTGTCAGATTGTTTTATTATTTAAGATTTTACTGCTTTGAGGATTTGGGAGGTCTATCTTGCCTACAATCTTAAGATGAAATAAGTACTAATTTAGCGAATTCTAAAATTACTAAGAATACTTAAATCAGAATTAAATGAAATAAACACACATAGAGAGTACAGTAAAGGTTAAACGGAAAACAGATAAAATATTTGACACACAATCCTATAAACCGCGAATAGAACATTTTAAATCAAAAAGTAATAACCAACAAATGTAGTAAACAATGATACATATTGTAGAGAATAACTTATCCAAAATCATCCACAAATTAAACAGCTATCTTTTAACAAAATAGAAAAACTGCTATAGTTACGACATATCTTCAACGTCCCCAAAGCGCGGTTACGCATGCCATTTCACTTACGCGAATTCCCCGCGGAAACGCCAGGAGCGATGTGATCGGAATCCCGAGCTAACTTCCTCCGACACTTCGACATTCCGGGTGGATCAACCGGCGCGTTTACCCTACTGTTTTATAACGTTAATTATTGTGACTTCTTTTTTCCGTTTTGATTAACAACATTACATTTTTTTAACCACCTGTTTTTAATAAAAAATATAAAAATAGGTTAAAAAATAAGAGATACGTATTTTTTCGATTTTATTTTTGACCGATATTT
Source organism: Agonopterix alstromeriana (assembly GCA_963924505.1). NCBI lineage: Eukaryota > Metazoa > Arthropoda > Insecta > Lepidoptera > Depressariidae > Agonopterix > Agonopterix alstromeriana. The sequence goes on from OZ004681.1 coordinate 13,931,183, forward strand.
CTATTTTTAATTTAATTTTGAATTTTCTGAAAAACGTAGGATTTATGGCTAAGATACCTTGGCCGCAATAACATTAAAAATAAAAACTGTCAAATAGTAGAAAAGCCAAGCAGGCAAAGGAATAAAATCTCATTCAACCTCAAGGTATTATATTTTTCAGTATTTTTCAAATAACTCGAGAAATAATGGATAGAAAAATCTGATAATTTTGATATAAGCTTTGAATCACATAATCTCCAAATGGTTTTCTTATTTTGGTACCTTTCTTAAAATGAAATGTTGTCAATTGCAAATTACTTTTTTGGATGGGTTATTTAGTCATAAGAAAAATATCGTGTTAAAAAACACGGGTTCCGTACTCAAACAAGGAACCCTTATATGTTCGTCTATTCTGTCTATCTGTCTGTATGCCCCGACTCAATAACTCGCTCATTTTTGCACCTATTGAATCGAAATTTGGCATGACGACAGTAACAGTAACCCAAAAACAGAAATGTAGTAGTTATGATAATATGAATAAAACATTTTTTTCGACCCCCATATAATGAAAGAGGAGTTGGGTAAAAATTTGTATTTTTTTAAATCGGGTGAGGTGTTGTTGGATGGGTCTTGTAAAATGAAACTAAAGAAATTAATCCCATAGAAATTAAAGTTTTGTTGGATTGGATCCAACGACAACTCAGTAGAATTTAAAAAAAAATGTTTTCCAACCTCCATTTCGTTGTCCTTCTTAATATTTTGATACTTTTAAAGGGGATGATCAGACCATCAAACTGAACAACTTTCTCTATAGGATCAACATCGAAATCGCGATAAAAAATCAACTGCTCCATACAAAACTGCAAACCTACTTTAGGCAATTGTATGGGACGTCTGATTTTTTTTTCGCGATTTCGATGTTGGTCCAATAGTGACAGTTGTTCAGTGTGATTGTCTATCATCCCCTTAAAAAAAATCAAATTAAATTAGACCTTGTATATGTTGTTGTAAGTAATGAATAAGCGCAAAACCTCATACACCACAACTGATTTATTACAAAATAATTAGATTGAAACAATAATGTCATTATTTTGATAGTTAATATTTCAAGTTATTCGCATTTTAAGTTTTGAGGCAAAAATGATTTGTTATCATTTCAGCAATGAATGAAAGCGCTAACGTGCTCATGGATACATTTTAAGAATCTTGTTTTGGTAGTAAGTAGGATGAGAGTGCCCTAGTGGTGGGTTGAGATCGAGTTCAGTAAATTTAAAAAAATTTACTCAAATAATTTAAAATTTTGAAAAAAATTACCTATGTTGAAACTATGATAATTCGATTCTGCTCTCGATTCTAAACAAACTACTTTCTAGTTTTGCGTTAATTCATTAACACGTTGTATGAGTGGGGGTAGAAAAAACTTCTTTTTCTCAGAACTACATTTCCGTTTTTGGGTTACTGTTACTGTCGTCATGCCAAATTTCGATTCATTAGGTGCAGAAATGAGCGAGTTGTTGAGGCGGGGCACACTGACAGACAGAATGGACGAAAGTATAAGGGTTCCTTGTTTGACTACGGAACCCTAAATATGAAACTGGGACATTCGAGTGCAATTATTAACAAATAGACTGCGGATGTGGTACAATTTCGGCATTATTTCTTAAATAATAAAATTGCTCTAGCCTTCCTCTGACCTTCCAAAATCTTCTCTTTTGAATTCCAAGTTACTGTCACAAAGTTTTAACTAAGTCCCATGAACCAAACGATTTTTGACCTTATTTCCGAGTCATAGGAATGTTTTCAAAGGTCTTTAAAATATATAATTTAGTTACTTTTTGCCGCACCTTATTTGTTGGTAATAAAGTTTATATTTGAGTAAATTTATGTATTTAACCTAATGTTATTTTGTTTTATGAATTGTCCATGGTTGTTACTTGCATGCAAGGTTGTAGATATTAGTGTTACACTAGTTTAGCCTGTGGTGTTGCTCGATTAGGATAAACTATCTACAGAGTGTAACGAAATACCCTAGTAATATTTTAAGAGGTGGTTTAGACCATCAAACTGAACATATTTCGCATTATGTAGTTTTTGTGTAAAATTATAATGTTATAAAGAACAATATGATGCACCATCCCCATCACAGAGATTCTCTTGAATACTGAATCAGCCTTGCAGCAGATGTTAACAATTATTAAGATAATCAAAAAACCCGACTGCATAAAAAACCTATTAACTGAAAAGAGAAAAACAAGCTATATAATCACTAATCAGATATAACAACTTTGTTTGAGCAAATATAATTTGATTGTTATTAGGTAGGTATCGCAAACGGGGACAAAGAAAAATTTTGGTTGGTTATTGATTGGTTTGTCCCTGGCCTGCAATACCTACCTAATAACAATCAAATTATATTTGCTCAAACAAAGTTGTTATAGCTGATTAGTGATTATAGAGCTTGTTTTTCTCTTTTCAGTTAATAGGTTTTTTATGCAGTCGGGTTCTTTGTTTATCTCAATAATTTAGTTTATTTCATACTTTTCAGTCTCGTGTCGAAACGGTAACGTTAAAGTACTATTATATTTATATATTTGGAATCGTCTGATTATTAGCTTTCATTTGATACCCATATTGTAATTTTTAACAAAAAAAAATTGTTTATTCCCCCTCTCTTTTTTAATTCGTAGACGCCATCTTGAAATAATATACCCTATGTCACTCTAACGATTTTTACAAATCCAATGACACCTCGAACGTTAAAATCCATCAAACCATTTAGGCTGTAGCCCGTGCCAAAGAAATATACATACATACATACATACATACATACATACACACATACATACATACATACATACATACATACATACATACATACATACATACATACATACATACATACATACATACATACATACATACATACATACATACATCATACATACATACATACATACATACATACATACATACATACATACATACATACATACATACCATAAAAGTCAGTCTATCTCTTATACTAGCATGCAATAAATCCTCCAGCTCGGCAGCGTCGCCAATATGAAGTCATTCAGCTTCCTCCAAGGTCCTCAAAACCATCGATCTCACAGATTGATCGTCTCAGTCATCGACAGTTCAATTAGTTTCAATGTTTCATTTTGATGCAATAATATGAACCCGTGAACTACCCAAATTGATTTATTATCTTTTGTAACGTGACTTCATTATCTTTAAACTTATATTTTAATTAAGGATCGTGATAGACTACTTCGTCGTATCATTTCCAAGCGACTACATTAAGAGGCTATGTGAAAAAAATAGGATTCTTCAAAGCATCATATCTCATGAAGTACTAACAGTAGGAGTATGATTTGCGGATATGTGTAAATTGAACATATAATTTAAGTTTTGATTAGAGCCAAAACACGATTAAGACACATTTTCTCGATAGAAAAACAAGCCAAAGTAGCCTCCGTCTTTATCGATAAACGCTTGGAATTTTTATACAGGGTCCTTCTTAATATACTGACACTAACTGCCTCCGTGGAGCATTGGGCTCTTGACACGGAGGTCGTGGGTTCGATTCTCACGGGGGACACGGGGGACAGTGATATGTCACTGTGTGCGTTTTTCCCCAGTTGGTTAGGACATTGCAGGCCGAATCACCTGATTGTCTCAAAAGAAAGATGATTCCGTGCTTCGGATGGCACGTTAAGCCGTTGGTCCCAGCAGCTATCTCTCGTGGTAGTAGTCGTTACATAAAAACCACGTCAGAGGCCGTAAGGCGGTCTGATAAAACTCTGACACCAGGGCTTGCCCACACGATAAGAAGAATATACTGGCAGTTTTTTAAGGGCAGATCATCAAACTGAACAACTTTCACTATAGGACCATCATCGAAATGGCGAAAAAAAATTTAACTGTCCCATACATTTGGCTAAAGTAAGTTTTGTATGGAGCAGTTCTTTTTTTTTTTTGCGATTTCGATGTTGGTCCCATAGAGAAAGTTGTTCAATTTGATGGTCTGTTCATCCCCTTAAAAACGTGTCAGCATATTAAGAAGGACACTGTATCTGTCATTTGTTTTACGATACCTTGTTTTCAGACGTTTCATACTATTTTAGCGGAATTACCTATTCAGTTTGGTACTAGGTTAGGTAGGTAGGTAATATTGGTAGGTATTAAGTTTAGTGGTAGGTAGGGTAGGTACCTACTTGATTTCTGATTCTATAACCATTCGAAACATATCTCTTTCACACCTTCAAGAAGCAATTATGAAGTTATCAATGTCTCGCCTGAAGGCAGTCGATAAATTTATATCCTTTTTTTTAAATTTACATTCAATTTCGTTTTCACACGCGAACGTATTGAATAATTTATTTTTAAATTCGTAATTAAACTTTGCCCCGGGCTACTTTCATGGGCACTCGTTTGTCGATAAAGATCGCTTCTGATAATCGATTAAAGCGAGACGAATCGATGCGTTAGAATCGATTCATCGCATTCGTAGACCCGTCGACACTTTCGCTGGATCTAAGCGATTACGATTAATTTGTTTATTATTGTTTGCGAGTTGTTAAAAATAAGATGGAAAGTTTTTTTTTTGAGATCTTAAAATTCATGAACAAGTTAATTCTAGTAGAATTATGAATTATGATGTTATGTTATACATAGTAGAAATAAGAATTATTCCCACGAATATGAAAAATTTTGTGACATTTTAATTTTAATTTATTTGGAAAACTTGCAGCTTACAATCACAACACTAGTTCTGTTAATTTTATGTACAATTTGGGAACAGTTGCATTACTTTAAGGGGTTATTGTACCCATGATACTGAACAACTATCCCTCTAAGAAACCCATAGGAAACTCGCAAAAAAAATAGTCGTCGTTCCATACTAAATGCAATCAGCTGCTCACTTTTGTATGAGAAGTATTTTTTTCGAATTTCCTATAGGTTTCTTAGGGAGAGTTGTTCAGCGTCATGGGTACATTCACCCCTTAAAGTAATGTAACTATTTACCCGAACAACCTGTAGTTTCAAAGCCCATTTCATAAAACGACGTAACTTATAACAAGAAAGAGCGTTTTGTATTAGCGTCATAAAGCGCCCCGGGTCACCGACAGGCACCTCTACCCTACAAGACGCGACAAATTGCACGATCACGAGCAAAATGTACGTTATTTCATATAACTACAAACTGATGTTAAGTGTTTTGTTTCGTAAAAAATTTTAACAAAAAATTTAGACCGGTTTCAAAACTGGCATATACTCACGACTATATTCCTCGAGGATTGAGAGGGGTATGCTTAGATGGTTCGGTCACGTAGAGAGAATGAACGAAAGAAGACTTACGAATGAAATATATCAAGCAAAGGTGAGCGGAAGTGTTGGGAGAGGCCATCCGAGGAAAACATAGCATGATCAAATCTATGATCTATTCCGAAAAGGACAAGTGCGTAGCACCCTCAATCGACGGAAGTGCATGAAAATATGTATGAATGTGAATGAGGCTAAAGAGGTGTGTCAGAGTTGTTGCGTGTGGCGGTCCGTGGTCTCTGCATACCCCCATGGGACAATGGCGTGAGGTTATGTATGTATGTATGTATATTCCCCGAAGGGGTAGAGATATTCTGAAACCACAGAACATCCACGTTTGACTTGTAGCGAAACTCTGTCCAGTGTGATGGGGAGTGAGTCGCTTTTAATGGACATTGGGTACAATACATGACTCCAAATTAATGCATGCAGGTTTCCTCGCGATGTTTCCAGAAATAACAGTCCTTTGAGTTATTAATTTTGTCATCGTAAACTAAGTAATTTATGATTATGATAATAAAATATCCATTTAAATACTAAATATTTCATTCAGCACGCGGCGCGCTTACATTTCGTAACATTATTTCATAAGTGAATGTTGTTATTTTTTATTGACGATGTTGTTAAATGTTCATCAAATTTAACTATAACTTTAGTGTTATTGACTATTACGTTAGTTAATTATAATTAACTAGGTTTTTGTAGCTTGTTTGTCCGCTTAGGTTAGATTAATCACAACGTTTACAAAGTGTATACTTAAGGCTCATCCGTCCGGCAACACGACTCGCTATACTAATCGATAAGAACGAGCGCGTGGCTCAGGTCAGGAATTTAGCCTCTTTGAAAAATGATATGATTTTAATTTGCATTTTCAAAAAATAAGAAAACCAAACCATTAATGTTGTACTCGAATTGTGAAGTATTTTGTAACTTTTCATTTTCTTCCGTTCAAAAATGTAAGAGTAAAATGGTTACACCTGGAAAAAAAGGGGGGACTGTAGATTCCCTTTTCTTCAGTTTTATTAATAAAAATAGATTTCTAGAGTTAATGAATAAAATGGTTACAAACCTACTCATTTTTACGGTATTTTGGAAGGACGCTCTATAAATGCGTTACATACCTTATGGATAAGGGTCTACTCTGATTTGCGAATTTCCCTTATCCGTTCATGTAGCAAAGTTGTCCAGTATCATGAGTACATCACACATTAAGGCTCTACCGCCAGATTTTACCGTCAAATTGGGTAACTTTGTAACCATTTTATACATTAACAATGGCACTTTTTAAGCACAAACCAAATCTGAACAGGATATGATAAGTGATTTGGTTTTTCTCGAAATCTATTTCAATTAATAAATCTGAAGAAAAAGGAATCTAAAGTCACCTCATTTTCCAGTTGTAACCATTTTTTACAATTATGCATCGTTGATCGGAAGAAAATGAAAATTTACAATATACTTCACAATACAACATAGAATGATTTGGTTTTCATATTTTATGAAAATTAATAAAAAATCATCTCATTCAAAGAAATCGGTTAAGTTCTGACCGGAATCACGCTCAGTATCAACATCGATTAGTATGGATAGTTGTAAGCCTTAAAGTAATGTAACAGTGTATCCTTCCACCCTATATTATCTAATAACTTTAACTACCTGCTTAATTGAGTAAACACTATTATAAACATTTCTAAAAAGCTTCAACTCTTAAAGCCACCTGCAACATTCCCTCTAACTAGACCAATCGTCAAGGAGTCATAAAAACGTTTACATGCTATAAAAACCACGTGAACGCGTCAGTTTATTATAATTAGATATCAATTTACATGTGGCAAGCTGTTACGCCCACTGGGGTAAGCAGAGACTATTAAATAAGTGCTTGTTGCTTTTTCTTAAGGTTACTCTTAGATTGAACGTTTTTTTAAAATGTCTTTTGAACTCATCAATGTACACAATTTATAGTTTGTGTGTATAATTGTTTAAGTAATTTCGTCCTGATAACTCAAAAATACTAGGATGTATTATATAGAGTCCTTCTCAATATGCTGACACTTTTTTAAGAGGATGATCAGACCATCAAAATGAACAACTTTCTCTACGGCATCAACAACGAAATCATTTGGCTCGAGTAGGTTTGCAGTGTTGCATGGAACAGCTGATTTCTTTTTGCGACTTCGATGTTGAAGTCTTCTTTTTATTCATCTCTTTCTTCGTCTTTCGTGTCAGCATAAGCATGACAATCACTCAATCGTCGAATCGAGGCTGACTGCCCAGGATGCGCCAGACGAATACGGGTTTAGTCACTCACTAAACATACCCAAATAATCGGATTAACGCAAGACCTTTATCTGACTATTTGGGGTCGGCTATGTCATGTTCTTCCATCCTTCCACAAATTACATAAAAAATCATAAGTAACCCTCTTTTTTTTCTTAGCCGTAGTCGGGTAAAAATATAGGACGATTAATGCGACGGGATTATATCGAATACACAATAAATTGTACTCTTACTGAAAGCCTTTCAAACACTGATGATTAATAATTGACATTAACTTCCGAGTTTAAAACATAACTCTTCTAAACACGAGGGAGATAAACATCGGACCGGGCAGCGAAGGTCGACGGGCCGGTGCGGTGTGGGCGTGCGCACTATGCGTAGGCGCAGCACTGTTACAGTTCGCTACCTGCGCACTACCTCGCTACTTTAACACTAGTAGAGCTTCCTAGCCGATAGATAGTCAGTCGACATCCTCTATATAGCCACCAATTCCCACTAGCCCGCCTCAAGAGCCGTAGAATACAGATTAGCGTATTCCATAATCATAATATCAGCTGATAGGCGTCCACTGCTGGACATAGGCCTCTCTCAATAATCGCCAAAACGACCGGTCCTGCACTGCCCTCATCCACCTTCACCAGCTCGTTAAGTCCCTAAAAATGTTCACATAGGAACATAGGTTGAAAACCAAAGAGCCTTAGAAGCTTCCAGCGCTGTACGTCGGTCGGCTATAATTGACGACCCATCTGTCACTAGATGTTCTGTGGAAGGAAAGGGAGGAAGAAAGGCAGAGCATCAGCTGAATTTATTTCCCCACAGGAACATCTACCTCCCGGGCACAATCTGCAATGGCTGGTGTGGAAGTCCTTAATTCGGCTTCGCACTCAAGACAACGTTTATGCAATTGAAGGTACAGGGACCCTGGCCTAATGCAGTGCAATTTGGAGCGAATCCATCCTGTCGATGACAGACCTGCTAGAATGTCCGTTGTGCCCGAACACCTGGACAAGAGAGGACCTCAATAAAGCTACACTGGACGCTGTCTGACTCGCCGAATATCTAGCAGATAAAATATAGAAACAGAATAGTAGAAAAGAAGACGAGGTACTGTCTAAATACTTTCGGGGTGGTTGGAAACATTGTTACAATACCATCAATAATAGCATCCCATTGCATTTAGATAACAGTGGTTCAAAGGGACCTCTATGTGTTGGACCTGTGTCCCCATGCAAGCCTTCCAAAGGTCCCCAAGGCTAAAAAGGGTGCAAAAATACACTTGCAAGTTATTTAACAATTATATTAATAGTATACATACATACATAAACTCACGCCTTTTTCCCAGAGGGGTAGGCAGAAAATATAAATCTCCACTTTGGGCGGTTCTGACACACCTCTCTTGCTCTTATATTAATAGGGTTGTACACAATCACATTATAAGTACAATGGACCTCCAACTCCTTCTGACAGTGATCAAGACTCAATTTTAGCACGGACTTAACGAATATATTTATGACTTTGGTTCGTGGCTGCTTTCATTTTGCTTGGGTGTTGTGTGTGTTTCAGTGGAGACAACTTCGAAATTGCGAAAAAATCTGCTACTCCATTATATTTGAGTCGAGTATCTACTGCAGTTTTGTATGGAAAAACTCTGTTTTTTGCAAGTTTGCTCCATACTCGTACTGACAGTTGTTCAGATAAATATCCTGTAAATCTCATCTGCCGGTAGAAATTTAACTTGATTTCTAATGTGACCGCAGGCAGTATTGTCAATTCTTCAGGCCAGATTTCGGCATACATTGCCTGATTTATTCGTTGTATTTTTAATATATACCCAGTCGGACTCGAATAATTGGGTAATGTAATCGAAAAGTGGTTACAACCACATAAGAACATTACAAAAACAAAACAATTCCGCATTGTCCTAAACGAAGGACAAACAAACAGTTAATCTGAATGAAGATATAGGTACAGCGGAGTGACTAATCGATACGACCTTTATCGATTAAGGATCGGTATCGATTCCGATGGCAATTATCGAGATATTGATCGGTGATGCAATGAGCGAGTGAATTATAGGTTGTCGTTACGTGTTAATCGATTTTGTATCTTATTTAGTTGTTTTATAGATTATTTTGATAGTAATTTTTGTAGTTTGGTATATTTTTAATTGTCATGAAGCCGTCATCTTTACAATTTTAGTCAAAGTTAATTTTAATAATCAAAAAGACAATTACATAAAGATGCGGTCTCGTCGCTAGGAATCGATTTATTCTAGACAACTTGAATGAGCATTTAGTTGGTTTATGATTTTTTTTTAAATTAATTAACGCAAATCTAGAAAGTAGTTTGTTTAGAATCGAGAGCAGAATCGAATTATCAAGGTTTCAACAAAGATTACATCTTTCAAAATATCCATTAGTTGTTCGTATAATTTAAAATTTTCTGAACTCGATGCCTACCCACCGCACAGGCACACTCACCCTACATACTACTACAACAAGATTCTTAAAATGTATCCATGAGCACTTTTAATTAATAAAATACTAAAATTATTGTGTCAATGTTATTATTTCGTTATAAATCAGTTGGGGTGTATGAGGTTTTGCGCTTATTTATTAACACGTTGTATAATTAAAATTATGTTAAACTGACAATTTCTGTTTTTGTTGCAGGTAAGAAAGCTTCACGTTTTGGCCGATAGAGGGCTGCACAAGCTCACTATCAACATCGAAACAGTTAGTAGGTTTATCATTATGAGTACAGTAGGTACCAGGTTTGTTAAGTAAAAATAGGTACCTACCTACTTGGAACAAAATTATCTACAAGGTGGAACTTAAATGCGATACATAATTAGGAGGGTACTTCAGACCATCAAACTGAACAACTTTGAATATGGAAAAACATCGAAATCGCGAAAAAAACAGCTGTTCCACACATTTGGGTAGCCAGTCGTAGCTATTGCCATTTTCTATGACCAATCAATTTTTTTATCGCGGTCCTTCTTAATATGCTGACAATTTTTTAAGCGGATGATCAGACCATCAAATAGAACAAGTTAAGTTGGGCCCTGTATATCGTAAATCCGATCCGATCGATCCTATAGTAATAGTTGTTCAGTGTGTTGGTCTAAAGTTAAGTTTTAAGTTTACTCCTTGTATAGGTATCGCGTCTTAGTGGCGCTCTATTCCACAATTTTCTAACATTATTAGATACGACAGGATACGACGAACAATGAGACATCAGCGGCCGTAGCATGATGCGCGTGATGAGGCTATATCGTGCCTTTAATCTCATTCGTTCGCGCTTCAACAGAAATAGAGTTAAGGTGCGATAGCGTGCTATGCTAAGACCGCAGAAAACTTCCGCGAAATCCACAAGTTATCATATTCGCAAATAACACAACGTGAAATTAAACAAGTCAATAAAAATCCGAATTACACATAATTTAGTCCACGCTCATAAAAACCCTTTAGTTTTCACAAAAAGTCACAGTTTTCAACATTATGGCGTATCAGATGTCGTGACAACTCGCAATTTATACCGTGAAACGAACATGCATGTGGAAAGGAATTTATAAAATAATAATAACGTGAAGGTTTTTTTAATCCTTCGTCTGTCTACGCTAATTTGGTCGTTGACTAATTTTGACGTTTGATAAGTGTGCTGCTTTGACTATTTATATGTGGACTGGTTACGCATGTAATTCTACTAACAAACATTTCTGCCACTTTTTGCGGGGGGCGAGGTAACATGAAATCCGCAACTTTGGATTTTATTCCCCATAACTTTAGATTCTAATTTTGAATGTTAAAAATCATGAAAAGTAGTCTCGTGTGAACCCCGAACGTTCTAAGTTCGAAGTTATTATTTCGCAATTATAGGCTGTCTCGTTTAGTGATAAGGTGTAAAATTGAATGTAAATGCACAAGATAAATTGTGCTTATACCGTGGCAGAGGGGAAATGCTACCGCAAGGCTAGTCCTTATAATAATTAGTCAAAAGTGTGCTGCAAGCTCCTATACTTATTGAATAAATTATATTGACTTTGACTTTGACTTTGTTGATTGTTGAATAAATATTTAAGAATTAGTCACGTTATTGGACTAAATTACGACCGACTGCTCTCAAACGCTGAAGGAAAACATGGTGAGGAAACCTGCATACGCTGAAGAAGAAATTCCGATGCATATGTGATGTCTACCAATCCGGATTGGGTAAGCGTGGTGGACTAACGCCTATACACACCCCTGAGGGTAGGCCTGTGCCCTGCAGTGGGACGTATGTTAAAATAACATAAATATTCTTTATTTGCATACCAAAACATACAGCAACAAAACAGAATAAAATGAATGTAAGGGTAAAAATGGCGGTCTTGTCACTAAAAGCGATTTCTTCCAGACAACCGTGGGATGGAAGAATGTTATGGTAAAACGTTGTATTACTTTAAGAGGATATAATTCGGAGCGCGCTCCATACAAACGTACTATGGTGATATTTTCAATACTAACCAATTAAAGTCAATGACATTTTGCTGAAACAATCTTGAAACAAATATTTATGCTTGTATAGAGTCAGTTTTTCGATAACATGTATAGTTTTAAAGTTACAGTGCTTCAAAGATGTCCATACAAATCTGAAATTAATCCTAGCATTGAAACTGTACATTTTAACGAAAATCTGACTCCATACAAGCAGATATGTTTCAAGATTATTTCAGCAAAATTTCATTGGCTTTAATTGGTTAGTATTGAAAATATCACCATAGTACGTTTGAGTGGAGCGCGCTCCGAATTATATCTCCTTAAGGGGTGATTATACCCATGATATTGATAAACTTTCCCTACGAAACATAGGAAATTCTAAAAAAAAAACATTTTCCATACTAAATGCAATCAGCTGATCGAACGTTTGTATGAAAAGTCGAACTCAGGGATTGTTTTTGATCAAGAAATGCGGAGTCTCGTGGCAGGCAAAAACGCGAATCGCGCGAACACCACGCGAGACAAGTGCTCGGGTCAGAACCTGCAGAGTCCTTATGTATTATTATAAAATCAAGTAACAAAAAAAAATGTGACATTATAAAAGCGACAGCACATGAGTCATGCAACGCTGCGACTGCGACCGGCCTCGACCGCTCGCCGCGGGTCGCCAGCTCGCTATTGTAAACACATTGTATTTGGACATAATTAATCGAATAATTGTCCGGTGAGACCTTACGCATCGCCTTAATGTTAAGGCTAGTTCACATGTGCGGTTGTTGGATTATTGAGGATGGACCTGAAGAAGAGCGATGATAGCCCATACGGAATAGAGCTAGCGCCTCAATCAGCATGTTCACAGCAGGAGAGGCAGCGGTTCGATTCCTGGCCTGTACCTAGTTCTTCGGAATTTATGTACGGTTGTATTTATCATTTACTAGCTTGAGCATCTGGAATAGAGAATATGTTCAATGGCGGTTTCCATATTGTGTAGAATCTCGAATAGAAGGAAAAGCGTTTGTCAAGAACTTCGATTAATCCGAGGAATTGACATAATCGTGATGCAATAGTAGTTAATTTTGTAGAAATCTTCACGGTCGTGCCTGCAAGATCAGTAACCTGTTTTGCCAACCGATTTAGTATGCTTGTTTAACAGGAAAAACTAAATATTTCAAAAAAATTATTTGATTTGCTTATCCCTCCCTCTTGACCGTCAGACGACCTAAAAAAAGTAGCGGGGAGCGATTGGATGAGGAAGGCCGAGGACAGAGTGTTGTGGCGCGCCTTGGGAGAGGCCTATGTTCAGCAGTGGCCGATGATGGACTAATGATGATGATGATGATGATGATAATGATCCCTCCCTCTCACGCATATTCTTGACTAGAAGCCTGTATATTAGAAGTTGGGACTTATCTGTAAAGGTTGTTTACTTATTTGGAAAACCGTCAGCATTTAAAAACAAATCTCTTGCGTGTGCCAATCTGCAAAGCGCGCCTAAAAACGCAGCGTTCCCGTCACTCTGTGTGAAAGCGCTCTAATACCACAATAAGGTTACAGATGCGTGTATGTATGTATGTATATGTGGAACAATGGAGGTAATTGGAGATATATTGATAGTCTCCTCACCTGTGCTCACAATTATTTTGCATTCATCGAGGTCTTCCGTGTTTATAGTCAAACGACCTTTCAGTTTTGTTCAGGATTGAGATGACATTGAAATGTTGTGCTTTTAGAATATTAATTCAGATTGGGATTAATTAACGTTAAGTTATATCTCATTGTGGGAAAATTGTTATTATATTGCTCTGAAATCTTTAAGCCGTTGGTCTCGGCTAATTTCTCAGGTGGTAGTAGTCGTTACATAAAAACCACGTCAGAGGCCGCAAGGCGGTCTGAAAAAACTCTGACACCAGGGCTTGCCCACACGATAAGAAGACTGCTTTCAAATTGAAAAATGTTCTCCTTATTTAGATTGCAAATTGTTTGATTTCCTCTTTGCCCTGCTTTGTAAACATTTTGGTTATCGATAAGCGTGCAATTTCGATTCCTAGGAACATCATTGCATTGCGGATACGTTTCATTGCAAAACAGAAATCCGAAGAAAACTGAATTGGCGGGCATTTTTGATCACTCCCTTTCTGCACACTTTAAATATACCGTTAAACATTCTACAGTAGATAACATGACGACCATATTCCCCGGGTAGTCAGAGATATTCTGAAACCTCAGAACATCCACGTTTCACTAGTAGTACCGAAACTCTGTCCAGTGTGTCAGTGCGTCAATTGTAATGGACAGTGGGTACAATACATGCCTCGAAATTGAAGCATGCAGGTTTCCTCACGACTGTAGATAACTCTACATTAAAAAGCAAGTTTCATCGGCATTGCCCCAATATGGTTATCATATTTTGGTTATTAATACCTCATACGGGAATCGAACCCGGAACCCGTCAGTCAACAGTCACTATCGTCAAATTTATTAGTAAGATAACCTACCTTATGAAAGGAAAACTCGTTTGTTGCCTTGTCGCAGCTGCTTATGATAATTTTAGCGTTTGCCGGATTGTCATCAAGGTGACTGCGTGTAATTGTAATTACTAAAACAGTTTTTGTATTGTTGGTAATGTACAATTTGTTAAGAATTCCAGTTGTGCTCTAACAATTTGGCTGCAAAACTTTCCGTAGTGCTATTACTTTGCCATTTCCAAAATGAGTACCTACGGAGTGTTTTGTAAAGTCAAAGTCAAAGTCAAAATAATTTATTCAATATAGGAGCTTGAAGCACACTTATTAAACGTCAATTCTTTTTAAGCTACCACCGCGTCGGAACGTGTTGTTGCTGTAGAGAAGACGCGACCAGAAACTCTACAACATAACACGACTTAATGACTATCAATATAAATTCTAAATTCCAACGTAAAAGTAATCTTTTATCGGACATAAAACCTATTATTTCGAGAGATTATTTGTGTATCAACAGAGAGTTGTTATTTGTGTATTTCGTCATATGGAAAAATGTATGGGGGGTCGAAAAAAATTGTTTTCTACTTAACGACTACATTTCTGTGTTTGGGTTACTGTTATCTGTCTTCATGCTAAATTTCGATTCAATAGGTGCAAAAATGAGCGAGTTATAGAGGCGGGGGCATACAAACAGACAGATAGACAGACGGAATGGATTTTCCTTGTTGACTACGGCATCCTACAAATGAATGAATTCCTGTGAACCTGGCCCAGCAAGCCAGGAAATTAGTCTTCGACCGTCTACCCGCTATCATATACTTATCTGATATTTAAAATCTGTGCCATAGCACTTGTGCGCTGGTTTTTTGGTTAAGGAAAACATCGTGAGGAAACCTGCATGCTTCAATTTCGAGGCATGTATTGTACCCACTGCTCATTATAAGTGGCGACGGGCTCACCCCCCGTCACACTGGACAGAGTTTCGGTACTACTGGTGAAACGTGGATGTTCTGAGGTTTCAGAATATCTCTGACTACCCCCGCGGGGAATATAGTCGTGAGCATATGCTATGCATGCTATGCTATGGACATGCGCGAGCGTTTGAAGCATATTGCTTCTGCAATATGTTTTCTTTAAAGATATCTCAAGACTTTAATAACTTCAAATGCAAACGAATGCGTAATATTGGTACAGGACGACCTAAACTTTGGAAGCCGCTATGAATTTAATTAAGGACAAGAGAGATGAGTTTGAATTGTAGCATTTGGCTATAGGCTCTGTCTGTCCCTGTAGGATAATGCGTGAGCATATGTAAGACATTACGAATGTGTGAAGGCTTTAGTATGAGACGGAATCTAACTGTCTCGTCACAACAATCTAAAAAGAGTCAAAACATGTCGCGCAAGTGGAACAATGTCTTCAAACTATGCCGCCTGTGTGGCCTGTCAAGTCAAGTGGAGTAACAGTTGTTCGCCCACTCCATGCTAGCCCTGTATCGGCTAAATCTTTTGTGCGGGGACGGACTTCTTTACGGCTTTGTTTGAGGTCATGATCATGAATGAATGAATGATTTATTGGTATTTTTCGCGTGTTCAAAATAGTATTTTTGGGGAAAGTGAATTTCACAGTACATTTTTTGTTTTTTTTTTCATTGAGTAGCCAACTACATTTTTTCTGTAGCTACATATTGTATGTGTGTGATAAAGAAAATGAAGCGATTCAGGTGGACAGCCATACAAACTAAGTCTGGTGATATTTTCAATACTAACAAATTGAAAAAAAACTTTTAAGGGGGTGGTTTAGACCATCAAACTGAACAACTTTAACTATGGGACCAATATCGAAATCGCGATAAAAAATGTTCCATACTAAACAAATCTGCTCGAGCTAAATGTATGGGATAGCAGATTTTTTTCTTCGCGATTGCGCTGTTGGCTCCATAGTGAAAGTTGTTCAGTTTTGATGATCTAAACAACCCCCTTAAAAGTTTTTTTTTCAAAGTCCAGGAGCTTGAAGCACACTTATCAAACGTCAAATCTTTTTTAAAGCTACCACCGCGTCGGAACGAATTGTCGCTGTAGAGAATATGCGGCCAGAAACTCTACAACATAACACGACTTAATAACTATTACAATTTAAATTCTTAAGCTAAAGTTATGTATACAATAATACATAGTCTATTTAATAAAATAATTGATACTATACAGTAAAGTTAATACTATAAGCCTTTGACTAACTACACTCGCGTGCAACCAAATCGACTCAACCCTTTAACGCGCATACGGGATACCGTTTCTTAAATAAGGCATAGCTGATATTTAAAAAACATACATCGTTTTAAAGCTTGGAATCTAAGCTTTAAAAAAAACCATTAATCATGAAAATCGGTACAGTATTTTTTTTTAAATTGAAATTTGACTATTGGTATAGGAGAAATGATAAATTAAGAAATTAATTGAGGTTAGCCAATCCTTTGAATAAAACCAAAAATTTGAACGAAAACAAGGAAAATTTATTAAATTTATACGGAGTGTTTCCTCCCCTAGCTCTTATAAGAGTTTCTACGCGATTCCTCATTGATCTGATATTTTTTTTTATGTCTTCTTGAAGAAACGCTTCCCACTCCTCTAACAACGCCTCTTTTAGCTCCTGGATGTTCGAAGGAGCTGGATCTCTGGCCCGGACTTTGCGTTTGAGCTGGTCCCATACATGCTCAATCGGATACATGTCGGGACTGAGCGCTGGCCAGTCCATGGCCCGTAAACCGACTTCGTCGAGGAACTGCCTAGTGACACGTGCAGTGTGACACCGGGCATTATCGTGCATTAACACGAAGTTATCCCCGACAAAGCCTGCATACGGGACCACATGATCAAGTAGGATGTCGGTGATATACCGATCAGCGGTCAGACCGCCTCCTCGGCCTCCCCCAGGCACGAAAACGGGGGCTGTTCTACCCTCTAGGGATATGCCAGCCCACATCATACAGTAACCGCCTCCGTATGCGACTGTTTCACGGAAACAGCACTGTGCAAAGCGCTCTCCCGGACGCCTATAGGCCCGGCCTCTCCTGTCACTGCCATGCAGACATACTCTGCACTCGTCAGTGAACAGGATAGGCAGCCATTGGTCGATGCTCCACAAACGGTGCTCCCGTGCAAATTGCAAACGCGCTTACGGTTGACCTGCAGTCAATTTTGGGCTTGTGGCAGGCCGTTTTGGGGTCAGGTTCACTTGCTTTAAACGTCGTCTGACTGTCCACTCACTGACAGCCACCCTTCGGACTCGCCTCAGCTCCTGCTGGACATCAACACTGGTAAGGTGGCGATTCCGCAGTGCAGTAGAGACAATAAAACAATCGTCCCTCTCAGACGTGCGCCTTAGCAGGTCAGATCTTGGTCTACGAGTGAAGGCACCGGTCTCCTGGAACCTTCTGTATACTCTGGACACAGCAGACTGGCTCAAGTGCAGCTGACGAGCGACAGTTTGCTGACTAAGGCCTTGTTGCAATAAAGCCACAATTTGGGCGGCTTCAGTTAGCGTAGTATCCATAATTTTGGATAAACCGTAAGCTTCACAAGTGGAGATGTTATCAGCTCAACTTCAGATAAGCGACTGATAAAAATTTCAGTCACAGGTGGTTTTATAAGCGATAGCGTCGCGAAACTCGTGAGTTTCACGCGTAGCATGTTTTCCTGTATTTTAATTTAAACCTCAATATAAAAAAAAATACTGTATCGATTTTCATGATTAATGCTTTTTTTTAAAGCTTAGATTCCAAGCTTTGAAATGATGTATGTTTTTTAAATGTCAGCTATGCCTTATTTAAGAAATGTTACCCCGCATGCGCGTTAAAGGGTTGAGTCGATTTGGTTGCACGCGAGTGTATAAGCTATATAGTGACCTCAGGCCCAAGCCTTTTGATCATTTAAATCTCAATCTGTTTTTGTAACACCTTGTATACCATTACCTATTCTGTGACTCTGTTTAGTTCTAATTACCTCCATGTGTCTACATTGGTTAGCTTTCTCATAGCTCCGTTATACAAACTTTAAAGGAATATAGAACTATTTGATTTCATGTAAATTTTTACAACTCATTATTAAGAAATCTTAGGTATACTTACTACAATATGCAGATTTTTTGAAACTCATTATCGTTGGTAATAACTATGACCCACTGGTTAACTGTTCTAAACCGGTCTTTAGTTAACAAGCAGTTAAATTAAACGGTCTCTCGAAATCGATATCCGTTTTCCCGCAATTTATAGACTTTTAGATTTCACATCTAAATAAAGATATTTTGTGTGTGAAAGTGAATTTAATGGTAAAGTATGGACGATTCAACATTCATGGAGCCGTGGTGGTCCAGCGACGAGTAACCTTACCTGCCTTGCAGGAGGCGATGGTTCGATCACCGTCCAAGCCGACTCGTACCAATGAGTTTTTCGGAATTTATGTACGATTTGTAACACCACTGGCTTTTCAGTGAAGGAAAACTTCGTGAGGAAAACTGCTTCAATTTCGAATTTCAAACGAAGATTGCCGAGCGGAATTATTTTCCTGGTCGTACTGTGCAGGAGAACACAGTTTGAGAAATATGGGAAAGTGGATCGTTATTGTTTCACCAGATATTATTACTTTTCATTAGTAGGTAATAATTCGGCTAACTTTAAACGTTTAACTACGCATTGTAATTTTCTACGCTCAAAACTTTTGAGCAAGGGAAACAAAAGTTGTGCAACGTAACAATGTAGATGATGCAAGCGTCAGCGACATGACACTTCCTTCTTTTGTCCGCAGTCGGGCAACTGGGTCGCGATCGGTCAAGGATTCTCTACAGCCTACTGGTTTACGCTAATCAAGTAGTAATGACGGTAATAACGTGTAACTTAGAGATCAATACGCTCGATGATGCCCACACCTGTGGCTACCTCCGGAGTCACTGCATCCGACCTCGCCTGTGTAATCCGTTTCCCATACCATCTGATTCAGAACTATCAGGAGTGTAATGATGAGAGAGTGTATTTCAGTTTAGTGCCCACCAAATGACTAAAGTGATTCTGTCGACACTTTTGAATGGACAAGATACACGCATTGTAGGTAATTGAAGCATGTAGGATTTCTTCCTGATGTTTTGCTTCACCGTCTAGCAAATTTTTAACGGAAAAACTTTGTGTTAAGAACTCGGGGTCTAAACCGTGTCAGTTCTTCGATTGTGAGGTATCTCTTCCATCTAAGCTGTGAAGTCTTGAAGGATATTTGGCATTCCTTTTCTACTTCTCCTATCGTCTTTGATTAAATTTGTTGTTGGTTCGGATCAGTCATCGCTTAGGATCGATGGACTTCAGTCTAGTGTTGTCAGTGTACAGCTGTTGATCCTGATACACAGGAATTACAGAGCCAAAATGTATATAGTTGCGCAAGTCTGGATTGGCCGATGCTTGAGTTTTTTTTTTTAAGTCTGAATCCCAGTAAAGAGTAACAGGGTTGGTTTTGAATTGTACGAAATCGAATTTAACTAGTGTGTGATTATATAGATGTATACACTTTTCATATTTTTGTAGTCGTATTAAAATGTAAGAAATTTTTAAAATAACACTCGCAGAGCGACTAAGTCATAATAAACCACTACTGCTCTATATAAGTTTGAGGTTAAAATATATAGTAATTGCGTTATTTATGTTACTGGTTTTTACATCAAATAAATATGCGTAGTCCAGTTTGTTAGCAAGACTTGCTTCGGACAGAAATTACGCAAAATAGTTAATATCAGGCGAATAGTTTGGTCCTGCGTGGGCGCGGACGCAGGGTATAGACCGATTTGGAACTAGATCTGATCCTGCAAATATTAACCTACGCACTGTCCTTTTCTAGTAATGTTTGTGAATGGCGTAATTATATTTAGTTATATGTTTTTTTTTAATCGCAGACTTCGCACAATGTCTTTTTGTTGTTTTTACCTGCTGAACCAGTAAACGCCCTGCGCTCTTTACGATTAGAGGAACTAAAAATTTTTTAATTTGATCACTATTTGATCAAAATTACTCATTATACGAGTATACTAAGATCCGACCGTAAAATTGTGCACCTACCTATTTGTTTGGTGAACGAAATGTGATTTACGAGAAAGGTTACACTGGGGTTCTTACGCCGCCGCCAGGTTGCCAGGTTTAAAGAAGTCAAACAGATAGCTGCCATTGTTGGAGAAACATATATACATAATTTCTTAAAAATTGGCAACCTGGCGGCAAGATTTTGCTAGAAAACCCAGCGGCGTTGTATGAACCCCTGTAAACTTTCACGTAAATCACATTTCGTTCACCAAACAAATACGTGCATAATTTTACGGTCAGATCTTAGTAGGATATTGGATGTAAAACTTTTCGACATGCCATCGAAAGTCAAATCACGCAAAGCACGAAGTTGCACCTTGGTTGCTTGCTTACGGACGTTGTCGGCAGTGGGACAAAATTCTGGGCTGGAAAAAATTAGAATGACATGCCATTGACTCGATAGAAGAAGAAACTGCCAGACGCAACGCAGACACACGTCCCTTAAAGACGTAATAGATTGAATCATTGAAAATTTCGTTCTCTTTTTTTTTTCAATTCAATTCAATATAATTTTATTCAATATAGGAGCTTACAGCACACTTATCAAACGTCAAATCTTTTTTAAAGCTACCACCGCGTCGGAACGTGTTGTCGCTGTAGAGAAGATGCGGCCAGAAACTCTACAACATAACACGACTTAATAACTATTACAATATAAATTCTTAAGCTAAAGTTATGTATACAATAATACATAGTCTATTTAATAAAATAATTGATACTATACAGTAAAGTAAATAAACTATAAGCTAGTGACCTCAGACCCAAGCATTTTGATCATTTAAATAATCATCCAGTTTATAATATGCTTTCTTACAGAGGACTTTTTTGATTTGAGTTTTAAACATGTTTTCGGAAAGATTCAAAATGGTCTCGGGGATTTTATTATAACAACGTATACAGTGACCCATGAAAGACGTGTTGACTCTGGGTAGTGGGCTTGGTGGCGAAATTGGAAAACGCAATGGGGTATTTGACAGGTTTTTAAAAACTTTTCTACGTTAATCGCTGATGTCTAAGCACTCTATAGAAAGTGTATATTTTACGTTCCATTAAATATAGTTCAAGAAAAAACGAAAACAAAAATCATTATTTAAATATCCCGCGAAAACGCTTTTCCTGACAATATACGTGTCTACAAGCAGGTGACGTCACGATGAGGTAAACTTTGTACAACACTAACACTATATACGCAACTGTTTACAAGCAGTTGACGTCATCAAACATTCGGCCAATCACAGGCGTTTACGATCACGTGACTAAAGTAGACAAAACAATTTTTTTCTTTGTCGATTTTCTCTTAAAATATCCAGTATTGACTAAATAGTTTGTTTCCAAAATTCATATTCAATACGGATGCCATCAATAGATCCTATATTTTACATGTTGTCAACTACCCTATTCCCCGGTTTGGAAGAGAGCGGGTTCAAGTCTCGGCGGGGCGGGGCGGAATCTCTCACCAAAACCAAATTTCTTAGGGGTGAAATGATCATCCAGTAGTCCAAAGATATCATCGTACGGAACCTTTGTCAGCTCTTTAGGCAGCGCTAAATCCGCGGCTAGCTGATAGGTACCGTCACTGAGTGCGCTCAGCAGGATGGCACGTCTCTTGCTTCCCGTATTATCTTACAACCACTGTTCGATCCGACCCTTGTACACTTTCCACGTTTGGGAATTGTGGTCGAAACTGGACAAAATTCCAAATTGAGCCATAACGATATGTATATATTTTTTTATACGTGGGTAGTCGTCGCCAATGTTACGTATGCGGACAGGGACTAGTGAAACGACCGTTAGCTGTTTACGCACTGGCTCTTTATTGGTTCTAACTTACAATATAAGATGGACGCAGCATTCACACTATATGTATATACAACGTGTTAATGAATTAACGCAAAACTAGAAAGTAGTTTGTTTAGAATCGAGAGCAAAATCCAATTATCATGATTTCAACATAGGTAATTTTTTTCAAAATATTAAATAATTTGTTTGTAAAATTTCAAATTTACTGAACTCGATCTCAAACCACCGTCATCAACTCACCAAACGCCCGTGCGGGCACACTCATCCTACTTACTATCAAAGCGAGATTCTTAAAATGTATCCACGAACACGCTAGCGCTTTCATTCATTGCTGAAATGATAACAAATAATCTTTGCCTGAAAATTTAAAATGCGAATAACTTTAAATTTTAACTATCAAAATCATGAAATTATTATTTCAATCTAATTATTTTGTTATAAATCAGTTGGGGTGTATGAGGTTTTGCGCTTATTCATTAACACGTTGTATAGATACATACATAACATTGTCAATCTTTATTTGATTTTAAAAAGCACAACATGGCTTTAACATGTTTATAATCAAAAATATTTGCGCTTGCTTCTTGTGTATTATTATTTATGTTCCTTACAAAAAAGTAAATGAAACCGATAATAAAGCCAGTGGTGTCAATTTAATATTTCAAGCTCAATTTCGACGTTGCTGGCCAATCCCGTACATTCCTAAACTAAAATCTAGCGTTTATATTATAAAGTTACCTCGTTTATTGAATAATGTGGTCGCCATCTTGAATAATGGTGCCAGGATGTCAATGGAGCTTGACAGAAAATGGTGAGACATTGAAGATTGATAGATTGCACTATATGTATACTATTTATTCATAGATTAATGGATTATAAACGGATTCGTCATGCGATGTTTTGTTTTTGTAGCTTAAGTATACAACGTGTTAATGAATAAGCGCAAACCCTCATACACTGATTTTTAACGAAATAATTGTATTGACACAATAATTTCATTATTTAAATAGTTATTCGCATTTTAAGTCTTCATGCAAAAATGATGTGTTATTATTTCAGCAATGAATGAAAGCGCTAGCGTGCTCATTGATACATTTAAAGAAACTTGTTTTGGTAGTAAGTAGTGAGTGTGTCTGTGCGGTGGGTTCACATCGACTTCAGTTAATTTTAAATTATACAAACAAATAATATAATATTTAAAAAAAAAGTAACCTGTGCCTATTTGAAACTTTGATACTTCGGATTCTGCTCTCGATTCTAACTCTAACTATTTTCTAGTTTTGCGTTTATTCTTTAACACGTTGTGTAGTAAACAGGATGTGTTCAAAAACATGACATGCAATAAATACTTCACTACCAAAAGAAGATCTTTACTATTTATTATCCATAAAATGAAAAATTAGGCACGAAAGTTAGACAAAAACTTACTTACCTCCTTCCAAATCTATTAGCGTTTGAATCTATAACAAGAATCTCTTGCCCAAGAATCTTACCTTCAAGCTATAACTTTTGACATTTACATTTTATAGTAGATCCACGATATTGTGGCAAATGATTTCGCAAGTCTGATGGATGCAGAGACGTGGTGTCATCTATCATAAAGTAATAACAAAGTTATCTAAATTACTAAAGTTTATCTAGTTGTAGAAGCTATGGGAATAAACGCGTCATAAACAGATTGTTAGGCTCTGAATAGAGTTAGACTTAATTCGGTTTGCGTTGCGTTTGTATTAAGTGGTAGACATGTGTGAACTAACGATACATATTTTTTGCTCGATCTAAATGTCATTATGTTTGGTAATTTTAACTTATTTTGCGAGAAGGTACGAAATTTCTTGCATATCGTCGTCATAATATTTTGGAATCCAAAACAATTTGATCATTATTTTCTACGAAAACGATTTAGCTAACTAATGAAAGTTCGTCTTTGTTTTGTCAGTGTTTGAGATACATAAATAATGAAACCCCGAGATAGAAAGTGGAAAATTAGATTCCGTTTATTTATTTTTAAATTTTTAATTTGTTTTAAAATTGCATAACATGGCTGTAATATGTTTATAATCAATCAATTTTAAAATAAACATATTGGTTTTAGTTACGTGAAGATCAATATTTAGGACAAGATTCAGGCCGAGATTCAGAGACGATTTTTAAGTCATAGTTCGAACTCCCGTATGTCAAAATCCATACATTTTCGTCCTACTTAGCTCTTAATCTCGGCCTCAGAGATTTGTCTTTTGAGCGTGAGTTGAGTCTGATGGATGAAAGGAGTTCGAATCAAACTAAAATTTCGTTTCTGAAGCACAGCCTCAGTGTTTTCTACTTTTGGTGGCCCATCAGTCGCAATCGAATCGCATCCAAAAATTCAAAAGTCGGAATTCTGTTAGAACCTTATTTCTTCAATATATCACAAATGATCTGACAAATTCTAGTTAAAGTAATAAATCTGTAGTGAATAGAAAATTTGTCATTTTGTTGGTGTAATAGACCTAGTAATTCAGACCAGTACTTTGTATCTGGATTTCTAGATTATTCAAATAGCACCTACATTATCACGATTTGTAATCGTTGTTTTGAAATTTTGTTCCGTGTAATATAATAATGAGGTTTACTGCAAAGGATTTATTTTAGTACTTTATTCAGTTTCAAGTTTGCTCGTTAAGATGTCATTTACTGTAAGACCTATTTTATTTAATAGTAAATGTGGATGGCTGCATGAAGAGAGGACGACCAAAGAAAAGATGGATGGATTGTGTGAAAGATGACATGTGTAAAAAAGGTGTGTGCGCTGAAATGACGGCTAAAAGAGATGAATGGAGGGAGACGACATATTGCACCGACCCCAAATA
The DNA here is from genome assembly GCA_963924505.1 of Agonopterix alstromeriana. Taxonomy (NCBI): domain Eukaryota; kingdom Metazoa; phylum Arthropoda; class Insecta; order Lepidoptera; family Depressariidae; genus Agonopterix; species Agonopterix alstromeriana. The sequence continues at coordinate 13,956,471 of OZ004681.1, forward strand.
ATGGGATAAGGGCAGGAAGAAGAAAAGGAGTATTTTTAAGACACGTGGATGTTCTGAGGTTTCAGAATATCTCTGACTACCCCCTCGGGAAATATAGTCCTGAGCATATGCTATGCTATGCTATTAAATATAATGTTTTTGTTTAGGTTTAAAACACTTTCTGTTATAATTTTTTTTTGTTATACACTAGTTTATGAGCCATATGCTCCTGTCTTGTTTTATTCTATTTTTACTATTTCTATTCATAATTTTATTTATCTCTTGGTTTAAATTAATAATCTGTTAAGTAACAGCTGGTTGTGACAGAATAACAGTGGTCGTTGGTTCCGCCAACTGCCGTAAATTGAGTCACCTACCTTTTTGCCTATTTTGTACACACAATATGCTATGTATTTTTATTGTAAACCTAAACTAGCTATAATCTTTATGTACAATAGCAAATAAAGAATTCTATTCTAATCTATTTTTAGGACAAGGTGTGCCATGTATATTTTTTCTTTAAAAACCTTCTGGAGGTCAAAGTAGTGGACATAGGACAACATTCTTGATATTGATAGTAAATGATGATGGATGTCTTTTGCCAAAATGTCACGCACCATAATTATCAAGAAAACATTTTTCAAAATTTCATATAAAACACAGCATAAGCATATGCTTACTATATCCCCCGAGGGGGTAGTCAGAGATATTCTGAAACCTCAGAACATCCACGTTTCACCAGTAGTACCTATATCCAGTGTGACGGGGGGGTGAGCCCGTCGCCACTTATAATGGACAGTGGGTACAATACATGCCTCGAAATTGAAGCATTCAGGTTTCCTCACGATGTTTTCCTTCACCGAAAAGCCAGTGGTGTTACAAATCGTACATAAATTCCGAAAAACTCATTGGTACGAGTCGGTCTGGACAGGGATCGAACCATCGCCTCCTGCACGGCGGGCAAGGTAAAACAAACGGTTCATATAAAACAAACTTAGGGAAATATAATGAATCAGCAAAATAAATGGGTGGTAGAGTTCTCCATTAGGCCTTGCATGAAACCCCCGAGAAAACGATAAAAATCGAGCTATGTGCATCCTTCATTGTTTGTGACGGTTTTCTCATTTTGTCGCGTTGTCGTAGGTGGCATCCTAGAAGGTAGACCAGTTATGTACGCTCATGTAGCCATCCAGCGTGCCACTAGCATGCAGGCGCATGAAAGTAAAGGTACAACTTCGTAGCCGACCGCATGCAGCAGCCGACGACGTGCTGCTACGACACGTCGCAGCGACACGTCGTTGCGTCATGTCGCTGCAGTCATGATTTCGAACCCGACTGCAGACCGCAGCACCAGACCGACAGCGCTGTATTCTACTGTCAACTTTATCGGTACTGAAATAGGTATTATTTTACATTGCACCTTCCACGCCCGCCCGTCGTAATGTGTATAGAGCTAATGATAGACTACTGGTCTGCAGGCGAGCGACAGTGAAGTCCGACCGCACATCAGTGTCGTCGAGCGACGTGTCGCAAGCTACGCAGGGTATTTCATAGAAATCGTTCAAACTAGTAGTGTCGCAGCGACACTTCGTCTGCTGCTGCTGCGTGCGGAATGCTACCAATTTGTACCTTAACGAGCATGAAAGGAAAAGCGGGTTAAAAAGGACCAAAGGGCATCCAAGTAGCATCCCACTAAGCTCTAGTTCACCGTCACCCCACGGCACCCAGATAACCCCATAACTTGGGAACAAAGAGGCGAACGGACGTGAGAACTGGCGGTTCCACCGTCGGTCGTGGCCCGCGGACCGCAGCCAATTACAAGGGGTCACCGGTTTATCGCTGTTCGCGACAAACGGTGCCGCTTACAGTGCGCATCGTTTGTGCGTTTCGGCGGATAGATGGCGATGGCCACTGATTTATTTTAAATAGTGTTATTAAACTTCCAGAGGTTATAACAACAGAATGGTCACAGGAACCATTATAATAATTTGATACTAATACCATAAACTACGTAGAAATGAAACTTCGTGCGCCATTGGCTAAACCAACCCGAGATGGTAGGCTTATCGGTAGGGGTATTTTGATCTTGACAAAGACATCTGTTTCTCGTTATGACGGAGGATACACATACATAGCCTCACGCCATTGTCCCATGGGGGTAGGCAGAGACCCCGGACCGCCACACGCTACGACTCTGACACACCTCTTTAGCCTCATTCACATTCATAAATCTTTTCATGCACTTCTGTCGATTGAGGGTACGCACTTGTCCTTTTCGGAAAAGATCATTGATTTGATCATGGTATGTTTTCCTCGGACGGCCTCTCCCAACACTTCCGCTCACCGACCGAGGATAAGTCAGAGAAATCTGCAATTTACCATATTCAGAATATCTACATTTCATAGTTCTTGTGGTGCCATCTTCTACTGGAGGTTGCCTATTATTAGGGTTATTCGGACCCAAAAGAATGTCCTGAACGGGGATATGTTTTTCATATCCAGCCATAAAGCCATTCACACACGCTGTTAGTCCAGGAAATCCTTCTTACGATTTAATTAGCAAACTGCACAAAATCTGTTCTGTGACTCTACCTGAGTGAGCCTGTCGCCATTTTGAATGGACAGTGGATACCACATAACATTACAAGAGGGGTTAGAAGTGCAAAGCAGGCGTGGAACGTGTTGCCACAGGTTATGCAATGATTTGCATAACACCATAAGGCGCGCGGCGTGGTGCGAGCGAGAGGGCATGAGTAATTGTAGCAGCGTGATCGGGAAGACAAGTGGCGACAGCCGCATTTCTAACCCCTCTTATAATGTTCTGTGGTGGATACACTTCCAAATTGATTAGGTTTGGTGTTAGATTTTTCCTTGTTGCACAATTTCACCTGTCTTGATACAAAACCTGGCAAACAGCCATGCGATAGGGATAATGCCACAGGAATTAATTACTCTTCATTGTTATTACTGACTTGACATGACTGCATCATGAGGAAACTTGCATAATGGGGAAACTTTGCTGCAACGGGTTAACCAGACCTGCATAGGTAGCATGACACCGTGATACAGCGCTATCACACCTTCGCTCTCATTCTATTTGCGAGCGAACGGACGAGATAAAAGACGTGATACAGCCTTATCACGTGTAACATGCTACGGCAACAGATCCATAGAAAACCTTTTATGGACTTGCATAGTAACTAATGACCAGGCAGGCTTCTGCTTGACACTGCAGGTAATTGGCGGGATCCTAAAGATCTCAGAGCGTTGATAGCCCATACGGAAGAGAGCTAGCGTCTCAATCATGAGGCGGCGGTTCGATTCCTGGCCTGTACCTACCACTAAGTTCTTTGGAATTTATGTACGGTTGTATTTATCATTTACTAGCTCGGATTCCCGAGAATGAAAAGAAAATACCATAAGTTCGGAGGTATGTGTAAAATATGGGTGAGCTTGGGGCACAGGACCAGCGCTGGTCTCTGTGTTACAAAACGACCCTTGCTTGCAATAGCCCAACCACAAATCAATCAATCAAAGATCTCAGAACACCCCTTTCCCGACGTAAAAAAGGAAACCAACCTTTTTCTTCATGTCATGTATCTTAGACTACTTATATGAGGACAAGTTACGCACGTAATTCTACCAACAAACTTTTCTACCACTTTTTGCGGGGGGCGAGGTAGCACGAGATACGTAACTTCGAATTTTAATTTCATTAGTTTAGATTCTAATTTTGAATGTTAAAAATCATGAAAAACAGTGCCGTGTGAACCCCAAACGTCATAAGTTCGAAAATATTGTTCCGCAATTATAGACTGTCGCGTTTAGTGATAAGGTATAAAATTGTATGTAAATGCGTAAGATCTTGCTCGTTGGCAGAGGGGAAATGCTAGGCGAGGCGGGTCCGTATATAATTCGTCTAAGATTATTATTACACTATTTATTAAACTGTTATCTATCAAATGTAGTGAGTTCATAGCCACTTTTAATTCGATACTATACACTACAGTAGTTTTTTTCAAAATCGCTGTTCCTCATACAGTTTATTCTTTCACATATGGAATAACAACATTTCTGGGAAGGTATGAGGAAAAATTATGCTACCAATAATGTCCTGCTTAGATTGGAAAACTATGGTCACATTAGAAATCTAAAGATCACGATCCACCGGCGGCGATCAGCAAAGTAATTGCGCGACACAAAACGGTTGCGCGGGCGCACGTGCCCTCTCTCTCACACTTACGGCTGTTGCATGTGCCGATTGAGAGGCAACATGTTACGTGTGTTTTACACATTATAATATTATTTTATTATAATAAGATTGCCACTGATTGTGATGTACTTGCTTTGATGGGGTTTAGAGATACGAGAGTTGAGACTTGACTAACATGGGTGTTGGTTGAGAAGCATCCATTAATGGATTTTATAGTGCATCTTTTGTACAAGGTGTTACAAAAATACAAATAAACTTTTAAGTGGGTGGTTTAGACCACCAAACTGAACAACTTCCTATATCGAAATCGCGAAAAAAAAATCGGTTGCTCCATACTAAACTACAAATCTACTCGAGCTAAATGTATGGGAGAGCTGATAATTTTTTTTGCATTTTCGATGTTGGTCCCATACTGAAAGTTGTTCAGTTTGATGGTCTAAACCACCCCCTTAAAAGTTTCAAATGTTTATTTTTACTTGTAACACCGTACAGGTACCTACTCGACTCGATTTCATAAATAATCTAAAGTTCTATTTTTGAAGCATTTTTTTTTATTTCGTGTCGACGGGCTCATTTCCGTCACACTGGACAGTTTCGGTAGGTACTACTAGTGAAACGTGGATGTTCTGTGGTTTCAGAATATCTCTGACTACCCCCTCGGGAAATGGCTGTTACGTTTTTTAAGATGATTAAATAGGTAGGTAGTTATTGATGTATTTGACCCATATCTATTTAGGTATTTTGTACCTACCTATCTATCATTCATAGTTCTACTTTTAGCTCGTTCGTCCGACAGACGTCTTGGAGAATTATTTGAGATATACTTAAGGGGCCATACGTCCCAGAATTACCTGGGAAGGGATCTCTTATTTTTCGTTTTTCTTCAAGATTTATACAAGTTACCGAAACGAAAAAAATACAAAGTATTCTTGGATAGTATGAAATCATAAATTGAATACACGATTGAAATTACGTCACTCGATAGAATTTCTTATAGTAAAGATAAGAAAATTCTCAAACTAGAATAGCTTGCAGCCATTTATAATGACTGGAATTTTACTTACATATTCACCATTCGTTTATCTAGTGAAATCATAAAAAATACTTTTATTGATTCTTTTTAACCGAAAATACGGCACGCGGGTTGGGTAAACGCGTTTCTTATAGAAAATATTCGCCTGAACCTATAGCCCCTTAAATAAAATAATGTTTGCCTAAAGGAATTTATTTATCACAACAAAACGTTGAAAACAAAATCACGGCGCTTGCACAATAAGGTTATTGACACGAAGAGATTGTGATTCTGTAATGAACTAGTAGCGATATTTCACTCAGCTAATCAGCTGCGATGGTGGTGTAATGGTCAGCATAGTTGCCTTCCAAGCAGTTGATCCGGGTTCGATTCCCGGCCATCGCAGGATCTTTTTGTTTTTTTTTCTTTTATAATTTTTGTATTTGAATTAAATAACAATAATGTAAATAAATACTATAATTAATTTATTAAAAACTAGCAGCCCGTCCCGGCTTCGCACGGGGTAGACAATTGTCTATTTTACCAAGGATCCCTAATTTTTTTCAAAATGAAATGTAGCCTATGTCAAATTGGAAGAATGTAGCATTCTATTGGTGAAAGAATTTTTAAAATCGGCCCAGTACTTTTTGAGCCTATTCATTACAAACATACAAACATACAAAAATAGGTACAAATCTTTCCTCTTTATAATATTAGTGTAGATTTTGCTTTACCATCAATTTGTTTAATGTTGTGGGCAGAATTATCTTAAAGCGATTTAATTTTAAAGTTAATCTTAAGGGTATATTTTAGTATATTTAGTTTAGGGTATAGCATATCACTGAAGACAATGTTCCTGAAAGTTTGGGTTTTAGAAAATATACCCTTAAACAATGGCCAAAAATTGTACACCAAAGAGATCGTTGCACTATTATCGCCTTGAGCCAAACCAGAGTGACCAGATAGTTATAAACAAAATTAATTAACTTTATGCGTCTTGTCAATCAGCTGTGTGTTGTGTTGACGCCTTGAATCATTTTATTTCCTAGTCAAAAACACGTTTGGAAATAAATAAATAATACATAAATGCATATGCTCACGACTATATTCCCAGAGGGGGTAGTCAGAGATATTCTGAAATCACTAAACATCGACGTTTCACCAGTAGCGTCGTAAATAAATAATAGCGAAAATATATTTTAAAAAGTATTACTATCGAAAACTACAGGGTGAAATTGATACCATTAGCTTCCTTCTCAACTAAGAGTCTTCCCATCAAACTGAACAACTTTTACTATGGGAGCAAACCGATCGGAGCAAAAACTGTTCCATTCCATACTAAACTGCATTGCCTACTCGACTCATATGTACGCAAGAGCAGATTTGCATACATATGAGTCGATTTTTTTTGCTCCAGTCGGTTTGCTCCCATCGTAAAAGTTGTTCAGTTTGATGGGTAGACTCATAGGTAGACTCTTAGTTCAAAAGGATGGTATTTATATCAATTTCACCCAGTATACAGGGTGTTAAGGTAAACAGTTGTACCCATGATACTGACCAACTTTATACCCATGATACTGAACAACTTTCCCTAAGAAACCTATAGGAAATACGAAAATACGACTTTTCATACAAACGTTCGATCAGCTGATTGCATTTAGTATGGAACGTCCGAAATTTTTTTGTGAATTTCCTATAGGTTTCTTAGGGAATCTTGTTCAGTATCATGGGTACAATCACCCCTTAAAGTAATGCAACTGTTTACCCTTACACCCTGTATAACTTTGTAAAATCATCGAAATCATCAGGGATGACTGGAGAAGGAAACCAACTATTGCCTAAAGACCTCCCTTTGCTCCAGTATGATGTAGATATAGAATAAGGAAAAATTATCATCCACCACCGATACGATGGTCAGACGACATTGTAATGGTTGTCGGTCGTACATGGATCAGATTGGCACAGGACCGTGAGGAGTGGCGCAATAAAAATGAGGCCTATGCCCAGCAGTGGGTTGATATGGGTTGATATTTGATGATCATAGACTTATCGTAGATCGTAGATATTTAGTAAACGAAGACTGAATAAATTATGATTTTTGTGAAAGAGGATAGAACCCAAAAATGACTGTTGATAGAGGTAAAAGGAACATTAAAACACAAATGGAAATGAACAGTTAAACAGGACTAAAGTTAAGATTATAAACACAGTAAGTACGTACACACGGCGACACATCAAGCTACGCAAAACCAACTATCAAGGTGGGGAATTTCGAGGGTTTTTGGATATAAATAAAACCAAAACTAATTTGGGAGTTATTTCTTCAAAACGTATCATTTCGGGGAAATAAAATTCTCAATCTGGGTAAATGTCCAAAACCACATCTGGCAACCCTGGATGAAATAGTGCGCTGAGAGAGTTTGCTTGGCGCCATTGCTCTTGCTGTGTTTCGTCGTATTTGAAATTCGTAAAAAATTGGTTTTAGTATTATTTGTCACATAATTTCGTGCGGATTGTGTACCAAACAGTTGCGTAAAACGACCGACGTAACAGGAATCTCAAATAAAAACGATAACAGAACATAAGTTTTGGTTCAAGTTAACTCGTACATGGTCATTTTGGCGGCAACGCGCGAGCTTACGAAATCGATCACAGATTCATCGTCATCTATCATCCCATCATCAAAATAAAGAATATAAAGAAAAAATAACGAATGGCTCAAAAGGACTAGTATCCAGAGCCGTTAAAGACATTTAAAAAAAAAGTGCGCTGATTTGGGTAGAAAGAGTATCATGCCTTTATAACCAACGAACCACACTACACTAACAACAATAACGGACAATGAATAAGACCACAAACTCTCAAAGAATGTAACACTAACAAACAAGGACATTAAAAGCATAATCAATTTCCTCCTTCACGCGCGTTATAAATGCGAAATATTTAGATGCAATTAAAAGCCACGTGACGTGGAAGCGACCGCGCAGGCGCGAGATGTTCCATATAAGGGCTGGAGCCAGACGCGCCGACACAGTCGGCCTCGAGGTCGCAACAAGGTCCCTTTCCTACCAGGGGTGACTGACTCATATAAAAATTCACACTACCAAAGAGATTTACGACTCAGATATCCCTAAATGGTATAAAGACGGAAGAAAAAGGGTTTTAATGTGACAGCAAGATGGGATCATTTTAATGTTGATGAATGGGCGAGGAATGCGTGATTATAGCCTTTTATTGCTGGCTGATTGTAGAACTGCTCACGGTAGCGCGAGCGTCCAATTATAATGTCGACATTAACACCTGAAATCCGCCTTCGAAGGACCAGCAATTTCCAATGTTCCAGCTGTGATAAGTGGATGGTTTTGCTAAAGACTCTGTGACATTGACGGTGATAAAGAATCTCATAGCGTTAATGTGTAGTCATTTACAACAGAAAAATACCAACACAACACAAACGATGATATAATTTGAGTTAGTTCGGGTAGTTGGTGATAGCAACTTGATCGACGTAGCATTCTAGCCTACTATCCTACTTCTTATCGTGTGGGTGGAAAGCCCTGGTGTCAGAGTTTTTTCAGAGCGCCTTACGGCCCCCAACCACCTAATATTATAAATGTGTTTGGATGTGTGGATGTTTGTCACTCAATCACGCATAAACGGCTGAACGGATTTGGGTAAAATTTGGTGTACACATAGAATATGTTCTGGATCAAAACATAGGATACTTTTTACTTTAATGACAACACACGCGAAGTCTGGGGCAACAGCTACTAATCGATAAAATGGTTTCTCTTCTCTTTTGAGAGCCACTAGATCTGGAGTGCTGTTTGAATTTCAATCGACCTAATTTTATACAAAAAATTCATAATTTCCACAGAGTTTGTGTCATTTCTAAATCAAATCAATTTTTAATGCTTTTTAATGTGATTTCCAAAGATGTTCTTAAAATATTTAACAAGTTCCTGACATTAACCCTGTGAGGGCACAGCACATAACAATAAATATTTAAAACAAAAGAAAAATCCATAGAAAAATTGTAGTTTTAACATAGTTACATCTACAAAAAACCGCATATATTGTGCGAAATTAAAAAATAACACTCAAAATTCCAATACTGCGAATAATTAGCTGGCGCTTCCTACAAAAGCATGTGTTTCTTTGATATACTTATAGTTTATACCTAATTCAATATATCAATCAAATCAGCTCATATCAGCCCACTGCTGGGCATAGGCTTAGTGTTATAGTGCTATTCTTCACTGTCCTATACCAATCTGATCAATTTCTGACCCGTGACCTTTATACGGCGGCTGCCATCGCTTGTTTTATTTATTTGCCTTTCGTCATTACTAACTGAGACTATTATCATAAGCTTTTATACAACTTGAGGGCACATATCTTCTTTTTCTCGTAAGCAAACCGAAAATAATAGTTTATTTCATTTTGCGCATTATAAAATGATTAATAGACTTAACATGCGCCTCAGAATTTCTTCTTCAGCGTATGCAGGTTTCCTCTATGTTTTCCTTCGGCGGGACTAAAAGCCCATACACTCTTATTGAGGGAAGGCCTGTGCTCTGCAGTGGGACGTATAGGCTGATGATGATGATAAAATGATTTGTTGAGATAAACCTCGCAGTGTAGAGGCCGCGCCCCAGAAAGATGGGTTAATGATATTAGGTAACACGCGGGTCAAAGTCAAAGTCAATATAATTTATTCAATATAGGAGCTTACAGCACACTTATCAAACCTCAAATCTTTTTTAAACCTACCACCGCGTCGGAACGTGTTGTCGCTGTAGAGAAGATGCGGCCAGAAACTCTACAACATAACACGACTTAATAACTATTACAATATATATTCTTAAGCTAAAGTTAAGTATACAATAATACAAATGGTCTCAACTGCATGCAGAGGACAAGAGACAGTCATGGAGAAATATGGAGGAGGTCTATATCCGAAGACTGATCAAGGGCTGTGTTGGAAAATGATTAGTTGATAAACAGAAACCGTTCTATTTCCATTAAAGTAAAGTATAGAGCAACCTTCACAAAAAAGGAAGTGGTTCAAGTCATATCGAATCAATTGTACATCAATAAACAACAGTAAGTAAATATGTATCACCTAATATGGCGACTGGCTGCCTAACGATCACAATAATCTTGATCACGTCGGGCCGGCCGTGATCCGCGATGATCATAAATGGTGATAACTTGATTCTGTTCCTGTCATAACAAGGCTTTATGACAAAGATGTAAGATACGGCAATGTCAGGGTTGGCACTAATATGGTTTGTGTTGATTTCGTTGACTTTGATTTGATTTTTGCTCGTTGAGGTTTATGGTTATGTTTGAGGCCTTAAATGGTGAATTGGTAAATGTTTTTGCTACAAAATGGAAGGTTAATACTTATTTTGGAAATGATTTGTTAAATATTTTTGTTTTCGGCGTTGGCTTTTCGGTTAGGGAAAAGTTAATTGTGCTCTAAAACAGGACCTATTTAAAATTGGTGCCTTCAAGGTAAATGTTGATAGGAAACAAAATGCTTCAATTTCGAAGCGTGTATTTGTGTCCATAAAAATTTTAAAATTAAAATTTCCATCCAGACTGACCGACAGACATTAAGATAATAGCTTTTATAAAAATTCTCAAAAATAAGTAAGTATCTTGGATAAGATATAATATGCCAAGATTGACAGTCGAAAAAAATTGCAACCAGTACTGTACAGCCTCTGAACCCTATCCATATACACGCACACAGACATAATTTGTATGACGTGTCACGCACACCAACCTAAGAAAGTTGGCCCGTTTTATTTTATACGGTAGAAGCGTTAGGCTCATTCTTGACATACTTTTTTCTAAGATAGGTAAGTATGTTAAAATCATTCTTTATCTAAAATTAATAAACAATAATCATCTCAAACCTGAACACATTTATCAATGATCTATTATAATGATTTATTGTTACTATTCATACTATTCAATGGACCAGTCTTGTTCGGTGGCGTTTTAGACAAATGATTATTACTTTAGGACATTGCACTGATTTTAATAGTGATGCAATCTGATTTATGACATCAATGCTTTCAAAATTGGTTCTTTTCAAGGTGAGATTATGTTTTAAACCTCACCGTATTACGAATGATAAGAACTCATACATACATACATATGCTCACGCCTATGTCCAACTACTGGGGTAAGCAGAGATAACAGATCGCCACATTCTACGATTCTGACACACATTTCTCGCCTCCTCAACATACATAAGTCTCTTCATACAAGCTCGTCGGTTCCGGATACATTTTATTTGGCCCTTCTTCAGTACGCATCCGATTTGGTCAGCGTACGTGCGCCTAGGGCGTCCCCTTTCTACCATTCCATTCACACTTCCCTTATACGTTAACCTCCTTTTGCTCAACATGCCTTTTTCAATCCTCGTCACTACATCTTCTTTCAGACCACATCATTCTCTAATCACACTATTCCGTAACCGGTCCTTCGTGGTCTCACCACACATTCTACGCAGGGAGCGCATTTCAACAGCATTTATTCTAGATTCATGCTTCTTCTGCCATACCCATTGACTTACCAACTATTGGACGAAGAGTCTTGCTTGTTTCGGACTTATGTTCACTTCAAAACTAACTTCACGGTGTGTTACATCAATGCGTGCTACTTCTGTCACATGCTGAAAATAACCTGAAAATACACTATGATCTGTTTCTCCTAACGCGCCAAAAGTAGGTTTAACTTCAAAAACCTTTTTCACGAAAACTTCTCATTTCACTGCCAAAGAAAGCGAAATTCGCGCGAACGCGGAATTCGTGGCCTTGAACCAAGATGCAAGAAGCCAGCTCACGATATTTCCGGTTATTCGGCGCCTGCGCACCGTTGTCGAACTTTAATTGAGTCAAGTGCACCGATGAAACGGCACACGCGACGGTTTTATCGATGATATTGTCATCGTATTCTGCTTTCTTTATTGAACGGTTTGGAGGTCGTGGTCAGTGAGGTTTTCTTACTTCTTTACTTGCGTCATGTCAATAGTCAATAGTCAATATAATTTATTCAATATAGGAGCTTACAGTTATCAAACGTCAAATCTTTATTAAAGCTACCACCGCGTCGGAACGTGTTGTCGCTGTAGAGAAGATGCGGCCAGAAACTCTACAACATAACACGACTTAATAACTATTACAATATAAATTCTTAAGCTAAAGTTATAGTTATGCATTCTTACTTCTTGAATTTTCAGGGTGCTGTATTCAAACACGTGCTGTCTTTCTGTATATGCCACAGAACATTATAAGAGGGGTTAGAAATGCAAAGTAGCGCTGTTGCTTCGGAGACGGCTGTCGCCACTTGTCTTCCCGCTCACGCTGCTACAATTACACATGTCCTCTCACTCGCACCACGCCGGGCGCCTTATGGTGTTATGCAAATCATTGCATAACCTTTGCACTTCTAACCCCTCTTATAATGTTCTGTGGTATATGCCACCTCAAATACTATCTTTTTTTTGCACCTACTGAAACATAGTCAGGGTCCGGGTTCTTTCATCCAATGGTTCTCAGGAAGAAATAGCTTTTAGTGATAAGACCGCAATTTGTTACGTTCTTTTTTTTACTCTCATTTTATTACTGTATGTTTTTGGTGTGCAAATAAATAATATTTATGTTACCTAGGTTATGTTATAGCCTGATCAAAAGTATATAGGGTCCTTCTTAATAAGCTGACACTTTTTTAAGGGGATGATCAGACCATCAAACTGAACAACTTTCTCTATGGCACCAACATCGAAATCGCGATAAAAAAAAATCTGCTGTTCTAGACAAAACTGCAAACCTACTCGAGCCAAATGTATGGGACAGCTGATTTTTTTTCGCGATTTTGATGTTGGTGCCATACAGAAAGTTGTTCAGTTTGACGGTCTGACCGTCCCCTTCAAAAAGTGTCAGCATATTAAGTTGGACCCTGTATGTACCTAGATGCCGTAATACATATTCTTTGCTTTAGTCAGGTCAAGATTTGACTTCCGTTTCCGTTACGAGTCTAGAAGCAAATCATATTACTTTTGAGTATATGGTGTTTTCCAGCTAAGTTGACCCGACCCCCCTGAATTTAAAAATGCCTCCTACTGGAAGTAAAATACTTACTGATAATAAAAATGAATGTCTATTGAGCTTTTATACCTTCTAGTGTGGTATCGTTGGATATAATGTAGGTATAAATGGAATAACCAGTGGCGAGTAACCTTGCCTGCCGTGCAGGAGGCGATGGTTCGATTCTCGCCCAGACCGACTCGTACCAATGAGTTTTTCGGAATTTATGTACGATTTGTAACACCACTGGCTTTTCGGTGGAGGAAAACATCGTGAGGAAACCTGTATGCTTCAATTTCGAGGTATGTATTGTACACACTGTCCGTTATAAGTGGCGACGGGCTCACCCCCCGTCACACTGGACAGAGTTTCGGTACTACTGGTGAAACGTGGATGTTCTGAGGTTTCAGAATATCTCTGACTACCCCTTCGGGGAATATAGTCGTGAGCATATGCTTATGCTATAAATGGAATAAAACATCGTTTAGAACTTAGTCATTTTATAGTATGATTTATTCTTATTATAGAGTCTTCACTATTAACCGATTCAAAGCTATTTTTAGCAGTTTTATCTTGTACTTATTTTCAAAGTTTAAAATATAAAGTTGCTTTACTTTAATGTAATTTGTACCTTGCAGTCTCTATCCGTTTTGAATCGAAGACCGAAGCATATTTTTATTTCGTTTTATATTTTTAATCTCGATAGTACTCGATGTAAAGTGGTCATAAAGTGTAGTGTACACTATTATTGAGCTGGTGATTCCAGCATTTGCAGTTAAAGTTTTGATAGCAGAAAGTAAATTACAAGTCTGCACTACATCCTAGTACCTATTAGTTTCAGAACTAAGGTTCAATAAATCGGAGACCGCATACATGTAAGCTACTAATATTATAAACGCGAAAGTTTGTAAGTATGGATGGATGTTTGTTACTCTTTCACGTAAAAACTACTGAATGGATTTTAATGAAATTTGGCACACAGATAGAATATGATCTGGATTAACACGTAGGATCCTTTTTTAAGGTCTACGCAGACGGAGTCGCGGGCAACAGCTAGAACTCCATGGAGTATAAATACTCTAAAGAGACGAAGCTTCGAACAATCGCACAAGTGGACAATGTATGAGAGATATTGAGTGAGCGCGTCACGTGATCATTTTGTTCGTTCCTGCGCCCGCGGCATGACGCCGCGACATATGTTTTATCGCGCTTGCTAACTCGTTCGTTAAAGAGAGCTAGAGCGCGATAGCGCTGATTATCGCGCCGTCATGCCGCGGGCGCTGGCTACACATAGACAAAGCTTTCGAAGCGTGGTCTCTGTAGTCTGTACAGTACGACCAGGAAAATAATTGCGCTCGTCAATCTTCGTTTGCGCAGTGCAGACCTGAGTCCCCGTCAAAACCCGAAGTCATTTAGTAATCAAAGGGTGCAAAGTCGGATAGTAGAGAAAATGGCGCGAAATTAATTATTGGCTAGCGCCAAAGAATTGCAGGTGGCACATCCTGATTGGTCAATATAATTTCGTGCGCTATTAAAATTTGTTAACTGCACATGTACATCGATGAGACTTATAAACCTGGTACTATACCCATCATCATCTTATTTAAGAGCTACGCTTTTGTCGGCGGAGTATTCGCCAATCCTGTCTCTTTTCCGCTAGTGTCTTGAGTTCTTGATACGACTCGACATCAACCTTTCCTTCACTTGGGCTAGATAACTCTGTCTGGGTCTACCTCTTTTCCCCTCTATCTTCCGTTCCAGTATGATTTTAAAGAAATGGTCGTTTCGTATCAAGTGTCCGATCATTCCTCTCCGGTTTTCTATTGTTTTTAAAATATTTCTCCTTTCTTTAACTATTCTTAACACCTCTTCATTTGTTATTCGTTCTGTCCAACTTATTCCCTCTATTCTCTTCCAACACCACATCTCAAAAGCTTCCAGCTGTCCCGTACTATGTAAAAAGGACTTAAGGAAGCTCAGAAGAAATACACTTATCTTAACGTAAGCTTTTTTGTTTTTAATTAAGCCTCTACTTGTTCATGTTTCGATCATTTCGATTCAGTCCTTTTATGTCCTAGAAAAATAATGCTATTTTCCGTTAAACATTTTGTCGGCATCATTTGAACAGTTTTTTTTAATTTTAACTATGTTCAGGGCATGACAGCGCTAGATTAGCATAGCATAGCATATGCTCATGGTAGTCAGATACATTCTGAAACCTCAGAACATCCACGTTTCACTAGTAGTACCGAAACTCTGTCCAGTGACGGGGTGAGCCCGTCGCCACTTGTAATGGACGGTGGGCACAATAATATAACTTGAAATTGAAGCGTGCAGGTTTTCTTTTGATGTTTTCCTTCACTGAAAAGCCAGTGGTGTTACAAATCGTACATAAATTCCGAAAAACGCATTGGTACGAGTCGCTAGAGTCTGTTTCTGGGTAATCAAAGGAGGTACAATATTATGTTCATTGTTGACCACTAATTTATATCCACCAATTCGCCCTGGGCAAGAGTGGTGGAATTCTCCATACTATTCTCACCCTTATCTGTGGTATGAAACCTTTGACTTACAATAAGATCCTGGCAGATTTTTTTACATGATTTGTCCCACTGCTGGACAATGGTCATTCCTAAACTCTTCCACATCTATCTGTTCGGTGCTGCATCTCGCCACTGTTTGCAGCAGGAATCTAGCTCGTCTCGACACCTTTTCGAGGTCTGCCTCGACCTTGACTCCCGTCGTGAGGCAACCACGCGTGTGGGGCATATGACAAGCTAGATCCTAGCTTTTTAATTTCGACATGTTGAGTTAGGATACTTCAGCACGTCTAGCATACCATCCACGACAAAGCGACAAAACGAGAAAATACGTCTTGCGCGCTCTTTTTGATGTACATCAAATAACAAAGATGTTGGCA
Organism: Agonopterix alstromeriana; assembly: GCA_963924505.1. Lineage (NCBI taxonomy): Eukaryota > Metazoa > Arthropoda > Insecta > Lepidoptera > Depressariidae > Agonopterix > Agonopterix alstromeriana. Next base: position 13,972,700 of record OZ004681.1, read on the forward strand.
CGTCTCGACTTTTATCGTTTTCTCAGTGGAGGCATGCGAAGCCTACTGAAGCCGTAGCATGATGTGCGTGATAAAGCTATATCATGCCTTTTATCTCGTTCGTTGGCGCGCAAACAGAAAGTGAGTAAAGGCGCGATAGCGATGTCACGCTGCCATACTACGGCCGCTGATCTTGAGTCTCTTTCACCTTCCAACCAAAATTCTTTCGCAACTAATTAGGTTGAAATAATCACGTTCAATGTTACAGTAGTATCAGATTCAATAAAAAAACACTGTCTTCAATTAATTAATATAATAAAGTCGTAGGCGCGGTCCTTGGTCCAATTAATGCGATTCGGAACCGACAATCGATTTACAATCTAACGAGTTGAATCGATTTGAGAATCGATCCGTGGTGTTGGCGCCGGCGCGTGGCGTAACAGTTTGTGTTCTGACAAACTATTGTTACAATGAATATTCATTAAGTCGACTGGAACTCGATTTAATTTATTACGGGGGCTTCTATAGGAGCTTATAATATTGGCTTATAATAGTGGTGCCGTGGTGGTCCAGTGTAACTTGCTTGCCATGCAGGAGGCGATGGTTCGATCCCCGTCCAAGCCGACTCGTACCAATGAATTTTTCGGAATTTATGTACGATTTGTAACACCACTGGCTTTTCGGTGAAGGAAAACATCGTGATAAACCTGCATGCTTCAATTTCGAGGCATGTATTTGTACCCACTGTCATTTACAAGTGGCGACGCGCTCACCCCCCGTCACACTGGACAGAGTTACTGGTGAAACTTGGATGTTATGAGGTTTCAGAATATCTCTGACTACCCCCTCGGGGAATATAGTCGTGAGCATATGCTAATATTGCCGGTGAACAAGGAAACCAACACATTAGCTTACGGTAGTATGCAGGGTGTAAGTGACAGCCTAGCAAATACTGAAACGGTGAACTCAGACTATCAAACTGAACAACGTTCACTATGGAGCCTACCTCAGGAAACGCGAAAAAAAAATCTGCTGTCCCATACATTTGAGTCGGGTCATTAGTTTTGTATGGAAACAGCTGATTTTTTTCGCATTTCCTGAGGTAGGCTCCATAGTGAAAGTTGTTCAGTTTGTTGGTCTGAGTTCACCGTTTCAGTATTGCCTAGGCTGTCACTTACATCCTGTATAGTACTCTGTGATATTAGATTTGTAAATTGATAACAATAGCATAGCGTAAGTGATTATTGTCTATCATCATCAGCCCCTTTTATGATGCGCACAGCCAAGGAGTGGAATGCTCTGCCTGCGTCAGTATTTCCGAGCGGTTACAACCCGACTTCCTTTAAAGTACGAGTGAATAGGCTTCTTCTGTGTAACCTCGCTACATCTTCGACCCCATCTTTGTCTTGAGGACTGGATTGAACTCAAGAGCAAACCCAAAAAAATTGCCTGTCCTAGCACCTACATTTAATATGCTGACGGTTTCTTAAGGGGATGGTCAGACCATCAAACTGAATAACTTTCTCCATGGGACCAATTTCGAAATCGCGAAAAAAACCATCTGTCCCCTACATTTGGGACAAGAATTGCAGTTTTATAAGGAACGGCAGATTTTTTCTCGATATCGACATTGGTCCCGTATAGAAAGTTGTTCAGTTTGATAGTCTGATCACTTCCTTAAAAAACCGTTAGCATAATAAGCATGCTAACGGTTAAGTGCTCTCCGATTTTGATTCTTGGTTTACAGGAGTTATAGTGGCAGGAATTATAGATGGTCCATTCGTTAAAAATGTATTTGTATATTTCCATAATTTTCGTTTTCTCTGCAACAGTATAGATATAAGTAGGTATTTAATGAATATTATCAACGAAATAAGCAATAAATAAAAAGATATTTATTCATCAGAAAAGATACACTTATTAGCACTGATCATCAACATTTCCTGAATGAACAGGTGGAGCCTCAGCACAAATGCTGTTTTTCTCCCCCTTTTGGTTGTACACACGGCGACAGATCACCCTACCCATAGTTGAACTCTATGTTCATAGACATAAGGTCCAACTATGAGTAGGTTGATCTGTCGCCGTTGTGCGAGCATTTGTGCTGAGGCTCCACCTGTTCATTCAGGAAATGTTGATGATCAGTGTTAATAAGTGTCTATCTTTTCTGATGAATAAATATCTTTTATTCTGATGAATAAAAGGCCTCGATTGTTTTAAAAGCGAGCAAGTTTCGAGAAGTTAAACAATAGTAAGGTGTAGCTTGTGCTCATCCTGTGATGAATCATCTCAAAAGATTAGCGCTTAAACATTTATTAATGACTACGGCAAGTGTTACGCGGATAAAGTGGGCAGTGTAATAATGAGAGGGAATGAAGGTGCCCGCGCCGAGCCGTGGGCTGCGGTTGGTACAGTACTGCACAGATTTTTTACCCGACTGCGCGACGCAAAGGAAGGGTAATGTGTTTATCAGCCTATGTATGTATGTAATCTGGAATCCGCGAGTTTCCAACTAGTCAAATTAACAACTCTTTATCAAACGTCAAAACGCGTGCTTTGTATGAAATTTTGTACTAAAAATTTAATAGTGACTATGTTAGTTGATAAACTATGTTGAGAGGGGTATCATTCTAGACTAGAACTAGAGATTCATCGGGGGCTAGATTCTGGTACTTTAAATGTGACTAGATAATTTGTGTGACGATGTCCAAGATATTTATTTATTTATTTATCATTGAATAGGTATTTGAAAATCATCTTTAGGTTTCTCTCACCATTTTTCATTTCGAATGACCATTTAGGATCTATAACGATTTAAAAAAGATAATTTTGGATATAAAAAGGAAACTTGAAAAATCATTAAACCTGTCTGTGTAAAAAGTGAACTTTAACTGAACTTTTTCTTTTCAGCTTTTATTTGAAGTTCACTTTTTACTCAGACGGGTTTTTTATATTTTTTATTCGTTTTATTAATTTTAATTACCTTTAGGATTCCAATACAGGGCAGGGAGTGTTCTATACTCCATCGCGACCTCAGGAGATCTCTGATTTTGTTATCAGATAATTTTATGTAAATAATTTTAAAATTTTTGTTCTTTCTTTGATCACTGGTCAAATCAGGAGTGGTTCATGAATCACTATTAACAAACAGTTTTACTAAGAACTTATCAACGAAAAAAGAATTAAGATAATATTATCCCGAAATAAGTATAGGTAGGTACCTAAGTCCCTAAAACTTTAACGTAAGAAACGTCGTAACGTTGTAGGTCCTACACCTAATCTTCGACCATTTTAAAGCTTGGACGAAGCGTAATCTTTTCTAGCCTATTTTTCTTTTTTGACTATTCTAATTTCGTAATCTGTATCGCTACAAACGAACGCTGCAATCACAGTACAACGATATTTCATCGAAACTATGTGGTAGACTGTACAGAGGGCTGTTGTAGGCATTTTAGTTTTCTATCACTCATTAATTATTTTTATTAATAATGGGATGTAGGCTTTGACTAATTATTATAAGGACTAGCCTTGCGGTAGCATTTCCCCTCTGCCACGGTATAAGCACAATTGATCTTGTGCATTTACATTCAATTTTACACCTTATCACTAAACGAGACAGCCTATAATGGCGAAATAATAACTTCGAACTTAGAACGTTTGGGGTTCACACGAAACTACTTTTCATGATTTTTAACATTCAAAATTAGAATCTAAAGTTATGGGGAATAAAATCCAAAGTTGCGGATTTCATGTTACCTCGCCCCCCGCAAAAAGTGGCAGAAATGTTTGTTAGTAGAATTACACGCGTAACCAGTCCACATATAAATAGTCAAAGGATGTAGGTCTCATAGAGAAAGTTGTCACAATTTTTTTTTAATCGAGTAGGCTTACAGTTTTGTATATCAATTCTACTTCGTTGCACACATGCAGTTGTTAACGACTTAATTATGTGTAGTACCTACACGATGAGTTCCAGTCCGTCGGTGGAAATTGAAAGTTTTTAATTTATGGTTAAAAAGTGAAAAGTTTAATACTCGGCTCGAACTAGTTCTGCTTTGGTTTGTTTGTTTAGTGAACTTTTCCGGTTCATTAAAAACATGGTGTTGCTAATACACAGTTTTCGTTTTGAAATTATACGGGGTAAATTTTATATCACTGCGGATAATTTCAGCATGTATTCTACTCATCAAACTGAACAACAAGCTGTCCCATACTTTTACTGCAGTTTTGTATGGGACAGCAGATTTTTTTTCGCGATTTTGAAGTTGGCTCCATAGTGAAAGTTGTTCAGTTTGATGAGTAGAATACATGCTGAAGTTATCCGCAGTGATATAAAATTTACCCTGTAGGTTTACAAAAATACAAAAATATTACTGGAGTAAAATGTACCACTGTGGCCTATCATAAATCATAAGTCATACAAAATATCCTGTATATTTAGGGTAAACAGTTGTATTACTTTAAGAGGTGATTGTACCCCTGACTGGAAGATTATTTAAATGATCAAAATGCTTGGGTCTGAGGTCACTAGCTTATAGATTATTTACTTTACTGTATAGTATCAATTATTTTATTAAATAGACTATGTATTATTGTATACATAACTTTAGCTTAAGAATTTATATTGTAATAGTTATTAAGTCACGTTATGTTGTAGAGTTTCTGGCCGCATCTTCTCTACAGCGACAACACGTTCCGACGCGGTGGTAGCTTTAAAAAGATTTGACGTTTGATAAGTGTGCTGCAAGCTCCTATATTGAATAAATTATATTGACTTTGACTTTGACTTCGATCAACGTTCACTAAGAAACCGATGGGAAATTCTTTAAAAATTGCGCTTTACGTACTAAATGCAATCAGCTGATCAAACGTTTCTATGAAAAGTCGAACATAGTTTTTGCGAAATTCCGTTAGGTTTTCTTTTGCGATGACTGGTTTGTTCCCATAGTAAAAGTGGTTCAGTTTGATGGGTAGAGTATGTTCCTTACACCCTGTAGAGAAGGCGCGAACTATAAAACAACAAAACTTCTTTTAAAAATATTAAGTAATGCCAAAACCCTTATCAGTCTTAAGATATACATGGTGGTCCCATTCCTGCTATATAATTATATAAGGACTATAGTTAAATCCACAAATCATACTTTAACATAACGACTTGCAATTCACCTCCAGACGAGTAATTCCAAAATTTATACAACATGTTAATGAATAAGCGCAAAACCTCATACACCCCAACAGATTTACAACAAAATAATTCGATTGAAACAATAATTTCATTATTTTGATACTTAAAATTTAAGGTTATTCGAATTTTAAGTTTTGAGGCAAAAATGATTTGTTATCATATCAGCAATGAATGAAAGCGCTAACGTGCTCATGGATACATTTTAAGAATCTTGTTTTGGTAGTAAGCAGGATGAGAGTGCCCGAGCGGTGGGTTGAGATCAAGTTCAGTAAATTTTAAATTTTAGAAACAAATTATTTAATATTTTGAAAAAAATTACCTATGTTGAAAACATGATAATTCGATTCTGCTCTCGATTCTAAACAAACTACTTTCTAGTTTTGCGTTAATTCATTAACACGTTGTATAATAAACAAGACATTTCAGAATAAAACATTAAATTAAAACATTGTTAATTACAAGCCCCATCATTGTACGACATTAATTTTAATAGCTTTAAAGTAATTATATTTAATTTAATGTCGTACGTACAAAAGTTGCAATTTTCGCGAATCCACAAATAATTGTTGAAAATAAGTAGTCTCGAGAATATTTTGCATACTTACAGAAAATTTTAAAAATGGATTCATTTGTCATTTCAAAAATTTACAATTTAGTTTTGGGCCCTATTTCTGAATCTTTTTACGTTTTTCATCATTATCATCAGCCTACGTCCCACTACTGAACATAGGCTTACCATCAAGGAGGGTCCGTAAGGGCGTTAGTCCACCACGCGTACCCAATGCGGATTAGTAGTCTTTACATACGCATCAGAATTTCTTCTTCAGCGTATGCAAGTTTCCTCACGATATTTTCCTTCACCGTTTGAGAGCAATCGGTGTTACGTACATAAGTTAGAAAAAGTCAGTGGTACATGGCATGTCGTGCGTGTGGATTCGAACCCAGACCCCATGATTGAGTGTGCATACCTCTTCACAACGCCAATTCGACGCTCTATAGTAGGTATAGAGGCAGAGTAAACGATTTTTTAAGACAAAAAAAAACAATCGATTGCGAGTCGGTGCAAGATATTAATTTACAAAAAAGTTTTGATTTCTCCGGGACCTTTAGCGCGAGACTGACTCACACTTAGCCGGTTTTTATTATTTGTTGTTATACTGTAGAGTTTGTTCTATAATCACACCAAGTTTTATGCTTCTATGTTTTACCCTTTTTTACGATAAAGCGAGAAGAAAAAACGTTGATAAAAACTAGTTTCTTGTACGAGGACCCTTAATTTTTAACTTTTTGAAATTGTTATTATCTGGTAGCAAATCCGCTGTATTCACGCACATGCTGTGAAAATTTCAACTGTCTAGCTATTGTGGTTCAAAAGTTACAGCCCTTAGTAATAGGGTCCCGTTTTCACCCTTTGGGTACGGAACCCTAAAAACAAATCATTTACTTAACCAACATTAGGTACTTGACGGTTTACTACTTCTAAGTAATTCGTATATAACATAGCTATAAATCTAACAGCACAGATCAAGGCCCGCTAATGATCGCTTTAGTATCGTTTGATCTACGTGATTACACCACTATGACTTGATTTATTACATTAGGATCGCATTACATAGAAATTATACTTAGTTCAGTTGAGTAAATAACATTTAATACTTAGGCTAGATAGTTATACGATAATTTGTTGCCAGTTAAATAACAGTTGGATATTTGATTTCCTATACAGGGTGAAGTAACTGGCGCTGCCAATGACTTTAGTGTTATCAGTGTGGGAAAATACTAAGCTGGAAAAATATTATTACATTCCATCGCCTCTACAGGATTAAATTGATATCATTAGCATCCTTTTAAACTAAGAGTCTACCCATCAAACTGAACAACTTTTACTATGTGGGCAAACCGATCGGAGCAAAAAAGAAATCAGCTGTTGAATAAATTTGAGTCGAGTAGGCATTGTAGTTTAGTATGGATCAGCTGATTTTTTTTCCTCCGATCGGATTCCTTCCATAGTAAAAGTTGTATGGGAGACTCTTCGTTTATAAAAGGAAATGCTAAATGATATCAATATCACCCTGTATAGGATCCTTCTTAATATGCTGATTCTTTTTTAAGGGGATGATCAGACCGTCTAACTGAACAACATTCTCTATGGCACCAACAACGAAATCGCGAAAAAAAAGCAGCTGTTCCATACATCAACTTATACTTGGCTCAAGTGGGTTTGCAGTTTTGTATGGAGCAGCAGATTTTTTTTTCGCGATTACGATGGTTGTCCCATAGAGAAACTAAGTATATATTCATATATTTGGGTGTAAGTACGTACGTTACATTCTGTATAATTGACCCAGGATATAATTGACCCAATAAATTCTGTCAAAAAAACAGTAAGACAATGACCCAATTTTAAACTACATATTTACGTACAATAAAGTTCAATATCACACGCGTTTTTGCTACTGGAATGAATAGCTCTTAACCACCATTATTAAGTTTCTTACACAAATAATAAAAAGATATAGGTAAAGATAAATAGTTTATAGTATAATATTAACTCTTATTAACTTTATTATTATGTTATTTTACTATACAATAGCAGTTGACGTGTAATTGCTATAAAATTAAATTGTAAATCATAGTTAAACGCTATGATTAGAGTTTTGTTTAGATCGTTAAACATGAGCAACTTAGGGTTAGGTTAGTATAGCAAATGAACAGAAAACCTGCAAACCGTTTGTATTATACAGGGTGTAAGAAAACACTGTAGTAATATTTATAATTGTAGACTATCAAACTGAACAACTCAATACGCATAGCACGTTTGATGAAGTCCGTGGGCCTAGGAAATGACCTTTAGGTCAAGGGTGACAGCTACAATAGATCTGTTCAGGTCACGGTAGCTATTGGTCATTGACCAAGCCCTTACAACCAAATAATAATAATATGTCTGCAGCTTACCTAATTACCTCGTCATTACAACCTGAAGACGGGCGTTAAATGTCAAGTAGCATGTTATGCCAAGTTAGGAAATGTTAATATGCGAAGTGTTATTCTTGCATGGATTCGCATTGCATATTATTAGCATTGGTTTAGCTTAGGTTCTGTACTGAAATACAGTTTAGGAAGCGAAGGAAAAGATGACAAAAAACGTTGATGATGACATTCAGAATGAAAAACATCGCTGATCATATCATAACATTTTTTTAAAAGTTTCTTTTCAATCTACACTAATATTATAAAGAGGAAAGATTTGTACCTATTTTTGTATGTTTGTAATGAATAGGCTCAAAAAGTACTGGGCCGATTTAAAAAATTCCTTCATCAATAGAATGCTACATCCTTCCAATTTGACATAGGCTACATTTCATTTTGAAAAAAATTAGGGATCCTTGGTAAAATTTGAACAATGTAACCGAAGGTGTAGAAAAATGAGTCTTAAAATTTATTTGTCTACCCCGTGCGAAGCCGGGACGGGCTGCTAGTAGTTAATAAAGAAAGGTAATTCTTCTTTTTTGAAAAACCATTGACATGAAAATTTCATGTTATTGGTTCTTCAGATGTTCCTACTGGACTTAGACCTCCCTTAGGCGCGGTTCGGTTGGAGAATTAGTCGCCTGGAGGCACGGGCGCGATTCTCTTTTACGACAAAAACGATGCTATGCAACGTACTATAAGGTTTATATTGTGTTACTTAGAATATCTGCCACCACCACACGTCTCTTCTGTTTAAACCGTGGCTTAGGATTGCCATAGCGACCTTTTTATTTTAACAGTTTATTGTACACACGAAAATACAGGTGAAAACAGCATAATAAACAAGTACAAAGGGTGAGCTAATCCCTGAAGAGATTTCTTCCAGCAGACCCAAGACAGAGAGAGAGGTAAACATCATCATCATCAGCCCAAAAAGCCGTGGTGGTCCAGTGGCGAGTAATAGGCAGGCTAGGGCCTGCCGTGCAGGAGTCGATAGTTCGATCGCCGTCCAGGCCGACTCGTACCACTGAGGATTTCGGAATTTATATACGATTTGTAACGCCACTGGCTTTTCGGTGAAGGAAAACTTCGTGAGGAAACCTGCATGTTTCAATTTCGAGGCATGTATTGTACCAACTGCCCATTACAAGTGGCGACGGGCTCACTCCCCGTTACACTGGACAGAGTTTCGGTTCTAGTGAAACGTGGATGTTCTGTGGTTTCAGAATGTGTGACTACCCCCTCGGGGAATATAGTCGAGAGCATATGCATGCATGCATGCAATCTTTGAACATTAACCACAAATATTGTGACATTATTTTTAACTGGCATACCAAATGCATGCGTCCATACGTGGAACGGTCCAAGCCTTACACATTTCCATATTTCCACGCTTTTCGCACGACGTGTGCAAATATTTTAGAGGGGATTGGTCTTACAATAAGCTACCTATTTTGATCAAAGCAACCCAGCTATTTTCATCCTTATTACAAAGGAATAAGAGGAAAGGAATTTCTTGTACGAACTAAGTTATTCTTAGGAATGCAAATCTGAAGTCCCGCAAATGAATGCCATTTTCATTTTAATGCTGAAACAATCAGAGTTTCGTTAGACGAATTGTTGTGTAAAATTCTTAGGCATGCAAATCTGTCTGTCCTGTCAGTACTGGTGATTAATGTTACGAGGCTTTTATTATACGTAGCATGTGAAGGGCACTTTAAATATATATTAAATAAGTTACATTATAGGTGAATAGACTTTGGGTAGGTACTTCAATGTTTTGAAGAATTAATTTTAATTTCTTATTAACAAAGAAAACATTTGATGTATTTTTTTTTTTTGAGTTGTACTTTAAATCGGGAAAAAAACCGCGGTGGTCCAGTGGCGAGTAACCTTGCCTGCCGTGTAGGAGGCGATGGTTCGATCCCCGTCCAGGCCGACTCGTACCAATGAGTTTTTCTGAATTTATGAACGATTTTTAAACACCACTGGCTTTTCGGTGAAGGAAAACATCATGAGGAAACCTGCACGCTTCAATTTCGAGGTATATATTGTACCCAATGTCCATTACAAGTGGTGACGGGCTCACTCCCCGTCACACAGGACAGAGTTTCAGTACTAGTGAAACGTGGATGTTCTGTGGTTAAGTTAGTTCGGAACTATATGTCGGTTTGAAAATTCCTCTCTTCATACATGCCCGTCAGTTTCGAGTACACAGCACCTCCCCTTTTTGTAGGACACAACCGATTTGATCAGAATACTTCCGACACTTCCACTCACATTAGCAACATCTCTTTCGTACATCTGCTGTCACTCATCCTCTCCACATGACCAAACCAACGAAGCATATCTTTCTCTATTCTTGTCACAACATCTTCTTTTAATTTTCATCGATTTCTAATCACACAATTTCTCTATCTCTCTGTAATCTATCTAGCAATTTAAACTAACAAACTCCTATCTCTTGTTGCAGCACGCGAACGCAGTACGAGACTCAGCCAGACTGATCCTAGAGACTCCTGCACCAGAATCCGAAGATGCCATGATCCTGGCAAAGGCTCTTCGCACCCGCCCCCCAGTCAACATGCTCCCAGCTGCCAAAGCAGGCACTTTCTTCGCAAGAGACAACCTTTCAAACTTCATAGAATGGTGCCGACGAGCTTTGGGCATCCTTGAGTGCCTACTCTTTGAAACTGACGACTTATGCCTGAGAAAGAACGAGAAACATGTCGTGTTATGTCTGCTAGAAGTTGCTAGAAAGGGAGCCGTTTTGGGGATGCCAGCTCCGTTGCTGGTTCAAATGGAAAGGCAGATAGAAAGGGAGTTGGCGGGAGAGGAACTGAGGCCGGATGATTCGGCTCTTGGGCTGGTTCCTCTGGGTCCTCAGCCTCAGCTGGTAACGAATGACTTAAGGAGCTTGGACGAAAGAGTCAGGGACCTGGTGGAGAGGTGCTCGTGTCCCACTCAGTTCCCCATGGTGAGGGTGTCGGAAGGAAAATACAGGATTGGAGATACCAGGATACTGATTTTTGTTAGGGTGAGTGGAATTTGTATTAAGTTGGTTCTCAATTTGAAATAAACCACACAATTTCTGTAGGTCTCGTATGACGCGACTATGGGATAAGAATGGGGATGGTTGCAGCCTGAGACGATAAACGCGCCTAACTTTAGTTACAGCTACGTAAAAGGTAGTTTGTAGTTGTAGCAAAGTTTTTGACTACCCTGAAAGGGATACCGTCATAAGTTTAGGAATGTTGGAGTATGACCTGCAATAAGTATGACTAACTAACTCCCGCTGACCGGATATTTCTTTTTCCTACTCCTATCTTCTTTGATTATGTCATTCATTGCTGGTTCCAAGACAGATTAGAGTCATCCCCGGGCACGCTAGACTTCACTGTCTAGTGTTGTGAATGGTCGCCGCTGTTCATCCTGGTCCACAGGAGTTACAGCGGTGGGAATTTGTGGTGGGCCTTTGCCCGAAAAAGATGGCTTAGCGACCCAAAGTTGGTCTGGGCTCCGAAACAAGAAAATTCAAATTTTCCTGATCCTATTCAACCTCTTGCCAGCTGGCTTGAAGCTCACGCAGTTCTGCCTCCACTAGCGACAAGTATAGCCTATAAGAACTTAAATAGACCTCCGTATGTTAAGGGGATATAATTCGGAGCGCGCTCCATACAAACGTACTATGGTGATATTTTCAATACTAACCAATTAAACTCAATGAAATTTTGCTGAAACAATCTTGAAACAAATATCTATGCTTGTATGGAGTCAGATTTTCGTTCAAATATACAGTTTCAATGCTAGGATTAATTTAAGATTTGTATGGAAATTTTTGAGGCACTGTAACTTTAAAACTATACATTTTAACGAAAATCTGACTCTATACAAGCATAGAAATTTGTTTTTAGATTGATTCTGAAAAATTTCATTGAGTTTAATTGGTTAGTATTGAAAATATCACCATAGTACGTTTGTATGGAGCGCGCTCCGAATTATATCCTCTTAAAACCATTACTGTACCAGCATACTTGCCTCACAACATAGTTTGCACCTAATTTCCATAATTAATATAATGTGCGTGCGACATTTTATCGACGTTTACGCAATCACGACTAACCGTCCATTGCAGGGTGGTCAGTAACTTACAACACTTAGGTACTTACCGTAATGAAGTTTATTTAGCAAGCAGTTGTAGTAATGTCCGCTTTAGTACATAGAGTGAATGAAATGACGTGCTATAGTAATAGATGAATAATGAAATACCGGTCAAGAGCGTGTCGGACTCGCCCATGATAGGGTTCAGCCATTGTAAGAAGAATAAGAAGAAAAGCAATCACTATGTTTATCTTAATAGAAAATCATTAAACGTTTTATATACAACGTGTTAATGAATAAGCTCAAAACCTCATACACCCCAACTGATTTATAACAAAATAATTAGATTGAGACAATAATTTCATTATTTTGATACTTAAAATTTAAAGTTATTCGCATTTTAAGTTTTGAGGCAAAAAATATTTGTTATCATTTCAGCAATTAATGGTTTAGATCGAAGTCAGTAAATTTTAAATTTTACAAACAAATTATTTAATATTTTGAAAAAAAAATCCTATGTTGAAACCATGATAATTCGATTCTGCCTTCGATTCTAAACAAATTACTTTCTGGTTTTGCGTTAATTCATTAACACGTTGTATGTTAATAAATAAAAACCGGCCAAGTGCGTGTCGGGCCACGCGCAGGGTAGGGTTCTGTAGTTAAACGTCACAATATACGGACTTAGAAGGGGGCTTCTTGTTCTATAGTACGGTTTAACGGCTAATAAAGTCGAAAAAGTACATTTTACAAGTTGGTCGACTATTACTCGTTAACTTGTAAAGCCTACTTAGCGGTGATAGTTTTCCTTTTAACTTCGTTATACAACGTGTTAATGAATTAACGCAAAACTAGAAAGTAGTTTGTTTAGAATCGAGAGCAGAATCGAATTATCATGGTTTCAACATAGGTAATTTTATTTCAAAATATTACAAAATTTGTTTTTTAAAATTTAAAATTTACTGAACTTGATCTCAACTCACCGCTCGGGCACTCTCACCCTCCCGGATTCTTACTACCAAAACAATATTCTTAAAATGTATGCTAAATGTAATAAAATGCGGTGACACACACTTTCCATCATAAGCATATGCTCACGACTATATTCCCCGAGGGGGTAGTCAGAGATATTCCGAAACCTTAGAACATCCACGTTTCACAAGTAGTACTGAAACTCTGTCCAGTGTGACGGGGGGTGAGCCCGTCCCCGCATAATGGACGGTACGGTACGGACGGTACAATACATGCCTCGAAATTGAAGTATGCAGGTTTCCTCACGATGATTTCGTTCACCGAAAAGCCAGTGGCCACACACACACTTTAAAGCTTAATATTTCGCTAACGGATCCCTAAATCGAAAAATGGTTTTCCCACACCCACACTATTTTTGGTGTATGCTGGGGGCTTTGACTAATTATTATAAGGACTAGCCTTGCGGTAGCATTTCCCCTGTGCCACGGTATAAGCACAATTGATCTTGTGCATTTACATTCAATTTTACACCTTATCACTAAACGAGACAAGCCTATAATTGCCAAATAATAATTTCTAACTTAGAACGTTTGGGGTTCACACGAGACCACTTTTCATGATTTTTAACATTCAAAATTAGAATCTAAAGTTATGGGGAATAAAATCCAAAGTTGCGGATTTCATGTTACCTCGCCCCCCGCAAAAAGTGGCAGAAATGTTTGTTAGTAGAATTACACGCGTAACCAGTCCACATATAAATACCTATAGTCAAAGGCTGGGGATGTACGCTCGGTTTTTGACTTTATTGAATCGTTATTCATTCAGGAAAACGGGGTGGTCTATCCTAAGTGGAAACCACACAGTTATTTTACGTATAGTGTTTATAAACGATATGTAAAAAGGCACGTACTGCGCATGCGCGTTCGTTTCCTGCTTACCTCCGCTTGGCATTCATTATAGTTCCTTCCACGCGTGACGTCTGCCAGGTTAGTTCATATTGCTTCGCTTTAGGTCTGATATTGCGGTGATTTGCGTGTCTTCTTAAAGTTTAACTATAGTTGCTACTGGTGTTCGGTAGCTAATAAAGGGTGCGTATGGTTTTAGAGTTGTGTGGGATATGCAGGAATTTTGATGATAAAAATCGTTTTAATTTCCGCCTTAAGCTGAAATATCTGGTTCAAAATGACATTACACTAATAATTTAAACTCGTATTGTCTCATATAGACAGGATGTTAGGCTTACAGACATTTGCATTGCTGTAAAGGGTAATTGTACTCATAATACTGAACTACTTTCCCAGAACCACATAGGGAAATTCGAAAAAAAAAAATTTCAACTTTTCATACAAACGTTTGATCTACTTCGTTTTTTTTGCTAATTTCCCATAGGGTTCTTGGGGAAAGTTGTTCAGTATCATGGGTACAATAACCTCATAAAGTAATGCAACCATTTAGACTAACACTCTGTATAAGCTCGCGACCATAATCACTTTCGTGGTGGTTTTGAGACTTGGCTATTAATTATCAATTATCTTTGTAGCCGGGAAGCACACGGCTACACAGGTGCGATTTCATAACTCAAGTAATCGGGCCCGATTTGGCATAAATTGCTTATTTAATGACTAAAATTTAAAAAAAGAGTGATCTAAGCAAGCAATGTATGCGAAATCGGTCCGATTAATTAGGTAATATATTCGCTCCAAAAGTGCCTGAAGAAAGAAGTAACACTGGAGCCCGATTGCGCTAAGTTAAAACATCTAACTTATATTCTTATTCAATTTCAGTTCTAATCACATTGCAATCCAATTACTATTCAACTGTGCTGAATTCCGCTCCGCGCTAAACTCGCTATACCTCTGAGCAAGCTGTTAAAATGGCTCTAACGGCTGTCAAGAGCAGTACCGCGATTAGCGCAATTTCATAGTGAAGTAAAATCTCGAGCTTGCTTTCATCATTCCAGATTATCTATCGTAAAAAACTCGAGCTCGTTTCGCTCACCCCTGGATTTAAATCTTATTAGACTGATCTTACTATACTGCAGTAAAATCTCGAGCTCACTTAACTTCGCTCGCTCCAGAATTATGTGAAATCTTCCAAAAACCAAATAACATTTGTCAAATGTTATGGTTCGTACGTAGTCCAAGCGATTGAGGGGCTGCATGATAGTATTGGCCGGTTGTGGCATAGGACTGTCCTACCCCCAATCACAAAACGTGGTCACTGTATTTGAATGTCGTGAATAATATTGCATGTTCATACATTTACGACGCATATTTATGTTCTTTAGCACTTAATGTAAATTTATTACTTATTACAATCTTGTTAATAGAGTCAAGTGTTTTGCAAGCTAGATCAGATGTTGATGATGATAGAGTTAGATCTTTTGCATTTTAATCTTGTGCACAGCAATTAAATGTTTAAAAACATGTAATAAAACTGCAATAAGACTAATGGATTTAACACAGTCTTTAAAACCAGTTTAACTGTTTAGCATAAGCATATGCTCACGACTATATTCCCCAAGCATAGTCAGAAATATTCTGAAAACTCAGAACATCCACGTTTCACTAGTAGTACCGAATCTCTGTCCAGTGTGACGGGGGGTGAGCCCGTCGCCACTTTGAATGGACATTGGGTACAATACATGCCTCGAAATTGAAGCATGCAGGTTTCCTCATGATGTTTAACCGTTTAATTTGTAGTTAATGGATTTAATTTAATTACACCATTAACACAAACAGCTTTATGAAAGAACGCAAAACCTGAAATAATATTTGTTTTTCAGTTATCGACTTTAGTAAAAATTTTATAAAAACTTCGTAAATTATTATAACCCATTTATTAGGCTGGTTTTTAGGGTTCCGTAGTCAAACAAGGAACCCTTATACTTTCGTCCATTCTGTCTGTCTGTATGCCCCGCCTCAATAACTCGCTCATTTTTGCACCTGTTGAATCGAAATTTGGCATGACGACAGAAAACAGTAACCCAAAAACATAAATGTAGTAGTTATGAAGAAAACCATTTTTTCGACCCCTCTCGTACAACGAAAGAGGGATTAAAAAAATTTTTTTTTAATCAAATGAGATGTCGTTGGATAGGTCTTGTCCAATGCAACAAAACTCCCATAGAAACTAAATCGATTTAATGCTTCTGTCTCCAGATATCTGCGCTCAAAGTCAAAAATAGGGCATCAAAATCAGATTAAAAACTTTCTTCCTTTCTACTTACACAATGGCTACGGAAACCTATCATGGGAGAGTCCGACACGCTCTTGGACGTTTTTTATTTTTTGATGTTTTACTTTAGAGTATGTTCGTATTGCCGTTTCTACGATAGAGCAAAAACAAAAAACTTAAAAACACACGTTTCTTGTTTCGGAATTGAGGACCCATAATTTTTTTAGTTTTTGTCTTTTTTTGTGAGCTGAAAGGGGTTTGAACTTTGGTAACCATAATTTTGCAGGAATTCCGGAAATTTTTCAAAAATTCGGTGCAACCTGAAACTTACGTGTATCAATAGAGGATCTAAAGACGAACAAAAAATGTCAGATGACATATAGTCCTAAAGTGCAACGTTTTGGAGATAATCCTCGTCAAGGATCTTGTATAGATAAATGTCCTAACACATCCCCTCCAATAAAATACCTATAATATAATTATTATATCAATAGAGCGACGACGGTACGCTCTATTTTTTAGTAGTAAAATTTGCCTACAAAAACACTGTGATAGTAACCCCATGTCCCTTAGTCACATTTTAAAGTGACATTAAAAACTAAAGAGGCTATCGATAAACTTATCATTTTCTTTGTCGCTTTCACTCTAGATAAGATAGTGTAGAGCGATCGATTGAAACTATAGTGATTATGATCTATGTTTTATAACATGTGTATTGATAAAATCAATGTTTTCATACACAGCTCATATTTACTTTATATCTTAAAGTGTTTGCAGAGTTGTCAATTTCATACAAAATTTTGACGCATAGAACGCGTAGACGGTTCAATTAAAAGTAATATTTTATATATGGAAAAATTGTTTAGAAAATCTAGATGCCACGTATCCAATAATATTTACAATTTATAATATAACTAGTTTTTGCCCGCGACTCCGTCTGCGTAGACCTTAAAAAAGTATCCTATGTGTTAATCCATATCATATTCTATCTGTGTGCCAAATTTCATTAAAATCCATTCAGTAGTTTTTACGTGAAAGAGTAACAAACATCCATCCATACTTACAAACTTTCGCGTTTATAATATTAGTAGGATTATGAAGATATAAAACTTTGAGCATATCCTTAGAAAATTTCAAAGCTTTATATCTTCGTAATTATATAATAAATTGCAATTGTTATTTGATACGCGGCGTCTAGATTTTCTAAACTATTTATTCCCCTATTACTGTTATTAATACCGTCTCTTTTGTATGAAATTGACATCTCTGCAACCACCTTAACACGAAATATCATTGAAGATACGGTAAAGTAATAATGTGCCTATGTTATGTACAGGGTGAAATTGATATCATTACCCTTTTAAACTATGAGTCTACCCATCAAACTGAACAACTTTTACAATGGGAGCTAACCGATCGGAGCAACAAAACAAATCAGCTGTTCCATACTAATCTGCAATGCCTACTCTACTCAAATGTATGCAACCGTGGATTTTTCGCTTCGATCGGTTTGTCCCATAGTGAAAGTTGTTCAGTTTGATACCCATCCCAGAGTCTACCCAGACTATTAGTTTCACCATGTATACAGTATGGAAATTAAAAAAAAAATCGGATTTCCTATAGTTTTCTTAGTGAAAGTTGTTCAGTATCATGGCTACAAGCAATGTTTCTGACAACCTTGACATGGATGTGATCGTAATTTTAAAAATTGCACATCAAAACTTTTCCAATAATTGTAGTCTTTGCAACTCTATTAACCTAAAATGTCTAAACCGAGAATCGAACCGTGGGAAAGTGGAATAAACCTTGGCAGTTTCTATTCAAGCTTTCTGACCTCGTGTCGCCTTCGTAGGTCCCAACCTTGCATCCCTTAATATGGAGTGGAACTAACCCAATCTAATATGAACTGTACCTTCTAAGTGTTTCCACCTCATTAGGGACCTTACTAAATTTGGTGATTGATAAAAAAATATCTAATTTAACTTGACCTGCCTCTGAAAACAATTTTGTTAAAGCAACGGATCAAGTTAGACTAGTTGGGTCGTAAGGTCGAGATCCAAACGATTTCTTGACAATATTGGTTGGCATTCAATTTGACCATACAAGGAATCGAACGGCGAATGATTCATCGTGACTTTAATAGATTTAGATCGTTGTTTTGTTGGCCTTTAATAATTGTATAGGTCGACAATATGTTCACTTTATGGATTGAATATGGACTTGGAGTAATGGAGAATTTGAACTTTATGTCCTTGAAGACAATGTTTAAGCTATTTGCTAGAGATAGACTACATACTATCTTTCCACTTAGTAATTCTAAATCTTGAAAATCTTGCTCGTATGAAAGTAAAATACCACTTTGATATGTAATGAGAATACATCATTAGCCTGTCATCTTCCATCGCTGAACATATTCCTCTCCCGAGGCCTACTTTCTTCCAATTTGAACCTAAGGTCTCAATCAAGCAACTTAGTTTAATCATTCTAATAATAATTGTATCTTCTTCCAGATCCTCCGCTCCCACGTGATGGTCCGAGTCGGCGGCGGCTGGGACACCTTAGCCCACTACCTGGACAAACACGACCCTTGCAGATGCCGGGCCCAGCACCGCACCTCCCTCTCAGCCCGCCTGGCACGCCCCAAACAAGACCTGGCCGGCGCCACTGTCACCTACGAACGTCCCGACCCTGGCCCAGCCTCCCTCCAGACTTACAAAGACAAATACGAACCCATGTCCCTCCAGTACTCCTCTAAAGTCTACAACGACGATCCCAGAGCGCTGCATTATCAGTCAAATCACAGACTCAGTGATGCCAGCAGTCAACCAACCAGTCTACCTTATTTGGGAGATCTGGACAGAGCTTCGTCTCCAAGCAGAAAATATTTGGCCCCAAGAGCCAACAGTCCTTCTAGAAAATCCTCATCCCCAGATAGAAGAGCTAAAGTTGTAACTTCTAATCACTTGGTGCCAAGTCCTCATGCTGTGAGGAATAAGAGTCCGAGGCCAGTGTCTCCAGCGCCGGCTGCTGAGAGCGCTTCTGATAATGGATCTGAGGTGTCCGATGAGGGGTACAGGAGCCTGGGAGTGGTAGCCGGGTCTACCCAGGGGTCGCCTTCTACTAAGACTACGAACAGATATTCGCTGCACAGCCAGAATTCGATTGAAGACGCAGAATATAGTGGTAAGTTACTTTCATTTGTTAAGATTTATCAGGTCTTAAGTTTCATGAATCTTGTTTTTAAAACGTTGCCTGTAGGTCAGACTTATTGAGGTATTTAGCTTGAAAAAACTGTAACAACGTTGATAATAGTTACTTGCTTCCATTATTCTGCATTCAGATTGCTTGATATAGTCCGTTCAGTCACAGATATCCTTCTTTGTTCCTCTAATTGAACTACTGAAAGGCAGAGGCCATTGCTGTTGCTCCTGACCCAATCCATGATAAAAAGGAGATACTAACGACATTAATAAACGGTCTCTTTAGATATCCTGTAGAAGGTCAACTAGAAAATGTCAAGGACTATTAATTATGCATTATTAAAATTATCATCTTACAACTAGTTCTTTTTCTCTTCTTTAGAATTATTTTGCAATGCAGACATGACATGAAAAAACAACATTCGAAATATCTAATTAATAATGTATACATTACCTACCTTTTATGCAAAACGATTGCAGAAATAATAACCACCGACAATTTCGACATCAGGACAAAATTGACTCCCGCTGTAGTTTGTGTATTTCAGGTTTTTGTTGAAATGTATGTGATATCTGCTGTCTCCTAATAAAATTCTTATAGGTGCCCCATAAAGACGAATATCGGTTGATTCAGGAGTCTCGTTTGTAAGAATCTAATTGAATAGGTGTGCAATGCAATGGTTTTGCGGTTGTCCATAGTGGTAAAAGTGGTTAGATTAGGGCGATTTTGTATTAATTATCTTATAACATTTTCGTGGTTTTTTTATCGGAGTTTTTTAGGTCAAGGCATCGATTTAACCAGGCGCTAGGTCTCGTATTTTATCGCCTGCTATGCATGCGGAGATGAATTCCCGTATCTTATTCTGTCTTGCATCCCAGTGAGATTTTCAAAACTTATGTACGATTTGTAATTGGCACCACTGGATTTATGGAGAAGGAACGCATAGGATACCAAAATGCTTCTATTTCCTTATTCCTTACTTTATGGGATTATTGTTTTTCTATCTATAACGTCACGACTCTTTCCCAGTGGGGTAAGCAGAGACCAGAGCGCGCCATATACTACGATCCTTACATACCTCTTTTGCCTCATTCACATCCATACATCTCTTCATACATGTCCGTCGGTTTCGAGTACTCCGCACCTCCCCTTTTTTAGGACGTAACCGATTTGATCAGAATACGTCCTACGAGGGCGCCCTCTGCCGACACTTTCACTCACTTTAGCTCCATATATCTCTTTCGTACATCTGCTATCAATCATCCTCTCCACATGCCCAAACCAACGAAGCATACCCTTCTCTATTCTTGTCACAACATCTTCTTTCAATTGACATCGATCTCTAATCACACAATTTCTCACTCTATCTCTCAGCTTAACACCACACATACTTCTCAAGGAACGCATTTCAACAGCATTAATTTTACTTTCATGCTTTTTCTGCCATACCCAGCACTCACTGCCATACATAAGTGTAGGCACCAACACACCATTGTGTATAGCAAGTCGCGACTTTTTGGACACCAATTGGCTAGTCACAATGGTATGCAAAGCACCGTTCACTTTGTTTCCCGCTGTTACTCGCCTATGCACATCACCCTCACATTTCCCGTCTCTAGTAAACATACATCCCAAATAAGCATTATTGTTTTTATTTGTCCATTAAAAGTGGCTACTAGCGCCTGTTTAATAAATAACATACCTTGTTTCACAGCAGAGGCAGTGAACCTAGCAAGCAGTCTTCGGGGAAAAAATTAAGATGGATACGTCTTTATCTTCTTCTTTGATACTTTTCTCATGTCAAAATCTGCGTAATCGACTGTTTTGTCGCTTTATCGTTCGTTGTATGCAAATCCTACAAGAGCAACTTAGTATTCTGTGGCAGGGGAAGAGAATATTCATGTTCCACCTTACAAATGAAGGAAATGAGAAAATGCTTTGTTGCGAATTACACAAAAAGAGATAAAACGTATTTAAGGGAATATAATTCGTTGCGTGCTCCATACAAACGAAGTCTGGTAATATTTTCATTACTAACCAATTAAAGTCAATGAATTTTTACTGAAACAATCTAGAAACTAATCTCTGTGCTTGTATAAAGTCCGATTTTCGTTAAAATGTATAGTTTTAAAGTAACAGTGCCTCAAAGATTTCCATACAAATCTTAAATTAATCCTAGCATTAAAACTGTATATTTTAACAAAAATCTGACTTCATACAAGCATAGAGATTAGTTTCTATATTGTTTCTGAAAAACTCATTGACTTTAATTGGTTAGTATTGAAAATATCACCAGACTTCGTTTGTATGCAGCGCGCATTTACGCATTCAGAATAAACTTCTCTTAAAACTAAACCCTAAAATGCAAATACAGGAGTATATTTTGCCGTTGATGTCGCTTCGTCTTGAATACACAACAAAAATTGCTTGACCTCTTCTTTTCCGACGCTTTTTCCATAGATATTTTCATCCGCAATCTCTTTTCCCAAACACCAAGTACAAACAAATGTTTATCGTAACGATACAACGCGAAACGGTAGTCAGGCGCATTCTACCGTTAAATTGTCTGTCTGTCTGTCCGGATGAATGGCTGCGTGTATGTTTACATTGCCTATTGTTACTATTCGCGAGTGAACAGGTTATTTTATAAGTGTTTGTTGTTTGTTAGGTTCGAAGACAAGTGGCAAAAAAAAACAAGTTTAGCTTTGATTGAAGCGCTACAATGTTTTAGTTGTACTTTGATAGTCGGGGAAATCTACGGATATTTGTATGGAAAAGGTTGCATTAATTGCACTTTTGGTGATAATTTGGAATT
The DNA here is from genome assembly GCA_963924505.1 of Agonopterix alstromeriana. Classification (NCBI taxonomy): domain Eukaryota; kingdom Metazoa; phylum Arthropoda; class Insecta; order Lepidoptera; family Depressariidae; genus Agonopterix; species Agonopterix alstromeriana. Next base: position 13,995,100 of record OZ004681.1, read on the forward strand.
AGTAGATAAATACCTGAAAAACATACATTCTCAATAATCCCCGATTTTTTATTGTGTATTTTTGAATAATTAAGACATTTACAAAACATTAACTTTAGGTATGAACAAAAAATGGAAAACTGGTGATTTTGTACAGAATGGCTTCATTCAATACGTTTTATTTATAACAATAATAATCCTCGGTTAATATCGTAAATTTGAGTAGATATTTAATATTTTGTAAGTCTTCAAAAATTATAACCTCAAAACTAAATTATTTACTGTTTGTTTGTACACATTAAATTTGCCTTGTGATAATTAACTGTCTCTTTTGCTAGTATGCTGGAGGAAATAACTTTCGAAAAAAGCTTGCCCTTTGTACATTTATATTGATTTTAAGATATTTCTCGACGGCCCGATAGCACAGTCTGTAGTGAACCTGCCTGCTGTGCCGAGGGTCGCGGGTTCGAATCCTGTAAAGGTCAAATATTTGTATGATGAATATGAATATTTATACCCGAGTCATGGATGTTTGTATCTATATGTGTATCGTTGTCTAGTCATCATAACACAAGTCCAGGCTAGATTCTGGTACTTTAAATGTGACTAGATAATTTGTGTGACAATGTCCAAGATATATTTATTCTCAGGTTCCTGAGCCAATATAACCACGAAATCTCGACAAAAGTGTTATAAACTAACAGTAATATTATTTCAAACACAATTTACTAAAGTGTCTTTAATGCAATCTCAAACCTTATTTTTCCTAGACTATGATTGAAGCGCTACAATGTTGTAGTTGTAATATAACACAATTAAAAGTGTCCGTTATAGGAAATGTCACCAAATTAGTTTGGGTAAATAATTGACCCGATGGTGATAGTGAGCCGTAGTCATGGATTGATGTCATCATCAGCCTATATGCCACTGCGGAGCACGGGCCTGCCCCTTAGGCAATATAACTTGGGACCAGCCTTGCGGTAGCATTTCCCCTCTGCTACGGAAGAAGATCAATTAATCATGTGCATTTACAAACAGTTTTATACCTTATTCCGGTGCTTCGACTCCGATCTCTAGTCCATTATCTGTGTGAAAATGCCTTTAAGATATTTATTTTTGTACTCACAACTTTGAATCGTTCTAGACTCACAATAATAATAATAATAACCGCTTGCCATTTTTGACAAACCAGAGACATTTGTTACGGCAGGCGTCCCGAGTCTCTCCGTAATAACCCAGATTTCCCGGTCCACCCAGTTCACCCCCATAACCCGAGTAATTTTCTGTCCTTTCTGCAATAGTCTCTGCACAGAACGTGGTTTGTCTTCTGGTGCATTTACATAATGTATTCAGATATAGACCCGCTTGGTGCATCCCCTCACATTTAGATAAAAGTATCTCAAAGTGGCCTCTACGTGTTGGATCTGTGTCTCCACGCAACCCTTCCAAAGGTCCGGGCTACGGCCCGTAAGTAAAACCTTTACCGAGATACATAATAATAATTTATAAGGCTATGCAAAAAAATACTAAAGATGAGACAGGTCACACGCAAAATACCTATCTCCAAGGTAGTCTAGAAGAAATAACTTTTTGGTGAAAAGATCACCTTAGTTGTATTTATGTTTCGAGTAAGGTGGGCAATAAAGTAAAGAATGAGGTAACAAAAAAAAAATATAAGAAAGATAACAGCAGGAAAAGATAGTAACAAAACTCATCTTCACCAAGACACCTACATTTTGGAGGGAAAATTGCAAAATGTGCCCGTGACCTACTGCAACGCATTTGTATTTAGTATACGTCCTCCACAAGGCTGTGTTTAGTAAACTAGAGTGAAACGAGATATGTTTTGACATGCCACAGTATCCTGTCATTGTTTTATATTAGGTAAAAGGGTGACTAAATGATTCATGAGTACGATGCATACCTGAGCGTGAATATAGGAAAGCATAAACATGAGCATTTAGTTCACAACTATAATATATTCCACGAGGGGATAATCTAGAGACCATCATCTTATTTAAGGGCTATGCTCTTGTCAGTGGCAATTCGCCAGTCCAGTCTCTTTTCCGCTAGTGCCTTGAGTTCTTGATATGATAGGCAGACAAAAAGTTTAAGTCCCATATTAAACAAGTCCTCTGTAAAATGGTTACTATAAACTCGATGATTATTTGAATGACCAAAATGTCTGGTCTTGACAATGTTACACGTAGTTTAATATTGGATTTATGTAATTGTACTTTGTATAATATGTTTTGTTTAAAATAAGTGTGTTGTAGAGTTTCTGGCCGCATCTTCTCTACAACGGAACACTTTCAGATGCGGTAACAGATTCAAAAACATAAAGTCAAAAAGTTATCTAATGTGATATTATTTTGAATAAACAATTTTGACTTGACTTAACTTGCTAAGTGCGATAGTAGGCATCCCGCTACGAAATCGACATATCAATCATTTCTTTCATCTGTGCTATTTTGTATACCTTCGTGTAGATCTTTCTCTGCCTGTCTTGCCCTCTTTTTACCCTTCAAATATAGTTTTATCAAGTGTATGATAATTTTTCTGATTCCAGAATATTACTCTTTTCTTCAACATCTGAACATCTTTTCGTTTCAAATTATTCCCATCATTCTCCTCTATAGTCCTCGTCTAAAATATACCTTTTCTAAATAAAGCATCTTCTTCTTAACCGTAATAGTGTAGGCTTTCTTCAGTCTATGCCATCCCTCTCGATCTTGTGCCTTCTCTATCCTTTTGACTCCAGCTGTTCTTTTGATATCGTCATAGCAACGCATTTGCGGTCTTCCTCTTGGGCGTTTTTCTCCCCACGGTCTCCACTCCAACAGTACTTTGCCCCACGATCCTTCTTTTCTGGCGACATTTAGCATATTTAGAAGCATATAAGATTGGTCCCGCATACGGGGCTAAGTATCTGGTCACGCTATTGAAATGAAAATATACTACGTTTCGAATATTACTGACTTCCCCGTTGTCAAATATAGTCTTGAGCATATGCCTGCATTATAAAAAAATCACATGTCCAGCGGTGGACTTCTATACTTCATTCCAAATAAGAACGACGAGATTTTCCGATTCCTATTTAGCTTTCTGGCCAATTCTGATTACCAAATGTAATTAATTTATTGAATACATATACTTACTATCCGACATATCTTGGACGTTACTAAAGCTGTTCTAAGAATAAGTGAGAGAGGAAGTGTTTCTCTGTTTCTGTAATGCAAAATAGCCTTAAAATTTCGTTGCTATTTTGAATGGAGTATAGTTGCTGTTAAAGCACCATGATGACTCACCTTATCTCTTCCTTCGGCTCTTTTTATGTATGGTATTACGTCATTGTTATTGTAATTGGTGATTGATCTAGCCACTTCAAGTGTTGATTTGATAACATGATCGACTGGACACCGCATACTGAGAATGTTATGGGAAATAGGTCTTATTTTTGAATTCCATCAATGTAACATTAAATAATTATAAATATCTTGGACATTGTCACACAAATTATCTAGTCACATTGAAAGTACCAGAATCTAGCCTGGACTTGTATTATGATGACTAGACAACGATATAGCATACATATATAGATACAAACATCCATGACTCGGGTACAAATATTCATATTCATCATACAAATATTTGTCCCTTACGGGATTCGAACCCACGACCCTCGGCACAGCAGGCAGGTTCACTACCGACTGTGCTATCGGGCCGTCGATTCGTTGTTTATAAAATCGGGCATTCTTCATTCGTTGTTTATAAAAGCATATCTCAAGAATTAGTATGATCGTTTTTTGGCGAAGACGAAATAATGATAATTATGATCATATGATCAGGTTTTTGTTTTAATGTACACACGGCGACACATCAAGCTACGCAAAACCAAAATAAGCTGGCCGCGCGTAGGTAGAGTAATGTATGATGTCGCACGGCCAGCTTATGTTTGTTTTGCGTACCTTGATGTGTCGCCGTGTGTACTGCTTGGCCAAAAATATTAGAAAACGGAAGCAGCGGAAGCAGGAACTAAATGTTTTAGTGCATAATTAACGGTCATCCCTGTTTATGCGTGATTTTGACGTTTTGCAAAGAAAGTGGTTTTATTTTTCTACTGTTTATGATCAAGTTTTACTTACTTTTCAATTGGCTTTGCGTTCGGACCCAGTTTCACTTGATGCTTATTGATCTTGGAGGCTTGCTCACACTTGCTTATACCGGAGTTGTAACTTATCCCGGAAGATAGAAACGGTGCGGTGTTCCACTCTTTAGAGTTTTCTCAATTCCGAATAGTTTTCTTCTTTCTAAATAGTTTCTTCTTTTTAAATATATTATGGCCTAAATTGATATGTTTCCTTCAGTTTTGCTTTAGACGAATCTCCAATTTATGCTAGTGCTGTTTCAATATTCTCTTCTTTCATCAACCTACTCCATTCAAAATAGCAACGAAATTTAAGGCTATTTTGAATTACAGAAACAGAGATTTGAAACACTTTCTCTCACTTATTCTTAGAACATCTTTAGTACCACCCAAGATATGTCAGGAAGTATATCTTTCAGATAAATAATGTATATTTGCTAATCAGAATTGGCCAGAAAGCTAAATAGGAATCGGAAAATCTCTTCGTCTTTATTTGGATTGAAGTATAGGTGAATTGTGCACGTACGTGATAACAAAACAATTGAAAACAAACCCGTTGCTCATACGCACAACGAATGCATCATTCATTCGTATAAGGCAACGAAACGCGAATTATTCAGAAACAGTTTAGGACAGAGAGTTTCCATTGTGTTTTGAGTATAGTTGGCTACGAATTACCTTCCCCTATTCATCATCATCATCAGCCTATACGGGTCCTTCTTAATATGCTGACACTTTTTTAAGGGGATGATCAGACCATGAAACTGAACAACTTTCTCTATGGGATCAAGGTCGAAATCGCGAGAAAAAATCAGCTGGCCCATACATTTTGGTCGAGGAGGATCGCAGTTTTGTATGGGGCAGCAGATTTTTTTCTCGTAATTTCGCTGTTGGTCCCATCGTGAAAGTTGTTCAGTTTCATGGTCTGATCATCCTCTTGAAAAACTGTCAGCATATTAAGTTGGACCCTGTAAAGGGTCCTTCTTAATATGCTGACACTTTTTTAAGGGAATGATTAGACCGCCAAACTGAACAACTTCCTCTGCGGCACCAACATCGAAATCGTGAAAAAAACAGCTGTTCCATACAAAACAGCAAACTTACTTAAGTCAAATCTATGAGACAGCTGTTTTTTTTTCGCGATTTCGATGTTGTTCCTATACAGAAAGTTGTTCAGTTTGATGGTCTGATCATCCCCTTAAAAAGCTGTCAGCATATTTAGAAGGACCCTGTATACATCCCAATTCAGGGCACATGCCTACTTTTAAAAGGCATGGATATAGGCCAGTCCACCCAGCTTGCTCAATGCGGATTGGTAGATTTCACCTTCGCATCAGAATTTCTTCATTCAGCGTATGCTGGTTTCCTCGTCCTGTTTACCAGGTGTCCTCACATTATTTTTCTTTTATCTGTTGTTGTATTACAATAAAGTTATCTATGATGTCTGTAGCAATCTAGCAAAATATAAAGATTGGTCATTTGGAAAGAGGGCAAAGAACTCTTAATCTGTGATATTTTTTGTAGGAACTTGTGGAAACCTGCATGCTTCAATTTCGAGGCATGTATTGTACCCACTGTCCATTATAAGTGGCGACGGACTCACCCTCCGTCACACTGGACGGAGTTTCGTTACTACTGGTGAAACGTTGATGTTCTGAGGTTTCAGAATATCTCTGACTAGCCTCCGGGAATATAGTCGTGAGCATATGCATGAATGCACTTGTAGGTAATTTGATAATATTTTAACGGAATAGATTAAGACGCGTGTATGTTTTTTTACATAGAAATATTACTAGCTTAGGGATGCCCGCTGTACATTGACGCTTCTCTAAAGTAAACTAGTATCACTATACAACGAACTATACAGACGAGTCGATGTACCTACAGCAGGCTTGCCTATAGGCTCTCGCAAGCATTTGCATTTGACTTTAAACGCCGTAGCAGGAGAATTCCTTATAAGATATGTAATAAGAAATTGTGCATATTGCACATTCCTCCTACAATTTATAGTCTAGGAAAAATAAGGTTTGAGATTGCATTAAAGACACTTTAGCAAATTGTGTTTGAAATAATATTACTGTTAGTTTATAACATTGTTGTCGAGATTTCGTGGTTATATTGGCTCAGGATCCTGAGAAATACCTTAAAATCGATATAAATGTACAAAGGGCAAGCTTATTTCGAAAAATATTTCTTCCAGCATACTAGCAAAAGAGACAGTTAATTATCACAAGGCAAATTTAATGTGTACAAACAAACAGTAAATAATTTAGTTTTGAGGTTATAATTTTTGAAGACTTACAAAATATTAAATATCTACTCAAATTTACATTATTAACCGGGGATTATTATTGTTCTAAGTAAAACGTATTGAATGAAGCCATCCTGTACAATATCACCAGTTTTCCATTTTTGGTTCATACCTAAATTAATGTTTTGTAAATGTCTTAATTATGCAATAATACACAATAAAAAATCGGGGATTATCGAGAATTTATGTTTTTCAGGTATTTATCTACTATATTCCAAATTATCACCAAAAGTGCAATTAATGCAACCTTCTCCATACAAAAATCTGTAGATTTCCCCGACTATTAATCAGGATTTTGTTGTTACTGGTCTTTTAGTCACTCTCATGGAAGTTATTATTCAAACAAGAATCTATTTTTATCCGCTTGAACCTATCTATCAAGTCATTTTCTTTTGATGTTTCATTTAAGAGATATAGAAGATCATTAAAATAATTCGAAACATTCAAACTGCTCTCCTTTTACGTATGAACCTTGATCTATCTGTCATGTAAGAATGCACCTCTTGCGATGCAGAGAGATCTATATTTGGAAGTCTTCTTCAAACAGTTGACTCATGTTATGAAATTCTCTCACGTGGTCTCAAGTGGCTGGGCCAGTGGTTCTTAAACTTTATTTTTGAATATGTTGGACTACTTTTGAACGGACCCTGTCTGTCCTTTTCAAAATGTAGAAAACTAGAGTGACCAGCCCCCCTAGACAAAGTTACACTCTATTGGCGTTGAAGCTAGTAGAAAATGACAGAATGTATGGATTTGACATTAGCGACCGTAACATTTTGACGTTTGCTTTCGTCACCATACGTCAAGTCCATACATTTTTATGTTTTCTACTGTCGTTAACGCTACTCGAAAGATACTTTGTCTAGGCCCCCAGTGCAGTAAATGAAGCGAGTGTGTTATCAATTTGCAAATCAGCTCCGCAATACCATTTCTACTAATAACACATAACATTTTTTACTTTATTTTCAATTTCGAGGCATGTATTGTACCCACTGTCCACTATAAGTGGCGACGCGACGGGCTCACCCCCCGTCACACTGGACAGAGTTTCGGTACTACTGGTGAAACGTGGATGTTGTGAGGATTCAGAATATCTCTGACTACCCCCTCGGGGAATATAGTCGTGAGCATATGCTTATTTTTTACTTTTCTGGACCAATAAAGGCGATGTTGATTTATGATTTGACTACACGACATACGATACTTCAGTAGGTACTATGCAAAAACTGCATATTACCTTTACATATTTTACCTGTTCCTTTGGTCTACTTCTTAAGTCCAAGAAACTTAAAAAGGTAGAATAATATTTAGATAACTACCCTAGGCCTACGACCTTTAGGGAAAGAAAATTTTACAACTTTTACAACAGTTCAGATTCAGTAAAAGATCCAAGAATTTAAAAAAACTCTTTGTTTTTACTTTGAATTTAACATAACAAATTCAAAGTAAAAACGTAAAAAATATTTTCTCTATACTCCATTCTAAATAGCAACGAAATTTTAAGGCTATTTCGCATTACAGAAACAGAGATTTGAAACACTTCCTCTCACTTATTCTTAAAACAGCTTTAGTAATGTCCAAGATATTTCGGATAGTATTTGTATGCAATAAATTAATTACATTTGGTAATCAGAATTGGCCAGAAAGCTAAATAGGAATCGGAAAATCTCGTCGTCCTAATTTGGAATGAAGTATAGTGATCGGGAACCACTCCAAGCTCTCGCAAACACAAGCGGTCCGCTGACAATAGATTGAGAACCTCTGCCACAAACAATCTTCTTCTTCATCCAAACATACAATTGTGAACTTTGTTAGTAGCGTATTAAGATAAATTTGGTAGAAAAATTATGATAGTTAAACATCGTGTGTGGTATTGGAGTTAAATTTGCAATCTACACGTGTTTTTTTTGTCTGAGTGTTGACGTTTTCAGTTATTCGTGTAATTTGGCAATGTTTGTTTATTGTTGAAGAATATGTCAAGTAATATATCCTTGTGCTTGAAAGTCTTGAATGCTACAAGTTAAACATACAGTTTGAAGAATGGTTGAGTGGTTATAGTATAACTATGTAGGTAAATTCTACTAAAGGAGGACGCCGGATTTAGGTGCGCAATTGTAAATCAAATTAGATTTAGTAAGAATTATTATTATTAGGTATTGAAGGCTAAGATTCCTATATAGCTTTCTGGCCAATTCTGATTTATAAATATTATTTATTTATCAGAAAGATATACTATCGACATATTATCTTGGACGTTACTAAAGCTGTTCTAAGAATGAAGTGAAAGGAAGTGTTTCAAATCTCTGTTTCTGTAATTCAAACCGTTTCCATAACCGTTTTTTGTTTCTTTTTTCTATGCTGTATCCTGTGTTTTAGAGTAAAAAAAAATATATTTCATTCATTCATTCATTCACTTAATTCATTTATTCATTCATTCATTCTCTTCATTCAAAATAACCTTAAAAATTTCGTGGCTATTTGAAAGGGAGTATAGACAATGAATTCCAGCCAACCTTTGACTATTTATATGTGGACTGGTTACGCGTGTAATTCTACTAACAAACATTTCTGCCACTTTTTGCGGGGGGCGAGGTAACATGAAATCCGCAACTTTGGATTTATTCCCCATAACTTTAGATTCTAATTTTGAATGTTAAAAATCATGAAAAGTAGTCTCGTGTGAACCCCAAACGTTCTAAGTTCGAAGTTATTATTTCGCAATTATACGCTGTCTCGTTTAGTCATAAGGTATAAAATTGAATGTAAATGCACAAGATCAATTGTGCTTATACCGTGGCAGAGGGGAAATGCTACCGCAAGGCTAGTCCTTATAATAATTAGTCAAAGCAGCCAACAGATTATCTACTCTTATCTGTCTTAGAACATGCAACGAATTCAATCAATATAGTTAAGAATTCAATCTAAAGTTAAATAATTAAGATCGATGTACGATCTCGGCGACATGTAGGCGTCAATAGGACCATAAGTGTATCTCGTAACACCAGATCAACTCCATCTACGTACAGGAATGTCGCTCTGACCACGGACGTCTAAAATGGTAACGTGTCGAGGAACGTACGATTGTCAGTGATGCGTGATTGTCGCTATGTTTGGGAGAAGTCTTCTTTATCGTTAGGTAGTTATAGTTCTTATGGAGATATTTTAAGGAACTTTGTGATGGAAGCAAGCCGCTTTGTACAGTGATAGAAGGGACCAAAATAAGCGATTTGACCCGCAGCAACGCAACTTTCATCCCTTAGGAACACAGATGGCGCCAATTCTTTAAAAAACCTCAAAAAATTCGACAAGCCTAACGGCTTCACCCTCAGAGGAAGGATGTCCATAGAGTCCGCATAAATTTACGATTGTAGTTAGTCTCTTTTGTCTTATGACGTACCTTTAATAGTAGAAGGAGATGGAACTATAGATATTTGTTTATGCGGCTGTCCACTTTTTTTTGAGCTAGTGTGTGTGAAACTTGATGCCTTTTGTCCATACTACTTGACACCACACATCCAAACCTAAACGTCAAAAAAGTGGACACTTTACAATTGGTATGGCTCACTCTATTAGGTATAATCTCTTTGGCTTCACCGATTTCAGTAATTAATGTGTTAATTGAAAGAAGAATTATTTATTTATATTTAAAAATAAATCCTTTCTATCACTGTCTCTCGGTAGAGAGTAGTAAATTCCTTGATCACTGTGCAAAGCGGCTTGCTTCCATCGCAAAGTGCAGCTTTTTTTTCATAATTACTATAGCTAAGATGGATAGAATTTTAGTCGATAGAGCGAGTTGGATAGAGCATCAATTATATCTGCAGTTTGAAATGGCCATGGATTATGATTTAGCATCCTGAACATCGCGCTTTTCCGTTTGCGAGGTTGGACAAGAAAGTACGTCCATGGTCTACTTATGTTTTAGCGTGCACACTTAGAATTACATACAAAACTCACGCCTTTTTCACAGATGGGTAGACAGAGACTATGGATCTCAACTTTGGGTGGTTCTGACACACCTCTTATGCTTAAAGGAGTGCGATTTTTAAAACTCGTACTTTGAACTCAGCCGTTGAAAATGTCAATATTACAAAGGAGATATGCTTCTTTCTACCGCTAATTTGAGTTTCAAAAATCTTACTTCAGGAGTGCGTTTTTTGAAAGTCAAATCAGCAGTAAAAAGATGCATATCTCCATAGTAATTTTGACATTTGCAACTACTGAGTTCAACGAATGAGTTTCAAAAATCTCACTTCTGTAGGTCTTTAAACATGTTTTTTTTCTTTACGTTAAGAGGAGCCCTTTGCCCAGCAGTGGGATACTAAACATAGTGTCCCATTGCTGGGCAAAGGTCTCCTCTTTTACTCTCCAATCCTGTCTATTATGTGCAACTACTGACCAACTCTCCAAGAAGGCATCCATGTTGTCTCTCCACCTTCTTCTGGGTCTATCACAACGCCGGTGACCATCCTGGGGATCCCAGTTTGTGGTGATTTTAGCTCATCTTTCCGAATGCATGCGACGGACATGTCCGGCCCCGTCCCACTTCAGCTGAGCTGTCTTGCGCCCCACGTCCACTATACCAATACTGGGGCGCAGTTCCGTGTTTCTAACGCGATCGGCTAGTCTTACACCGAAAATACTGCGCTCCATCGCTCTTTGGCAGATCTTGAGGCTGTATTTTTTTTTAAATGCTGTTCGCCTATTTTCCATTCAACCATATCCTTTTACATCGAGTTTTACATAATTATTCTAAACGTTGTTACCGCCATGTCGGAAAAGGAAGCCGACGATTATTATAACCATCTTCTCAATATGGCAATAAATGATAGATTGGCTTGAAGGCAAGATATGGTGAGACAGGAAGACAAATGATTTTATATACATACGTTTTATACGTGTCCTGTTCCGAAGTCTCGCGAATTAAGGCAGTTTAAGACCTGTGTCTTTTACAGAAGAGTTATCGAAGGAGACTATGGAGCCGTCAGACCTTAGACGAATATCGCTATTCTGTCACGCCTTTATTGGAAGTTGTCGTTACGAACAAAGTTAGATTTAACAGCCATTTAGATAATTTGATGTCGATTAAGTCTAATTTGAATATGACTTAATGGATGTGGTTATCTACTAGTTTTTGCCCGCGGTTTCACCCACGTAAAAATAAATCGTTTCTATTTCGGGATATATGAAGCCAATGTCCTCTATAGTCTGTCTGCAAAATATTGGAACAGTCCAGGAGCCCGATCGCGCTAAGTTAAAACATCGAAGTTCTATTCTTATCCAATTTCAGTTCTAATCACATTGAAATCCAATTTCTATTCAACTGTGCTGAATTCCGCATCGCGCTAAACTCTATGTAACTGACAGCCCTTAACGTCTGAGCGATCTGTTAAAAAGGCTGTCAAGTGCAGTACGGCGATTAGCGCAATTACAAAGGAGTCAAAAGTTATTGTTTGTACGTAGTCTAATTACGGTTCAATCACCGAATATTTACCGTGATTGCAGACCAGATATGAGAGTCACAGTCAACTTGATTTTTGGGCGTGATTATATTTCCTACTATGTGTATCGGCATCCGAAATTAGATCTTAGTATGTACCATAAGAAAAGCATTAGTATATATTCCCATATCCCTTAAATGAAGAACATACGGTCAGCAAAGAACTTATATAAATTTTTTCCTCTATTCCAGAGCGTCTCGACCACGACGATGGCTGTCACATGGACAGAAACGAACGAGTGGACACCTACGTTAGCCTCAATACTGGTCTCCGCAAGACCGACTTCTCCGACACCTTCTATGGCGGAAGAAAAACATCTCTTGAAGAAAAATCTAACCGAGGAAGCCCAGAACGCATCGTCATCAGCGAGAGCAACGATTCACCGAGCAAAAGCCTAAGACCCACCAACCATGCTACTGAATCACCAACAAAAACCATTAGAAGTCGGCAGGCCAGTAGAATCCCACATTCTCCAGTCAGAAACAGGACTCCGAGCCGCGGAAACACGCCTAGCCCGAAACATGCTCCAAACCCAGTCCAGACATCACCAAAGATGACTCCCAAACTACCTCCAGCGGCCAGGAACACTTGGGGTGGCAGAACGGCTCCGAACCAGGCTAAAGCTAAAGCCAGACCAACTATCGGTGCCGACACGTTCGACAACCCTAACAAATCTCCCAAAGCCAGACCCAAAGCACCACAGTCCGAAGCTTTCAAGAGAAATTCGCCTTTAAGAGCCAGCAGTGCTACTCTAAGGTCCCCACCCAATCAGAAACCTTTAAGCCCCCTGCTTGAACAGATTTTAAGGTCAGCAGAAACAGCTAAAGATGACGCCACAGTTTTAGTCAAAATGAAGGAAATAATCAGAAGTTATTCCAAAGGAGACAACGATTCTTTATCCAGAACTAGTTCCAAAGATTCAGATTACGCCGATTTCACATCAGCCTGGGTAATGTCTGATGGGAAGCTGGAACGGTCGACAAGTACGAGACAGTTGGCTGCTCCAAGGAAAGATCCTAGGAACGGAGCTTCAAGAATACCAGCTCCAGTCTCTATAGGATGCAGGAGATCAACATCCACTTCGCAGTTTCAATGACAGGAGTCTCAAGACAGTGAGGACCTAAGTGACATGGTTAGAGGCTAAAGAACAAGCTGTTTTGTGAATCAGTGTTAAGTCACAAAATGCGTTAGCAAGGAAAGTGATAGAAAATGTTCCGATTGGCAATAATATTTAGGTAGGCTGGAAGACGTTTAATAGAATAGTTATGGATTGCGAAAATGCTTGGCATAAGATTGAGTTTTAAGATGTAGATGGATTGTTTGAATCCAAAATTTTATGTCTAATATTATATTTATCATAGTATATCACATTAGATAACCTTTTTGGCATTTTGAAACAAGTAACTTTAACATTTTTGAAAATCTTTAGTAGTGTTATATCTAACATAAATTTTAGTACTAATTATTCTATTTTAGAGTAGAGAATTTGTACTAACCGTAACATGACTAAACATTATCGAAAGTTAAAAGAAAGTCATTAATTAAACATTGATTTTGAATGACGACAACATGCTCGCATGTTAATGACTTATTTTAACTGGAGAATATATCAATGGATTTAAATTAAGATGGGTAAAATGATAAAAGTGGATCAGATTCTCCAAAAATGGAGAAGCTAGGAAGAATGGCTAAAAGATGGTGCTAAAAGGAGTTGTATCTTTAGTTTAGTTTAATTTTTAATTAAAGAAGCGATAAAAGATTTTATTTCTTAGTTTTAAGTTTGTATTTTATACTTTGATAAAACCCCAGTTGAGTTCTTGTCTAAATTAGAGTTTATCTATCAAATATTATTGTAGCTCAGAAGTAGAGCACTAGAATATACAACGTGTTATTGACTCAGCGCAAAACCTCATACACCCCAACTGATTTATAACAAAATAATTAGATTGATGCAATAATTTCATTATTTTGATAGTTAACATTTAAAGTTATTCGCATTTTAAGTTTTCAGACAAAAATGATTTGTTATCATTTCAGCAATGAATGAAGCGCTACCATGCTCATGGATACATTTTAAGAATCTTGTTTTGGTAGCAAGTAGGGTGACAGTGCTCGAGCGGTGGGTTGAGATCGAGTTCAGTAAATTTTTTAAATATTACAAACTAATTATTTAATATTTTGAAAAAAATTACCTATGTTAAAAACATGATAAATCGATTCTGCTCTCGATTCTAAACAAACTACTTTCTAGATTCGCGTTAATTCATTAACACGTTGCAATTGTCATATTTGTCATCATTTTGATGTTGAATAATGTGACGAAAACATTTTAGTTTATTTTATTACTGAAATACTTCAATCTTTAGTATTTAAGTTTCATATGACAGAATTATGTTAGTTCTATTAAGTTTTTACTTAGCTATGTTGATGTAACAATATATTCCAGGAAAAATATCGAAAAATGTAAAAAATACATAATTTATTGGATATTGCATTTATCAAAATATCATTCCACAAACAAAAGCCGGGAGATTTGGCAATTTTTCTTTTTTAAGAAGGGTTCACACTTCACACTAGCAGAGATTAAAATATTATGTTTTTTCTGTGCAAGGTCCCTTTTTCTTCTCTGTAATCTCATGATTTTGTTGGAAAGTCGGTTGTGAAGGGGTTAAGAGCTTATAATGAAAATCTGTAGTGTTTTTAAACTTAAAAATTAATTAGATATTTAGAATAAATTGTAGAATCATGAAATTGTAACAGTATACATCCATTATCATACCTCATGACAGTATACTTACATAAATAAAATAAAAAAAATGGAAAACATATTTTTTCACTCACATTTTTCATTAGAGTAGATCTAACGCCATTTTAACATAACCGTCCAATGGCCAATGACATCATAGAATTGTTTTTGTCATTGTTATGGATAATTTAATGCTAAAATTAAATTAATGATCGAAACAATAGATGTCGTGGTCATAAATTTTTCAAAATAAAAAAATGTATTTCGCTTTTTTAATTAGTTAGAAAAAACCTACTTAATACATAATTATAATGCTCTACCCACAATTTGCCTGTGCCGCAAGCTAAAAGCTGAACACCAAAAATGCACAATTTCAAAAAAAACCTTTTATCAATCTACATTTTCTTGGCTAGTTTATGAAAATTATCTTTCAAATAAAATTTAGGGTTATTTTTAGTTGTCTTAAAAATAGCTTTTTCCGTAATAAATTAAGACAGTATTACATGATCATAATTAAAGCTTTAGTATGACTGTGTAAAACTGGCTTAATAGTGCTACAAACCTTTGTTTCGGTGATGGTGTCGTATTTAGCCTTAATCATGTTTGAATATGCTGTCCCTGTCACAAGTATGAGCAGTGTGAGAGACAGGGCGATCACTCAAAAATACATTTAGTCCTAAATACTTCTTGGTACAAGCCAGCCTAAATATTGCTGCTCGATAGTCGATAATCGACTGTCACATTCTTAACTATCGATATTTCTTGACGACCAATAGTCTCGAGTGTTGTTACTCATTACAAATTCTATCGATAAAAGATTTTCAAGGGGAACTGTCGATGGTAGCAAAAGTGTTAGTTTCACGTTTGTCCACCGGTTCTTAAAGGTTTGTAGCAGTTAGAGGCTAAGTATGACTTAGTTAAGTTACTGTTTCTTTTACGTAACGTTACCAGTGACTATGCCATAGAAATTGTTATATTTCACTGAATAAATCTTAAGACATTAGTATTAATTGTTTTCTTTTATTAGTCGATACCCTAGCAAAAACAGACTATGACATCCTATAGAGAAAATTGTTCAGTTTGATGGTCTGATAATCCCCTTAAAAAAGTGTCAGCATATTAAGAAGGGCCCTGTATCTTTGACTAATTATTATAAGGACTAGCCTTGCGGTAGCATTTCCCCTCTGCCACGGTATAAGTACAATTGATCTTGAGAATTTACATTCAATTTTACACATTATCACTAAACGAGACAGCCTATAATTGCGAAATAATAACTTCGAACTTAGAACGTTTGGGGTTCACACGAGACTACTTTTCATGATTTTTAACATTCAAAATTAGAATCTAAAGTTACGGGGAATAAAATCCAAAGTTGCGGATTTCATGTTACCTCGCCCCCCGCAAAAAGTGGCAGAAATGTTTGTTAGTAGAATTACACGCGTAACCAGTCCAAATATAAATAATCAAAGCCCTGTATAGATCCCTGAAAAGTACCAATCAAGTACCAATACAAATACCATAGACCACTAACACTGGCGTTAACTTCAATACCTATTTCAAGCATCCTGGGCGGGAACTATTATTTCTATGGCGGGAACATCGAAAAACCAAGCGAACCAACCTCTGTTTTGGCCCCTCTTGAAAACAAAACCACTAGTCTCAGGAAATGGGAGTTTTAAGTCTCATTTCAAACGGGAGTAGGTATTATATTCCATAGATAAGCTAAAATTTTTACCATAGAGATTTTTTTTTGTTCAATTCAAGGCAAAGGGTGATACATCCCATACAGCCGATGTCTTTAATAAAATTCTCTTATTTATAGCAATTAAAACGTTGGTGTTCGACGTTTTGACGCTTCTTTGGAGTTTTTGGAGACAACCGAAAGATGAAGGAAACGCAGATAAGTCGACAGGAAAGAGGTGAACCGACCGCTTTGCCGCGCTACAAATGACGGAACACTTTTCCTGTTTACGACCCATACACCAATATATTTTACAGAACTGTATATTGTTCACTTGCACGACACTTTGTTACGCAAAACAACACCAATTTTTCGAACCAAAACTCACTATAAACAATAAAAATTCGATGAAATATGAGGACTCCAAACGTAGCTGACACATTCCCGCCAATAACCCCAAACCATAGAGATAGGAAATGCGAAAAATATGCGAATCAAACTCCTTTCTGGCTCCTCTTAAAAAAAAGTCTAGTCTCATTCGAAACGGAAGTATTAAAATCAATTCAATTCAATTTTTGTTTAGTGGCATCCGATGTGTTATCACAATTCAGCCAATGTCTCATTATGTGGAGAGTATACGAAGGAAAATGATCAGTAGTATTAATTAAGTCTAGCGTGGCAGTTTTTCCAATGTAAGTAGTTTATAATCTCAAGTGATTGTTTTAAGGTTAAAACACAAAAGAGTTCACAAAATGGTGGAGCCACGTGCAAGCCCAACGCGCCGATAGCCGCCACCAGACTTGCAGCGCGACTCAGTATTAAAGTCTCATTGGAAACGGGAGTAGATAATTAGTCTGTGGTATAATATTCTTTGACGTCTTCAAACTTCAACAATCACAAACAGAAACGTAGTTTTACAATAATGAAATCCTTAGAAATAAATTAAAACCATCGCATGCAATCCTGCCATGGGATCCAGATTCCTCGTGTCACATTTCTGGGAGACAGCTTTTTTCCTGCTCATCATATTCGCTGCTTTCCTTTCTATCAGGGGGCTGTTTAGAGCCACGGGTAGAACGGTCAGTAGGAGTTCTTGCGATTAGGTTAGTATGTAGTAACTTTAATAATTTAGCTATGTCATCACTGCCAACCTTTGACTATTTATATGTGGACTGGTTACGCATGTAATTCTACTAACAAACATTTCTGCCACTTTTTGCGGGGGGCGAGGTAACATGAAATCCGCAACTTTGCGAATCTGAATTAGTCCACCACGCGTGCCCAATGCGGATTGGTAGACTTCACATACGCATTAGAATTTCTTCTTCTGCGTATGCAGGTTTCCCGATGTTATCCTTCACCGTTTGAGAGCAGTCGCTATTACGGCGCTTATACATCACTCTGCCTACGCGCGGCCAGCTTATTTTGGTGTTGTGTAACTTGATGTGTCATCGTGTGTACTAGAGGAGATATTGCACATCATTCAAGTGCCGAATTGTACAAAATTTTATGAATTTATATGCAAAGAAAAACATCAAGCGCTGCCGGCCGTCGTGTAATTTTGCACATCGTAGCGTCCCTAAGCTCGGCAGTGCAGAGTCACCGCAACTCAGTCACTCGTTAGATTCTCTCTCAACCACCTGCGCTCCTCTTATGTGGCCAAAATCTGCAAAATGTATATGAATGAACAAAATATCTGGTCTTGTCTTGACGATGTTACACTATGTAATTCAATATTGTATTTGTAATTGTACTTTGTATATATTTTTTAAAAAGATTTGTGTTGTAGAGTTTCTGGCTGCATCTTCTTTACAACGGATCACCTTCCGACGCGGTGGTAGAGTCAAGAATGACGCCAGAAAACTATCCATGTGATAGCGCTGCTCCTACGTATCGCTGCTCCTGCGTAGCGCTCCTCCTGCGTAGCGCTCATCCTGCGTAGCCCTCCATCTGCGTAGCGCTCCTCCTGCGTAGCGCTCCTCCTGCGTAGCGCTCCTCCTGCGTAGCGCTCTTCGTGCGTAGCGCTCCTCCTGCGTAGCGCTCCTCCTGCGTAGCGCTCCTCCTGCGTAGCGCTCAAGCGTAGTGCTCCTGCGTAGCGCTCCTCCTACGCGACGCTGTTATCATCATCAGCCTATCATCGTCCCATCAAAGTCCACTGCTGAACTTAGGCCACTCCAAGGCGCACCACAAAACTTCTTTCTTGGCGCTAAACTATTTGTCGTCGGTCCAGCGGATCGGAGTGTATCCCATACTAGTCCAAATAAACCTTTTTAAATGTTTTTAGTTATCGATATGGACATGGAAATCATCCTTCTGGGGCTCATCATTTATCTACTCATGGTAGTACTGCGTTAGTATTTTTCAATATTTTTTTCGTGACAGAATGCTGTGCTACGAAATATCCATAATGCTTACCTATACTACATTTCAAATAAGGACGAAAAGATTTTCCGATTCCCATATATCGCTTTCTGACCAATTCAGGAGTGAGATTTTTTAAACTCAGCATCAGCAGTTGAAAATGTCAAAATTGAGTACAAGGAATGACTTCAAATCATCAGTAGAAAGATGCATAATCTCCACAGTAATTTTGACATTTTCTACTGCTTAGTTCAACGTATGAGTTTCGAAAATCACATTCCTGGGTTGAATTTTGTAAACCTAAAGCATAATCCAGAGACCACAAGAAAGCTATGTATGTTGTTATTATACTGAAAAAAAAAAAAAAAATTTCGTGTCCGTTCATTCTTTACAGCGCCATCTAGCATCAACTAGCAGTACTAAAACGCGATTTGTTTTCTAGTAATCACTGCAAACGAGGCTTTTTGCAAAGCAGCTTGTTTGAAAAGCGCACGTGTATTCAATAACGGTGAAGAGTTCGATGTGGAAATAAACGAACGAAAACCGAAGAAGCATTCGCAGAATTTTTCTCAGTCGCAGTCCAAAGACGCGGATTCTTACAGAACTAAATACGCTTACGAGATGCGCGTAGTTTAACTACTCGACGAAAGATGGCGATGGTGACATTATTAAAAATGTTTTTGGTTCTTAGCCAAAGGTTTAATTTTGATATGAGTGAATTAAAAAAGTCTGTCGATTCTATTTTGCGGTCGGGAAGATTGAAAATGAAATGAAATTTTTTATAAAATTTTTATTTACATTGAATTTTTCAGTAATTCAATTTTCTAGTTAAAGCATTTTCAATAAATACTAAATAATACAGTAACTTATTTTGTAGTTTGTCATTCACCATAGCTTAATATTAACCTAATTCTTTAGCAAGGGCGGATCCAGAAAGGGGCCTCAGTGGGCCATATACAGCGTGTTAATGAATAAGCGCATAACCTCATACACCCCAACTGATTAATAACAAAATATTTGAAACAATAATTTCATTGTATTTATAGTTAAAATTTTAAGCTATTCGCATTTTAAGTTTTCAGGCAAAAATGATTTTTTATCATTTCAGCAATGAATGAAAGCGCTAGCATTACGTGCTCGTGGATACATTTTAAGAATCTTGTTTTGGTAGTAAGTAGGGTGAGTGTGCCCGTGCGATGGTTTGAGTTCGAGTTCAGTAAGTTTAAAATTTTACAAACAAATTATTTAATATTTTGAAAAACTACGTTGAAAACATGATAATTCGATTCTGCTCTCGATTCGAAACAAACTACTTTCTAGTTTTGCGTTAATTCATTAACACGTTGTATACGTCCCCTTAAACTGAAATCTTGTGTCCGTACAGCTAGCGTACACATGAACAGAATCAGGGGCCTGATCGCGCTAATTTAAGGGATAATAATTCGGAACGCACTCCATACAAACGAAGTCTGGTGATATTTTCAATACTAGCCAATTAAAGTTAATGATTTTTTTCAGAAACAATCTAGAAACTAATCTCTATGTTTTTATGAAGTCAGATTTTCGTTAAAATATATAGTTTTAAAGATACAGTGCCTCAAATATTTCCATACAAATCTTAAATTAATACTAGCTTTGAAACTATATTTTAACGAAAATCGAACAACATACAAGCATAGAGATTAGTTTCTAGATTGTTTCTGAAAAAATTCATTGACTTTAATTAGTTAGTATTGAAAATATCACCAGTTTTCGTTTGTATGCAGCGCGCATTTACGCAATCTGAATAAACTTCTTTTAGGCCCACTTGCGCCAACATGGGTTAGCAATATACTGCGGGTAAAATAGCTCTCTCCGTTGTATTTTCTATACAAAAATCACAGGTTACCAACTTAACCTGGAGTTAAAGGGAATATAATTCGTCCGTATAATTTCTTCGTGTTTTTAATTCCGTGCTAAGTATTACAGTCAACGAAAATAATTAGGACCCTTTTTAGAATATAAGGTAAACTACAACGTGTTAATGAATTAACGCAAAACTAGAAAGTAGTTTGTTTAGAATCGAGAGCTGAATCGAATTACCATAGTTTCAACACAGGTAATATTTTTCAAAATATTAAATTATTTGTTTAAATCTTTTTGAATTTACTGAACTCGATCTCAACCCACCACTAGGGCACTATCATCCTACTTACCAAAACAAGATTCTTAAAATGTATCCATGAGCACGTTAGCGCTTTCATTCATTGCTGAAATGATAACATATCAGTTTTGCCTGAAAACTTAAAATGCGAATAACTTTAAATTTGAACTATGAAAATAATGAAATTATTGTTTCAATCTAATTATTTTGTTATAAATCAGTTGGGGTGTATGAGGTTTTGCGCTTATTTATTAACACGTTGTATATCAAAAGTATCCAAGTCTGATAGAAACGGCACGAGAACTTATCTCAGAAAAGGTATTTTCACATTTCATACCTATAGGTATTTGTGAAAAGACAAGCATCTTTTTTTTCTTTTATAAGTACTTATTTGGTAAAAGGTAAACATCTCTTATTTAGGCTTTTAGTCGTACATCTTAAGCTAGTTTGTAGGTAGATAGGTAGTATTTAAAGTCTGCAAGCCTACCATGAGTTATTACTGTACTTTACTACTGTAGGAACGTCACAAATTTAGTATTTTTGTACAGCGCTCCTACGTAACGTAACCAAAGTTGAGAACTAAATTCTGCCATACGAAATTGGCGACGTAACTATAGTAGTAAAGTGCAGTGAAAACTCATGGTAGGTCTACTGGATAATTTGCCTGCGACTTATCTTTGACGTTACTATGACACGTTGCTAAATAAAAATTTACATCAATCGGCAAGTTACACAACCTACCAATCCATACCGAACCTTAACACAACACAATAGAAGCCAAGCGAGCAGACTCAATCCTCCAAGAAGATCTGATTCATGGGCACCTTGTCGAAGATCTGGTTGGTGACGTCCTGGAAGACGGAGCTGAGGCTTTTCTCATACGAGTCCTTCAACTCGTTGAATACCAGCTCTGAGTTCTGGTTCAGGAACCTGCAAAAAGAACCATCATTACCATCGGTATAGGCTTGTGGGCGTTGCCACAGTTGCAAGAAAGAGACCCAACATAACCACAGGTGCAAGTAAGATACTACATCAAGGTCGACAACAGCAACGAGTCGACACGCATCATAAAACGTGCTAACGAAACTTCACAAGATCTGACATATTACCTATACACAAAAGTTTAACCAGAGTAGCCGATGTAACCAAAAGAATTGATAAATTGAAGTGATAATGGGCTGGGCACATTGCTTGCAGAAGCAATGGCTAATGTAGCCGAAAAATTCTCGAAAGGAGATCGCGTACCGGAAAACGCAGCGTGGGTATGCCCACCACAAGGTAGACCGACAAACTAGTGAAGGCGGCGCCGGTGAAGATAAGGGCGTCAGTCCACCACGGGTGCCCAATGAGGGAAGACTTTACATTGGTAAAATTTCTTTTTCATCGTATGCAGGTTTCCTCACGATGTTTTCCTTCACCTTGTGAGAGGCAGTCGGTATCACGCACTTAAGTTAGAAAAACTCATTGGTACAAGGCACGTCGTCTGCTAGGATTTGAACCCGGACCCTCATGATTGAATGTCCATATCTCTCCGCATCGCGCCACTGATCATCATCATATCGTTCTATTGTTGTTTTGTTAAATGGTTTATCTATCTATCTATCATATCATATGGCATTTTTGTCTTCCTGCTTGGATCCGAGTGGGGCGGGGAGGGGGGGGGGAGATTACGAGGTCGAGGTGTTTCAGCCAGTCTTCCGCTGCCGGGGTTAGCCTGTGGAGTTCTTCGATTCCACCGGGAAAACAGCGAAGAGTGCACTCATATACTACATGGGAGAGGGTCTGGAACGGTGCCCTGCAGTTGCACGTCGGAGTCTTCCTCAAACGACACTTGTAGAGGTGATAGTTGGTTCTTCCACCACCACTGGCGTGACTGATGCTCTATTTGGTGACTGTGGCGTAGCGTGCGTTTGTGCCGCCCGGGGCACAGACCGATTCTGCCTCCCTTATCTTACTTACAAATAAAATAACGGAGCGAGCGATGCGAGATCGAAATTTTTTTGCACATCTATTCCGGTTGTGGTCAGACATCTTTTGGTTTATCCATGCAAAAATAGAAACTTAGAGCGAGCTCGACTATTCTCCTCAATACGAATCGGTTAGAGCCAGAGCTTTTTAGGTACAAAACATGTGCGAAGTAATCGAAGTAAAAGCTATGGATGGAGCGAAGCAAGCTTGAAATGTTGAACACCACGTCTTAGCTGTGGTCAGAACTCTTTAGGATTATGTATAGGCACAGTAACTAAAACAGAAACTTAGAGCGAGCGAAACGAGCTCGACATGCGACAATCTATATATTTCCCGAAATTGCCGCCCCTAGTAAAGTGTCGCCCGGGACATTTGCCCCCCTCGCTACGCTACTGATTGGTGATAAAAACTAGAAAACAAAAGAACTAACAAATTCATCTGATCGCCGAGCCGCTTGTCTCCATTGAAGAGACTGGTGAAGTGAAGCAGGACCCGTTGCGGCACGAACTTGACGCGGTAGTCCTTGATGTGCATGTAGGTCTGTCCGTCGCGGGTCACTGGCTCCCCTATCAGGTCGTGTTTCACCACCAGGTTCACTGAGGATTGAGAGGAATGGATGTTAGATTACAATACACATTTATACAGGGTGTAACAAAACATTCTAGTAATACTTAAGGATATATGACCGTTGGCGCGCTCCATACAAACGAAGTCTGGATATTGATACATAATTTCAATACTAAGTAATTAAACTCGATGACATTTTTCATAAACAATCTAGAAACTAATCTCTAGGCTTGTATGTTGCCAGATTTTCGTTAAAATGTATAGTTTTAAAGTTACAGTGCCTCAAAGATTTCCATACAAATCTTAAATTAATCCTAGCATAGTGGACGGACCGAAAAACGACGTTATTTTATGTATGTATGTATGTATGTATATGCTCACGACTATATTCCCCGAGACCCCCTCGGGGAATATAGTCGTGAGCATATACCTGAAACCTGCGTACACTGAAGTATGTATGTATATGCTCACGACTATATTCCCCGAGGGGGTAGTCAGAGATGTTCTGAAACCTCAGAGCATCCACGTTTCACCAGTAGTACCGAAACTCTGTCCAGTGTGACGGGGGGTGAGCCCGTCGCCACTTATAATGGACAGTGGGTACAATACATGCCTCGAAATTGAAGCATGCAGGTTTCCTCACGATGTTTTCCTTCACCGAAAAGCCAGTGGTGTTACAAATCGTACATAAATTCTGAAAAACTCATTGGTACGAGTCGGCCTGGACGGGGATCGAACCATCGCCTCCTGCACGGCAGGCAAGGTTACTCGCCACTGGACCACCACGGCTTATTTTATCAAAAATATCTGTAATCCTTTTACTTCAAAATCTCTGACATAGAAAATATTATTATTGAGACAATTATCTTGAAATGGGGTGGGTAACGTTATGTTACCCACATTTGTGGGTAATTATTTTTACATACTTTAGAGGGTTCTTCAGACTATAACACTAACCAACTTAAACAACGAGACCAACATTGAAATGCTGCTCGACCCAAATGTATGGAACAGCGAGCGTCAACAGCCCCAGTGTGAAAAACTATACTACAGGGTGTAAGGAAAACTATCATTAACCTTTAAACCACATACTCTATCCATCAAACTGAACAACTTTTACTATGGGAGCAAAACGGCTATAACAAAAAAAATCTGCTGTTCTATACTAAACTGCAATACATTCTCGTCTAAAACGTAAGGAACAACAGTTTTTTTTGTTCTAACTTGTTTACTCCCATAGTAAAAGTTGTTCAGTTTCATGGGGAAAGTATGTGGTTTAAAGGTTAATAATACTTTTCCTTCCATCCTGTATAGTCATAATCTAGACACTCTAGGAGGAAGAGGAAGGATCTCCATAGAGTCCGCATAAATTTACGATTGTAGTTAGTCTCTTTTGTCTTATGACGTATCTTTAATAGTAGAAGGAGATGGAACTATAGATATTTGTTTATGCGGCTGTCCACTTGTTTTTGAGCTAGTGTGTGTGAAAAGTGACCGTAAACATAAGTCACTTGGTGCCTTTTGTCTACTACTATACTACTTGACACCACACCCTCAAACCTAAACGTCAAAAAAAGTGGACACTTTACAAGTTGTATGTCTAGACATAATCTTATTTTTTCGGTTAAAAACTTACCCATAGTAATATTAGCTATGCCCTTTCCCTGTATGGGGAGCACGAGGATCCTGCCCTTCATCACGTAGTCGGCTATGAACTCCATCTTGGGAGTGTGCGAGTCGGTGCGCAGGCGGTAGTGCTTCAGGTCTGCCCTGAAAATTGAGAAAGAAGACATGTCTGGTAAGGTCTGTATTCTCTTGAAAGGTCTTGTGAATGAATCGGTAAAACAAGTGTTTTTTACCCGACTGCGCCGGAAGGAGGGTTATTTTTTTCGAGCGTATGTATGTATGTTTGTTTGTATGTCTATTTCTTTGGCACGACCTACAGCCCAAACGGCTTGATGGATTTTAACGTATGAGGTGTCATTGGATTCGTAAAAATCGTGAGAGTGACGTAGAGTTATTTCAAGATGGTGTCTACGAATTAAAAAAGACAGGAAGAATTAACAAATTTTTTTTGCTAAAAATTACAATATGGGTATCAAATGAAAGCTAATAATCAGACGATTCCAAATATAATAAATATTATAGGACTTTTATGTTACCGTTTTGACACAAGACTAAAAAGTATGAAATAAACTAAATTATTCAGATAAACAAAAAATCCGACTGCAAAAAAAACCTATTAACTGAAAAGAGAAAAACAAGCTCTATAATCACTAATCAGCTATAACATCTTTGTTTGAGCAAATATAATTTGATTCTTATTAGGTAGGTATCGAGAGCTTGTTTTTCTCTTTTCAGTTAATAGGTTTTTTATGCAGTCGGGTTTTTTGTTTTTTAATTAACAAACACTCGAACTTTGACTAAAATAAAATTATAGTACGTCGTCGATGGCGTCTAGAAATGACTACATGCTCTAACATGATCCTTGGGAGTAACGTGTCCACGGACGTCGTGGGTTCGATTCCCACCGGGGACACCTAGTGATATGACACTGTGCGTTTTTCCCCAGTTGGTTAGGACATTGCAAGCCGAATCGCCAGATTGTCTGAAAAGAAAGATGATTCCGTGCTTCGGATGGCACGATAAGCTGTTGGTCCCGGCTACTATCTCTGGTGGTAGTAGTCGTTACATAAAAACCACGTCAGAGGCCGTAAGGCAAGCTGAAAAACTCTGACACCAGGGCTTGCCCACACGATAAGAAGAAGAAGGGTGTAACCTTACTCCATAGGTGTAACAAAACAACCTAGTAATATTTAATGAGGTGGTTAAGACCAACAAACTGAACAATTTTCACTATACAACGTGTTAATGAATTAACGCAAAACTAGAAAGTAGTTTGTTAAGAATCGAGAGCAGAATCGAATTATCATATTTTCAACATAGGTAATTTTTTGCAAAATATTATATAATTTGTTAGAAACATTTAAAATTTTCTGAACTTGATTTCAACCCACAACACGGGCACTCTTACCCTACTTACTACCAAAACAAGATTCATAAAATGTATCCATGAGCACGTTAGCGCTTTCATTCATTGCTGAAATGATAACAAATAATTTTTGCCTGAAAACTTAAAATGCGAATAAATCTTAAATTTTAAGTATCAAAATAATGAAATTATTGTTTCAATCTAATTATTTTCTTATAAATCAGTTGGGGTGTATGAGGTTTTGCGCTTATTCATTAACACGTTGTATAGGTAGAAACATAACGTTGAAAATAAAATCTGCAGTTTCGTACAAAACTGCAGTAGGACCTACTCGACTCATATGTATAGTAGTTATAGCCTGTATAATCCCAATGTAGGGCAAAGGCCTCCTCTTACGAATAAGGGTGAGAGGGAGTGGGCCATTCTTCACCACGTGGGCCCAGTGCGTGTTGGTGGAGGCAAGTTAGTGGTCAACATGCTATCAGAGAATTCTCAAGTCGCCTTAATAGGCCTCTGACCTGGCTTAACGAATAGTGACTACTAACTAACTGCTTAACGTGCCTTCCGAATCATGGAAACGCTCGAGATAAAATACCACTAAACGGTCACCCATCCAAAAACTGACCGGACGTTGCTTAACTTCGGTGATCGTTTCCAATACCGAAGCTCCACTATATACGCCAACGAGCGCTCCATACATGTATAGGATAGCTAATTTTTTTTCATGTTGATTCCATAGTGAAAGTTGTTCAGTTTGATGGTCTAAACCACCCCTTTAAATATTACTAGGGTGTTTTTACACCATATTTTTCATGACTTAAATAAAAACGAGCGATTCTAAAAACGACCGATTAACGTCATTTGAGTTGAATTAACTTCTGACCCTGACTGCTAAACCAGAGGTCATTGATTCGAATCCCGGTTTGGTCTTGGCTGTTGTTTGTGTCATTGTTGTCTGGTTTCCGTCATAAAAACCATGTTGGTAAATAAGCTTGTGAACGTTCATTATTTCTTTGTACTCATCTCCGTCACAGGTCCGGCACTCTAAAGAACGTTTTTGAATTTCGAAATGGCGTCACATGCGCACTTTGTGCAAACCGTCCATGACATTGCGTGTAGGGTTGAAGCCACGCTTTGCATTTAACGTCATCTACATTTCAATACTTTTAATTGTTCGTTCTATCATTAAAAATAGTATTTGAGCGAAAGAATTATTGAAAATGTTAATTTAGCGTTTTTATGTACTGAAAAGACATAATTTTATGTAGTCTAATCCAACGGGTACGCGCGCCTGACTGCATTCCCTTGCTCGGCTTCCCTCAAGTTTCCCAGCAAGTGTGAGGTGAGGTATCTGAAGTCAGAGGGGGGCGGGGAGTGGCCGTTCTGTATAAAGAACTATATACTTATTACCTATTCTGTGTCTCCGTTTCGGTGATGTTATTGAATTAAACAGTGAATACTTTATTTCCAAAATGTTGCGTTATAGCCACAGAATAGGTAATAGTATATAGTTCTATATAGGTATAGCGTAATAACAATATAGTGGAATAGCTCAGCGCGCGGTCGCGGTAGGTAAATCAAGCGCGGTGTGCGGGGAACGGACGTACCCTAACTGAATTCGCTGTCAGGGTACGCACGCAGAGGGGGCCGGTACGTGCTCTTCCCGGCTCCCGCACACCGCGCTCGATTGACATAACGCGGCAGTTAAGCTGTTCCAGTATACAGGGTGAAATTTATATCATTAGCATCCTTTTAAACTAAGAGTCTACCCGTCAAAATGAACAACTTTTACTATGACAGCAAATCGATTGGAGCAAAAAAAAATAAATCTGTTGTTGTATATTTGAGTCGAGTAGGCATTGCAGTTTAGTATGGAACAGCTGAGTTGTTTTGCTCCGATCGGTTTGTTCCCATAGTAAAAGTTGTTAAGTTTGATAGGAAGACTCTTAGTTTAAAAGGATGCTACTGGTATCAATTTCACCCTGTAATTATAATTACGTTACTTAGGAACTATGTTGTTCTTAGAAAACTGTTTTCATCTACAATGTTTCGTTCATTTCTCTATAAGTTTATGATGATGATGATGTAAACTTACTTGTATGTAGTAAGGATGGTGTCAGTGAGACCATGCAGCTTTATGTTGCGGTAGTTCTGCGTGATGACGACGGGGCCTGCGCCGGAGTCGATGTTGATGCTAGACACGAGCAGGGGCTCTATAGTGGGCACCTGGAGCGAGGGGATACCTGCAAGTATATTTATCATTAGATCTATTACACTGTTATAAAATGGTAATAGAAAGTGTGTGTGTGAAATTGGCGACGTGCTTAAAAGGGCCCGGTCAGATGAATGGAAAAAGGACTTATGAATCAGAAACACACAATCGTACTCGTATCTTGGCAAAGGCATTAGTCCGGGAATCCACAAATATTGCCTCAACACAATACCTAAGCCACCTTTCTGGCCTTTTGACTAATTATTATAAGGACTAGCCTTGTGGTAGCATTTCCCCTCCGTCACGGTATAAGCACAATTGATCTTGTGCATTTACATTCAATTTTACACCTTATCACTAAACGAGACAGCCTATAATTGCGAAATAATAACTTCGAACTTAGAACGTTTGGGGTTAACACGAGACTACTTTTCATGATTTTTAACATTCAAAATTAGAATCTAAAGTTACGGGGAATAAAATCCAAAGTTGCGGATTTCATGTTACCTCGCCCCGCGCGAAAAGTGGCAGAAATGTTTGTTAGTAGAATTACACGCGTAACCAGTCCACATATAAATAGTCAAAGTTCTGGCCTCAACTTATTTTCATCCACCAAAAAGATTATAGTTACATCCAAACAAGAAATAGATGGCTAATAACGTTCAAAAAAATTATTAAACGCCATATTTTCTACAGAACAAGAAAAGAAAAAAAGCTAATGGCATCAACATTTTTTTTCGGTCCAAAATTGCCAGGAACTGTCAAATTGCCTACATAATTAAAAACTCTTTTCTAGTTTTGTTAAGTATCTTTTTGGTAAAAATTTTAAGTATAAAATTTATATTATTTTTATTGATCCGATTCTAAGAGGAAGGATCTCCATAGAGTCCGCATAAATTTACGATTGTAGTTGGTCTCTTTTGTCTTATGACGTACGTTTAATATTAGAAGGAGATGGAACTATAGATATTTGTTTATGCGGCTGTCCTCTTTTTTTTGAGCTAGTGTGTGTGAAAAGTGACCGTAAACATAAGGCCATATGTCACTTGGTGCCTTTTGTCCATACTACTTGACACCACACACTCAAACCTAAACGTCAAAAAAAGTGGACACTTTACAATTGGTATGGCTCACTCTTGTCTTAAAGAGAGATCTTAAGAAGAGACCAACTACAATCGTAAATTTATGCGGACTCTATGGAGATCCTTCCTCTTAGAATCGGATCAATAAAGATCCGATTCTAAGAGGAAGGATCTCCATAGAGTCCGCATAAATTTACGATTGTAGTTGGTCTCTTTTGTCTTATGACGTACGTTTAATATTAGAAGGAGATGGAACTATAGATATTTGTTTATGCGGCTGTCCTCTTTTTTTTGAGCTAGTGTGTGTGAAAAGTGACCGTAAACATAAGGCCATATGTCACTTGGTGCCTTTTGTCCATACTACTTGACACCACACACTCAAACCTAAACGTCAAAAAAAGTGGACACTTTACAATTGGTATGGCTCACTCTTGTCTTAAAGAGAGATCCTTCCTCTTAGATCCGATTGTAAGAATTTTTGTTTTACTTTTTATTTTTCTGACCCGTTGATGTCTTTTGTAAGAAAATAAAACAGTAAACATTGAAACAAACTCTTCTTGACTTCTACTATTGAAAAAAAAACATTTTCCAAATTGAAATCTCCTTCACGTTTTTAATTTAACCGATATTGGCATAAAGTAGTTTCACGTCGCAATGCACTTCGGAATTCTATCGAATATTGAAGCCCGGTGAATTGGCAGTCTGTTTGTCACGTAGAGACCAAGGACTGATATTAACATTTTCTATTACAGGGTTACTTTATTTGTAAAATAATTATATTATGTGTGATATCCTGTAACGTAGAAGACGGACGATTTATCCCTTCAATGCATTAGCAACATATCTGATGCCCACATCGTATGTGCATCCGAATCCAACCGATCAAAGCAGTTTCCCGTAACATCAGATTATAGAGGGTGTAAACTTAAATACATTACATATTTTAAGGGTATATTACTACTGTTGGCGCGCTCCATACAAACGAAGTCTGGTGATATTTTTAATACTAACCGAATAAACTCAATGAAATTTTGAAAATACAATCTAGAAACAAATCTCTATGCTTGTATCGTGTCAGATTTTCCTTAAAATGTACAGTTTTAAAGTTACAGTGCCTAAAAGATTTCCATACAAATCTTAAATTGTAAGCCTGTCTAAAACGCAGCATCGCTAAGTGGAGGAGCAGTGTTTGTACTCACCATATTTTCAGCCTTTTACTTACGGTTTCCGAACGAATCTCTGCTTTCCGGACGTAAAACCATCCAACTGTCAAGCATCTGTCACCAGAAGGCGCGAACTTCGCGATTTTTCATTGCGTGTTTTGTACTCGACGCCATTGTTGGTTGAAAAGTTTTCATTTCAATAATTTAGGTGTAAAAAGTTACAAAGTGAGCTAAAGTGTGTGCGAAAGTGGTGTATTTGTGCAGAGCACAGTACTTTCTAAGTTAAATATGAGTGAGGAAGACGATACACCTATTGCTCAGAACATCGATGTCGTCGGGGGGCCCGGTGCATCGAGTTCAAGTTCTTCTTCCTCCTCTTCGGAAAGTGAGAGGCCCTCCTATAAGAGGAAACACGATCCACGGATCGACGCCCTCATCAGCCAGGTCGGTTACTTATCAAATATCTGTATGCAAAATCTTAGCCAGGGCGTCTCGTACCAATCTAACAACCCTAGTGAAAATAATTCACAGAATAAGATAGAGGATAACCCTTCTTCAAGCTTCATCACTAACCCAATTGAAATAAGAAAGGTCTTAGAATTAGGAAAAATCGAAACCGATTATAATAAATCTAAATTGATTAAGACCGCCTTACCTGATAGAGTTAAGTCTATAAAACAATTGCAGCATTTTGGTGAACCTCTTTGGAAGCATGTAAAGTATTCTAAGGCTTTGCAGACCTTTGCTGCAACACCTGCATTTGTTGAATTAAAGGTCAATGATGAACTTTGCCATCTGAATAAGGAGAAGGATTACTTAGCAGGAACGGAGGCTGTCATAGCAGCACTGTCAAATGCGGTATTAGAACAGAGAGAGTTGTTACGTTCGGGTTTACAGAACATTGTAGACTGGGCCTGTCAGTCTCCCCAGGAGCTTAATCCACAGAGTTTATTCGAGAAGATTTCAAACAATTTTGGTAATAATTCAGATACATACAAGAATATTGAAGAGACTTTGCAGGTTATTTGTGGCAAGAGGGCTGAGTGTGTTGAGATAAGACGTGAGAGAATATTGAAAGAAATTACAAACAAACCTATCCAATTGGCTCTTCGTAATATCCCACCAAGTGAAGAACATCTTTTTGAAAAGGAGAGGCTGTTACAACTTATTCAGTCATTAGGTGGCCCGCAGACATGGCTTAGCCCGCCAGCTTGTAAACCAGAATCCAAATATCCAATAAAGAGAAAGCAGGGGGAGGCAGGCTTGACAGGCTCATCACACAATCCAAAGAAAAGTAAATATTCCTCGAGGAACCAGAAGGGTAATGATAAATTTAAAGGAAAAGGTCAGGGAAAGAAATCCTCCTTTCGATCCCGTCAGGAGGGCAATACAAGAGACCAAAGTAAATGACTGCCAGAAGGATTTCAGAGGGGGATGCTTAGCAGAATTTCAGACAAAATGGAGGGAGCTCGGAGCCAACCATTTCATAATGAAAGCTATAACAGCTTCTCGAATACCATTTATACACAAACCCCCTTTGATATATCCAACCACAAGAGTGGTCCAAAGATTTGCCACAAAACCATCAAACCAAATGTCACTTCAGATTCAGGAACTAAAGAGATTGAAGATCTTAGAGACTCCTTCAAGCCCAACTCCAGGTTACTTCTCAAGAATGTTTCTTGTGAAAAAGAGCGACGGTGGAATGAGACCCATAATCGATCTACGAGGTCTAAACAGATATGTAGCAACAAGATCATTCCACCTGATCTCCCAGGCATCCGTACCGGAGTTCTTACAGCAAGGCGACTGGCTAATCAAGATAGATCTATCTCAAGCCTATTTCCACATACCGATAGCCCATCCTCACAGACCTTTTCTGCGAGTGAGTTATATGGGAGAGATCTTGCAGATGACCTGCCTCCCGTTCGGCCTTTCATCGGCTCCTCGCTTGTTTGCAGCGATTTCTTGCTGGGTTGCGGAGACCCTACGCAAGAGAGGTTGTCGGGTTCTAGTTTACCTAGACGACTTCCTCATAGCTCATCAGGATCGGACAATTCTGTCCCTCCAGGCCGCGGAGGCTGTGGAGCTCCTGAGAGCACTGGGATGGCAGATCAATCTCAAGAAATCAATCTTAGAGCCCACTCAAAGCCTAGAGTTCCTAGGATTAGAATGGAAGATGCAGGCAAATATGATGTGCTTACCCATGAAAAAACAACTTACCATCACAAGAGCTATAAGGAAGATGATGAATCAAGGATTTTGCAAACTTCGTCAGTTGCAGCAACTTTTAGGCCTGTTGAACTTTGCCTGCATGGTCGTTGGAAGAGGACGCCTACACTGCCGACACCTACAGATGTTTGTTCGTCAATTTCAGAACGACCCCCGGAGGGTTCTAAGTCTAACAGAAGCGGCTGTGACAGCACTGCAGTGGTGGCTCGGAGCCATAGATGCAGCAGCTGTCCCCATACACTTGCCCAAAATAGAGCATTTTTTAAGTACGGACGCTTCAGACATCGGTTGGGGGGCACAACTGGATCAGATACCTTTAGCAGGCTCCTGGACCAGAAATCAACAGCGTTGGCACAGCAACAAAAAGGAGATGTATGCAGTGTTTTCAGCTATGAAGAGTCAGGCGGACAGACTGAGAGGCTCCCACGTCCTTCTTCAAACAGACAATCAAACCTTGATCGCGTACATACGCAAAGAGGGAGGAACCCGTTCGTTAGACCTGCTGTCGCTGACTTACCAATTACTAACTCTTTTGGACCAGTGGAACATAACACTATCTGCTCAGTATCTTCCGGGAAGGTACAACTTGATAGCGGACAGGTTGTCTCGGAGACGACCAATCCCAGAATGGCACTTGTTGCCACCCGCGACCGCGGAGGTCTTCGGGATATGGGGAGTTCCAAACATAGATCTATTCGCCTCAGAACATTCTGCCGTGGTACCAAGATACGTAACCATCGATTCGCGAGATCGTGGAGCAGAATTTACCAATGCCTTCAGTCGAGATTGGGATTATCAGCTGGCATGGGTATTCCCCCCACCAAGCTTAATACCACGTGTACTGGCTCACCTAAACAGAGCACAGGGAATGTACCTTCTGGTAGCCCCGGACTGGGAACGCCCATTTTGGAAAGCAGACTTGGAGGCCCGATCTCAGGATCCACCACATGTGATCACAAATCTACGGAAGTTTCTGATAGACCTAACGACAGGCCTTCCTCCACCCTACCTAGACCAACTA
The DNA here is from genome assembly GCA_963924505.1 of Agonopterix alstromeriana. Lineage (NCBI taxonomy): Eukaryota > Metazoa > Arthropoda > Insecta > Lepidoptera > Depressariidae > Agonopterix > Agonopterix alstromeriana. Next base: position 14,029,209 of record OZ004681.1, read on the forward strand.
GCATTAAAAGTTTGGAAGATTGGGGGTGGGGCCAGAAGATAGCTACATGGACTGAGGAACAAAAGAAGCTACTTAGTGGATGCTGGAGACAGTCTACAATTAATACTTACCTTCCAGCCTTGAGCAGATGGGTAACATGGTGTGCACAAAATAATCTGAATCCTAAAGCACCAAGGGCAGACGAGGTAGCAAAATTTCTGGCTGATACTTTTCTTCGTGAAGGATTATCATATAAAACCATGTTATTACATAGGTCAGCTATCTCTACATATTGCGGTCAGGACGAAACAATATTTTCACATTTTTTAGTCAGAAGTGTCTTAAGAGCTATCCAGAATGCTAGGCCGAGTCCGCACAAGTGTCCTATTTGGGATCCAAGGCAAGTTTTTGACTGGTTAACAGAGACTACTGGAAAGGACACACTCTTCGAAGCAGCTCGTAGAGTGGCTACAATTTTACTATTGGCATCAGGACGAAGACTCCATGATCTTACATTATTAAGACTCTCCGAATCTCAATATACAGATAATGGAGAAATTATCAGACTGTGGCCTTCATATGGCTCTAAGACTGACAAAGGATCCAAGCGTCAATCAGGATGGGAGCTCAGAAGACACCAACTTGATTCTATTTGTCCTGTTACATGGATTCGTCGCTATATTCAACTAAGTCAGAGCAGAAGAGAACAGAACAGCAATATAAAGGAGCTGTTTATAACAATACGTGGAAGAGTAAAGGGTGCTTCTAAAACCATGATTGGTGGTTGGATCCGATCAGTGCTCAGAGACGCCGGAATTGAAGCATCTCCAGGCAGCTGCCGATCAGCTGTTGCCTCTCTAGCATGGCTGGAGAACCGTCCTATAGAGGAGATACTAGAAAGAGGTAACTGGAGATGTGAAAACACATTCAGGAAATACTATTGCCGAGAGATTATTTCACAGGCACGCGACAATACTACTAATAATAACTTGTTTGATAATTTTTCAAGTGTTTAAAAATGTTTTTCTAATTTTGTACTAACTAAGGTATATTAGAAGATTTTTATATTACATTAACTATATTTTTGGAAGAAAAAATTTTTGGTTTTGAAGAAATTTCAATTATTAACGTTCATTGTTAATATTGAATAAACTAATACTAATTCTCAACATTGCGTGTTCTTTTAGTCACCAGCAGATAACAAACACGTCTCCACTTAGCGATGCTGCGTTTTAGACAGGCTTACAATATAACCGTTTTACACAACAATAAAACGATTATTGTAAGCCGAGAGAAAACGCAGCATCGCTGGAAAGTTCTTCCTGGTGAAGACTGCAATGAAAAATCGCGAAGTTCGCGCCTTCTGGTGACAGATGCTTGACAGTTGGATGGTTTTACGTCCGGAAAGCAGAGATTCGTTCGGAAACCGTAAGTAAAAGGCTGAAAATATGGTGAGTACAAACACTGCTCCTCCACTTAGCGATGCTGCGTTTTCTCTCGGCTTACAATAATCGTTTTATTGTTGTGTAAAACGGTTATATTAAACTCTCTTAAGGGGATATTATCATTGGCTGTCTGGTTATATTTTCAATACTAACCAATTAAAGTTTGCAGTCTGTCTGTCTTAGAATAGCACCAACCCAGACGGGTGTCATAAGAGGCGAGTTATTTTTTTTAAATACGGTAAATGCTTCAATAGATAGGTACTCGTCTTAGTTGTAGTAAAGCTGTGCTCGTAAGTTTCTTGTTATTTTATTTTGTTACAATATTTATTTATGATTTATTATAGACTGGCTTGACTGCTTTAGCAATAAAATTATTACAATGTGATTTTCCATTACGAAGATGGTACTGACTGGTAAACAGTCATTATCTCAAGAATGTTGTATGTTAAATACCTATTTTAATAAGAATCTAGTCAAATCAAACAGTAGGTATGCAGGGTCCTTCCTTAACACGCTGACACTTTTTTAAGGGGATATAATTCAGAGCGCGCTCCATACAAACGTACTATGGTGATATTATCAATACTAACGAATTTAAGTCAACGAAATTTTGCTGAAACAATCTTGAAACAAATATCTATGCTTGTATGAAGTCCGATTTTCGTTAAAATATACAGTTTCAATGCTAGGATTAATTTAAGATTTGTATGGAAATCTTTGAGGCACTGTAATTTTAAAACTATACATTTTAACGAAAATCTGACTCTATACAAGCATAGAAATTTGTTTTTAGATTGATTCTGAAAAATTTCATTGAGTTTGATTGGTTAGTATTGAAAATATCACCATAGTATGTTTGTATGGAGCGCGCTCCGAATTATATCCTCTTAAAGCAATGATCAGACAGTCAAACTGAACAACTTTCTCTATGGCACCAACATAGAAATCGCGAAAAAAATATCAGCTGTCCCATACATTTGGCTCAATTAGGTTTTCAGTTTTGTATAGAACAGCTTTTTCCATCCCCATTTTCATCCCCTTTAAAAAGTGTCAGCATATTAAGAAGGATCCGGTATACAGAGTGAAATTGATATCATTAGCATCCTTTTAAACTAAGAGTCTACCCATCAAACTGAACAACTTTTACTATGGGAGGAAACCGATTCTACGGGCTATAACTTACTTACTCTTTTTTTAAGCCTAAATATTTGTTGGTGTAAGCCTGCGGTGTACTACCTATTTTTATTTTCTTCCATACCATCCATACCATATGCTCACGACTATATTCCCCGAGGGGGTAGTCAGAGATATTCTGAAACCTCAGAACATCCACGTTTCACCAGTAGTACCGAAACTCTGTCCAGTGTGACGGGGGATGAGCCCGTCGCCACTTATAATGGACAGTGGGTACAATACATGCCTCGAAATTGAAGCATGCAGGTTTCCTCACGATGTTTTCCTTCACCGAAAAGCCAGTGGTGTTACAAATCGCACATAAATTCCGAAAAACTCATTGGTACGAGTCGGCCTGGACGGGGATCGAACCATCGCCTCCTGCATGCATGGCAGGCAAGGTTACTCGCCACTGGACCACCTCGGCTTTTATTTTCTTATCTATTATAAAACTGTAACAGAAGTGTGTCTGTACATTGAAGATATTTTACATGAAAAAGATTACGATATTATAGTTTTTAGGTATCCCGGACTCCCACAGAACATTATAAGAGGGGTTAGAAGTGCAAAGTAGGCGTGGAACGTGTCGCCATAGGTTATGCAATGATTTGCATAACACCATGAGGCGCGCGGTGTGGTGCGAGCGAGAGGGCATGAGTAATTGTAGCAGCGTGAGCGGGAAGACAAATGGCGACAGTCGTCTCCGAAGCAAAAGCGCTACTTTGCGTTTCTAACCCCAAGGCCCACTTATAATCAACCTTTTTTAGAATTTTTGTTTGTCTGTTTGTCTGTTTCTTTGTTTGTTTGTATGTTTGTAACAGCATCACGCAAAAACTACTGAACCGATTTTGATGAAACTTTTTCTGTTTGATAGCTTATGATCTGACTTAAAATCTGGTATCTTATTTGTGCAGACGAAATCGCGGGTTAACTCTAGTATTTATTAATTTCACACTCCTAACAATTTGCTTCATGTGGTTTCTTTAAGATTGTTTAGCTTACCATTTTTCATTTTCCGTAGAGCGTCGGGGACGGCCATCTTGAGACAGTCGTTCAGTTTTGCATCCTTCTGCCGGCATCGCTGGAAGTTTTCGGCTGGAATGTTAAAAAATATAGGATCAATGTCTCGTCATCACTATCAATATATGCGCTTAGGCCAGTTGGAAGACCTTACATAGGTAATACTTTGCCCTTATTGCGATTTAAGAAAAGTTTATTCCGAATGGATAAATGCGCGCTGCATACAAACGAAGTCTGGTGATATTTTCAATACTAACCAATTAAAGTCAATGAAATTTTGCAAGAACAATCTAGAAACAAATCTCTATGCTTGTATCTTGCCAGATTTTCGATAAATATACAGTTTGAATGCTAGGATTAATTTAAGATTTGTATGGAAATCTTTGAGGCACTGTAACTTTAAAACTATACATTTTACCGAAAATCTGACACGATACAAGCATAGAGATTACTTTCGGTATTGTTTCTGAAAAATTTCACCGACTTTAATTGGTTAGTATTGAAAATATAACCAGACTTCGTTTGTATGGAGCGCACCAACAGTAATATACCCTTAAGGATTGCGTCAAGCAAGATGGACCAGCACGTCTAGCATGATTTCTCTACTTGCGCGCGACTCGGCTTTTTCCCATACTACAAGTCGCGGCAAGCGCGGCTTTCGCTCTCCGACAAGCGCGGGAACAGGTTATTTTCTATGCAGCGAAGGCGCGTCGCGCGCGTGTAGAGAAATCATACTAGACGTGCAGGGGTGCGATTTTTGAATGTCACCGTTGAGCTAGGACGGTTTTTAAATCTCATACAAAAGCCTTCTCATACCCATGAGTTCAATACGAGTAGCCACCGGTTAGATTTAACAATGCGAACTTTCGGTGAATATCGCCCATTTTACTCAGCCGGTGACTTTCAAAAATCGCACTGTTGATCTCTTTTGGAATTGGTGATGATGATGAGAATTGGGAAGAGCTCGGAGAATAGCAGAGGGTGGAGATGGGCAGACTACTCATGATGAAGCCTGATTAATTTTTCAGAGTTTCATGACAGGAGGCATCATGCTACCACAATGACGCCTTCATGGGGTTTACAGTTCTGGTACCCGATCGCACTAATTTAAAACATCGAAGTTCAATTCTCTAGACGGCCCGATAGCACAGTCGGTAGTGAACCTGCCTGCTGTGCCGAGGGTCGCGGGTTCGAATCCCGTAAGGGACAAATATTTGTATGATGAATATGAATATTTGTACCCGAGTCATGGTTGTTTGTATCTATATATGTATGCTATATCGTTGTCTAGTCATCATAATACAAGTCCAGGCTAGATTCTGGTACTTTAAATGTGACTAGATAATTAGTGTGACAATGTCCAAGATATTTATTTATTTAATTCTCATTAAATTTTAGTTCTAGTGACATTGCAATGCAGTTACTATTCAACTGTGCTGAATTCCGTATCGCGCTCAACTAGCTATTTCTTTTACAATGTGCTTGACTGCCCGAAACGTCTGACCGATCTGTCAAACGGCTATCAAATGATCGGCGCGGTGCTGAATGTGTAAAAAGTTATGAGTCGCATGCGGTCCAATGACGTTTCAGTTGAGATTTATTTGGTACGATCGGTCGCCTGTTGTCTAGGCTGCAGACGTGTGTGTCGCTCTCGCATAGGACTGTACGCCATAAGAAAGAATTTTTCTCCAACAACACCTCTTAAATCATCTACAACAGACGTTTAGTTAACCTATGACCACAGAATAGGTAATAGTATATGGTTCTATATACAGAACGGCCACTCCCCGCCCCCCTCTGACTTCAGATACCCCACCTCCCCTCACATGTTCTGGGAAACTTGAGGGAAGCCGTGCAAGGGAATGCAGTCAGGCGCGCGCATCCGTTGGATTTGACTACATAAAATTGAGTCTTTTCAGTTCATAAAAACGTTGGAAATTAACACTAAATTCACATTTTCAGTAATTCTTTGGCTCAAATTTAATTTTTAATAATAGAAAGAATAATAAAAAGTAACGGAATGTAGATGATGTTCATACAATGCGTGGTAAGTCAACCCTACACAAATGTCAAAGACAATTTGAAAAAAGGTAATATTCAAAACGTTGTTTGAAGTGCCGGACCTGTGCTATGACGATGATTATGACCATTAATGGAAGGATGAATAATCACGAAATAAATAATTTTTAATTTTAATTTAATTTAATTTAATTAATATCATTGATAATGACTATCAGTAAGCAAGGTTCAGCTACCCAATACAATAGATTTTAGTAGTTACTAGCCACTATAAACTTATCCAGGTTGAGGATATCTGAAGCTATTAGTCGTTTCTTACGACACCAGTCTGGGTTGGTGCTGTTCTAAGCTGTACACAGCAAGGTCTTACAACCTGTGTATGTTATCTAATACAATGCGTAGATACAAAACAATAGCAGGGCCTTCACTGGCACTAGGTCAGTGGCCAGCGGACCATTATGCGTCGGCGCACGACTTAACTATTGGGCAATTATCTGTGGTCAACCACACATTAGCACGCCGACAGGAGCTCATTTTGTTGCGTTCATGGATAAGTAAGAATAATAATATTGGCTATTACCTACAGCGTGAGTCACCTTAATCTTATGCCTGTGCAGATGACCTACGAGGTGAGCCAAGTTGGTTATTTCACCGTTACGACTGTGCGCATGACCGTAGGCGGCGTCAATTTTAGTACTGTGTGAGGATCGTGGTTTTGAGCTTAGCAGCGAAAGTGTTAATTATACTTTTCCTTACACCTACTTAATTTTACGTTAATAAACCATACATAATATCCTACGGTTTTTATTTAATGATCAAATTAAATAACTTACCTACGTAATAAAATTGATCAGGTTACTATACAACGTGTTAATGAATTAACGCAAAACTAGAAAGTGGTTTGTTTAGAATCGAGAGCAGAATCGAATTATCATGGTTTCAACATAGGTAATTTTTTTTTTAATTATAAAATAAAATGTTTGAAAAATTTAAAATTTTCTGAACTCGATGTCAACCCACCGCACAGGCACACTCACCCTACTTACTACCAAAACAAGATTCTTAAAATGCATCCATGAGCACGCTAGCGCTTTCATTCATTGCTGAAATGATAACAAATCAGTTTTGCCTGAAAACTAAAAATGCGAATAACTTTAAATGTTAAGTATAAAAATAAGGAATTTATTGTTACAATCTAATTATTTTGTTATAAATCAGTTGGGGTGTATGAGGTTTTGCTCATTTACACGTTGTATATTAGATCAATAAATGATCAATTTGATCAGTATGTAGCTGTGACTTCTGCCTATTTTTTGCAGTTGTAATGTGGACCAAAACTAGTGGAAATTAATTATCATCTCATCGTATTGTCCCGAATCGAAATACGCGCTCAATTAAAAATTTGGTACGACGAGTCCAGGGTCGATGGTCTTGGGCTTGGCCCTTGAGACCTAGTGTTTTTTTTTTATAATGTCTTTAACGGCTCTGGATACTAGTCCTTTTGAGCCATTCGTTATTTTTTCTTATATTCTTTATTTGGATGATGGGATGATAGATGACGATGAATCTATGGTCGATTTGTAAGCTCGCGCGTTGCCGCCAAAATGACCATGTACGAGTTAACTTGAACCAAAACTTATGTTCTGTTATCGTATTTATTTCAGATTCCTGTTACGTCGGTCGCTTAACGCAACTGTTTGGTACACAATCCGCACGAAATTATGTCACAAATATCACTAAAACCAACTTTTTACGAATTTCAAATAACACGAAACACAACAAGAGCAATGGCGCCAAGCAAACTCGAGACCTAGTGGAGAAGCCAGTGTGGCCCTTACGCTAAAAAGTCTGGAGACTGTAGGGAACGTGGCCTACCGGTGTTTTATTCGGCTCCGCTGGAGAGGTTTTAGTGGACTGTAGTTTTTCTGGTGGAAGGAGTGGTTCGATGTAAAGGAAAGTCTTGTTTGCAGCACTGTAGGTTTATTTCAGTGATTTTTACACCAAAGGCGGAAACGGAAATACAACTTTTTAATTACTACTTTTTATGTTGGTGTTGCCAACAGAGACCCCTGCCCTAAGGTAATCCCTAAGGCTAACTAAAGCGCATTCTAGCTCATTCGACTCTTGCGCAAGCGCTTTCGATAACTATTACGTAGCATTACGCCTTTCTTCGTAACTCAGTTAGGTTAGCTCGATTCAGCTGCATAATTTACATTTGCGGCATTATGTTCATCTGATGTAATAGTATGCTTCCTTATTTTGTTGTTATAATGTTTATACTAAGTTAAGTGGGGTCAGAGGCATATTGAGGAGGCTTGGAAATACTCTGATTATTGTATACATAACTTACATGTATAATAGACTATGTATTATTGTATACATAACTTTAGCTTAAGAATTTATATTGTAATAGTTATTAAGTCGTGTTATGTTGTAGAGTTTCTGGCCGCATCTTCTCTACAGCGACAACACGTTCCGACGCGGTGGTAGCTTTAAAAAAGATTTGACGTTTGATAAGTGTGCTGTAAGCTCCTATATTGAATAAATTATATTGACATTGATTGACATTGACATTGACATCTGACAATAATGATATGGTATATCGTCTACAGGGTCAAAAAAAAACCCTGTTAGAGCCTTAGGGGTTGCTTCAGATCATCAAACTGAACTACTTTCACTATGGAGCCAACTTCGAAATTGCGAAAAAAAAATCTGCGGTTCGATTTGGTACTGCAGTTTTGTATGAAACTTGTGTTTTTTTTTCGAGATTTCGATGTTGGCTCAATAGTGAAAGTTGTTCAGTTTGTGGGTCTGAAGCACCCCCTAAAGGCTCAAACAGGGTTTTTTTTACACTCTGTATATCAGTGACACGCGGGCTGCACCTGCATACATACAAACATCAAACTTGGTGTAATTATAGCGTATACTCTAAAGTAAAACATATAATAAAACCGGCCAAGCGTGTGTCGGGATCGCGCCAACGATTCCGAAACTAACAAATTTTTTTTTGTAAAATTGTACGGAACCCTCCGTGCGCTAGTCCAACTCGTACTTGGCCGTTTTTTAAGACTGATAATTTCTTTGAGATTTACTGAATAAAATATTGGAAATACAGCTTTTACGACTCGTAGAGAAAAAACTAAGATTTTTGTCTTAGAGCATTGTTTTGGCAGCCACTGAACCGATTTTGATGGTTGACGTATTTCCATAGCATAAGTATATGCTCACGACTATATTCCTCAAGGGGGTAGTCAGAGATATTCTGAAGCCTCAGAAAATCCACGTTTCACCAGTAGTACCGAAACTCTGTCCAGTGTGACAGGGGTGAGCCCGTCGCCACATAATGGACAGTGGGTACAATACATGCTTCGAAATTGAAGCATGCAGGTTTCCTCACGATGTTTTCCATCACCGAAAAGCCAGTGGTGTTACAAATCGTACATAAATTCCGAAAAACTCATTGGTACGAGTCGGTCTGGACGGGGATCGAAATCGCCTCCTGCACGGCAGGCAAGGTTACTCGCGACTGGACCACCACGGCTTTTCACGACCAAACAGGATCTGACCTCTCTAAAAATTCTCTTACACCACCTGTCAAAATCACGGAGCTATCTTGGACACATCTTCCTACCCAATTTTGAAATTCGAACAAAACTGCATAAATCACTTAGGGGACACAAAGGAATAGTTCGCGTTCGCTGCGCTTGCGCAAGACTAGTCGAATCGAAGCGAAGGTTAGCCGGCGCGGGCGCCGACCATTACACAAACAGATAGAATGTTGACTCACCATGTATTGGGCTGCATTGCAACTCTGCAGTCCAATGATATTGACAGTGATAGTAAAAAAAACAAAATTAAACTCAAACCCTGTATTAAGGGTATATTACTGTTGGCGCGCTTCATACAAACGAAGTCTGGTGACATTTTCAATACTAACCGATTAAACTCAATTAAATTTTACACGAACAATCTAGAAACAAATCTCTATGCTTGTATCGTGGCAGATTTTCCTTAAAATGTACAGTTTTAAAATTACAGTGCCTCAAAGATTTCCATACAAATCTTAAATTAATCCTAGCATTGAAACTGTATATTTTAACGAAAATCGGACACGATACAAGCATAGATATTTGTCCCTAGATTGTTTCTACAAAATTTCATTGAGTTTAATTGGTTAGTATTGAAAATATCACCAGACTTCGTTTGTATGCAGCACGCATTTACGCATTCGGAATAAACTTCTCTTAAGAAAATTATTCACCTCACCACTTGACACGCTATTTTATTTTGAACAAGATTTTGACACGCGACTTCGTCCGCGTGGATTTACCCCTTTGGGGTCGATTTTCGAAAAAGCCTTTCATAGTACACCTCTACATCCTCTTTAGAATATACAGGGTGTAATTGACAGCCTAGCAAATACTGAAACGGTGAACTCAGACCATAGAACGGAACAACTTTCACTATAGAGCCTACCTCAGGGAACTACCTTCGCGTTTCCTGAGGCAGGCTCCATAGTGAAAGTTGTTCAGTTTGGTGGTCTGAGGTCCCAAATTTCATGTTACTATCTCTTCAGCGGTTTAGGCTGTGCGTTGTCAATCAGTCACGGAACTCTTTTATAAGTATAGATTCCACTTTGAGGTTGAGGTTTATTCTACTTTGATCACCTGCAGGCCTAGTATGATAAATCTACTCACGCACGAAACGCCTTCGCTGCATAGAAAATTACTCCTTCCCGCGCTTTGCAGGTAGTATGAAAAAAGGCAGAGTTGCGCGTAAGTAGAGACATCATGCTAGAGGGTCTGGGGGCACATCGAACTAAATAAATGTCCCCTGATCCGCTACTGAATCACAACTTTTTGCATTCCGTGTCGCGCTAATCATTTGACAGCAATTTGAGTGGTTATAACTCTATGGTGGTGGTAACTCTATCGCCGACTCGATTGTTACTCGAAATCGAATAGAAAATAAGTCATATCATGTTAATACCGAATGTGCAAAAAGTTGAGATCAAAGAGATTATACCTAATAGAGTGAGCCATACAAATTGTAAAGTGTCCACTTTTTTTGACGTTTAGGATTGAGTGTGTGGTGTCAAGTAGTATGGGCAAAAGGCACCAAGTGACATATGGCCTTATGTTTACGGTCACTTTTCACACACAATAGCTCAAAAAAAAGTGGACAGCCGCATAAACAAATATCTATAGTGCCATCTCCTTCTACTATTAAAGGTACGTCATAAAACAAAAGAGACTGACTAACTATAATCGTAAATTTATGCGGACTCTATGGAGATCCTTCCTCTGAGGTTGAGATGCGGTAGCAGTTCCCTGACGATTAAGTGGACATTTGATTAGCGCGATCGGCTCGAATGATCAAAATGCTTGGGTCTGAGGTCACTAGCTTATAGTTTATTTACTTTATTGTATAGTAAAAATTATTTTATTAAATAGACTATGTATTATTGTATACATAACTTTAGCTTAAGAATTTATATTGTAATAGTTATTAAGTCGTGTTATGTTGTAGAGTTTCTGGACGCATCTTCTCTACAGCGACAACACGTTCCGACGCGGTGGTAGCTTTAAAAAAGATTTGACGTTTGATAAGTGTGCTTCAAGCTCCTATATTGAATAAATTATATTGACTTTTTGTATAAATTCTTAAGCTAAAGTTATGTATACAATAATACATAGTCTATTTATTAAAATAATTGATACTATACAGTAAAGTAAATAAACTATAAGCTAGTGACCTCAGATCCAAGCATTTTGATCATATAAATAATCGTCCAGCAAACCAGGTGTAGTTGATATAATTATAAACTATGAGTCTACCCATCAAACTGAACAACTTTTACTATGGGAGCAAACCGATCGGAGCAAAAAACAAAAAATCTGCTGTTCCATACCAAACTGCAGTGCCTATACTCGACTAAAATGTGTGCAATAACCGATTTTTTTTTATCCGATCGGTTTGCTCCTTTGACTAATTATTATAAGGACTAGCCTTGCGATAGCATTTCCCCTCTGCCACGGTATAAGCACATTTGATCTTGTGCATTTAAATTCAATTTTACAGCTTATCACTAAGCGAGATAGCCTTTAATTGCGAAATAATAACTTCGAACTTAGAACGTTTGGGGTTCACACGAGACTACTTTTCATGATTTTTAACATTCAAAATTAGAATCTAAAGTTATGGGGAATAAAACCCAAAGTTGCGGATTTCATGTTACCTCGCCCCCCGCAAAAAGTGGCAGAAATGTTTGTTAGTAGAATTACACGCGTAACCAGTCCACATATAAATAGTAAAAGGTTTGCTCCCATAGTACAAGTTGTTTAGTTTGATGGATAAAAGGATGCTAAAAATGCTAATGATATCAATTTCACTCTGTACAGGGTGAAATTGAATGACCACCTCGAAAGGAATGATACGAGTTTATGTAAGTACCTATTTTAAAATTCTCGATTTACGTAAAAGGAAGGGAACCAAATATGACGTCTCTACCTACAACGATGGGAGCGTATACCTACATGACGAACACGGACATAAAATACCGGAAGATATTCTGATCTTACGCATATTTGCATTTTAATGCTTGTAAAATATTTAAGTACTTACTTCAACAAATAATTCTTTTAGGTACCTACCTACTGTGCAAAAATTTTAAGTGACAACAGTAAGACGCATAACCTTTTACCTACCTATAAAAGTAAAAGTATTATTTCTCCAAAATAGATAGACTGAACAATGTTTCAGCTTTTCATACACTAAATTTCCATACTTATACAGAGTGTTAGTGTAGTTTTGTAGACAGTTTTGTATTACTTTAAATGACGATTGATTCAAAAATCAACTGTTCATACAAACGTTCGATTAGCTGATTGCATTTAGGAAGTTCACATTAGTTTTTGCTGATTTCCTATAGGTTCCTAGCAGAAAGTTGTTCAGTATCATGAGTACAATCACCCTTTAAAGTAATGCAACGTGGTCTACTCTCACACCCTGTAGTTAAGATTGTGCACCATCAAGTAAATTACTGACCCGATTCTGGATGGAATTTTGAAAAAAGCGTAAAGCTTAACTTGAAAAAAAAAGAATTTGGAAACAGATTTCATTAAGGGTATATTACTGTTGGCGCGCTCCATACAAACGAAGTCTGGTGATATTTTCAATACTAACCGATTAAACTCAATGAAATTTTGCAGAAACAATCTAGAAACAAATCTCTATGCTTGTATCGTGTCAGATTTTCCTTAAAATGTACAGATTTAAAGTAACAATGCCTAAAATAAATTAATCCTACCATTGAAACTGTATATTTTAACGAAAATCGGACACGATACAAGCATAGAGATTTGTTCCTAGATTATTTCTGCAAAATTTCTTTGAATTTAATTGGTTAGTATTGAAAATATCACCAGACTTCGTTTGTATGCAGCGCGCATTTACGCATTCGGAATAAACTTCTCTTAATGTTATCGCTATGAGTGGTGCACTAAGGCCGAGATTCAGAGACGATTTGTAAGTCATAGTTCGGACCCCCATATGTCAAAATCCATACATTTTCGCCACACTTAGCTCGAGCTAAGACTAAAAAAATCGTCTCTGAATCTCGGCCTAAGTCGCGGGTACAGGGTAGTTCAATATTCGTGCATCGTTTTTACTTAGCTGTTTATTTTACTGCCGCTCTTGAGAATTTTCTTGTTTTGTCACTTTGTGCGTTGCATGCTAACCCTACAGGGCGAGCGCACAGGCCCAATGTGGTAAAAAAAAGGTGTACAATTTGTTTGAAATTTCGTATTTTTTTTGTGTTCTTAACTTATCGTTTCAAGAGAAGATTTTGCTTTTTTTTTTAACACTTTTATAAATAAAGCATGTAGGTACTTAAATGGTGTCCTTAACCAACGAAGCATCGAATGCAAATGTTTGCATTGTCGGCTTAATAAAGTGTTTGGATTCTATTGTGCATCCGCCCTTGATGGGTTTATTGATTTGGCCCCGGACTTGATTGACCCTTGATCAATAAGTTACTTGTTATTATGACTCTTTAATCTGTATTTATTGAAATAACAAAAAAATTATAATAAGCCGTGGTGGTCCAGATGCGAGTAACCTTGCCTGCCGTGCAGGAGGCGATGGTTCGATCCCCGTCCAGGCCGACTCGTACCAATGAGTTTTTCGGAATTTATGTACGATTTGTAACACCACTAGCGTTTCGGTGAAGGAAAACATCGTGAGGAAACCTGCATGCTTCAATTTTGAGGCATGTATTGTACCTACTACCCAATACAAGTGGCGGCGGGCTCACTCCCCGTCTCACTGGACAGTTTCGGTACTTGTGAAACGTGGATGTTCTGTGGTTTCTGAATATCTCTGACTACCCTCTTCGGGGAATATGGTCGTGAATATATGTTTATGCTTATGCTTATAATAAACACAGGGTGTTAGGGTAAACAGCATTACTTTAAGGGGAGATTGTACCCATCATACTGAACAACTTTCCCTAATAAACCTATAGGAAACGCGCAAAATTTTTTTTCGACTTTTCATACAAACATTTGATCAGCTGATTGCATTTAATATGCATGCATATGCTCACGACTTTATTCCCCGAGGGGGTAGTCAGAGATATACTGAAATGGTTACTCGCCACTGGACCACCACGGCTTCCGACTTATTCTTATGACTCTTTAATCTGTATTTTTTGAAATAACAAAAACATTATAATAAATACAGAGTGTTAGGGTAAACAGTTGCAGTACTTTAAGAGGTGATTATACCCATCATGCTGAACAACTTTCCCTGAGAAACCTATACGAAATTCGCAAAAACTTTTTTCGACTTTTCATACAAACGTTCGATCAGCTGATTGCATTTAATATGGGAAGTCCAAAAATGTCACCTCTTAAAGTAATGCAACTGTTTACCCAAACATCCTGTATAAATGCATACTTGTAAAACATTGCAACAAACACTGACTGACTGATTAACAGACAACGTTGAAGATAGAAACATGAAATTTTGAATTATATTCTATGGAGAATGTATGGGTTGCATTTAGAAAGGACTTTTCGAAAATAATTCCCAAAGGGGTGTAGATGTTTTCCGAAACTTATACGGACCCGCCTCGCCTTAGCATTTCCCCTCTGCCAACGCACAAGATCAAAAAATCTTACGCATTTACATACAATTCGATACCTACCTTATCACTAAACGCGACAGCCTATAATTGCGGAACAATAATTTCGAACTTATGACGTTTGGGGTTCACACGACACTGTTTTTCATGATTTTTAACATTCAAAATTAGAATCTAAACTAATGGAATAAAATTCAAAGTTGCGTATCTCGTGCTACCTCGCCATCGCAAAAACTGGCAGAAAAGTTTGTTAGTGGAATTACTTTTTTTTTCCCAGGTCAGGGACGTCATTAAAAATGCCAGGTTAAAAGTAGTCGAAATCGAAGGGAATGTATGACAAGATGTATGGACTTAGAGGAAGCAAGAGAGGTATGTCAGAATCGCCCAAAGTGGAGATCTATAGTTTCTGTCTACCCCTTAGGAAAAACACGTGAGTTTATGTATGTATGCATGTATTAACTTTTATTAACTAGCTTTAAATGTGGTACATACAGGTCAAATAACGTGCTCCCCTGCAGAATATAAAAAAGTGAGTTACAGTGTTGTAGGTGTAGGGAGTGTTAATGCAATAAAATATAATCTTGAGTTAAATATAGGTATCTTGTGCACCACATTTTGTAATAAAACAGTCACTGCAGTCAAAATCGGTTGAGCAATCATACAAAATCAAAAAGAACTTACGTAAATTTTCTCCGGCCACCAAACTCGAAGCAGCAACGACCAATAAAATATTCCTCAGCATTTTGTACCGAATGCGTCCTCAAAAACTTTTTAACACTTAAACTTTGGGACGTAACCGCTTGTGACGTAAGATGCGCGCGCGCAAGAAGTAATTTCGTACGACTGATCGCGCGCGCGTTTTGTGGTCATATTTATTTTCTTACGCCATTCTGTTCATGGTGGTGGTTACCAACAACTTCATTCGCAATTGGTTAAATGTAAACTATATGCAGTACTGATACTTCGTACAGCTCACGACTGTTTCTAGAGTTATGTTGGTAGGTATAAGAAACCGGCCTAGGGGCGAGCCGGACTCGCACACGTACCACCTTATAATATTACCCAAAAAAATTTCGCATGTCTGACTCACACTTGACCAGTTTTTATAATACCTTAGAGTATGTACCTACACACGGCGACACATCAAGCTACGCAAAACCAATATAAGCTGGCCTCGCGTAGGGCTAGTAACGTATTACGTCGCGCGGCCAGCTTGTATTGGTTTTGCGTAGCTTGATGTGTCACCGTGTGTACTATAATCACACCAAGTTTTACGTTTGCTTGCATTTTTATTAGTTTAGAGCTAAAACAAAAAACGTTGAAAAAACAAGTTTTTTGTAAGGGGAAACCTCTTAATTTTTTACTTTTTATTTGTTTAATAGTTTCCAGCAAATTCGCACTTTTATCACTTTTAAATAACATAAGATACAACGTGTTAATGAATTAACGCAAAACTAGAAAGAAGTTTGTTTAGAATCGAGAGCAGAATCGAATTATCATGGTTTCAACATAGGTAATTTTTTTCAAAATGTTAAATAAATTTTTTGTAAAATTTAAAATTTATTGAACTCGATCTCTACCCACCGCTCGGGCACTCTCACCCTACTTACTACCAAAACAAGATTCTTAAAATGTATCCGTGAACACGTTAGCGCGTTCATTCATTGTTGAAATGATAGCAAATCAGTTTTGCTTCAAAACTTAAAATGCGAATAACTTTAAATTTTAAGTGTCAAAATAATGAAATTATTGTTAAAATCTAATTATTTTGTTATAAATTAGTTGGGGTGTATGAGGTTTTGCGCTTATTCATTAACACGTTGTATATATAGGTGTTAGGGTAAACAGTTGCATTACTTTAAGGGGTGATTGTACCGATATGTTACTGATAAACTTTCCTTAAGAAACCTATCATCGTTGATACTTTAATTAGTCACATGTCAGACGGGGACAATTTGTCAGGAAGAAGGTAAAACGTTGTATCCACAGGCACCACAGCTGACCGATTTGACCAAAGAGATTATACCTAATAGAGTGAGCCATACCAATTGTAAAGTTGTCTGTCTGCATGCGAAGACGCAGGCACATCCAGGAGACCGATTGCGCTAATTTAAAACATCGAAGTTCTATTCTTATCCAATTTCAGTTCTAATCACATTGAATTCCAATTACTATTCAACTGTGCTGAATTCCGCATCGCGCTTAACTCTATGTAACTGACAGCCTTTAACGTCTCAGCGATCTGTCAAAACTCTAACGGCTGTCATGAGCTGTACCGCGATTAGCGCAATATCAAAGAGATTATACCTAATAGAGTGAGCCATACCAATTGTAAAGTGTCCACTTTTTTTGACGTTTAGGTTTGAGGGTGTGGTGTCAAGTAGTATGGACAAAAGGCACCAAGTGACAAATGGCCTTATGTTTACGGTCACTTTTCACATACACTAGCTCAAAAAAAAGTGGACAGCCGCATAAACAAATATCTATAGTTCCATCTCCTTCTACTATTAAAGGTACGTCATAAGACAAAAGAGACTAACTACAATCGTAAATTTATGCGGACTCTATGGAGAACCTTCCTCTGAGGTTGAGATGCGGTTAAATAGAAGACATGTGACAATTTGCCACAAGCTAGTAACCAGGGCTGCGTTCAGAACCTACGGGTGCGGTTGTTTGGTTGTTTTTCAATCTAAGGTACGGAACGAACAGTTGTTTTTCAACTCGCAAAAAGGTACGGAACGATCCCGGTTGTTTTATAACCTCAAATTTTGACATTGACAGTAATATGGGGTTCCAGGGCTTCCATCATTTCCAAATACAATAAAAACTCATCTTCCATGCTAGAGAATCAAAAAGTTAATAAAAATAATCTGAAAAAAACTAACTTTTATTCAAAATGAGCAAAAAGTCAAGTAACCACAGATAATCAAAACGTCAGAGTGTTTTTTAACCGTCGAATTTGATGGTTAAACCCGTCAAAGGTTTGGAACGGTTGAGTTGTGACAACCGAGATGCAAAGAGCGTTTTTTCACCGAGGCTCGGAACGGGGTTAGTGCAAAAAGTTACGCCCAGAGTGCACTCTGGGCATAGGTTCTGAACGCACCCCTGATATCGGATATGTCGCCGTTAAAAAACGAAAATTGATTTTATTTGACATGTGACATATTATTGCAGTATTAACGACGCTATAGGAAATTCGAAAAAAAATTATTCGACCTTTCATACAAATGTTTGATCAGCTGATTGCATGTAGTACGGAAGTACCAACAATTTTTTGAAAATTTCCTTTAGGTTTCTTAGGGAAAGTTGATCATGGGTACCCCCTTAAAGTAATGCAACTGTTTACCGTAACACCCTGTATTGTGAAAATTTAACCATATATCTATTACAGTTAAAAATATAAAGCCCTTTATATGTAGAACAGACAAACAGACAGACGGATAGCAGCTCAGGCTTAAGAATAGGGTCCCGTTGGGACAATTGGGTACGGAACCCTAAAAAAGTAGGTAATACATTTAGAATCTGTAGTGCTTTTATTTACGTAATTAATTTCAAAATATAGAACCAGTGAAACAATTTACAGAAAATATTTTATGAATCTAAAGCCACGTAACTTAGGTAGGTAAGTATATAGGGTCATTAATATGCTAACACTTGTTTACGGGGATGATCAGACTGTCAAACTGAACAACTTTCTCTATGGGACCAACATCGAAATAGCGAAAAAAAACAGCTGTCCCATACATTTGACTCTTGTAGGTTTGCAGTTTTGTATGGAACAGCGGTTTTTTTTCGCGATTTAGATGTTGGTGCAATAGAGAAATTAGTTCAGTTTGATGGTCTGATCATCCCCTTAAAAAAGTGTCAGAATATTAAGAAGGACCCTGTCTACATAAACATAAACTTCACATAAGCATATGCTCACGACTATATTCCCCGAGGGGGTAGTCAGAGATATTCTGAAACCTCAGAACATCCACGTTTCACCAGTAGTACCGAAACTCTATCCAGTGTGACGGGGAGTGAGCCCGTCGCCACTTATAATGGACAGTGGGTACAATACATGCCTCGAAATTGAAGTATGCAGGTTTCCTCACGATGTTTTCCTTCACCGAAAAGCCTGTGATGTTACAAATCGTACATAAATTCCTAAAAACTCATTGGTACGAGTCGGCCTGGACGGGGATCGACCTTCACGACCATAACTATCGTAGACTGGTCAGGAACCTGTCAACAAACACCACTTTTGTGCATGTACCGTAATTCTTATATCCGCAACAGTCTCTGCTAACTTGACAAACTATAAACTAAATTTAGGTCGAATAAAACCGTTTTGTGTTAAAGATACCAAAATACCAAAGAGATGAAAGTAGCATATTGTATGTAAGATTATGCAAATAAGCAGTCGATAGCTGTATAATACTCGTATATAGTAATATAATATTTGTAATCAAATTATAACAATATCATTTTCATCAACCCTTTCATATTTATAACCTTTGCTATTGTCAAACACTTGAAAACCTTTCTGATATTTCAAAGCCAAAGAATCCGAGGGCAAGTTTTGATTGAAAACTGAATTGCCTGTAGAAGTTAGTTTTATTACTCCAAAATAAATCACATCTTCATCGGCTTTCTTTCTTTCTTTCCTTTTTTCTTTTATTATTAATGTTTCATTCACTGGTAGCATCAGTAGCATGTCTTGAGTTTTGTTTCCGGAGTCCAATTTGACTTTAGCCTGGATTGTTCCATTGATAAAATTTTTCGATTTATCTTTCTGTGTTTCGAGAGGTAAATGACATTCGATACATCGAATGTTTTTATGGCGGTCTGCGTGTAACGGAACGGGGAATAGTCTATCGTTTAAGTAGAATCTGTAAACACATTTGTGGTCATTTAAAGTTGTGGCGCTCGCTTTGCTTTCGATTCTTGATTTGGATGAATGGCATTCAAAGAAATTGTTATTCCGGAATTCTCTTAATTGTTTTATGCTATCGTATTCAGAATCGTCAGAATCATAATAGATGTTGATGCCTTTGGAATGTGATGATTGTTGAGTTTCAACTAGTGTTGGAATTTCTGGCAGCTCTTTTATGGTGTCCAAGGAAGATATTTTCTTTACATCATTTTCTATGGCATATGCTGATTCGGAGATCTGTCTGAAATTCTCATTTCTGTAATACTGTTGCACTGGTTCGTTTGAGTTCACTATTTGCGTTTTAGATTCCTTTTCGAAAATTTTGTTTGATGGTTGATTTTGAGTTAGATTTTTTGGGATGGATTTTACTTTTTCTAGAATTGAATCTAGTTTTTCTGCTAAGTAAATATCTCTTTGTAGCGCGGCTAAGTCAGTGTGTGGTTCTAAGTTTGTTTTGGGATTGGAAGTGGGTTTTGGGCTTGGCGGTTCGAATACGTCGCCGCAGTTTTTACAAAAATCTACAGAGTTCTTCAGTACGATTTTTCTACTGCAACATACCTCAGATTTTGTAGTTTTCTTCGGTTTCACGATTTGAGGCTTTCTGCAACTGTTTATGATACCTGAAGAACAACTCTTCCCATCTTTTGTCGTCGTTGGTTTTTTCGTAACAACTTTTTTGGAACTGCTTGTTTTGGCACTTTTATCACTTTTAAGCGAGTTTGAGGGTTTTGAACACAAGTGAATGCGGTTACATGATGTTTTTGAGGCAATCGATGTTTTATTGGACATATTTTTCACAATTAGAAGGTAAAACTCGATTCAAGTTTGCAAACAAAAATGAAAACAATTTGTTGTCATGGTTACGCTTGACAGTTCGTAACGTGCGGCTTCATTGCGTTGTTTAACTGTTTGTAAATTATTATAGAAAATTAAATCAGTTTCTAAATTATATTCATATTGCGATTAACGTCCAGTTTTAAATTATTTTAGAAAAAAAACTGTTCTTCTTTTCATTACTAAAACTATTTATCATTTTGCACAAACTTAACATACAGCGCCATCTAGTTTCGAGTAGCAATAGTCTAATTTGGTTCCAATGGTTCTAATCAATTTGCATAGATGGCGTGTAAAGCGTTAAAGTTTTATCCCTAAAAACTTTCCAAAAGATAGGTACTTTTACCAATTTAAGAAAAGGAGGATATTAAAACGCGTTAAATATGACGACGGAAGTGTATTAAAATGTTTGAATGAAGACGTGGCAAAAAATTTGTCTATACTCCATTCAAAATAGCAACGTAATTTTAAAGGCTATTTTGCATTCCAGAAACAGAGATTTGAAACACTTCATCTCACTTATTCTTAGAACAGCTTTAGTAGCATCCAAGATATGCCGGATAGTATATGTATCCAATAAATAAATTACATTTGGTAATCAGAATAAGCCAGAAAACTAAATAGGAATCGGAAAATCTAGTCGTCCTTATTTGGAATGAAGTATAGGATATAGGTATCGTAGCGAGTAGCGGGCCATTATAACCTCTGCTAACTCCCATGAGACAATGGCGTGAAAATATTTTATATTATGTAAATAGATACTGAGTACGATTGCAGTTTTGTATGGAACAGCTGATGAGCTTTTCGATGTTGGTCCCAAAGAGATAGTGGTTCATTTTGATGGCCAGGAGTGCGATTTTTGAAAGTCAAATCAGCAGTAGAAAGATGCATATTATCTCCTATAGTAATTTTGACATTTTCAACTGAGCTCAGCGAATGAGATTGGAGAGTGGAGTGCGGTCAAATCAGACCCTGTAACAAACATCCTTGACTCATGAACAAACATATTCAATATTCATCATACAAATATTTGCCCCTTATGGGATTCGAATCCACGACCCTGCACAACTTGCAGATACCGTCGACTGAGCCATCGAGCCCTCTAGAGTCCGAATCAGAATAGCACCAACCCAGATGGGTGTCGTAGAATAATAAGTAATGCACATGATATATACAAGACAATGTTTCTTCGCATACCATTTATCTTTAGTCCAACAATTCAATAATCTTAGCATATGCTCACGACTATATTCCCCGAGGGGGTAGTCAGAGATATTCTGAAACCGCAGAACATCCACGTTTCACCAGTAGTACCGAAACTCTGTCCAGTGTGACGGGGGTTGAGCTCGTCGCCATTCATATACGCCAATACATGCCTCGAAATTGAAGCAAGCAGGTTTCCTCACGATGTTTTCCTTCACCCAAAAGCCAGTGATGTTACAAATCGTATATAAATTCCGAAAAACTCATTGGTACGAGTCGGTCTGGACGGGGATCGAACAATCGCCTCCTGCACGGCAGGCAAGGTTACTCGCCACTGGACCACCACGGCATACAATGTGTTAATGAATAAGCGCAAAACCTCATACACCCCAACTGATTTATAACTAAGTAATTATATTAAAACAATAATTTAATTATTTTGATGGTTAAAATTTAAAGTTATTCGTATTTTAAGTTTTGAGGCAAAAATGATTTGTTATCATTTCAGCAATAAATGAAAAAGCTAACGTGCTCATGTATACATTTTAAGAATCTTGTTTTGGTAATAAGTAGGGTGAGTATGCCCGTACGGTGGGTTGAGATCGAGTTCAGAAAATTTTAAATTTTACAAACAAATTATTTAATATTTTGAAAAAAACATCCTATGTTGGAAACACTATAGTTCGATTCTGCTCTCGATTCTAAACAAACTACTTTCTAGTTTTGCGTTAATTCATTAACACGTTGTATAATAATCTCACATTCAATAATCTTAACTAGGTATTATAAAACTGTAACAGAACTGTGTTGAAGATATAATACAAAAAAAAAAAAGATTACGATATGGTTTTTAGATGTCCCTGGCACCAAATCAAATTAAAAAAAAAATTTGTTTGGATGATTATTTGTGCGAGCATCACGCAAAAACTACTTACTTAACCGATTTTGATCAAACTTTTTTTGTTTGATAGCTTATGATCTGTCTTAAAATCTGGTATACAGGGTCCAACTTAATATGCTGACAGTTTTTTAAGAGGATTATCAGACCATCAAACTGAACAACTATCTCTATGGGACCACCATCAAAATCGCGAAAATAAATCAGCTGTCCCGTACATTTGGCTAAAGTAGGTTTGCAGTTTTGTAGGGAACAGCTGATTTTTTTTCGCGGTTTTGATGTTGGTGCCATAGAGAAAGTGGTTCAGTATGATGGTCTGATCGTCCTCTTAAACAAAGTCGCGGGTTAACTCTAGTAAACCTTTAAAATAAGACACAATGTTATCAAATATTGATCGGAGGCTTCTATTTGAATGGACAAAGACTAATAATTTATGTCCAACATCAAAACATAACAAGTCCAACATCAAAACATAACAAGTCCAACATCAAAATCTTTATGTTCCACCACACACATAATTTCTGTTGTATAAGATGCATAAAGCCTTGTATATTTGAGATAGAGATGAGAATGCCTTGGTTGATGGGACTTTTTAGGTTGGATTGCCAATAGCAAATATCATTCTTTTTGTCCTACATAAGAAGATCATTGCATAAACCCTTGAACATTTGAGATAGAGATGAGAATGCCTTGATTGATGGGACTTTTCTGATGGGATTGTCAAGTCTGTAGCTACTCGTCCGTCAATAATTGATGTTCTGCTCACGATCCGATGCGCTTGCGCAGAGGTCGCGTCCTAGTAAGCTGACCATCATTGCCATTAACTATAGGATAATATTTCGATTTCGAACGAGTCAGTGAAAAATGTTCTATACAGGGTCCTTCTTAATATGATGACAGTTTTTAAGGGGATGATCAGACCGTCAAACTGAACAATTTTCTCTATGGCACCAACATCGAGATTGCGAAACAAAAATCCGCCGTTTCATACAAAACTGCAAACCTACTTGAGCAAAATGTATGGGTGAAATTTTTTTCGCAATTTCGATGTTGGTGCGAAAGAGAAAGTTGTTCAGTTTGACGGTCTCTGCATCCCCTTAAAAAAGTTTCAGCATATTAAGAAGGGCCCTATATAAGGTATATCAAAATTAGCTGAAACTATTTTAAGAGATGATCAAAACACCAAACTGAACAACTTTCACTTAGGCATCAACATCAAAATCGCGAAAAAAAATCAGCTGTCCCACACAAAACTGCATACGACTCAACATTTTAATGGGACAGCTGCTTTTATTTCGCGATTTCAATATTATATAGAGAAATATAGAGAAAGTTGTTCAGTTTAATGGTTTGATCATCCCCTTAAAAAAGTGTCAGCATATTAAGAAGGACCCTGTATATTCATTCGTAGGTACACACGGCGACTTAGTATGGGACAGCTGATATTTTTTTGTTCTGACAGGTTTACTCCCATAGTAAAAGTTGTTTAGTTTGATGGGTAGAGAATGTGATTTAAAGATGAATGATACTTTCCTTACACCCTGTATATAGATTAACGTCCAAAGTCTCACGTTGAACACAACCCGTGGTCACAACAGGCACCTAGAGCCCAACGCGCTGCATCTTCAGCATTCGTCCCCAAATGTGCGTACGCGCAGCCCGCCTCTTCAGACTGTGGCGTTTTAGTCGCGACAAGAAGAAGAAAATCAAAACTTTTAGAAAACTTTTCCGGTAAAACAATAATTTCTGTGGGTTTCCGGTAATTTTTGAGAAGTTAACTTAATTTCGCGTAGCTTAGAGGCTTTTCCGGTAATTTTAGAGACGCTCGTGAACTTCCGGAGTAGTTTTCAGTAATTTTTGAGAAGTGGAAATCTCTGGTCTCTTCCGGTAATTTCTGAGAAGTTGGAAACCTTTCGGTAAATTTTCCGGTTATTTTGAAGAAGTACGAGTCTCTTCTGTGACTTTTCCGGTAATAGTGGTGTTTAGTATTAACTTTTCCGGTATCATGAGGGGTGTTGTTATTGCAGTGTTGTTGCTGGTAAGTAAACTTGTTGTAAACCAATAATTTTAAGCTTGGCCGTTTTATAAGCTCGCTACCCTACTGTCTTTTGGGGTGGTTAGAAGATTAGACATAACTATATCAATATACTTGTTTATTGATTTAGAGTCTACATTTATAGAAACTGAAGAATCTATAAAAGTATACCTACTTTTATAGAATGCGATCGCATGCGGCAGCACCGGCAGTGCTGCGACCATTCTCGCTCTAGCAAATGACGTTCCTGAGCGACAGAAAAGGATAGAGCGTGAAAACATGCGATTCCGTGCCGCCAGATGAGGCTCAACCCTAAGTGTAGAAGTAGTTTTTGTTCTTTTTTCAAATTTGTGTTTTTAGACCTATGAAAAAACCTGAGTATAAATGTATTCTATAAAAATAGCTTTAAGGCATGGGTATCAGTTAGAGACACTGCATTATTAGATACCGCCGCAGATCGTATCAGTCTTCCGTTCTAAGACGGGTGTTACACGCTCAGTCTCGGCCATCAGTCTGGTCACGTATATTTGATTTGAAGGGAAATTTGGTACTTTTAATGACGTGCTTCGTCGACTCCTAGGTCTGCCGCTTCCAATATTTCCTTCCACACACGCCTTACTTATCGGTTTCTTAAGTCGACTTTCATTCATCCTTTCAATATGTCCAAACAATCGAAGCATTCCCTTCTCTACTTTAACCGTTTCATCATTCAAACCACAACGTTCCCTAAAGAATTAAGGTAGGTACCTACGTTATTCAGTTTTCAAAATTACTAAAAACTCCTTAATGCTAAATAACACTGCCTTTTTAACAAACAAAAATTTTACAAAAATTCTCTGGATAATGGAATATCGCAATATTTTTTTATCTTACTCAGCCAGTATTTAAAGTCAATTAAGAATAAAACCTCGTTGTTAAAAATGATTTTTGATGCGAGTAACAAAACTTTTTGCTGATGAAAAAAAAAACTAAATGAAGTTGATTTTTTTATGAGTTCAATATAGTGTAAAAAGTTAGTTGGTTAGTTTCAAAAAAGGTTTAAAAACAATATTTTTTAATGTTATATTTCTTTAGCAATATCGAATATGATTTAGAAATATTGATTGTCGGAGCTGTTGAGAAAAAATATGAGAAAAACAATTTTCTGTAAACAAGGATTTTGAGAAAAATCGCTAGAAAGTGAAAAGATATCCATATTTTATGATACAAAGCTGTCTGATTCTGATATTTAAGATTACTACTGTTTCAATGAGTGACTATTTTGGTCAATGACATTGATTGATTGTTTGCATTTAATATGATATCTTACTGGCAAAACAAGTAAAGCTATCTTGTGGTTCATAGAGTCCCTTAACTTATTTTTTAAACTCTTTTAATTGGACAAACGTCTCATAAACTCTTCCTACTTGCTTTATACGGTACTACTACAACTTTTGGACTTTCCATAGGTACTAAATGCAATCAGCTGATCGGAGGTGTGTGTATGAAAAGTTGATTTTTTTACGGGAATTCCTCTTTGTTCCTTTGGGAAAGTTGTTTAGTATTATCAGTAGAATCCTTAGACTACTTATATCAGGACAAGTTACGCGTAATTCTACTCACAAACTTTTCTGCCACTTTTTGCGGGGGGCGAGGTAGCACGAGATACGCAACATTGAATTTTATTCCATTAGTTTAGATTCTAATTTTGAATGTTAAAAAACATGAAAAACAGTGTCGTGTGAACCCCAAACGTCATAAGTTCGAAATTATTGTTCCGCAATTATAGGCTGTCGCGTTTAGTGATAAGGTAGGTATCGAATTGTATGTAAATGCGTAAGATCTTGCACGTTGGCAGAGGGGAAATGCTAAGGCGAGGCGGGTCCGTATATTATTCATAAGTTCGAAATTATTGTTCCGCAATTGTAGGCTATCGCGTTTAGTGATAAAGTAGGTATAGAATTGTATGTAAATGCGTAAGATCTTGCACGTTGGCAGAGGGGAAATGCTAAGGCGAGGCGGGTTCGTATATAATTCGTCAAAGGTAGAATCGCACACTTCACAGCAATGCAACTGTTTACCCTAACACCCTGTATTATGTACGCCATAGATCTTTTAATCGATCTAAAGTCAATTGTTTCGTCGTGTTTGGTACGAACAGTCGTGGGTTACTTATTTTTGGCAAGCTATCAAGTAGGTATAATAATGTCATATTACATGAAGTCCTTATAAAGCAATCAAAGGATAATAAATGTTGAAATGTCTCATTGTTTGTACTGTTGTTGTGTCTATTGTAGTCTTCAAAACAATGAATAAATTTTGTTGTTAGTATGATAGAAATTGCACAATAGAAGGGATTGATTTATATAAAGATAACTAAAAATCTAATTCAAAGTAAGAGGATTTTTTTTGGTTATGTAGCATATGCTCACGACTATATTCCCCGAGGTGGTAGTCAGAGATATTCTGAAAACTCAGAATATCTATGTTTCACTAGTAGTACCGAATCTCTGTCCAGTGTGACGGGGAGTGAGCCCGTCGCCACTTTAAATGGACAGTGGGTACAATAAATGCCTCGAAATTGAAGCATACAGGTTTCCTCACGATGTTTTCCTTCACCGAAAAGCCAGTGGTGTTACAAATCGTATATATTAAATTCTGAAAAACTCATTGGTCCGAGTCGGCCTGGACGGGGATCGAACCATCGCCTCCTGCACGGCAGGCAAGGCTACTCTCCACTGGACCACCACGGCCATTTAGATAATTTCTTCCGGAAGGTTTAGATATGTTTTTGTGTATAATATACGGGGTCGACTATTACGGTAGCCCGCGAAGAGTTCAATAAAATTCAAACAAGAAATATATTTTAAACTGAGAACAATCCTTAAGTTTCGCTAAAAAGTTGGGCTGTTTATAAGTATTGTGCGATTCTATTCTGGGTAGAGGAGGAAATATTCAATGTCCTCGAACGCTCGAAATTTTTTGAAAGGAGGATTTTTGGAAACTGTCGCATGTTTTCATACCTACGAAAAGTAGCTTTACATTTTCTACAATGAATGCGATAAGAATGAAACATTAATCTCGGTTTACAGACGAGCATTCCAAAACAATCACCGGCCAAATATAAAATGTTTGATTGAATAAATAAGATCTGAGTTTACAACTTTTAAAAGTAAATGTATCTTAATTAATCTCAATTAACTTTTGACAGTACATCTCAAGAGTTGGAATGCAGACCGCCTACTCGAAAAGTTAGGTCACCCCTGATTTAACTAGGACCTTTTTAAGAATTCAAAAACCTGATGACAATCCTCTTAATTGTATAAAACACTTAATGGTATATTACCGTTGGTATATTACCGCTCCATACAAACGAAGTCTGGTGATATTTTAAATACTAAGCGATTAAACTCAATGAAATGTTGTTTGCAGAAGCAATCTAGAAACAAATCTCTATGCTTGTATCGTGTCAGATTTTCCTTAAAATGTACAGTTTTAAAGTTACAGCACCTCAAAGATTTCCATACAAATCTTAAATTAATCCTAGTATTGAAACTGTATATTTTAACGAAAATCGGATACGATACAAGCATAGACATTTGTTTCTACATTGTTTCTGCAAAATTTCATTGAGTTTAATTGGTTAGTATTGAAAATATCACCATACTTCGTTTGTATGCAGCACGCATTTACGCATTCGGAATAAACTTCTCTTAACGCATTGCATGATTCTACCAACATTGAAGATGCTCATACCTAACGTTGTGCAAAAACTGTTACTTCCATGTGCAAAGAACCGGAACTAACAGAGATTGATACCTATTGTTTGTCTCTCCGTGTTGCTATTCTACTAATGCCTACACTCTACTTCAATAGATATAGTCTAGGAAAAATAAGGTTTGAGATTGCATTAAAGACACTTTGGTAAATTGTGTTTGAAATAATATTACTGTTAGTTTAAAACACCTTTGTCGAGATTTCGTGGTGGTATTGGCTCAGGAACCTGAGAAATACCTTAAAATCGATATAAATGTACAAAGGGCAAGCTTATTTCGAAAAATATTTCTTCCAGCATACTAGCAAAAGAGATAGTTAATTATCACACGGCAAATTTAATGTGTACAAGCAACAGTAAATAATTTAGTTTTGAGGTTATAATTTTCGAAGACTTACAAAATATTAAATATCTACTCAAATTTACGGTTTTAACCGGGGATTATTATTGTTATAAATAAAACGTATTGAATGAAGCCATGCTGTACAAAATCACCAGTTTTCCATTTTTTGTTCATACCTTTTTTTTTAAATGTCTTAATTATTTAATAATACACAATAAAAATCGGGGATTATTGAGAATTTATGTTTTTCAGGTATGTATCTACTATATTCTAAATTATCACCAAAAGTGCAATTAATGCCACCTTCTCCATACAAAAATCCGTAGATTTCCCCGACTAATACGCTTTGAGTCGTGAGCAAACGACGAAAAACAGAAGGACATTTTCGAAACAGAACCCTGTAATTCGGTATGTCAAGTTTTTTTTGGAGGACTGAATCGAAAAACATTTCGAAATAATTGTCTCAACAATAATATTTTCTATACCAGAGATTTTAAAACGATTACAGATATTTTTAATCAAATAACTTCGTTTTTCGGTCCGTCCTGCGACGTCACTGGAAAACCTGTTAACTCCTTAGTAAACTTAAAATAACTGGTCATAAAGAAAAAAAAATACATTCACAATTTCAGAATTTGACATTTGATGTTGCCGTTTCAGTTTCCAGCATAGAGTTAGAAAGAGGAGGCAGGTGATTTTTTTTTCGTAAAGCAATAGTTTTTCTCCATGGAGTTGGAGCACTATTTTTGCATTTAGAGATTACCTACAGATCAAAATAATTTAAAAATTAAATGTATACCTATTGATAAACTCGATGAATCGCAATAAAAATGAAATAGGTGTATTAAAGTTATGTTTTCTATCCGTAAAATATATTTAAATGAAGACCAAAAAAAACATGACATACCGAATTGTACCAGTTACATATCTAGAAGTTTTATTTTGAGATTCCAATCCTGACAAGACCCTGAAAAGAGGGTATAAGCATCACACCGTATATCCTTTATAATTGATTATGGATGATTGATTCTAAGAGGAAGGATCTCCATAGAGTCCGCATAAATTTACGATTGTAGTTGGTCTCTTTTGTCTTATGACGTACCTTTAATAGTAGAAGGAGATGGAACTATAGATATTTGTTTATGCGGCTGTCCACTTTTTTTGAGCTAGTGTGTGTGAAAAGTGACCGTAAACATAAGGCCATACGTCACTTGGTGCCTTTTATCCATACTACTTGACACCACACACTCAAACCTAAACGTCAAAAAAAGTGGACACTTTACAATTAGTTTGGCTCACTCTAGTCTTAAAGAGAGATCCTTCCTCTTAGGATTGATTAAAAAAAGATTTAATCTTAAAAGAGTTGTAGCGAAGGCATTGAACTCTCCACAATCTTGTTCAACAACTTTAAACAGTTTCTTTAATAAATGTATTCACGCAACGCTTACTATGGTAAAGAAGAAACATTTTGCAAAACTTTGTTTTATTATTATTTTCGTTCTCAATGCTGAGTTTTATAAAAGGGGCACCTGGATCGACTAGTGGCTGGTTTTTTTGGGTTTCTATTAGTCTTTGACTATTTATATGTGGACTGGTTACGCGTGTAATTCTATTTACTAGTTTAATTGGTTAGTATTGAAAATATCACCAGACTTCGTTTGTATGGAACGCGCCAACAGTAATATACCCTTAAGGGAATGATCAGACAGTCACACTGAACAACTTTCCTGTGGCACCAACATCGAAAACGCGAAAAAAATCACCACTTGTTCACCGTTTCAGTATTTGCTAGGCTGTCACTTACACCCTGTATACTTCATTCCAAATAAGGACGAAGAGATTTTCCGATTGCTATATTACACCAACCACGGGAAGAAATGAGGTGGTCTATTAAAGTCGAAGCCACATAAGGCCCAAGACAGGAATTATACAAGATACAAGCACATTTAAAATCAAAACAAAACAATAAAATATGTCAATAGCTCATTGCCGAAGCCCTAAAGAGGTATATCTATGCTCTAAAGTATCAAGACTACGTGAGCGGGGTACGTTACAGGCTGGCATTGGCGCCAAGGATCAAGACGCCTCGTGCAGCACGTATTAACTATTCAGGACATGGAAAAAAATAATTTTAGAGTATCAATCTAGATTTTTGAGGACACAGTTTATATCAATTCCAATGTACAGTTAGTATAAGTATATGCTCACGACTATATTCCCCGAGGGGGTAGTCAGAAATATTCTGAAACCTCAGAACATCCACGTTTCACCAGTAGTACCGAAACTCTGTCCAGTGTGACGGGGGGTGAGCCCGTCGCCACTTATAATGGACAGTGGGTACAATACATGCCTCGAAATTGAAGCATGCAGGTTTCCTCACGATGTTTCCCTTCACCGAAAAGCCAGTGGTGTTACAAATCGCATATAAATTCCGTTTAACTCATTGGTACGAGTCGGCCTGGACGGGGATCGAACCATCGCCTCCTGCATGGCAGGCTAGGTTACTCGCCACTGGACCACCACGGCTTTTTACAGTGTACAGTTATGTACAGTTCTTGTTAGTTTTAAGTCATAATGCCATGTCATAGTAACTATTAACTTATATCTGCAGTACTTATTAAACTTCAATGTTTTGTTATGTGTTGATACTGAAAGGATGAATGAAAGTCGACTTACGAAACAGATATATATGGCGTGTGTGGAAGGAAACATTGGTAGAGGCAGACCTAGAAGAGGATACCTAGACCAGATCAGGGACGTCATCAAAAAATGCCAGGTTAAAAGTAGCCGAAATCGAAGGGAATGTATGAAAAGATGTATGGACTTAGAGGAAGCAAGAGAGGTGTGTCAGAACCGCCCAAAGTGGAGATCTATAGTTTCTGCCTACCCCTCTGGGAAAAAGGCGTGAGTTTATGTATGTATGTATGTATGTATGTTTTGTTAACCTTGCACAAAAGTTTTAAATAGGCCAGAGAGTCAACTAAACTGTAAGTCACTATAATAATTATGATACTTATACCTAGGTTCTAATGTACACACGGAGACACATCAAGCTACTCCAAACCTACATAAGTTGGCTGCGCGACGTCATACATTACTCTACCTACGCGCGGCCTGCTTATTTTGGTTTTGCGTAGCTTGATGTGTCGCCGTGTGAACACTACACTATAAGTAAATTTTAATTGACAACTAGAGTTAACCCGCTACTTCGTCCGCACAAATTATTAACCAGATTTTAAGCTATTAAACAAAAAAGTTTCATCAAAATCAGTTCTGTAGTTTTCGCGTGATGCTCGCACAAACAAAACACACAAACGAACAAAAAGACGGTCAAAAATTATAAATTAAAAAGGTTGATTTGGAGTTAGGGATACCTAAAAACCATATCGTGTAAATATCTTCAATATACAGACACACTATATTTTACAAACAAACAAAATCCTATCAATTCCATTCCAGTGTCCATTGAATTTGATTATATGTAACTAGATAAACTCAAGACCAAATTGTCTTTCGGGGTGGGCACAGACTTGGCTACCATTACTATGGAGATTGAATGACGTCGTATCAAGTGGTGAACCTATATACGTATATTCACGCCTATTTTCCACTGGGGTAGGCAGAGACAATAGATCGCTACATGCTACGATTCTGACACCCATCTGTCTCCTCCTCAACATACATAAGTCTCTTCATACATGCTCGTCGGTTCCGAGAACACTTTATTTTGCTCGTCTTTCAGTATATTCACGCCTATTTTCCACTAGGGTAGGCAGAGACAATAGATCGCTACATGCTACGATTCTGACACCCATCTGTCTCCTCCTCAACATACATAAGTCTCTTCATACATGCTCGTCGGTTCCGAGAACACTTTATTTTACTCGTCTTCAGTGCGCATCCGATTTGTTCAGCGTCCGTGCGTCTAGAGCTTTGACTAATTATTATAAGGACTATCCTTGCGGTAACATTTCCCCTGTGCCACGGTATACGCACAATTGATCTTGTGCATTTACGTTCAATTTTACACCTTGTCACTAAACGAGACAGCCTATAATTGCGAAATAATAACTTCGAACTTAGAACGTTTGGGGTTCACACGAGACTACTTTTCATGATGTTTAACATTCAAAATTAGAATCTAAAGTTATGGGGAATAAAATCCAAAGTTGCGGATTTCATGTTACCTCGCCACCACGCAAAAAGTGGCAGAAATGTTTGTTAGTAACACGCGTAACCATTCCACATATAAATAGTCAAAGGTCTAGAGCGACCCCTTACACATTTCTCGCCTCCTCAACATTCATAAGACTTAGTCGTTAAAATTGGCGAGGGGCAGAGTGTCCGTACGGTATGTAGTACAAGATACTTTCTTATACTGTGGCTATAGTCCCTATATCACATTCAGTTCAACTCAAATCAAAAAAGTCCTCTGTAAGAAAGCATATTATAAACTGGATGATTATTTAAATGATCAAAATGCTTGGGTCTGAGGTCACTAGCTTATAGTTTATTTACTTTACTGTGTAGTATCAATTATTTTATTAAATAGACTATTTATTATTGTATACATAACTTTAGCTTAAGCTTATATTGTAATAGTTATTAAGTCGTGTTATGTTGTAGAGTTTCTTCTTCTCTACAGCGACAACACGTTTCGACGCGGTGGTAGCTTTAAAAAAGATTTGACGTTTGATAAGTGTGCTGCAAGCTCCTATATTGAATAAATTATATTGACTTTGACTTTGACTTTGACTTTGAGTTGTAAGTTTGCGTAAAATTATTTCCTAGACCATGCATGTATCAGAATTGCGACCTTCTATTTTGACCACATCATTAAAGGATAGCCAATTTCCTTGAAAATTTGATTTTGAATTTGAAATGAATTTGAAAACAGTACAGGTAAATAAAGTATCAAGTTACGTGATCGTGCTACAAACGAGCTTTACCTTGAGGGCAAGGATCAAAATTGTTTTGACCCCGTCATCTATGTAGGTATCAATCGATCAGCATTCCTTTACTGAAGTCCGTTCCCTAAATAAGTCCCCTGATATAATCTTTATCTCCATGGTTTATGAATTATAATTGCATGAAATACGGGACTCTATCAGTGTTCCATTACTGAAGTCCATTAAACTAAAAACGTCTCCTAATACAAACCTTATCGCTGTGTGTTAAGAATGGTAATAGCTTGAATTACGGGACTTGAAACTACTGAAGTATCGATGCCCCAGTTCTGATGTCCGCTCGTTAGTTATTAATGAAATACAGTGATGATATTTCTGAACTAATGCGGCATAGTTTATGATGAAATTGAACTTTATTACTGCTTTATAAAGTTCATTTCAAAGTGATTTATTTTATGACCACCTGAGGCGATTAATGTCATGATAATGCTTTTGTCTAATGTATATACAATTTCTTAAATCCGATGCCCTCAATTCCAGGTGTCAAGACCATGCAGCAGCAGGACTCTTCCAGAAGAAGAATCTGTCATCAGCATCTACACCACACAGCCTACCACAGCCGGCACGGGCGGCCTGGACGCCTGGCACATGATAGCTAGGTGAGATTTAGGATTTATCTCCCCCCTTTTAATTTTTACCTTTTTCACAATATGGCGTCTGGTGGTCACCATATTACTGTTATGTCTTTAGTGACACTTGCAAGATTAAGACAAATCTCTAGAGTGCCACAAAGGAACAAACTTACTTACATTATGTAACGTGTTAATGAATAAGCGCAAAACCACATACTCAACTGATTAATAACAAAATAATTAGATTGAAGCAATAATGTCATTATTTTAATAGTTAAAATTTAAAGTTATTCGCATTTTAAGTTTCGAGGCAACAATGATTTGTTATCATTTCAGAAATGAATGAAAGCGCTAACGTGCTCATGGATACATTTTAAGGGGCTATGTGAAAAAAATTGTATTCTTCAAAGCATCATATCTCATGAAGTACTAACAGTAGGAGTATGATTTGCGGATATGTGTAAATTGAACATATAATTGAAGTTTTGATTAGAGCCGAAACACGATTAAGACACATTTTCTCGATAGAAAAACAAGCCAAAGTAGCCTCCGTCTTTATCGATAAACGCGTGGAAGTGCTAAACGGTGAATATTAGAAACAAGAGGCTTAATTTAAAAAAAAGAGATTGATTTTTTATAAATTTTGATTAGAGCAGAATTGAACTTACATAAATAGTACAATTACAATTAAATAAAGTTTGTTTTATGCTTGCGTCGTTTCAGGCGCGCGCGCCGCCCTGTCTCTTTCTCTCGCATCAGGCAGTAATATAAGCTATCACACGCCCATTTCGCTTCAATTATTTTTCGACATAGGCCCTTAAGAATCTTGTTTTGGTAGTATGTCGGGTGAGAGTGCCCGAGCGAGTTGAGATCGAGTTCAGTAAATTTTAAATTATATAAACAAATTATTTAATATTTTGATAAAAATTACATATGTTGAACATGATAATTGGATTCTGCTCTCGATTCTGAACAAACTACTTTCTAGTTTTGCGTTAATTCATTAACACGTTGTATACATACCTACATGTGCTGATCAACACATTACCCTTCTTTTGCGTCGCGCATTCGGGTAAAAAAGAGCGCAAATGATGTTTTTCTCGATTTATCGTTTTGTCGAGCATGGCATGCTAGGCCTAGCTCTTTCACAAAGGCCTTGGCGACAACCTCCCAAGCACTAGACGTCTCCATAGCCAATTTAACGAAAATTTTGCAAATTTTATTTTACGTTCCAGTTTCCTGGGCTACGGAAAGAACAAAACAGAAGAACAGCCAACAAAAAGACCATGGGAGAAGATAGAACTTCTCGATGAACCAGAAGAAGTAACCAAATCTATCAACGCGGACTGCAACGAAATAGAAACACGAGATACCGAAGAACTATCCGTAGAAGCTTTTAAGAAAATAGAAAAAAAACCTGAGAAAATAACTCTATATTCAAGCTACTTACCTGTCAAACAAAATATAGATAGAAACGATACGATTAACGAAATCAGTGATGATGGTGATGAACCGTTTGAATTTACTGATGATGATGATAAAGATGATAAGCCTAAAGATGGGCCGCTTGTGTTTATTTTGGAAATTTTGGGCAGCTTCGTGCAGTTAGCTTGGGGAGCTATTCAGGGGTTCTTCAAATCTTCTGGCGGAGCTAGTGCAGGGAATGATAGTTAAATTAAAACCAGAATAGTTACAGTATTCATTTTCCGGGTAGTCAGAAACATTGCTACAACTACAATTACCTTTTTTAGGATATTAGGATACTTATTATGTTTCAAATGGTAACCGTCTTTCGCTAACAAAAGTACTGGAATTAAAATCGAATAATTTAGTTGCCTCGTATAAAATAAACTAGAAATGGAGCCAAGACCATTCGAATAACTAATGCGTATTGGTAGAATAGGGCTATTTTACACCATGCAAGAAAAAATATAAAAATACATGTTTATGATAGATTTCGAAAAAAGAAAACGAGAAACGTCGATATTTATTCAAAAAAATGCAGTGCACATTTTATAATGCAATTCTGGATGTTGGATTCTGACGTGACGTCACTCCGATAGTGACACTTCACAAATCTTGTTACTTTGGTCTTTCGCAGTCGTATTGTTTACTGACGGAGTGACGTCACGAGCGGGACAGCATTGCGGCTAGCGTTTTCGCGCGAAAATTTAAACTCATAAATAACAAATAGTTTTTAAGGCATTTTTAGGATTTATAAAATTAAAATTCTACTGGCTCATTACGATCTCAGGATTACTTTAAAATAGTTTTCAAAAAATGTAATACCCTATTCACAAACGCATCGCTGTTTAATATACAACGTGTTAATGAATTTACGCAAAACTAGAAAGTAGTTTGTTTAGAATCGGGAGCAGAATCGAATTATCATGTTTTCAAAATAGGAATTTTTTTTCAAAATATTAAATAATTTGTTAGTAAAATTTACAATTTTATGAACTCGATCTCAACCCACCGCACGGGCACACTCACCCTACTTACTACCATAACAAGATTATTAAAATGTATCCACGAGCACGCTAGCGCTTTCATTCATTGCTGAAATGCTAACAAATCATTTTTGCCTGAAAACTTAAAATGCGAGTAACTTAAAATTTTAATTTTATTTTAAAAAATTTAATTATTGTTTCAATCAAATTTTTTTGTTATAAATCAGTTGGGGTGTATGAAGTTTTGCGCTTATAAGAGACGTCCAAACGATCTACTGTTACCACGTATTAAGACATGTCTGCTGAGTTCAAATTGTTATCCAATGGCTGTAAGAATCTACAACAAACAGCCAAATGAGTTTAAAGTTTTACTAAAATTAAACTTAAAAGAGAACTGTACAAACGGTTCGTGGATGGTCAAAGTCAAAATTGTTTATTCAAAATAATATCACATAGATAACTTTTTGACGTCATGTTTTTGAATCTACCACCGCGTCGGAAGGTGTTCTGTTGTAGAGAAGATGCGGCCAGAAACTCTACAACACACTTC
The DNA here is from genome assembly GCA_963924505.1 of Agonopterix alstromeriana. Taxonomy (NCBI): domain Eukaryota; kingdom Metazoa; phylum Arthropoda; class Insecta; order Lepidoptera; family Depressariidae; genus Agonopterix; species Agonopterix alstromeriana. The sequence goes on from OZ004681.1 coordinate 14,066,514, forward strand.
TTTTAAACAAAACAAAATATACAAATTACAATTACATAAATTCAATATTAAATTACATAGAGTAACATTGTCAAGACCAGACATTTTGGTCATTCAAATAATCATCGAGTTTATGGAGTGGTTGGATCTGTGTCATTATTATTTTGATTTGTACTTTTTCGAAATTGTGTTATCCAACGGATTTATGTTGTATAACTTTTGTAATCGAATCTTGTAAAACTCTAAACATCAATTTAGAATTATTATGTATAAATTATAAAACTTGACTTTTCATGTTGTCTGTGGTATGTCATAAATAACTTTTATGAATATGTCATTCTAACTGTTATTATCTATAATATAATACCTTAAGATACCACATTTATTGCAATAAATATCATTCATTCATTCCTTCATTCATCAGAATTCGGTATGACAAGTTTTTTTTTGGAGGGCTGAATCTAAATCGAAAACCATTTCGAGATAATTGTCTCAATAATAATATTTTCTATGTCAGAGATATAAAATGAAAGAATTACAGATATTTTTAATAAAATAACGTAGTTTTTCGGACCGTCAGGTGACGTCACTGGAAAACCTGTGAATTCCTTGGTAAACTTAAAATCAACTTAAAATAACTGGCAATTAAGAAAAAAATACATTCACAATGTCAGAATTTGACGTTCGATGTTGCCGTTTCTGTTTCCAGCATAGAGTAAGAAAGAAAAGGCAGGAAATTTTTATTTTCTTAATAAAGCAGTAGTGTTTCTCCATGGAGTTCGAATTATTTTCTCTCCACCATTTTTGCATTTAGAGATTAAAGATAAAAGTAATTTAAAATTAAATTAATATTGATAAAATCGATGAATCGCAAAAAATTAAATTGGTTTCTTAAAATTATGTCTTCTATCCTTAAAACATAAAATCAAGACCAAAAATAATCTTGACATACCGAATTTCTTCTTCAGCGTATGTAGGGTTTCTCAAGATGTTTTCCTTCACCGTTGCATTGGAGAGCAGTCGGTATTACACACAGAACAATATAAGAGGGGTTAGAAATGCAAAGTAGCGCTTTTGCTTCGGAGACGGCTGTCGCCACTTGTCTTCCCGCTCACGCTGCTACAATTACTCATGCCCTCTCGCTCGCAATACGCCGCGCGCCTTATGGTGTTATGCAAATCATTGCATAACCTGTGGCGACACGTTCCACGCCTAGTTTGCACTTCTAACCCCTCTTTTAGTGTTCTGTGCTATTACATGTTGATTTGATTGAAAAGTTAGAAAAACTCATTGGTACCTGGAATGTCGTTCGTGCGGATTCAAACTTCTACTATGTATTAGTTATTACTATCCCGACGTCGCCTTTGTCGCCGGAGTTGAAGTAATATTTAAAAATAGTCAATTTAATTCAGATTTAATTATAAAACTGTAGTATTTAGTTTTTTTAACGATTTACAATGTATGCCATGGGAATTAAGTCAAAATGTATAAATTTATTTACGTTTGTACAAATTAGTCCACTATTGTAATTTTACAATGTATGCAAGTAAATTTAAAAAGTTACTTTAAGTGAATAAAATAATTGTAACACTTTTTTTTTTACTCAAACTTTATAATATCTTCCTAGATATATTATATATACCATATATACTTTGTATTATTTAAAGGGTTGGTTTAGATTAGTCCATCATAATAGTAACTTCCACGATGGAGCCAATTTTGAAATCGCGAAAAAACATCAGATAATTCATACAAGACTGCATCTGTAGTATGTACTAATAAATATTAATTACACTGCTTATTCGAAAATAGTACATTTTGATACAAGTGAGGAAAGTTGGTCATTATAGCCGAGCTTTGACTAATTATTATAAGGACTTGCCTTGCGGTAGCATTTCCCCTCTGCCACGGTATAAGCACAATTGATCTTGTGCATTTACATTAAATTTTACACCTTATCACTAAACGACAGGCTATAATTGCGAAATAATAACTTCGAACTTGGAACGTTTGGGGTTCACACGAGACTACTTTTCATGATTTTTAACATTCAAAATTAGAATCTAAAGTTATGGGGAATAAAATCCAAAGTTGCGGATTTCATATTACCTCGCCCCCGCAAAAAGTGGCAGAAATGTTTGTTAGTAGAATTACACGCGTAACCAGTCCACATATAAATAGTCAAAGCAGCCGAGGCGGGTCTGCAACAAGAGCAGGCGAGTGGTGCAGATCTAGCAGAGGCTGTAATGAACAACGCTCACGCGTTTCATACGATGTTTCAACATACTTGCGAGGAAAAAGTAATAAAAATTCGTAAAATGAAATATTTTTAGACAAACATTTGTAAAATAAATAGCGTTATATATTTAATATTTATGTCTTCATAACACAAATTAATGTTAATTTGTTAACTAAAATTAATTGTTTGATTAAATGAAGCGTTTATTTATCATATTTTAACTACTTTTACATTAAAACTCTTTGCTGAGATTTAATGTAAAAGTAGTTAGAAAACAAACTCAAAGTCAAAGTCAATATAATTTATTCAATATAGGAGCTTACAGCACACTTATCAAACGTCAAATCTTTTTTAAAGCTACCCCCGCGTCGGAACGTGTTGTCGCTGTAGAGAAGATGCGGCCAGAAACTCTACAACATAACACGACTTAATAACTATTACAATATAAATTCTTAAGCTAAAGTTATGTATACAATAATACATAGTCTATAGAAAAAAAGTAACATTACCGCACTAGTGCTATAATATAATCATTTTCGCACGCGTGTTCTATAAGCCGCATTATGTACCCAAAAGCGGTGCAATAAGAGCCACTTTACGAGCAAGTATGTTGAAAAAGATGTTATTTAGGTATGTAGCAATTTTTGTGTTAATTTTTCTCTTTTTCGCTTGCTTTACTGCACTTTGGTTAAATTATCAACAACCGCAAGGCAAAAATTACGTATAGGTATAACCGTTTGTGTTGCAATTTGCAAGTCATACGCAAATTAATATTTTTGCAAAATACCTACCATCTTACTGAGTAAGACAGAAACATATCTACATAACTCAAAATGCATTAAACTATGTAAACGTGTTATACAAGGTGTTACAAAAGTAAAAATAAACTTTACTTACAACACCTTGTATAACACAACATTTCAAACTTTTCAGGGGGTTGTTTAGACCATCAAACTGTACAACTTTCATTATGGGACCAACATCGAAATCGCGAAAAGAAATCATCTGTCCCATACATTAAGCTCGAGTAGATTTGTAGTTTAGTATGGAACATCAGAATATTTTTTCCCCATTACGATATTGGTCCCATAGTGAAAGTTGTTCAGTTTGATGGTCTAAAGCACCCCCTTAAATGTTTATTTGTATTTTTGTAACACCTTATATACAGGGTCCAACTTAATATGCTAACAGTTTTTTTAGGAGGATGTTCAGACCATCAAACTGAAAACCTTTCTCTATAGGACCAACATTGAAATCGCGAAAAAAATGTAAAATGTTCCATACATTTGGCTCGAGTAGGTTTGCACTTTTGTATGGGACAGCTGATTTTTTTTCGCGATTATGGTGCGATAGAGAAAGTTGTTCAGTTTGATGATGATTTGAACCCCTTAAAAAGTGTCAGCATATTAAGAAGGACCCTATGTAGACGAAAGCAAAAAAATCCATCTAGCCGTTTAGGCTGTAGAAAGATATAGACATACAAACATACATACGCTCGAAAAACAACCCTCCTTCTGGCGCAGTTGGGTAAAAAGAACCCAACCCTAATCACCAATAGTTGTGAATTCGTTATCCTTGACTCCTAGATGTTATTCAAGCCAGACTTAATTGGCAAGGCAATAAAGGCCAGACGTCTGAAGTCTGGATAATATATTTATTTGTTCTGGTCACGTGAGATTCACGTTCCGTTTAAGGAAAAATGTTTTTACTGTATACACGGCGACACATCAAGCTATATAATATGTATACAAAACCAAAATAAACTGGCCGCGCGTTAGTCGAGCAACGTATATCGTAGCGCGGCCAGCTTATGTTGGTTTTGTATAGCTTGATGTGTCGCCGTGTGTACACTGAGGTAGAATGTATAGAGATAGTAAGACAAGCTGTATGTGCGGCAGCCGGTGAAGAGAACGGGGGGGGGCGTGCACAAAAAGATAACAGAGAGAGAGATAAAAAGACGGTAAAAAAATGTTTACTGTCTTTTTTTCTCTCTCTCTCTGTCTCTCTGTCGCGTATAAACGCGCGAGAAAGACATTAATTTGAAAAATTTTGACGCTTGTATGTAGTATCGTTTTTACGATCATCATCATCATCTTATTTAAGAGCTACGCTCTTGTCGGTGGAGTATTCGCCAATCCTGACTCTTTTCCGCAAGTGTCTGAGTTCTTGATACGACTCGACATCAACCTTTTCCTTCACTTGGGCTAGATAACTCTGCCTGGGTCTTCCTCTGCCTCTTTTCCCCTCTATCTTCCCTTCCAGTACGTATCGTTTTTACGATAGAGCGAGGAAAACAAATGTTGATTAAAACTAGTTTCTTGTATGGGGACACTTAATTTATTTTTATTTGTGATCAAATCCAATATAACAATACATATACTGTGAAAATTTCAACCGGGTACCTATTACGGTTCAGAAGATACAGCCATCTGAAGCTAGGACGGACGGACGGACATCGTACGCCTACGCATAAGAATAGGATCCTGAGTTCACTCTTTGGGTATGGAACCCTAAAAAGCTGGGTTAAAATGCCGACAACTGGACCCTTTTTACGTGGACACTCACATTATGAAGAGATAATGTGAATTAAAAGTTTTCAATAATATGGATAGTTGTTTGTCTGCATGCGAAGACGCAGGCACATCCAGGAGACCGATTGCGCTAATTTAAAACATCGAAGTTCTATTCTTATCCAATTTCAGTTCTAATCACATTGCATTCCAATTACTATTCAACTGTGCTGAATTCGGCATCGCGCTTAACTCTATGTAACTGACAGCCTTTAACGTCTCAGCGATCTGTCAAAACTCTAACGGCTGTCATGAGCTGTACCGCGATTAGCGCAATACCAAAGAAATTAATATACCTAATAGAGTGAGCCATACCAATTGTAAAGTGTCCACTTTTTTTGACGTTTAGGTTTGAGTGTGTGGTGTCAAGTAGTATGGACAAAAGGCACCAAGTGATATATGGCCTTCTGTTTACGGTCACTTTTCACACACACTAGCTCAAAAAAAGTGGACAGCCGCATAAACAAATATCTATAGTTCCATCTCCTTCAACTATTAAAGGTACGTCATAAGACAAAAGAGACTAACTACAATCGTAAATTTATGCGGACTCTATGGAGATCCTTCCTCTGAGCGCAATACCAAATGTGTCAAAAGTTATGGTTCGTACGTAGTCCAGTCACGGTTCAATCACCGGATTTACCAGAGCAAAAATAACTAACAAAATAAAGTGACATCCACAATTTGAGGCAAGACGTTTTGACAAATTGCTTCGCTCTTAGACGGTTCCAGTGACAGAGCTTTTATGATTTGCCGTATTTTTCTACATATTTTAAGTGTTAGGAGAGAAAATACGAGAGGGATTTCTGAAAATAATAGACGTCTCTACGAAATCGTCGTTTTGATCGTCATCTGTTGCTATTTTTAGCGTAGGATATAATTCGGAGCGCGCTCCATACAAACGTACTATGGTGATATTTTCAATACTAACCAATTAAACTCAATGAAATTTTGCTGAAACAATTTTGAAACAAATATGCTTGTATGGAGTCAGATTTTCGATAAAATAAACAGTTTTAATGCTAGGATTAATTTAAGATTTGTATGGAAATCTTTGAGGTACTGTAACTTTAAAACTATACATTTTAACGAAAATCTGACTCTATACAAGCATAGAAATTTGTTTGTAGATTGATTCTGAAAAATTTCATTGAGTTTAATTGGTTAGTATTGAAAATATCACCATAGTACGTTTGTATGGAGCGCGCTCCGAATTATATCCTCTTAAGTGTGAGCTTTGGTATGGATAATTTAAAGTATTTAAAATAAATATTTATTTGGAAAGTATTTTTATGGATTTTTTCGTGGATGTTCTGTGGTTTTAGGATATCTCTGACTAACCCCTCGGGGAATATAGTCGTGAGTATACCTATGCTATGCTTATGCTTTTAAAGAAAAGCAAATAAAGTATAGAATACGATATTTGGATTACAGAACCTCTTCATAAATGACTCTCATTGTATACCTATACCCGGAAAGCCAATTCAGGGTCGGTATACTGGTTACCAATAACGCTAATCATGCAGTGATAATATAAATGTGTCTTAGTATTGTAATTGTAAATTACAATTGTCATGTTTATTAAATAGAGCCCTGAAGTGCGATTTTTGAAACTCATACGTTGAACTCAGCAGTAGAAAATGTCCAAATTACAATGCTTCCCGCTGCTGATTTGACTTTCAAAAATCAGAACCCAGGAGTGTGATTTTTGAAAGTCAAATCAGCAGTAGAAAGATGCATACTCGTATCTCCATAGTAATTTTGACTTTTTCAACTGCTGAGTTCAATGTATGAGTTTCAGAAATCGCACTCCTGGTCTAAGAAGTGGGTTGTAGAGTTTCTGGCCGCATCTTCAACGGAACACCTTCCGACGCGGTGGTAGAATAAAAAAATTATGTTAGAAAAGAAAAATACTATCGTCTATCTATAAAAGAGTATTATTTTATAATGTCTAGTATTATTTTAAAAAGTCTATACGTAGCTTTTCTGCGTCGAATAAGCTTCTTGGAATTTTTTAATGATGTTTTCTTTTGTGAAATAATATTGTAGTAAATGTCAGCCTGAAGATAAACAACGGTAAATAACTGTCTAAAACAAATATAATGAAAATATAAGGTGGAAATAAATGTTCTCACTTCATTTGAAGGTAACTACGGAAGCTCAAGTGCGAGCTTGAAATTATTATACTTGCATATGCTCACGACTATATTCCCCGAGGGGGTAGTCCGAGATATTCTGAACCCACAGAACATCCACGTTTCACCAGAAGTACCGAAACTCTGTCCAGTGTGATGGGGAGTGAGCCCTTCGCCACTTGTAATGGACAGTGGGTGCAACACATGCCTCGAAATTGAAGGGTTTCCTCACGATGTTTTCCTTCACCGAAAAGCCAGTGGTGTTACGAATCGTACATAAATTCCGAAATACTAATTGGTACGAGTCGGCATGGACGGGGATCGAACCATCGCCTCCTGCACAGAAGGCAAGGTTACTCGCCACTGGACCACCACGGGTTTTTAGCTCGAAATTATTAAAGAGTCTGAAATCGTGTATAGAGAGAGACAAACGTTATTAAAACTTCCCACTGGATAGATTGATCTGATAATTAAACGGCCAAAACATTGACTTACCAACCACTAGACGTCTCGTGTTCAAAACAGCACCAAAATGTATAAAGAGAACCAATTACGCGACAGTCTTTGTTTGATCGGCCGACTACGCGCACGTATATAATGCATTAAGAGAAGTTTATTCCGAATGCGTAAATGCGCGCTGAATACAAACCAAGTCTGGTGATATTTTCAATACTAACCTATTAAACCCAATGATTTTTTTCAGAAATAATCTAGGAACAAATCTCTATGCTTGTATCGTGTCCGATTTTCATTAAAATATACAGTTTCAATGCTAGGATTAATCTAAGATTTGTATGGAAATCTTTTAGGCACTGTTACTTTTAAAATGTACATTGTAAGGAAAATCAGACACGATACAAGCATAGAGATTTGTTTCTAGATTGTTTCTGCAAAATTTCATTGAGTTTAATCAGTTGGTATTCAAAATATCACTAGACTTCGTTTGTATGGAACGCGCCAACACTAATATACCCTTAATGCCGTGCCGCGACGGGGTAAAAACTACGCAAGCAAAATGAAAAGAATTTTAACATTTTCAGTGTTTTTGGTTGGTTTATATTACTACACGTACTTAGGTTTGTGTAGTTATGTCAATGGGCCAAACTCAATTTTTTAATTAAATATCTCACTCAAACTGTATGGTATCCAATGAAATATCCTATACTTTCATAGTTATAATTATAAAATCTTAAAGAAAAGATAGGCCGTTCAAGATTGCCGACTTGAAGCTCGCTCGCTAAAGAAGGCATGTCCTTTTGAATTCGAACATTTAATCATTCACATTACAAAAACGATCCAGTCTGAACTGGCCTTCGCTGTACCAAACATTAAAATCGAATATTGTACGAAAGAATCCCAAGTTTCCCAATAAAAATAATTTGTTGTTTTAATTATTTTATTTTTACAAAAGAATCTTTCGTTTTCGCCTAAAGCTAAATACAAAAATTATGGTAAAATACATCTTTAGTTACTGCTAAAAGTCTTCATTATGCATTCAATACGTGGACGGACTTAATGACTTCTCTATTATAAAAGATCGTCAACGTATCATAAGTATTTTTGTATTATGCGCGCACAAAAAAAGGGATTAGATGAAAGCCAGAATAGAATAGCTAGGTATCTTGCTCTAATGAACTAAGTTTAAAGTGTAAGTGAGACAACTATAGCAACAGTTATTCTGATTGCAGCAAATCCCTATCTTTATCTGCGCGCGTTATAAATTGTAAATCCTCATTTGATAGGTTGATGGACTTGACGATACATCATAGAGACGTCGCATTCAGGCAATTGCTTTCTTGAGACAGCTTTTTTATTTCATTTCACTTATTATGTACATTTATTTATACACAGTATTTTAATTTTTAAACAGATGTGATCACGACTATTATATTATTTTAGTACTACAGTAGTACTAAAAAAAGCTCTATACTTAGTTGCTATAGACCAGAGGCTGCAAGTATCTAATCTCAGAGGATAGTTTGGACTCGTCCTTGCCCAGTTCCACCACCATCTCCTTGGCCCTGTTGTTCGCGTACTCGTGCTCACAGTCGCGTCGCTCCACCATCTTGGATAGCGCCAGGCTGAGTTGCGCACGCGCACCACCGCTGGATGACTCTATCAAGTTCTTCATTACGTCTGGGGAGAAGCCCTGAAAAGAAATTTTGTAATTTATAGTTTAATATTCTTATTTTGGTCGTAATCTGTGAATATTAATCATAAACCTTTATGACTTAGTAAGTAATGAATAGGCATTCCCCAACTCAAGCATTTTCATCTTGTGTTAAGGGAAAACATCCTCAATTTAAAATGGTATTTAAAATTGCGAGAAATAAGTATCTTTTAAAATGTTTTATGGATATAATTATGGTTAAGGCTTATTCAAACGTGTTATCTACATACGATGAAGAATAGATACTTATTCTTTCTATGTTCGGTTGAAATACTTTTTTTCACTATTTATTTTTAATATCGATTCGTTGATTTCGTCAGTAGACTACTTATATGCGGACCCGCCTCGCATTAGCATTTCCCCTCTGCCAACGTGCAAGATCTTACGCATTTACATTCAATTTTATACCTTATCATCACTAAACGCGACAGCCTATAATTGCGAAACAATAATTTCGAACTTATGACGTTTGGGGTTCACACGACACTGTTTTTCATGATTTTTAACATTTAAAATTAGATTCTAAACTAATGGAATAAAATTCAAAATTGCGTATCTCGTGCTACCTCGCCCCCCGCAAAAAGTGTCAGAAAATTTTGTTAGTAGAATTACACGTAACTAGTCCTCATATAAGTAGTCTAAGATTTCGTATATTCCTAAATAAATAAAACAGAAAAAATTTCTCTTTCATAATATTGACATAATCTTAGGCATAATGTAGACCATGATTCTTGTAATAGATGTGACACGTACACGATAACGTTTGTACATAAAAGCAAGGGTTGTAAAGAATCATTCCCTAACCCTCCCATATAAACGAGCTATAACAAGATAATGTCTTCAAGTTACGATCCGTGGCGTCACTCATTTAATGTTATTTTACTACAGAATTGGCTATGTTATGAGTACTAAATACTAAACACCATTTTACGTACACACAACATTGAGATGTCAATAATATTAAAGAAAAAAATTGTGCAAAGTTGTGTACATTACATCTAAAGGGTTTAAGGAAAAGTATCATACTATGGGAGCAAAACAGTCAGAACAAAAAAAATCCGTTGTCCCCAAAGAGATTATACCTAATAGAGTGAGCCATACCAATTGTAGTGTCCACTTTTTTGACGTTTAGGTTTGAGTGTGTGGTGTCAAGTAGTATGGACAAAAGGCACCAAGTGACATATGGCCTTATGTTTACGGTCACTTTTCACACACACACACTAGCTCAAAAAAAAGTGGACAGCCGCATAAACAAATATCTATAGTTCCATCTCCTTCAACTATTAAAGGTACATCATAAGACAAAAGAGACTAACTACAATCGTAAATTTATGCGGACTCTATGGAGATCCTTCCTCTGAGGTTGTCCCATACGTTTGAATCAAGTAGGTATCGAGTAGTTTAGTATGGGACAGCAGATTTTTTTTTCGTTCTGACAGATTTGCTCCCATAGTAAAAGTTGTTCAGTTTGATGGGTAGAGTATGTGGTTTAAAGGTTAATGATACTTTTCCTTACACCCTGTATTTTGGGATTTTTATAGCGTAGCATAGCATATCATATGCTCACGACTATATTCCCCGAGGGGGTAGTCAGAGATATTCTGAAACCTCAGAACATCCACGTTTCACCAGTAGTACCGAAACTCTGTCCAGTGTGACGGGGAGTGAGCCCGTCGCCACATAATGGGTACAATATATGACTCGAAATTGAAGCATGCAGATTTCCTTACGATGTTGTCCTTCACCGAAAAGCCAGTTAAAAATCGTACATAAATTCCGAAAAACTCATTGGTACGAGTCGGTCTGGATGGGGATCGAACCATCGCCTCCTGCACGGTAGGCAAGGTTACTCGCCACTGGACCACGATATTTTAATATTATAAAGATTTAATATTAAAATAGTTATGTAAAAAAATACCTGTCCGTTCTAGATTTCCTGACTGTCTGAAAAAACGTAGAAGAACATTAGATAGAGTATGTATTTTATTTATTACGGTACTTTTGCGAGTGTCAATAAAATTCAGTGTTTGTGGCCTTGAGCTAAGGAGGGGAAGATTTTAGTTAAGGTTTATGTGACCGTTATCAAACTTTTATAGCGTTACCTTTTTACGATTTGAACGGGAGCAGGTTTCTTAGTAGCATTGGAATATCAGAGAGTATAATACAATGGAGGCTGGTTTATCGAGATTATAACATGCTACCAATGGATTTTGAATGATAAAGGATACCAATCCTCCTTTGCCATTTCCTTTTTTCCAAACTGCGAAAATTGGCCATGGCGGTCAGTAATGTTCAACCAAAGAGATTATACCTAATAGAGTGAGCCATACCAATTGTAAAGTGTCAACTTTTATGGACGTTTAGGTTTGAGTGTGTGGTGTCAAGTAGTATGGACAAAAGGCACCAAGTGACATAATGGACTTATGTTTACGGTCACTTTTCACACACACTAGCTCAAAAAAAAGTGGACAGCCGCATAAACAAATATCTATAGTTCCATCTCCTTCTACTATTAAAGGTACGTCATAAGACAAAAGAGACTAACTACAATCGTAAATTTATGCGGACTCTATGGAGATTCTTCCTCTGAGTGTTCAACCTTCTTTCGTATCGCTGTTTCAAACTGTAGCTTTGTCCTTTTCTGTCACAACAAAAATGATCTAAAAACTCTTTTTTTAATGTTCGTCCTTCAATTAAAAAGGGTGGCCGTGGGAAGGGAAGTGCGGGTCGTCTGCCGGCACGATGGGTTGATATAAAGAGAGTTGCAGGAGCCACGTGGAGGATGAGAGATACTCATGACAAAGGACGGTGGCATTAACAAATGGAGGCCTATACCCAGCTGTGGGTGGATTTAGGTTATGGATAATGATGATTATAAAACACCGATAATACCAGGTCTACGAAGATAAGGTTTCTTATGCAGTCAAGTGTTTCAGTTTCAGTTGGACATAATCATACCCATATCTCTGATTTGTCACATCCTGAAACCTTCAAAATGCTAAGCTAGTGAGCGTTAACTACACATTTTAAACATATTAGTATTCCATCCCCTCCCTTTAGGCATCGTCAATCGTTTTGAAGCTGTGTGCCTACCGGTTAAAATAATAGTCCGCAGTAATAAGCAGTCTCCCTGAGCTATACCGTATTTGTCAGTTGTGAAAGAAAAAGAAAGTTAAAATAAAAAAAAAAATTATGCACAGATTTTGACTGCATCCGATTTCGACCCTTCAGATTCAGAAGGGTACAAACCTAATTAAAGATTACACTTTATGTTGGATGCACCTAAAAATATCCTGAGTACCTGACTTTTCTACTTAATGGAATATAATTCGGAGCGCGCTCCATACAAACGAAGTCTGGTGATATTTTCAATACTAACCAATTAAAGTCAATGAAATTTTCCAGAAACAATCTAGAAACTAATCTCTATGCTTGTATGAAGTCAGATTTTCGTTAAAATGTATAGTTTTAAAGTTACAGTGTCCCGAAAATTTCCATACAAATCTTAAATTACTCCTAGCACTATAACTTTATATTTTAACGAAAATCTGACTTCATACAAGCATAGAGATTAGTGTCTAAATTGTTTCAGAAAATTTTCATTGACTTTAATTGGTTAGTGATGACAATATCACCAGACTTCGTTTGTATGCAGCGCGCATTTGCGAATTTTGAACAAACTTCTCTTAATCAATCAGTCGCTGGAGTCGACATTGGCAAAGCTTATCATCATAAAGGTTATAAATTAACAGAGGGATCTAAAGTAATTATTTAGTAAGCTTCGTTAACAAAGTAACTTTAGAATTTTACTGCCGTGATTATTTATTACTGCAATTGATAGGTCTATGAAAGTTAGTTTATCGACTTCTCTATTAGTTGAGTGGTCTTACATAAAACAAACAGGGCATTACTCCCTTGAGGTCACTCCGGAGTTGATTGAATAGTGGGCAATTTTCTTTATAGCTTTTAATTGTTGGATGTTTATTTCATTTATTTAAGGTCACAATTTGTACTAGCTGTAGAGTTGAAATATGATCAAACTTTAGACGGAAGATTAGATCATCAAACTGAACGACTTTTACTAACACGGAAATCGTCAAACCGATGATCACCCGAAAAATTTGGGTCTAAATTTGTTTCGCTTTTTCTGTGTTGGAACTATGGAATAGTGAAAGTTGTTCAGTTTGATGGTCTTATCCAACCTCTAAAGATTAAACTCACTTAAAATCAACAGCTGGTATATACACCTAGTGATATGTCACTTTGTGCGTTTTCCCCCAGTTGGCTAGGACATCAAACTTCAAACTTCAAAGACTTTATTGCGACACAGGTAATATAAAGGTGGTTAACAGTATTTTAAATAGAGCTCTGTGATCTGCCCATGAGCATGCAATATTGCAGGCTGAATCACCTGATTGCCTGAAAAGAAAGATGATTCCGTGCTTCGGATGGCACGTTACGCCGTTGGTAACGGCTACTATCTCTGGTGGTAGTAGTCGTTACATAAAAACCACGTCAGAGGCCGTAAGGCGGTCTGAAAAAACTCTGACACCAGGGCTTGCTGCTCACATGAAAAGAAGAAGAAGAGCAGCTGGTATTTGATTTTATTGGTGTCTACTACCTAACTACCTACTGCTAAAAGTATGTAAATAGTATTCACAATCTTAGCACTACTATTAGTTTAATCTGTATGAAAGAAATTAGAAAGATGTAATTGCGTAAATTCACGACCGTAACATTTGGAGTGGTCAGGTACTTTGCTCCAACTATATTTCAAGAACACAGTTCAAGCCAGGTTCACTTTTAGTTTAAGACTTCAGGATGAAAGTGTTACTGGCGATAGGTGCCAACCCTTCGGCAAAAAAATATTTAAACAATTGATCAATGTACTTACATTGTAATCTGAAAGCCGCTGCCTCTTAGCCTCCCTACTCAGCAGGTCATACAACAGCAACAGCCTCAGGTTCGAAGACGATAACTTTGCCTTCGGCATCTGCTCCTGGTTGTGGATCCCCCTTACTCCTTCCCAAACATCCACCACCCTCTCATCGTCAGGATCATTCGCCAGATTGATCATATCCCTTACATTCTGCGATAAATATTGAAGATTATCTTCTGTTTCTTCTTGTAGATCTGATCTGCTTGCTTTGTCTATAGCATCGAAATGCGGAGGGAGTAGTGCTGGGTCTTTGGCAGGTTCAATTAGTGGTTTTACTTCTTCTTCTTGGATGGAGAGTAAAGGTTCTTCTGTGATCTTCTCTTGTGGTTCTATGACTGTGTACTGGGTGTTTCCGTGGAGTGGTAGGAGGATGAAGTCTTTCGGGGTTATTCGAGTGCGATCTGAAGGTTTCGGTGGCGCGACTGGAGCGAAGAGGCCTGGTTGGTGGAACGGTGTCGTAGCTTGTCTGGAATTGGAAATTTTAGTTTTGAGGGTTTTGTTAGCTATGAAATTTCACAGGAGAAAACTACGCTATAAAAAGAATACTGCAGTAAGTATAGATTACAAATCAACTAGACTGTTATTCTTCTGATGATCATAAATAGTTTACCCTTTCAGGGAGGACAGATATTTTATACAACTACCAACTACATAGTTGACTTAATAGCGTCATATACAGAATGTACAATTAATTGTATTACATACTTTACATAGCTTCAGACCATCCAACTGAACAACTTTCACAATGGGTCCAACATTGAAATCGCGAAAGCCATTGACGTTTTCTATGGAACAGCTGTTTTTCACGATTTCACTATTGGTTTCATAGTGAAAGTGGTTCAGTTTGACGATCAAAAGCACTCCTTTAAGTATATTTCAACGCATTTAATATTCTTCTTCTTCTTATCGTGTGGGCAGCAAGCTCTGGTGTCAGAGTTTTTCCAGACCGCCTTACGGCCTCTGTCGTGGTTTTTATGTAACGATTTCTACCACCAGAGATAGTAGCCGGGACCAACGGCTTAACGTGCCATCCGAAGCACAGCATCATATTTATTTTCAGACAATCAGGTGATTCAGCCTGCAATGTCCTAACCAACTGGGGAAAAACGCACAAAGTGACATATCACTAGGTGGTCCCGTGGGAATCGAACCCACAACCTCCGTGTCAACAGCCCAATGCTCTTAGTGTAATGGACACTACGGAGGCAGTTACTGTTATTCAAGATTACATCAAACAGTTGTAGGGACTAAATAAACATCAAAGTAAAAACAGAATAAGAGAGAAAGTAAGCCAAAGAATAGTTAACAGCATAGTCAGAAAGTTAGCAGAGCCATAACCTCGAAAGCAAACCATAGCTCATCCACCATCCTCCATTCAGAGGTCGAACTGCATCATCAGCTACATACGGCTTACGGGTCGTCTTCACAGGCTGCACCCACACGTTAGGTGGCTTCGTGGCGGAGCTAGGTGGCTTTGTCCAGAGGTACGGTGGGTTGGTTGATGGCTTCGTCCAGCTCGGTGGTTTCGTTGTTGGTTTGATTGGGTCGGCTTGGGGCTTCTGAGGGTCGTCTTTGGCCTCGAAGGCCATCTGGTCTGTTAGGTGGGCTATCACCTGCATGGCTACTGGAAGGTAGGAGTCGGAGAGCTGGACTTGCTGTTTTGCTGAGTCCGCCTGGGGAATGATTGTGATGTTAAATTAATGTACATAGAAAAGAGACGCCGATTTTAGGGTGGCCAAATGTTTTATTGTGCAAACAGTACCTCACAAGTACTTAGGTTATTACTAAAGAGTATTGTAGTTTCTTTGTTATAAATCTAAAGTTAAAAATTTAGGGTCTGAGTGTCACTAACTTATAGTTTACTGTATAGTATCATTTATTTAATTAAATAGACGATGTATTACTGTATACGTAACCTTAGCTTAAGAATTTATATTGTAATAGTCATTAAGTCGTGTTAACTTAAACAGTTGGACAAAAATTCTAAAAAAGGTTGATTTGGAGTCAGGGATACCTAAAAACCATATCGTAATCATTTTCATGTAAATATCTTTAATTTACAGACACTCTTCTGTTACAGTTTTATAATAGTTAAGATTAACTACAGCGTCAGTCACCTTAACATTACGCCTGTGTAGATGACCTACGAGGTGAGCCAAGTTGGTTACTTCACCGTTACGACTGTGCGCACGACCTACGAGGCGGGTCAATGTTAGTACTGTGTGAGGATCGTGGTTTTGAGCTGAGCAGCAAAAGTGTTGAGGGGATATAATTCGGAGCGCGCTCCATACAAACGTACTATGGTGATATTTTCAATACTAACCAATTAAAGTCAATGAAATTTTGCTGAAACAATCTTACCTAAACCTAAACCTAATCGAGCCAAATGTATGGGATTTTTTTTAGCGATTTCGATGTTGGTCCCATAGAGAAAGTTGTTCAGTTTGACGGTCTGATCATTCCCTTAAAAAAGTGTCAGCATATTAAGAAGGACCCCATACTGTAAATGTTGTAAATAAAACCCTGGCATATGCAAGGCATAAGAAAAGTAAGAAGGTATGTTTTTTTCGCTCACACAGCTGACACTCTCATTCATTAGACAATTTAAAATCACCTAATTACTTTAAATTAACAAGATGTACTTTATTCAGAAACAGAAGAGGCTTGTATCTGTGACCTTAATCACTTATTTCATTAGTCCCTTTAATTAAATCTAATGCTACCTTTTACCCGAATGTGCCAGAAGGAGGGTTATGTTTTACTTTGACAGAAAATACCGCTTCGAATTTGAAATGTGTGGCGCTGTTTCAGAGTAGTGGTGTTCTTCGGTATTGGAAACGATAACCGAAGATAAACAACGTCAAATCCGGTCAGTTTTTGGATGGGTGACCGTTTCAGTAGTGTTCATTTTCGAGCGCATCCATGCCACGGTAGGCACAATGAGTAGTTGGTAACAAATAGTGCCATTTAAAAATTTCAGACTATTTTTTTATTTTTATTTTGTTATAAGATCTATAAGACTTAGGTTTCTATATTAGTAATTTCGTACCTTACAACAATTTCTTAACGGCAAACGGTAATCAAAGGGTCTGCTGGAAGAAAACTATTCAGAGATAAGCTCGCCCTTTGTACTTGTCTATTATGCTGTATTCATCTGTATTTCCTTTTGACTATTTATATGTGGACTGGTTACGCGTGTAATTCTACTAACAAACATTTCTGCCACTTTTTGCGGGGGGCGAGGTAACATGAAATCCGCAACTTTGGATTTTATTCCCCATAACTTTAGATTCTAATTTTGAATGTTAAAAATCATGAAAAGTAGTCTCGCGTGAACCCCAAACCTTCTAAGTTCGAAGTTATTATTTCGCAATTATAGGCTGTCTCGTTTAGTGATAAGGTGTAAAATTGAATGTAAATGAACAAGATCAATTGTGCTTATACCGTGGCAGAGGGGAAATGCTACAGCAAGGCTAGTCCTTATAATAATTAGTCAAATATTAAAGGATGCAGCATTGACATGTGCTGGACTTATTTTTTAGTTTTGTATAATGCAAACTCAGTTTGGATAAAATTTGGGGGGGGGGAGGAAAAAAAAGGGTGAGCTTCAAGCCAGCACCTGGCAAGAGGTTGCGCAGGATTGGGAAAAGTTGCAATCTCCAGAGGCAAAAACTCAATTTGGGTCGCAGAGCCAGCGCAGATGTTAGTTTTTACCCCGACGCAAAAAGAGGGGTGTTATAAGTTTGACGCCAGTGTCTGTGGGTCTGTCTGTCTGTCTGTGGCATCGTAGCTCTCGAACGGGTGGACCGATTACGATGCGGTTTTTTTTAATAGAAGGCTAATTTTTGCGAGAGTATTCTTAGCTTTGTTTTATGAAAATCGGTTCAGTTTTCATGTAACTTTAAAAATTATGAAATAACGTTAAATTACAAATTTAAAAAACCTCATACATTGAAAAAGTAAAAATAGTTTGGTTACCTATTATTTTTGATGTAAACAAATGTATATTTTACTTCTAAACTCTCTTTAAGATATTTTAGGTCAATTAATGTGTCCCCCGCAAGTAATTGTAAAAAATCAATGGTCATTTCATAGCGGTCCCCTACGCATTAATTGCCTTAAAATATGCTAAAGAGAGTTAAGAAGTAAAACATAAATTTACTTACATCAAAAATAAATAGGTGACCGAATTATGTTTTTAATTCTAAATTTTTTTTTTTTGGGGTTGGGATTTTTTTTTCGTTGACAAAACAACTTCCTATCGTACTATACTACCTCGCCAACTTGACCGTATAAAGTGCTTGTCCAAAAGTGAAATCATGTTATTTCAAGTGAGGATTCATTGTGTATTGTCCTCCTTGTCTCTCAAAGAAAGTGTTGACCTGATGAATATGGATTAGTAGTTGAAAGTTTACTTTGTTCCGAAAAATGTGTTTATTTTGGATTTAAGAAATTCATAGGCAATGTAGAACAATCGTTTACCTGCGAATAGATTCCATTACGGGGTGGTCAGTAAAATTTCTATCGCTATCTACCTAATGCTATGCTACGTAGGTACTATAAGGTTTATATTGTATTACTTAAGATTATCCGCCACCACTGTGCGTGTTAATGAATAAGCGCAAAACCTCATACACCCCAACTGATTTACAACAAAATAATTAGATTGAAACAATAATTTCATTATGTTGATGGTAAACATTGTAAGTTATTCGCATTTTAAGTTTTCAGGCAAAAATGATTTGTTATCATTTCAGCAATGAATGAAAGCGCTAGAGTGCTCGTGGATACATTTTAAGAATCATGTTTTTGTAGTAAGTAGGGTGAGTGTGCCCTTGTGGTGGGTTGAGATCGAGTTAAGTAAATTTTAAATTTTACAAACAAATTATTTAATATTTTGAAAAAAAATTACAAATGTTGAAAACATGATAATTCGATTCTGCTATCGATTCTAAACAAACTACTTTCTAGTTTTGCGTTAATTCATTAACACGTTGTATACTATATTATTTCACGTTCTTACCATATTTATCAGCATGATTGTGAGGAAGGCCATCCCTAGGAGTATTGTGGAACCACCCATCTCGTTTTCCTGGAATCGAAATAAAACAATATTTACAATGATTAAGAAATACAAACAGAGTTACGAGTCCTAAATAAATATATTATTTACAGACATCATCATAGAATATCACTAATGTAGTCCCCGAGGAAGTTTATATTCCGACAACTTTATTTTTCTCCAATCTTCTTTAAAAACGAGCTAAGTGCATGCCGGGCCACGCGCAGGGTTCCGTAGTTGCTCGTCACAATATACGGACTTAGAAGGGGACTTTTTGTTTTATACTACTGTTTAACGGCTAATAAAGTCTAAAAAGTACATTTTACAAGTTGGTCGACTCAAACTGTCAGTGTACCCTGTAGTTGTGCCTCAACTATACTTCATTTTAAATAAGGACGAAGAGATTTTCCGATTCCTATATAGCTTTCTGGCCAATTCTAATTAGCAAATATAATTTATTTATCAGAAAGATATACTATTAGCTAATCTAAGAATAAGTGAGAGGAAGTGTTTCAAATCTCTGTTTCTGTAATTGGGTAATTGACTACATACGATATATTTTATTTTTATCTTCTCAATAAAAAAGGTTAGAAAATAACGCTATTTTTAATAACAAGATAAACTTTAAAAAGTAATGAAATGTTGATGACGTCACAACTCACAATTCAGTACAAATTTCATACAAAGCGCACGCTTTGACGTCCGATAAAGAGTAGCTAATTTGACTAGTTGTCAAGTAGCCTATTCAAAATAGTCTGAAATTTCGTTTATATTTGAAATCGAGTATAAATCCAAACAAATGAAAATAAAATAGATTATCCTTAACACCGACCAAACTTTTACAACCAGTAACAAAATCATAAAACGACCTGAACAATTTTGATAACATTTTCAAAGGATGAATCATTTCCGATGAAATGAACTCGAAACCTCCGTTCAACGAACGAAAGGTTATCACCGTGTTTATTGATCAACATAAAAAAGTTTTCGGAATCGGAAGATTAACGAGACTGGTTGCAAATTGTTTTATTTTTGAACGCCATACAAAGGGAATTGACCTGAGAATTATTTTCGATCATTCGAAACACGTTTGGATAAATAAAGTTGTTTAAAATGTCGTGGCGTTCGTTGGCTTAGTGGGGCTTCGGTATTGGACAAGAACAGCAGCATGTCTAGCATGATTTCTCTACTTGCGCGCGACTCGGCTTTTTCCCATACTACAAGTCGCGGCAAGCGCGGCTTTCGCTCTCCGAAACAAAATTTTCTATGCAGCGAAGGCGCGTCGCGCGGGTGTAGAGAAATCATACTAGACGTGCAGGTCCTGTCAGTTTTTGGATGGGCCTTTTTTCGAATTCATAATTGCATTGCTCAGAGAGCAGGTACTGCTTATTACTGCTTGCGGACTATGGAAGGGACCACGAAGGGTATACCGAGCCAGTAAATGAACTTAAGGCTATATTACTGTTGGCGCGCTCCATACAAACGAAGTCTGGTTATATTCTCAATACTAACCAATTAAAGTCAGTGGAATTTTTCAGAAACAATCTAGAAAGTAATCTCTATGCTTGTATCTTGTCAGATTTTCGTTAAAATGTTTAGTTTAAAGTTACAGTGCCTCAAAGACTTCCATACAAATCTTAAATTAATCCTAGCATTTAAACTGTATATTTTAACGAATATCAAAAGTTATTTATTTATAATTAATGGACTTTTTGCTTGTGCGTTAGCACCGCATTTCCGCCAATGTCAAGTAGTTTATGGGAGTATCTATCCCAATCTCAGGGATTGTTTTTGATCAAGAACAAGACGAGATTGAGGATTGCGGAGCCTCGTGGCAGGCAAAAACGCGACGCGCGAACAACACTCGAGACAAGTGCTTGGGTCAGAACCTGCAACGTGACTCCATATCTAAAGTTATTGCAGCCCTAGACCCCGTTTCGCATGTGCTGAAGTCATCTTGTCAATAGGGTATTTGACAGCATGTAAAATATAGGATCTATTTATGGCATCCATATTGAATATGAATTTTGGAAATCAACTATTTAGTCAGTTAAGAAAAATACTGAATATTTTAAGAGAAAATCAACAAAGACAATAAATTTTTTGTCTACTTTAGTCACGTGATCGTAAACGACTGTGATTGGCCGAATGGTTGATGACGTCAACTGCTTGTAAACAGTTGCGTGTAGAGTGTGAGTGTCGTACAAAGTTTACGTCACCTGCTTGTTGCCACGTATATTAATCAGGAAACACGTTTAATAACACCACTGGCTTTTCGGTGAAGGAAAACATCGTGAGGAAACCTGCATGCTTCAATTTCGAGGCATGTATTGTACCCACTGTCCATTATGTGGCGAGGGGCTCACCCCCTGTCACACTGGACAGAGTTTCGGTACTACTGGTGAAACGTGGATGTTCTGAGGTTTCAGAATATCTCTGACTACCCCCTCGGGAATATAGTCGTGAGCATATGCTCATGCTTATGCTTTAAATAACATTTGCTTGTTTTCGTTTTTTCTTGCACTATATGTAACGGAACGTAAAATATACATTTTCTATAGAGTCGTTAGACATCAGTGATTAACGGAGAACAGTTTTTAAAAACCTGTCAAATACCCTATTTCGTATTTTTGTAGGCAGTGTCCGGCAGAGCTTACACCAAAAACAACTCTATAGACATAGTAGGCACGTTTCTGATGGTAAACAGCGCGAATTCCTTCAAGTACCGTTAGTTAGCAACGCTCGTAGGTTGCTTTGATCTGTCTATGAGATACCTCATTTGATTCTAAACTGTGTATAACTATAACGCTAAACCGTTGACTTATTTATCATCATCATCATCATCAGCCCATCATCGTCTACTGCTGAACATAGGCCTCTCCCAAGGCGCGCCACAAAACTCTGTCCTCGGCCTTCCTCATCCAATCGCTCCCCGCTACTTTTTTTTGGTCGTCTGTCCAGCGGGCAGCAGGGCGTCCCACACTACGCCTACCAGTTCGCGGTCTCCACTCTAGAACTCTGACACCCCACCGGTTGTCAGTTCTTCGGCAGATATGACCAGCCCATTGCCACTTCAGCTTGCGAATTTTCTGAGCTATGTCAACCACTTTAGTTCTCTGACGTATCACTTCATTTCTGATGTGATCTCTCAAAGAAAGATTGACTTATTATCTATAATGAACTCTGCTAACAATTATAACAACTTCTTGGAGTACAAAAAGTAACAGAATATCTCTGACTACCCCCTCGGAGAATATATACATGCATGATGATAATAAGTGATTTTTTCCAAGAATCACTAAAAATTTAATTTTACATTACGAGCCACTATTCACTAATTATGAAAACCAAGTTATTATTGTGTCCACTGATAATTCATATCACTATTTCAAAAAGTTCTGCTTCAGGCTAGGATCGAACCGCTGCCGCCTGCGTGGAAGGCGAGGCTATGCTTAGCCTATAATATTATTAGCCTTATTGCCAAATATCTGCACCAAAATTTAACCAAAATGTTTTTTGAAATTTAAGCACTTGAAAGTTTGACGACACAAAAATTTATTATAACAACGTTTATTTTATATTTTAATTGGTTATTTATAAATAAGCAATTAAAATTCTAGTTTTATTAAGTAGGATAATAATTAAAGAAAACTGACTAGATTTTATAGAAAAATCAGGATATCTATTTGGTTCCAGATAGTTGGTTTTTGCAATAAGGGTTCGATATATATATTATATATATCCATATTTAGTTTAGTCCACTTGAATGACTGATTTATTAGAATAGATTCTAATGCATGAGGCATTTCAATTTCTTTTAGACGCTTTCAGTTGCAGTGTGATATAAAATGCCAATAAACTAAAAAGGAATTACTAACAATAAAAGTTCTTAGGAACTGGTAGAAGTAATACAAAAATATATTTATTCTAAACGAACGACTTCGTCCGTACAAATTATATACCTACTATTTTAAGTCAAATCATAAGCTATAAAAAAAATAAGTTTCTTTAACATCGGTTCAGTAGTTTTTGCGTGAACAGACAAACAGAAACTGACGGACAAAAAATATTGTCGATTTGGAGTCACACCTAAAACCATATCGTAATCTTTTTCTTCATTTACAGTTTTATAATAGTTAAGATTTAAATTTTGTACTCACAGAAACACGTTTACTGCCGAAAAAACTAAATTATAAAACAAGAAAGCGCGTGCGACGGGTGCGCGGGCGCAGCGGCACTGCGCAGCATCCTCCGAGGATAGTGACCTCTTCCTTGGAAGTGGTTAGAGCTGTCAGAACCGCCTGCAAAACCTGTTTGTGTTTACATCGGCAGCTACATAAATCGTACTAAAACGCCTAATTTAGTGTCAGTTGTATACAAATTGTAACAAAACACCCCAGTAATATTTAAAGGGGTGGTTGAGTTTAGGGGTACAAGGAAAGAGTCTCCCCGAGTGCGTCGATATATTTGATGTTCAAAGCGCTCAGATATTTTTGATTTGTTATGTGTAAAGAAATTATTGAAAATCAAAATTGCTTCGAAATGTTGGACGACCTTGTTTGCTATGATTTATCTGATGACGACTGTACATTGTTGACTGGCTCATGTTTACACTACAGTATTAAATTGCATCCTTTTAACCATCCCATCAAACTGAACAACTTTTACTATGGGAACAAACCGATCGTTGTTCAGTTGGACGGGTAGACTCTTAGTGTAAAACTTTGACTAATTATTATAAGGACTAGCCTTGCGGTAGCATTTCCCCTCTGCCACGGTATAAGCACAATTGATCTTGTGCATTTACATTCAATTTTACACCTTATCACTAAACGAGACAGCCTATAATTGCGAAATAATAACTTCGAACTTAGAACGTTTGGGGTTCACACGAGACTACTTTTCATGATTTGTAACATTCAAAATTAGAATCTAAAGTTATGGGGAATAAAATCCAAAGTTGCGGATTTCATGTTACCTCGCCCCCCGCAAAAAGTGGCAGAAATGTTTGTTAGTAGAATTACACGCGTAACCAGTCCACATATAAATAGTCAAAGTTTTAAAAGGATGCTAATGATATCAATTTCACCCTGTATAGCAAGAATGATTGTCATCAGATACAGCTCATGCTGAAAAAAAAGATGATTAAGGCCATCAACCTGAACAACTTTCACTATGGAGCCAACTTCGAAATAGCGATAAAAAATAGCTATTTCACACGACAGCTAAGTACACGATGCAAATGTATTGAACTATAGTGAAAGTATTTCTGTTTGATGGTCTAAACCACCCCTTTAAATATTACTAGGGTGTTTCGTTACACCCTGTAGATAGGAAGGATCGGAAGAGAGGCCTTTTCCTAGTAGGGCTAGCATGCAAAGCGAATAAACGAAAAAACCGCCATGCGCACTCGTTTTCACATGCGCACAGTAAAAAAGACAGTGGAAAGTCTTCATTTTTATCGTTTTCTCGGGGATGGCATGCTAGTCTCCCTATAACGAAACAAAGCAGGTTAGAGTTTGCTTGGCGCCATTGCTCTTGCTGTGTTTCGTGTTATTTGAAATTCGTAAAAAATGGTTTTAGTGATATTTGTGACATTTTTCGTGCGGATTGTGTACCAAACAGTTGCGTAAAGCGACCGACGTAACAGGAATCTCAAATAAATACGATAACAGAACATAAGTATTGGTTCAAGTTAACTCGTACATGGTCATTTTGGCGGCAACGCGCGAGCTTACGAAATCGACCACAGATTCATGAAAGTTGGCCCAAGAAAGGGTATTAGCAGCTCTAT
This sequence comes from Agonopterix alstromeriana, assembly GCA_963924505.1. Classification (NCBI taxonomy): domain Eukaryota; kingdom Metazoa; phylum Arthropoda; class Insecta; order Lepidoptera; family Depressariidae; genus Agonopterix; species Agonopterix alstromeriana. The sequence goes on from OZ004681.1 coordinate 14,091,402, forward strand.
ATCGATCCCAATCAGAACAAATATTGGGTACAAAATACGTTCATCGACCACTGCAGTATTAGCATATTACAGGTAGAAGCCTCCTATACATTGTTTTATATGTTATTAATAAGAAAACATTGATCTGTATGTCTAAGGGCAGAAGGTTTAAATTGAAACTCTAAATTTTTGACAGCAATCAAGTAAATTGTACTTTCTATTATCTTAACTATTTATATGTGGACTGGTTACGCGTGTAATTCTACTAACAAACATTTCTGCCACTTTTTGCGGGGGGCGAGGTAACATGAAATCCGCAACTTTGGATTTTATTCCCCATAACTTTAGATTCTAATTTTAAATGTTAAAAATCATGAAAATTAGTCTCGTGTGAACCCCAAACGTTCTAAGTTCGAAGTTATTATTTCGCAATTATAGGCTGTCTCGTTTAATGATAAGGTGTAAAATTGAATGTAAATGCACAAGATCAATTGTGCTTATACCGTGGCAGAGGGGAAATGCTACCGCAAGGCTAGTCCTTATAATAATTAGTCAAAGATTATAAAACTGTAACAGAAGTGTGTCTGTACACACAGCGACACATCAAGCTATGCAAAACCAAAATAAGCTGGCCGCGCGTAGGTAGAGTAATATATAAGATCGCGTGGCCAGCTTATTTTGGTTTTAAGTAGCATGATGTGTCGCCGTGTGTACATTGAAGATATTTACAAAAAAAAAGATGACGATATGGTTTTTAGGTGTCCCTAACTCCAAATCAACCTTATTTTGTCTGTTTGTGTGCTTGTTTGTGCTAGCATCACGCTAAAACTACTGAACCGATTTTGATGAAACATTTTATGTTTGATAGCTCATGAGACTTATAATCTGGTAAACTAAAATAATTTGTGCGGACGAAGTCGTGGGTTAACTCTAGTATTTCTTGAAAACTATATTGGAAGGGAAAATAGAAGTGAAATGAGAAGAAGAAGATCTAGACAGTATTATATCACAAGACTAAGTTATAATAAAAGGACTTATGTCGTTTGTATTAAGAACTTTAGTTCTAGATCTCGTCTTGGTTGTCTTTAGACACTGTCGGAAAAGAGACAGGATTGGAGAATACCCACCGACAAGAGTGTAGCTCTTAAATATGATAATTATCATGCATGCATGCATATCATAGCATATGCTTACGACTATATTCCCCGAGGGAGTACTCAGAGATATTCTGAAACCTCAGAACATACACGTTTCACTAGCACCGAAACTCTGTCCAGTGTGAAAGGGAGTGAGTCCGTCGCCACTTGTAATGGACAGTGGGTACAATACATGCCTCGAAATTGAAGCATGCAGGTTTCCTCACGATGTTTTACCTTCACCGAAAAGCCAGTGGTGTTACAAATCGTACATACGAGTAAATTCCGAAAAACTAATTGGTACGAGTCGGCCTGGACGGGGATCTAACCATCGCCTCCTACACGGCAGGCAAGGTTACTCGCCACAGGACCACCCCGATTTTTGGTGGACAGGATTTTTTGATGATTGAGGAAGATGATTATGATGACACATTAATATTCAAAAGGGTGCAAAATTTTATGCGTTACATATCGAACAGGGTTTAACTGACAGACAGACAACGCACAGCCTGAACCGCTGAAGATAGAAACATGAAATATGGAATATACAGGGTGAAAATGATATCATTAACATCCTTTTAAACTAATAGTCTACCCACCAAACTGAACAACTTTGACTATGAGAGCAAACGGATCGGAGCAAAAAAATCCGGTGTTGTACTAAACTGCAATGCCTTCTCGACTAAAATGTATGCAACAGCAGATTTTCTTTTTGCTCCGATCGGTTATCTCCCATAGTAAAAGTTGTTCAGTTTGATGGGTGGACTCTTTGTTTAAAAGGATGCTAATGATATCAATTTTACCTTGTATATTCTACAGAGGATTTAGGGGTGCACTAAGGACGAATTTTTCGAAAATCGACCCCTAAAGGAGTAACGCGGACGAAATCGCTAGTCAAAAGCTCGTCTAACATAAAGAAAGAATGCCTTCTAATGTTAACTCAGACGAAGTCGAGGACAAAAGCTTGTATTTTATAAAACACCGATAGACAGAATGACGACCAATATAATGACTTCGATAATTAATATTTTGTGGTAGATCATTGACCTTATATCAAACCGCACAGGCAAACCAGTTTTAGATTATACATTTATAAGGTATGGCGATAATGATATAAAAATAAACGCAAAACCAAAATTTTTTTTATATAAAAATACTATTGCTAAATACAAGAAACTTCGAATCGAAATACAGGGTCCTTCTAAATATGCTGACACTTTTTAAGGGGATGATCGGACCGTCAATTTGAACAACTGTCTCTATGGCACCAATATAGAAAACGCAAAAAAAAACTTTTGTCACATATATTTGGTTCGAGTAGGTTTTTATGGAACAACAGATTTTTTTTCGCGATTTTGATGTTGGTGCTACAGAGATAGTTGTTCAGTTTGCCAGTCTGATCATCCTCTTAAAAAAGTGTCAGCATATTAAGAAGGACCCTATGGAGTTATTTTTATTAAATTTATTCAGACAAATCATGATTCATGACAATTAATTGATATGTAGGTAAACTAAAAACGATTAAGGTTAATGACCCGCTTCTGATCTCGAATCATTTATGAGAAACGGAAAAACCTACGACCTAGTTTTTCACTGAAAATCTTTTAAGATAGGTTATTTCCAAGAAACGCCGTGGTGCAGGAGACGATGGTTCGATCCAGACCGACTCGTACCAATGAGTTTTTCGGAATTTATGTACGATTTGTAACACTACTGGCTTTTCGGTGAAGGAAAACATCATGAGGAAACCTGCATGCTTCGTTTTCGAGGCAAGTGTTGTACCCACTGTCCATTATAAGTGGCGACGGGCTCACTCCCTGTCACACTGGACAGAGTTTCGGTACTACTAGTATAGTACTTTTCTTCAATAATGCGCGGAAATTAAAACACAATTACTTTTCAAAATCAATGACGAATCAATAAACATCTTTCTATTTGCAAGCCAGTTCGAAATTTAAATAAAACCTTTGAGAAGTTACCTCCTTGGTTGCCATTTTTCGGAGTATAAGATCGTTCCATTTTTAAATTACACGACAGATATAAGTTTACCATGTAATTTATTTGGCCGCTAAAGGTGCACTTCCGATGCCAGCGGCCGATGCGACTGACGCGCGCGTCTGACGCGTAGTTCTGTCTTATGCCATATGTCTTTCGCATCGGCCGCGCGCGTCTGACGCACGCGTCAGTCGCTGGCATCGGAAGCGGCGCCATACGTTTTCATTGTAACTAGTATAGTCGCATCGGCCGTCGGCAGCGAGCCGCGCGCGTCAGTCGCATCGGCCGCTGGCATCGGAAGTGCACCTTAACCCACGACAGATATGGATTTTCATACAACTTTTGCCGGTCACATGTATTTGGCCAGTACAGCTATTTAGATTAATCTCGAAGAAGGTTGTCAAAATAATGCTCAAATGTCCAAGCAAGTTTGAGAAAAATAAATAGCGACTCTATCTGCACGGCAATAAGGTGCAAAGTTATTCGCACCCGTCCTATCGTACAATTCGCGAATAACCTACCAACCGTCACAACGGCGCACGTGCAAACAAAAATGAATTGAGTCATTAGACATGAAAGCTTCCTTTACATAGTCTCCCTCTTTCATTCTTTTACGTGCTGACAGCGTGACATCGCTAGGGTTTTCAAGTCTCGCATTGATTACTCACAAAATGGCGGCAAGTCTAATGCCATTTGACCAAGAAGCTTACACGGTATACCTTACCTATTGCCATTCATCACTCGGTGGGGATCGCCGTCAAGCGTACCTGAGCTGTGTAGTGAGACAGGCCTGCCTTTGCCCAGAAGTAATATAGGCTAAATTAAAAAAAAATTTCAGAGGTTGGCCAGTGCCGTAAATAGGAAGATGACGTCAGGTAACCTTTGACCAGTGCCGTAAGGGTGGTGTCAAATGTGCCCAGGCATAGGACGCAGACCCTAGAGGGGCGCAGAAATGACCAGGGCCAAGTTTTGGTTCATGTATGATAGTAGCATACCTGCCCAATAAAGTATAAGTAACCTTTTGCTTAAACCTTAAAATTCGTATGACCCTTAAACATAATATTACCTTTGACTATTTATATGTGGACTGGTTACGCGTGTAATTCTACTAACAAACATTTCTGCCACTTTTTGCGGGGGGCGAGGTAACATGAAATCCGCAACTTTTGATTTTATTCCCCATAACTTTAGATTATAATTTTGAATGTTAAAAATCATGAAGAGTAGTCTCGTGTGAACCCCAAACGTTCTAAGTTCGAAGTTATTATTTCGCAATTATAGGCTGTCTCGTTTAGTGATAAGGTGTAAAATTGAATGTAAATGCACAAGATCAATTGTGCTTATACCGTGGCAGAGGGGAAATGCTACCACAAGGCTAGTCCTTATAATAATTAGTCAAAGAATATTACTTATTATGTTTTTGGTATGACCTACATTTAATTCAGTTCTAGCTACGGTTCTGTGTGCGACCCGGGTTAGATTAGAGCATTTTGCTAGGGGGCGCTTTTATAGAAGCTCGCACCGGGCGCATAAAAGGCTATTTACGGCACTGCCTTTGACATCTTTACGGGACTTTATATTGGGTTTGTCTTGGAGTAAAAAGAACGAGAGTCGAAATACTGCAGTAGAAAAGCGCTCCTTAGTAAGTGTAGAGAATTTGCACAGAGTACTATAGTGTATTAGGAACCGTGGTGACGAATGATTTCAAGAAACTTACATCCGCGTTTAAAAGCAGGTATACAGAGAGTACCTATTGTCTTGTTAGTTTGTCATTATTGTTGGCGGAAAAATAGCTGTATGTAGTACCAGGTTTTCCCATATAGGTTGTCTCACTGACTTTCTACACAATTTGTAGGAGTGAGTAAGATGGAATTTGAAGGTCAATATCACTGACGATCCGGTCCTTTTTTTATCGTATTGCTACTATCTCGTACTATCGTTAGAGGCAATAAGTAAGGTTCCAAAGTCGCCTCAGAGCAAGCCAATAGCGGTGAAACTGGAGACCGATTGCGCTAATTTAAAACATCGAAGTTCTATTCTTTATCAAATTTCAGTTCTAATCACATTGCAATCAAATTACTATTCAACTGTGCTGAATTTCGCATTGCCCTAAACTCTATGTAGCTGACAGCTTTTAACGTCTGAGCGATCTGTCAAAACGGCTCTAACAGCTGTCATGAGCTGTACCGCGACTAGCGGAAATCTAAATGTGTTAAATGTTATGGTTCGTACGTAGTCCAGTCACGGTTCATTCACCGAATATTTACCGCGATTGCAGCCCAGGTCTAATTTGACAGACGTTCAGATGTACCCTTTAGCGGGGTAAAACCGCAATCAGGAATTGTCAACATCTCTGATACTCATATCGTGTGGCTAGCGTTTAGAGACACAACATTTGATGACCTGATGATCCATCAGATTGAGGAGGTTAGGGAAGAGTATTTTAAGATTTGTTTAACTGGGAAATCAGGATATTTCGGGATAGAATACTTAAACGCATAGTTAATTGCAAACTAGTATTTATTTTTATCATCTAATTGCATACATTTAGATTCGTAGTACACCAAAATATGAGAAGAAATTAGGAATAATCAATAACAAGGGTGCTATTCTCGTCCAGTTTTTCTTGGTACAAGCCAAGCTTGGTGGCAAACTGGCCAGCAAACCTTTACGCTCAGATGCCAAGTCAAACATGACGACCGTTGCATGTGCAATTGTTAAATAACAAAAGCTATCGAAGAAAATTTTGTTTAAATAATGTGAGTAATGGCCTGTAGGATATCACTACATGGCAGAGGCCTCCTCTCGTCAAAAAAGGTGAGAGATGCTATAAATCAATCTTACTTTGTAATCAAGTGCTTTAAAACCCACCAAGGTACAGTTACAGTTTTAGGCATTTTCCCCACTTCTTTATTATTTTTAGCTACGTCGTTATGGATATGGTTTATGGCATTATTTACTCCATCTACTACACTCTTTTTGGCTTCTTTTACAATATCGTTGAGGTCAGATTTGACATCTTTAATGAAATCATTAAAGTTTATTAATTTTGCAGGCAATTTAAATCCAAGACGATGTTGCAATTCGTGTACATTGTCTTCGTCAATAGAATAATATTCTTTATCAGTTTCTTCCTTGTTATTCGAAATATTTTCTTCTTTCTCTACTTCGGTTTCAATATCTTTGGTTTGATTTATTGTAGCATTGTTCAAAGGAATACTGACTGTATAATTAGTAAGTATAGGTCCAAAATTAGTTTCGTTATTAGGTATATCAGCAATGTTTTCTGTTACTTCGTATCGAATTGCAGGTCTGTCACTGGCTTCTTTCAGTAGTCTGTTACCTTCTTTAATAATGCTTTCTTTTAAATCATTTTGTTTTGTTAGTTCTTCTATGGAATCGTCATTGTCTTCGTAGGATTCATCGATGTACGATTTGTAGCTATTATTGGTAATAACCTTACAAGTTGTGATGGTTATTGTTACCTGAAAATTATATATTAAATTATTTTTCCTGTTATGTTTCTGTTATCTATAAGGTCTAACAAAATAAGCTGAAACTATTTCATGGGGAGTACCAGACCATCAAACTGAACAACTTTTGCTATGGGACCAATATCGAAATCGCAAAAAAAAAATCTGCTGTCCCATACATTCGAGTCAAGTCAGGATTCAGGTTGGTAGTTTTGTTCTTCATATGACTTTTTTTTCGCTATTTTGATATTGGTCCAATAGAAAAAGTTGATCAGTTTGATGGTCTGATCATCCCCTTAAAATAATTTTGTTAGACCTTATATATTGTATGCAAACCGAATTAAACATAATTAAATAAGTCTAGTTATTCACCATGGTGGTTCAGTGGCGAGTAAAAGTTGATTCCATTAATAAAAGTGGTTCAGTTTTCTGGCAGCACCCATTTAAGTATGTATTAATACATTTAAGTTTACACCCTGTGTAAAGGTTTGATGTACCTACGTAGTTACGGTCGCCACTAGTACCTACATATATATTTATAAACTCGACCATAATCTTTTTCAGGACAGTCAAAAACTTAAGGGAATATAATTCGAAGTGCGTTCCATACAAACGAAGTCTGGTGATATTTTCAATACTTAGCAATTAAAGTCAATGAAATTTTTCATAAACAATCTAGAAACTAATCTCTATGCTTGTATGAAGTCTGATTTTCGTTAAAATGTATAGTTTTAAAGTTACAGTGCCTCAAAGATTTCTATACAAATCTCAAATTAATCCTAGCACTAAAACTGTATATTTTATCGAAAATCTGACTTCATACAAGCATAGATATTAGTTTCTAGATTGTTTCTGAAAAATGTCATTGACTTTAATTGGTTAGTATTGAAAATATCACCACACTTCGTTTGTATGGAGCGCGCATTTACGCATTTGGAATAAACTTCTCTAGAAACTAAAACTAAATGAAAAAACTCACCGCCAAAACAATGAAAAACATTTGAAATCCCATTATTCTATAGTCAACGTGTTGTTTTAACTGAAAACACAATTAAACTGTTACTTATCTAGTAAATTGTCGTAAAAAAAGAGTTAACAAAAAAAATCTGCGGGTTGTTTATCAAATGAATTAAGTATTTTAGATTTCACTTTTTACAATCACTGTCGTTTTCGTATTGACTATAAGTAATTATGGTCAAACTTTAGAGGGTAATTAGAACAACAAACTGAACAACTGTCTGTATGGGTCATAAAAGAAATAGTTAAAAAAAAACAGAAAAATAAAGCCTCGAAAAATTTCATTTTGTTCTTTTTTGTATCTCTTTTGTTTTATCTGCTATTATGATATAATACTTCGTCCGTACAAATTATATACCAGATTGTAAGTCAGATCAAACAAAAAAAGTTTCATCAAAATCGGGTCAGTAGTTTTTGCGTGATGCTGTTACAAACATACAAACAAACAGACAGGCAAAAATTCTAAAAAAGGTTGATTTGGAGTCCGGCAAACCTAAAAACCATATCGTAATCTTTGTCATGGAAATATCTTCAATGTACCTACAGATACACATTTGTTACAGTTTTATAATAGTTAAGAGGATATAATTCGAAGCGCGCTCCATAAAAACGTACTATGGTGATATTTTAAATACTAAATCAATACTTAATCTAACTAAAGTATCAGCATATTAAGTAGACCCTGTATATTACGCATATTATGCGTCAAACTTTTGTATGAAATTGACAACTCCACCAAACATTTAGAATTATTTTTTCTCAATATTGGCTCTATAGTGAAAGTTGTTCAGTTTGATGATCTAAAACACCCCTTTAAATATCACTAAGGTGTTATGTTTCTAAAGAAAAGTTACCTTCAAGACACTGTTTAGAATTTAAAATCGTTTGTAAATAACGATAACTATATATCACTATACTTATAGTTAATATATTGTCACTTAAGTTCGAGTAGTGAATGTGACTTTACTCAACCTTTTACATCGTTTTATACTAAATGTTAACAATGAGTCAGTTAGGTATTGTATGAATAACGTCGGCAGGATCTATAGATCCTTAAAATACTATAGTATTATCCTGCTTCAGTGTGGTTAAGTTATTTTCATCATGAAAATACTTAATTACGTAATAATGTTGTTTAGGCTGATACAAATGTTGAAAACTTTTTAGGGTTCCGTAGTCAAAATTTTGTTATATGGAAGCTAGGTGTACCAGTCTAGCATATGCTCACGACTATATTCCCCGAGGGGGTAGTTAGAGATATTCTGAAACCTCAGAACATCCAAGTTTCACCAGTAGTATCGAAACTCTGTCCATTGTGACGGGGGGTGAGCCCGTCGCCACTTAAAATGGACAGTGGGTACAATACATGCCTCGAAATTGAAGCATGCAGGTTTCCTCACGATGTTTTCCTTCACCGAAAAGCCAGTGGTGTTACAAATCGTACATAAATTCCGAAAAGCTCATTGGTACGAGTCGGCCTCGGCCAGTCTAAGCACATACTAACATTGCCTGTCTGCATTAAACATAAGCGTATCTAAACCTGATGCCTAAATTAGGTACATAAGACAGATAGATAGATATTATGATTATGAGAACCTTGCAGAGCGCCCGAGCGCGCTACATACAAACGAAGTTAGATCCTAAATTGCCTTCTTCATAATTTTCTTTCAGTCTACACTTCATCTCAAACGATCATAATTTTTTTCAGCTTTCACTTGGTTATCGGTTTTGAAATACTTATCTACTGGTGTGATAGCATTAAAAAAAAAAGATTAAGTAATAAGAAAAAAAACGTCTTTGGACTCGATCTTTAAAAGCTTTCAATTGATTCAACAATTTTTTTCTGTTATACCCTTCGACCATCAAAACTAACCAACATAATACGCATAATTATGCTCATGACTATATTCCCCGAGGTAGTCAGAGATATTCTGAAACCACGGAACATCCACGTTTCACCAGTAGTACCGAAACCCTGTCCAGTGTGACGGGGAGTGAGCCCGTCGCCACTTGTAATGGACAGTGGGTACAATACATTGCCTCGAAATACCAGCATAATATTTTGACTTATTTCATGTTTTTGGCCCTATGCCAAGTTTAAGCTTCTTATCTACTGTCTCTAACATTAATGTGTGTGACAGACGAACGGACAGACTCCGGATGATTACATAAGTGTTCCGCTTCGAAAATTTTACTACGGAACCCTTTAAAAATAAAACAATATCGTGCTCGCGTCATAAGAATTATAATTATGATTATAAATTATGTTATTATTTGTTGTTATGTTATTAATTGCGTAAAGAGGTAAATTTTGCTTTCATTACGTGCGTAGTTGATAGATATATATAGCATACTAGCAGCCCGTCCCGGCTTCGCACGGGGTAGACAAATAAATTTTAAGACTCATTTTTCTACACCTTCGGTTACATTGTTCAAATTTTACCAAGGATCCCTAATTTTTTTCAAAATGAAATGTAGCCTATGTCAAATTGGAAGAATGTAGCATTCTATTGGTGAAAGAATTTTTTAAATCGGCCCAGTACTTTTTGAGCCTATTCATTACAAACATACAAAAATAGGTACAAATCTTTCCTCTTTATAATATTAAGTGTAGATTACTTACTTATATGGTAATAGTCTAGGAAAAATAAGGTTTGAGATTGCATTAAAGACACTTTAGTAAATTGTGTTTGAAATAATATTACTGTTAGTTTATAACATTTTTGTTGAGATTTCGTGGTTATATTGGCTCAGGAACCTGAGCAATACCTTAAAATCGATATAAATGTACAAAGGGCAAGCTTATTTCGAAAGATATTTTTTCCAGCGTACTAGCAAAAGAAACAGTTAATTATCACAAGGCAAATTTAATGTGTACAAACAAACAGTAAATAATTTAGTTTTGAGGTTATAATTTTTGAAGACTTCCAAAATATTAAATATCTACTCAAATTTACGATATTAACCGGGGATTATTACTGTTATAAGTAAAACGTATTGAATGAAGCCATCCTGTACAAAATCACCAGTTTTCCATTTTTTGTTCATACCTAAATTTAATGTTTTGTAAATGTCTTAATTATTCACTAATACACAATAAAAAATCGGGGATTATTGAGAATTTATGTTTTTCAGGTATTTATCTACTATATTATCACCAAAAGTGCAATTAATGCAACCTTCTCCACACAAAAATCCGTAGATTTCCCCGACTATAATGGTGACCAAGGAAAAGTATGTATCAGCCAATATGAATGAATCTTATGCTATCTATCCTCTCTATGTTACCATGTATCCAGGATTGATCATGCCCAACAGACACGACTCACAATCGCAAGCTCTCAACAACACTCAACACTTCGTCGACACAGTAATCAACAATCAATAATCAACAATCAGGCACATACCAGGCCGATTCTCACCGATCCCAGCTACCCAATCCGCCGCGTAGCCCCAGCAACGTCCTATGCCGAGGTCCATACCCCCCTGGGGTGCCCCTAGGTCGGTTGCTTAAGTTCATTCATTTGGCTCGGTGACCCTTCTGGTCCCTCCAATAGTCCGCAGTAAAAAGCAGTAAATGATCCCTGAGCAACGCTGTATAAGTCAAAAAAAAAAAAAGAGTGCTCATACTTTGAACTCAGCAGTTGAAAATGTCAATATTACTATGGAGATATGCATCTTTCTACTGCTGATTTGACTTTCAAAAATCATACTTCAGGAGTGCGATTTTTGAATCTCACACGTTGAGTTATCAATTCGGTATGTCAAGTTTTTTCAAGTCATCTTTTTATATTTTTTACGGATAGAAGACATAATTTTTTAAAGACACCTATTTCATTTTTATTGCGATTCATCGAGTTTATCAATTTACATTTAATTTTTAAATTATTCTGATCAGTAATCTCGATTTTGTTTAAATGTTACTTGAAAACTGCTGAACCGATTTTAATGAAACAAAGCTAAGAACACTCCCTCATAAATAAGATGTCTCTCATCTCATGGAAAGTTCTTCAGTATCATGGGTACAATCACCCCTTAAAGTAATACAACTGTTTACCCTAACACCCTGTAGTTGTAGCCAGAAGCCCAAAACTATTTCTCTTACGCGACTCCATACATATACTTAAAAAAATCTCACGCCAATCCAACCGGAAATAATTGTATAGAGCCCAGTGGCGTAGCGTGGATTTCTGCCGCCCGGGGCACAGAACGATTTTGCCCTTATCTTACCTTAAAAAAAAAAGGGAAATTTTTTTGCACATCTATAACGGTTGTGGTCAGACATCTTTGAATGAATGAATGAATGAAATATACTTTATTTACACCAAAAGCAAAATACAATACACAATAGGAAACAAAACTGATTATGGTACAAATAAGGCGGTCTTATCGCTAATAAGCTAATAAGATTTCTTCCAGACAACCTTAGGGTAGAGGAAATATAACAAAGAACGGGTCGGTGTTACAATAAAACAATAATAGTAATAATGTGAGGGAATTGAATACAATACAACAAAATACACATACATACTACATATAATTAGAGGTACATGGATAAATAATACATATTATATATATGTATATATATATATATATATACACTATTAATAATACACATTCATACAATGCTACAACAACACATCATAAACATACCGTATTGATTTAGATAGAAACTACAAGGGGGGAAAAGAAAAATCAAGATCAGTGGTCCAGGAAATATGCTTTGACCTTCGATTTAAAAACATCCACGGAAGGAGCATCTGATCGACTCTGGCAACGAGTTCCACAGTCACGCAGCCTGGACTGTAAAGGAATGGGTGTAGAAGTCGGATGAGTGGGTTCTGGACATCTTTTGGTTCATCCATGCAAAAATAGAAACTTAGAGCGAGCTCGACTTTTCTACTCAATACGAATCGGTTAGAGCCAGAGCTTTTACATACAAAACATATGCAAAGTAACCGAAGTAAAAGCTAGAAGCAAGCTAGAAATTGTAACACCACGTTTTAGCTGTGGTCAGAACTCTTTAGGATTATGAGTAGGCAGAATAACTAAAACAGAAACTTTGAAGAGAGTGAAGCGAGCTCGACTTTTCTCTGCTCTACGAATTGGCTATACACAGAGCTCAATCAATCTATATTTTTCCCGAATTTGCCGCCCCTAGTAAAGTGCCGCCCGGGACACTTGCCTCCCCCCTGCTCCCCCACTCGCTAGCTAGCAATCATTGCTGTAGGTTAGGAAGATAGGTACCCAACTAATAACAAAGGCAAGACAAATTGGAGCAAAGTAAACATTGATTGGAATGGAATAAGCCACGAACTTTAATAATGAGCTACTGAACTTCGACTTGATTCATTACTTACACAAACTGATGACTATCCCCATGCGGGGTCGTTAAATTTTACTACCATTAGCATAAAAGGAATCCGATTTATCTCTTCATCTCACTATTTATAATAAAAACCGGTCAAGTACGAGTCGGGCTCCGGGCACCGAAGGTTCCGTACCACACCACCACACAACAGATTAATTTAAAAAAGTTTTGTTTTCTCCGGGACCTTTAGCGCGAGATCGACTCACACTTGGCTGGTTTTTATTATTTGTTGGTAAACTGTAGAGTTTTCTCTATAATCACAGCAAGTTTGACGCTTGTATCTATTACCGTTTTTACGATAGAGCGAGAAGAAAAAACGTTAATAAAAACTAGTTTCTTGTATGAGGACTCCTCTTAATTTTTATCTATTTGACACGTATTCTGTGAAAATGTCAACTTTCTAGCTATTACGGTTCAAAAGTTACAGCAGGAGTGGAGCATGCCCCGGATAGTCAGGTCGTGGGTTCGAATCCCGCTCGCGGCCCGACTTTTTCAATCTTTAATTTGATTAAGCTAACATGGCATACATGTAGAATCAATAAATTCGATTGGAATAAGGTGTGACATCTATATCGCATGAATTCTAATTGTAACATTAGACGTGTGAGTCAGTAGTTTGTTTAAACTCTCAGTAGTTTGCATAACTCTGGTAGATAGGTAGTGGAGCATGCCCCGGATAGGCAAGTCGTGGGTTCGAATCCCGCTCGCCGCCCGACCTTTTCAATCTTGAATTTGATTAAGCTAATATGTATGCCACATGTAGAATCAATAAATTCAAAAGTTACAGCCCTAAATTGGTAGGACGGACGGACGGACGAAAAACGTAGGCGTAGTAATAGAGTCCCGTTTTTACCCTTTGGGTACGGAACCCTAAAAATTACCTATGATCTGATAAACCTGAATGACGGTGAAAGAAAAAATTTGCGAAAACATAATATAATGTGTGCTGTGTGCTGTGTGCATTGACTTACTAACTTATGGATACCGGGTCTGATACAAAATTTTCTTAAAAAGTGTTCCAGACTAACCTACATAAACGAAAGTACGTGTTAGTAATGTAATCCAACTAAATACACTGAACCTGATGACATTTTTATTTTATTTTATTTTACTTGCGTGTATTTACAAATTCATGCAGTACAGCATTGCTGCAATCGCGGTAAATATTCGGTGATTGAACCGTGACTGGACTACGTACGAACCAGAACTTTTGACACATTTGGTATTGTGCTAATTGCGGTACAGCTCATGGCAGCCGTTAGAGCCGTTTGGACAGATCGCTCAGACGTTAAAGGCTGTCAGTTACATAGAGTTTAGCCTGATGCGGACTTCTGCACAGTTGAATAGTAATTGGATTGCAATATTATTACAACTGAAATTGGATAAGAATAGAACTTCGATGTTTTAAACTAGCGCAATCGGTCTCCAAAGACTGGCGCGTAATTATTTATCTTTATGTGTTTTGTTTCTCTTTTGGCTCGAACACTTTTGAGCGCGGTCGCTACGTCCAGTAGTTGGTAAGTCAATCCCAGTTGGAAAATCAAGCATCTTCTCCTTTTTGGTTACATCTAAGTACCTATTTTTATTTGACTAGTTTTGTAGTAAAATGTGGAGTAAACACAGAATGGTTCTGTTTTGTTCGATGTTTACCCAGACATAGACCAAAAGTTAGGTAATCTATGATGTTTGTTGTTTGAGCTTGTACAAATAAAAAATAAATTCGAGTTTTGATCATTAATGGTATATTACTGTTGGCGCGCTCCATACAAACGAAGTCTGGTGATATTTTTAATACTAACCAATTAAACTCAATGAAATTTTGCAGAAACATTCTAGAAACAAATCTCAATGTTTGTATCGTGTCAGATTTTCCTTAAAATGTACAGTTTTAAAGTTACAGTGCCTCAAAGATTTTCATACAAATCTTAAATTAATCCTAGCATTGAAACTGTATATTTTATCAAAAATCGGACACGATACAAGCATAGAGATTTATTCCTAGACTGTTTCTGCAAAATTTAATTGACTTTAATTGGTTAGTATTGAAAATATCACCAGACTTCGTTTGTATGCAGCGCGCATTTACGCATTCGGAATAAACTTCTCTTAATACGGATATCTAAAGCGTTTACCCAATATCTATGCATAATTTATGAATTACTTAGTTACCTACACTTTAGCCCGGCTTGCACCAACAAGTAAGTATGTCATAATCTGTTGTTATTTTTAATTTTTCTGTGTGATGAATCTATTTCTTACCTATTCTGTGTTTTTGTGTGGCTATAAAGTGAATTTTTATTTTATCTATTTATTTTATTTAAGTAATAAGTACGTTTTTAATTCAATCAAAGTTGTATTTAATTCATAAGCATAAGCATAGCATATGCTCACGACTATATTCCCCGTGAGGGTAGTCAGGGATATTATGAAACCTCAGAACATCCACGTTTCACCAGTAGTACCGAAACTCTGTCCAGTGTGACGGTGGTGAGCCCGTCGCCACATAATGGACAGTGGGTACAATACATGCCTCGAAATTGAAGCATGCAGGTTTCCTCACGATGTTTTCCTTCACCGAAAGCCAGTGTATTTAATTAAAGTTTAATATGATTATTTTATAGTTAGTGGTGTTTAATTTTTGTATTTTACTTGAGTGAAAAAAACTTTTTTTAAAAAGATATTGATTCAGTTGAAAAGGTTCAGGTTTTGTGTAGAGTTAAAATACACGCCACCAAGGCCGAGGCCGAGTGTTATTCGGCCAAGTATAGCACCAACCTAGACAGGTGTCGTAAGAGATGACTAATCCCTTTCAACATCGTTAACATCTCTGATATCCACTGTGCGATGTCAGGCTTAGATTAATATAGCACTAATCTAGATGGGTGTCGTAAAAGGGGCTAATCCCTTTCGACATCGTCAATATCTCTGATACCCTCAGTGTGGTGTCAGGCTTAGATAAGAATGGCACAAACCTAGACAGGTGTCGTAAGAGCCAAATAATCGCTTTCAACGGGACATTTTTCTATAGGACAGCAGATTTTTTTCTCGATTTCGTAGTTGACTCTATAGTGAAAGTTGTTTAGTTTGAAGGTCTGAAGCACCTCCTTAAGTATTACTACGGTGTTTTGTTTAGATATACAGGGTGAAATTGATATCATTAGCATCCTTTTAAAATAAAAGTTTACCTATCAAACTGAACAACTTTTACTATAAGAGCAAACCAATCGGAGCAAAAAAAAAAACCTGCTGTTGCATACATTTGAGTCGAGTAGGCATTGCAGTTTAGTATGAAACAGCAGATTGTTTTTTGCTCCGATCAGTTTGCTACCATAATAAAAGTTGTTCAGTTTGATGGTTAGTTTAAAAGGATGCTATGTAGTTCTAATACTATGCTTATCCTGCTAATATTATAAACGCGAAAGTTTGTAAGCGTGGATGGATGTTTGTTACTCTTTCACGTAAAAACTACTGAATGGATTTTAATTAAATTTGCCACACAGATAGACTATGATCTGGATTAACACATAGGATACTTTTTAAGGTCTTCGCAGAAGGAGTCGCGGGCAACAGCTAGAACTTAAATAAGTAGGCGATGTTATAGAAAATAAAGAACCAGAATCATTCTATCTCGTCAAACAAAATAAGATTTTTCTTTTATATTTCATACCAACACTATAACATCCAACAGAAGAGTTGAAAAACATTCCAACCTCAACTGTCAAAGGGAGGAATAAAGCTCCGCAAAAGTGTTGTAATAAAACATCGTGGCTTATTTCATTTCCCATACCAACACCTACAATGCAAACCGTGCCAGTAACCATGGTAACCGCTAACCTACGGCGCGCGCATCCAGTCCTTCCCAAACTTTTGGACGGGCCAGACGCGTCTGACGCGACGAAAATATCGAGAAATTGTACTATCGGAATGTGTTTTCAACTGTTTTTAAGAGTAATTGGTTGCAAAATGTGATTTGGTTGTAAAGGAATGTTTTTGTTTTGATATGGCGATGGCTGAGGATGTCAAGTGCGTTGGCGGTACGGTAAGTAGATATATATCTAGCACTCCAAGTTTTTATCTGCTGTTGGTTATTGTAATACTTAATTCGATTTTTTGACTTCGTGATTTTGCGATCGAATTCGGGTCAAGGTTATAATGATACATTATAATCTATGTCTAATTATGAGTGTCATAAGGTCGGAATTCAACTGTCGTTGGTCTCATAAGGTACTTATTACATATTTATTATGTGAACGTATGTAGGAAATCGCGGGAAACTCATCAGCTGTTCAAAACAGTCTTGTATAATGGCCGCTTCAGGCTTGTCTTATGTAAACAACAGAAATTTTAATTTCATTATCAAGACTAATGGATTCTTTAGACACCTATTTCAGTTTTGATTTTCAAGCAGTTGTTATGGAATGGAATGGTATTTAGAATAGGTGGACTGAATTACAGCTTTTCCGTATTTTAGGTGTGAAAACCGCAGGGCATATTTGAGTGCAAAAAGATGCTTTTTCTTATCGTGTGGGCAGCAAGCCGCCTTACGGCCTCTGACGTAGTTTTCATGTAGCGACTTCTACCACCAGAGATAGTAGCCGGCACCAACGGCTTAACGTGCTAAGCAAAGAATCATCTTTCTTTTCAGACAATTGGTGATTCAGTGCAAATGCACAAAGTGACATATCACTAGGTGTCCCCCGTGGGGATCGAACCCACAACCTCAGTGTCAAGATCCCAATGCTGTTAACCATTAGACCACGGAGGCAGTTGCTGAAGTTGCTGAACAAGGATGCTCTAGACTCTAGTCCTTAGACTCCTGAATCGGTCAGGAAAAAATTAGAGATGGGATCGGAAGTAGAGTTGCCAGATGCAGGCTTATGAATTCCTGGACATTTCTACTACTATATGATAAGATACTGCTAATACAACTGGAGCAAGCGAATTGAGTTCGAGATTTTACTGCAATATTGAAGTCGTCGCGATATCCTGGAGCGAGTGAATCTAGCTCGCAAATTTTTCGGCAATGAGAATGTGTTGTTGCAATGCAATATATAAATGGCCGCATCTTTTGATTGCTCTGACTTAGATTCTTGAATTTTTGACACCATTAAGGGACCGTAGACCTTAGTATTTTGTATTAATTGCAACTTGATACCTCCACCCGTCCCTGAGAAAAAGGGTCTTGACAGACAGACAGACGAACAACGAAGTGATCCTATCGATTCCTCCTCGATTTCCAAACTTATACCGAAATCGAGGCTATTCCATTTATGTGAAGATGAAGCAAAGGCTGGAGCGAGCAAAGAGCGTCCTAAGAGCCCCTAGTATTCGGGAATTCCAGATGCAAAATTCCGGGACTTTCCCGTGTTTCCCGGCCATCTGGCAACCCTTATCGGAAGCAGTGTCTCAGTAACACGTGAACGAAATTGAAGAGATGTTGATGCCTCTCGTTATTCGTTTTTATCAGAACTTCATTTTAATGGCGCTGACATTTGAACGAAAACCATCACGATTTTTCTAAAGTCAGAATAGACTGTACTGCAAGAATTTATCGCATTTCACGACACCAGTCTGGGTTGGTGCTATTATAAGCCAGGCACAATACGGCATAAAACTATTTTCAACTTTATAAAACTATGTTAAACAAAATAAATTTAACCTAACCTATGCCCTTTGGCTTTGTTTACATAGCCGGTGTTTGACTAGTCTACTTTGGACTGTTATTTACCTATTGGCATAGTCTGTCTCTATTCCACCTATAGTGTTGGCAAATGGTGTGAATGAGATACCTCGAAGTTGTGGTGGTGAGGGTATTAAAGAAAAGTAGGCAATTTTATATGAAGGCAGTACTGTAGCACTTTATTGTGTGTACCCCTTATTCACCACCAGCACCAACAAACCCAAGTCGTATTCAGATTAACTTTTGCCAAGCACTGTTACGAGGCGACCGAGATGCAAGCCCTCACTGACTAGTTGGTTAAACCAACGTGACTTTGAATGCGTCTATCGTGTGATTTTTGTGTGTATAGTGTACTATTATTCACTATTCTTATGGTATGGGCATTATTGGGTCATAACTCAGAGGAAGGATCTCCATAGAGTCCGCATAAATTTACGATTGTAGTTAGTCTCTTTTGTCTTATGATGTACCTTTAATAGTAGAAGGAGATGGAACTATAGATATTTGTTTATGCGGCTGTACACTTTTTGAGCTAGTTTGTGAGAAAAGTGACCGTAAACATAAGGCCATATGTCACTTGGTGCCTTTTGTCCATACTACTTGACACCACTCAAACCTAAACATCAAAAAAAGTGGAAACTTTACAATTGGTATGGCTCACTCTATTAGCTATAATCTCTTTGGGTCATAATATTAGCATTCGTATCGGCGGTTAGTTGAATTTTTAAACGGCTGTAACTTTTTTATCTAACGCGTTACAGTTATGTTGCCATATTATAAAATGTTAGTATTATTCTGATCTTTAATTTTATGTAGGTAAGAAAGTGCTACAGTGCTGGGCCCTCTCTGACCCTTGTTCTTTTAGTTTGGTATTAAAATCTTGATTCGGAATTGGCAGGTCAACCTTTGCAACTTCTGTTGACCACGTTTCAAGAATGCGACCCTCCATCTTTATTAGTATCTCTCCAGTAATATAAAAACTTTAATCAAAAAAGAAACAACTAGGAATTTGATTACAAGTTGAATGGGCACAATCTAGCTCAGACTCTGTGTAAAGTTCTAGTGGATATTTTTATTTTATTTTTGACACTGTGGCAATCCCGATCCCGTCTCACGTCCGAGTCGGGAGTTTGCTTGGCGCCATTGCTCTTGTTGTGTTTCGTCGTATTTGAAATTCGTAAAAAATTGGTTTTAGTGATATTTGTGACATAATTTCGTGCGGATTGTGTACCAAACAGTTGCGTAAAACGACCGACGTAACAGGAATCTCAAATAAATACGATAACAGAACATAAATTTTGGTTCAAGTTAACTCGTCCATGGTCATTTTGGCGGCATCGCGCGAGCTTACGAAATCGGCCACAGATTCATCGTCATCTATCATCCCTTCATCAAAATAAATAATATAAAGAAAAAAAACAACGAAAGGCTCAAAAGGACTAGTATCCAGAGCCGTTAAAGACATTATAAAAAAAAAAAAAAAAAAAACGTCCGAGTCGCATTACGTCAATAAATTCTCACTTCCTCGTCCAATCAAGGCTATTTACGTCAATATAGGTTATCAATTAATTTATGATCTCGATCAATATTCGTCAAAAAATTCTCTAGTGATCATTGACACACGAATTTTACTAACAGATCGAAGTAGGTACTGTGATACGTTTTATTCGAACATACCTACTTACCAATTACTGGACGTAGAGTTCGCGCTCAAAGGCGTCCGAACCAAATGAGAAACAAAACATTTAAGGGCCTATGTAGAAAAATAATTGAAGCGAAGTGGGCGTGTGATAGCTTATATTACTGCATGATGAGAGAGAAAGAGATGGGACGGCGCGCGCGCCTGAAGCGACAAACTATTTATGTAAGTTCATTTCTGCTCTAATCAAACTTTATAAAAATATCAATCTCTTTTCTTTAAATCAAGTCTCGTGTTTCTATTATTCACCGTTCAGCAGTTCGAAGCGTTTATCGATAAAGATAAAGGCTACTTCGGCATATTTTTCTATCGAGAAAATGTATCTTAATCGTGTTTTGGCTCTAATCAAAACTTCAATTATATGTTCAATTTACACATATCTGCAAATCATATTCCTACTGTTAGTACTTCATGATATATTAATGCTTTGAAGAAACCTATTTTTTTCACATATTCTCTTAAAGAGAAACAATGACAAGTTTTCTGACAGCTAGTAAAACGTAGTTCCAACAAATCGCGATAGATGGCGTTGACGCGAGAGGGAGCCGAGACGGAAATTTAGACGAAAAATTTCATAAGCAAAAAAATGCTTGTCACTAAGTCAGGCGCAAATTTTTACTATTTTATTACCTGCAAGGTCTCTCATCCCTGTTGCGTCAACGCCATCTATCGAGCTGTTTGGAACTACTTTTTCATTTTTTATGGATTTTGTAAAATCCTTCATTACGCGTCAGTCTTTGTTGGATTGACGGACTACGCGCACGTCTGCATGCTGTGCTGCTGTGCTGTAAGAATTTGTAAAAACTACGCAACCAAATTAAAATAAAAATGTCATCAGTTTCAGTGTATTTAGTTGGATTATATTACTAACACGTACTTTTGTTTATATAGGTTAGTCTGGAACACTTTTTTCGATAATTTTATATTAGACCACATGCCCGGCACTTCAAACAACGTTTTGGATTTGACATGATGACGTTCGCACATGCGCACTTTGCGCAAATTGTGCATGACATATGTGTAGGGTTGACTTATCACGCATCGTATGAACATCATTTACATTTCGTTACTTTTATAGTTCATTCTGTTATTAAAAATAGTATAAAGAATTACTGAAAATTTGAATTTAGCGTTATTTTCCAACTTTTATTTTTACTGAGAGGAAACAAATAAAATATATTTTATGTAGTCAAATACTACGGGTGCGCGGGCCTGACTGCATTCCCTTGCTCGGCTCCCCTGAAGTGTCCCCAGAAATTGTGAGGTGAGGTGGGGTATCTGGAGTCAGAGAGGGGCTATAATGAGAACTATAATGAGTTTAACCAGTAACACAGAATTGGTAGTAGTAACTATATACTACTGAACTCTTTACTTGAATTATAATTTCAAGTCAAAGTTTACTGACATCATTTGCAAGTCATAGCGAGTCAACTTTGTTCAGAACGGATTCCCTTTGTGAACAATAATGCGCCTTGTCAAATCTTCTTAGCAATTGTCACGATGTACGCAGCTGCTGAATTAATATTCATGTTTTGTCAGGCGTTAGAACAGTGATTTGCTTCGTAGTTTGTTTACCTAATTGAAATTGTTTTGTTGTATTAACGTAATTTTATAGATAAATCTTATTCCTGCACATACGTTAGATCCATAAAGGTACTATATAAACATAATATAACATATAAGGTATAAAAACTTTATGGATAGATTCATGTGATGTCATAAAAATATAGGGTCTAACTTAATAAGCTGACACTTTTTTAAGGGGATGATCAGACCATCAAACTGAACAACTTTCTCTCTATGGGACCAACATCGAACTCGCGAAAAAAAATCATCCGTCCTATACATTTGGCTCAAGTAGGTTTGCAGTCTTGTATGGAAGAGCTGATTTTTTTTCGCCATTTCGATGTTGGTGCCATAGAGAAAGTTGTTTAGTTTGACGGTCTGATCACCCCCTTAAAAAAGTGTCAGCATATTCAGAAAGACCCTGTATGTTGTTGTATACCGGAAGATTTTTTTTACCGTTCCGAAAGATTCAGGGATGGTTCAGACCATCAAACTGAACAACTTTTAATATAATAATAATAATAATAATAAATTCGATTATTACCATAATATGGGACCAAATAATATAAAATTAAAAAAAAAACTGCGGTTCCATAGTCCATACTAAACTGCAATGCCTGCTTTCCTATTAGACTCAAATGTATGAGACAGCCGATTTATTTTTTACTAATTCAGGTTTGCTTCCATAGTAAAAATTGTTCCACCCCTGAAACGTTCGGAACGGTAAAAAAATCTCCGGTATACAGGGTCATAAATAATAGTGACCCATCAAACTAATTCTAACCGTCTTAAAAATAACCGATTCATGAACTTGAATAGGTACATATAACCAGCTAGCCACTGGCTTTTCGGTGAAGGAAAACATCGTGAGGAAACCTGCATGCTTCCATTTCGAGGCATGTATTGTACCCACTGTCCATTATAAGTGGCGACGGGCTCACCCCCCGTCACACTGGACAGAGTTTCGGTACTACTGATGAAACGTGGATGTTCTGAGGTTTCAGAATATCTCTGACTACCCCCTCGGGGAATATGGTCGTGAGCATATATACATATAACCAGCTTACGAATAATATTTTGAAACGCATTTCATAAATAAATACCTACCTTGATTGTTTACGTAATTTTGCCACAGCAATTTTCCAACTCTGCAAATAATAAGCAGTTTGAAATTAATAAAATGTACATAGGTAAATAAATTCAACCATTGACGCCGGTTATCCTGTACCCACAATAATAATTAATTCTCCAGAGGGCCCGGATTGATTTGGCCCTCACCTCCTATCTTGCCTTAGCCGGCCGGCCAGGAGTGGAGTTGCAAGAGCGGAACCTATGCTCCAGGTTGGAAGTGTAAAATGTCATAACGCCGGGACCTGCTGACTGGTGCGCTTAGCACCGGGAACCGGCGCACGCAGACTCACCTCTCTACAACCTTAGCCGCTCAGTAGATGTTGCCGCCTTGTCGCTCCTTGCGAGCGGTCTTTTTGGGGGGCCCATTAAATGAGTTGGCAAGTCACCGCCTGCTAGATTTTAAATTTGTGAGATATTTAACTAGAGCAGGCGTTCGTTATCTCACTCCATAGCCCAGTCACACAGAATCCCATCCCCATAGCCCAGACAAATTTATCCCTTCCTGGCAATAGTTCAGCATCTGTCGGGAATTATCTTCTAGTGCATCTCCATGGTGTATTTAGGGATAGGCTTCGATAGGTGCATGCCATCGCACATTTAGAATAAATGGTACCAAAAAAGGCCTCTTCGTGTTGGCTTCGACCCCATGTATGCCTCCCAAAGGACCGGGTCCCAGTGGACCCGTTCATCTTTCATGTACCAACATAATAATAATAATAAATGTATGTATGTATGTATGTATGTATGTATATACTCACGACTATATTCCCCGAGGGGGTAGTCAGAGATGTTCTGAAATCTCAGAGCATCCACGTTTCACCAGTAGTACCGAAACTCGAACGAATAATAAATATCTTGGACATTGTCACACAAATTATCCAGTCACATTTAAAGTACCAGAATCTAACCTGGACTTGTATTATGATGACTAGACAACGATATACCATACATACATAGATACAAACATCCATGACTCGGGTACAAATATTCATATTCTTCATACAAATATTTGTCCCTTACGGGCTTCGAACCCGCGACCCTCGGCACAGCAGGCAGGTCCACTACCGACTGTACTGTAGCCTTTTGTTGTTTAATAATACCTACAAAAATATTTAACGTTACCAAATATTTTTGTTTTCTCAAACTCGTATCGCTGCTGTGTTTAAAAAAAAACAGTCAATTGCGAGTCAGGATTCCGCAATTAATGTTCCGTACCACCAGTTGTTTAACATGGGACGTTTATGATAACCACTAAAAATTTACACTTACTTGGTATGTGGTCACATAGTAACTAAAGATCATTCTACACTAGTGGATGTTTTTGGGTATAGAAAAAAAACTATCGAAGTCAGTGCCAGCCTGATAATTTTCTCGCCGTCTACTCGTTATTTCTAGTGTACGTCGTTTTTTAAGATTTTATGTAGCTATATAAATTTTTCTGAGTTAGTTGACAATTTTGTTAAACAACGCTTTAATTACAAATTAGATAAATATATTTTTAGACTCGTATTTTTAAAAGCTTTCATTTGACACAATTTAGTAGATTTTGTTTTTTTGTTTTTTATCTCTTTCTGCACCTCAAAACTGCACCTCAATATAAATATTAATCTTTCTTGACTTTAGTTATGTCATTGGACCATTATTTCTTTTTTTTTTTCTTAATTAATGGCCGGTTGCAAGCGTCTAGCGCAGCAATTCTGCCAATGTCAAGTAGTTTATAATCTCAAGTGATTGTTTTATGGTTAAAACACAAAAGAGCTTCACAAAATGGCGGAGCCACGTGCAAGCCTAAGAGAGGCCACCACGCACGCGTCCACCCTCCGTCAGACTTGCAGCGCGACTCCATTGGACCATTAAGTGCTATAATTGTACAAAGTTTCAGCTTCCTGTGTCTTACGGTATCCGAGAAAAATTCCTGTGACAGACGGACGGATGGACAGACACCGAGGTGATCCCATAAGTGTTCCGTTTTGCCAATTTTGGTACGGAACACTAAAAAGACCAACAATGTAAAATATTTTGTGTTTGATAGCCAGTCACTGGAAGTTTTGGCAAACCAGATACACATTGTTAATAAAATGAATACAAAAGCTGAAAATCCGTTTGAAAAACTGAAAAACATTTATCCGAAATAGCTTTGATTGATTTGTAAATTTTTGAAATACGAGATACCATTTTCCATAGTTTGTACTTTTGAAAGGTTGAAAAAGCATGCATTATGTTCACTACAGGGCACAGAACTTTTATGAAAAAGGGTAAAAAGGGACTAGAGAATCAGCCAAGGCACAGCACAAGCACAAGCATATGCTCACGACTATATTCCCCGAGGGGGTAGTCAGAGATACTCAGAACTTCTTCGTTTCACCCGTAGTACCGAAACTCTGTCCAGTGTGACGGGGAGTGAGCCCGTCGCCACTTATAATGGCAGTGGGTACAATACATGCCTTGAAATTGAAACATTCAGGTATCCTCACGATGTATTGTTGATGGTGTTGTGTGTGTGTGTTGATTAATTTGTATGTCTTTCAAATAACGCGAAGATAACTTCTAAAAACCAGAATAATATGGCCCGGCCCTGCGTTTACCTATGGGGAGCGTCTTAACGAAAATGTAAGTTAATTCGATTCATAGGTACTAAATAATAAGACTAAAAATAGCCTAGGAAAAATAAGGTTTGAGATTGCATTAAAGACACTTTAGTAAATTGTGTTTGAAATAATATTACTGTTAGTTTATAACACTTTTGTCGAGATTTCGTGGTTATATAGGCTCAGGAACCTGAGAAATACCTTAAAATCGATATTAATGCACAAATGGCAAGCTTATTTCTAAAAATATTTCGACCAGCATACCAGCGATAGAGGCAGTTAATTATGAAAAGGCTTATTTAATGTGTAAAAACAAACAGTAAATAATTTTGTTTTGAGGTTATAATTTTTGAAGACTTACAAAATATTAAATATCTACCCAAACTAACAATATTAACCGTGGATTATTATTGTTTTAAGTAAAACGTATTGAACAAAGCCATCCTGTACAAAATCACCAGTTTTCCATTTTTTGTTTATACCTAAATTTAATGTTTTGTAAATGTCTTAATTATTCAATAATACAACATAAAAAATTGGGGATTATTGAGAATTTATGTTTTTCAGGTATGTATCTACTATATTCCAAATTTTCACCAAAAGTGCAATTAATGCAACCTACTTCATACAAAAATCCGTAGATTTCCCCGACTAAAATGGAATTGAAAACTTGTTAATAAGGGGCAAATTTTATTATTTACAGAAAGGGCAGAAGTCAAAAGTTAAAGTCAATATAATTTATTCAATATAGGAGCTTGCAGCACACTTATCAAACGTCAAATCTTTTTTAAAGCTACCACCGCGTCGGAACGTGTTGTCGCTGTAGAGAAGATGCGGCCAGAAACTCTACAACATAACACGGCTTAATAACGATTACAATATAAATTCTTAAGCTAAAGTTATGTATACAATGATATATAGTCTATTTAATAAAATAATTGATACTATACAGTAAAGTAAATAAACTATAAGCTAGTGACCTCAGACCCAAGCATTTTGATCATTTAAATAATCATCCAGTTTATAATATTATGCTTTTTACAGAGGACTTTTTTGATTTGAGTTTTAAACATGTTTTCGGAAAGATTCAAAATGGTCTCGGGGATTTTATTATAACAACGTATACAGTGACCCATGAAAGACGTGTTGACTGTTGACCCTACTAAGCCGAAAGTGTGGAGATATCAGAATAAGACGTCGTGTAATATGAGGAACGGAATAAGGCAATTTGCGAAAGTACTTACTACGAATATAAATTGAAACACGATGAATCCATTATTACTGACAGAGATGAACAAACAAACCAAAAAGTAGTAGGTACGTAATATTTATAGCTGTATTTACATTCCATTACGCAAAACTTTTTTCTATTCCATCTTCTTATCGTGTGGGCATGCTATGTTATCTTAGAACAAACTAAGTGGAACGCTGATTTTCCATAGACAGCTTCCGCCATCTATCTGTGATGTATTGAAGCACTGTGTTGAATTTGGGTTCGTATCCTTAACTGGTGCGATAGCGCGCTACACCTCAGCGCTGTAGTAGTGCGAGATTTCGCTCACATCAATCACTGTCTTGTTGGTCTTGTGGTCTAGACAACCGGCTCACGATTCGGGTGGTCATGGTTCGATCCCCGTGTCGGCCGATCGTCTTTTTCAATTTATTTCACAATGTTTATTCGACTGGTGCTGATACGTGGTAACGGTAATAATTAGACGTCTTAAAATCACAGGCAACTTACCTATATACAGGGTGTTACATAATTAACCAAAAAAAAATAAAATCCTTCATCGAAGCCATTTACTAAAAAATCCCAACTCTAGTGATCAGCTGATAAGGTCATTCAATCTGAAGTTGACCTCTGAAACATAGACTTTTTTTTTCAGAAGGGTAATGTTTGTAAGTCATTTGTACCTAAATTTCAGTAAGAGGCGAAGATACTTTTTTTGCCGAAAAAAGAAATTGTAAGAAGCTTAAATTATCTAACATGAAGACAAATATGAATATTTTTTTGAAATTATTCTTTATTGTTTATTTTTGTAACAATAATTTAACATTTTTGAAAATCTGTTATTTATTGTTTTTTAGGGCTTAATATTCAAGTTAGTTTAGTATTAAAGATAACTTCGAGAATAATTATCTTTTAAATTAAGCACTTACAAGATAGTGGTTAGTAGTGGAGACAACGCAGTGACTTTACGACGTATCTGCTGCCGTTTAGTCTTTGAACTACCAGGCAGCCAGAATTTTGGCGCCATTTGCTAAAAATAATTAAGCGGGTTCCGCACGTGTAATTTTTTAAATTAAAAATTTTTCGTAAGTTGTCGTGCGTCTTCATAGAATACAGTGGCCGGCAAACAATGGATGAGCAAAATTAAAATAAACATCCATTTTACAGCTGAGATCCCCATGATCTTCGAATCGGCTGACCTGATCTTCATGAAAATCATCACTGTTAAACTAGCTTTCTAATAAAAACGATAAAAAACGCCGTCGCCGCGATAGCGCACATATGTTCTGTACCATATGGCCGGTCAGTTACACCCTGGCGATAAGAACGGGTTCGATTCTTACGCTACACAATTTCAAGAGATAAAGATCAAAAGTTTATCTGGTTTGTAGACAAAGTCTTCTTCTTATCGTGTGGGCGGCAGGCCCAGATGTCGGAGTTTTTCAGACCACCTTACGGCCTCTGACGTGGTTTTTATGACTACCACCAGAGAAAGTACCAACGGCTTAATGTGCCATCCGAAGCACGGATTCATCTTTATTTTCAAACAATCAAGTGATTCAGCCTGCAATGCCCTAACCAACTGGGGAAAAACGCACAAAGTAACATATCACTAGGTGTCCCCCGTGGAAATCGGACCCACGACCTCCGTGTCAAGAGCCCAATGCTCTTAACCATCAGACCACGGAGGCAGTTGTAGATAAAGTGAAACTACGTTAGTAGTGTGTAAACTACTAGTACTAGGAGACTAGAGGAGAGGAGAGATACAGGGATTTCAAGCTTCATATTTGTTTCTGACGGGACCCTAATTGTAAGACAAAGATAGGTGATAATTTCTCTATGTGACATTGATGCACAACATTTTTTGAAAATGTTCTTTTTAATGCTCGTTCCAAAAAACCGGCACATTATGACAGCAAGATTACCACTAAGTATCTATTAATTATTCGTAAAAGTCTTGCAAGTACCTACGTAAAAAGACAATAATCAGTTATTATTTTTTAATCATTATTAACCATATCAATGCGAGCTAGCTGCCGGCGCGGCGTCGGCTGCTGTTTTGGATGCCAGCACTAGCAGAATCCTACAAGCCCCCCGTCAGCGGCCGCCATTTTTGGTGCCGGCGGTGGCTGCCGTTGTTTAAAATCTTGGCTGCCGGCAGTATTACCTATCGCTTGTTCCCAATGGCGTTATTTTTGGTTGCCAGCGCTCCAACAGCGGAGGCACTCCCTATTTTAATATTTCATTCAACAAATACCTACCTACCTATTATCAATAATGGGTAACATAAAAAAAGGACTGCAGAAAAATAAAACTAATGCACTTAATTTGAAATCTATGATATAGGTATTTACCGACTGATTTGCCGAATATGTGAATAATGTGCAAATAAAGTAATGAAAAAAAAATAAGACGGCGCCTGCGACGACACAGGGTGAAATGGTTGACAACCCCGGGTCTAGGATGGTAGTTTCTTTGGCGCGCAAACCGCGGGCGACTTCCTACGCTCTTATTGGCTGATTGATGACCAATATGGCTACCGCTACCGATAGACCTACCCTTAGATATCGCCGCGCCGCCTTGTCGGGTTTTCTTTGAAATTTGCACTCAGTGTTGCCGGATTGGGTTTTTTTCCACAATTTTGGGGAATAATTCCTTTCTATGAATAGAATCATTGGGAAAAATTTAATTACAATGGGTAAATTTAGGGACATTATTTGGACAAATACAATACAATACAACTATTCTTTACGTAATACCAGTTACCAAGTTAGTGTCGTACTGATCCGGGGAGTGTCATAGGGTATATCACGTCACGATAAATCTTTAGGTAGCTGTCATTTTGTGTAATATTAAATTTGGGTTCGAATTTTTTCTTTTACATATTTATTTGTGTATTTCCGTAAAATAAACCAACAAAACAAAACGTATCATCCCGGAGGAAAATAAAATGAGGAAATGTAAGAAATAGTATTTGGCAACCCTGGTTGCACTTGCATATCAATCAGTCGATCATTACGATTTCGCTTGATTGTTTTGTTTTGATTTGATTGATGCTTTATCGTAATTTGAGAAAATGGCTCAGTGGGTATTCTAACATGGAATATTACGATATGATACTATGTGTAGGCCATGAGGATAGTAATTTAAATCGTGCCCGCGAACTGTATCGTCAACGGTTTATCGATGGCAGGCCACCTGCTGAACAGCGACGGTTACCATCATACCAATGCTTCCTGGATACGGCAAGACGCTTGCATTCTACCGGATCATTTCATCGATCCTGTGGCAGTGGACGCCCGAGCACTGTCGAACCCGGGCAGGTCGAGGAGGTGTTAGAGCAAGTAAGGCGTAGGCAGTTTGAATAAGACTCTGACACCAGGGTTTGCTGCCCACACGATAAGAAGAAGAAAAGTTGGTTGTGTAAAATGTGAAGTTGTGTGTGTGTGTGTGTTGAATTGAGATCGCCCGAAGAGACAGTTTGAGTCCCGGATATCATGTGTTCTCCACGAAAAAGAATAAGTGGTGAGTAGATTGATGCTAGAATGTTACCTATTTGATTGAGTCGTGATATTTTAAAAATACTCTGCCTTAAACCTCACCATTTCTCACGTAAACAATAGGTCAGTTAAATTCAAAGTTAAATAGCTAATTTAGTTTAATACAAACTATTTAGTTTAGAAGCATTTTAGTTAACTACCAGGCTAGTACCAGGAGGTTGGAAAAGGAGGTAACATTTTTAGTAAGAGGTAGCGGGTAATTACTCCTGGTAAGGTTAATGAACTTAAAATAGTGCTGCGCTTCTACGATGCCGATTTAATTTTTTTATTATCGATATTTAATTTTTCGATAAATAATTATCTTACACTACGGTTGTCATACATTGTCAATAGACTCTTTACAAGGGACCCTTCAACACCTTTTTTTCTTTAGGGGTATTTTTGTAACACCCTGTATATCCAATATACATATTAATCTATGCGTGTGGGCAGCTAGCCCTGGTGTCAGAGTTTTTTCAGACCGCCTTACGGCCTCTGACGTGGTTTTTATGTAAAATTTGTTTTCTTCATAACTACTACGACGCATATTGCTGAAGGGTGTTTTGTAGGAAATTTGACGACGCGTGTTGCTGAAAAAGATTTTGTTTTAATTAAGGTGGTTGACGACGCATGTGCTGAAGTGAATTATGTGAGTAATCTTAAATTTAATTTTTCTTTTCAATAAATAATATATTGTTTTTAACTACTACATTTCTGTTTTTGGTTTACTGTTATCTGTCTTCATGCCTAATTTCGATTCGATAGGTGTAAAAAGGAGCGAGTTATTGAGTCGGGGCATACAGACGGACAGGCAATGGACGAAAGTATAAGGGTTCCTTGTTCGACTACGGAACTCTAAAAATCAGCTGTTCCACACAAAACTGCAAACTTACTGGAGCCAAATGTATGGAACAGCTGTTTTTTTCGCCATTTCTACTTTGGTCTCATTTAGTCGGGGAAATCTACGGATTTTTGTATGGAGAAGGTTGCATTAATTACACTTTTGGTGATAATTTGGAATATGGTAGATAAATACCTGAAAAACATAAATTCTCAATAATCCCCGATTTTTTATTGTGTATTATTGAATAATTAAGACAATTACAAAACATTAAATTTAGGAAAAAAAATTAACAAAAAATAGTAAACTGGTGATTTTGTACAGTGTGGATTCATTCAATACGTTTAGTTATAACAATAATAATCCCCGGTTAATATCGTAAATTTGAGTAGATATTTAATTTTTTGTAAGTCTTCAAAAATTATAACCTCAAAACTAAATTATTTACTGTTCGTTTGTACACATTAAATTTCCCTTGTGATAATTAACTGTCTCGTTTGCTAGTATGCTGGAAGAAATATCTTTCGAAATAAGCTTGCCCTTTGTACATTTATATCGATTTTAAGGTATTTCTCAGATTCCTGAGCCAATATAACCACAAAATCTCGACAAAAATGTTATAAACTAACAGTAATATTATTTCAAACACAATTTACTAAAGTGTCTTTAATGCAATCTCAAACCTTATTTTTCCTAGACTAATTGGTGCTTCCTATTTGCTACGTGGAAATTTCAAAGAAAATGACCTATGATAAACGGATGGGTCACGTAAGATCTCTTTATTTGAGAAAAGCTTAAAGAAAATCTGTACGAAATAAGGTTATCGGGTACTTAGTTTTTTTCACTTTGATCCCCGGATTTTCGTACATTTGCATAATGGCCGGTGCCCTAAAAAAACATGAACTTTTCCCTATGAAGTTACTACTTTATGTTATCCAATGGTTCCGCCCGTTGACCTCCTTAGGGGTTAATTTTGGAGAAAGTCTTTTGCCTAGACAGTTTTATTGGTATAACGTTTTCATCGATTTGCTGTAGAAGGGTATTTTCTCTAGTTTTGTTTAATCTTATGTTGTAGGACTTTCTGGGTTTGGAAATTACCTTTGACTAATTATTATAAGGACTAGCCTTGCGGTAGCATTTCCCCTCTGCCGCGGTATAAGCACAATTGATCTTGTGCATTTACATTCAATTTTACACCTTATCACTAAACGAGACAACCTATAATTGCGAAATAATAACTTCGAACTTAGAACGTTTGGGGTTCACACGAGACTACTTTTCATGATTTTTTACATTCAAAATTAGAATCTAAAGTTATGGGGAATAAAATCCAAAGTTGCGGATTTCATGTTACCTCGCCGCCCGCAAAAAGTGGCAGAAATGTTTGTTAGTAGAATTACACGCGTAACCAGTCCACATATAAATAGTCAAAGGGCCTGCTAGTTCTAGAGTGGCGAGCGCGTACTGGAAAACGCAGCGTGGGTAGGCCCCCAACAAGGTGGGCCGACGACCTGGTGAAGGCGGCGGGAACACGTTGGATGAGGGCAGCGCAGGACCGGTCGATGTGGAGATCCTTGGGGGAGGCCTATGTCCAGTGGTTGTCCATAGACTGAGATAATTATGATGATTGTATGTCCATATAGTGGAATATAGCTGAACTATACTATAAGTAATGTCATCAATTATGTAATATTTCTATTTCTATTCAATCAATAGACATTGTGACCTCTATTCCGGGTCATTTCTGGTTCAAAGGCTGGCCAGGCCATAGTAATCCAACGTGGTAACGATGCTAACCTTTGCACCTGGAACGACAAGGGACAACATTTTTAGCATTTTTTACTGATAAATATTCTGTGCTAACCTTGTTTTTCTGACCTTGAAATGGGTACCTAAAGACTCCATAAACTGTCGTAAACATTTCTCAAAACGAATTTCTTCAAAACGTCGAACTAGAATAATATTGGAAGAACGGAAAGGAATGGAAAGTGCAATCGATTTAGAACGAGTTTTCAATTCAATCCCGCCCCTTCTAAGCTCTCTCAATTTGTAGTTAGGTCAACCACTGCACTGGGCTATTTTCTAATAATGTGTTCAGAACTTTGCGTGCGTTTGTGCGCGATTGCGTGAGTGAGTGCGTGCGTGCATGCGTGCGTGCATGCGTGCGTGCCGGAGTCGTGCATGTGTGCGTACATGCGTGCGTGGGTGTGCGTGGGTGCGTGCGTGGGTGTGCGTGGGTGCGTGCGTGTGTGCATGCGAGCTTGGGTGCGTGCGTATACGTATTCATATATAAGGTCATTCTTATTATCCTGACACTTTTTTAACTGAACAACTTTCTCTATGAGACCAACTTCAAAATCGCGAAAAAAATATCAGCTGTCCCATACATTTGGCTCGAGAAGGTTTGCAGTTTTGTATGGAAGAGGTGATTTTTTTTGTGATTTCGATATTGGTTCCATAGAGAAAGTTTTTCAGTTTGACGGTCTGATCATCCCCTTAAAAAAGTGTCAGCATATTAAGAAGGATCCTATATGCATATTTGTATCTACTACGTTTGATTAAGGTATTATTGTTATATTTTGTATAATATACAGAACCTTTAAACCTGTCGATCCCTGTGGGACATAGGTCTACGTATACCTTTATGGTATCCATTAAAGTAATTTATGTGTCCATCGAGAAAGAAAACATTATTACCAATATCTACCGGGGACAGCCGTACCCGGGGGAAATCATAGGCGTTTCATAAACAACTTTTTGTATATTCACTAGACTGGGGAATACATTACCCTGTCTATACTTGTAGATCTGTAGGTACCTTCTGTTGATTGGAAGCATGTTCAAACTTTAAAGTTGACCAACAAACTGAACAACTTTTAGTATGGAGTCCAACACACACAACGAAATAAAAACCGGCCAAGTGCGTGCAGGCCACGCGCAGGGTAGGGTTCCGTAGTTGCCCGTCACAATATATGGACTTTGAAGGGGGCTTTTTGTTTTATACTAATAAAGTTTAACGGCTAATAAAGTCTAAAAAGTACATTTTACAAGTTATTCGACTATTACTCGTTAACTTGTAAAGCCTAATTAGCGGTGATAGTTTTCCTTTTAAATTCGTTATATACACTATTGCCGTGAATTTTTTCACCTATCCAGAAACAACCGTTTAGCTTTAAATTTTCACTAAAAATGGGATTCCCACACCCACAATCTTTTTAAAATACCTATCTAACGATACCCCACACCATGAGATAGACAAGAAAAAAAAATGTCATCCTTACTTTTCGTGTAGGTACACTAAAAAAAAATTTATTCTACCACTTTTTCGGCGTGATAAATATGTATACTTAAGACAAATTACAGCTTTCTAGTACTAAGCGTCTCTGAACTATCAGACGGACAGACGGACGGACATGGCGAAACTATAAGGGTTCCTTGTTGACTACGGAACCCTAAAAATACTAGTTATTCCATATTTGCAATACAGGGTGTTAGGGTAAACAGTTTTTTACAGAATTTTTTTCCTGATTTCGACATTGGTCCTACAAAAGTGTTTTAGCTTGATGGTCTGATAATCCTCTTAAATAGTTTCAGCTAATAATGTTGGCGAGGAAACCTTCATGCTTAAATTTCGAGGCCACTGTCACCACTTTGTACTTGTACCCCAAATGTATTGTACCCACTGTCCATTGCAAGTGGCGACGGGCTCACTCCCCGTCACACTGGACAGAGTTTCGGTACTAGTGAAACGTGGATGTTCTGACGTTTCAGCTTACTTAACGGTGATAGTTTTCCTTTTAATTCGTTATATACACTACTGCCGTGAATTTTTTCACGTATCTAGACCTTTTAGCTGGGAGGGGGGGGGGGGGGACACTTGACTCTAACAACAATTTTCACTTAAAAGCTTAATATTTCGCAAACGGATACTTTAATCGAAAAATGGTTTTCCCACACCCACAATATTTTTAAAAGACCTATCTAACGATACCCCACACCATGGGATAGACGAGAAAAATAATGTCATCCCCACTTTTCGTGTAGGGGAGGTAACCTAAAAAAAATATTTTTCAAATAGAATATAGTCGTGGGCATATGCTATGCTATGCCCTGTATAACGTATTTAATTTTACACCCGCTGTATAGCGCTAGATTGAGTGCTGTTTGCGCTTTAAGATCAAATTAGCTGTCTCGTAATACCTATAATGTAAAGGCACTATAATTTAAGCACATGGGCCTAAGTACACTTAGTCCACTTTAGTAAAGTACTAAAGGTATCCCCGCACTAAACTAATATATTATGCAGGTAAATGTAATGTATCAGCCGCAACCGGGCTGGGAGTGGCCATACAATGTCCATTTTGTTTTATCTGTGTACGTTACACCGGGATCATCATGGATAACATAACAGAAAAATAAATGTTCTTTATTTGCACAACGATATTTTAAAAATGCCTTTTCACACAATGTTATTTCTAAATACATGTTTTTTTACTTAGACAAATATGTTAAATAAGAGTACGTATATATTCATACATTTTGGGATGCTTGGAAGCATGTCCTACAACAGTGATTTTTCTTTGGCGTAATATAAGGCCCTTCTTAATATGCTGACACTTTTCAGACCGTCAAACTGAACAACTTTCTTTATGGCACCGACACTTACTTAAGCATATCGAGGTTTTCAGAATGTCAGTGTATCTTTCGAGGCGTCTAAGAAAAATTTCTTCTAAAATAGCTTTTACGAATAGGTACATAACTTGCAGAAACTATCCAAAACTCACTGTTTAGCGTGCTTTCCGAAGCACGGAGGTGCTTGAGATATATCTGATACTAGATAGCTTTGCTTAACTTCGTCGGTCATTTCAAACATTTAGAAGCCCTACTACAACACTTCTCACGCGAGTCATTAGGCGTTTCACACTACACTTCGGAGTGTGAATCACCCATGTGCATTTTTGCAATAGAATCATTCGGACCACTATCTTTATTGATCCTGTAAAATTTTCCCACTAATTGTTTTATTACCTGTCGGTACAAAAACATTCGGAATGCACTAGCTAAAGTATTAACGCTTTTTTTCAGTGGTCCTAATGAAAAAGAGTACTTAAGCGATACACACCATGGTCCGAAAGGTGGTGGTGCGAAACACCTAATAACCACTCTCGCGCTACGTGCATGGCCAACATAAAAATCGCAGATGGTCCTGCGGAGTGACGCTCACGATTCTGTCTATTATTAACATGCCGGAATTGTACCGCTCTTGCAGAAGATATCTCTGTTACGGGATCAATAGTTGTTGGCAACTTGTGTACTTCTCTGTTATATGCGGAGAAATGTGTGTCATACTGTCATACATACATGATAAATGATACTATAATTATATCAAAAGCCATGGTGGTCCAGTGGCGAGTAACCTCGCCTGTCGTGCAGGAGGTGATGGTTCGATATCTCAGATAAATTAGTTAATTTATCTGAGTTCGATCCCCGTCCAGGCCGACTCGTACCAATGAGTTTTTCGGAATTAATGTACGATTTCTAACACCACTGGCTTTTCGGTGAACGAAAACATCGTGAGGAAACTTGCATGCTTCAATTTCGAGACATGTATTGTACCTAGTGCCCATTACAAGTGGCAACGGGCTCACTCCCCGTCACACTGGGCAGAGTTTCGGTAGGAGTAAAACGTGGATGTTCTGTGGTTTCAGAATGTCTCTGACTACCCCTTCGGGGAATATAGTCGTGAGCATATGCTTATGCGTAAGCAAATAAATGTTACATAGACAGTGACATTCTGAAGGAATTTTTTTGACTCTACCACCGTGTCGTAAGGTGTTCCTTGTAGGAGAGGATGCGGCCAGAAACCTTTGGTGGCTCAGAGGTGGGAATTCTACCGCCCACAGTAATGTTCTGTGCTACCGCCCACCAAATCTGCTCGAACACCGATCGTGGCGCAAAGCCTTTTGACCTTTGGAAATTATAATCATTTATTTGATTGTAAACGTCATAAAAATGTCAATCAAATCAGCCCAAGGCATTATTCTTCAAAAGATGTAAATAATAAGAAGTTATTGCAAAAGGTTAAGTCTAAGTGGAACTCGTTAATCGAGGGTTCTGTACCATGCACAATATGATTAATTTACTAACACGAATAGTATTGGCAAATTGTTATATCATTGAAATTCCTCTAGTACCTACACTACTTTTTCAACACATATACAGAGTCCAAGTTAATATGCTGACAGTTTTTTAAGAGGATGATCAGACCATCAAACTCAACATCTTTCTCTATGGGACCAACATCGAAAACGCGAAAAAAAATCAGCTGTCCCACACATTTGGCTCGAGTAGGTTTGCACTTTAGTATGGGACAGCAGATTTTCTTTTTGCGTTTTCGATGTTGGTCCCATAGAGAAAGTTGTTCAGTTGGACGGTCTGATTATCTCCTTAAAAAAGTGTCAGTACATTAAGAAGGATCCTATACTAAGCACTAAGTAGAACTGTTACTTTTTGATATGGCGGGCTAACTCTCCCTTACACGGACAGAGTTTTGGTACTAATGAAACGTGGATGTTCTGAGGTTTCTCTGACTCCCTCGGGGAATATAGTCGTGAGCATATGTATGTGTATGTGGGGCAACTCGATCTTTATAGGGTAGTCGGGGAAATCTACGGATTTTTGTAGGGACAAGGTTGCATTAATTGCACTTTTGGTGATAATTTGGAATATAGTAGATAAGTACCTGAAAAACATAAATTTATTATTGAATAATTAAGACAATTACAAAACATTAAATTTAGGTTTGAACAAAAAATGGTAAACAGGTGATTTTGTATAGGATGGCTTCATTCAATACGTTTTACTTATAATAATAATAATCCCCAGTTAATATCGTAAATTTGAGTAGATATTTAATATTTTGTAAGTCTTCAAAAATTACAACCTTAAAACTTAATTATTTACTGTTTGTTTGTACACATGAAATTTTCCTTGTGATAATTAACTGTCTCTTTTGCTAGTATGCTGGAAGAAATATCATTCGAAATAAGCTTGCCCTTTGTACATTTATATCGATTTTAAGGTATTTCTCAGATTCCTGAGCCAATGTAACCACGAAATCTCGACAAAAATGTTATAAACTAAGAGTAATATTATTTCAAACACAATTTACTAAAGTGTCTTTAATGCAATCTCAAACCTTATTTTTCCTAGACTAGGGATGAATTGTTCGACTATGTTCAAATAGTAAAGAACAATAATAATCAAGATCTTACGCTTCTACCCTATCGATCGCCTCTTTTTCGCTATGTTACCCAACTTTATGTAAATGTTCTGTTGACGGTAACGAGTTCGAACAAACCATTATTCTTTGGGAGTGTGAGCTTTGATCGATTATAAGACTGATTGAACCATGGCAGTTCGGCAGACAAAGTTTTCGGACAAACGTCCGTCGATGCACCGTCTTTCGCTGCAAGTTAATTCGATGCTACGTCCATGTCGGATAAAGGTGGGTCGAAAAAAAAATCTTTTGGACTTCATGCATTCGGATATGTGTAAATCAGACTTCCATAACGGACCCGGTACGCCGAGCGCCAGAACATGCTTGACTCAATAAACTCGTTTTCAACACGGCTAGCATGACTGCTCTACACGCGCGCGACGCGCGTTCGCTGCATAGAAAATAACCTGTTCCCGCGCTTTTCGGAGAGCGAAAGCTTGCCGCGACTTTGTAGTATAGGAAAAAGCAGAGTCGCGCGCAAATAGAGAAATCATGCTAGACCTAAAGGTGTCTTTTATTACATGGATCTTGTTGCAACTAGGGATAACTTCCGTGCGTTCAGATGTTTTTGCCATACTTTTTACTGGAAGCAAAATAAGTCACAGTTTCAGTACAATGTTAGGTTCCTCTTTTGTTTTTGCAATTGTTTTCTTTTTGGTGCTTTTGCGGTAGGGTCTTCAAGTCTGCCATAAATGATCTTTTTAATTTTTTAATTGAGTCTATCCTTTTTCTTATCAAAAATCAAACCTACTCCAGCCAAATGTATGAGGCAGCATATTTTTTTCGCTATTTCGCTATATTGGTCCCATAGAGAAAATTGTTCAGTTTGATGGTCTGATCATCCCCTTAAAAAAGTGTCAGCATATTAAGAAGGACCCTGTATAACGAAGTTAAAAGGAAAACTGTCACCGTTAAAGTAGGCTTTACAAGTTAACGAGTTATAGTCGACTGACTTGTAAAATGTACTTTTTAGACTTTATTAGCCGTTAAACCGTAGTATAAAACAAAAAGCCCCCTTCTAAGTCCGTATATTGTGACGGGCCACTACGGAAGCGCGAGGCCCGACACGCAAATGGCCAGTTTTTTTTCGCGATTTCGATAATTTGTCACAACAATAAGAATCCTTGGAACCATTGTGTACGAAACCCGAATTACAAATCAGAGAGTAA
The DNA here is from genome assembly GCA_963924505.1 of Agonopterix alstromeriana. Lineage (NCBI taxonomy): Eukaryota > Metazoa > Arthropoda > Insecta > Lepidoptera > Depressariidae > Agonopterix > Agonopterix alstromeriana. Next base: position 14,131,096 of record OZ004681.1, read on the forward strand.
ACAGTTTATTTTTTATTTTTCAATTTTGGACACAAACAGTCTTAATAAAAGGACCAGGATGTCCCAAAAATTTTAAAAATAACAATTTTATACAAAATACATCGGTATTTGGCTTAACATAAATTGGATTTCAGTTTAAGAGTTTGCAGATGAATGAGAGTGATGCCAACTTAAGCGTTGCATGCATATGCTCACGACTATATTCCCCGAGGGGGTAGTCAGAGATATTCTGAAACCTAAGAACATCCACGTTTCACCAGTAGTACCGAAATTCTGTCCAGTATGACGGGGGGTGAGCCCGTCGCCATTTGTAATAGACAGTGGGTACAATACATGCGTCGAAATTGAAGCATGCAGGTTTCCTTACGATGTTTTCCTTCACCGAAAAGCCAGTGGTGTTACAAATCGTACATATATTCCGAAAAACTCATTGGTATGAGTCGGCATGAACGGGGATCGAACCATCGCCTCCTGCACGGTAGGCAAGGTTACTCGCCACTGGACCACCACGGCATAACACCGGTTTTAATATGAATTTATAAATTTAAATTAGACTTAAGAAATTAATTATAGTTAAGTAAACAGTTTCAACTTACATATAGTTAAGTAAATAATTTTGACAAGTGCCAGTTAAACATTGCAGTAATAATAGAGAAAAATAAACAAGTTTTTCAAGTTTATACTTATTCCTACGTAAATTCAAAACGTTTTATAAAATTACGACAGAAAAATCTCATAATAAAAGTGCCTGAGGGAATGTTAAAATCTTTCCAAGATCTTTTAAGATTAACTCTTAAAGAATTCCAGAAATTGTGTGTTTAGGTAAAATAATAAAGGGTCGTCCCTATTGGGAAGCATTTGTAGCGAGCAAACGAATATCCGATAGGATTGTGATAACAAAGCGGAAGTGCCAAGTGTCGACTTGGCTTGATGGGACGATGTCAGATGGACGAAGGTAGTGCCCTCTGATTGATGTATCTTTACTGTTTTGTTGCACTTCCTAAACCTCCGATGGTTTTTGAAAGTACAAATTGTTTGTTGTGATTATTTAAATGATCAAAATGCTTGGGTCTGAGGTCACTAGCTTATAGTTTATTTACTTTCCTGTATAGTATCAATTATTTTATTAAAAAGACTATGTATTATTGTATACATAACTTTAGCTTAAGAATTTATATTGTAATAGTTATTAAGTCGTGTTATGTTGTAGAGTTTCTGGCCGCATCTTCTCTACAGCGACAACACGTTCCGACGCGGTGGTAGCTTTAAAAAAGATTTGACGTTTGATAAGTGTGCTGCAAGCTCCTATATTGAATAAATTATATTGACTTTGACTTTGACTTTGTTCACTACTGTAATTTTTTTTACTATCAATAAATTTCTGAAAAAATGTTTGCCCGATTTAATTTCCTGCTACGCCATCTCGTTTGTATTAGATTATGTTACAGGTTTTTCAGAAACTAATTGGGCTACAGCATTCGTCATAATATTCATTGAAAGTGCGTACCAAAATTTATATTTTATAAATTTTTAAGTAGTTAGAGAGGGGGAGGCGGCATTTTTGACTTTGGTCGCAGATATCTCAACACAGAAGCATTATAACGATTTGGTTTCTATTGGAGTTTTATTCCATTCGACAAGACCTATCCAACGACATGTCACTCGATTTAAAAAAAAAACTGTTTTTGGGTTACTGTTATCTGTCTTCATGCCAAATTTCGAATCAATAGATGCAAAAATGAGCGAGTTATTGAGGTGGGGCATACAGACAGACAGAATAGACGAAAGTATAAAGGTGCACTTCCGATGCCAGCGGCCGTTGCGACTGATGCGCGCGGCTCGCGGCCGAAGGTCGATGCGACAATACTAGTTACTATGAAAACGTATGGCGCCGCTTCCGATGCCAGGGACTGACGCGTGCGTCAGACGCGCGCATTCGATGCGATAGACATACGGCATATGACAGAACTACGCGTCAGACGCGCGCGTCAGTCGCATCGGCCGCTGGCATCGGAAGTGCACCTTAAGGGTTCCTTGTATGACTACGGAAAAGACAAGTAGTCTGGATAAAAGAATCAGCATTTTCCTTTAGTCAGCTCTCCCGAAGCTCAGCTAAAAACCATATTACGGTATCTCGTAGGTATAAAGCTAAGGGTGTTATCAGGTTAGGCGATTAAATTTCTGGAGATTATAATTTGATTGATATGAACGGTCCTTTGCACAACCTTGGTCCTATAATAAACAGTGTGTCCTTAATCAAAGTTTGACAGTTTGGTTGTTTAGTATAATAAACTGGGCCGGTCATACCTTATCATTGTGGGACAGAGGGTCGAGGATACTAGGAAATCAAATGAAATAATTTAGACATTAGGTATTTGCCTCCGGTCCAAAAGAACCTAAAACCAAAATATCATATTACCATTATGAACTAATTTCAAAATCACCTTTTAACATTATGCCTGAAATTCAAAATGGCATTTGCCAGTTTGGTACACTTGACTTTAAACAAAAATTTTCACTTTAACGCTTAATATTTCGCTAACGGATCTCTAAATCCAATAATGTTTCGAAAAATCGTTTTCCCACACCTAAAATATTTTTAAAATACCTATCTAACGGTACCCCACACCACGGGATGGAAGAGAAAAAAAAATCATCCCCACTTTTCGTGTAGGGAAGGTACCCTAAAAATTTTTTTTACATATTTTTATTTTATAACTTTTTCGGCGTTATTAATATGTATACCCATGTAATTACAGCATTCTAGTACTAAGCGTCTCTGAGCTAAGCTGCGGACAGACGGATAGACGGACGGACATGGCGAAACTATAAGGGTTCCTTGTTGACTACAGAACCCTAAAAATTGCACTTCTGAAGTATGGTTTCGATGGTCAAATCCGCAGTAGTAAGATGCATATCTACATAGTAATATTGACATTTTCAACTGCTGATTTCAAAGTATGAATTTCAAAAATCGCACTCTGCACGTCTAGCATGACTTCTCTACACGCGCGCGACTCGGTTTTTTTCCATACTACATTTTTTTTTTCTCTAATTTCGTATAGGTTTCTTAGGGAAAGTTGTTTAGTATCATAGGTAGAATCATCCCTTAGAGTAATGCAACTGTTTACCCTAACACCCTGTATAAGTTTACACCCTATATTATCATCTATATCCGTTCGTCAAGCAGACCGCAAGTTGCTTTATTAGTGTATTTAAAACATTATTCTAGGTATATTGTCTGTCTATTACAATTGGCGACGGGCTCACTCCCCGTCACACTGGACAGAGTTTCGGTACTACTAGTGAAACGTGGATGTTCTGAGTTTTCAGAATATCTCTGACTACCCCCTCAGGAAATATAGTCGTGAGCATATGCTATGTTTGTAGGTATATTTTAAATCTCGGCAATAATAGAGGTAGGGTCGGACAAAATAAAGACTCCCTCATTAAAATTACTGCAGATTACGGCGTTTCTCTCTAAAACCTTCTCCGAGGTAAACGGGGCTTAATTTCAGGGAGGCTTTTAAAATATTTGCTACAATATCAGACTTTTATTATAATTTAGTGGTGCCTACTTCAACGTTCAAGAACTTTGACTAATTATTATAAGGACTAGCCTTGCGGTAGCATTTCCCCTCTGCCACGGTATAAGCACAATTGATCTTGTGCATTTACATTCAATTTTACACCTTATCACTAAACGAGACAGCCTATCATTGCGAAACAATAACTTCGAACTTAGAACGTTTGGGGTTCACACGAGACTACTTTTCATGATTTTTAACATTCAAAATTAGAATCTAAAGTTATGGGGAATAAAATCCAAACTTGCGAATTTCATGTTACCTCGCCCCCCGCAAAAAGTGGCAGAAATGTTTGTCAGTAGAACAACACGCGTAACCAGACCACATATAAATAGTCAAAGTTCAAGAAATACAATATAAGTAAGCATAAGCATATGCTCACGACTGTATTCCCTGAGGGGGTAGTCAGAGATATTCTGAAACCTCAGAACATCCACGTTTCACCAGTAGTACCGAAACTCTGTCCAGTGTGACGAGGGGTGAGCGTCAATACTGCAATCACGAAATACTTCGCATTCAAATAATATTTACTGCTAAATTAAATGCATTAGTTATTTTATCGAACCGGGTCTTCAGATCAAACTGAACAACTGTAACCATGGGACTAAATTGGAATCGTAAAAAAAGCTTGCTAATTCTTACACCTTGTTCGAGTGGCTGTTGACATGGAAAAGCTGTTTTTTATCACGATTTCGATGTTCGCTAAACAGTGAACGTTGTTCAGTTTGATGGTCTGATACACCCTGTTCTGTAGGTAGGTATGTACCGCATTTAATTTTACAACCTGTATAGTGTGTGTTTAATCGTCATTTGATGTTTTGGTCTATAAGTTTATGTTTTGTGATAAATATACCGCGAAGATTGCGTATACGTCTTAAGAGGATATAATTCGGAGCGCGCTACATACAAACGTACTGTGGTGATATTTTTAACACTAACCAATGAAACTCAATGAAATTTTTCAGAATCAATTTAAAAACAAATTTCTATGCTTCTATACAACGTGTTAATGAATTAACGCAAAACTAGAAAGTAGTTTGTTTAGAATCGAGAGCAGAATCGAATTATCATGGTTTCAACATAGGTAATTTTTTTCAAAAATATAATTAATTTGTTTGTAAAATTTAAAATTTACTGAACTCGATCTCAACCCACCGCTCGGGCAATCTCGCCCGACTTACTGCCAAAACAAGATTCTTAAAATGTACTCATGAGCACGTTAGCGCTTTCATTTATTTTTGAAATGATAACAAATCGTTTTTGCCTCAAAACATAAAATGCGAATAACTTTAAATTTTAACTATCAAAATAATGAAATTATTGCTTCAATCTAATTATTTTGTTATTAATCAGTTGGGGTGTATGAGGTTTTGCGCTTATTTATTAACACGTTGTATAATCAAATTTTCGTTAAAATGTACAGTTTTAAAGTTACAGTGCCTCAAAGATTTCCATACAAATCTTAAATTAATCCTAGCATTGAAACTGTATATCAAATGTTTTACCGAAAATCGGACTCCATAAAGCATATATATTTGTTTCATGATTGTTTCAGCAAAATTTCATTGACTTTACTTGATTAGTATTGAAAATATCACCATAGTACGTTTGTATGGAGCGCGCTCCGAATTATATCTCCTTAAATTAGAAATTTATTTATTTACTAATTGTAACAGATGGCCTTAGTAGTAGAATAAGTCACGCTATCATTGTGTCCCAAGATAGGGAATCAAGGTGTATTTTCTTTGTCTACATTAGCTACGAAATGTATCGATCCTTGCAATGGACCCTTGCATAGCATGTTTGTTATACTTACTTGATAGTTGATGTTACATTTATTCAACGCAGGGGCTGAATACTGGGGACCCTTCGACAGTGTGTGTGTGTGTGTGTGTGTGTGTGTGTGTGTGTGTGTGTGAGTGTGTGTGAACCTGATAACAGCCTTAGCTTTATACCTACGAGATACCGTAATATGGTTTTTAGCTGAGCTTCGGGAGAGCTGACTAAAGGACAATGCTGACTCTTTTATCCAGACTATAATTACCAGGTATAATTATAATGCATAATGACCGAATTACAATTCTATTCCATTCTACAGTTTTTGAGAGCTGCGCGGTTATTATTTAATCTAGAATTAAACATTTTAACGGGTTCTTACCGCGTTTAGGTATATTTGAGTTCCCGATATCGGACCAAGTCGATCGGTCGGTTTTTCTCGGGTTGGACTAAGTGACAAAAGTGACAATGACAATAGAGTGAGTTCCGATAGTAGTGGTCGGAGCAAACGACGAAGAGTGAGGGTAGACAGATTTGTCTGCTCTTAATAATCTACCTGCAGTTCCTCAGTCATCCCGTGATAATGGCAGTTGTAACACTGCCGAAATATCGGGAACTCAAACATACTCGTACCAACCAGTTAAAATGTTTAAGGGTATATTACTGTTAGCGCGCTCTATACAAACGAAGTCTGGTGATATTTTAAATACTAACCGATTAAACTCATCACATTTTCCTTAAAGTGTAGGTACAGTTTTAAAGTTACAGTGCCTCAAAGATTTCCATACAAATCTGTATATTTTAACGAAAATCGGACACGATAGAAGCATAGATATTTGTTCCTAGATTGTTTCTGCAAAATTTAATTGAGTTTAATTGGTTAGTATTGAATATATCACCATACTTAGTTTGTATGCAGCGCGCATTTACGCATTCGGAATAAACTTCTCTTAATTCTATTCCATTCTATTCTAAAGAATTCTATTCTATTCTAACTCAATGTATATGTGTTCACGTTCGATACAACTGAACACATTTACAATTACACACAAAACACAATTTCAATATTTCCCTTTGTGCTGAACAATTATTTACTAGTTGAAAGTTGAACAACTCTATTTACATAAATACATAATCCTTATTAGTTCATAACTATTTACTCAAATCCTTATCAAAATTCCGTTCAAATAGCGTAACTATCAAGTTAAATACCTACTAGATTAGAGAGAGTTTGAACAATATTATAGTTTGATCCAAACCCTTGTTAATCCTTAAGAGGCTTCCCTGACCGAATGACCTTGACCCTGTCAGGAATGCAATTGGCTATTTGTAAATATGTTATTTTTGAAAAATAAATAAGATTTTTTTATCTGTGGATTTTAAAAACTGAAACGCGGGCGGCCATGACTGATCATCGTGTGACGTCACATTTCAAACAATAAAACGTCATGTGAGTTGAAGCGTCGTAAAGTCCGGCCGCTGAAAGATTGCGTTTGACAGTTACCATAATATTGTAAAAAACTGAATGAAAATATTGTTTACCTGTGCTCACTCTAGTACACAGGGCACTAGCTGCCCTTTTAAGTTCAAAAGCTACTAAATAATGATCGGCATATATAGTTTTCATTCAGTTTTTTACAATTTTATGGTAACTGTCAAACGCAATCTTTCGGCGGCCGGACTTTAGTTAGCTTTACTTTGATTATTGAAATATGACGTCACAGCCAGAAGTGTCACGTGATCGGCTGTTTTCCCGTATGGACTATCATCGCTCTTTATCCAAACCACAAATCAATCAATCAATAGGTTTGTGGGCATTCCCACCGTGCCCACAACGGTGGATTCGCGCCTGCATGACAATCATTCACGCTGTATTGGAAAATTAATTTGATTGTTGACTTTGTATAGGAACCTTTCGCGTAGTCTATTGTGGACTTTGTCCATCATAATATTGGGAATCGTCAGCGTTAATAAGCTGGCGTGGAGCATAGTTGATCTGTTCCATTCTAGAAGTAATATTTTTCTCATAAAGTTTCTAAAACTTTATACAAAACTAGCTGTTGCCCGCGACTCCATCTGCGTGAACCTTATAAAAGTATCATATGTGTTAATCCAGAACATATTCTATCTGCGTGGCAAATTTCAACCAAATCCGTTTAGCCGTTTATGCGTGATTGCGACACATACATCCAAACATCTTCACAAAGTTTCAAATTTATAATATTTAGAGATATCACACATTACAACGAAAGTTAATTTTTTAAACGAAATTACCCGGAATTTTATCCGTAAGCCAGTTATGTCGATCTGGCAACCCTATTACAGTAGTGCCAGCATTCACTTATCGCGCTAGTGAAGGATATGATTGGATTAGAGCCAGCTTGCAGTGCACTGACTATACGACGCTATTTTGTGTTGAGGTTGTTAACATGTTGGGAAATCTTGAAAAAATTAGGCTTATTCGTTGAAAACAAAAATTTTTTGACACAAAAGATGCCCATGCCCAAAATTCTATTATAACAAAAATCTTAAATATTTTATGGGAAGTATTTAAATAATCCTTATTTTAAAAAGGGACAGGTTATACAGGGTGAATTGATATCATTAGCAACATTTTAAGAGTCTACCTATTTATTGAAAATTCAAACTGAACAACTTTTGCTATGGGAGCTAACCGATCGGAGCAAAAAAAATCAGATGTTCCATACATTTTTGCTCCGATCGGTTTGCTCCCACAGTAGAAGTTGTTCAGTTTGATGGGTAGTCTTAGTTTAAAAGGATGCTAATGATATTAATTTCACAAAAGCATTAATTCCTTACAAAACATTACCTACTATACAAATATATCTTATTTTTATTCTCCCATTCCGGCTAGAAAGCATTTGAAGTGATTCATAATTCAGACCAATATTTTTGCTAAACGAATGGTGATGACTGATGATGCATTGATGTTGCATCTTTAGCCTGATTTTGGTCATAGTCTTTAACCGCTGAAACCGTTTTGATATCATGTTTGGTAAAGAGATAGCTTAAACCCTGAGGAAAGTCATAAAGACAAACAACTAGTTACAAATATTATAACCCCTCCTAAAGTATGTAACACCCTGTATAGAAGAAAATCGTTTCAGACATTATAAAGGTGGACTTCCGATGCAAGCAGCCGATGCGTCTGACGCACGCGTCAGTCGCTAGCCTCGGAAGCGGCGCCATACGTTTTCATACTAACTATACTCCAATCCGCGGGAGCCGTGGTGGCCCAGTGGCGAGTAACCTTGCCTGCCGTGCAGGAGGCGATGGTTCGATCCCCGTCCAGGCCGACTCGTACCAATGAGTTTTTCAGAATTTATGTACGATTTGTAACACCACTGGCTTTTCGGTGGTAATATACCCACTGTCCATTATAAGTGGCAACGGGCTCACCCCCCGTCACACTGGACAGAGTTTCGGTACTGATCGGTTTCGGTGAAACGTGGATGTTCTGTGGTTTCAGAATATCTCTGACTAACCCCTCGGGGAATATAGTCGTGAGGATATGCTATACTACATTCCAAAATTTCTCGTACAGCTTTAGTAACGTCCAAGATATGTCGGATGTTATGTATATTTCTCATAAATAAATCATATTTGCTAATCAGAATTGGCCAGAAAGCTATACAGGAATCGGATTTTTTATCACCCTTATTTGGAATGAAGTAAATTGTCGTATCGGCCGTCGGCCGCGAGTCGCGCGTTAGATGCATCGGCCGCGGGCATCGGAAGTCCACTTTAAGGCTAACTTGCACCAAACCTAACCTATGGATGGACGGATGGATGGATGGACGGACGGCCGGACGGACGCACAACGTAGGCTTAGTAATAGGGTCCCGTTTTCACCCTTTGGGCACGGAACCCTAAAAACAACATATTACCACTTTTTGCTGACACCAGATGTTCCGGCCATGTCTCACCCCCACCCCACCCCCAACATTTAAGCACGTACAAGTTATTATTATCCGACTACGGTATAAGTTGTGCTATTTGGAAATACGCCAACATCGTCGAGGCGGAAGGGTATGAAATACCTTCGCCTGCATTTTTACTTTTAAGTGCTCCGGAGTTTGCTGAGCGCTTTTAAAAGTTTAAAACTGACTAAAGTTTTGTAAATTATAGCTGTTTGAAATATTTTAGTCGGTTTTCGGAAATTATTGCTTAGAAAGTAATACAATACATATGGGCTGATTCGTAAAGATGATAAAACACTTCCAAACCAAATTTCATTGCTAACTAATTAAAGTCAATGAAAATTTTGAAACACGATCTACTGACTAATGTCTGTGGTTTGACAGATTTTCGTTAAGGGAATATAATTTGGAGCGTGCTCCATACAAACGAAGTCTGGCGATATTTTCAATACTAACCAATTAAAGTCAATGAAATTTCTCTGAAACGATCTAGATACTAATCTCTAAGCTTGTATGAAGTCAGATTTTCGTTAAAAGGTATAGTTTTAAAGTTACAGTGCCTCAATGATTTCTATACAAATCTTATATTAATCCTAGCATTAAAACTGTATATTTTAACGAAAATCTGACTTCATACAAGCATAGAGATTAGTTTCTAGATTGTTTCTGAAAAATTACATTGGTTAGTATTGAAAATATCACCAGACTTCACTACACTAACAAACGGTTTTACAGTACGACCAGGAAAATAATTTACCGCGTCAATCTTCGTTTGCGTAGAGTCCCCCGACAAAACCCGAAGTCATTTAGTAATCAAAGTCAAAGCAAAGTGCAAAGTCGGTGCAAAGTCGGATAGCAGCGAAAAGGGAGCGAAAAAAATTAGCCAATCGTGTCCAGGGATTGAAGGCACGTCTTGATTGGTCAATATCATTTCGCGCGCTATTAAAATTCGTCAACTGCGCAGGTACATCGGGGGAACTTATAAATTACTAATGTAACATTGGGATTATTTTTGATTGCTATGGAACTCTTTGTCTAATATCCTCCTACGGAAATCTGGAAGGCGGTGGGATGTGGTGATCCTTGGGCCTTTGTCCATCAGTGGGCGTCCATGATGGAAATCTTTGAGCCACAACACGACACGACACGACACGACACGACACGACACGACACGACACGACACGACACGACACGACACGACACGACACGACACGACACGACACGACACGACACGACACGACACGACACGACACGACACGACACGACACGACACGACACGACACAACAGAACACAACACAAGCACAGCACAACATGGCTTTAACATGTTTATAATCAATAATATTTGAAATGTGAGATACTCGTACATCCTTGAAAAAATATATTTCTGTCACGTAGCCTTCTGCGAATAAAAAACGACAAACGGAAGTTGTTTTTGAAAGACGATCTCATCCCTTACTTTTTCCTGTGGACTCGTAAAAATTCTTGTCAAAGAAATAGAGTTGCTGTAACAGATTAGCTAAGTTTTTTCCGGATTTTAGCTTTGATGAGAGAGGCAATTAGGTACTATTTAAATGCGGTGATCCGAGAGTGGAGTCAGAGGTATTTTAAAAGGGTTACCTACTTGATTTCGAAACTCGATTGTACGAAAATTGATACATCGATGACTATTCACCGATACTTCGATACTGTGATATGCTGTTGCTTCGGGGATTCATTACGTCGAAGTTTTGTTTGTCCGGTGTTTCTTTACTTCGATAACGTTACTTCAACTACTGTTTCTGCGACATTATGTTGCATCGAACACGTTATTTCGGCGCTTTATTTCTGCGAAGATATGATACATAAAACGAATAAATTTTATCTTTTTGAGAAGTTTATTAATATTCAAGATTTTATAAACTACACACACACTGGACCGAGGTTCGGTACTATTAGTGAAACGTGGATGTTCTGAGGTTTCAGAATATCTCTGACTACCCCCTCGGGGAATATTGTCGTGAGCATATTATGAATGATATTATAAACTAGCTTCTGCTTTTTTATATTTTTATAAAACATTCTTACACACGGGCGGGGCACATTGCTCGCAGAACCGATGGCCGATAGGGCCGAAAGGTTATCGTGTGGCGACCGCGTAATGGAAAGAGCAGCGTGGGTAGGCCCCCCACAAGGTGGACCGACGACCTGCATGTCTAGTATGAATTCTCTACACACGCGCGCGACGCGCCTTCGTTGCATAGAAAATAATCTGTGGCCGCGCTTTACTGATAGCGAAAGCCGCGCTTGCCGCGTCTTGTAGTATGGGAAAAAAAGGAGTCGCGCGCTAGTAGAGAAACCATGCTAGACGTGCTGGTGAAAGCGACGGGAACACGTTGGATGAGGCCAGCGCAGGACCAGTCGTTATGGCGACCCTTGGGGGAGGCCTATGTCCAGCAGTGGACGTCCCTCGGCTGAGATGATGATGATGATTCTTACTTACATAAAACAGTATTGTTTAAAATCCTCTTAATTAATCCCAACCCATTACCAGACTACTCCCAACGTAATACAATGTTGACCTTTAACTAAAATATAACCTTTGCCTTTTGACCTCATTGTGCTTAATCTACGGATTTAACTTGTCTATCTCTACTACACTAATATTATACAACGTGTTAATGAATAAGCTCTATAATCATTAATCAGCTTACCAACATTGTTTGTGCAATTTGAATGTTATTACTATTACCATGCAGGAGGCGATGGTTCGATCCCCGTCCAGGCCGACTCGTACCAATGAGTTTTTCGGAATTTATGTACGATTTGTAACACCACTGGCTTTTCGGTGAAGGAAAACATCGTGAGGAAATCTGCATGCTTCAATTTAGAGGCATGTATTGTACCCACTGTCCATTATAAGTGGCGACGGGCTCACCCCCCGTCACACTGGACAGAGTTTCGGTACTACTGGTGAAGTTATTGAATCTTTTCATGCAGTCGGGTTTTTTGTTTTTCTTAATAATTTAGTTATTTCATAATTTTTACTATTGTGCAAAAATGGTAGCCTAAAATTACTATTATATAGGGTCCTTCTTAATATGCTGACAATTTTTTAAGGAGATGATCAGACAGTCAAACTAAACAACTTTCTCTATAGGAACAACATGGAAATCACAAAAAAAAAATTGCGATTTCGTCGTCGATCCTATGGAGAAAGTGGTTCAGTTTGACGGTTTGATCATCTCCTTAAAATAGTTTCAGCATATTAAGAAGGACCCTATATTTGGAATCTGCTATTCACTAGTTTTCATTTGATATTTCTCTCTTTTTATTTCATTCAATTCAATTCAATTCAATTATACTTTATTGCACACCAAAACAGAACATACATTCATTTGTAGACACCATCTTGAAATAATATACTCTATGTCACTTTCACGATTTTTACCCACAAGAAGACATCTCATACATTAAAATCTATCAAGCCGTTTAGGCTGTAGGCCGTGCCAAAGAAATAGACATACAAACATACATTCATACATAAATACATACATACGCTCGAAAAACATAACCCTCCTTCTGGCGCTGTCGGATAAAAATACAATGCAGACGCGCCCGCCCGCCCCGTAAGCGACCGATCATAATGTTATTAAAATAATTAAAAATTAGGAGTAATTCTAAGAGGAAGGATCTCCATAGAGTCCGCATAAATTTGCGATTGTAGTTGGTCTCTTTTGTTTTATGACGTACCTTTAATAGTAGAAGGAGATGGAACTATAGATATTTGTTTATGCGGCTGTCCACTTTTTTTTGAGCTAGTGTGTGTGAAAAGTGACCGTAAACATAAGGCCATATGTCACTCGGTGCCTTTTGTCCATACTACTTGACACCACACACTAAAACCTAAACGAGAAAAAAAGGGGACACTTTACAATTGGTATGGCTCACTCTAGTCTTAAAGAGAGATCCTTCCTCTTAGGAGTAATTAAATTAATTATAAATAGTCTCTTATTATTGGGGCAAACTAGATCAATCAATTCTTGACGTGCTCAGAAACGCGATAGCACTCAGTTACAAATGTTGACTTTAATTTATAATAAGTCAGTCATTTATTTCAGTCGTAATTTAATAAAATTGCAAAAAGCGATAACTCTATTCACGAACCAGGTCATTGCGGCAGTCTGGGAAAAGCAAAATACCAAATTGAATAATGAATTACTTTAAAATTATTCAGGTTATCACGGCATATTTGATACCTGGCCTGACCCTTAGGCTATGTTTTCATGAAACCAGGTTAATATTTTAGCCGGGTATTTTCTCCCGATAGTTTATAACTGTATCATAGATTAAACTCTAACCTCTAGCTTTACTCGTTTGTTTACTGGCTTTTCTATGAAGGAAAACATCGTGAGGAAACCTACATGCGTTGATTAAAAAGTCAATTCAATTAAATTCAATTATACTTTATTGCACAACTATTTAACTATATACATACATAAGTCGTTACATCAGGCTCTACCAGCACATCCCCGACACTCTATTGAACAAATTCGAGATGAATTTCTAGGAGTATCCATCCTAATCTCAGGGTTTTTTGAGCAAAAACACAGTTGAGAAGAGATGACGGATCCTTGTGGCGAGCTTAAACACGAACAGCGCGAACATTGTGCGAAAGACACAATCGCTCGCGGCCAAACTTGCATATACCTTATACCTTTTTATATACAGGGTGTTAGGGTAAACAGCTGAATTACTTTAAGGGGTGATTGTACCCATGATACTGAAGAAAGAAGGAAATTGGCAAAAAAGAAAATCGACTTTTCATACAAAGACACAGCTGATTGCATTCAGTAGATATGGAAAGACCAAAACATTTTTTGTTTGGTTATTTTCCTATAGGTGTCTTAGGAAATGTTGTTCAGTATCATGGGTACAATCACCCCTTCAAGTAATGCAACTGTTTATCCTAACACCATGTATAATGTGATTATTATTGAATGCGATTTTCATTTATTTATTTATTTAACACTTTATTGTACACACGGAAATACAGATGAATACAGCATAATAGACAAGTACAAAGGGTGAGCTTATCTCTGAAGAGATTTCTTCCAGCAGACCCATGATAAAGAGAAAGTTTACAAAGTGAGGCAGGCTAGGTGTACACAAATCAAAGAAATAAACAAACTAAAACACAAAATATAGGGTATATTGATTTTGATTCCATGTTCGGTGGGTAGGTGCCACAAACGTCGATGAATCATACATACATACATAAGCTCACGCCATTGTCCCATGGGGGTAGGCAGAGACCACGGACCTCCACACGCTACGACTCTGGCAAACCTCTTTAGCCTCATTCACATTCATACATCTTTTCATGCACTTCCGTCGATTGAGGGTGCTACGCATTTGTCCTTTTCGGAAAAGATCATTGATTTGATCATGGTATGTTTTCCTCGGACGGCGTCTCCCAACACTTTCGCTCACCTTTGCTTGATATATTTCATTCGTAAGTCTTCTTCTTCGTCGATGAAGCATTGTTTATCAATACCTGAATCTAATCTATCAAACGTCATGAGACGGTTAATTAAAGTATCTCGATTTTATTAGAAAGAAGTCGCCGGCAAACGCAGCTGAACTATTTTTACGCCGGTGACCTCCTTTTGCATAGACAGAGGCTTGTAAATAAGGTTAAACGTAAAGGTCACTTCTTTAGATAGAAAATTACGCAGTTCAAAGGTTACTGATGAACTTTGTATTATTTTGGTTTGCGCGCGACGTATGCGACGTTACCGTCTGAAGCCAGTGGCAGAAATCAAGCAAGCGGATTGCTTACGACGAATTGGGTACCGGTACTTGTTAGGAGGAGTATTGGTACCATTCAGGAACCGATACCCAGGTCAGGCCTGTCTCACTCCCTTTGACTAATTATCATAAGGACTAGCCTTGCGGTAGCATTTCCCCTCTGCCACGGTATAAGCACAATTGATCTTGTGCATTTACATTCAATTTTACACCTTATCACTAAACGAGACAGCCTATAATTGCGAAATAATAACTTCGAACTTAGAACGTTTGGGGTTCACACGAGACTACTTTTCATAATTTTTGAAATTCAAAATTAGAATCTAAAGTTATGGGGAATAAAATCCAAAGTTGCGGATTTCATGTTACCCCGCCTCCCGCAAAAAGTGGCAGAAATGTTTGTTAGTAGAATTACACGCGTAACCAGTCCATATATAAATAGTCAAAGCTCACTCCACAGGTCAGGTACGCTTAGGGTTGCCAAGCCTACTTTATATAAAATATAGTTTCCTACTATATTACTTTACTCCTACTACTATGATTCTGAGAAAAATATATAGTAGGCAAAACTACTATATTTTGATGAGCAAATAATATTTTCTCTCTCTTCATCATATTTGTTCCATTTGATCTAGCTGCACCATGTAGAGATACTTCCTGAACAATTTTCTACTAAATCTACTGCTGAAAAATGACATTATATTTTCCTAAAGTCGGTAAAAAAGGTTGTCAGGGAGACCTGAAAACCATATTGTAATCTTTATCTTGTAAATATATTCAATGTACAGACACACTTCTGTTACAGTTTTATAATAGTTTAGATAGCAAGGATCTCGGAAAATATTTATAATTAAAATATACTTTCCTAGAAATAAGTTCTTCTCAGAAACATAGTTAATTATTTTTTGTAATAAAAGTAGGGCAAACCTGAACAGCGATATAGCTTTACAATTATGAACGATATTCCCATGAAATAAGGCACTTTTTTCACTAGCTAAACATTGAAAGGATATATTAGTTATGCTATGGCAAATGAGAAAAGTTTTACACGAAAATGAATTTAGTTCCAGAAAATATCTTGGAAGGAAGAACAACAGTTTGATATTCGACTTCTACTACGGCAACCGCTTTATTAATAACATAACTCTCCTTCTGGCGCGGTCGGGTAAAAAACGCCGACTGTTTAAAAAAAGAACTATAAATAAAAACTGGAGTGCGATTTTTGAAACTCATACGTTGAACTCAGCAGTTGAAAATGTCAAAATTACTTTGGAGTGGAGATATGCATCGTTCTACTGCTGAGTTGACATTCACCGAGGGGTGAATGGCAATAGGTTAGGTACACCGTGTAAATTTCTTGGCCAAATCTCATTAGACTTGCCGCCATTTTGTGAGTAGTCAATGCTAGACTTCGAAAGCTTGGAGACGTGAATGAATGAAAGAGGGAGACTATGTAAAGGAAGCTTTCATGTCTAATGACTCGGTTCATTGTTGTTAGCACGCGCGCCGTTATGACAGTTGGTAGGTTGTTCGCGAATTATACGATAGGACGGGTGAGGACTGAGGATAACTTTGCACCTCATTAACTCACCTAAAAAAGTGATTCTTCTGTACGGGTAGTACTCAGTATACAACGTGTTAATGAATTAACGCAAAACTAGAAAGTAGTTTGTTTA
Organism: Agonopterix alstromeriana; assembly: GCA_963924505.1. Classification (NCBI taxonomy): domain Eukaryota; kingdom Metazoa; phylum Arthropoda; class Insecta; order Lepidoptera; family Depressariidae; genus Agonopterix; species Agonopterix alstromeriana. The sequence goes on from OZ004681.1 coordinate 14,147,864, forward strand.
GAATCGAGGGCAGAATCGAATTATTATTTTTTCAACATAGGTATTTTTTTTTCAAAATAATTAATAATTTGTTGGTAAAATGAAAATTTACTGAACTCGATCTCAACCCACTGCACGGGCACACTCACCCTACTTACTACCAAAACAAGTTTCGAAAATGTATCAACGAGCACGCTTGCGCTTTCATTCATTGCTGAAAAATAACAAATAATTTTTGCCTGGAAACTTAAACTGACAAAAACTTTAAATTCTAAGTTACAAAATAATTAAATTATTGTTTCAAACTAATCATTTTGTTATAAATCGTTGGGGTGTATGAGGTTTTGCACTTATTCATTAACACGTTGTATATTCTGTGCCCAGGTACCGAAATGACCGAATAACCGAAACCTGTACTTTTAGTACCGGTTCCAAGTCCTGGATATAGGTACGTAGGTAAAGTAGTGTGGGCGTGGACTGATAAATGATAAACAGAACAACGGTTGGTAAACAAAGGTCGAGCTTTGCCCTTGACTGACCGGTACCAACTTCATACATTAGTATCTCTATGTTTACTGGAATACAGTTCATATTGCTTTACAAGGTCATTATGAATTACTTTATAGGTATTTCGAAGTTTGTGTTGTGGAGGTGAGAGTTTGGGTTAAAGGGATATACATATACTTTAGACTCACGACTACCTTTCTGGGTGTTCAGAAACTATGCTACAACTACCAATGATTTTAATTGTACTTGTCATGTTGTTCCAAAATAAACCATAATATAGGGTCCTTCTTAATATGCTGACACTTTTTTAAGGGGATGATCGGACCATCAAACTGAACAACTTTCTCTATGGAAACAACATCGAAATCGCAAAAAAAAGTCGGCTCTTCCATACAAAACTGTAAACCTACTTGAGCCAAATGTATGGGACAGCTGAATTTATTTTCGAGATTTCGCATTAAGAAGGACTCTGTACAGGATCCTTTTTAATATTCTGACACTTTTTTAAGGGGATGATCAGACCATCAAACTGAACAACTTTCTCTATGGGACAAACATCTAAATTATGAAAATAAAAATCAACTATTGACTGTGAGCCATACAAAACCACAAACTTACTCGAGCCAAATGTATGGGACAGCTGTTTTTTTTCGCGATTTCTATGTTGGTCCAATAGAGAAAGTTGTTCAGTTTGATGGTCTGATCATCCCCTTAAAAAAGTGTCAGCATATTAAGAAGGACCCTGTATAAACCATTTCTAAAAAAAAACGAGTGACGTAACAATTATCAAAATTGACGCACGCGTTTTTTCTCTAGAGTGCTACAAAGGAACATACTTATACAGGGTCCTTCTTAATATGCTGACACTTTTTAAGGGGTTGATCAGACTATCAATCTGAACATCTTTCTCTATGGGACCATCATCGAAATCGCGTAAAAAAAGGCTCGATTAGGTTTGCAGTTTTGAATAGAACAGCAGATCTTTTTTACGCGATTTCGATGTTGGTGCCTTAGAGAAAGTTGTTCAGTTTGACGGTCTGAGCATTCCCTTAAAAAAGTGATCAATACAATATTAAGTATCCTATATTGTCATGCGATATAGCTCATGCTGACACAAAAGAAAAAACCAAAGTATTTCAATTTTCGAAGAGTGATTCACATAAACTAAGTGAGCATTAAAACAACTAAAGTCCGGCCGCTGAAAGATTGCGTTTGACAGATACCATAAAATTGTAAAAAACTGAATCAAAATATTGTTTACCTGTGCTCACTCTAGTACACAGGGCACTAGCTGCCCTTTTAAGTTCAAAAAGCTACTAAATAATGATCGGCATTTATAGTTTTCATTCAGTTTTTTACAATTTTATGGTAACTGTCAAACGCAATCTTTCAGCGGCCGGACTTTAGTATACTGAATCCAATATGAACAAAACCATAGATTTTTGGAAGGTTTTAGTGGGGTTAAAGCAGTTTTACTTTTTGTGTGGAGACTAGAGAGAGCTAGCAGCTCCACTGTCCACTTAATGTTGATCTCAATTATTATGAAGTATGAACCGTGTTTTCCTTTAGCTTTTAATTAATGGGTTGACAATTAATAATGATTTTCTTGTGTCTCTGCTGTAAACAATGGCAAGTCGGCCATTATTAACATCGTTAATGTCACAGAACATTATAAGAGGGGTTAGAAGTGCAAAGTAGGCGTGAAACGTGTCGCCACAGGTTATGCAATGATTTGCAGAACACCATAAGGCGCGCGGCGTGGTGCGAGCGAGAGGGCATGAGTAATTGTAGCAGCGTGAGCGGGAAGACAAGTGGCGACAGCCGTCTCCGAAGCAAAAGCGCTACTTTGCATTTCTAACCCCTCTTATAATGTTCTGTGGTTAATGTCAAAAGGCTGACATATTAAAACTTGTTTTTGTTGATAAAATTGTTAAAGAGTCACGTTGCAGGTTCTGACCCGAGAACTTGTCTCGCGTGTTGTCCACACGTCGCGTTTTTGCCTGCCACGAGGCTCCGCATTCCTTAATCTCTTCTTGTTCTTTATCAAAAACAATCCCTGAGATTGGGATAAATACTCCCACAAACTACTTGACATTGGCGGAAATTCGGTGCTAACGCACAAGCAAAAAGTCCATTAATTATAAATAAATAAAAAATGTTAAAAATGTCATATCCAACACGTGAAAAAACGCGAACACCCTATTCACCTGATCATACGATTTGAAGGAGATATTCTTGAGAGTACCTGTATGAAATTTTTTTGACAGCAGAGGCTTTTCCAGACAAATCTGCTGTACTACTCGACTAGATCTATATGCATTGTTCCTACTTTCAAAAAATAAATTATTTGATTTCATTGATTTGATTTGACTCCAATGTACAGCAGATATTTTGATAGTCTGAACCACCCACTTTAAAGTTATAAATGTTTATTTTTACTTTTGTAACACCTTGTAGTATCTAAGCGTAGCTACAAAGTCAAAAAGAGAAAGTTTGACTAATTTGAATGAATAATTCGTTGGAAAGTTTAACATGAAGCTTATCATGAAAGTTTAACATGTAAATTGATGTAAAATCTATAGATTAACTTCAAAGACTATCCCATTAGTCTATCCAGGGACTAAACTATCAAAGCTCCCGGGTTTCGTATCAACCCTAACTGAATCACACTTTGAACCGGGTTAGTTAGTTATGTAAGTGGAACACTAAGTTATTGGTGAGGCATGTTTACACTTTATGAGGGAGTTAGATATTACAGTAATTATATTAATAGTTGTGTAAGGTTCATTTTAATTAAAGAGATTTAAAATAGTTCTTAATATTTTATCCAGCTACTATTTTAATTGTTTTAAATTATTAGTCAATCAATAATATTAAGTCTCTAAACGATTGCGATTGTAAGTTGAATCGATTTTTAGTCCGGAATTTTAGTAGACTGCCTGCATCGATTCTTATTACTCTATTCGATTGGTAGTCTGTACAACCGTTGATTGAGAATTTTATAGATTCGCTGGTCGCGTATACTCGAAAGGGACGGAGACGGATGACCAAAATGTATGAGAAATCGTGCTTTTGTTTGACTTAGTTGTAAGATTTTGTATGCAATTTCAAGTCAAGTTTAAGTCAAACAAAAATATCGCATACGCAGAAAGGGACAAACAACATAGATTTTAATATCGGTCAAAAATAAAATCGGAAAAATATGTATCTCTTATTTTTCAACCTATTTTTATATGTTTTATTAAGTCAGGTGGTTAAAAAAATGTAATGTTGTCAATTATGTTGGAGAAGAAATTCTGATGCGTACTAACGTGAAGTTTACCAATACTAGACCACTACGACCACAATAAATACTTACTTATTTATTATTTCTTACTAATTACTTGGTATTTCTTTTTATTCATATCAATGTTAATGCAAAATTTAACGTTAACTCGCCTGTCTCGATATCACTTGCCTGCTATGTATTGGGTAAATACATATAAACTTATTTATATTTTATTAAGTATGTACAACAGGTATACAGGTTGTAAGGAAAGTATCGTTAACCTTTAAACCACATATTCTACCCATCAAACTGAACAACTTTTACTATGGGAGCAAACCTGTTAGAACAAAAAAATATCAACTGTCCCATACTAAACTGCAATACCTACTCGATTCAAAATTATGGGACAGCTGATATTTTTTTCGTTCTGATAGGTTTATTAATAAAAATAAATAAATAACTAAATATCTTGGACATTGCCACAAAGTCAAAGTCAAAGTCAAAATTGTTTATTCAAAATAATATCACATAGATAACTTTTTGACGTCATGTTTTTGGATCTGTGTATGTGGTTTAAAAGTGAATGATACTTTTCCTTACAACTTATGGCTAAAAATAAACTTAACTAGTGTAAACTAGGCACAAAATTACGAAGGTTGTAGGAAATATGAAGTTCAGATATTGAAATCGCTCAGAGCATAATGCGGTTAGCGAAATTGATTGGAGTTTCTTAGACAAGGGGCGAACAACGGAACGGATAAGTTACAGAGTGGAACGAAGCTTTTGTGTGCGAAGTGATTTGATATTTATGAGATAGAATTTAGGTTGGTTTTGCTTTACCTCTTGTTAAGAAGTTTGGAACACTGATGTTCAGAATGAAGATTATGAATTACATTTCTGGGCCTTCAGTACCCTTTATTTTCATCTTTTCCTTTTATTTGAAGGAATTAAGGTGGAACCGAAATAAATTGAATCTCGTGCTTTGAGTCTATGGTTGATGTTATCATAGATATCCATCTTAGTCCATCTTAATATGCTGACACTTTTTTATGGGGATGATCAGACCGTCAAACTGAACAACTTTCTCAATAGCAACAACATCGAAATCATGAAAAAAATACAAATTTTCCCAATAATGGGTCCCGACCTTGTTTTTTTCTTTTAAGGAGTGCGATTTTTGAAATTCAAACGTTCAAATCAGCAGTTGACTTTAAAAATCGCACTCCTGGATTGCGATTTTTGAAAGTCAAATCAGCAGTAGAAAAATGCATATCTCCATAGTAATTTTCTTTTTTTATGCAGTCGGCTTTTTTACCCGACTGCGCCAGAAGGAGGGTTATGTTATTAATAAGGCGGTCGCTGTAGTTGAAGTCGAATATCAAAATGTTGTTCTTCCTTCCAAGATATTTTCTGCAACTAAATTCATTTTCGTGTAAAACTTTTCTCATTTGCCATTTGCTAATATATCCTTTCAATGTTTAGCTAATGAAAAAAGTGCCTTATTTCATGGAAATATAGTTCATAATTGTAAAGCTATATCGCTGTTCAGGTTCGCCCTACTTTTATTACAAAAAATAATTAACTATGTTTCTGAGAAGAAATTATTTCTAGGAAAGTATATTTTTTAATTATAAATATTTTCCGAGAATTCCTTGCTATGTAAACTATTATAAAACTGTAACAGAAGTGTGTCTGTACATTGAATATATTTACAAGATAAAGATTACAATATGATTTTCACTTTTCAGGTATCCCTGACTCCAAATCAACCTTTTTTAGAATTTTTGTCCGTCTGTTTGTTTGTTTGTATGTTTGTAACAGCATCACGCAAAAACTACAGAACCGATTGTGATGAAACTTTTTTTGTTTGATAGCTTATGATCTGACTTAAAATCTGGTGTATAATTTGTGGACGAAGTCGCGGGTTAACTCTAGATTATTATAAATTACCTCTACTTAAAATATCAACGCATCGTTTTTTGTATGTTTAATGTAATTTGATTTTAGTAATCGCGTAAAATCCGGACACTGTTTGTCGAAAAAGTGCTAAAAATGTAGTTACTTTAGGAACTAGAAGGTAGAAGATTTACGTGTTTTTTTTAATCATCCCACGGCTGGGCAAAGGCCTCCCTCTTTACGTTATACGGTTGAATTTATAGTTTACATATACAGAAAGAGTAATGGCAGCATTTACGACCGGAAAATGGAGACACAATTTAAAATAGCTGAGAAACTAAGTTATTTCAAAGAGCAACTGAATTCAATAGTAGAAAACTACGGAAGATGGAATGAAAACATGATTTTATATTCCAGAATAGATTGAATGCTGAAGAGGAAATGTAACTTTGCAACACAACTTTACAACTAAACTGGAGTTGAAATAAAAGTTTCCGTCTTCAACCTTCTGGGGAAAGTCCATTCCTATCATAAGTCAAAGTCAAAAGTCAAAATTGTTTATTCAAAATAATATCACATAGATAACTTTTTGACGTCATGTTTTTGAATCTACCACCGCGTCGGAAGGTGTTCTGTTGTAGAGAAGATGCGGCCAGAAACTCTACAACACACTTCTTTTAAACAAAACAAAATATACAAAGTACAATTACATAAATTCAATATTAAATTACATAGTGTAACATTGTCAAGACCAGACATTTTGATCATTCAAATAATCATCGAGTTTATAGTAAACTTTTTTACAGAGGACTTGTTTAACATGGGACTTAAACTTTTTGTCTGTCAAGAATATTATCTGGTATCTTATTATAATAACGTATACAGTGCCCCATGAAAGAGATAACACATTATTGTACACACGGCGTCACATCAAGCTAAACAAAACCAAAATAAGGTGGCCGCGCGTAGGTCGAGTAACGTATAACGTCGCGCGGCCAGCTTATGTTGGTTTTGTATAGCTTGATGTGTCGCTGTTGTACACTAAAACATATTGATACAAACAATAGAAAAGACATGTAGAAAGAGGTTTCCCTGAGCGAACGACCTTGACCCTTTCAGAGCCGCCTCACCTCTACTAAACTATGTCATTTTAGTAGGTATACCTATTTGTCACTGGCTTGTACTTCATTATGTCACTATAGTGACAGTGCCTTCTAAACCAAGGAAATCAAATTCTAAATAACTCATAAAATATTGGTCTTAAAAAAATTTACTTCATAGCATTTTTAGATCTTAATATTGTCTACACAATGGTGTGTGTCGCAAGTAAAAGTGACTTCAATTTATAAAGTAGATAAAACAAAAACACGGAACAATTTCGATCTGACAGGTAAGTTTTTAAGATTGTAACGCTGTTGGCATCACCAACATAAAATGTAGTAATTTGAAGTTTGCTTGGCGCCATTGCTCTTGCTGTGTTTCGTCAGTATTTGAAATACGTAAAAAATTGGTTTGAGTGATATTTGTGACATAATTTCGTGTACCAAACAGTTGCGTAAAGCGACCGACGTAACAGGAATCTCAAATAAATACGATAACAGAACATAAGTTTTGGTTCAGGTTAACTCGTACATGGTCACTTTGGCGGCAACGCGCGAGCTTACAAATCGACCACAGATTCATCGTCATCTATCATCCCTTCATCAAAATACAGAATTTAAAGAAAAAAAAATAACGAATAGCTCAAAAGGACTAGTATCCAGAGCCGTTAAAGAAATTATAAAAAAAATTTAGTAATTAAAAAAGTTGTATTTCCGTTTCCGCCTTCCATATTATTGGGACGGTGCTTGTGCGTGTAACTAACTCTGGTGTAAAAATCACTAAAATAAACCTCCAGTGCTGCAAACAAGACTTTCCTTTACATCGAACCACTTCTGCCACCAGAAAAACTACAGTCCACTAAAACCTCTCCAGCGGAGCAGAATAAAACACCGGTAGGCCACGTTCCCTACAACGCCATCCAGCCAGTGTCACCTATTTTGAATGAAAACGCTTTATAAACGGCCTTGTGCACCCAAATATTATTTTCTATTCTGCCGTTTTTCGCTCAGAGAGTAATATTTCATCCAATAAGCTTCTAAATGAACAAAAGCTTCCCTCCCCCCGCTATCCTTCCGTCTCCTCCGCGATCTCTTTAGAATGAGTGAACAAATTTATGAATGGTTCATTCGGTCGTTCGAGTGAGAGTATTTGGAAATGCTGACACAATTCTTCATTCAAGCGAATGTTTACCTTATTACGTCTACGTATGTTACAAAATAGATTGAATTAACGTAATTGACAAAAAGTTAATGCACAATCAACTGTACACAGGGTGTAAGTGACAGCCTAGCAAATACTGAAACGGTGAACTCAGACTATCAAACTGAACAACTTTCACTATGGAGCTTACCTCAGGAAACGCGAGCAAAAATCTGCTGTTGGTAGGTACAGCAATTTTGTATGCGACCGCTGATTTTTTTTCGCGTTTCCCGAGGTAGGTTCCATAGTGAAATTTGTTTAGTTTGATGGTATGAAGAACCTCCTTAAGTATTACTAGTATGTACGGTATAGGGTGTTAGGATAGACAGTGGCATTACTTTAATAGGCGATTGTATTCATGATACTTAACAACTTTCCCGAAGGAACAAAGGGAATGCAAACAAAATTTCAACTTTTCATACAAACGTTCGATCAGCTGATTGCATTTAGTATGGAAAGTCCATAATTTTTTACTAAATTTCTATAGGTTTCTTAGTTAAGAGGATATAATTCGGAGCGCGCTCCATACAAACGTACTATGGTGATATTTTCAATACTAACCAATTAAACTCAATGAAATTTTGCAGAAAAAATCTAGAAACTAATATCTATGCTTGTATCGTGCCAGATTTTCTTTAAAATGTACAGTTTTTTAAGTTACAGTGCCTCAAAAATTTCCATACAAATCTTAAATTAATCCTAGCATTGAAACTGTATATTTTAACGAAAATCTGAGTCCATACAAGCATCGATATTTGTTTCAAGATTGTTTCAGCAAAATTTCATTGACTTTAATTGGTTAGTATTGAAAATATCACCATAGTACGTTTGTATGGAGCGCGCTCCGAATTATATCCCCTTAAAGTTGTTCAGTATTATGGGTACAATCACCCCTTAAAGTAGTGCATTGGTTTACCCTAACAACCTGTATTGACCAACAATACAACGAAGGAGGTAAATTTTCCAATTATCCTTCATACAAAAAAGTCGTGTCGTTTCACCTACAATCTAACCCAACCTATCCATACATTTTCTACCCGTCAAGTATATCCTAACGATAACAATCTGCAGTGCCTACAGTGTGGGTTTGATTCCCGAACGTGTCGAATCTTTATCTAATCTGATACAGTATACCCTCTTAACTACCCATATACACGCCTTACTGTGTAGACATTGAAGTTATAAGTTGTAAGCGGTAAGCGGGTTCGGATTTAAAAGGGTCAATCTTTGACTATTTATATGTGGACTGGTTATGCGTGTAATTCTACTAACAAACATTTCTGCCACTTTTTGCGGGAGGTGAGGTAACATGAAATTCGCAACTTTGAATTTTATTCCCCATAACTTTAGATTCTAATTTTGAATGTTATAAATCATGAAAAGTAGTCTGGTGTGAACCCCAAACGTTCTAAGTTCGAAGTTATTATTTCGTAATTATAGGTTGTCTCGTTTAGTGATAAGGTGTAAAATTGAATGTAAATGCACAAGATCAATTGTGCTTATACCGTGGCAGAGAGGAAATGCTACCGCAAGGCTAGTCCTTATAATAATTAGTCAAAGGGGTCAATAGAAAAAAATAATTAATTTTACATGAATTCCAGATTTATTAACTACAAAATACTACGTTTTAGAAAAATGAGCTTAAGCCGTTGTTTTACATTTTAATGTCGACAAATAATTGAAGCGAAATGGGCGTGTAATAGCTTATATTACTGCCTGATGCGAGAGAAAGATATGGGACGGCGCGCGCGCCTGAAACGATAAAAGCGTAAAACAAACTTTATTTAATTGTGATTGTACTATTTATGTAAGTTCATTTCTGCTCTAATCAAACTTTATAAAATATCAAACTCTTTTTTGTTTAAATCAAGTCTCGTGTTTCTGTTATTCACCGTTTATCAGTTGCAAGAGTTTATCGATAGAGACGGAGGCTACTTTAAATTATTTTTCTGTCGAGAAAATGTCTCTTAATCGTGTTTTAGCTCTAGTCAAAACTTCAATTACACATATCCGCAATTCCTACTCCTACTGTTAGTACTTCATGATATATGATATTCTTAAGAATCCTATTTTTTCACATATCCTCTTAAAGAATTTATTGAAAATTAGCATTGCTCAGAGATATCTGAAGACCTTATATGCTACGATATATCTGATTACAAGAATATTAAAATAGCTTCCTCTCATACCCCGGACCACACATAGCCTTCAAAGTGGCGCCCTCGACCTTGGTGTAGGCAGTTCCGGTACGATAATAAAATATCCAACCCCCACCTCGTTAACCCGCCCACCCCTGCACTGCTGACCCACTGAACGAACTATAGGATGAAATTGATATCATTAGCATCCTGTTAAACTAAGAGTCTACCCATCAAACTGAACAACTTTTACTATGGTAGCAAACCGATTGGAGCAAAAAAACTGCTGTTACATATATTTGGCTATAGTATAAGAGATAAGAGGAGTTTTGATAACCATCAGCTGCAAGGCTGATTCAGTATTCATCAGTAAGGGGAACCGGAAACCGAAGACGAGAAAATAAAAAAAGTGCTGTTTTTATAGCGGTTATCTTATTTGTGGGCAAGTTATGTTTAAACACATCAACCGATTTGCAAAAGGTGTCTATTCGATTTGTATGCGTCTGATCTGAAATAAGTTTACCAAAGCCTAAGAATTGTCAAAGCTACTTCTAGTATAAGAGATAAGAGGAATTTTGGTAACCATCAGCTGCAAGGCTGATTCAGTATTCATAGGGTGTTGAGCATCCCTGTAATGGGGATGGACCAGGTCTGCCTGCATAACTCCAGTCGATTTAGGAGTTACAGCCGTTCAAAGGTCTGGTATGGTTGCTAAATATGAATATGCACGAATATGCAGGCACCTATTGTAATATGCACTGTAGCTATGCGAATAATACCAAAACTGACATGGGTCTATCAGTCGGTTTAGGAGATACCGCCGTCCAACGGTCGGAACTTTGAATGGCATACTGCCAGTTGCACGTACGTTCATTAAAGTTAATGTTATTCTGTATTTAAAGGCTTATAAATATCTTTAAATTACAACACAGAATAGAAGTTATTCAATGAAATTTATAATAGCCTGCAAAGCTTCTTAAAATGAACGCCGATTTTCTTCAATAAACAACCCTATCGTCTCGGAATAGAGTTCTTAAACAAATCCCATTCAAACTGTCTATTGGAAGAATGGCTTCAGAAATTGCTTTAGATCGAACCAAAGTTTTATATGAAGGTGTTCGGTTACTGATTCTTTGAAAGATTTCAATAGTTTCGACTTCTCTTTCGCTTCAAGAGTCCGATACGGATTACCTAATTCAATCCAGCTGAACGTCCACACTGTGGTATAATGAGTATTGTATTGTATTGTGTTTTCTATTAGTAAATTATGATACAAGTGATCAAAGTTGGTCAATACAGACGAGGTAGACGAGTGCTGCAATATAAGAGCCGAGTCTGTAATGACCAATGCTCACGCGTTTCATACGACGTTTTTTAATATACTTGCGAGGAGAAATAAAAAAAATTCGTAAAACACGACTATTTTAGACAAATATTTGTGGAATATCGCACTGGGCTTTTTTTTACGGCTTGTCCCTTTGGTTGAGATAGCTATGCGCGCGCAGGTCGACGAAGAGGCAATGACTTAGCTGACATTTAACCAACGACATCTTATTGCAAACAACCTAATATTAAAAACGTTATAAACTTAATATATAAGTATTTTAAACACAAACGAATGTTAATTAAAATAAATTGTTTAATGAAATGAAGCGTTTAATTATTATATTTTAATTAAGTAACACAGATTAATTTATTCAGAAAAAAGATTTTTTTTAGTAAATAACTCTTTGCTGAGATTTACAAATAATCGAAAGGAAAAAAAAGTTACATTACTACCGTCATTACATGGTACAGTTACCGCACTAGTGCTATAATATAATCATTTTCACTCGCGTGTTCTATAAGCTGCATTATGTACCTAAAAGCGGTGCAACAAGAGCCACTTTACGAGCAAGTATGTTGAAAAATATTTTCCGTACTGTTTTGACATAATTCATTCGCCTCCTTCGGATCGTTCACCACGGATAAATATGCGTCCACCTTAAAACATATAATAGAGGGTGTAAGGGATTCATCGAGTTTATCAATATAAATTTTATTTTATTATAATTTTAAATTTAATTACTTTGATCTGTAATCTCTAAATGCAAAAATGGTGGAGAGAAAATAATTCGAACTCCATGGAGAAGTTTTTCTCCATGGAGTTCGAATTATTTTCTCTGCTTTATTTAAAAAAAACCTGCATTCTCTTTCTAACTCTATACTGAAAACAGGAACGGCAACATCAAATGTCAAATTCTGACACTGTGAATGTATTTTTTATAATGGCCAGTTATTTTAAGTTGATTTTAAGTTTACCAAGGAGTTTACAGGTTTTCCAGTGAAAATCGGATCGAAAAACGACGTTATTTTATTTTTTCTGTAGTCCTTTCATTTTAAAACCTCTAACATAGAAAATATTATTATTGCGACAAATTATCTTTCGGGTTTTCGATTCAGCCCTCCAAAAAAAAAACTTGATATACCGAATTAATAGTTGTCAAATTATAATAGAAGATTCGAGTAATATCAACTACATTTTTCGAGCTTCAGAAGGCTCGCCATTAGGATCCCACAACCTCCTATAACTAAGTTACACCCACAGGGAGAAATTGATATCATTAGCATTGTTACGAACTGGCCATCAGGCCGGGTGTAAATACTTTTTTATGCTCTATGTTTTGGACTTGCGCGCTCGGGTCGAGTGGCTTTTGTCGGTGCTTTTCTGTTCGTTGCTGTTTTGCTTTTTTATTTGTTTCTGTTGATTCCTGTTTTCTCTTTCAAAATCATCATCATTTAAAAGCTCTATACTAAGCCGATCCTGCCTTTATACAGTCCACCCTTTCCCCTCTGTAACAAGCATCCTTTTAAACTAAGAATCTACCCATCAACCTGAACGACTTTTACTATGGGAGCAAACCGAACGGACCAAAAATAAATCTGCTGTTGCATACATTTGAGTCGAGTAAGCACTGCCTTTTAGTATGGAACATTTTTATTTGCTCCGATCGGTTTGCTCCCATAGTAAAAGTTGTTCAGTTTGATGGATAGACTCTCAGTTTAAATACTGATATCAATTTCACCCTGTATATTTTTTACGGCGGTTAGTAAACTCAACTGACCTTTTGCACAACTCAATTAGTTAAGGTCAAAGACATACTACACTACATAACATTGCTCAAACTTCTGTATACTTACAAAGACAAAGTTTTAACCCACAAAACTACCCTTAAGTACAGCCTTTTAGGCGCAAAAGAACCTCTCTAATGAAGCCACAACTATTTACATAACACGAAACTACCGTTTACCGAGCCCCGAAGTATTCCGAAGCATTCCGAAGTATTCCGAAGCACATAGAAGCAGAATAAAGGTACAGATAGACATGCTCAATAATAGCATGCTAATGAGCATGCTAAAAAAGAACATACTATGAACTGTTTACATTTGCTAGCAATTAGCATGCTAGATTGTAGCATGCTCCTGAAAGAGCATGCTTAAAGCAAACAACTCGGTGCACTTGCTATTGTAGCATGCTATTGTAGCAAGCTGTTTCTGTGTGAATAATAAAATGTATGTCTTTTCGTCTCCCCAACGTGTCATTTTTCACGACACAACTCATTCAATAAACTATTCAAACAATAATAGTTAAAAACTAATCAAAATAGTAATAAACGGCGTGAAATCGATACTGAACTAACAAAAGCATGCTAATAAGCAAACACATCTACACTTGCTAAAAGATTGCGTCCACCTGCACCCCAGGTAGCATGCTCGAAAATCAACAACTGATCGTTTTTGACGTAAGCATGCTAACTTCTAGCACGTCTGTTCACACATGCTACTCGATAGCACTTGCTCGAAATTAGCATGCTCTCGTGCTACTTATGAGCATGTGTATCTGTACCTTTACTATTGTTTTTCAAGAGATAACTAGCTCATTAGCTGGCTACTGGCTAGGGTAGCTTAAAGGAGAGTTTTTGCGTTGAAATAAAAAGTAGTTTTCTGAGAATACAGTAGGAATAATTAACTAAGGAATGGTTTAGTTTCCTTTTTAGGGTTCCGTATCCGAAGGGTGAAATCGGGACCCTATTCATAAGCCTACGCTGTCCGCACGTCAAGTAATGATTATAGAGTTTGTTTTTCTCTTTTCAGTTAATAATTTTTCCATGCAGTCGGGTTTTTTGTAGCATATGCTCACGACTAAATTCCTCGAGGGGTATTCAGAGATATTCTGAAAACGGAAAAAATGCACGTTTCACTAGTAGTACCAAAATTCTGGCCAGTGCTTTGACTATTTATATGTGGACTGGTTACGCGTGTAATTCCACTAACACACATTTCTGCCACTTTTTGCGGGGGGCGAGGTAACAGGAAATCCGCAACTTTGGATTTTATTCCCCATAACTTTAGATTCTAATTTTGAATGTTAAAAATCATGAAAAGTAGTCTCGTGTGAACCCCAAACGTTCTAAGTTCGAAGTTATTATTTCGCAATTATAGGCTGTCTCGTTTAGTGATAAGGTGTAAAATTGAATGTAAATGCACAAGATCAATTGTGCTTATACCGTGGCAGAGGGGAAATGCTACCGCAAGGCTAGTCCTTATAATATTTAGTCAAAGGGCCAGTGTGACGGGGAGTGAGACAGTCGCCACTTGTAATGGACAATTGATACAATCCATGCCTTTAAATTGAAGCACGCAGGTTTCCTTTCTCCGAAAAACCAGTGGTGTTACAAATCGTACATAAATTCCAAAAAAACTCATTGGTATGGGTTTTTGTTTTTCCAAATAATAAATCTATTAAAGCGGTCGCTGCAGTAAAAGTCAGCCTATGATAATTCATTGGTTCATTCAAAATAGTTTTCATTTCGTTTATGCAAATGTGAGATAGAGCAACAATGAACACTTGGTAGGTATGTCTACACAAGAAAAATATTAAACTAGAATATATTTTTAAAACGCTACTTACTAAAAATGGAGCGTTTTTTCTTTTCGCCTATTTTTAGCGCCACCATCAATCAAACTTGAATATTTAGAATAAAGTTACAAACAAAACTTGTTACTACAATTATATCTCTAAACTAGTCAGAACGGAGATATAAAGGCTTGAAGTAAACGTAATGAATATATTTTCAACTTCAAGCCTTTATAAAAGGAATAAATCACATGTATATAATATTGTCGCACAAAGAGCCATGGAGCGTACCATGCTGGCCATATCGCTATGGACCGTGTATCCAACGTAGAAATCTGTCAAAGATCTGAAGTCGACGACGTTAGATACCGGATTACAAAGTAGAACTGGAGATGGGCGGGACATTTGGCTAGAAGGAAAGATGGTCGGTAGACCAAGGCAATATCGGAATGGTGGCCAAGAGAAGGAAGGAGGTCCGTGGGTAGACCACCGATGCGATGGTCAGACGACATTGTAAGGGTTGCGGGTCGCAGTGGCGTAGTAAAAAGGAGCCATATGCCCAGCAGTTGGTTGATGTGGGCTGATTTGATTGGTTGACATAATATTGGTATTTTAGTGGTGACGAATTAAGTTGTTCGTGTAGAATGATATATAAACGAGTTCTGGAAAGGTTCACATGTTTAATGAAGTACATTTAATTTACTCTACATGTTGATTTAGCGGTACGGTGGTGGGGAACGACTGTCGAACATTCCAGTCGCTCCGTAGGACAAATGCGAAACTACGGAATTAACAGATAACAAAATACAATTCAATGTGTCGCTATAGTATTCTGTATTTAATTAATTGACTACCTACTCGATTAGTGAGTAGTAGCAGCAAGCCCTGGTGTCAGAGTTTTTTCAGACCGCGACGAGGGTGGGCCCATACAAAAATGCCATTTAGTATGGAAAGCCGTCCGCCGTCGTCACTACGTTGACGGCGTCGGACGGCTTCCTATACTAAACGCCATTTTTGTATGGGCCGGACGGCCGTCGGGTCATGTTCTACTTATAGTGTGGGCAAGCCCTGGTGTCAGAGTTTTTTCAGACCGCCTTACGGCCTATGACGTGGTTTTTATGTAACAACTACTACCACGAGAGACAGTAGCCGGGATCAACGGCTTAACGTGCCATCCGAAACACTGAATCATCTTTCTTTTCAGACAATCAGGTGATTCGGCCTGCAATGTCCTAACCAACTGGTAAAAAACGCACAAAGTGACATATCACTAGGTGTCCCCCGTGGGAATCGAACCCACGACCTCCGTGTCAAGAGCCCAATGCTCTTAACCTTTAGACCACGGAGGCGGTCTTATCAATGTGATACAAACTTATCCCACTGACCGTGAAGGCTGGCCCTAAATAAACCTTTTAGAATTACCTAAGTCAATAAGGTATATATATTCTGTAAACTGTAATTAATTGATTGACCACTGAATAAAATTGGTAGCCGAATTATCAATGATACAATCTTACCCCACTGACCGATAAGGTTCACCCTAAGGGTGGACGCATATCTATCCGCGGCGTATACTACGTGTTAATGAATTAACGCAAAACTAGAAATTAGTTTGTTTAGAATCGAGAGCAGAATCGAATTATCATGTTTTCAGCATGGGTAATTTTTTTCCAAATATTAAATAATTTGTTTGACAAATTTAAAAATTACTGAACTCGATCTCAACCCACCGCACGGGCACACTCATCCTACTTACTACCAACACAAGATTCTAAAAATGTATCCATGAGCACGTTAGCGCTTTCATTCATGGCTGAAATAATAACAAATCGTTTTTGCATGAAAACTTAAAATGCTTATAACTTTCAATTTTAATTAATAAAATAATGTAATTATAGGTTCAATGCAATTATTTCGTTAAAAATGTGTTGGGGTGTATGAGGTTTGTGCTTATTCATTAACACGTTGTATAAATATGCGTCCACCTTTAGGGTCAAACTTTGACAAACTCTACAGTATAACAACAAATAATAAAAACTGGCCAAGTGTGAGTCGGTCTTGAGCTACCGGTCCCGGAATAAAAATTGTTTTTTGGTAAGTTAGTATATTGTGTGGTGGTACCCTCCGTACACGAGTAGCCCGACTCGCACTTGGACGGTTTTTATTCCATATTTCAGGTAAATATTATTCTTTCATTCATTCACAATAGTTGTTGTAAATGAAGAAAAATATTAGAAAATATCTATTGTTGTATGTTACTTTCGTACAAGGATTTGCGAGGATTGACAAAGATAGACTGACACCTTATTAGTTAAAACGAGAAAGCTTTGAAAAGCCTAACAAATACAAAATGTCTTCGTGATGTAGGCATTCGATTATTTTACAAATATTTTCTCAAGGAATACAAGGCTTCTGGCGTTATATTTAGGTGATTGTGGTCTCTCAGGAAGATGTGAAAATATGGAAAGGAAGGATATAAAATATTGTCCGCCGCTATCCAATAGTGACATAGACGAAATAGTTACTTAGTTCAAACGCTTATATGAAATGAAATTTAGGTATAACGCGATTTAAGGGGATATAATTCGGAGGACGCTCCATACAAACGTACTATGGTGATATTTTCAATACTAACCAATTAAAGTAAATGAAATTTTGCTGAAACAATCTTGAAACAAATATCTATGCTTGTATGGAGTCAGATTTTCGTTCCGAATTATATCCTCTTAAGAGAAGTTTATTCCGAATGTGTAAATGCGCGCTGCATACAAACGAAGTCTGGTGATATTGTAAATACTAACCAATTAAAGTCAATGAAATTTTTCAGAAACAATCTAGAAACTAATCTCTATGTTTGTATGAAGTCAGATTTATAGGATATTATTGTCATATGCACTGTCGCTCTGTGAACAGGACAAAAACAGACAGGTTCGGTCAGTAGGTTTAGTAGATACAGCCAATGTTCCGACATTTGACCGGCTGTATCTCCTAAACCGACTAATAGACCATGTCAGTTTTTGTACTGTTCGCATAGCTACAGTACATATTACAATAATACCTGCATAATATTCATGCATATTCATTTTGAGTAACCATACCAGACCTTTGAACGGCTGTAACTCCTAAACCTACTGGAGTTGTGCAGGCAGACCTGGTCCATCCCCATCACAGAGATGCTCTGCACCCTATGAATACTGAATCAGTCTTGCAGCTGATGGTCCAAAATTCCTTTTATCTCTTAAGCAGAAGTAGCTTTGACAATTCTTAGGTTTAGATACACTTATTTAGGACATTATACAAATCGAATAGACACCTTTTCCAAATCGGTTGATGCGTTTAACATAACTACAAATAAGATTGCGAATACCGCTTTAAAAACAGTACCTTTTTCTTTCCCGTAAAGGTTTAAATACGGATGATTTTCCGGTATCCGGTTCCCCTTAAAAAATCAGAAAGTTTATTCATAGAAGCATAGCATAGCATAGCATAGCAATTATGCTCAGGACTATATTCCCCGAGAGGGTAGTCAGAGATATTCTGAAACCTCAGAATATCCACGTTTCACCAGTAGTACCGAAATTCTGTCCAGTGTGACGGGGGGTGAGCCCGTCGCCACATAATTAACAGTGGGTACAATACATGCCTCGAAATTGAAGGATGCAGGTTTCCTCACGATGTTTTCCTTCACCGAAAAGCCAGTCTTGTTACAAATCGTACATAAATTCCGAAAAACTCATTGGTACGAGTCGGTCTGGACGGGGATTGAACAATCGCCTCCTGCACGGCACGCAAGGTTAGTCGCCACTGGACCATCACGGCTCTCTATTCATAGAAATGGGTACATAATGCATTAAGGTGACACATTTAAAAATAAAGTCTCTCCAAATCTCAGTCTCTCCTTAGTCACAATAAGTACGTTTAACAACATATTCAGTCACACTAGTGCTTTATGGTCCAAAGTACAAAAGTACTAACCCTCGGGGCTATAAGGGGCAGGTTTGTATACAATGTAGCTACCCTTAATATTATCCGAGTGCCTCTCGAGCGAGTGTCGTGTTTATTTTTAGGTTTATGGAAATAGCTTCTAACTTGTCTGTTTTTGTAGCGAATGTTGAAAAAAGGTTTGACAGAACGACTGGAGGGGATTTATAACGTTAATGTAGAAAGATTTAAAACTTTAATTCAATTGCCTTTAACAATTTATATTTAGGTGAGACCTGAAAATCATATTATTCATATACAGGGGGGTCCTTTACCCTGTATATGAATAATATGATTTTCAGGATATACTAAATAGGGTGTTTCAGATCATCAAACAGAACAACTTTCACTATGGAGTCAACATAGAGAAAAAATAAAAAATCTGCTGTCCCATACAAAACTGCCGTACCGACTCGATTAAATTGTGACAGCTGATCTTTTATATTTTTTCTCGATGTTGGCTCCATAATGAAAATTGTTGAGTTTGATGGTCTGAAGCACCCCTTAAGTGTTACTAGGGTGTTTTGTTACACCCTGTATAAATTAACGGCATTAATCTTTCTCAGGGTAGTCAGAAACATAGCTACAACAATCTTTTCAAGCGCGCAGTTGCACCAAAGGTTCAACAATAATAAACTGTAACAGAAGTGTGTCTGTACATTGAAGATATTTTCAAAAAAAAATACGCTATAATATTTTTTAGGTGTCCCTGACTTAAAACCACAAATTTTTAGATTTTTTTGTCTGTAAGTTGGAGCGATTTTGATGACATTTTTGTATTTGAAAGCTTATGATTAAACTTAAAATCTGGTATATCATTTACCTCACTTCGATGACGAGAGCCCGATTTTGAAGAGAGTTAAAGCCGGAACGCAAGTAAATGGTGCCACCAGCGCTCTTGTAGGGAGCCAAAATGTATCTACCAAAGCTCGTTTGGCTATTCACAATAGCGTGTTAGTTCCGACTTTGATGTATGGGAGTGAAAGTTGGGTGTGGCAGCAGAAGAATGAAAGCAGAATAAATGCAGTGGAAATGAGGGCTTTACGCAAGATGTGTGGTGTGACTATAAGGGATAGAATAAGGAATACTGTAATTAGGGAACGTTGTGGTTTGAATGAAGATGTAGGTTAAAGTAGAGAAGGGAATGCTTCGATGGTTTGGTCATATTGAAAGGATGAATGAAAGTCGACTTACGAAACAGATATATACGACGTGTGTGGAAGGAAACATTGGTAGAGGCAGACCTAGGAGAGAATACGTAGACCAGGTCAGGGTCGTCATTAAAAATGCCAGGTTAAAAGTAGCCGAAATCGATGGGAATGTATGGACTTAGAGGAAGCAAGAGAGGTGTGACAGAACCTCCCAAAGTGGAGATCTATAGTTTCTGCCTACCCCTCTGGGAAAAAGGTGTGAGTTTATGGATGTATGTATGTACTAATTTTTCCAACCCCCGTTTTGTTGTATGAGAGGGGAGTCGTAAAAATTTATTTCTTTATAACTACTGCATACTCTGTTTTTGGGTTACTGTTATCTGTCTTCATGTCAAAATTCGATTTAATAGGTGCAAAAATGAGCGAGTTATTGAGACGGGGCATACAGACAGACAGACAGAATAGACGAAAGTATAAGGGTTCCTTGTTTGACTATGGGACCCTAAAAACAGAAGTAAAAATAATATTAAGCATTCCACCCATTTGGAAGCTACGAAGCTACTAATCTAAATTAAACCAAAATATGCTGGTCGCCCGTAGGTCGAGTAAAGTAGAACATCGTGCGGCCAGCTTGTGTTGGTCCTGTATAGCTTGTTGTGTTGCCGTGTGTACAAGAAGACAGACATAGGCGTCAAATATACTACATCCCTTGTTTGCGACGAGGGTTAAAAATATATCGAATAATATCATTTTTTTTATTTTATTTATTATTAATGTACTTCTTGCTTGTGCGTTAGCACCGCATTTCCGCCAGTGTCAAGTGGTTTGAGGGAGTATCTATCCAATCTCTAGAATTGTTTTTGAGTAAGAACACAACTGAGAAGGATTGCGGAGTCTCGTGGCAGGCTGAGACGCGAACCGCGCGAACACCACGCGAAAGACAAGTGTTCGGGGCAAACCTTAGAGGAAGGATCTCCATAGAGTCCGCATAAATTTACGATTGTATGTATATGCTCACGACTATATTCCCCGAGGGAGTAGTCAGAGATGTTCTGAAACCTCAGAGCATCCACGATTGTAGTTAGTCTCTTTTGTCTTATGACGTACCTTTAATAGTAGAAGGAGATGGAACTATAGATATTTGTTTATGCGGCTGTCCACTTTTTTTGAGCTAGTGTGTGTGAAAAGTGACCGTAAACATAAGGCCATTAGTCACTTGGTGCCTTTTGTCCATACTACTTGACACCACACACTCAAACCTAAACGTCAAAAAAAGGGGACACTTTACAATTGGTATGGCTCACTCTATTAGGTATAATCTCTTTGGGGCAAACCATTGTCTGTCGGTATTTCTTGATCAGTTTAAGTATAATTATTATGTCTGAACTTGTTTGAATACCTATTCCGTAATAATTATTATGTAACGAACCTAATCAAGTTTCAATTATTTCCGCAACTACAGTTTCGTAGCAAAAGGCGTGCGGAACAACATTTTTTAATGGCAGGGTGCTTATACCATCAGTTTACAGAAACTAACGTTAGGGAAATTCTTGTTATTTCTCTCTTTGATATGTTACTTGTATTTTTAGTAATAACAGAGCAGACTTCCTCTAACAGAGAAAGCATTCTTGAGAATAAAGTAAACAGGAAGCGGGAATTACGTTCAGTATTGTACCTAACTGAACAACATTATTTGATATAGAGTTAACCCGCGACTTCGTCCGCACAAATAATATACCAGATTTTAAGTCAGATCATAAACTATCAATACCGCTTCAGTAGTTTTTGCGTGATGTTACAAAAATTAAAAAAAAAATGCCAGGTTAAAAGTAGCCGAAATCGAAGGGAATGTATGAAAAGATGTATGGACTTAGAGGAAGCAAGAGAGGTGTGTCAGAACCGCCCAAAGTGGAGATCTATAGTTTCTGCCTACCCCTCTGGGAAAAAAGTGAGTTTATGTATGTATGTATGTTACAAACATACAAACAAACAGACAGACAAAAGTTCTAAAAAAGGTTGATTTGTAGTCCTAGATAGATACCTAAAAACCATATCGTAATCTTTTTCATGTGAATATCTTCAATGTACAGACACACTTCTGTTACAGTCTTATAATAGTTAAGATGTTTCATTTAGATTGAACCATGCAGGTATTTTGTATAACAGTATAAAAACAAAACAAACTTAATTATCACACACACTCCCTAGAGTTTTTAAGTCCTCGCTTCCCTAAAGCGTCTAAACACAACTCCAGTGGGCCACACGTTAGGAGACAGGACCCTCTTCAGATAAGCAGCGGGAACTCGGAAAAATAGACAAATCAGTTCGCAAGAAAAGTTAATATCTAGACCATAGCGCTCGAAAATACGCCGAATCACTTCGAGAAATGGTACAGCTGTGCGCCGCTTGTTTGGATCGTCTCTGCCGTGCCCCCAAATGCGCTTACCAACAAACAGCATTTCATGCACCAGCGCACGAAATGATATTGACAAATCAGGATGTGCCTCGTTCACGCTCCTAAAATCCGCCTGTCAGTGTGCTATTCCACTTAGAACGAGATAGAAAAAGATTTAGTAACACCCGAATTTGCACCCTTTGAGTACCGCGCATGATTTATTTTTAATTACAGAATGACTTCGGATTATGGTGGAAGCAGTCTAGTCTCTGCACAAACGTAGAATAACGAGCGGGCTAATATTCCTTATCTTACTGCACTGTAAAAAATATAAGAGCGGTTTAATGTTGTTCAGTTTCGAAAAACATTTTGTATGCAAAATCGGATGACGGACGCCGATCTAGTGCGGAAACTACCATAGAAATAGTTCTACGACTACTCCGGATCGGATCGGACGTAGTGTGAAACTGCTCTAACTGTTCCGCGAAGAAACTTCCACAACGAAACTAACAGGCATAAACTGTATTTTCTCTGCAAAATATTTCAACAATCTTATGTGCATATCCTTCCAAGCGAGAAGGTATCGATGAAGAACAAATAGTGTCAATTGATTCGGTCAATATATCCGAATTCTTGTTTCGTATCCCTTGCTATGCTGTTTGGATATTTGAATACCCAGCTTTGTGATTGAAAAGGTTCGATGTTTGTATAGTCAGGTGTCGACGATTTACATAACGTTGGGGTAAATGCAAATTTGTCATTGGGTAAGTTCGTATATAGGGTCCTTCTTAATATGCTGACACTTTTTTAAAGGTATGATCACACCGTCAAACTGGACAACTTTCTTTATGGCACCATCATCGAAATCGCGAAAAAAAAATCAGCTCTTCCATACAAAACTGCGAACATACTCGAGCCAAATGTATGGGACAGCAGTTGGTCCCATGGGAAAAGTTGTTCAGTTTGATGGTCTGGTCATCTCCTTAAAAAGTGTCAGCATATTAAGAAAGGCCCTGTATATATTCGCGTAAGTAAGTAATTAGATAAGAAGGAACCAAGTAAATAATATTTGCGCATCTTGCTCGAATTAACGGTTGGTAAAGTGTGAACAAGACAATTATAGTTTTCCTTGTTTTTGCTGATCGCATTCCTTATCCGTGCAACACTTAGGCATAGAGATACTAGTCTATTGCCGTGTGATTGCGGCAAACCTATCCAATCGATGATACAATCGAAATGCATCTTATGCCCGAATACCTGCATGATACAGTCATTGAAACATTGTCGAGGAACCATAGACACGAAAACAGTATTGGGTACCTACATACACAACACATATTTCCAGCTTCCTGGCACGTACTCATCTCTTAAATCTCAGAAATTATCAGTATGCGAAATGATCCATGTCCATAGTAAAGAAGTGGTTTGTGTGATGGAGGTAATGTTCTTAGGATGCGTCCACATCTGGAGAATGCGCCGCGAATGCGCAGCTCGTGAGCCGTTCGTAAGCCGCTCGCGAACAGCGCGCTAGCTGCGCAGTAGCAACGCACGAGCATAAAATGCAACCGCGCAGATCGCGAACGGCTCGCGACCTGCTCGCGAGATGCGCATTCGCGGCGCGTTCGCCAAATGTGGACGCACCCTTAAGTGTGCGATATTTCTATGTATATCAGGGTCCTTCTTTATATGCTACCGGTTTTTAAGAGGATTATCAGACCATCAAAATAAACAACTTTCATCATGGGACCAAAGAAAAAAGGGCGAAACAAAAATCTGCTATTATTACAGCAGATCATTGGTACGAGCCGGCCTGGACGGGGATCGAACCATCGCCTCCAAGCAGGCAAGTTTACTCGCCACTGGACCACCACGGCTTCGGCTACGGCACGGCAATGTAGTACAAAGTCAATAAAATGACAAATTTTCAGTAAAGTTGGTCGATTGTTTACGCCCAAAGCTATCTAACAGAATAATTCCAACCCGGATGTCATGTCGAATAATAAAACGGAAATAAATGGAGATAAACAACGTTTTGATTGCGGTATTCATTGTACATAAAAAACTTCATGATTCTGTTTTTATTTTTGTTAATTTGTTTAGGATTACGGCTCTGCGTGTGATATTTTATTGTTTCAAATTGATTTGTCGTCGTTTCGGGCCTGTGTAAATAAAAGAGTTTTAACTGTTCTTTTTTTGGGTTCTTAGGGACCTATACTAAATTCCAAATAGCAACGAAAATTTAAGGCTTATTTTAATCACAGAAACAGAGATTTGAAACGCTTACTCTCAATTATTCTTAGAGCAGCTTTAGTATCGTACAAGATATGTCGGAATAGCATATCTTTCTTATAAATAAATTATATTTGCTTATCAGAATTGGTCAGAAAGCTAAATAGGAATCTGAAAATCTAGTCATCCTTATTTGGAATGAAGTATAGTCTGTCTGTCTTACCTATAAAGGGCTGTATCTTTTGAACTACAGTAGGTAAACGGTTAAATTTTTTACAGAATATGCGTTAATTCAATTCAATTCAATTTTACTTTATTGCACACCAAAACAGAACATGCATTATGGTTATTATGGCGTAATCAAATAATAACAAATAAAAAGTGATCCCCTTAAAAGAAACGTTTTTTTTAAGTTTGTTTTTTTTTGCTACGGTAACACGGTAACGGTAACACCTACAAGCGTCAAACTTGGTGTGATTATAGTGGATACTCTAAGGTAAAATAACAAATAATAAAAATAGGTTAAGTGTGTATCCGTCTTGCGCTAAGGATCCCGGAGTAAACACAATTTTATAATATTGTATAGTAATACGGAATCCTCCGTGTGTGAGTCCGACTTGCACTTGGCCGGTTATTTAATTTTTAGAATCCTCAGCTGTTATGAAACTATTTTATCTGTCTACAGATTTTTTCCGCGATTTCGATTTTGGTCCCATAGAGTAAGTTGTTTAGTTTGACGGTCTGATCATCCCCTTAAAAAAGTGTCAGCATATTAAGTTGGACCCTGTATAATGTAGCTTTTCTGAAAAAAAAAGATTGCGTTCGTGAGAGAGATGATCAAATAGACGCAGTACAAAGCTAAAACCCAATAACCTACTCTGCGTAGTATCGTTAATGGCATAGCTGTGAAAATAAAACCGGCCAAGTGCGAATCGGGCACCGAGTGTTCCGTACCACACCAACACACAACATATTAACTTACAAAACGTTTTTTTTTCTCCGGGACCTTTAATCGGAGACTGACTCACACTTGGCCGGTTTTTATTATTTGTTGTTATACTGTAGGGTTTGTTCTATAATCACACCAAGTTTGACGCTTGTGCTTATTACCGTTTTTACGATAGAGCGAGAAGAAACAACGTTGATAAAAACTAGTTTCTTGTATGGGGACCCCATAATTTTTGAATTTTTGTCTTTTTTATTATTTTTAGCAAATGCGCCATACTCTATTCAAAATATTTATATATTTTTTTTAATTACAGAAACAGAGATTTGAGACACTTATTCTTAGAACAGCTTTAGTAACGTCCAAGATATGTCGGATAGTACATCTTTCTGATAAATAAATTACATTTGCTTATCAGAATTGGCCAGAAAGCTAAATAGGAATCGAAAAATCTCGTCGTCCTTATTTGGAATGAAGTATAGCTATTACGGTTCAAAAGTTACAACCCTAAATAGTTAGGACAGACAAACGGACGGGCGGACGGACAACGTAGGCTTAGTTATATGATCCCGCTTTGACCCTTTAGGTAAGGAACCCTAAAAAACAGGAATTCCAGCAGGAACTGGAGGCGTCCTGGAGTGGGACGCTAATTTTTTCAATCAGCTTTAAAATTAGGTTTGCAATTCTGTTGGAAAATTAATGATGCATTCATTCCAAATAAGGACGCCGAGATTTTCCGATTCCTATTTAGCTTTCTGGCCAATTCTGATTACCAAATGTAATTAATTTATTGGATACATATACTATCCGACATATCTTGGACGTTACGGGTTTTCTGGAAGAAATCTCTTTAGAGATAAGCTCGCCCTTTGTAACTGTCTATTATGCTGTTTTCATATATATTTCCGTGTGTACAATAAAGAGTTAAAATAAATAAAAATAAAAGTTACTAAAGTTGTTATACGAAGAAGTGAGAGGAAGTGTTTTAAATCTCTGTTTCTGTAATGCTAAATAGCCTTAAAATTTCATTGCTATTTTAAATGGAGTATAGCTACTACTATCCTACCTACGTATCTAAAATAATGTAAATGTTTTTGCGTCTCCATTCATTGAAAGATTATTTAAAGGGATGGTTTGGACCATCAAACTGGACAAAGTTCACTTAGAAACCAAAAGAAAAAATTTGATAAAAAATAGCTGTTTCATACAAAACTGCAGTACCTGCTCAAATGTATGGGACAGCAGATTTATTTTAATTTCTTTTCGATGTTTTCTTGGTGATAAAACTAATTATTATTTAGCTGCGAGTTCTCAAAAAAGTAAATAATAAATAAAAAAAATAAAAATAAAAAATCTTTTATTGCATCAAAGTTTAGGAACATGCAATTTATATGTAGCCCTGGCAGTCCTATCTAGGCTAGCCTGTAAACAAACTGGCTGATGTGTAGGTAGCCAGTACCCATCCGATACAGTCAATACATTTTTGAGCAATTAATACCTAAATGGTTATCTGGAAGAAATCGCTTTTAGTGATAACACCGCCCTTTGTACCCTTGTCATTCTTGTTATACATTGTATTTGTCTATTCTTTTCTTGGTGTGCAAATAAATAATATTTATGTTATATTAAGTTATAATTAATTATGCGCAAATTACGGAGTTGGCCGTCGAGTTGAAGTTTTAATAAAAAGAAGTCATAAAGTCTTTTCACACTTTAATTACATGAAAGGATTACAAGTTTTCTTAAATTAAACGGCCTGCACCTAATCGATTTAACTGAGGAGAAGTTTATTCCGAATGCGTAAATGCGCGCTGCATACAAACGAAGTCTGGTGATATTTTCAATACTAACCAATTAAACTCAATGAAATTTTGCAGAAACAATCTAGGAACAAATTTCTATGCTTGTATCGTGTCCGATTTTAGTTCAAATATACAGTTTCAATGCTAGGATTAATTTAAGATTTCTATGGAAATCGTTGAGGCACTGTAACTTTAAAACTGTACATTTTAAGGAAAATCTGACACGATACAAGCATAGAGATTTGCTTCTAGATTGTTTCTGCAAAATTTAATTGAGCTTAATCGGTTAGTATTGAATATATCACCAGACTTCGTTTGTATGGAGCGCGCCAACAGTAATATACCCGTAGTAATAAAACGTCCTTTTGCTACAGCGATTGAGCGAGAAAGGCCACGATACCGAGTTGGGTCCCACGAATTTGCCACCCGCACTAGCACTTTCAGCACTTTACAATTATTCGTAATAATATCGGAGAAGAGTTGCGTAATGAGCACTGTTCTATGCGAAGCTATCACCGGTAACACGCAAGAATCTTTGACTAATTATTATAAGGACTAGCCTTGCGGTAGCATTTCCCCTCTGCCACGGTATAAGCACAATTGATCTTGTGCATTTACATTCAATTTTACACCTTATCACTAAACGAGACAGCCTATAATTGCGAAATAATAACTTCGAACTTAGAACGTTTGGGGTTCACACGAGACTACTTTTCATGATTTTTAACATTCAAAATTAGAATCTAAAGTTATGGGGAATAAAATCCAAAGTTGCGTATTTCATGTTACCTCGCCCCCGCAAAAAGTGGCAGAAATGTTTGTTAGTAGAACTACACGCGTAACCAGTCCACATATAAATAGTCAAAGGCAAGAATATGTCGGCGGCAATAATACAAAGAAATCGCATGTGCCCGAGCTACGTCACTCCGAGCGAGACAGCGCGTCAATCGTACGATTACGCGTTTACTGCACGTGCACCGAGCGGTGACGATTCACTTCTCCCCACCATTGTTACTATATAAGCCGGTGCATCGGTCCGACAGGCATCATTCTGTTACCGACCGCTTCGGTGCACGGACTGTAGTCTCGCTTAAGTTATAAATTTATTGTAATATTTAATTAAAGACTATTACTTGATTTAAATAAAATCTGTTTAAATTATGGACGGCCCAAATCCTATATCAGAAGCGGGATGAACGTCAGCCCACAGATCAAGCCACAAATTTTGGAATGACCGCTCAGATGGCTTTGTTTTCTACTAGTATGGAGAACATCTTTCGGAGAATGGCCGAAGAGATGATGAAACCAGCAGCATCCTCATCGACGTCTGTTTCACTGGTAAAGTTTGATCCTGATGACCCGGATGCTGACATAGAAGGATGGAGTAAGTTAACAGAGTTTATCATAAAGAGGAATAAATTGGAAGGGGTGGACTTACTTTTGGCCTTAACCAATTCACTGAAGGGCCGAGCTGCTGGTTGCCTAACCGAAATAAACCATGATCATATCTCATGGACCAATATAAAGGAAGTTCTAGTATCCTTCATGCATGCTTCATTGTACCCACTGTTCATTATAAGTGGCGACGGGCTCACCCCCCATCACACTAGACAGAGTTTCGGTACTACTGGTGAAACGTGGATGTTCTGAGGTTTCAGAATATCTCTGACTACCCCCTCGGGGAATATAGTCGTGAGCATATGCTATGCTATGCTTATAGTATCCAGACTTCTCCAGACTAATAAAACCGTTATATCCTTTAACGAAAGGCCATGGTAAGGTAAAATGGACTAGCGAGCATGATAAAATCCACAAAACTCTGATACAATATTTAACAAATGAACCACTTTTGAAAATCTTTGATCCCTCTCTACCCATTGAAATCCACACTGACGCCAGTTGCGATGGCTATGGTGCTGTAATAATTCAGAAGAGCGGGAACACTCCTCACGTTGTTGCTTATTTTAGCCAACTAACGAAAGATGCAGAAACTCGTTATCACTCCTACGAGTTAGAGACTTTAGCAGTCGTTCGTGCCATAGAGCACTTCCGTCACTATGTTTATGCCCGAAGGTTCAAAGTCTTTACAGATTGCAATTCCCTGAAGGACTTAACTCCAAGAGTTCATCGATGGTGGGCAATCCTGCAAGCCTACAGTTTCGAAATCGTCTATAAAGAAGGTAAAAATATGGCGCACGCAGACTTCCTGTCTCGAAATCCAATTGCAGACAGCAACTCTACCTCGGAATCCCAATTATTAAAGGGACCTAGAGTCGTCAATTTCACAGAATTAGATAAGAATTGGCTGTTAGTCGAGCAGCAGCGAGATCCTGAGTTAGTAGAAATAATTTCTAAACTTCGATCAAATGATTTCCCAGACAAAATTTCTCGCACTTACGATATCAGACAAGGAGTATCATATCGTAAAATAGAACGCAGGAGGACCACTAATTGGTTACCAATTGTCCCCAGATCCCTTGTTTGGAGCCTGATAAATCATATCCACAGTGAAATAAAGCATTTAGGTTTTGACAGAACCCTAGAAAAGCTTTATGAATTGTTCTGGTTTCCAGACATGGCTAAATATGTTAAAAAGTTCACAGATTCTTGTGTCGTCTGCAAATCATCAAAAGGGTCATCGGGAGCGCAGCAGGTGCAACTGCATCCGATTCCTAAGGCTTCGGTGCCATGGGACACTCTCCACGTTGATATATCTGGTAAACTAAGTGGAAAAAGTGATAGGCGTGAGTACTGCTCAGTTTTTATTGACTGTTTTACTAAATTTGTACTACTGGAGTACACTCCCTCTTTGAGTGCATCTAATGCTGTTTCCGCATTAAATAAAGCGTTCAACGTCTTTGGGGCACCTAAACGCATTATTGCAGATAGAGGTCACTCTTATGACAGTAACTACTTCAAAGATTTTTGTAAGGAAAACAAAATTGAACTACACTTGATTGCTACTGGTTCCTCAAGGGCAAACGGACAGGTGGAACGTGTAATGCGGACTCTTTAAAGCATGCTCACAATAATCTAAAATAGTTCTGATGACATCTGGCAGAATCAGTTAGGCGAAATCCAATTAGCTCTCAACAGCACACGTTGTCGAGTAACGGGCTTTTCGCCTTTGGAATTGATGTTTGGTATTCAGGGGAACTCTTTGGGTATAGCCAGGATTTGCCCAAACTCTTCAGAAATTACTAGGCTAGACCTTGAGCTGGCTAGATCAAATGCATCTAGCAATATACAAAGGTTAGCACAAGCAGAAGTTTCGCGTTTCAGTAAGGGCAAAGCAGCTATAAAACAGTTCTCCCTGGGTGACTTCGTTTTCGTAAAATGCGAGGAGCGGCATCAAACTAAACTAGATCGAAAGTACAAGGGACCATTTTAAGGTAGTTAAAGTCCTCGATAATGACAGGTACGAATTAAAACATGTTAATGGTACTAACAGAGTCTTCAAGTACGCTCACGAAAATCTAAGGGAAGTATCTAATGGACAAACAGGTTTTCTGGAAGTAGCCGAAAATTACAGCGACAGTGATGAAACCATGTCGGCGGAGAATTTTGAGGATGATGGTAATAGTTCTAATGTCCTAAGTCGAGATGCTCCCATGTCAATTAATGACGATAATGATACCCTGTCCAATCCGTCAGAAACAATATCTGCTGGTTCTGATACCCTCACAGCCGGTAGCATGGAGACTGAATCCGTTAATTGCGATCATGATTCTTTTCACCACTAGTTCACTGTTGAATGGATTGGGTTAAGGTCACTGTAGGAAATAAAATCGGACCAGTGACTATTCTGAAGGGACATTCATCTGTCCGGACCAGTGACTATTCTGAAGGGACATTCATCTGTCCGGACCAGTGATCATACTGAAGGGGCTTGTGTTGCTCGGACCAGTGTAGTACTAAAGGGGCATGGCCTGGTCTAGTAGTGATTCTTGAAGGGTATTTCGATACCGGACCTGAATTAAACTTGACTTTGACGTTGAAACCCTGGTTGTCAGGATGAGCGAACAATTTTTAATGAACTGTTTATCTTATTTGCTACAGATTGATGGCTGAGCTCGGGCGCGTGCGAGGACACACGCTCGTCAGTCTGGCCGTGTCGGCGGCAATAATACAAAGAAATCGCATGTGCCCGAGCTA
Organism: Agonopterix alstromeriana; assembly: GCA_963924505.1. NCBI lineage: Eukaryota > Metazoa > Arthropoda > Insecta > Lepidoptera > Depressariidae > Agonopterix > Agonopterix alstromeriana. Next base: position 14,179,509 of record OZ004681.1, read on the forward strand.
CGTCACTCCGAGCGAGACAGCGCGTCAATCGTACGATTACGCGTTTACTGCACGTGCACCGAGCGGTGACGATTCACTTCTCCCCACCATTGTTACTATATAAGCCGGTGCATCGGTCCGACAGGCATCATTCTGTTACCGACCGCTTCGGTGCACGGACTGTAGTCTCGCTTAAGTTATAAATTTATTGTAATATTTAATTAAAGACTATTACTTGATTTAAATAAAATCTGTTTAAATTATGGACGGCCCAAATCCTATAAATACGTAAGTTTCACTGTGTCGAAACATCGAAATATGGAAAACACAAATATTGTTTCATAGAGAACGTCAATCTCCTTTAGGAGTTGATTTTCGAAAAATCTTTTCTTGGTACACCTCCACATACCCTATAGAGTATACATGTTTTTATCAATTCAATTCAATTTTTGTTTAGTGGCATCCGATGTGTTATCACAATTCAGCCAATGTCTCGTTATGTGGAGAGTATACGAAGGAAAATGATCAGTAGTATTAATTAAGTCTAGTGTGGCAGTTTTGCCAATGTAAGTAGTTTATAATCTCAAGTGATTGTTTTAAGGTTAAAACATAAAAGAGTTCACAAAATGAGTCTCGGGATACCTACCTGGTTTTGAGCGTGCAACATCTTTGTCCTCTTTGCTACGTATATTAATTATTTTAACTTTATAATAGTGAGTGTTTGCATCTGAGTTTTATACCACTCGCTACTCTAATCCTATATATCGCATCAGTGACTGTGAAAAGTGTTTAATTATCCATATAAATCTATTAAATGTGAATAGAGTTAACTAAGTGTTAAAAAGTACCGACATCAACGACGAGCCGAACAAAACGCGTAAGCGACGCGCTCTCCACGGCGTTTACGACCTTCTTCTCGGCAACTCGCGCGCTTTACTAGTCATGTATTTGTGGGTTATTTATTAGTGTGCGTTTTCGTCATTCTTGCTGTTTGCTGTTAGCCTTTATTGCTGTGCTTCATTCTATCTGTACCGCGCGACTAAGAGCGACGACCTATATTGCTAAATTTGTCGGTTCTAAGACTTATATAGTGGTAACGTAACAAAATGCAATGCGCAGGTTGCTCTTCGGGAGTGTTGGACGACGATTATATCAAATGCACAAAAGTGGATTGCAAGAAGTGTTTCCACTTGCTTTGCATAAACGCTGGACACTTCACTCCAGATGAACTAAAAATCTGGATCTGTCCAGACTGTCGAGCAGCTGCAAAGAGAGGAGGAGACAACACTCATACACCCATTCGTACCCATATAGACACAGATAATATTACTTTGCGCAGAAAGGGCTCCGCCCAGTCCGGCAAGTCTGCCTCCTCCCAGCCAGGCAAGCCTGCCGCCCCCCCGTCCGGCAAGTCTGTCCCCCCCCCATCCGGCAAACTCCCAAAGCCGAACGCCGAAGAGGGCTGGCGAGCTTTGCTGGCTGAAGTTCAGCTTTTGAGACAGGACATGTCCACTTTAAGAGTCGAACTGACGGAACGGCTGGATTCTCTTTCAAGCAAACTTTCATCCACGGAATCTAGACTGAAGGCGCTGGAAGAGCAGCAGATGGAGTGTGAGATGTTAAAGGCTACTGTCTCTCAACTGCAGACCCAAATTAACTTGCAGGCGCAAACAGCTCTAGTTAACGAACTGGAGATTTCAGGCTTAGATGAAACTCCAAATGAAAACCCCTATCATCTGGTGCTGGTAGCAGCAAGCACTATTGGCGTTGAGGTGACCGATCTTGACCTGGACAACGTCTTTCGCGCTGGCCCCCGCCGCAGCAATACAGGCAGCGGACCATCCATGCCTCGCCCACTTGTTGCGCGTTTTACGCGTAAGGCAAAGAGAGACGAATTTATGAAAGCATCAAAGGCCCGCCGCAACCTGGACAATAAGACTATTGTAGGGAGCGGTCCCGAAAGGAGGATTTTTGTCAACGAGCGTCTGACGAGTGAAAATCGTCGATTGTTTCGTGACTCCAGGGTCCGTGCTAGAGAATCCGGTTTTAAATTTTGCTGGACAAGAAACGGATCGATTTACATTCGGAAACGAGACAGATCTGAAAAGGGAGAAACATCCCCTGCAATCCACATCACTTCGGACGAGGTCCTCTATCGCCTGGTTAACCCTTCGACTAACTTCGAAGGAAACAAAAATGTTTAGGCTTTTCGATGAAAAAAGGAATTTATCTTGCATGTCTATTTTTGTATATCCTATTGTACTTGAGTTACTAGTTATATTCTTAAGCATGTATTTTTCAATCATTTATTGCTATGGTCATGGTTTTGCAACTGTTTTTCGCGCAATTTTTGGGTTAGAATTATTGTCTGCTAATACTTATCAAGCTTCCAGTTATACCAAATATACAAGAAACAAACTCTCACTGTACATACACATAAAAATTCACACGAGTGTGGTAGTTTCCGATCAGGATTTAATTACTGTCACTTTAATCTGTCTTATCATGATATGGCCTCCTTAAATTTACTTAATGAGTTGGATAATTCTTTTGTGATAAATTGCCATACTCTCGATGTACCTGAACAGTGTAAGAGCATCATCTCCAAGTATAATATAAAAATTCTGAACGTAAACATTAGAAGTATGCAACGCAATTTTAATAAATTTCTGGTAATTTTCGCGAGACTCAACATTAATTTTGATGCTATTATTCTTACCGAATGCTGGATTGACAGAACCTCAACTATAAGACAGATTGATGGTTATTCCTCCTATAACACTACAAAATTTATTAACAAAGCAGGGGGTGTTATAGTTTACGTGAACGACATCTGGTCCCCTATTGCTGAGGAACTTGCTGTCGATGATGCAAATTGTATTTTCGTACAAATTCCTGATTATTTTAGCCTTCTCGGCGTATACCGGTCACCCTCCTTCGGAAATCTGGATAATTTTTTTCAATCGTTGGATCCCACTCTAAAACGTATACAAAAAAGTCCATGTCTGGTCATCGCGGGGGATATGAATATTGATATATTTGGTTCTGCAGCTGACTCAACCTGTAGCTCGGAATATCTTTGGATCATGTCCGATTCTGGGCTGATACCAGCTATCAACAAACCCACACATGACAAAACTTGCTTAGATCACTTTTTTATCCCCATTAGGGCCAAGGCAGAGTCTGTTATTTGCTCAGCTGATTTGACAGATCATGATTTGGTTATGGTGGGTATTCAATCTGCGCAACCGAAGCCTCCTCAACGGGATAGGCGTCGTGTTAAAATAGATTTTACTGCTGTTGCTGACAATCTTTCTGACACGGATTGGTCTACATTATGGCAAAATGCCTCTGTCTCCGATGCGGTCAAATCCTTTGAGTCAGTTTTATCCAAATCTGTTACAGAAAATTCTCGGACTGTCAAAGTGGGTCGAACTAAATTCACATTAAAACCCTGGATGACGCCAGGTTTAATTAGATGCTCAAAACATAGAGACAAGCTTCATATTCAGAGTCGGAAACACCCGACTGACGAATTCAAAAAACTAACCTATAAACGGTACCGAAACTTTTATGTCAAACTCTTAAGAAAGCTGAAACATGAATATGAAAGTAACCAGATTCTGGAAAATAAGAATAACCCAAAAAAGCTTTGGGAAACTATCAAGCGCATCTCTCATATCCAACCTAAAAATAAGCCTTCTTTGGACTTGTTAAAATCTAAAGAGTCCACGGAGATTTCCTTGGACCACTGTAACAGCTATTTTTCTACTGTTGGTCAGTTGCTGGCACAAAGCACTTTATCCGAACTCAATGAAACACAGAAGTCCCTAGCGTCTGCTATAAAAGTATCGTGTTCTCCAATCGAGTCGTTCTTTATCAGACCTACGGATCCATTTGAAGTCACTGGAATAATAAAAAGCCTTAAAATAGATAGTGCCCCTGGACTAGACGGGTTCAACAATCGTCTTCTTAAGTCTCTCTGCCAGACTATTGCGGACCCCCTTTCGACTCTCATCAATCTAAGCATCACGACAGGCATATTTCCGGAGAGCTGGAAGGTGGCAGGAGTTGTCCCAATACATAAGGGGGGACCAAAGGATAGTCCTTCCAACTACCGACCGATTTCCTTACTTGGAGCTTTCTCTAAGATTCTGGAAAAGATAATCAACAAGCGGCTGGTAGAATTCTTGGAAGCAAACGCCTTACTTTCCAACCAACAATTTGGTTTTCGACGTGGCAAATCGACAGAGGACGCAGTTACTCTTCTTTCGGATACTGTGGCCTCTCAACTCGATTCAGGGCGAAGCTGCATTGGAGTGTTTTTGGATCTTAAGAAGGCGTTTGATACTGTCTCTATACCTATACTTTTGAGAAAATTAGGGTTCCTTGGGGTCAGAGGCATTGCTTTGGAATGGTTCACCAGCTATCTTAGTGGGAGGAGACAATGCGTAAAAATTGGCGACCACGTCAGTAATTTGAAACCTGTAACATTCGGCGTGCCCCAGGGCAGCATTTTGGGTCCGACTCTATTCCTGATCTATATTAGCGACATAACTGCAATCCCATTACTCAATGCAAACATCATTTGCTATGCGGATGACACGGCAATCATTTTCAATGGCTCCTCTTGGGATGAGTGTCACCGTGCTGCGGAGAGTGGTATGTCGTTGATGGGAGGCTGGTTAAGTCGAAATCTTCTGACCCTAAATGCTGCCAAAACGAAATTTCTTTGTTTTCACAAGACGTCAGCATCTGCCCCTCGCTCCATCGCTACTATCCAGATTCATAAGTGTACCCCAGCAAATGGTGATACGACTTGTGCTTGTGACCGTATTCAGAGGATTAGCTTCATAAAATATCTTGGGGTGACCCTGGATGAGAGGCTTACTTTCGGTAAACATATCGAGGCCATGTCGGGTAGGGTTCGCAAACTGATTCACACTATGAAGCTACTTCGGGACGTTACGGATGCAGAGGTGCGGAAAATGGTGTATATAGCTCTCTGTGAATCGCTCCTTTCTTACTGCATCCTCGTATGGGGAAGCGCAGCGACAACAGTGCTTATTAGTTTGGAGAGAGCACAGAGAGCTGTGCTGAAGGTAATGCTGAAGAGACCTTTTCGTTACCCTACCCTCGCTGTTTACGAGGAAGCACAGGTTTTAGGTGTGAGAAAGCTTTTCTTGCTCAAAGTATCCGTCCACACTCACAAGTCTGTTATAAACTCACCACATTACCATCACATGCTACAAAAACGAGTTTTTAAATTGAACACACCACTTATGGCAACTACTTTTGCACAGCGCTTTAAATCCTTTATTTTCCCTTATATATATAATAAAATTGTTAAAGAATGTGAAATCAAACACTTAAATATTCGCGAAGCTACAGCTAGAATTAAAAGCACTCTATTTACTTGGTCTTACGATGAAACGGAGATGTTTTTGAGAGTACCTGTATGAAACGTTTTTGAGAGCAAGGCTATAACAAAGCCAAGTATTACATATATTACCCAAACCATACCTAAACTACTTAGATGTAAACACATGACTGTATATTATAAATAACTGCCGCTCATTTTGTATCTAAATGTTAATACTAATGCTGATCCTCTCCGACCAGGCCCTGAGTCTAGTGAGGGATCACAGCTTAAAACTTTTATTGTATTATCTATACAATGTGCTAGGTATAGGTAATCTAAGGTTTGTTAATCGTAATCATAAAGAGTCCTGAAAACCTGTATCACACGTTGGTTCAATAAATATTTTGTATTTGTTGTATTTGTATTTGTAAATGGTGGAGCCACGTGTAAGCCCAACGCGCCGATACGCACGCGTCCGTACTCCGCCAGACTTGCAGCGCGACCCATGTTTTTATCTTCATCCGTTTAGGCTGTGCGATGTCTGTCAGTCAATCATATCTGTTTTATAAGTATACTAGAGTTAATCCGCGACTTCGTCCGCACAAATAATATACCAGATTTTAAGTCAGATCATAAGCTATCAAATAAAAAGTTTCACCAAAATCGGTTCAGTAGTTTTCACGTGCTGCTCGCATAAACAGGCAAACAGACGTACAAAAATTCTAAAAAATGTTGATTTGGAGTCAGGGACACCTAAAAACCATATTGCCATCTTTTTTTTGTTAATATCTTCTATGTACAGACACAATTCTGTTATAGTTTTAGAATAGTTCAGATAATAATAGAAGATAGAGGGAAGATCCCACTGTAAAAGTTGTTCAGTTTGATAATCTAAACTACCCCTTTAAAATTAAACACGTTTAAGTTTATATTCTGTAATAAAAAGTTACTCCGTCATTGACTGTCTCCTTAATTAGAAATTACTAACATTTGTCAGAATAATTAAGATATTTTATGCAAATGAACATGTTCCCCTATAAATTAAGTATTCCGTTAACTTAAGAGTTAAATTTATCGCCTTTTTTGGCTTCGTCTGCAGATTTGTATGAAATAGCAGATTTTGTTTTTAGCTCCATACTCCATAGTGAATGTTGTTCAGTTTGATGATTCAAACCACCCCCTTTAAATATCACTAGGGTGTTTTGGTACACCTTGTACACACGCGCGTTTACCGCAAAGACGTGTGCGCCTGTGTGTGTGATCTTGTAAGGCGCCACTTAAATCTCTCTTCAAGTGTCAGGTGTGTTTGTGGGGGGCAGGGAGAAGTTACAATGTACGTAATACTGTTATATCATAATTATCACAGCCTTTAGACGTCCCACTGCAAGGCACAGACCTACCCTCAGGCCCAATGCTGTTTTATATATATTTTTTATTTACTAAGGATTGCCATCAAAGTGTACACTACTATATTTTAATTTAACTAAATATTAAGAGCTACTTCCCTTACTGTCACAACATACATTGTAGCCTTTGACTATTCATATGTGGACTGGTTACGCGTGTAATTCTACTAACAAACATTGCTGCCACTTTTTGCGGGGGGCGAGGTAACATGAAATCCGCAACTTTGGATTTTATTCCCCATAACTTTAGATTCTAATTTTGAATGTTTAAAATCATGAAAAGTAGTCTCGTGTGAACCCCAAACGTTCTAAGTTCGAAGTTATTATTTCGCAATTATAGGCTGTCTCGTTTAGTGATAAGGTGTAAAATTGAATGTAAATGCACAAGATCAATTGTGCTTATACCGTGGCAGAGGGGAAATGCTACCGCAAGGCTAGTCCTTATAATAATTAGTCAAAGATTGTAGCTTATAAAAATGCGATTATTCTTTAGTTCTGTCGCCCGGGGCGCAGACCGATTTTGCCGCCCCTTATCTTGATAAGAAGACCTACACAAAAAAATTACGGAGCGAGCTCGAAATTTTTTAGCACAACTATTTGGGTTCTGGTGAACCTTTTTTCGTTTTATCCATGCAAAAATAGAAACTTAGAGCGAGCGAAGTGAGCTCGATTTTTCTTCTGAATACGAATCGGTTGGAGCCAAAACTTTTTACGTATAAAAATGTGCAAAGTAACCTAAGTACAAGGTACGGAGCTAGCGTAGCGAGCTCGATTTTTCGCTGCTCTACAAATTGTTTATAAACAGAGCTCAATCAATCTATATTTTTCCCGAATTTGCCGCCCCCTGTAAAGTACCGCCCCTTACCCCTCGCTACGCTACTGGTATTACCGCGAAAGAAAATATGGGTACCTACTCAAATTAGTTGATAGTTGCATTTATATTCTGATTCTTTGTGAAACCGATTAAAACTAGGTTTTAAATGCAGACTAGCAATAACAAATAAATGAAATCCCAACTTTTATACCCCGGATAGTAAAGTTTAAAACATTCATTGGTTTAGTTAGAAAAGTATTCTCCAGATAAAAATGATCCCACTTGTAAGGCTACGGCGTAGCTCTCGTAGCGTCGTAGCCGTTCTCGTAGCGGTGCTGTTTTCCAAGCGAGTTCAAAAGGAATAGTTTAAAAGAAAAAGTATGAAAGCATTAATAACTTAACTGAAATAGTTTTAAGTTTTAAATCGACGTTATTAAGTGAAGCCTTGGTGGTCCAGTGGCGAGTAACCTTGCCTGCCGTGCAGTAGGCGATGGTTTGATCCCCGTCCAGACCGACTCTTACTAATTAGTTTTTCGGAATTTATGTACGATTTGTAACACCACTGGCTTTTCGGTGAAGGAAAACATCGTGATGAAACCTTCATGCTTCAATTTCGAGGCATGTATTGTACCCACTGTCCATTATAAGTTGCGACGGGCTCACCCCCCGTCCCACTGGACAGAGTTTCGGTACTACTGGTGAAACGTGGATGTTCTGAGGTTTCGGAATATCTCTGACTACCCCCTCGGGGAACATAGTCGTGAGCATATGCATGCTATGCTTAATTTATTCGATTTATATATAATACTTCTACTTTTGCAGTTTGGTCTTGGAACGCCACGGACGAGCCACGTAAATAAATAAATTTACGTGGCTTTCCTATTCAAAGTACCAGAATCTAGCCCAGACTTGTATTTATGATGATTAAACAACGATATAGAATACATAATATAGATACAAACATCCATGACTCGGTTACAAATATTCGTATTCATCATACAAATATTTACCCCTTGCGGGATTAAAACCCGCTACCTTCGGAATAGCAGACAGGTTAACTATAGACTGAGCTATCGGGCTGTCATATATGGCGACTAAGGGAGAGTAAATTATTAAGTTCGTAATGCCTCTCTTTTCCAAAAACGATGACGTTAATAATTACTCTACAAGAAATCAAAATGAATTGGTATTTCCATATTTTCGGCTCAGTTAGATCTACATATTTCACACACATGGCTGTACGTTGCATCACAGGTCTTGCATATGCATATACATAGATTGCAATCATTGCCGTAGATTACGTAAGCGTTACAGGCAATGCATATATTAATTGGACTGCCTATGGCAGACGAATAAAAACAGCGTGTATTTTGGTATTTAAATTCAAGTTGTAATGAGCGGGGCACATTGCTCGCAGAACAGATGGCCGATGGGGCCGACGACCTGGTGAAGGCGGTTGGGAAATGAAGGCAGCGCAGGACCGGTCATATCGACTGATGTGATGATGAAGATTATGTTTTATTTAGAATATTTCTGGCCAACCCCGCGGGAAAGATAGTTGTGAATTTTAAAGGGAATATAATTCGGCGCTCCATACAAATGACAAATGAAGTCCTGAGATATTTTCAATACTAACCAATTAAAGTCAATGACGTTTTTCAGAAACAATCTAGAAACGAATCTATGTTTGTATGAAGTTAGACTTTCGTTAAAATGTATAGTTTTAAAATTACAGTGCCTCAAAGATTTCCATTCAAATCTTAAATTAAACCTAGCACTAAAACATACAGTTTTAGTGCTAGGTTAAACCAACTAGGTTAAATTAAACCTAGCACTAAAACATACAGTTTTAGTGCTAGGTTTAATAGGTAAAAATTTTAACGAAAATCTGAATTCATACAAACATAGAGATTAGTTTCTAGATTGTTTTTGAAAACTTTTAATTGACTTAAATTGGTTAGTATTGAAAATATCACCAGACTTCGTTTGTATGGAGCGCGCATTTACGCATTTGGAATTAGGTTTTATATTACAATAGCACAGAATAGGTAATAGTATATACATACAGAACGGCCACTCCCCGCCCCCCTCTGACTTCAAATCCCCCACCTCACCTGCCTACTACTACGGGTGCGCGCGCCTGAGTGCCTGGAATGCAGTCAGGCGCGCGCGCCCGTAGTATTTGACTACATAGAATTGAGTCTTTTCAGCGCATAAAAAGGTTGAAAAATAACGCCAAATTCACATTTTCAGTAATTCTTTAGATCAAATACTATTTTTAATAACAGAACGAACAATAAAAAGTAACGAAATGTAGATGATGTTCATACGATGCGTGGTAAGTCAACCCTACACAGATGTCACGCCGTGAGCGTATGCCAATTTTGCACCAAGTGCGTATGTGCGAACACCATCACGTCAAATCCAAAACGTTGTTTGAAGTGCCGGGCCTGTAACATGCATCTGCATCTGCATGCATATGCTCACGACTATATTCCCCGAGGGGGTAGTCAGAGATATTCTGAAACCTCAGAACATCCACGTTTCACCAGTAGTACCGAAACTCTGTCCAGTGTGACGGGGGGTGAGCCCGTAACAATAGGTAGATATTCAAGTTGCATCGTCTGAACACCATCCATCCACGGAATGTTTCATAACAACACTGGTTGCAACTTGCGGTAGGTATTTCCGTTATAAATTGAGTTTCGGGGGAAAGTTTTCGTTTTGCGCTCGTTTTTAAAATATCGCTCGAGGCGGAGCGTTCGTTTTTGCAGTTTTCGTGTTTTAGTTTTAAAGTACATTTATTAGCTAGCTGGTATTTACTAGTTATTAGCCGTGGCTTCGTACACGCTCGTGGGTAGTTAAAGGATACATAAGGTAGATAGATGATACGTTAGGAGTAGAAGGAGAAGTTGCGTTGTCGAGATTCACTACGAGATCTTTTGAAAGATATCAATATTTTGACTTTCTACCATTGTCGTAGAATACTATGGACGCTGGGTCTAGTACAAAATACCTGAATAAAGTGTCCGAGACTAACATACACAAACCTAACAACTAAAAACATTGAAAATGCTGAAATTCTTTTCTATCCCACTCGCCCATCGGGGCACGGCGCGCGCCACGCTCCCACGCGTCCGCGTAGTAGGCCGATCAAATGAAGACTGTTGCGTAATTCGTTCTCTTTTTTACGTTTTCGTTCTCTTTTTATTCGGACACTTTTGAGCGCGGACCCTCCGTCCCGTAGTGGTAAGTCAATGATTTCTATAGTCATAAATCGTAAATATATTATTTACGAAAATATTTTATACGTTCGTAAAAAATTTTCTCTCTTTTTCAAAACCAGTGCCGTTCATAATTACAATACAAGAAATAAAAATAAATTAGTATTCCCACATTTTTGACTTAGTAAGGTCTTTCTGTATACGCTATTATAATAAGATACCAGAGAATATTCGATTCTTGACAGACTAAAATTTTAAGAAGTCCTCTGTAAAAAAGGTTACTATAAACTCGATGATTATTTGAATGACCAAAAAGTCTGGTCTTGACAATGTTGCACTATGTAATTTAATATTGGATGTTTGTAATTTTACTTTGTATATTTTGTTTTGTTTAAAAGTGTGTTGTAGAGATTCTGGCCGCATCTTCTATACAACGGAACACCTTCCGACGCGGTGGTAGATTCAAAAACATGACGTCAGAAAGTTATCTATGTGATATTATTTTGAACAATTTTGACTAGTATGGAAAGTTCAAGTACAGTTCGTTTCCTGTAGTCTTCTTAGGGAAAGTTGTTGAGTATCATGGTTAGGGTACCATTACCATCACCCCATAATACAGTTGATTACCGTAACACCTTGTAGATAGAAAGCAGATGTACTTGATTTCATCATATGAAATCTACACAATTACAAGATAATTTAGAAGTAGTTTTAGTGATAAGTGTTAACGCAAAATTAACATGTTTTCATTATTTCAATAGCTCAGAGAATACTACTAGCGCCATCTGTTGAGACGCAGCAGAACTGCCTCTGTAAACAACGATAATTAATGTTTCTAGTCAGTTGACTTTAACTGCATTGTATTATATCAAGTATTCACTAGCTGTTACTGGCAACATTCTCTCTCTCTTCCGTCGCCATTCTGACGGGACGGTCGAAATCAGATAAATTCATATCAGAAAAATCATTGTGTGGTTAAAAGGAACCTAATATATCAGTTTTCAAGATGTTCAGGAGTTTTCATTCGCCACCTATTCAGAAACACTGCAGGAGAAGGACCAGTCGATTCGAACCCGCCGACTTTCTCCTACAATAAGTTTCATAAAATTCATTCATCTTTTGTATCCTTTATCATAATATGGAATACTGCCAAAAAAGGTAACCGGGGCAAATTACCGCGTCCATATTATAAGTCCTGTCACATAACAGAGGTAATGATTCCGGTAATCTGCCCGAATGTCCAGGATTCCATTTTGTCGCCCGCACAGATGTGAGCCGGTCGCGTGCCAAATAGAAAATAATAATCTGACGACAGGGCCAGAGCCAGGGGAGAACGATGAGGCCTCTCGCTTTAATTACTATTATGTTTCTTATGCACCACTTATTTTTATTCTGCATATAATATACCTGCATGAAATATACAAACTAGATGCACAGTCTCACATAAAATTACAGCAATTTTTTGTGTGGATTAAAAAGTTTACCGTCAGTAGTCAGTGAGATAGACCAAAACTAAGACCAGTGCATTATTCGTTAAACATAACAAAACATAACATAAATATTCTTTATTTGCACACCAAAAACATACAGCAACAGAAACAAGACCTTAAACTTTTAGATCTGCAATTTTTAGAGCGTTGATTGTGTACAACTTCATTTTTAATCTTGGCTTATAAAGGGTGAAATTGATATAATTTGCATCCTTTTAAACTTAAACTAATAGTCTACCCATCAAACTGAATAACTTTTACTATGGGAGCAAACGGATCGCAGCAAAAAAATCTGCTGTTCCATACTAAACTGCAATGCCTACTCGCCTTAAATGTATGCAACAGCAGATTTTTTTTGCTCCTATCGCTAATGTTGTTAAGCTTGATTGGTAGACTCTTCGTTTAAAAGGATGCTAATGATGACCATAATCCCTAACGGGGTGTTCAAAAGATTTACAATTCTTCTTGTCTTTTTAAGCATGTCACAGCTAGCAACGATCTAAATTTTTTTCAGTTATAGGCATTATATTCTATATGATATTAGATATTGAATAAAATAAAATAAATATTTAGTAGTTCGATAAAAGGCCTTTGCTTGACTAGGAGCTTCTACCTATGAAAAAGGTCCTAAACCTCAGTCCGGCCCTGTTCTTCGAACGTGCCGTTACGCGGCATCTGTAAATGATTGGTATAAAAGTTGGTCTGTTCACCTCTAATAGTTTCTAACGAGCAGCTATTGGACGATACCCAATCTAATATAATTGTGTCGCGAGGCGTTTCTGCTATAATTGGCAATAGAGGGGGTATAAAAGAGTTTCATTGATGTCCGACGAGATGGCAGCAAGAGGTTAAATGTCTATTGTAGTCTTGTAAATTGTTCTTTCTTACTTGGAGTCGCGCTGCAATTCTGGCGGAGTACGGACGCGTGCGTATCGGCGCGTTGGGATTGCACGTGGCTCCACCATTTTGTGAACTCTTTTGTGTTTTAACCTTAAAACAATCACTTGAGATTATAACCTACTTACATTGGCAAAACTGCCACTCTAGACTTAATAAATACTACTGATCATTTTCCTTCATATACTATCCACATAACGAGACATTGGCTGAATTGTGATAACACATCGGATGCCACTAAACAAAAATTGAATTGAATTGAATTCTTTCTTATTTTCATGTGGTTCTTTTAACCTTTGACGCAATAATAGGGGTGTTATTAGCTTGACGTATGTAGCAACGAACGGGTGGAACGTTTTTGATGCGGTTTTTTGTAATCTAATTGTTAGCTGTTCGTGGAAATCGGTTCAGCTTTTTAAGACAATCTTAAAAATGTATCAGCTATATATCGTTGTTTATCATTTGCAGGTATTGTGTTGTACCTACAGATTTAAACTCACGGCCATATTCTCTTTCAGAATGATCAGAATCTTTGCTACAACTACAGGTGCAGTTGTAGCAAGAATCACTTTTAGGCTATTTAAAGTTTCAGCTTGAAAAAACCCGTCGTGTGGAGATAGGAAAATACTGCAAACTCGTGCGCCCTATTTTTGAGCGCAGTTATCTCGAGATAGAAGCATTATATCGATTTATTTTCTATAGGAGTTTTGTTTCATTGAACAAGACCGAGAACAAGAGAGAGAGGGGGGGGTCGACAACTTTTTTTTCTTATTAACTACTACATTTCTGTTTTTGGGTTACTGTTATCTGTCTTCATCATAAATTTCGTTTCAATAGGTGAAAAAATGAGCGAGTTATTGAGGCGGGGCATACATACAGAATGAACGAAAGTATAAGGGTTCCATGTTTGACTACGGAACCCTAAAAAACAAGCACCGGACGAGGTTGCTTAAGAGGATATAATTCGGAGTGCGCTCCATACAAACGTACTATGGTGATATTTTCAATACTAACCAATTAAACTCAATGAAATTCTTCAGAAACAATCTAAAAACAAATTTCTATGCTTGTATAGAGTCAGATTTTCGTTAAAATGTATAGTTTTAAAGTTACAGTGCCTCAAAGATTTCCATACAAATCTTAAATTAATCCTAGCATTGAAACTGTATATTTTAACGAAAATCGGACTCCATACAAGCATAGATATTTGTTTCAAGATTGTTTCAGCAAAATTTCATTGACTTTAATTGGTTAGTATTGAAAATATCACCATAGTACGTTTGTATGGAGCGCGCTCCGAATTATATCCCCTTAACTTCGGTGATCGTTTTAAACACACTTCGACTCTATTATGTACTTAAACTTCATACACTCAAAGTATTAATTTGTCTGCAGGTGGGCGTTTTGCTGGGTGCCGTTCGACGTACTCGACCACCGCGTCTCGCCGATATTCCCAGGTAAGTTAGACAATAAGCTTATATAAGCTCACAACCAACCCCTTTCGGTATAGTCAGAAACCTTGTCACTAACTAACTAACTACTAACTTGTCCTTGTCAAAACTTGTTGCATTTTAGGGATATTAAATGAAGTTAGGTGCTCCCTTTCTTTTTGCGCTCGAACGAACGAGTTAGCAGGCGCGATAAAACGTTTATCGAGGCACCATGCCGCGGGCGCTAGACACTTTATACAGGGTGAAATTGATATCATTAGCATCCTTTAAACTAAGAGCATACCCATCAAACTGAACAACTTTTACTATGGGAGCAAACCGATAGGAGGAAAAAAAATCTGCTGTTCCATATTAAACTGCAACGCCTACTCGACTCAAATGTAAGCTACAACATTTTTTTTTTGCTCCGATCTGTTTGCTCCCATAGTAAAAGTTGTTCAGTTTGGTGGGTAAACTCTAGTTTGAAAGGATGCTAATGATATCAATTTCACTCTGTAGAAGGTGTAAAATTAAATGCGTTACATACGTAATTATTAACCCACTTCAAAATTATGTAACGCATTGAATTTTACACCTTCTACAGAGTGCTTCAGGCCATCAAACTCAACAACTCCTCGCCTCTTTAAGTATTTAAGGGTCGTTCTTAATTTGCTGACACTTTTTAAGGTGATGATCAGTCCGTCAAACTGAACAGCTTTCCCAATGGGACCAACATTGAAATCGCTAAAAATCTGCTGTTTCATAAAGAACTGCAAACCTACCTCAGCCTTAATGTATGGGACAGCAGAATTTTTCTTCGCGATTTCGATGTTGATCCCAAAGAGAAAGTTGTTCATTTTGATGGTCTGATTATCCCCTTAAAAAGTGTCAGCATATAAAGAAGGACTGTCAGAGGGAGTGCGAGTGAGAGAGGAATACAACAGGAGCCAACTTCGAAATTGCGAAAAAAACTGTTGTTTCATACAACTCTGCAGTACTGACTCGACTCGAAATGTATGAGACAGCTGATTTTTTTTCCCGATTTCGAAGTTGGTTCCATAGTGAAAGTTGCTCAATTTGATGGTCTGAAGCACCTCCTTAAGTATTACTAGGGTGTTTTGTTACACCCTGTATCGTATGCCTTTCTAGGCAAAACTATCTATATAGTTGCAATAAATAATACTGTGTTTATAGAGGTAACATTAGCTATGTTGCACGCTAGATGCAGTCTTAGACAATATAACTAGGGACGAGTTACGTGTGTAATTATACTAACAAACTTTTCTGACACTTTTTGCCGGTGAGGAGGCTAGGTAGCACGACATCCGCAACTTTGAATTTAATTCCATTACTTTAGATTCTAATTTTGTATGTATGTATGTATGTATATGCTCACGACTATATTCCCCGAGGGGGTAGTCAGAGATGTTCTGAAATCTCAGATCATTCACGTTTCACCAGTAGTACCGAAACTCTGTCCAGTGTGACGGGGGGTGAGCCCGTCGCCACTTATAATGGACAGTGGGTACAATACATGTCTCGAAATTGAAGCATGCAGGTTTCCTCACGATGTTTTCCTTCACCGAAAAGCCAGTGGTATTACAAATCGTACATAAATTCCGAAAAACTCATTGGTACGAGTCGGCCTGGACGGGGATCGAACCATCGCCTCCTGCACGGCAGGCAAGGTTACTCGCCACTGGACCACCACGGTTTTAGATTCTAATTTTGATTGTTAAAAATAGTCTTGTGAGAACCCCGAACGCGACTAGTTTGAAGTTATAGTTCCTCAATTATAGGCTGTCACGTTTAGCGATAAGGTATAAAACTGTATCCAAATGCACATGATCAATTGAATTGATTGAACGTGGCAGAGGGGAAATGCTACCGCAAGTCTGGTCCCTGGTTATATTGTCTAAGGTTGTAGCTCATCCATTATTCCGTCCCGGGCCAGACTTGTTTGTTAATAGTTGCATCAGTTGCTTTAACTGCACTACTGTTTGTTTAACTAGGTACATAGCAAGTTCTAACTTATACAACGTGTTAATGAATTAACGCAAAATTAGAAAGTAGTTTGTTTAGAATCGAGAGCAGAACCGAATTATCATGGTTTTAACGGAGGATTTTTTTTTCCAAATTTTAAATAATTTGCTTGTAAAATTTAAAATTTTCTGAATTCGATCTCAACCCACCGCTCGGGCACTCTCACCCTACTTACTATCAAAATAAGATTCTTAAAATGTATCCATGTGCACGTTAGCGCTTTCATTCATTGCTGAAGTGATAACAAATAATTTTAGTCTCAACACCTAAAATGCAAATAACTTAAAAATTGTAACTATCAAAATAATGAAATTATTGTTTCAATCTAATTATTTTGTTATAAATCAGTTGGGGTGTATGAGGTTTTCCGCTTATTCATTAACACGTTGTAGAATAGAGTAGAATTGTTTTGAAACAGGTATTATATTGTGAATTAGATGTTCTTTAGAACGCTTAAGAGATACTTTAAAGTACAGTCATGAAAGTATCGGCAATGGATGGTTGTTTTCTTTGACTATCGCGGTGTTGTGCACTCAGAATTCTTGCCGGAAGGTTAAACGGTAAATAAAGAATATTATTTGAGCGTTATGCGGCGTTTAAGAGAGCGAATTCGACGAAAAAGTTCAGATATTTGGAAAGAAAATTCTTGGATTTTGCACCACGATAAAGCGCCTTCGCACAAGGCCATCATTGTGAACGAATTTTTAACCAAAAAATCAACAAATACCATCGAGCAACCACCTTATTCACCAGATATGGCTCTACAGGGTGAAATTGAAATCATTAGCAACCTTTGAAACTAAAAGTCTACCCATCAAACTGAACATCTTGTACTATGGGAACAAACCGAAAGGAGCAAAAAAAAAAATGCTGTTGCATACATTTGAGTCGAGTAAGCATTGCAGTTTAGTATGAAACGGCAGATTTGTTTTCCTCCGATCTGTTTGCTCCCGACAAGTTGTTCAGTTTGATGGGTAGACTCTTAATTTAAAAGGATACTAATGATTATCGTTTTCACCCTGTATACAGGGCCCTTCTTAATATGTTGACACTTTTTTAAGGGGATGATCAGACCGTCAAACTCGGGAAGAAAAAATCAGCTGTCCCATAGATTTAGCTCTAGTAGGTTTGCAGTTTTGGTTGGAACAGTTGATATTTTTGAACAATTTCGATGTAGGTGCCATAGAGAAAGTTGTGCAGGTTGACGGTCTGATCATCCCCTTAAAAGTGTCAGCATATTAAGAAAACCCTATATGAATACTTTTTTCCTTATTGTAATATCTCATTTGGAAGAGGTAGAAACGGTAAGCAAGAGTGCAGTAAGAGGATAGTAGATCCTTATAGAGCTCGTCACAAGGAATCCGAAAATACATAACATAACATAACATAAATATTCTTTATTTGCACACCAAAAATATACAGCAACAAAAAAAGAATAATAGAACGTAAGGGTACAAATGGCGGTCTTTTCACTAAAAGCGATTTCTTCCAGACATACATGTGGTTTAATTTGCACTACAATCTTGATAAGCACAACATTCTGTCCGCATCTTCTCTACAACGGATCACCTTCCGACGTGGTGGTAGAGTCAAAAATGACGTCAGAAATCCATGTGATATTATTTTGAATTAAACATTATGAGTTTGAGTTTAGTAATTGTGTTACAAATCGTACACACCCGTATAATTCACACTGAAATTCTATAACCTAATTCGCCATTGAAATAACCTAGTATTATCTACTGGTGTCATTTATTTAAAGTAAATAGAACCCAATCCCATAACAATACGTGTCTAAATCCAACAGTTTGGCTCTGACATGATTAGCGTTCCAATACACGTTCTTCGTTTGCATAGATAACTCGACGGAGATCCGATTGTCATTCTATTTCAAGCTGGAGCGAGTAGCTTTGTGAATAAATGTACGAATTCTCTTAAATTAAGACTTTAAATGAATGCCCCTTTGAAGTATAAATCTATCGATCTAAATTAGTTGGTAGATAAATGTCGGAAAATTGCTTATCTCCAGTTGCAATAGGCAGGGCAAATTGCTCGCATAACAAATGGAGCCAAAGAGATCTTGATTGGCGACCGCGTACCGGAAAGCACAGCGTAGGTAGGCCCCCACAAGGTGAACAGACGACCTGGAGAAGGCGGCGGGATGGAAGCAACGCAGGACCGGTCGTTGTGGCGATCCTTGGGGGAGACCTATGCTAAGCAGTGGACGTCTATCGGCTGAGATGATGATGATATACTATTTTACCTAACTACTGTCTAAGGGAAAAGGGTATTATGCTGGATTTTAAGGTGGAAAGGCTCTAATAAGATATAATTCCGGTAGTTGTAGCAAAGTCTCTGACTAACCCGATGAGAATTAGAGTATTGAGTAACATTATATGAAATTAATCTAAGAATTTTCATTTAAAAAATAGGGTTATAGTTATAGCAATCACAAGTGAATAGACAGACCTTCACTCACGAAAACAAGAGCTATTAAACAATAAAAGTGTGCATTTTCTCCGACAATCAGAAATCTGAAGAATGACAGGCTGACAGCAAGAGGCGTCTGAAAGACAGGAGTTAACTCAAAGTCGAACGGATATATAGTGCTACCAATAATATTACGTGATATCTAGTCATCATAGTACCTACTAGCCACTATAGATTCTGGTACTTCAGCATTTCGTGTCATAAATGTCGATGGTTTTCCATTTAGATAGGAATCAACTACACGTCTCAGAGGAAGGATCTCCATAGTCCGCATAAATTTACGATTGTAGTTAGTCTCTTTTGTCTTATGACGTATCTTTAATAGTAGAAGGAGATGGAACTATAGATATTTGTTTATGCGGCTGTCCACTTTTTTTTTTGAGCTAGTGTTTGTGAAAAGTGACCGTAAACATAAGGCCAAATGTCACTTGGTGCCTTTTGTCCATACTACTTGACACCACACACTCAAACCTAAACGTCAAAAAAAGTGAACACTTTACAATTGGTATGGCTCACTCCATTAGGGATAATCTCTTTGCTACACGTCTTAGTATAACAGAAACAGGTGAAATAGCTGCAGCGATCGAAGCGAGCGAGTTCGAAAATTTTTGACACATTTTTTTTAACCTTTGATAAAATTTTTGTTAAAACTCTATTATTAGTTTTTTTGCCTGTTTCACGACCGACTTGTCACCGTTACGACGCCCACGCCCTACGCTGCTCCTGGCTCGTGCACCTGTTGCCGTGCCCTAGATACGACCCTGTGTCCACAACTTCTTTGCAGCATAACGCTTTTTGGTGGACAATGGAAAAATTATGGAATGTCGCAACGTATTTCTACCAGTTTAGTTTAAATTCTACCCAGCTGCTGAGCATGCGGAGAGGATGAAGAGACCATGGAAGATATCCTTTGTGACTGTGATGTCTTGGCGGCAAAACACATGTGCCTCCTCGGAGATGGATACTCAAAACCGGGAGACCTTAGGTTTCTTCCCCTCAATGGTATTGCTTCCTTCATTGACCATGTATTTGAAGAGTGAAGAAAGCAAATAAAAAGTATTGGGGCTAACACAAAAGATCCCACTGGGTCGAAGTGTTGCTGGCTTGCCAGCCCCAACAACAAGATAATAATAATACCCAGGCCCTTATTGTTTTGTCCTCTCATATTTCTACTTCCATTAGTCATAAGTCAAAACGTTTTTGCGGGCCGCGGTTTGCCGGCTGCTGCTCTAGATGTAAGCGGGGGGCGGGTAGTGTAGCGGGGGCGGGTGGTGTAGCGGGGGGCGGGTAGTGTAGCGGGGGGCGGGTGGTGTAGCGGGGGGCGGGTGGTGTAGCGGGGACGAGAAACGCACGCCGCTCACCGGCAACATATGGCAGCACATGCTACCTCGCCTCCCCAACGTCTGTGCCCCGCGGGAAGGTCACGTATTAACTTGTAGGATACTAGTCTACTATCCAAAAGAGCATAGAGCACAGCATGCTTTGAACAATATGTTTTCGTCACAATACTTACGTGACCTCCTAAAATTCTAAGTCCATGAAATATCCATGACTCGGGTACAAATATTCTTATTCATAGCATAGCATAGCATAGCAGATGCTCACGACTATATTCCCCGAGGGGTTAGTCAGAGATATTGTGAAACCTCAGAACATCCATGATTCGCCGGTAGTACCGAAACTCTGTCCAGTGTGACGGGGGGTGAGCCCGTCGCCACATGATGGACAGTGGGTACAATACATGCCTCGAAATTGAAGCATGCAGGTTTCCTCACGATGTTTTCCTTCACCGAAAAGCCAGTAGTGTTACAAATCGTACATAAATTCCGAAAAACTCATTGGTACGAGTCGGTCTGGACGGGGATCGAACCATCGCCTCCTGCACGGCAGGCAATGTTACTCGCCACTGGACCACCACGGCTTTTTATATTCACCATATAAATATTTTGATTCTAACCCGCGACCCTTTGTATATCGGACAGGTTCACTTCCGACTAAGCTATCGTACTATCTTCCTTTATAAGATTTCTCGACTCGTCATAACAACAAAATTTTTTTTAAATGTTAACATTAACTTTTTCTGTTTACAAGAAACGTTTTTCCGACCCATTAGCCAATATTCTGACACCATTTAAAAAGGTATCGAATAAACCGATAAGCAAACCTAAGTATAGGTAGAATAGGGTTGGCAAAACAAAAGGCCGTCGCCGCCGCTGTTAAAATAGAGGACGCCCACTCTTCACTTGAAACTTTAGCCTCCCTCGGATAGGTTTGGTAACACTTGACATTATCAAATGTCGCGTGCAAACTTTGATCAGTGTGCAAATTAGTGACTTAGAATAGTACCAATCCAGAGACGACAAATCCCTTCAGATCTCTGACTATTTATATGTGGACTGGTTACGCGTGTAATTCTAACAATTAAACAATTAACAATTAAAACATGAAATCCGCAACTTTGGATTTTATTCCCCATAACTTTAGATTCTAGTTTTGAATGTTAAAAATCATGAAAAGTAGTCTCGTGTGAACCCCAAACGTTCTAAGTTCGAAGTTATTATTTCGCAATTATAGGCTGTCTCGTTTAGTGATAAGGTGTAAAATTGAATGTAAATGCACAAGATCAATTGTGCTTATACTGTGGCAGAGGGGAAATGCTACCGCAAGGCTAGTCCTTATAATAATTAGTCAAAGCAAAACGGTGAAGGAAAACATCTTGAGGAAACCTGCACACGCTGAAGACGAAATTCTGATGCGAATGTGAAGTTTACGAATCCGCTGTAGTAATATTCAATTCGCTGTTGTAATATTCAAAACTGACATTTCCATCTTTTAAAAAAATCAAAACTTTTAATATGATTCGGTTTTACCAAAACCCGATAAATCCATTTTGATCAAAAACCGTCAAATCCATTCCGGTTTCCAAATGATCGCGTCAAAAACCGATAGATTCAAACTTGTTCGTTCAATATCTCGCGAGATTATGTATCTACCTTCCGTTTCGTTTCACACATAAATCTGGGTCACTATTAACTGCAAATTTACACACTACTTTTTCTACCATTACAATATAATAAAAAACGGCCAAGAGCGTGTCGGCCTCGCCCATGATAGGGTTCCGTAGCCATTGTGCAAGTAGAAAATGAATAAAAGTTTTTAATCTGTTTATCTAAGATAATTTTTTGAAGCACAATGATAGCGCGATTTATTTTGGAGCAACGCTGTCTAATTTGTCATTAGAGAATAAATCTATTTTATTGGTTTTTCCGAGACTGGTCACAGCGTCCGTTTTTATTTTCAATGAAAGTACGTTTCTTGAGCTATATTTCATAACATTTTCAGATTTTTCACTTCAGTATTTTAGAAGGTAGAGAAGGGGTGAAGGGACTAGACCTATCCAACGACATCACACTCGAGTTACTGAGGCGGGGCATACAGACAGATAGACAGAATGGTTCCGTATAAGGGTTCCTTGTTTGACTACGGAACCCTAAAAAGCTACAAACTTTTTTCTAATTCGTGGAAAAATTGTAAATTGTGAATATCTTTTTTTTGTTCTAATGCTCCTCAGTTATACTTGACTTTTAGTAGAAAATAGAATCATAAACAGTTAACGCAAAAAACAGAAAGGAATTTCCCGAAAATAGCCCTAAAAGGGTTTGGGCAGTGACGAGCCATTTTTAATCTAAAAGTAAAAGTCAGTAATAATCAGAGTCAAATGTCAGTAAGAACATTGACCTTCCAAGTTGGGCTGTCGATAAGTACTCCATTACTTTACTACCCCTTATAATAGCTAGAACCATGGACTACCTACCTTATAGACTGATAATTCAAGTTATTTCAAAACTAAAAAAAACCGTGGTGGTCCCGTGGCGAGTAACCTTGCCTGCCGTGCAGGAGGCGATGGTTCGATCCCCGTCCAGAACGACTCGTACTTCGGAATTTATGGACGATTTGTAACAACACTGGCTTTTCGGTGAAGGAAAACATCGTGAGGAAACCTACATGCTTCAATTTCGAGGCACGTGTTGTACCCACTGTCCATTATAAGTGGCGAAGGGCTCACTTCTTGTCACACCAGACAGAGTTTCGGTACATGCATGCATGCATTTAAAATTCTGTAAATATAAAGAATAAGCATAGCTGATTCCCCGAGGTAGCCTGATAATTATATTCTCAATACACCTTACACTAACCTACACCACAGTATAAGAAAGAGTATCTAGTACTACATACATTACCACCGACTTTTTACCTCACCCCCTCTATAAGTAATGTGAGCAAATGCGTATTTCTGTCTAGCTTGCCCTCAGCTTTACTATTCTTTTCATTTTTTTCCATTTGTATGAAATGACAGCTATCAGCTGACAGTGTCCAAGTTGTGCCTATTCACTAATTGTATTGCGGAGATGCGCTGCAAGTCTGACGGAGGGTGGACGCGTGCGTGTTGGCCTCTCATATGCTTGCACGTGGCTCCTCTATTTTGTGAAGCTCTTTTGTGTTTTAATCATAAAACCATCACTTGAGATTATAAACTACTTCCTTTTAACCTACTAGTTTAAAGTACAAACTTTTTTATTTCTTTGACATTGGCAGAATTGCCGCGCTAGACGCAAGCCACTGGCCATTAATTAAGAAAAATAGAATAATTATATTGCAAGTCCATACCGTAAGTAGTCTATTGTGATAACTAACAAGGTATTCAAAGTCACGCATATTCCTCATTTAGTTTGTGGCCTGATTTACTTTTGTACTACTTTGGATGTGCGTGATCCAAGTTATTTTATTGTCGAAGAGGCGTTGATTGCAATGAAAGCACTTTACCATCACAGGAAAATTGTATACCAACGAAATTCCCCAGTGCGTAAATACAGTCGTAAATATTGGGCATAGAGAAAGAAAAATTTAGTAGATTTTACCTACTAGAACTTTTGATCTAGGCATAATATGACAAAAACTCATTTTGGTATACCATGCCAGAAATATCCCCTGCTAAAAGTAATCATCAAGTAATCAACCTATAAATTTTTGCTAAAAATCCTTATACTTTCGTCCATTCTATCTGTCTGTCTGAACCCCACTTCGATTACTCGCCCATTTTTACACCTATTGAATCGAATTTGGCATGTAGTCTCGGCTTTGAATATTTATATGTGGACTGGTTATGCGTGTAATTCTACTAACAAACATTTCTGCCACTTTTTGCGGGGGGCGAGGTAACATGAAATCCGCAACTTTGGATTTTATTCCCCATAACTTTAGATTCTAATTTTGAATGTAAAAAATCATGAAAAATAGTCTCGTGTGAACCCCAAACGTTCTAAGTTCGAAGTTATTATTTCGCAATTATAGGCTGTCCCGTTTAGTTATAAGGTGTAAAATTGAATGTAAATGCACAAGATCAATTGTGCTTATACCGTGGCAGAGGGGAAATGCTACCGCAAGGCTAGTCCTTATAATAATTAGTCAAAGAGTCATGGAGAAACAAAATTGTTTCCCCATACAACGAAAAGCGGATTGGAAAATAATAGTTTTTAGCTACGGACCCTATCATAGGCGAGTCCGACACGCTCTTTGGCAGATTTTTTAAACTATTAGTACAATCATACTAGTATTGTATATTATAGTATTGTGTAGTATAGTATTGTACATACTAATAATATTGTACAAAACAATGATGCTTTTTTTTTGTCTTTGTACCTAATGTATTTATGTAAATTGTTTTTCTCCACCAACGAAAAACAATTTGTTGTGCAGCAACGAAAAAAAACAGTTTTTTATGGATGTAAAATCTAACGCGTTACATATCGAACCCTTCAGACCATCAAACTGAACAACTTATACCATGAGAAAATTCCATTGGCGACTCAACCCGAATGGATGAAATAGCATATTTTTTTTCGCAATTTACAGCTTTTAGTCCCATAGTAAAAGTTGTTCAGTTTGATGGTCGGAAGGACCCTAATCGATATGTAACGCATTTATGTTTACACACTGGACATACCTAATTATTTAATTATTACACGGCTTTGACTGAATGTGGAATTATGATTGGAGATGAGAAAGTGGAACAGGTTGAAGAATTTGTATATTTGGGATGTATGTTTACCAGAGATGGTACGTGTGATGGATACATCGAGAGGAGAGTGAAAGCGGGAAATGTGTCAACCCAACGCCAAAAACAAACATTTAAAAAGTGACAAATAATTCGGTCGCCTATTATTTGATGTAAGCAAATGAATGGCGTTGGGGGTTTTTTAAATTTGTAATTTAATGTGATTTGGTAAATTTTAAAGTTTCTTGACAACTGCTGAACCGATTTTCATGAAACAAAGCTAAGAACACTCTCGCAAAAATTAGCTATCTTTTAAAAAAAACGCATCGAAATCGGTCCACCCGTTCGGGAGCTACGATGCCACAGACAGACAGACCGACAGACAGACCAATATAGGCGTCAAACTTATAACACCCCTCTTTTTGCGTCGGGGGTTAAAAAGGCACGTTTGGCAGTTCATGGTGGTGATGGCACCAAATTTGATGTATGGAATGTTGGGTATGGCAGAAGAAGAATAAATCTAGTATAAATGCTGTCAAAATGCGCAATTACGCAGATTCTGAATGATAGAATACGAAACAGTGTAATTAGAGAAAAATCTGGTCTGATGGTCTGAAAGAGGATATAGCGCCAAAGATTGAAAAGGGAATGCTGAGATGGTTTGGTCATGTGGAAAGGTTGAGAGATAGTAGACTGACATATGAAATATACAACGTGTTAATGAATAAGCGCACACCCTCATACACTCCAACTGATTTATAACAAAATAATTCGATTGAAACAATAATTTCATTATTTTGATACTTAAAATTTTAAGTTATTCGCATTTTAAGTTTTGAGGCAAAACTTAAAATGTTTATTATCATTTCAGCAATGAATGAAAGCGCTAACGTGCTCATGGATACATTTTAAGAATCTTGTTTTGATAGTAAGTAGAGTGCCCGAGCGTGGGTTGAGATCGAACACAGTAAATTAAAATTTTTATAAATACATTATATAATCATTTGAAAAAAAATACCTATGTTGAAACCATGATAATTCGATTCTGCTCTCGATTCTAAACAAACTACTATCTAGTTTTGCGGTAATTTATTAACACGTTGTATAAAGTGAGCGTGAACGGAACAGTCGAAAGCCGACCAAATTGGCAGCATACGGGCCTGATTAAATGTACCCGAAAGCGACGAGCGTGTATGAAACGACTTATGACTGTGGAAGAGGCAAAAGAGGTGTCAGGATCGTAGCCGATGGCGATCAATTGTCTCTGCCTACCCCGATGGGATACAGGCGCGAGTATATGTATGTATGTACGTACAGCTTTGCCAACTTTCCCCGACTTTTACATCTTTTTTTTACACTCTAGTCGCCTTAATAGCTAGTGTGTAATAATTCTCAATTACCACTTAACGTTGTCGCTAGTTTCCGAAGCGCACCTGCCACGTGATTTACAACCTTATTACAATTGGTATAACCACCACCCACCTCACTCTCTTTTGTGTAAAGACGCCAATTTTCTTACCAAATTGGGTATAAAGGCTTGTTAAGTATTCATAAGCAAGGTTAACTTTTAGCATATTTATGGGTTCCCACTCAGACGGTCGTTTTAAGAGGCGACTCTCTTCATAGACTAAGATCCCACTGCAAGTTTTCTACAGTATTTGTTTAGACAATTATACATAAATACCACTGAAAATGTGATCTTTAAAAAATAGGGCTGCCACTGCGAATTAAATCGTTTTATATAGCTTATTAGTATTTGTAGAAAAGAGGAGATTTCATTATGTACATTTGTTTATGGGTTTTTGCCTGTAATAAAAACTGATATTGTTAATTATGATTATTATGTGAAAGAATCATCAAAATCTGTCAAATAGTTCCGTGTATAATGGGGTTTATTTTGTATGCTTGTATTTAGTTTTTTTATTTACAGATAACTGCTCTATCACCTTTCTTTCGTTCAAACTAGATGGCGTTGCACGAAGATAAATCGCGCTTTCATTGAGTTTCTCTTAGGTAAGATAAATAGGTTAAAACTTGGCTCGGCGACCCTTCTGGTCCCTCCAATAGTGCGCGTAAAAAGCAGTAAATGCTCCCTGAGCAAAGCTGTATACGTCATTCCAAAAAAAAAAAAAAAAAAAAAAACTAATTTCACAATGGCTACGGAACCCTATCATGGGCGATTCCGAAACCATCTTGGCCGGTTTTTCATTCTAGAATTATTCGAAGAAGAAGAAAATTCTAGAATTATAACAGCAATACATCATTACAAAAGCTTAACTGTTTTTCTCCTCAAAGTTGTTGAGATCGTGCGTCCATTTTTGTTGGCAACATATAAAAATACCAAATGTTTTTTGTCTACGGCAACACCGCCACTTTCTCTTCCTCTTTGGCTCTGGTCGCGGTGTGCGGCATGTAAGACGTTCAACCTTTAAAAGTGTAATTTAAATACTAGTAAAGCAAAGGATTGTACAGTGAGTGACTAAATAACGCCAATAAACAGTGTTCTCGTGAATTTGGTGTTTTCTTCAACCAGCCCAACCAGCCAACCTAAAATACTACCAACGCATATTGTGAAGTGTCCTGCACGGGTCTGTCGACAGACCATCCACGGGCCAGATCAGTGTCGGCTCACTAAGCCCCTCACAATTTTAACACCATACATGTATAAAAAATTACATCTCATCATGTTCTAGTATAAAAGAAGCTTGATTAAGTACTTTAAAGTTATAATCTTATTCATCCTCTACACAAGTTTGTCTTGCTAAGCTACCGGAGCTCTTGCGACTTTAACTTATAATTCCTGAATCACCAAGTTTTATACAAAAAGGTTCTGTGAAGATGAAAAACGTGTCTAAAAGTAAATTAACTCTAGGCTACCCATAAAAAAGCCGTGGAGCCGTGGTGATCCAGTGACGAGTAACCTTGCCTGCCGTGCAGGAGGCGATGGTTCGATCCCCGTCCAGACCGACTTGTACCAATGAGTTTTCGGAATTTATGTACGATTTGTAACACCACTGGCTTTTCGATCAAGGAAAACATCGTGAGGAAACCTGCATGCTTCAATTTCGAGGCATGTATTTTACCCACGTCCATCATTTGGCGACGGGCTCACCCCCCGTCACACTGGACAGAGTTTCGGTACTACTGGTGAAACGTGGATGTTCTGTAGTTTCCGAATATCTCTGGCTACCCTCTCGGGGAATATAGTCGTGAGCATATGCTTACGCATGCTACCTATAAAAAACTAGCCAAGAACGTCTCGGATACGCCTATGATAGGGATCCTCAGCCATTTTTTCAGTTTTTTAACCATTTTTGAAAGAAGTTGAGCCAGCTTTAAAATACTTACTAAGCATTTTTAGGGTTTCAGTATCCAAAGGGTGAAAACAAGACCATATAACTAAGCCTACGTTGTCCATCCATCCGTCTGTCTGTCTGTCCTAACTATTTAGGGCTGTAACTTTTGAACCGTAATAGCTAGACAGTTGAATTTTTTACAGGTGCGTTATCATGGCGGATTTGCCAGCGAACCTGTCAGCGCATCAAAAAATCTGCTGTTCCATACTAAACCTACACTATATTCCATACTAAAACTACATGCCCACACGCCTTAAACGTGTGAAACTGTTGTTTTTTTTTTGTTCTTACAGGTTTGCTCACATCGTAAAAATCAATCAGAGTGTACAAATCGTACACTCACCCTACTTAGAACTAAAACAAGATTCTTAAAATGTATCCATGAGCACCTTAGCGCTTTCATTCATTGCTGAAATGATAACAAATCATTTTTGCCTCAAATCTTAAAATGCGAATAACTTTAAATTTTAACTATCAAAATAATGAAATTGTTGTTTCAATCTAAATATTTTGTTGTAAATCAGTTGGGGTGTATGAGGTTTTGCGCTTATTCATTAACACGTTGTATAGGGTCTAACAAAATTAGGTGAAACTATTTTAAGGGGATGATCAGACCATCAAACTGAACAACTTTCTGTATGGGACCAATATCGATATCACGAAAAAAAATCTCATATGCCATACATTTAGGTCGAGTAGGTTTGTATGGAGCAGCAGATTTTTTTTCGTGATTTCGATACTGGTCCCATAGAGAAAGTTGTTCAGTTTGATGGTCTGATAATCCCCTTAAAATAGTTTCACCTAATTTTTCTAGACCTTATAAAATAGGTATTATTTATTTTATTTTAACACTTTATTATACACACGGAAATACAGATGAATACAAAATACTAGGCAAGTACAAAGAGCAAACTTTTATTTTGCCTTTAGCTAGTTTAATACTATATTTAGATTTCTTTTCTCGTGTACTTGTCCACTTAAGAGGATATAATTCGGAGCGCGCTCCATACAAACGTACTTTGGTGAAATTTTCTATACTAACCAATTAAACTCAATGAAATTTTTCAGAATCAATCTATGAACAAATTTTTATGCTTGTATAGAGTCCGATTTTCGTTAAAATGTATAGTTTTAAAGTTACAGTGCCTCAAAGATTTCCATACAACTGTTAAATTAATCCTAGCATTGAAACTGTATATTTTAACGAAAATCTGACTCCATACAAGCATAGAGATTTGTTTCTAGATTGTTTATGCAAAATTTAATTGAGTTTAATTGGTTAGTATTGAAAATATCACCATAGTACGTTTGTATTGAGCGCGCTCCGAATTATATCCCCTTAAGTAACACAGATACGCTAACATAAACATCGTGATAGACTATTAGTGTTAAAAACCACTATTTACTCTAAATCATCTTCTATAAGTGAATACTGTCATTATTTGCACTGTGTTTTATTAAGTAACCGTGGTGGTCCAATAGCGAGTAACCTTGCCTGCCGTGCTGGAGGCGATGGTTCGATCCCCGTCCAGGCCGACTCGTACCAATGAGTTTTTCGGAATTTACCACTGGCTTTTCGGTGAAGGAAAACATCGTCAGGAAACCTGCATGCTTAAAGTCGAGACATGTGTTGTAACCACTGTTCATTATAAGTGGCGAAGGGCTCACTCCCCATCACACTGGACAGAGTTTCGGTACTACTGGTGAAGTCGATATTTTGAGGTTTCAGAATATCTCTGACTACACCTTCAGGGAATTTAGTCGTGAGCATATGCATGCATTTATTTGTTTTTAAATCTTTTTCGTATTCTGTAGTGATATAGCTTTAGTTAAATCATACTTAAATCACTGTTTATTTGTGAACATGGCTGGTGTAATACAAAGATAAGCATAAGCATATGCTCACGACTATTTTCCCCGAGGGAGTAGTCAGAGATATTCTGAAACCTCAGAACATCCACGTTTCACCAGTAGTACCGAAACTCTGTCCAGTGTGACGGGGGGTGAGCCCGATACAAAGATAATGCAACAAATAAAATATAATAAATATAGAGAAGGGAATGCTTCGTTCGTTTGGTCATGTGGAGAGGATGAGAGATAGCAGATGTACGAAAGAGATATATGGAGCTAAAGTGAGTGGAAGTGTCGGCAGAGGGCGCCCTCGTAGGACTTATTCTGATCAAATCGGTTGCGTCCTAAAAAAGGGGAGGTGCGGAGTACTCGAAACCGACGGGCATGTATGAAGAGATGTATGGATGGCAAAAGAGGTATGTAAGGATCGTAGTATATGGAGCGCTCTGGTCTCTGCCTACCCCACTGGGAAAGAGGCGTGACGTTGTAGATAGATACTATATAATAACAGCCCTGTGTGACCTATTAACTGGGCACATACAATACTGTTATTTACATTACCATCTAGGTTATTTACTACACGACTGCATTGCTGCGTGCATTGATAACAAAACAATGATTCATTAAGTGAAAAATAATTCGGTCACATAATATTTTTGATATAAGCAAGTGTATGTTTTAACTGAAACAAAGCGAAGAACACACCACAGCAGAATAAAAAATCTGCTGTCGCACACAAAACTGCAAACCTACTCGAGCCAAATGTATGGGACAGATATCGGTCAGTGAAAGTTGTTCAGTGTGACATTCAATAGTTATTTTGAAAATTAATTTAAGGGTATAAATCTTCAGAACGTCTGAACGCCCAAAATTTGACCGAATATTTTCATCTCGTTTATAAGAAAAGACATACAATTTTATAGCGCCGTTAGATTTTTAATAGCGCAAAATTGTATGCCTTTTCCTTTGACTATATTTATGTAGACTGGTTACGCGTGTAATTCTACTAACAAACATTTCTGCCACTTTTTGCGGGGGGCGAGGTAACATGAAATCCGCAACTTTGGATTTTATTCCCCATAACTTTAGATTCTAATTTTGAATGTTAAAAATCATGAAAAGTAGTCTCGTGTGAACCCCAAACGTCTAAGTTCATAGTTATTATTCCGCAATTATAGGCTGTCTCGTTTAGTGATAAGGTGTAAAATTGAATGTAAATGCACAAGTTCAATTGTGCTTATACCGTGGCAGAGGGAAAATACTACCGCAAGGCTAGTCCTTATAATAATTAGTCAAAGGCCTTTTCTTATGAACAAGATCAAAATGTCCGTCCAGATAAATTAGGGCGTCACCCTTAAAGTATTAAGCTTTGTTTACCAATAACTTCTCAAATCTCTCTTAAAATTTATATGTTAGAGTTAAAATAGAGCAGCACAGAATAAAATAGTTCACAAGCGCATAGTTAACATGCAGTTTGCACTCGCTGCACTGACACTGGAAGGCAATACAAAACTAGTCTTTGTGGTGCAGTTCTGCTGCATTGTACCTAGTTGGAATTCAACCCGGGTATAAAAGCTCAAACATTTGAAGTTTAAAGTATATATTTGGGAATTGTTTTAGCAAAAGCTTAAAGGTTTATTGCGTTTCGTTCGAATTTGAATGTGTGGGAAGAAGTAATAAACCAGAGTACCTATACTTCATTCCAAATAAGGACGACGAGATTTTCCGATTTCTATTTAGCTTTCTGGCCAATTCTGATTACCAAATGTAATTAATTTATTGGATACATATACTTTCCGACATATATTGGACGTTACTAAAGCTATTCTTAGAATAAGTGAGAGGAAGTGTTTCAAAACTCTGTTTCTGGAATACAAAATAGCCTTAAGGGAATATAATTCGGAGCGTGCTCCATACAAACCAAGTCTGGTGATATTTTAATACTAACCAATTAAAGACAATACAAATTTTCAGAAACAATCTAGAAACTAATCTCTATGCTTGCATGAAGTCAGATTTTCGTTAAAATGTATAGTTTTAAAGTTACAGTGCCTCAAAGATTTCCATACAAATCTTAAATTAATCCTAGCATAAAACTGTATATACATTCGGCTCGTGTAGATTTGCAGTTTTGTATGGAACAGCAGTATTTTTTTTCGCGATTTCGATGTTGGTGCCATAGAGAAAGTTGTTCAGAGTCTGATCAGCCTCTTAAAAAGTGTCAGTATATTAAGAAGGACCCTATGTGTATTGTGAATCTATCCACCCTGTAAAATAAATAACTAAAAATTATTAAAATTTAAGATTTTCTGGTTACTTCGACTAAAAATATAAATCTTGATTTAGAAAAGTTTGAAACGTTTTCAGATTTTGTATTTATTGTAATATTTACGTATAAATAGGTTATTATTTCTGACTAACCCTCTCAGATAGTCGTAACTACAATACAAGTCTAGACTAGATTTAGTATTCTAAGTAGGTATATAATTTAAGCGACAATGTCCAAAATATTTATTGGTTTGGATCAGAGTTTCTCAAACTGCAAACTTCTAGGGGTTCGTCAGTTGGTCGGGGGGTACGCAGCAAGATTAGGTGAAAGCATCGCTATCAGCACGGTTTCGCGATTTGTGTAATTATCTGTTTACACAAATTAACAATTCGTACAATGATCGATTGGTACAATTCTGGCATCGGTACAATTTAGCCATTCGTACATAACATTATTAAATTGCTCCTAAAACTCAATTTACGATAAAAAAACAGGCCCAGTTACATTAAAATTAAAAATACATTACTGTTTGTCAGTAGGTACTGAATAAATAAAAACTTATTTTCTTCTAACTATGTTTTCTTAAAGGAGTACACAGTCTACTGTGGAAAGTAGGGGTACGTGGGTCTGCCTATAAGTTTGAGAAGCGTTGGTTTAGATATAACTCAGTGTAGACAGTTGATTTATAGCAACCACTTTGAAGATCCTGTTCCTAAACACAGGGTGTCCACGAAGCAACGGTCGTCTGTAAATCACTGCAGGCTACACAGTGGGTTAATTGTCAAAGATTAATGGATACACCTTGTATAGATCTAGTTTGGGGTTCGAGTTATCACAAAGATTCGGTGTTAAGCAGAAAGTAATGAATAAGAAGATGGACAGTGCAACCAACATAAAAAAATTGGTATTATAATTATTCTGCTCAAGAGCGCCCTTTTGTTGACTTTGAGCGCAGATATCTCGAGACAGAAGCATTATATCGATTTATTTTCTATGGGAGTTTAGCTCCATTAGAAAAGACCTATCCTACGACACCTCAGACAATTTCGTTTCGAAAAAATTGTTTTTCCTCATAACAAGGTTCTACATTTCTGTTTTTGGGTTACTGTTATCTCTTTATGATAAATTTCGATTCAATATGTGCCAAAATGAGCGAGTAATTGAGGTGGGGCATGCAGACAGACAGACGGACAGACAGAATGGACAAAAGTAAAGGTTTCCTTGTTTGACTACAGAACCCTAAAAATGAGAATTCAAAGGAAAAGAGTCTATTTTTAGGGTTCCGTAGTCAACAAGTAACCCTTATAGTTTCGCCATATCTGTCCGTCTGTCCGTCTGTCGGTCTGTCCGTCTGTCCGTCTGTCCGTCTGTCCGTCTGTCCGCGGCTTAGCTCAGAGACGCTTAGTACTAGAAAGCTGTAATTTGACATGGGTATACATATTAATCACGCCGACAAAGTGGTAAAATAAAACCTTGAAAAATATATTTTTATAGGTTTTTTTTTCTCGTCTATCCCATGGTGTGGGGTATCGTTGAATAGGTCTTTTAAAAATATTTTAGGTGTGGGAAAACCATTTTTCGATGTAGGGGTCCGTTAGCAAAATATTAAGCTTTAAAGTGAACAATTTTGTTAGAGTAAAGTGTAGGACTTGTTTTCAATGTAGAGAAGATGCGGCCAGAAATTCTTAACTCTATCCCTCGAGAAGAGAATATCTCTGATTCCAAATATGTAGGTATACCATTCAGATTAGCCTTTTACTAGCAGTACCATTTAAAACTCTGTCCGTTTGACAGAATATAAATAAATTATCTTCGATTCTTCGATAATTCATTCTTTAAAATTTGAAACGAATGAAATGAATTTAAAGTAACTACGATAAACGAATCATTCGACATTTTCATTTTAATACAATTTCCAAAATGAAACATAATTTAATTTTACGTCTGATCGTTCTATTGTGAATTTATTTGGTAAATAATTATTTACGTCAAAACTGCACCTGTTGGAAATACCAATTGTTATTGGAATTGGAAGAAAAATAAAAAGCATTCAAATATCAAAATGAAATTGTCTCTCATTTCGAACGGACTCCAATTGAATAAATTACTTTTTTGTGTTCACTTTGTAATTTTTTCAGCATCGACCTCAGAGGAAAGATCTCCATAGAGTCCGCATAAATTTACGATTGTAGTTAGTCTCTTTTGTCTTATGACGTACCTTTAATAGCAGAAGGAGATGGAACTATAGATATTTGTTTATGCGGCTGTCCACTTTTTTTTGAGCTTGTGAGTGTGAAAAGTGACCGTAAACATAAGGCCATATGTCACTTGGTGCCTTTTGTCCATACTACTTGACACCACACACTCAAACCTAAACGTCAAAAAAAGTGGACACTTTACAATTGGTATGGCTCACTCACTATATTAGGTATAATCTCTTTGGCATCGACGATACAAACAAATGATGACCTTATCGAAGCGAGTTTCATCTTTTTAGTTGTTTCTCATGCGGTTATTGGATTTATGTAAGTGTACTTTGTATATTTTGTTTTGTTTAAAAGAAGTGTGTTGTAGAGTTTCTGGCCGCATCTTCTCTACAACGGAACACCTTCCGACGCGGTGGTAGATTCAAAAACATGACGTCAAAAAGTTATCTATGTGATATTATTTTGAATAAATAATTTTGACTTTGGTGTTTCTGTGGGCGAATAGCAACATCACGGAATATCTAAGAGTACCTACAACAGAAGGTTCACTATGTAAGAACGCTCGCTCCAAAAGCGACTGACACTCACATATTGACTCTCTGTGCGTGAATGTGCCCCTTAGGCCGCGTACGAAACCAGAGGTTCGTAACCAGTTATTGACGATCTGATCATCTCCTTAAAAAAGTGTCAGCATATAAGGACCCTATATGTGGCGACGGACTCACCCCCCGTCACACTGGACAGAGTTTCAGTACTACTGGTGAAACGTGGATGTTCTGAGGTTTCAGAATATCTCTGAATACCCCCTCAGGGAATATAGTCGTGAGCATATGCTTATGCCCTATATGTGTAACTTTTTAGTTTTGAAGCCGGTTCATTTTGAAATGAAATAAAATGATTTAATTATATGTGGAATTCGGGTAGGTAATACAATTTGCAGTTATAGTCACATTTTTTGTCAGGTCCTCCAAACTCTACTTGATTATTGATTTTGACCCTCGTTGATTATGACTTGATGACCCGATAGCACAGTCGGTAGTGAACCTGCCTGCTGCGCCGAAGGTTGCGGGTTCGAATCCCGTAAGGGACAAATATTTGTATGATGAATATGAATATTTGTACCCGAGTCATGGATGTGTGTATCTATACAACGTGTTAATGAATTAACGCAAAACTAGAAAGTAGTTTGTTTAGAATCGAGAGCAGAATCGAATTATCATGATTTCAACAAAACTATTTTTTTTTAAATATTTTAATAATTTGATTGTAAAATTTAAAATTTACTGAACTTGATCTCAACCCACCACTCGGGCACTCTCACCCTACTTACTACCAAAACAAGATTCTTAAAAAGTATCCATGAGCACGTTAGCGCTTTCATTCATTGCTGAAATGATAACAAATCATTTTTGCCTGTAAACTTAAAATGCAAATAACTTTAAATTTTAACTATCAAAATAATGACATTATTGTTTCAATCTAATTATTTTGTTATAAATCAGTTGGGGTGTATGAGGTTTTGCGCTTATTTATTAATACGTTGTATATGTATTCTATATCGTTGTCTAGTCATCATAACACAAGTCCAGGCTAGATTCTGGTACTCTAAATTTGACTAGATAATTTGTGTGACAATGTCCAAGATTGATGATTGATTGTGATTTATTTATTTATTATTGTTTTTTTTCACAATCGCCCATCTGTAGTCGCATACTGCATTTCGGTGCTATATCTATATGCAAAATCTTCACTGTGAAATTACTTTCCAGCTACTGCAATAAATCTCAAAACTTTCGCTGCATAATAAGTGAAAACTATTATTTATATAATAAATGCTTATGAAATTTCGCTACAACTTTTTAACGTATGTCTCAGACATGAATGGAATACGAAATGTTGAATATTTTGTATGAATTTCAACTCTATTGCAACGGCAATAAAATAACGCCTTTGCGCATTCAAGGTGAATTATGCTGCTATACGTGAATAAGACTTAGGCTTGCCGCACACGAGCCACCGACCACACGCTACAAGCTACGGTCTACCAGTTTTCATATATTTTGTATGGAGTCGACGAAGAAGTAAATCAGAAGGCGGCCACATTATACAACGGAAGGCGGCAGCTCGTGGCTTGTGGCCGCCACACGGTTCTTAAGGCTTAATATGTTGTCGATATTCAGACCATCAAATTGAACAACATTTTCTATGGGACCGAAATGGAAATCGCAAAACAAAAAATCTGCTGTCATATATTTGGTAGGTTTACAGTTTTGTATGGCACAGCAGAATTTCTTTTTTCGACATTCGTCCATTGAGAAAGTTGTTCAGTTTGATGGTCTGATCATCTCCTTACAAACCGTCAGTATATATTACGTAGGTGGGTCACATAAAAAGAGCACTACGGTAAAATTTCGGAGCAAACGATTTACCGGCCTATTTAATGGTACAAGATGGTGAGAGTTTTCATACAATAAAAATTAAGTTCTTTTAACTTAATAAGGAATGAATGTCCTTTCGGTAGAGATAGCATAGTCCCCGAGATATTCTCAAACCTCAGAACATCAACGTTTCACTAATAGGTAGTACCGAAAGCGGAACTCTGTCCAGAGTGATGGGGAGTAGCCCGTCGCCACTTATAATGGACAGTGGGTACAATACATGCCTCGAAATTGAAGCATGCAGGTTTCCTCACCGAAAAGCCTGTGGTGTTACAAATCGTACATAAATCGGTAAAGATAAATAAAGGAAAATATCTTACTGAGCAATTTGACGGTAGCGTTCTTTTCACGTCACGCGAACTGCACTGGATACACATTGGTTTAAAAAAAGTCGCCGACTACAAACACTTGTGGCTGTAGCCTATGGCCTCCTGTGCGTCGAGACTTACTTGAGTGCTGGCAGTACTGCGTGCAAATTGGATTTACGCTTCATCTGAGACATGGATAAAGGTGTTGCAAGAAATAAAATGCCATTTATTTTTAAGAATTGTATTAAATACTAGAGTTTACCTGCAACGTCGTCCGTACAAATTATATACCTGATTTTAAGCCCGATCATAAGCTATCAAACAAAAAAGTTGCATCAAAATCGGTTCAGTAATTTTTGCGTGATGTTGTTACAAACATACAAACAAACAGACAGACAATAATTCTAAAAAAGATTGATTTGGAGTCAGGGATACATAAAAGCCATATCGTCATCTTTTTTTGTAAATATCTTCAATGTACTTGAAACTTCGCTTAAAAAGACAGTTGATTGTGGTAGTGGCAATGCAAGAATAGTGTCTCCCAGAGTGACGGTCCCCTAATACAATCGGCATCCCTGGACAATTGGCAAGCTTTAACGCTGCCGCTGGTTGGCAAATCTCTTCAACGGGTTGGCATGTCAAACTCAATGACATCTTCTCTCCATATCCGCACTTTTACACCCTAGTCCAGTTCCAATACTTCATTCGGTCAATTATTTCCGAGATTATGTTACTAGCGATATTCCAAGGCGACAAGCTATGTTCCAGATACAAATAAACAACAGTGCAATAGTACGATCTTCACACATTTAGATAGTAACACGTGTTTATCTGATTCACATCGCAGCGGATGTGTCGTGACGTCAATCTACAAAAAATATTTCTCTCTGTATCCAACTCTCAGACACATGTATAAATAAAATGAATGTGGAACTTGCACTAAAATTAAAATGAGAAAATATCTTAATAATTCAATAATAATAGTTGTGAAACAGTGGCGTATCTTACGTACACAAAAAATAAATGAGCGAGCGAAGCTAGCTCGAAATTTTTTGCACATCGATTCGGGTTACGGTCGGACCACACATCGTTTGGTTTAAATATGTAAAAATAGAAACTTAAAGCGGGCGAAGCGAGCTAGACTTTTTCCTCAATACGGATTGGTAATAGCCAGAGATTTTTACGTACAAAACATAATTATGCAAAGTAGCTTGAGTAAAATATATGAATGGAGCGAAGAAAGCTCGAAATTTTTAGCACCACGTCTTAGCTGCGGTCAAAACTCTTTAGGATGTTGGGCAGATAAACATAAATTTAGATCAAGCGAAGCGAGCTCGACTTTTCACTGCTCTACGAATTAGTCATAGACAGAGCCCAATCAGTCTATATTTTTCCCGAATTTGCCGCCCCTAGTAAAGTGCCGCCCAGGGCATTTGCCCCCCTGCCTCCCTCCCCCTCCCCCCCATTTGCCCCCTCTCGCTACGCTACTGTTGTGAATAGAACATTACTGAAAGATTTATTCTAAAGTTTTTATTTTTCACGAAATATTTCAATTATAAGTTCGTGGATCGGAACATAATTTCAAACCCCAACCAAACATCAGCGGAAAGTGAAGAAACGATTAGCGACTTGCGTGCGTTAGAAGAGTACGGCAATATATTATAGCAGATGATATGTGAGGAGCTTCACGCGTCATGATAAGGAGTGACGTCACGTCATGACAGTGACCGTTTTGGCGCGGAATTTGAAAGGTCAACTTTTGATTTGCAATAAATAAATTATTTGTGCATATTTTACCATTTTAGTTTTTGGTATTTTTATGTAAGCCTTAAATCTTTGTGATACAATAACATATAAAACTCTACAAGTTCCTCAATGTATGTTATTGTAGATACAGTGTTATGAGCTTTTGGTATACTTATGAAAAAGTTTTAGTAAGATCTGATTATCTAGTGAGAAACCGAATGAAAAATAAAAAAGTGTAATCAATTGATTTCATTGATAGATTAATGTAGTATATAAAGATTAATTGATTGGTTGAAAACGCAATCATTCAACCTGTTTTTTTAGCTCCAAAAGCCTTCTTATTATTGTGTGGGCAGCAAGCCGGGCAGAGTTTTTTCGGACCACCTTACGGCCTCTGACGTGGTTTTTATGTAACAAATTCTGCTACGAGAGATAGTTACCGGGAACAACGGCTTAACGTGCCATCCGAAGCACGGAATCATCTTTCTTTTCAGACAATCAGGTGATTCAGCCTGCAATGTCCTAATCAACTGGGGAAAAACGCACAAAGTGATATATCACTAGGTGTCCCGCGTGGGAATCGGACCCACTACCTCCGTATCAAGAGCCTTAGAGCTCTTAACCACGGAGGAAGCTCCAACAGTGAATAGAGATAGGTCGAAAGTGTAGAGTAACTTTAGTGCACCTTAATTAAATATGTCAAAATACACTTTACATAAAAACAAATCTTACAATACTAATGAGATCTAAATGAATTATTTACATGGACGACATTTAGATAAAAGTACAATCTTCATAAACAATTATGTACCAAAAAAAATAATAAGGGAGACATCATTTCACCCTGGAACCTGCTGCCTCCGTGGTCATATGGTTAAGAGCATTGGACTCTTGACACGGAGGTCGTGGGTTCGATTCCCACGGGGGACACCTAGTGAGATGTCACTTTGTGCATATTTCCTCAGTTGGTTAGGACATTGCAAGCCGAATTACCTGATTGTCTAAAAAGAAAGATGATTCCGTGCTTCGGCACGTTTAAACGTTGGTCCCGGCTACTATCTCTGGTGGTAGTAGTCGTTACATAAAAACCACGTCAGAGGCCGTAAGGCGGTCTGAAAAAACTCTGAGTAAATAGAAAGAACTTAAGGTGCACTTCCGATGCTAGCGGCCGATGTGACTGACGCGCGTGGCTCGCGGCCGACAGCCCATGCGGCTATACTAGTTACTATGAAAACGTATGGCACCGCTTCCGATGCCAGCGACTGACGCGTGCGTCAGACGCGCGCGGCCGATGCGATAGACATATGGCATATGACAGAACCACGCGTCGATATAATTCGGAGCGCGCTCCATACAAACATACTATGGTGATATTTTCAATACTAACCAATGAAATTCAATGAAATTTTGCAGAAACAATCTTGAAACAAATATCTATGCTTGTATGGAGTCAGATTTTCGTTAAAATATACAGTTTCAATGCTAGGATTAATTTAAGATTTGTATGGAAATCTTTGAGGCACTGTAACTTTAAAACTATACATTTAAACGCAAAGCTGACTCTATAGAAGCATAGAAATTTGTATTTAGATTGATTCTGAAAAATTTAATTGAGTTTAATTGGTTTGTATTGAAAATATCTTCATTGTACGTTTGTATGGAGCGCGCTCCAAATTATATCCTCTTAAAGATACACATACATAAACATACGCCCTTTCCTCAGAAGATCTCCACTTTGGGTGGACACAACGACATGACACGCTTCTTTTCCTTCCTTCAGATCCATACACCCAGTAATTTTATCCTGCCATTTCTGAATAAACCTCCCTAAAAATTCTAATTCAATTGTTTTTTATAGCAGAATACAAAGTGAGTTTATTACCTTTGACGCCTTAATAAAATACACATTAAAAATAAAAACGGAATACAATTAAGCTTTTAACAGGAAATTAATTTAGGCATCTGAAAAATAAAATAATTTTGTAATATTTTTGTTGTTAGTCACCATTGTGGATGTTTTTTGTATTTTTGAGCTACTAGCAGCGTTTTCCTTACGACTTTTTTTGCGTGAAGAGCACTTCATAATCTGTATTTGGTGTAGTCAACACACTTATTACATTTAAATGAGTTTATTAATAAATGTAAAAGACCTGTGAGTGTTTCGGTACTACTGGTGAAACGTGGATGTTCTGAGATTTCAGAATATCCCTGACTACCCCCTCGGAGAATATAATCGTGAGCATAAATGTGCATGTAAAAGACCTATCACATAAGCGATTTTTGAGCGTAGGCGATGTCACAACTACACCGCAACGACATCGCAACTATACTGACACGAGACATCGCGACCGAATTGCCGCGATTTTTAAATACAGGAATTAACTGAACATAAACTGTAGGCCTGCAATGAGTTTTCACTATACGTTTCTACTGTAGTTGCGGCACCAATTTTGTATGATAGAATTAGTTATCAACGTAACCACTAGTAGCGCTGTACGAAATTCAATAAAACTCATGATAGGCCTACAGCAAACAGTTTGCTCTGCCAATGTATAGCGTAATGTGGTCTTAAGGGCCTATGTCGAAAAATATTTGATATGTGATAGCTTATGTTACTACCTGATGCGAGAGAAAGAGATGGGGCGGCGCGCGCGCCTGAAACGACGCATGCGTAAAACAAACTTTATTTAATTGTGATTTTACTATTTATGTAAGTTCATTTCTGCTCTAATCAAAATTTATAAATATCAATCTCTTTTTTAAATCAAGTCTCGTGTTTCTATTATTCACTGTTTAGCAGTTCCAAGCGTTTATCGATAAAGACGGAGGCTAATTTGGCTTATTTTTCTATCGAGAAAATGTCTCTTAATCGTGTTTTGGCTCTAATCAAAACTTCAATTATGTGTTCAATTTACACATATCCGCAAATCATACTCCTACTGTTAGTACTTCATGAGATATGATGCTTTGAAGAATCCTATTTTTTCACATACGATTCGATTGGTGCTATAAGTGTCTACATTTTTTTTATTAAAGATGGGTATTACAGATATATTACATTTTCAAATTAATACGATTGATGCAATAGGTTTGACTGCACTTTAGGTTTTGCGTAATGTTCGAACAAATGTCTGTAACTTTGATGTGCGATATTATTAAAGTTTTGCAAGTAAGTAAAAATATCTTGAGTATTTGCAGATGGTGTAAGATTGATGGTTTTCTAATGTCTTCAAGTATTGCTGATATTATTACACTTTCTGTAATGCATCCCTGGAGTAATATTATTTTAAATGCCAACGCGTAAGTAATTTTTAACATAATGGCGAATCCAAGATGGCAGCCATACAATTTTCTACCGTAGACACAGCTGTCATTTCATATAGATTGGAAAAACTGTCAAGACGAGGCAAACATTTGCAATCATAGACGATTTTTTTTTCGCTTACGCTAGCAGACGAAATTCATAAAATCCATGCAAAATCCCAAGTTTTTGGTCCTCTGACTATTCAAAGTCAAAGTCAAAAGTCAAAATAATTTATTCAATATAGGAGCAAAGAGAATGGAATCAATAGGAGCTTGACACATATTAAACGTCAATTCTTTTTTTAAGCTACCACCGCGTCGGAGCTATTAACATAATCACCATTATGGCATTCTTTTCCTTTTGCTGTTTCAGGTTGGCTCTCAAACACTACCCCTCAAAGAGATTATACCTAATAGAGTGAGCCATACCAATTGTAGTGTCCACTTTTTTGACGTTTAGGTTTGAGTGTGTGGTGTCAAGTAGTATGGACAAAAGGCACCAAGTGACATATGGCCTTATGTTTACGGTCACTTTTCACACACACTAGCTAAAAAAAAAGTGGACAGCCACATAAATAAATATCTATAGTTTCATCTCCTTCTACTATTAAAGGTACGTCATAAGACAAAAGAGACTAACTAAAATCGTAAATTTATGCGGACTCTACGGAGATCCTTCCTCTGAGCTACCCCTGAAAATTTAGCTAATGATTTTATTACCACCCAATATCCCACTTCAGGTTATAGGCCTACTCTCAAGTTGGGTACAAATTGATCCTTGCTAAACATTTTTGAAAAATAAAACGTATTTTGTTCAATCAGGTGTAAAACCTTTGACTATTTATATGTGGACTGGTTACGCGTGTAATTCTACTAACAAACATTTCTGCCACTTTTTGCGGGGGGCGAGGTAACATGAAATCCGCATCTTTGGATTTTATTCCCCATAACTTTAGATTCTAATTTTAAATGTAAAAATCATGAAAAGTAGTCTCGTGTGAACCCCAAAACGTTCTAAGTTCAAAGTTATTATTTCGCAATTATAGGGTGTCTCGTTTAGTGATAAGGTGTAAAATTGAATGTAAATGCACAAGATCAATTGTGCTTATACCGTGGCAGAGGGGAAATGCTACCGCAAGGCTAGTCCTTATAATAATTAGTCAAAGTGTAAAACGCATGAAAACATGGCAAGCCTTAATTATTACCAATGGATGCTTGCTCTACCTCCCACTCTACGTCGGGTCACACTCGTTCACAGTTCAACGATCACATAATGTTTATTCCATTGGAAATACTTTTCAGTTCTACTGTCACTTTGTATAACGATCTAAATAGGTTATTTATGGCTGACAAGTTTTAAAGACGTCATTTTCAAAAAGCTCAATAAAATTTTATATAACGTGTTAATGAAGTAACGCAAAACTAGAAAGTAGTTCGTTTAGAATCGAGAGCAGAATCGAATTATCATGTTTTCAGCATAGGTAATTTTTTTCAAAATAATAAAT
Source organism: Agonopterix alstromeriana (assembly GCA_963924505.1). Classification (NCBI taxonomy): domain Eukaryota; kingdom Metazoa; phylum Arthropoda; class Insecta; order Lepidoptera; family Depressariidae; genus Agonopterix; species Agonopterix alstromeriana. The sequence goes on from OZ004681.1 coordinate 14,223,682, forward strand.
AATTTGTATGTAAAAACTAAAATTTACTGAACTCTATCGCAAACCCACCGCACGGGCACATTCACCCCACTTACTAACAAAACAAGAAAACAAGATTCTTAAAATGTTCAGTTTGGCGGTCTGATCACCCCCTTAAAAAAGTGTCGGCATATTAAGAAGGACCTTATACAACGTGTTAATGAATAAGCGCAAAATCTCATACACCCAAACTGATTTACAACAAAATCATTCGATTAAAACAATAATTTCATTATTTTGATAGTTAAAATTTAAAGTTATTCACATTTAAGTTTTGTTATCATTTCAGCAATGAATGAAAGCGGTAACGTGCTCTTGGATACATTGCAAGAATCTTGTTTTGGTAGTAAGTAGGTTGAGTGTGCCCGTTCGGTGGGTTGAGATCGAGTTCAGTAACTTTTAAATTTTACAAACAAATTATTTAATATTTTGAAAAAAATTACCTATGTTGAAAACATGTAATTAGATTCTGCTCTCGATTCTAAACAAACTACTTTCTGGTTTTGCGTCAATTCATTAACACGTTGTATACACAAAACGGCTCTGAGGCCTTCATTGGCTTTGGTATTAAAAGTTGAAGAAATCTCACAGTACCTAATTGTCGTAAGCTTTTAACTTAAGTGTACTTAATCTCCACTTAAATCAAGTATTCTTGTAGTAAATAGATCTTAGCTACTCAAGTACGCATCAGGTCTTAACGACCCAACGCGACTGCCATTCTTGTGGTTAGCCACAAACAAAGGATATGAGGAAAGGATAATCTTTCTCATGATCACTAATAGTACATGGTCATTCATTATGACCATTGTAAAAAAGCAATACTAATCGTATACGGGGTCCTTCTTAATATGCTGACACTTTTTTAAGGGGATGATCAGACCATCAAACTGAACAACTTTCTCTATGGGATCAACATCGAAATCGCGAAAAAAAAATCAGGTGTCCCATACATATGACTCGAGTAGGATTGCAATTTTGTATGGAAGAGCTGATTTCTTTTTCGCGATTTCGATGCTGGTGCCATAGAGAAAGTTGTTCAGATTGACGGTCTGATCATCCCCTTAAAAACTGTCAGCATATTAAGAGGGACCCTGTATGTAACAAACATATGACGAAAAGAGTTAAAAAAAACAAAAAAACCGGCCAAGTGCGTGTCAGGCCACGCGCAGTGTAGGGTTCCGTGGTTGCCCGCCCTTGGTCCTTTGTACCTTAAACAGTTTTTAAAACGTTAAAAAACCATTTAATTGGCGCTGTAAAACTTAAGTGTTGTTGTATTAGAAAAGACGACGACATACCCCACACCATGGGATAGACGAGAAAAAAAAATGTATCACCACCTTTTTCGTGTAAACTAAAAAAAAAATTTTTCAATATTTTATATTACCACTTTGTCGGTGTGATTAATATGTATACCCATGTCTAATTTCAGCTTTCTAGTACTAAGCGTCTCTGAGCTAATTAAGCCGCGGACGGGCGGCCAGACGGACAGACGGACGGACATGGCGAAACTACAAGGGTTCCTTGTTGACAACGGAACCCTACAAATTGATAATTATATTTTAACTACGTATTACGCACCTTTACGAATATAGTAGTTCAAAAAATAGCATAGCATATGGTCACGACTATATTGCCCCGAGGGGGTAGTCAGAGATATTCTGAAACCACAGAACATCCACGTTTCACCAGCAGTACCGAAACTCTGTTCAGTGTGACGGGGAGTGAACCCGTCGCCACTTGTAATGGACAGTGGGTACAATACATTGCCTCGAAATTGAAGCACGCAGGTTTCCTCACGATGTTTTCCTTCACAGAAAAGCCAGTGGTGTTACAAATCGTACATAAATTCCGAAAAACTCATTGGTCTTTGGCTTGGACGGGGATCGAACCATCGCCTCCTGCACGGCAGGCAAGGTTACTCGCCACTGGACCAACACGTTTTTTTAAATGTTTTTTGTATGTGGCGACGGGCTCACCCCCCGTCACACTGGACAGTGTTTCGGTACTACTGGTGAAATGTGGATGTTCTGAGGTTTCAGAATATCTCTGACTACCCCCTTGGGGAATATAGTCGTGAGCATATGTATGTAAAAAATAAATCACGTATATTAACCATACTGCCGCCAAATTAGCTTTCAAATTGGCTAGAAACTAAATATATTATGCAAATGGGATTGCATAAACAGCGGCTCATAAATTACGTGTACACGAATACGAGGGTGACTATGCAAGTATGCTAGAACACCAGTAAACAGCTGAAGCATGCAGGATTTGCGAGAATTCCGAGAGCTTTGATTACTCTAGCTCAGACGTTGGCAATAGCTAATTCACGTCACGATATATTGTATTATTAAGGTATCCCATAATCGGTACACGTGCGTCGTAGAACCCAGAAGAGAAAACTTTTACTATACAGGGTCCTTCTTAATATGCTGACACTTTTTTAAGGGGATGATCAGACCGTCAAACTTACAACTTTCTCTATGGCACCAATATCGAAATCGCGAAAGAGGTTAATGGACAAATATTTCCCGTAAGGGACAAATATTTGTATGATGAATATGAATATTTGTACTCGAGTCATGGATGTTTGTATCTATATGTGTATTCTATATCGTTGTCTAGTCATCATAACACAAGTCCAGGCTAGATTCTGGAACTTTAAATGTGACTAGATAATTTGTGTGACAATGTCCAAGATATTTATTTATTTATTTATACTTTTCCTTACACCCTGTATTGAATGGTGACTAAAGTGGAATAAACTGTATTTCCACCTATATTCATAAATAAACAATTTTAAACCAGCGTTGTCCTAAATAAATATTATTTATATGATTGCCTAAGTCGCGAAACTTCATAGAAAACGGGAACCCGGCCTTCCAGGAATGCAAATCCCAGAGTGGACCACGCTATGCAAATCCTTTTGATTGGCCCTAATTGTATTGTGGAAAACCACAATACACCATTCCAGCTGTGGCGTTCTCATAAACTAATCCCAAGCGCTTGCCTGATCTTAGGCTCACTTTTTAGTATGCGTCAGCAGGGGCTTAACCGCCAACCTGGTTGCCAACCGTCCCGCGAGAGGTGGGACGTCCCATTTCTACGCCTTAAGAGGATATTTGAAAAAAATAGGATTCTTGAAAGCATCATATATCATGAAGTACTAGCAGTAGGAGTATGATTTGCGAATATGTGTAAATTGAACATATAATTGAAGTTTTGATTAGAGCCAAAACACGATTAAGACACATTTTCACATCACAGAAAAATAAGCCAAAGTAGCCTCCGTCCTTATCGATAAACGCTTGGAACTGCTAAACGGTGAATAATATAAACACGAGACTTGATTTAAAAAAAGAGATTGATATTTTATAAAGTTTGATTAGAGCAGAAATGAATTTACATAAATAGTACAATCACAATTAAATAAAGTTTGATTTACGCTTGTTTCGTTTCAGGCGCGCGCGCCGCCCCATCTCTTTCTCTCGCATCAGGAAGTAATATAAGCTATCACACGCCCATTTCGCTTCAATTATTTTTCGACATAGGCCCTTAAAGAATGAGTCCCGCGAAAGATGTGTGCGGGACGCCAATTGTCCGGTTTTATGGTTCGTACGGCTTAACTTTCAGGCAGAAGAATTATTGTAGTGTAATTATTGTTTTAATCAAAAACATAAGTGATGGCGGAATAATTTATTTTTATTTTTTTTATTTGCCATGCCTCCTCTTTTATCGAGTCGATAACATGTCATGGAGTTTGACTTATTAATTTAATTTCATCTTTTTAATATGTTTATTAGTAAGCCAAAGTCAAATACAGGGTCCAACTTAATATGCTGACAGTTTTTTAAGAGGATGATTAGACCATCAAACTGAACAACTTTCTGTATTTAACCAATGTCGAAATCACGAAAAAGTAATCAGCTGTCCGTGGATTTCGTCTCTTTTATATGTACCTAGGTAAAACTAAAAAATATGTACCTAACGAAAATCGGACTTCATACAAACGTAGAGATTTGTTTCTGAAAAATTCATTGACTTTAATTGGTTAGTATTGAAAATATCACCAGACTTCGTTTTTATGCAGCGCGCGTGTGCGCAAAACACAACATCACGTTATGTAACGAATGAAACGAGAAACCGATACTAACACCTTTGGTCTGATGCAGTGACTACTGTGGTAGATTAGTCACCCTTACGACTCCCGTCTGCGGTGGTTAGTCTGAGCCGTATCTAGTAAATCGTATAGAGTGCTCGTACTGCTTGAATAATTTATTTGAACTTAATTGAGACAGTTTCGTGTTAAGATGATTATGCAAATTGTAGAGTCGGTACGTTTCCAGTAATTTTTTAGACCGAAACGTGATCAAATTGACCCGGAGCTTTCCTATATTTTGTTTTCAATTTCAAAAATGGGCCGAGTGCGTGTCGGGCCACGCGCAGGGTAGGGTTCCGTAGTTGCCCGGACTTAGAAGGGGGTTTTTTGTTTTATACTACAGTTTAACGGCTAATAAAGTCTAAAAAGTACATTTTGCAAGTTGGTCAACTATTACTCGTTAACTTGTAAAGCCTACTTAGCGGTGATAGTTTTCCTTTTAAATTCGTTATATACACTACTGCCGTGAATTTTGTCACGTATCCAGAAACAACCGTTTAGCCAGCGATGGGGCACTTGACTCTAACAAAAATTTTTACACACTTTAAATCTTAATTTTTCGCTAACGGATCCCTAAATCGGAAAATGGTTTTCGCACACACATAATATTTTTAAAAGACGTATCCAACTATACACCACATCATGGGATATACGAGAAATATCTTTTTTAAAGCTACCACCGCATCGGAACGTGAGAAGATGCGGCCAGAAACTCTACAACATAACACGACATAATAACTATTACAATATAAATTCTTAAGCTAAGGTTATGTATACAGTAATACATAATTATAGTATATTTATTTAAATAATTGATAGTATACAATACACTACAGTAAACTATAAGTTGGTGACACTCAGACCCAATCATTTTGATCATTTAAATAATCATCCAGTTTATAATATTGTTTACAGAGGACTTTTTTGATCTGAGTTTTAAATATGTTTTCGGAAAGATTTAAAATAGTCTCGAGGATTTTATTATAACAGCATATAAAGTGATTGACCCATGAATGGTTAACGTAAAGTTGCTGGCCACCCCAAAAGAGATCACGGTAAGTTTAAGGGTAGATTACTGTTGACGCGCTCCATACTAACGTAGTCTGGTGATATTTTCAATACTAACCGATTAAATTCAATTAAATTTTGCAGAAACAATCTAGAAACAAATCTCTATGCTTGTATCGTGTCAGATTTTCCTTAAAATGTATAGTTTTAAAGTTACAGTGCCTCAAAAATTTTCATACAAATCTTAAATTAATCCTTGCATTGAGACTGTATCTTTTAACGATACAAGCATAGAGATTTGTTTCTAGATTGTTCCTGCAAAATTTAATTGAGTTTTATTGGTTAGTATTGAAAATATCACCAGATTTCGTTTGTATGCAGCGCGCATTTACACATTCGGAATAAACTTCTCTTAAGACGCTCCCCATAGGTAGCCTGGTTTTTAGAAGCTATCTTCTCGTTATTTGAAAGACATACAAAATAATGAAAAATATAACAATGACCTTCAACATCTCGGCTTTATTTGTCAAGAAGTATAATTCTTATTTTTCTATAAAATATCACATGAAACCAGTGTTCAAAGGAAATCCTAAATATTGGAAAAAATCTGAATTATTGCATCTTCTTTATAAGTTGAAGTCACTTTTACTTGCGACACACACCATTGTGTAGACAATATTAAGATCTAGAAATGTTGTGAAGTAAATTTTTTTAAGACCAACATTTTATGAGTTAATTAGATAACTGTATTGTGTGCCAATTTCCTTGGATTAGAAGGCACCATAGTGACATAATGAAGGACAAGCCAGTCAACAATAGGTATACCTACTAAAATGACGTAGTTTAGTAGAGGTGTGGCGGCTCTGAAAGGCTCAAGGTCATTCGGTCAGGGAAACCTCTTAATAAATATGTAACGTACATAATTCTACTAATAGAACAGAGTATAAACAAATAAACAGACCGTGGAGTTTCGGAAAGCAGTTTATTTGCGCGCGCAAGTATCAAAGCCGGTTGTATGGAGACGCAACTGGTTAGTTCAATGATTATTATTATATTAAATCAGATATGCCATGTCTCTGTCTAAAAGTAATTGTCGCTGAGAGACAACATTTGTGCTCTAAGGCGCTGAGCAGACGACGCAAGCAGTACATAATAATACAGGGTTTAAACTTAAATGTGTTGCATATTTTAAGGGATGCTTCCCCTTAAAATATGAAAAAAAACACCATAAAACTGAACAACTTTCAGTACGGGACCAACATTGAAATAGCGAAAAAAAAATCAACATTTTGGAGCAGCCAACATTTTCTATGGAACAAAGAATTTTTTTTTCGCTAATTCAATATTGGCCAGAGTAAAAGTTGTTCAGTTTGATGTTCTGAAGCACCACCTTAATGCATTTAATTCTACACTGATATACCGAAAAAAACCTTTTTAGAATTCTTACTTCGATCAGAGAGTAAAATGACTGGGCTTTATGTGAAATCTGTCAACTTTCGTTAGGCATCTCAGTACCAAAGACTGACTTTTTGTCAAAGTTGTTGTGTTAAAGTTTTCCGAAATCGACGCGGACGAAGTCGCGGGCAAAAGCTAGTAATATAGTGCCGGTTACAGTTTAAAAGTCCCATACACAGGGTGAAATTGATATCATTGGCATCATTTTAAACGAAGAGGCTACCCATCAAACGGAACAACTTTTACTTTGCGAGCAAACCGATCCGAGCAAAAAAAGTCTGCTGCTGCATACATTTGAGTTGAGTAGGCGTTGCAGTTTAGTATGGAACAGATGTTTTCTTTCTTTTTTGCTCCGATCTGTAAAAGTAGTATATTTATAGTAGTATATAATAGTAAAAGTTGTTCAGTTTGATGGGTAGGCTCTTAGTTTAAAAGGATGCCAATGATACCAATATACCCTGCATGATTACTTCCCACCCCTCCTAACAAAACTCCGTAAATTGCCTGGGCTAATTTTTTCCTCGCCGTTTAAGAGCAGTTGGTGCGATCTGACAAAATAGTTGTTACGATTAATTTTGCGCTCTAAATTTGATAAATATTGAACAAGTTTTTAATTAATCTGTAAGTCGACGTATCTGCGCGTACTCTTTGACCGGTTTGGAGAGTGGCCACGTTGTTGGGGCAGCGTTGGAACGGAAACACAAACGCATGGCGTCTTGACCCGGTCGGACGTGTACCAACCTTTTATTTAGTTCCCCTTTCGTTTCCCGCTAGCAACGCACGTTTACTTTTACAAACTTTTTTTTATCAAAGTAGACAAATTGTAGACAGTATTTGGAACTAAGTGGAACGAACCAAAAGAGGATTTTTCTTTTTTAAATAAAATTGTCGGGTGCTCCTTTGCCTTGTGTGTGTTTTAAAAAGTTTTTTATGTGGTGATTTGTTGGTGTTTTGGAGTTTTTTTTTTCAAAATGAATGGTGTTGTGGTGGATAGCGAGAAGGCGGGGATTATTGACAGGAATGACAGGTGAGATTTTCTAAAAGTTTTGAGAAAATTTTAAGCTAAGCTAATTCTGTAGTCTATTAAAACAATTTTAAGTTTTTATTAATCTTAACTATTATAAAACTGTACCAGAAGTGTGTCTGTAGGTACTTTGAAGATATTTACAAAAAAAAGATGACGATATGGATTTTAGGTGTCCCTGACTCCGAATCAACCTTTTTTAGAATTTTTGTCTGTCTGTTTGTGTGTTTGTTTATGCGAGCATCTCGCAAAAACTACTAAACCGATATTGATGAAACTTTTTTGTTTGATAGCTTATGGTTTGACTTAAAATCTGGTATATAATTTGTGCGGACAAAGTCGCGGGCTAACTCGCTAAAGTTAAGTACCTCTCTATATAGATAATTTTTATTGGACTTCCCATAGAAAATCGATTGCTACCATTTTTTTTTCGTTTTTCGATGTTTCTGATGAAAAGTTGTTTAGTTTAATTCTCTGAAAATACCCTTAACATTTTTTTTTAAATTTAAAATAGGGGTGCGTAAATAAAAATATTATTTCTAACAGCAATTGGTTTATGATCATAATTGTGATGTTCACATTTTTTTATTACATTTTAAAACCTGTTTGATATCTTAAACACTAAAGTGAAATTAATTATTGAATATCTTTAAAAATAACTGAAGTATAAGTGTTTAAAATTTACGATTAGAACGAGAGGCAGATATAAGAGAAGTGACGTCAAATTAACTTGTTTATTCAAAAGAACATCCTTACGTAAGTAGATACGAAACACGATTTATTTATATAAGTAATGATTTTTATGAAATAACAATAAATTCATAGCATTTATTACTGCTTTATCATCGACTGCGAATGAATGGAATTTAGTAATATTTCATTCAATAAATTCTTTAAAGTGATTGTGAAACTTGATTACTAAAGTTGTTCCATATAGTACCTGTAGGTATGTACCAGTTAATTGACTCTACCGCTTCTTAAAGAGAACACGTGACTACCAAATCTACAAAAAACATATTTAAAAAATCAACACCTACAAAAATTTCTTATGAATAAATAAAGCTAAATTTAAATTTTAAACGAACCATCATGCTGTTTCTACAAAAATACAATTTTAAATAATGTTCCATCCACCTTTAGGTCCCACCACAGTATAAGAAAGATTATCTTATTAAGGGGCCATAGATTCAGACGCATATTTTCTATGAGAAACGCGATTGCCCAGCCCTCCGAAAAGTGCGTGCGTGTGCCGTATTATCGATTAAAAAGAATTAAAAAATGTACTTTTTATTGATTTTTTTATGATTTCACTAGATAAACTAATGGTGATTATGTGATTATAAATACTTTAAGTTCTTCTAAAACGAGAAAATTTTTAAAAATACTTGAACATACGTCATCTTTGATAGGATTTTGAAAAAAAAAAAAAATCTGCTGTCCCATACATTTAGCTCGAGTAGATTTGTAGTTAAGTAGTGATGTTCCAATCAGATTTTTTTCGCGTATTCGTTATTGGTCCTATAGTGAAAGTTGTTCAGTTTGATGGTCTAAACCACCCCCTTAAATGTTTATTTGTATTTTTGTAACATATAACTGAACTAGATTCACGATCAACGTTCGAAAACTGGCAGAACCAAAAGAGCTCATAAAATCTCTTTTTTTCTACTAGCTGACTGTAAACATGTCAAATACGACTAAGTTTATGAATCAAAAACAACATATTCGAGCAACCCAACAGCATGCATACTTGATTTGTGTGGGTTATAATTATGTCAGATTCGGACAACAATTTTCTAAGATATTTATGAGACTTGGAGTCTAATAGTATTTATGTCAATGACATGAACTCTGCAGGTTATAAATATCACGATCATTATTGGATTAAAAGAAAACAAATCACATATGTACCTAATGTTTTTCCTGAAATTACATCAAATGCAATTTATTTTCAGCGTTTTATTGTTTTCTAATGTTAATCGTATGAGCGACATAATAATTAATTTTCAATTGACAACATTTCATTTTAAGAAAGGTACCAAAATAAAAAAACCATTTGGAGATTATGTGATTCAAAGCTTATATCCAATTTATCAGATTGTTCTATCCATTATTTCTCGAGTTATTTGAAAAATTCTGAAAAATATAAAAGAGGTTGAATGAGATTTTATTCCTTTGCCTGCTTGGCTTTTCTATTGTATTTGACAGTTTTTATTTTTAATTTTATTGCGGTCAAGGTATCTTAGCCATAAATCCTACGTTTTACAGAAAATTCAAAAGTAAATTAAAAATAGAAATATCGGTCAAAAATAAAATCGGAAAAATATGTATCTCTTATTTTTAACCTATTTTTATATTTCTTTATTAAAAACAGGTGGTTAAAATAATTTAATATTGTCAATTCAATGTGATCCTTATTATGTTAAAATACCATTAGTATAAGAAAAGACCTGGAGCCCGATTGCGCTAATTTAAAACATCGAAGTTCTATTCTTATCCAATTTCAGTTCTAATCACATTGCAATCCTATTACAATTCAACTGTGCTGAATTCTGCATCTCGCTAAACACTTTGTAACTGCCTTTAACGTCTGTTAAAATCTCTGTCAAAACGGCTCTAACGGCTGTCAAGAGCAGTACCACGATTAGCGCAATACCAAAAGCGTCAAAAGTTATGGTTCATTCGTATTCCAATAACGGTTCAATCACCGAATATTGACCGCGATTGCAGCCCTGTATTAATAAACATAACGTTTTATTTACTTTGACTAATTATTATAAGGACTAGCCTTGCGTTAGCATTTCCCCTCTACCACGGTATAAGCACAATTGATCTTGTGCATTTACACTCAATTTTACACCTTATTACTAAACGAGACAGCCTATAATTGCGAAATAATAACTTCAAACTTAGAACGTTTGGGGTTCACACGAGACCACTTTTCATGATTTTTGACATTCATAATTAGAATCTAAAGTTATGGGGAATAAAATCCAAAGTTGCGGATTTCCTGTTACCTCGCCCCCCGCAAAAAGTGGCAGAAATGTTAATTACGATATTTCCAGTAATAAATTAATTCACAATAAAACTGACTATACCTAAGTAAACTTCAAATAATAACAAGTATCTTATTCAGGTTATGATTTAGTTATTATGTAAATAAAACAATGAAACAGGTTATCAAAACAAGTCGAATTCCGAGAACACAACGTAATCGGCGCCTGGCCTACCAATGAGCTAAAGTTAATTAATTTAATTATTATCTAGGTTGAAACCACTGACATACAGGGTCCTTCTTAATATGTTAACACTTTTTTAAGGGGATGACCAGACCATCAAACATAACAACTTTCACTATGACACCAACATCGAAATCGCGAAAAAAAATCAACTGTCCCATACATTTGGCTCAAGTAGGTTTGCAGTTTTGTATAGAACAGCAGATTTTTTTTTCGCGATTTCGATGTTGGTGCCATAGAGAAAGTTGTGCAGTTTGATGGTCTGATCATCTCCTTTAAAAAGTGTCAGCATATTAAGAAGGACCCTGTATAGGTACTCTAGCGATAGACAAGCATGTTCAAACAAATAACATATATGCTCACGACTATATTCCCCGAGGGGGTAGTCAGAGATATTCTGAAACCTCAGAATATCCACGTTTCACCAGTAGGACCGAAACTCTGTCCAGTGTGACGGGGGGTGAGCCCGTCGCCACATAATGTACAGTGGGTACAATACATGCCTCGAAATTGAAGCATGCAGGTTTCCTCACGATGTTTTCCTTCACCGAAAAGCCAGTGGTGTTACAAATCGTACACAAATTCCGAAAAACTCATTGGCACGAGTCGGTCTGGACGGGGATCGAACCGTCGCCTCCTGCACGGCAGGCAAGGTTACTCGCCACTGCTCCACCACGGCTTTTACAACAACAAATAACATGTCAGACAAAATGACACATTGCTTTCTGTCATTGCCATAGTAAGGAAGTGAACTCGGGAACATCAATGCGGTGCGGGTACCGTATTAACATTTTGTTTCTATGAATAGTATAAGAGATAGACGTACTTTTTGTTATCATCAGCTGCAAGGCTGATTCAGTCAATAATACCTGCATATTCATGCATATTCATTTTTACCAACCATACCAGACTCAAAACGGCTGTAACTCCTATAGTCGGGGAAATCTACGGATTTTTGTATGGAGAAGGTTGCATTAATTGCACTTTTGATGATCATTTGGAATATAGTAGATAAATACCTGAAAAACATAAATTCTCAATAATCACAAATTTTTTAATGAGTATTATTGAATAATTAAGACATTTATTTATTTATTTATTTAACACTTTATTGTACACACGGAAATACAGATGAATACAGCATAATAGACAAGTACAAAGGGCGAGCTTATCTCTGAAGAGATTTCTTCATCAGACATTTACAAAACATTAAATTTAGAATATAACAAAAAATGGAAAACTGGTGATTTTGTACAGGATGGCTTCATTCAATACTTTTTACTTATAACAATAATAATCCCCGGTTAATATCGTAAATTTAAGTAGAAATTTAATATTTTGTAAGTCTTCAAAAATTATAACCTCAAAACTAAATAATTTACTGTTTGTTTGTACACATTAAATTTGCTTTATGATAATTAATTGTCTCTTTTGCTAGTATGCTGGAAGAAATATCTTTCGAAATAAGCTTGCCCTTTGTACATTTATATTGATTTTAAGGTATTTTTCAGGTTCCTGAGTCAATATAACCACGAAATCTCGACAAAAGTGTTATAAATTTACAGTAATATTATTTCAAACACAATTTACTAAAGTGTCTTTAATGCAATCTCAAACCTTATTTTTCCTAGACTACTATACCGACTGGAGTTATGCAGGCCGACCTAGTCATACCCATCACAAAGATAGGTATTTATTGTAACGGAAATTTGACAAATGTAATGCACAGATATTGGTTTCTGAATAGTGTTTTAAAAAATTTCATTGACTTTAATTGGTTAGTATTGAAAATGTAACCTGACTTCGTTTGTATGGAGCGCGCTCCGAATTATATCCCCTTAATATTGCTGACATAGGTAGGTATTGTCTAATATTGCCATCTACACAGACTTTTCGTTTTACTATACTCCATTCAAAATAACAACGAAATGTTAAGGCTATTTTGCATTACAGGAACAGAGATTTGAAACACTTCCTATCACTTATTCTTAGAATAGCTTTAGTAGCATCCAAGATATGTCGGATAGTGTACAGGGTCCTTCTTAATATGCTGACACTTTTTAAGGGCATGATCAGACCGTCAAACTGAACAACTTTCTCTATGGCACCAACAACAAAATCACGAAAAACAAAATCTGCTCTTCCATACAAAACTGCAAACTTACTCGAACCAAATGTATGAGACAGCAGATTTTTTTTTCGCGTTTTCGATGTTGGTCCCATAGAGAAAGTTGTTCAGTTTGATGGTCTGGTCATCCCCTTAAAAAAGTGTCAGCATATTAAGAAGGACTATACAATAAATTAATTAAATTTGGTAATCAGAATTGGCCAGAAAGCTACATAGGAATAGGAAAATCTCGTCGTCCTTATTTGGAATGAAGTAAAGTTTTAGAAAATGCCTCATTTACTTCAGTCGATACGTCGGCGTCGGCTGACGCTACGTTTTGCAGAACCTGCAGGCCTACCATGAGTTTTCACTGTACTTTACTACTTTAGTTACGTCACCAATTTTGTATTGAATTTTGTACAGCGCTCCTAGTGGTTACGTTGAGAACTAATTTCTGCCATACAAAATTGGTGACGTAACTACAGTAATAAAGTACAGTGAAATCTCATGGTATACTACATGGTACTCACTGTTCGTATCTTTGACTAATTATTATAAGGACTAGCCTTGCGGTAGCATTTCCCCTCTGCCACGGTATAAGCACAATTGATCTTGTGCATTTACATTCAATTTGACACCTTATCACTAAACGAGACAGCCTATAATTGCGAAATAATAATTTCGAACTTAGAACGTTTGGGGTTCACACGAGACTACTTTTCACATTCAAAATTAGAATCTAAAGTTATGGGGAATAAAATCCAAAGTTGCGGATTTCATGTTACCTCGCCCCCCGCAAAAAGTGGCAGAAATATTTGTTAGTAGAATTACACGCGTAACCAGTCCACATATAAATAGTCAAAGGTTCGTATATTTCTATGTGCAGTACTTGTTCTCATTTTACATGTATTTCTATTAGAAACTACCAAAACTTCGAAACTACTAAAACCGAATTGTTTAAACAACAACGCAAAAGTTTTCAAAATAAGAACACTGAATAGCTTATAGTCAGTAATAAACTATTTGCAAACCGAACCAAAAATACTCGGTTTCAAATATCTGGCAACAAACTCCTAAAATAATATGCCCACGACTATTTTCCCCGAGGTCGTAGTCAGAGATATTCTGAAACCTCCGAACATCCACGTTTCACTAGTACCGAAACTGTGTCCAGTGTGACGGGGAGTGAGTACGTCGCCACTTATAATGGACAGTGGGTACAATACATGCCTCGAAATTAAAGCATGCAGGTTTCCTCACGATGTTTTCCTTCAAAAAGCCAATGGTGTTACAAATTACGAATTGAATTGCGTAGAAACATCTCCATTAAGAACCATTTTCCCTTTTAGAAAATAGGATTCCAAATGTTCGTAATCGGAAATTTCAAATAGATTGTCCACGGACTCGACGATTTATGCTACAAGTACAGTCGCCATCAGATATATTCAAATATTTCTGAGCAGTGCTAATTTTCAATAAATTCTTGACAGTAAATGTTACTAATTATATCGAAACGTGTATTTTGTCATAAATATCGGAACAACATATTTTCAATTATTTCTTTACTATGTTATTTAAAATTGAAACGTATAACAACGGAGTAAGGTCTTTTTTTCTAAACTGCTCAGATATTTATGATCACCCTGGCTGCGTAGATAAATTTGATGTTCTAGGCGTTCATATATTTTTAACTGGTTATGTGTAAAGAATTTATTGAAAATTAAAACTGCTTAGAAATATTTGACCAAGTTGTTTGCTACGATATATCTGATGGTGACTGTACAACAAGCAATAATATAACAGTATAGCCTGAAACCATATTCAGATATTCACGAAGCTTTCAGGTAGATGCATTATTTTAACCGCATACCGTATTTGAAGAACATATTGGGAAGATATGACAAAAGCTTGATGGAAGATGATAAATTCTACGGTAGTACGGTAGTCTTTTACTCAGAAACATGCACACATAAACAATTATATTTGCATAAGTTACACACAATTACAGTTTACACAGCAAGAACACAACGCAACACTAACAGAAAAACAATATTTGGTGTTCATATACAACGTGTTAATGAATAAGCGCAAAACCTCGTACACCCCAACTAATTTTTATTGAAAAATAATGTTATTATTTTGATTTTTAAAATTTAAAGTTGAAAAAATGCGAATCATTTTATGTTTTGAGGCACAAATGATTTGTTATCATTTCAGCAATGAATGAAAGCGCTAATGTGCTCATGGTTACATTTTAAAAATCTTATTTTGGTAGTAAGTAGGGTGAGAGTGCCCGAGCGTGGTTCAGTCATTTTTACAAAGTCAATTTTACAAACAAGTTAACTAATATTTTGAAAAAAATTTACCGTTAGGTTTTTTAGAACGGGATAAATGCAAAATTTTAAATTTGTGGATGTTGCTGATGTGATTTTTTTTAATTTTTTTTTATTCCTGCACAGATTATCTCAAATGATGCACCGAAAAAAAAAAGATTAATTAGTTCCAGCTCAAACCGTAAAATGACTGAGCTACATTTTCGCATCATCGCGTCATTGCTAAAAGAGAGTTTTCTCTTTTGCTACAGTGATTAGTTTCTAGATTGTTTCTGAAAAATTGCATTGACTTTAATCGGTTAGTATTGAAAATATCACCAGACTTTGTATGCAGCGCGCATTTACGCATTCGGAATAAACTTATCTTAAAAGACAGTTTGTAATAACAGTAACGTTTCTAATCACCCCTAAAGGGATTAAGGTCGTCAGTTGATGTATTTATCGACTGGCTAAATTCTAAAAGCCCCGGCAAGCCGTTAAGCGAGCTAACGTAACAGCAAGTTTAAAGTTATAGCTCTGAAATAAGCTATAAATTGTTAACAGCGTGGTGCAAGCTGCGGTCTTGTTCCAATGAAATGAATGGGCCCTAAGGAAATGTTAGCTATGGACTTTTGGTATGAAGTGCAGTAGGTTTTATAGTTGGGTTCCGTACCCAAAGTCACTATAGGTAAGCCTACCATGAGTTTTCGCTGTACGTTACTACTGCAGTTACGTCACCATTAGTATGACAGAAATTAGTTCTCAACGTCAACACTAAGAGCTTTTATTTTATATTGTATATTGTAATAGTTATTAAGTCGTGTTATGTTGTAGAGTTTCTGGCCGCATCTTCTCTACAGCGACAACACGTTCCGACGCGGTGGTAGCTTTAAAAAAGATTTGACGTTTGATAAGTGTGCTGCAAGCTCCTATATTGAATAAATTATATTGACTTTGACTTTGAGCGCTGAACGAAATTCAATACAAAATTGGCGACGCAACTACTGTGAAAACTCATGGTAGGCATACAGAACCCTATTAAGAGAAGTTTATTCCAAAAGCGCTAATGGGCGCTGCATGCAAACGAAGTCTGGTTATATTTTAAATACTTACTAATTAAAGTCAATGACATTTTATAGAAACAATCTAGAAACAAATGTATATGCTTGTATGTTAATATTTATTTTCGTTAAAATATACATTTTCAACGCTAGGATAAATTCAAGATTTATATGGAAATCTGTGAGGCATTGTAACTTTAAAACTAAACATTTTGACGGAAATCTGACACCATACAAGCACAGATTTTTGTTTCTAAATTTTTCAGAAAAAGTCTAGAAACTAATCTCTTTGCTTGTATGTTGTCCGACTTTAGTCAAAATGTAAAATTTCAATGCTAGGATTAATTAAAGATTTGTATTTAAATCTTTGAGGCACTGTACCTTTAAAACTATACATTTTACCGAAAATGTTACACATTACAAGCATAGAGATTAGTTTAGTTTCTAGATTGTTTCTGGAAAAAGTCATTGAATTTTATTGGTTAATATTGAAAATATAACCAGACTTCGTTTGTATGGAGCGCGCTCCGAATTATATCCCCTAAACCAGGACTTCCCAACCAGTGAGGCGCGCCCTTGGGGGGCGTAGTGATATCGTAGGGGGGGCACAATGCGTTTGCATTTTGAAAAGAATATTCCAGATAAAGACGTAAATTCCACTCATTCATTCAGTTACTAATTCACCCACTCGTTTGTTGTTACCGACGTGTTCAGGCTCAGTAGGTATCAGATAGCATCGTTCTACTCGAGCTTGTCGTTAAAATTTCTATAGAGGAAGGGGGGCATGAAAATATTACTTATTATAGCAAGGGGGGCGTGACGCAAACCATGCCCTAAACTTTTGGATAATACAGGGTCCTTATTATGCTGACACTTTTTTAAGGAGATGATCAGACCATCAAACTGAACAACTTTCCCTATGGCACCAACATCGAAATCGCGAAAAATAAATCTGCTCTTCCATACAAAACTGCAAACCTACTTGAGCCAAATGCTTGGGACACCTGATTTTTTTACGCGATTTCGATGTTGTTCCCATAGAGAAAGTTGTTCAGTTTGACGCTCCACCGCGTCGGAAGGTGTTCCGTTGTAGAGAAGATGCGGCCAGAAACTCTACAACACACTTCTTTTAAACAAAACAAAATATACAAAGTACAATTACATAAATTCAATATTAAATTACATAGTGTAACATTGTCAAGACCAGACATTTTGGTCATTCAAATAATCATCGAGTTTATAGTAACCTTTTTTACAGAGTACTTGTTTAACATGGGACTGTCAAGTTAAGAATATTCTCTGGTATCTTATTATAATAACGTATACAGTGCCCTCACAAAGAGTCTAACTTTGGAACCAATAGTTACAAAACACCAAGTGTTCAGATAATGATGACCCGGGAGATGAACCTGCGTATCGCATATTCAATTATAGTGCACACCAAATGATAGCTGCGAGAATTGTCAACAAACTACTTATTTAGAAACACGATGAAAGATTATATTTGCATCGGTACCAGCTTCTTTTTCTATCCGGTCGGTGGCATATCATTATACAGTTATGCTGACACTTTTTAAGAGAAGTTTATTCCGTATGCGTAAATGCGCTCTGCATACAAACGAAGTCTGGTGAAACTTTCAATACAAACCAATCAAAATCAATGAAAAATTTCCAGAAACAATCTAGAAACTAATCTCTATGCTTGTATGAAGTCAGGTTTTCGTTAAAATATACAGTTTTCAGATTTGTATGGAAATTTTGAGGCATCGTAACTTTAAACATATACATTTTAACGAAAATCTGACTTCATACAAGCGTATTAGATTAGTTTCTAGATTTTTTCTGATAAATTTCAACTTCGTTTGTTTGGAGCGCGCTCCGAATTATATTCCCTTTAGGGGATGATGATCAGACCTTCAAACTGAACGACTTTCTCTATGGCACCAACATTAAAAAGGCGAAAAAAATTAGCTGTTCCATACAAAACTGCAAACCTACTTGAGCAAAGTGTATGTTACAGCAGTTTTTTTTCGTGATTTCGATGTTGGTCCCATAGAATAACTGTGTCAGTTTGACGGTCTGATCATCCCTTTAAGAAAGTGTCAGCAGATTAAGAACGACATTGTATATTTTTCCAGCCCAGTTACCAGCTACAATATAAAACAAACATAATTATAAAGAAATTGACGAATAGGACTAAAGTGGGAGCAACATTTTTATAGATCTTATTGATAAATAAGTTTGTGCCGCAGCCGCAATAGCAAAATTACTCAGCATCTCAGCATACGGATACGAACCCGACTGCTGTCGGCAGATGAAGAACATGAAAGTATAGAAAAAGCACGGTAACCTCGAAATTTAAAAATTTCAATCAATGTTTTTTATTTATTTTTTTTGCTACGGCGGGTTGTGATCTGTAAGACTTAGGTTTTTATATTAGTAATTTCGTGCCTTACAACCATCTCTAAACGGCAATCGTAATCTTTTTGGTAATTAAAAAGTCCCGGGGCTACAGAACTATAATTGTAACGTTTACATATTCCGCAGCCTACGTTGGAGTAGACTTTAACAACTTGTTTACATATTAAGCGTTGTTATTGCACAATAGAATAATATTTTTAATAATATACCTAACTTGCTAATTAGCAATTATTCGCTGACATGACAAAGGAGGTTAAACAAAAATACCGCATACGCAGAAAGGGACCAACAACATAGATTTTCAATCGAATTTATTGACTCTACATGTATGCCATGTTAGCTTAATGAAATTAAAGATTGAATAAGTCGGGCGGCGAGCGGGATTCGAACCCACGACCTGCCTCTGACGTCCCTTAAAGACGATGATATAGATTGAAAATTTCGTCGTGGCCTGCGGGGCGCTGACAGCTCTGTTCGAGTGGAGCATGCCCCGGATAGGCAGGTCGTGGGTTCGAATCCCGCTCGCCGCCCGACTTTTTCAATCTTCAATTTAACACAGATTTTTCTCTTGCTCACTTAATGCGATTAGCGTATGAGCCTATTCATCATCATTATTTCCGATATCATTTCCGCGATGACTATTCTAGTCATTCTCTTTCTACGGTATACAGGGTGTAAGGAAAAGTATCATTAAACTTTAAACCACATACTCTACCCATGAAACTGAACAACTTTTACTATAGAAGCAAACCTGTCAGAACAAAAAAATATCAGCTGTCCCATACTAAACTTGAATTTGACAGCTGATATTGTTTTTGTTCTGACAGGTTTGCTCCCATAGTAAAAGTTGTTCAGTTTGATGGGTAGGTTTAAAGGTTAATGATACTTTTCCTTACACCTTGTATAGTGTCCTTCTTAATATGTTGACACTTTATTAAGGGGATGATAAGACTGTCAAACTGAATAACTTTCTCTATGGCACCAACATAGAAATCGCGAAAAAAAAATCAACTGTCCCATACATTTAGCTCAAGTAGGTTTGCAGTTTTGTATGGAACAGCAGATTTTTTTTTCACGATTTCGATGTTGGTACCATAGAGAAAGTTGTTCAGTTTTATGGTCTAAACCACCCCCTTAAATGTTCATTTGTATTTTTGTATCACCTTGTTTGTAGGTATACAACGTGTTAATGAATTAACGCAAAACTAGAAAGTAGTTTGTTTAGAATCGAGAGCAGAATCGAATTATTATGTTTTCAACATAGGTAATTTTTTTCAAAATAATAAATAATTTGTTTGTAAAATTTAAAATTTACTGAACTCGATCTCAACTCACCGCACAGGCACACTCACCCTACTTACTACCAAAACAAGGTTCTTAAAATGTATCCATGAGCATGCTAGCCCTTTCATTCATTGCTGAAATGATAACAAATCATGTTTGCATGAAAACTTAAAATGCGAATAACTAACTATCAAAATAATGAAATTATTGTTTCAATCTAATTATTTTGTTATAAATCAGTTGGGGTGTATGAGGTTTTGCGCTTATTTATTAACACCTTGTAGAATAGAATAAGAAAGAGAGTAGAGTCGATCTACTCTCTTTCTTATTCTGAGCCTAAACTAAGAATTATTTTGTCTTAAATCTGGTTTTCTTAATTGTTATTTAACTTTAATACCCAGCGATCAATCATCACTATACTAGGTAAGTGTAGTGATTAATATAGTTACATCATTGCATCCGTCATTCAATAATTGCACAAGGTTGACAAGAACATTAACGTTATTTGTTATTAATAACAAGTAAATCACTGTTTATTATACATTGTTCATTACTCAGTTATTTATATTTTTATTTTATTTGTTGTTGTTTTGTGAACGACAGACTGGACTTTTTTTTTATAATGTCTTTAACGGCGCTGGATACTAGTCCTTTTGAGCCATTCGTTATTTTTTTCCTTATATTCTTTATTTTAATGATGGGATGATAGATGACGATGAATCTGTGGTCGATTTCGTAAGCTCGCGCGTTGCCGCCAAAATGACTAACTGACTTAACTTGAACCAAAACGTATGTTCTGTTATCGTATTTATTTGAGATTCCTGTTACGTCGGTCGCTTTACGCAACTGTTTGGTACACAATCCGCACGAAATTATGTCACAAATATCACTAAAACCAATTTTTTTACGAATTTCAAATAACACGAAACACAGCAAGAGCAATGGCGCCAAGCCACCGACAGACTGGACTATATCATAAGCTTGCCACATCTCAAATTTAATATACTTTATAGAGTATTTCTTAAAAAATTTCGAGCAGACTTTTGTTCAAAAAGAGTAAAAATATTATTGTGAAACCTCAGAGAAAGGATCTCCATAGAGTCCGCATAAATTTACGATTGTAGTTGGTCTTTTTTGTCTTATGACGTACCTTTAATAGTAGAAGGAGATGGAACTATAGATATTTGTTTGTGCGGCTGTCCACTTTTTTTTGAGCTTGGGTGTGTGAAAAGTGACCGTAAACATAAGGCCATATGTCACTCTGTGCCTTTTGTCCATACTACTTGACACCACACACTCAAACCTAAACGTCAAAAAAAGTGGACACTTTACAATTGGTATGGCTCACTCTAGTCTTACAGAGAGATCCTTCCTCTTAGTGTGAACCCAAATAATTTTGTTAAACCTTACCTAACCAATATCTATGCCAGTTTCCTGTCTAAAACCTTATTTGATTAAAATTACTTACTTTAAAAAGATTGCATGTAAATTAAAATAATGTAGTGGCAGTTATGACTAAAAAAATTGATAGAACAGCCGTTTACCAATAAAAAAAAGTTTTCACCATTTTTTCCGAGGAAATTGGCCAATAGCACGTAAAGATAAAAGGAGAGTTTATTTGTTATTTTCTTCGACATTTAATAAACTCCTTGATTTTTAACGACTGCTGCTCAATAACCTTTCTTTAGATAAAATAATATTAAACTTTAGTGATTATCTTTGACTATTTATATGTGGACTGGTTACGCGTGTAATTCTACTAACAAACATTTCTGCCACTTTTTGCGGGGGGCGAGGTAACATGAAATCCGCAACTTTGGATTTTATTCCCCATAACTTTAGATTCTAATTTTGAATGTTAAAAATCATGAAAAGTAGTCTCGTGTGAACCCCAAACGTTCTAAGTTCGAAGTTATTATTTCGCAATTATAGGCTGTCTCGTTTAGTGATAAGGTGTAAAATTGAATGTAAATGCACAAGATCAATTGTGCTTATACCGTGGCAGAGGGGAAATGCTACCGCAAGGCTAGTCCTTATAATAATTAGTCAAAGCTTTTCACTCATAGTAAGTACATGAAAAACAGGTCCATTGTTCGAGTTTGTAATGCAAGAACGTCAACTATTTCCGCTATTTTAATTTTATCAAAGGTTTTAAATGAACATTATATTTTAAATGAACATTATAAAACCTTTTACGTAAAAACCGCTGCTGTTGGCCCCTTAACTAGAGCAACATGCAACTTGAAGATAACGGTTTAATTTTCAAAGCTCGCTGAGCTACGAATCTCATTTCCCTGTGGTTTCCTTCAGTGTGAGAGAGGAAAATTAAAAAGTATTAGGTTCTGTAAGGGATGGGAATGAACTGATGTGTTGCCCGAATGAGCCGGATTTTTAACCTATTGATTATGGTTTGTTTATAGACTGACGTTTAATTTTTTTTTAAATTATTTCTTTAACAGCTCTGGATACTAGTCCTTTTGAGCCATTCGTTATTTGTTTTCTTTATTACCATAATGGGACGATAGAAGAATCTGTGGTCGATTTCGTAAGCTCGCGCGTTCCCGCCAAAATTACCATGTATGAGTTAACTTGAACCAAAACTTATGTTCTGTTATCGTACTTATTTGAGATTCCTGTTACGTCGGTCGCTTTAAGCAACTGTTTGATACACAATCTGCACGAAATTATGTCACAAATATCACTTTAAATTTTTTTTTACGAATTTCAAATACGACGAAACATAGCAAAAGCAAAGCAAACTCCACTGACGTTTAAATTTTTTTGTGTTGCCAGTACATAAACTGGTCATTACCAATATCGAAAATGTTACTCTTGTTGGGTCTTTACCGTTCCGAAACATTCAGGGGTGCTTCAGACCACCAAAATGAACAACATTCACTATGACACCTGCCCCCCTAGACAAAGTGGCATTCTATTGGCGTCGACGCTAGTAGAAACGGACAAAATGTATGGATTTGACATTGACGATCGAAACATTTTAACGTTTGTTTTCGTCACCATACGTCAAGTCCATACATTTTTTATGCGTTCTACTGTCGTTAACGCTAATCGAAAGTACTTTCTCTAGGGGCCCAGAATAGAAATCGCGAAATAAATCAGCTTTACCATACATTTGCGTCGAGTAGGTGTTGAAGTTTTCTATGGAACAACAGATTTGTTTTGCGATTCACAAACATTTTTGCAATATGTTTTCGGTCTGTTTCGCATAAAATTGTACACTCTGTATACAGGGTGTAAGTGACAGCCCAGCAAATAATGAAACGGTGAACTCAGACCATCAAACTGAACTCGAAAAAAAATCTGCTGTACCATACAAAACTGCTATACCTGCCCGACTCAAATGTATGGGACATCTGATTTTTTTCGCGTTTCCTGAGGTAGGCTCATAGTGAAAGTTTTTCAGTTTGATGCTCTGAGTTCACCGTCTCAGTATTTTCTAGGCTATCACTTACACCCTGTATATGCCAAACTAAATTACGAGTGAAGATTACAAGCCATGAATAGTGTATCCAGACTTTAATTCTCGTTGTTTCCCTCCAAAAACCTAATTCAAGATGGAGCCTGAAAACAGATGAATATTTTAAAATTCGTGGCCTCTGCAGCCCGCGGGCTTCCTAATGAAATTGCCAGTCTGAAATAAAATATGAGACGTGGTAAGAAAGCTCGAGGGCTAGACGTTATGTTGTTTTATTTCTTTTTTATGTGATCTCTTCATGTCATAAAAACTTGCGCCGTGTTCATTACTGTAAGGAATGTACTTACCTATAAGTTTACCGGAGTAGCGTCAAAATCACAGAACATTATAAGAGGGGTTAGATATGCAAAGTAGCGCTTTTGCTTCGGAGACGGCTGTCGCCACTTGTCTTCCCGCTCATACTGCTACAATTACTCATACCCTCTCGCTCGCACCACGCCGCACGCCTTATGGTGTTATGCACATCATTGCATAACCTGCGGCGACAAGTTCCACGTCTACTTTGCACTTCTAACCACTAATAATGTTATGTGGTTACTAGAGTCTAACAGTGTTATTTGGAAGACTCTATTAGACTAGAATGTCCCCGATACCTCTAAACAAATATAAAAACATACGATAAATAGAGTAAAACCAGATCAAATGGGTCCAGGAGACCAATCTCGTTTAATGTTCTGTGCATCAAACTGAACAACTTTCTCTATGGCACCAACATCGAAATCACGAAAAATAAATCAGCTATTCTATACAAAACTGCAAACCTACTGGAGCCAAATATATGGGACAGCTGTTTTTTTTTCGCGATTTTCATGTTGGTCCCATAGATAAAGTTTCCCACTTTGACGGTCTGATCGTCCCCTTAAAAAAGTGTCAGCATATTAAGAAGGACTCTATATGGGAATTGGAAAATCTTTTCGTCCTTATTTGAAATGAAGTGTTGTCAGTAAATCCTTCCGAGAATTAAAGACTATATACAGGGTGTAACAAAACACCCCAGTAATTAGTAAAGAGAAAAATCTGCTGTGCATGTGAGTCGAGTCGGTACTCGTTACTACTGTTTTATATGAAACAGCATAGCATATGCTCACGACTATATTCCCCGAGGGGGTAGTCAGAGATATTCTGAAACCTCAGAACATCCACGTTTCACCAGTAGTACCTACCGAAACTCTGTCCAGTGTGACGGGGGGTGAGCCCGTCGCCACTTATAATGGACAGTGGGTACAATACATGCCTCGAAATTGAAGCATGCAGGTTTCCTCACGATGTTTTCCTTCACCTAAAAGCCAGTAAACAGCCAGTTATATGAAACAGTTTTTTTATATTGGCTTTACAAGGAGTTACAAAAGTAAAAATAAACATTTAAATCTTTTAGGGAGGTTGTTTAGACCATCAAACTGAACAAATTTCACTACGGGACCAACATCGGTTTCGTTATTGGTCCCATAGTGAAAGTTGTTCAGTTTGATGGTCTAAACCACCCCCTAAAATGTTAATTTTTATTTTTGTAACAGCTTGTATAGTGAATGTTGTTCAGATTACTTAAAATTATAAATAATCATTCCGTAAATGATTTTTTTAAAGTTTGCAGATTGCTTTTATTTATTAACACCGTGTAAAAAGCTTCTCAACTACTTATTATTACTATACACTTATATACTTATTAGTACCTCAGAGAAAGGATCGCCATAGAGTCCGCATAAATTTACGATTGTAGTTAGTCTCTTTTGTCTTATGACGTACCTTTAATAGTAGAAGGAGATGGAACTATAGATATTTGTTCATACGGCTGTCCACTTTTATTTGAGCTAGTGTGTGTGAAAAGTGACCGTAAACATAAGGCCATATGTCACTTGGTGCCTTTTGTCCATACAACTTGACACCACACACTCAAACTTAAACGTCAAAAAAAGTGGACACTTTATAATTGGTGTGGCTCACTCTAGTTTTAAAGAGGGATCCTTCCTCTTAGATTAGTACTTATTATAGGTAGATCACATTGTAAATTAAGCCACATTTTTAAACTTTGTTATTATTTTTCCCCGCACAATTTCGCAGACAAAGCATATTTGGTGTTATCGTTCGGCTTTCCTTCGCAAGTAAATAATTTCATCGTAAACAGGCTAAAAAGATGCTTTATTGTTTTATTAAGCACAGCGGTGGAAGTTCCCGAGCCCCATTGAACTTTGATCGCGCTATATTACAACGAATATTTTTTGCTTAAGAGGATATAATTCGGAGCGCGCTCCATACAAACGTACTATGGTGATATTTTCAATACTAACCAATTAAGTTCAATGAAATTTTTCAGAATCAATCTAAAAACAAATTTCTATGCTTGTATAGAGTCAGATTTTCGTTAAAATGTATAGTTTTAAAGTTACAGTGCCTCAAAGATGTCCATACAAATCTTAAATTAATCCTAGCATTGAAACTGTATATTTTAACGAAAATCTGATTCCATACAAGCATAGATATTTGTTTCAAGATTGTTTCAGCAAAATTTAATTTAATTTAATTGGTTAGTATTGAAAATATCACCATAGTACGTTTGTATAGAGCGCGCTCCGAATTATATCCCCTTGGCGGAAAAAAATTGGCGCTAAACAAAATTAAATCGCGGTATTATTTGCTTTCGAAGATATCTTAAGTTATTTAAGCGATGTTAGGATAAGCTTTTCATGTAACTAAGCTCTACTCCTCCTATCTTGGGCGAGTCCAACACGCTCTTGACCAGTTTTTTCCTGATTTTTAATTGGGTCCCATAGTATTCAGTTCTTCGGTTTGATGATCTGTATTATACA
This sequence comes from Agonopterix alstromeriana, assembly GCA_963924505.1. NCBI lineage: Eukaryota > Metazoa > Arthropoda > Insecta > Lepidoptera > Depressariidae > Agonopterix > Agonopterix alstromeriana. The sequence continues at coordinate 14,250,067 of OZ004681.1, forward strand.
CCTAATACATATAATATTTAATCCATAGACCTATAAAAAGTTTATTCTAAGCATGTCCATGATTGAATCAAGTTATTTACATAACATTATTATACATACAAAAACATCAACTTATCTACACTAAAGGGCTGACAGAGTTAACAATGGCTACTATTCTATTCAACTCATAATATTATAAAGAATAACGATGTATTCAAAATGTTTTGTATAAATATCTTCATTGGCAGTGCACGACTGTCTAGGCATTGTGCTAGTGATAATGTTTACCTATTGTGAAGGATAATAAATGATAATGTAGGTATAGGCACTTTAAAATGGGTGTAATCTACACTTATTTTCAACAACGTGCTAACAAAAAAAAGTTAAACTTAAACAAGTGCAATAACCTACATAATAGGATTAAAAATTTTCTATGTGGTCTACAAGTCATTGTAGCCTAGGAGAAGGATAACATCGTGAGGAAACCTGCATGCTTCAATTTCGAGGCATGTACCTATATTGTACCCACTGTCCATTATGTGGCGACGGGCTCACCCCCCGTCACACTGGACAGAGTTTCGGTACTACTGGTGAAACGTGGATGTTCTGAGGTTTCAGAAAATCTCTGACTACCCCCTCGGGGAATATAGTCGTGAGAATATGCTAATGCATGCATGCATGCATGCTACAAGTCATTGTATTCTGAAATGCTTCGATCATAATTATGATCTAAGCTGAAATGTCTGAATATGCAGCGTTGCCAGGACGTACGGATGTATCCGTAGATTTACGGATTTTTGACCTGGCCTACGGATCTACGACTTTTAATGTCAAATCTACGAATTTTTAGTAATTTTCTGAATTCCTCCCTAAAATGTCAATAAAATATACAACACTACCCAGCCAAGCAAATAAATCAACTCATGTTCAGTTTTTTTGTGGATTGGTAATTTTTTTATTAAATTTGGCTCGTTCCTACTCTTTTCCATCTCCTTCCTTCTACTTTCTGTCCCTATACAGACACGACAGAACTAGTTAACTGTTACATGTATGACAAAAAGTGACACAGACAGTGATAATTAAAATAATGAAACAAAAAGTTAAGTTAGAAAAGAAAGAGTTGATTTTATTGATTTTCATGTGGTCTGGGCATTCTTCGCCAATTTAGAGCGATGTATTTGGTCAGTTCACTCCAAAATAGTCAGAAAAAGCATTTAAAAAAACCTATATCTACGGATTTTTCTAGAGGTAATCTACTTACTTCTCCAGATTTTCAACCTTGATCTACGGATTTCATAAAAATGGATCTGGTAACACTGTGAATATGTAATTGTATTTTCTCATACTGTAGCTTAGAGCATTATGCAGATATATTCCAACAAAGTTTGTTCCACTAATTGCATAAAAAGTAAGTTATTAGACTGTAGGATAACTGCAGGGCAAAGGACTCCTCTCACGAATATGGGCGAGAGGAAGTAGGCCACCAGCACGCTGAGCTCAAATAACCGAACCGAAATTATCTAAAACTCAAAACTGTTCTCTCAGCAAATGATTACCAAGTACACACGTACCTGTACAAAGATAGAACTCACTAAAGGTACGACCTCGACCTTGCCTGTCCAAAATATTAGTCGGAGCGTGGCCGTCCGCTTTCATAGGGCTTCAACCCTCACGTTGTTTATATCACAAACCCACCCCCGCCCCGCCGCCCTCAACACGATAGGATTTGTATTACGTGATAAAGTTTGGGAAAACGTTGTCCTAAATACTGAAATTACTGTAAATTAGTTTAAAGGTGGATGAAACGTGGATGTTCTGAGGATTAAGAATATCTCTAGACTACCCTTTTGGGGAATATAGTCGTGAGAATATGCATGCTGCTGATGCAGAATATCTCTGACTACCCATTCGGGGAATATACAGGGTGACATTGATATCATTAGCATCCTTTTAAACAAAGAGTCTACCCATCAAACTGAACAACTTTTACTATGGGAGCAAACCGATCGACACAAAAAAAATCTGCTGTTGCATACATTTGAGTCGAGTAGGCATTGCAGTTGTAGTACGGAACAGCAGATTTTTTTATGGTGGTTGCTCCCATAAAAAGTTGTTCAGTTTGATGGGTAGACTCTTAGTTTAAAATGATGCTAATAATATTAATTTCACCATGTAGTCTTGATCTATGCTATGCTATGATAGTTTAAAGGAGCTAACTTCGATGTTTGAAACGACTTGGATAGGTGACAGTTTTACTTCAGCTCAAGCACCTCCATGCTTCAGAAAGCACGTTTCGCTGGTGGTCCTGAAGATGTAGCTGTTAGATGGCAGCGATGTCACAGGCTAAATTAGAGCCGCTTAAAAGAACCCTTCTATTATTATGACAGCAATTGGAACATTAACTTGTCTCCTCCAATTAGGACATGGTGGAGTATGGCTGACTTCCTCTTACGCTGATCTGTCAGAGGAGGCTTTTGCCCTGCTGTAGTATCCCAAAAGCTACAATTTACTTACTTATTCCCGGGACCGTCCAAAAGAGCATCTTCAATTAAAAGGTCGCCGGATGGGAACCAAATTAATCCCTGGACCGGTCCAAATGCCTCATATAAAAGGTCGTCACATGTGGTAACATGAACATTGGAACCATTTTTATTTCCTCCCAACACAGGACCACTATTCCCAGTAACTTCAAGCATGTTTTTGGTAAGAGGTCGCTTAAACCATTTGGGTGTCAGTTTATCAGGGAGAGGATCGTTAAAACCATCACCATTATCAGCCTATCTATACATTCCACTGTACAGCACAGGCCTACCCTCAAGGAAGGTATGGGCGTAAGTCCACCACGCGTGTCCAATGCGGATTGGTAGACTTCATATACACATCAGAAGAACCCTTAGACGATTTACAGTCAATTTTATACCTTATCACTAACAGTCGCGACAGTCTATAATTGCGGAACAATAATTTCGAACTTGTCACGTTTCGGGTTCATACGACCCTGTTTTTCATGATTTTTAACATTCAACATTAGAATCTAAAGTAATGGAATAACGTCCAAAGTTGCGGATTTCATGCTACCTCGCCCCCCGCAAAAAGTGTCAGAAAAGTTCGTTGGTAGAATTACATGCGTAACTTGTAGGTACATATACAAGATGTTACAAAATAAACAATTAAAACTGTTAAGGGAGTTGTTTAGACCATCAAACTGAACAACTTTCACTATGGGACCAACATCGAAATCGCGAAAAAAAAATCACCTGTCCCATACATTTAGCTTGAGTAGATTATTGTAGTTTAGTATGGGACATCCGATTTTTTTTTCGCGATCACGATATTGGTCCCATAGTGAATGTTGTTCAGTTTAATGGTCTAAACCACCCCCATAAATGTTTATTTGTATTTTAACACCTTGTATAAATCGTCTAAGGAAGAACCAAATAAACGAAAATAGCAATACACATATGCCAACTTTCCTAACTGTTGTAAGTATAAACGTTAATTTACCAATTGTACTCGAAATAGAAACCCCACAAAAGCGTACAATGACGATTGTCTTTACCGCTAAACATTTGGAACATGTTACGTGGCGATACAATACATAGTTCCCTCGAATATCTCGCACAGAATACAAAATAACAGTAGCTCGAGATCCTATAGCTTCGCAATTAACGCATCGAATGCTTGGGTCTGAGGTCACTAGCTTATAGTTTATTTACTTTACTGTATAGTATCAATTATTTTATTAAATATACTATGTATTATTGTATACATAACTTTAGCTTAAGAATTTATATTGTAATAGTTATTAAGTCGTGTTATGTTGTAGAGTTTCTGGCCGCATCTTCTCTACAGCGACAACACGTTCCGACGCGGTGGTAGCTTTAAAAAAGATTTGACGTTTGATAAGTGTGCTGCAAGCTCCTATATTGAATAAATTATATTGACTTTGACTTTTGACTTTGACTGTCTCATACTGATGAGAAGAAGTTAACTCTACATGTTAACAGAGGGAGTAGGAGTGAGAGAGGAATACAACAGGAGCCAACTTCGATTGTATGAAGTCTGACAGCACTTATATGTTACTACCACAGAACATTATAAGAAAGGTTAGAAATGCAAAGTAGCGCTTTTGCTTCGGAGACTGTCGCCACTTGTTTTCCCGCTCACGCTGCTACAATTACTCATGCCCTCTCGCTCGCATCACGCCGCGCGCCTAATGGTGTTATGCATATCATTGCATAACCTGCGGCGACACGTTCCACGTCTACTTTGCACTTCTAACCCCTCTTATAATGTTCTGTGATTACTGCGGTCTGACAGTGTTATTTGGAAGACTATTTGACCAGAATTTCCCCTTCCTTCTAAATTTAATACAACATACGACACGTAGAGTAAAACTAGATCAAATGGGTCCAGGAGACCAATCCCGCTAAATAAATCTCCACTAAACCGCGTGCGAACCTCAACTTTTGACACATTCGGTATCGTGCTAATCATTTGACAGCTGTTAGAGCCGGTTTGACAGATCGCTCAGACGTTAAAGGCTGTCAGTCACATAGTAAATAAGTCAAGGTTAGCGCAATACGGAATTCAGGACAGTTGAATGGTAATTGGATTGCAATGTGATTAGAACCGAAATTGGATTAGGATTAAACTTCAATGTTATAAATTAACACGGTCGGTAATAAACATACGAGGGGACACAAACAGAGAAACCCTCTATCAACGAAGCTGTTTATAACGTTATTACTGTCAATAATGAAAAACCTTCACATGGAACGAGAGAGAAACATGTACTGAGCTAGTGGGAAGAGGTATAGGTAGTAAACCACCATCACTTGAGTTTTCAACGGCTCATCAGGTGCCCACTCACCACTTACGTAACACATACACTCTTCGAGCATATAGCTCCTGCGACTCCAACTTAAGGAAGGCCAATTACGGCAAGCATTGACTTGGGAGATCTGATCATCTTGGTGTCCACTTCGACTGTCAAGAGAAGTTAAGTTGGAGACGAGGATCTGTGACCTTCCTCGGGAGCGCTCGGGTCCCTGGTGATGCCACCCACCAACTGCTCGCCACAAGATATAATTATGAAGTCTTTTGGAAACTTCCGATGTGGCGCTTTCCTAGCTTTTTAAGAACTGACAAGTACAGCATTACTCAGGGAGCACCTAGCACCTTAGAGTTTCTGGCCGCATCTTTTCTATAACGGAACACCTTTCGACGCAGTGGTAGATTCGAAAACATGACATCAGAAACTTATCTATGTGATATTATTTTGAATCAACAATTTTGACTTTTGACTTTTTGCACCGGCTGCTTATTATTGTGGACTATTGTGGGACTGGTAGGTCTAATGTACCAGTGAAAGAACTTAAGCAACCTGCCCAACGCACCCCTAAGGGGAACGGACCTTGGCAATGGTTGTTGCTGGCGATTGATGAGAAGTAGTGGGGATCAGTGAGATGTACTGGGAATCGGTGAGAACTTTCCGAGCGTCAGGAGACCACTACGATTGGAGGTAAGGCATCAGGCGTAATATTCTGTGATTGAACCGTGATTGGACTACGTACCAACCATAACTTTTGACACATTTGATATTAAGAGCAGTACTCTTGACAGCCGTTAATGCCGTTTTGACAAATCGCTCAGACGTTAAGGGCTGTCAGTTACATAGAGTTTGGCGCGATGCGGAATTCAGCACAGTTGAATAGTAATTGGATTGCAATGTGATTAGAACTGAAATTGGATAAGAATAGATCTTAGAAATATTGAAGATTCCTGAAGCGATCAGTTGCCTGCTCACGCTGTTCTTGTCTAGATTGTTGCTATTTTAAGCTAGACATGCTGTTTATTTTACTCTGTGTCTTATTATTATTGTGAATGAATTCGTTTTAGTGTTCCCCATTGTGTGGTCACAATGACAATGTTACCCGACGCGGGATAACGAGGGTTATGTACAAAGCCTTTGACACTCAAATTTTTGACTAAATAAAGGAGTATGAATAATTTTGGAGCTGTGCCAGAGAATGCGACCGCTTGTTATTCTTTCTTTCTTGAAGGGGTCTGGAGGTTCTGGACAGAGATAATGGTTTGGTCTGGATAGTGCTTGCTCATATAGGCTGGCTTATAAGGCTTATTATTTTATAACAATCGAAATTCTCACCTCAGTGTTTATCGTTTAGAATCTTTGACTAATTATTATAAGGACTAGCCTTGTGGTAGCATTTCCCCTCTGCCACGGTATAAGCACAATTGATCTTGTGCATTTACATTCAATTTTACACCTTATCACTAAACGAGACAGCCTGTAATTGCGAAATAATAACTTCGAACTTAGAACGTTTGGGGTTCACACGAGACTACTTTTCATGATTTTTAACATTCAAAATTAGAATCTAAAGTTATGGGGAATAAAATCCAAAGTTGCGGATTTCACGTTACCTCGCCCCCCGCAAAAAGTGGCAGAAATGTTTGTTAGTAGAATTACACGCGTAACCAGTGCACATATAAATAGTCAAAGATTAAAATGGTTACAAAGCTAACCAATTTTACAATAAAATCGGGCGGTAGAGTCTTAATAAATCCTCTACATCGAAGGAAGTTGTTTCTATGCAAGTGTTACAAAGGTATAAATAAATACTTAAGGGGGTTGTTCAGACCATCAAACTGAACAACTTTCACTATGGCACCAAAAACGCAAACGCGAAAAAAATTGGCTGTCCCACACATAGATTTGTAGTTAGAACATCAGAATTGTTTTTCGCGATTTCGATAGGTATTGGTCCCATAGTGAAAGTGGTATTTTTGTAACATCTTGTATAGCAATTTTGGCATATTTTTTCCTTGCGAACATCAATTTGAATAATATCGACAAAATAGTAAAATGTTTATTGAACTACATTCCCGTCACGACGCGACGGATATGTTTTGTAACTTGTAACACGTTCGTACGTAGCAGCGGAGCGCCATCAAAAGGATTTCCACTCAATAAGTATTGCCTGTCAACTTCTTGCTTTATTTCGTTTTTTATTATCTGCGACGTTTCTGTACTCACGATCTATTCGATGAACATAATTAACTGTATCCTTTCTTTTCGTGTCAATTGTTCCACTGTTTTTGTTGTTTAATTTTTCCTTCCGGAAAGTCAAAGGGTACATAGCCCATGCAGCCATGTCTGATTTTGTCCAATTGTTCTACTATTGTGTTTCTATATTTTATTGGCCAGATATTCGGCGCACATATTACTGATATGTAGCAATTTACAGATGCGACAGTGAAATTTGCACTTAGTTCCAACATTTCCGTTTTGGCGCTGCTGTCGTCAAGCTAGTTTGTATAGAACTTGTAGTTATAAGTATGTTACAGTTATTCCGGAATGCAAAAATAGGGATATTTGACCAAGGAACAAAGTAATCCACGATATTATTATGTCATACAACGGAGACAAATTAGGGCTTCTCAAGGATTCTCAACTCAAACGAAAATACCAGGAAAAACAAAAGATATAAGCTTCTGACGCAACAACTCGGCATAACGCTGCTGTTGCTGTAAGTTCAATATGCGTCCTATCAGCGTCCAACGATGACGTTTAATTTGGGAAAATGTGACTTCAGCGCCAAAACGGCTATATCGGAACTAAAACTGTCATAGGCCTGATTCGTCGAGCCCGACAGCGTCTAGTGTAGCTTTATTCAGGTCCACTCTCGTGCAGGTGTTCGGGTATAATGGACATTCTAGCAGGACATTCTACAATTAACTGTATTCACTTTAATTAAAACGGCAGTCGAATTTAGTTTCATATTCGGCAGCGGCAGCCCTGTCGTTCCGGCTTAGAATGTACCTCCTCATTTCTTCCCATGGGTATTGTGTACATGCTATGTTACCTTCGTACGAACTAAGTGGAACGCTGATTTTCCATAGACAGCTTCCGACATCTGTCGGTGACGTATCAAAGCACTATGATGTGTTGAATTTGATTTGATAACTAATGATTTTACTTAAAATCTGGTATGTAATTTGTGCGGACGAAGGAACAGCGTATACAGTGCCCCATGAAAAACAGGTTGACCCATCTTGGGCATAGACTAGTTCTTACTGGATCACTCACTCATCATCTCAGCCAATGGACGTCCACTGCTGGACATAGGCCTCCCCCAAGGATCGCCACAACGACCGGTCCTGCGCTGCCCTCATCCAACGTGTTCCCGCCGCCTTCACCAGGTCGTTGAGCCACCTTGTGGGAGCTCACTGCCTACTCACGCTGCGCTTTCTAGTACGCGGTCGCCACTCGTTCCTCGCCCATTACCAGTTTAGATTAGTAATTCTTTTGGCTATGTCAGCTACTCTGGTTCTTCTGCTGATCTCTTCATTTCTGATTCGATATCGCAGGGAAACTCCGAGCATAGTCCTCTCCATTGCCCTTTGGCTGACCTTACTAAGCCGAAACTATTATAAATCATAAAACTAAAGCTGATGGTAACCGTTGAAACCTCATGAAACATTAAACAGCATCCATTAAGGTGCCTACAGCAGTAGCAACTAACGCCACTAAAAATTTTCTCTGAAGAAAATAAATCAATAATTTTACTAATTTCACAGTCATATGTGCCCTCTTGTGGGGCAAAATAAGCAACTAATAACCGAGACATAATTTAGTGACTTTTAAATTCCACTAGACCTATATACTACAATTTAGAAAGTCTTTATAATTCGTTACTAGAGCCATATCACACTGAACGTAGGAGCTTCTGGAGCGATATAGTTGCGACATCGCTTCAATTCAGCAACAACATAGCGATATCGCGAGGGTCGCGATCTTTCTGAAATTAATCAATTTCGCAGCGGAGTTGAGGCGATGTCGCGGCGATAACGCTCAGTGAAAATTGCGGCGATAAAGTAGCGACGTGATGTCGCGGCGGTTTGGCGTCGCGGTGCGCTCAAAAATCGCTTTTGTGATATGGCCCTTCCGCCTGCATGAGTTCGATAACTTCGCCTGGCCCATTTTCTTAAACATGTTTACCCGACTACGCCAGAAGGAGGAACCTAAACGGCTTGATGGATTTTAACGTATGAGGTGTCTTTAGATTCGTAAAAATTGTGAGAGTGACATAGGGTATATTATTTCAAAATGGCGTCTGCAAATTAAAAAATGAGGGGAAAGAAACAATATTTTTTTTGTAATATGGGTATCGAATGAAAGCTAGTGAATAGCAGGTTCCAAATTCATATGTTATAATACTTTTATGCTACCATTTTCACACAAGAGTAAAAAGTATAAAATAAACCTAATTATTAAGAAAAACAAAAAACCCGACTGCACGAAAAAATTTGTAATTGAAAAGAGAAAAACCACCTATACCAACTTTGTTTGTGCAAATATAATTTGAATGTTGTTAGGTAGGTATTGAAGGTGGGACAAACCAATAACCAACAAATAGGTAGGTTTGTAATTTTTTTTGTCCCTGTTTGCGATAACTAGCTAATAATAATACTTAAATTATATTTGCACAAACAAAGTTGGTATAGCTGATTAATTATTATAGTTTGTTTTTCTCTTTTCAGTTACTACTTTTTTCGAGCAGGCAGTCGGGTTTTTTGTTTTTCTTAATTATATCTGGACTCTAACACTCAGTTGCAGAAACGCTCATAAGAGTTAATCCTCCATTAAATCTCTTACTAGCTTTTACTACATCAACAAGACAAAAAGTGACAGCTTGAGATTTAATGGCGGATTAACTTTAATAAGCGTTTCTGCAACGGAGTTCTAATTACCCAGTAGAACACATTCAAAAATTAATGTTTAAAAGAAGTTTCACTGGTTCCACTGCCATTGGCACCTTAAGTAACTAAACCAAATCATTCGCATGACTGGATCTAGGGCTGTAACCTCATGAAATGTTAAACGGCAACCCTTAAACGATGTGCGATGATATATCATGAATATGTATTACGAGCATCGTGAAACAACACTGTTCATATGTTAATGTACCTACTGTTTTACATGTTACTGTGTCTCTTTACACATGAAATGGTATCTATTGGCGGTTTACTGTTACTATCACCACAGAATAAATACTATTACCTATCGGTACAGAAGAATCACTTCGATAACAGATTTAAATAAATAGCGACTCTCTCTGCACGGTAATAAGGTGCATAGTTATTCGCACCCGTCCTATCTTACAATTCGCGAATAACCAAACGTCACAACGGCGCGCGTGCAAACAAAAATGAACCGAGTCATTAGATACGAAAGCTTCCTTTACATAGTCTCCCTCTTTCATTCTTTCACGTGCTGGCAGCGTGACATCGCTATGGTTTTCAAGTCTCGCATTGAAATGACTACTCATAAAATGGCGGCAAGTCGCCGGATCGCCTTCAAGCGTACCTGAACTGTGGAGTTAGACAGGCTAAAGTTAAAATATCGAAGTTCTATTCTTATCCAATTTCAGTTCTAATCACATTGCAATCTAATTACTATTCAACTGTGCTGAATTCCGCATCGCCCTAAACTATGTAACTGACAGCCCTTGACGTCTGAGCGATCTATCAAAACGGCTCTAACGGCTGTCAAGGAGCAATACCGCGATTAGCGCAATACCAAATGTGTCAAAAGTTATGGTTCTTACATAGTCCAATCACGGTGCAATCACCGAATATTCACCACGATTGCAGCCAGTGATACGAAAACCATTTTTGAATATTTCTGTAGTAATATAAAATTACACGGTCTCAGAATGACGTGGGCGGAACCGAAAGCACAGTTAAATGTACGAGTGAATGTGTACGTAATTCATTCTTACTTCCTTTTTACGAGCTAGCGTGTGGGTTGCACGTCTCGCCTCTGCGGTTCAGTTCTGTTTGATCTTACAACTACGGTACCTTTATCTTTGAATAATAAAGGGTAATTGAAATTAATGTGCTTGAGTAAATATTAGGGCTACGCTCAAAGAACTTTGGTTGTAAGATTTACTCTGATATTCTCTTGAATATTACTTAATTAATACACAAAACAAGCTTGTAACACCACTGGCTTTTCGGTGAAGGAAAACATCGTGAGGAAACCTGTATGCTATATTTTCGAGGCAGGTATTGTACCCACTATCAATTGTAAGTGGCGACGGGCTCACCCTCCCGTCACACTGGACAGAGTTTCGGTACTACTGGTGAAACGTGGAATGATCTAAGGTTTCAGAATATCTCTGACTACCCCCTCGGGGAATATAGTCGTACAAATCTAGCTTCAAATCTGCAACATTCTTCGTCGAAAACATAATCCAAAAACTCAAACATCCAAAATTTGCGACACGGTTGCTCATTCAAGTGTTCAACCCTGTAACTGCAACCCCGCAGACTCAATAATACTCCTTACACCAGCAGCATTTTTGTATGGAAAAAGATTCGGATGCCAATAGTAGCCATGGTATAATGATTTCCTTGAAGGCGCCATAGGTTCAGGCGAATATTTTCTATTATTCTATTATTACGGTTAAGAGGATATAACTCGGAGCGCGCTCCATACAAACGTACTATGGTGATATTTTCAATACTAACCAATTAAACTCAATGAAATTTTTCAGAATAAATCTAAAACCAAATTTATATGCTTGTATAGAGTCAGATTTTCGTTAAAATGTATAGTTTTAAAGTTACAGTGCCTCAAAGATTTCCATACAAATCTTAAATTAATCCTAGCATTGAAACTGTATATTTTAACGAAAATCTGACTCCATACAAGCATAGATATTTGTTTCAAGATTGTTTCAGCAAAATTTCATTGACTTTAAATGGTTAGTATTGAAAATATCACCATAGTACGTTTGTATGGAGCACGCTCCGAATTATATCCCATTAAGAAGAGACAGTCCTCTGAAGCTAGGACGGGCGGACGGACGGACAGCGCAGGCTTACGAATAGGGTCCCGTTTTTACCCTTTGGGTACGGAACCCTAAAAATGAGTGCTCGCAAACTCACAACGTGCTTACTCGTATAACTCATATTTGCAGAACGCCGTACACTGCACTATAAGAGATTGCGATATAAATAGCTATAAGAGATTGTAGATAACATTTAACGATTTCTGCCGAGGCCCGGCGCGGCCGCAAGCGTGACGAAGCAATGCTACGGTGCCAAACAAACAAACTCACTACAATACATACAAAAATGCGTGACAAATTACGTTTTGATAAGTGAAACGTTTGCACACACGACTCTAACAAAAATGTGCACTTTAAACATTGACTTACCACTACTGGACGGAGGGTCCACGCTCAAAAGTATCCGAATAAAAAGAGAACGAAAACGTAAAAAAGAGAACTAATTACGCAACAGTCTTCGTTTGATCGGCCGACTACGCACACGCGTGGGCGCGCGGCGTGCGCCGTGCCCTGATGGGGGAGTGGGACGGAAAAGAATTTCAGCATTTCCAATGTTTTTAGTTGGTTTATATTACTTAATTACTATACGTACTTAGGTTTGTGTATTTTAGTCTCAAATACTTTATTAGAGTATTTTGTACTAGACCCGGCGTCCATTATTATTCTACGTCAATGACTTTAAAGCTTAATATTTTACTAACGGATCGATCCCTAAATCGAAAAATGGTTTTCCCACACCCACAATATTTTTAAAAGACCTATCCAACGATACCCCACACCATGGGATAGACGAGAAAAAACAAATTGCGCGGACAAACGGACATGGCGAAACTATAAGGGTTCCTTGTTGACTACGGAACCCTAAAAAACGAAACATTTTAGATCTGACTACTAAATGTTTGAGATCGTAACGCCATCCACCCAGTGTGTCCCTGAACATTTATTTTTTTAAATGAAAACACCTTCTCGAGTCAAATCCTTAAGAGAAGTTTATTCCGAATGCGTAAATGCGTGCTGCATACAAACGAAGTCTGGTGATATTTTCAATATTAACCAATTAAAGTCAATGAAATTTTGCAGAAACAATCTAGAAACAAATCTCTATGCTTGTATCTTGTCCGATTTTCGTTAAAATATACAGTTTCAATGCTAGGATTAATTTAAGATTTGTATGGAAATCTTTGAGACACCGTTACTTTAAAACAATACATTTTAACGAAAATCTGACTTCAAACAAACATAGAGATTAGTTACTAGAATATTTTTGAAAAATTTAATTGACTTTAATTTAGTTAGTATTGGAAATATCACCAGACTTCGTTTGTATGGAGCGGGCTCTGAATTATATTCCCTTAATTGTAAAGTGTTTTTGTCGGTCCCAGGACCGAAGCACTTTTGATGACAATATGAATGCATTGTGCAATTAACATGGAAACGCATCGGTGCATATTTTAATTAATTATTCTTTTCAAAAGAGAACTGCAATGTAATTACTTTCATATCAAACAAACTTTACAAAAGGATATTGTATCATTGACTGAGATAATTAATTTCTGCATAATGTAATTATTAGTAGACAATTTAATAGTCAACTTGATGTCAGAGACATTTTCAAGCCACCTTAGGGTTAACGCATATTTATCCGCGACGAACGAGCTGAAGGAGGCGAATTTTAGAATAGGGTATTTGACAGCATGTGAAAAAAAGGATCTATTGATGGCATCCGTATTGAATATGAATTTTGGAAACCTACTATTTAGTCAGTTAGGAAAAATACTGGATATTTTAAGAGAAAATCGACAAAGAAAAATTTTTTTTTTCTACTTTAGTCACGTATATTTGCCGAATATTTGATGATGTCAACTGCTTGTAAACAGTTGCGTGTAGAGTGTGAGTTTCGTACAAAGTTTACGTCATCGTGACGTCACCTGATTGTAGCCACGTATATTTTCAGAAAAAGTGTTTTCATTTAAATATTTTTTTTTGTTTTTTCTTGCACTATATGTAATGGAACGTAAAATATACATTTTCTATAGAGTCCTTAGACATCAGTGATTAACGTAGAACAGTTTATGAAAACCTGTCACACTTAAGGTGGACGCATATTTATCTGCGGCGAACGAGCCGAGAGAGGCAAAAGAATCGAATTTTAGAATTCTTTTGAAATTCTATGACACCTCGCACACTTATCCGCGGCGAATAGGACGAATCGAGAGAAGAATTAAAAGTAAATTCGTTCTGTTCGCCTACTTCGGCTCCTTCGCCGCGGATAGATATGCGTCCACCCTAATTTACGAAGAAATTCAATGCCTATGACTGGCTTACAGAATAGTCAGTTACACCGCCATCTGAAGGAAATATCCAGGAACAACTGCTTAACATGCCTTCCTGGCACAGAATAGGTAATAGTATACATATAGTTCTACATACAGAACAGCCACTCCCCGCTCCTCTCTGAATCCAGATACCCCACCTAACCTCACAGTTTCTGGGGACACTTTAGGAGCCAAGCAAGGAAATGCAGTCAAGCGCGCGCGCCCGTATTATTTAACTGCATAAAATATATTTTATTTGCAATCTTCTCAATAAAAATAAACGTTGGAAAATAACGCAAAATTCACATTTACAGTTATTCTTAGCTTAAATACTATTTTTAATAACAGAATGAACTATAGAAGTTAACGAAATCTAAGTAACACAATATAAACCTTATAGTGCGTAGCATATCGTCGTTTTTGTCGTAAAGGAGGCGACGTCACCTGGAGGCGCGGGAGTAATTCTCCAAACGACGCTATGCTAAAGTACTATAAGGTTTATAATTGTGTTACTATAACTATCCGCCACCGCCACACGTCTCTTCTGTATAAACCGCGCCTATGTATACCAGTTTTCTAGTTTTGTCGCTATATCCTGCGTGACATGCTAGCCCTGCTGCCCGACGCGTTTTTACTCATCTCGCCACAAATTAAACATTTAATAATTAACGATGTGACCGCTATTAATCAGCACCCACATACCTACGTGACACATTAAGTTGTGACGTCATCACTATTGTGTAGAAAGGGACGTTATTTATGGTGGAGAGAAACTAAGTGACATAGATGAGGCATTGTTTTTGGGTTATTAAGGCGCTAATAAGGCCAAATTAAGAAAAGCTTATTCTGAATGCGTAAATGCGCGCTGCATACAAATGAAGTCTGTTGATATTTTCCATACTAACCAATTAAAGTCAGTGAAATTTTCCAGAAACAATCTAGAAACTTATCTCTGTTTGTATGAAGCCAGATTTTCGTTGAAATGTACAGTTTTAGTGCTAGGATTAATTTAAGATTTGTATGGAAATCTATGAGGCACTGTAACTTTAAAACTATAAATTTTTACGAAAATCTGACTTCATACAAACATAGAGATTAATTTCTAGATTGTTTCTGAATAATTTCATTGACTGTATTGAAAATATCACCAGACTTCGTTTGTATAGAGCGCGCTCCGAATTACTCGTATATTATTATTCCCTAAAGCCTAGTGTGAACCGTGTTTTCGTGCCAGTCTTTAATATGTTGACGGTTTTTAAGAGGATGATAAGGCCATGGATCAAACTGAACAACTTTTTTTATGTGGCTAACATCGAAATCGCGATAATACATTTAAGTTTGCACTCTGTGTCGTGAGTGAGTGAGATGCCATCATAAATACGGGGTGCTTCAGACCATCAAACTGAACAACTTTTACTACGAAACCAAGATTGAAAACGGAAAATCAGCTGATTCATAGAAAAAAAATCAATAGCGACTCGACTAAAGTGCGTGAATCAGCAGTTTTATACCCTACTGCGCGTCGCAAAGGAAGGGTAATGTGTTTATCATCCTATGAATGTATGTATGTTTGTATTTAAGTTTGCTCCTTTGTGGCACACTAGAGACCAAACGCGTGGGCCGATTTTGATGATTCTTACGTCAATTATGCATGCATGCATCATCATGCATATGCTCACGACTATATTCGCCGAGGGGGTAGTTAGAGATATTCTGAAACCTCAGAACATACACGTTTCACCAGTAGTACCGAAACTCTGTCCAGTGTGATGGGGGGTAAGTTACGTCAATCGATTTGTCTTAATCTTGCGAGTGTTACTAAAAACATGACAGTCAATTCAATGTTGGTACTTTAGTGGAGTTGTTCAGTTGAACTCTGGAACTCCCACGGACACGATATTATTGAATCACCCATTGTTTATCTATTGTTATCTTTAAGTCGGGTTTCGAGCGGGTAATGGTTTGAATTTAACTTTACACCTTGTACAACGTGTTAATGAATAAGCGCAAAACGTCATACACCCCAACTGATTTATAACAAAATAATTAGACCATTAGCAGTGGAAACGTCGGGTGTTTGGGGTTGTGAGGCCAAGACTTTTGTGCGAGAGCTGGGCAGGAGACTTTTTGAGAGCGGGAACGATCCCCGCTCGGGTTCTTATCTGGTCCAAAGGATTTCTCTAGCCATTCAACGTGGTAATGCTGCTAGTGTGATGAGTTCCTTTGAGCCAGGTGGGTTCCGAGGAGCGGAGAGCATATAAACCTGTTTTTGTTGTATTACTGACGAAGCGTGAGGTGGATTTTGGTTAGGTAAGTTGACGAAGCATGTTGCGGATCTCTATCTGTTTACTTAAGGTTTTGACGAAGCATGTTGCTGATTACCGGCTGTTGTATTATTATTGACGAAGCTTGTGCTGACTACTTATTTTGTGTAGACAAAAAATGAAAATTATTTGTCTTATTGAAGTCGGTGTCAAGCCGGAAGCGTAAATAATTAGATCGAAACAATAATATCATTATTTTGATAGTTAAAATATAAAGTTATTCGCATTTTAAGTTTTGAGGCAAAAATGATTTGTTATCATTTCATCAATTAATATAAGCGCTAGTGTGCTCATGGATACATTTTAAGAATCTTGTTTTGGTAGTAAGTAGGGTGAGTGTACCTGTACGGTGGGTTGAGATCGAGTTCAGTAAATTTCAAATTTTACAAACAAATTATTTAATATTTTGAAAAAAATTACCTATGTTGAAACCGTGATAATTCGATTCTGCTCTCGATTCTAAACAAACTACTTTCTAGTTTTGCGTTAATTCATTAACACGTTGTATATTGAAGTCAGAATCTCCACCAAATGTTAAGATAATACTAAACTGTCACGGTTATCTTCAAACTTTAACATTTATTTCGTCAAAGTTTTATCCATTAAGTGTTTTTACTCTAATAGCTCCATCAGCTGCCTCTTAACCACTTTCTATACTCTATACTATAGTTATAGTGCATCAATAACTTAGTTTGTGTGAGAGACAAGAGTTTATATTGCTCCGCTATCGATTTTGTTTAATGGATCCGTGATACTTATTCCAAGATCTCGCTCCAAGTTTTCTACACCCATATACAGTTTCCTTCTTAATATGCTGACACTTTTTTAAGGGGATGATCCGATCGTCAAATTGAACAACTTTCTCTATGGGACCAACATCGTAATCGCGAAAAAAAAATCAGCTCTTCCATATAAAACTGCAAACCTATTGGAGCCAAATGTATGGGACAGGTGATTTATTTTTTCACGATTTAGATGTTGGTCCCATACAGAAAGTTGTTTAGTTTGACGATCGGATCATCCCCTTAAAAAGTGTCAGCATATTAAGTTGGACCCTATAGAATCCAAACTGCAAACTTATTCGACCCAAAAATTCTATTTTTCTTTCTATGCCGACGCTTTTTAAGAGGATAACATATGACCATCAAAGTAGACAACTTTCTCTGTGGAACTTACATCAAAATCGCGATTAATTTCATGTCAAAACAAAATAGCAAACCCACTCGACCCAAACTGATTTTACTTCGCAATGTCGATTTTGGTCTCATAGAGAATTTTGTTCAGTTTGATGGTCTTAATCTAGTAACTTAATATACTTTTTAGTATACAGGGTGTAAGGAAAAGTAAAATTAACCTTTAAACCACATAATATCTACCCATCAAACTGAACAACTTTAACTATGGGACCAAACCTGTCAAAACAAAAAAAATATCAGCTGTCCCATACGTTTGAATCGAGTAGGTATTGCAGTTTAGTATGGGACATCATTCATTTCGGACTCTACCATCGAGTCGGAAGGTGATCCGTTATAGAAGATGCCGACAGAAAATCTATTGTATTTAACAATTTGTACACAGACGCATTAACGAGCAATCAAATGTAATTGATTTGAATAATTCTTGCAGATTTAATCTAAATACTTTTATAGCCGAATAGGCAAGTTAAGGGATTCCAGAATCCATTGATTTTCGATCTGTTTTGTGATGTCATTGTACTCTTAATCTACCTACCAGCATTCGCTCGTTCATCATTCAAACTATTCTTAATTAACCTTAGGTACTTAATACGGGTTTGCCACTTTTTACCCGACTGCGCTAGAAGGTGGGTTATATTTTTCGAGCGTTTGTATGTTAGTATGTATTTATGTTTGTAACAGATACATAAAATAGTGACATTTAAGAATATGTCACTATGTTTGTAAGTATGTTTATTTCTTTGTCAAGCCCTACACCGCCTTAGACAGACCAACAAATAGGTAGGTTTTATAATTTTTACGGTCCCCGTTTGCGATACTCAACCTATTCAAATGATATTTGCACAAACAAAGTATACTCTCCAGGTCCCCAGGCTTCACACCTAGCCTGGCGGAAGATCTTCCCTTTCCAACGGAGGAACCTTCCACAGTAGTTCCTCCACATACCCACTGTCCATTATGTGGCGACGGACTCACCCCCCGTCACACTGGACAGAGTTTCGGTACTACTGGTGAAACGTGGATGTTCTGAGGTTTCAGAATATCTCTGAATACCCCCTCGGGGAATATAGTCGTGAGCATATGCATGCAAGTATACTCCATTCAAAATAGCAACGAAATTTTAAGGCCATTTTGCATTACAGAAACAGAGATTTGAAACACTTCCTCTCACTTATTCTTAGAACAGTTTTAGTAACGTCCAAGATATGTCGGATAGTATAATGTATCTAATAAATTAATTACATACACTATACATTTGGTAATCAGAATTGGCCAGAAAGCTAAATAGGAATCGGAAAATCTCGTCGTCCTTATTTGGAATGAAGTATAGGTATATGATTAAAGAGCTTATTTTTCTCTTTTCAGTTAATATTTTTTACATGCAGTTAGCTTTTTGTTTTTCTTAATTATTAAATTCTGTTTTAAATACAGTGTTTTTGTTTGTGAAAGAATTGCCGCCTATCCCCACTTGACACGTCATTTTATTCTTCATATTATATACAGGGTCCTTCTTAATATGCTGACACTTTTTTAAGGGGATGATCAGACCATCTAACTGAAAAACTTCCTCTATGGGACCAACATCGAAATCGCGAAAAAGAAATCAACTGCTCCGTACAGAACTGCAAACCAACTCGAGCCAAATTTTTTTTTTTTGCGATTTCGTTTTTGGTCCCATAGAGAAAGTTGTTCAGTTTGACGTTCTGATCATCCCCTTAAAAAAGTGTCAGCATATTAAGTTCGACCCTATATGTATATTTTCATAATTATATAATAAATTGTAAATTTTAATTGTTCCGTCTACGCGTATTATGCCTCAAACTTTTGTATGAAACTGACAACTCTGCAATCACCTTAAAAGAAAGATTTACTTTAATTAAAATTCAGAATGGCATTAGTACCTCCTGTTAACAGCTTAAATTGTTTTACAAATTCCTTCTCTGTTCTTAAAAACAAAAAGGACGAGTTAGAACTCAGACACTCATCCAGTTTAACTTTACTCCCTCGAGGAGCTTAGTGCATGAAGTAGAAACTACTCAATTCTACTTTCTACTAACTTTCTAATAAAACTTGTTTTGCCAAAGAAAACATTTTAAACTTTGGCTGTGTACAAAAATGAGTTTTAAGCGTCCGTGGGAAGGTTCTTTATAAGTTTTACGACTTTAAACTAAACTGTCTGGGCAGTAACTTGGTTATGAGGATAATGTATGGGATGTTATTAAAATAAACACACAGATAAACTATGGAGTATTTTGTCCACTGTCACGTGTGGTCACAGAATATGGGGTCCTTCTTAATATGCTAACACTTTTTTAAGGCGATGATCAGACCGTCAAACTGAACCACTTTCTCTATGGGACCAAATACGAAATCGCAAAAAAAAAAATTTGGCTCGAGTTGGTTTGCAGTTTTGTACGGAGCAGTTGCTTTCTTTTTCGCGATTTCGATGTTGGTCCCATAGAGGAAGTTTTTCAGTTAGATGGTCTCATCATCCCCTTAAAAAAGTGTCAGCATATTAAGAAGGACCCTGTATAACGAATTTAAAAGGAAATCGATCACCGCTAAGTAGGCTTTACAAGTTAACGAGTAATAGTCGACCAACTTGCAAAATGTATTTTTTGGGCTTTATTAGCCGTTAAACCGTAGTATAAAACAAAACGTATTGTGACGGGCACGTGAAGTATTGTACGGAACCCTACCCTGCGCGCGGCCCGACATGTACTTGGCCGGTTTTTAAGATATACAGAAATTAATTTCACTTTAGCGTTTAAGATATCAAACAGTTTTTAAAAAGTAATAAAAAAAGTTTTGATTTCTTTTAAATAAATTTTATTCAGTCTTATTCAAGACCTTGTTCATATCAATTAAAAATATCTAAACCGATGGTTGTTATAATAACATAAATAGCCGTGCACGAATTTAAACAAGCTTCAACAAAAAGTCGTCAGATCTGTGAACTAGTTAACAGAAGAGCTCCGACATTTGGAATAGCCAAGGTTGCGCCTGTGAAACCGGTCGCGGTCCGCCTTAGTACTTTACTAGCAGGGAGGAAACTTCACACCAGCATTCGACCATGTGTGTAAGTATGACTCATGCCCTATGAAAAGTACTTTGTACACGTAATGCGTAAATGCGCGATGCATACAAATGAAGTCCGGTAATATTGTCAATACTTACCAATTAAAGTCAATGAAATTTTGCAGAAACAATCTAGAAACAAATCTCTATGCTTATATCTTGTCCGATTTTCGTTAAAATATACAGTTACAATGCTAGGATTAATTTTAGATTTGTATAGAAATCTTTGAGGCACTGTAACTTTGAAACTATATATTTTAACGAAAATCTGACAAGATACAAGCATAGCGATTACATTCTAGATCGTTTCTGAAAAATTTCACTGATTTTAACTGGTTAGTATTGAAAATATAACCATACTTCGTTGGTATGGAGCGCTCAGTAATTTACCCTTAAATCAGACCTTCAAACTGAACAACTTTCTCTATGGCACGAACGTCAAAATCGCAAATGTTCCATACAAAAATGGAAACCTACTCGAGCCCATAATGCATGGGAAAGCTGTTTTTTTTTTTGCGATTTCGATGTTGGTCCCATAGTGAAAGTTGTTCAGTTTGATGGTCTAATTATCTCCTTAAGAAACTGACAGTATATTGAGTTGGACCCTGTAAGTAAAGTTACTATACCTAACAGGAGTAGGAGGAACTGACATGAGTTGTCAAATGAAACAGAATTGTGAATGTAAAGTGAAATCTTAGATAATTTTGTGATATAAATTAACACTAATTCATTAAATTATCCACGATTTCACTTATTCACAGAGCTCGAATTTTTACCCTGCCGATAAGTTCCCAATTATGGTTCTGTTGCCTCGCGTCACGTATCTCTGCCATTCTATAACGAGGGCCAGGGGTGTAAACACGAATAATAAGTTCAAACCCTCCTGGCCATAAATATTTATGTGTCTTTGTGGGAGTGTGTGTACTCTGTAACGGAGTTTCCTCACTGGTTATTAAGTTCACTGTACTTTTGGTCACGGTGTTCGACACCTTATATTAAGGTACCTTTTATGTGATAGGTACTTAGCTATACATTAATTAACATTAAAAAAATGTATTTATACGGAAAGCCCAAGGGATCGAGCCCACACATTCATGTCATACGTACAGCACATGCTCACGACTATATTCTCCGAGGGGGTAGTCAGAGATATTCTGAAACCTCAGAACATCCACGTTTCACCAGTAGTACCGAAACTCTGTCCAGTGTGACGGGGGGTGAGCCCGTCGCCATATAACGGACAGTGGGTACAATACATGCCTCGAAATTGAAGCATGCAGGTTTCCTCACGATGTTTTCCTTCACCGAAAAGCCAGTGGTGTTACAAATCGTACATAAACTGGACGGGGGTCGGACCATCGCCCCCTGCACGGCAGGCAAGGGTACTCGCCACTGGATCACCACGGCTTTTTAACGTCGATCAAAATGATTCGTTAAAAAATAATTTAGATATGTTAGTATCTTTACACACACGCAATCACTACACATATACGCATACACAGACACACAAACGCTCACTTCACTTGAATTTTTTTTTTTTTTCTTTGTTTAATTAATTTACTTTGTTTGCCTTTGTTTTATTTTGGATTTAGAATGCTGTAAGTTAAGCTATAAAATTACTTATGACGGCTCGGCAGGTGGATTCAGGGATGGCTGCCATTTCGTGACGGATATTTTCTTTCAAATGGGCCAGTGAAGTCGGTTTATCGGGTTTCTGATGTTTGCGTTTTGGATTCGTTGCACTCCAGTAGCGGCAGTTCTGCTTATTTACGTGGCCATTAAGATGAAAATGAGCTTCATCCGAAAACAAAATGTTGGTAAACGTTGAAAATCGCTCAATCACCTGATTTACGAAATGAAGCCTCTGACTGGCATCTTGGGGCTTTAATTCTTGCACCAATTGAATTTTGTAGGGGTGCAGCTTTAGGTCTTTGTGCATGATGCGATGTAATGATGATCTATGCACATTTAAAGCACTTGCGCGCTTCCGAATTGAAAGGTTCGGGTCGTCACGAACAGACTGATTAACATTCTCCACGTTTTCTACCGTTCTTGATGACCTAGGTCGCCCGGATTTTGATTTATCTAGCGTTGTACCGGTCTCTTCAAACTTTTTAACCCAATGTCGAATGAGAGGAATGCTTGGCGCATCATTTAAGTGGAATTTTCTACGCGCTACTGTCGCCGAATCACCGTTTTTGTAAAACTCTCGCACGCACAACGCGCGGTCTGCTCCCGAGAAACGCTCCATAGCGACTGAATTCCCAAGAGCCAGGCTACCGATTGACATAACCCCCGCGCCCCTCGGATACGTTGCGCTCACGCAGTAAGCTAAATAAATATAAAATTTCTTTTGAGACACCCTGTATATAAGAGTGACAGAGCTCTGACATCCAGGTTGCAGGACTACCTATTCCTGGAAGTCAGGACCAATATCCTTACCCATCACTTAAAGATAACTCCTCTACATTGTTATTTCTTACTGTTTGTTATACTGTACTACAATTGTTGTCTTGTAAAAATAAATAAATGTTTTTTTTTTTTTTTCCCCTTTTCTAATTTTAAGGAACAAAATTTTAAAAGTTCCGTCTAGCGATCCCAAACAAAATTTCGGAATAAATTATTATACCTAAAATAAAACGAATTTAATTTTTGAATGTTTTGTTCCAGGTATGTTCGAGCAAAGTAAGGTACTAAGGCAAAGCTGCTCAACCCCATGCCCGCGGGCCACAATATGGCCCGCAAACACAATAGATTTTGCCCACCAGCAACAGCTCACTGACGTTTTTAACTTTTTGGTTTTGATCAAAGAGATTATACCTAATAGAGTGAGCCATACCAATTTAAAGTGTCCACTTTTTTTGACGTTTAGGTTTGAGTGTGTGGTGTCAAGTAGTATGGACAAAAGGCACCAAGTTACATATGGCCTTATGTTTACGGTCACTTTTCACACACACTAATTCAAAAAAAAGTGGACTGCCGCATAAACAAATATCTATAGTTCCATCTCCTTCTACTATTAAAGGTACGTCATAAGACAAAAGAGACTAACTACAATCGTAAATTTATGCGGACTCTATGGAGATCCTTCTTCTGAGGTTTTGATTAAATGATGTAGGCAAGTGCTAGGTGGTCCGCCGGGTAACATAGAATCGAAATTGTGTCCCTCCTCCAAAATTGATTTGTAATTGTGGTCTACACCTACAAAATTGGTTGAGCAGCCTGGTATATAAAAATCCCGAACGGCAAAAGGATCTTGCGAGATAAGTAAAACGTTTTATTTACTACACCTAAATTATACACGTTAAGGGGATATAATTCGGAGCGCGCTCTACACAAACGAAGTTTGGTTATATTTTCATAAGAACCAACTAAAGTGAATGACATTTTATAGAAACAATCTAAACTAATCTATGCTTTTATCTATCTAAATCTATGCTTTAATCTAAATAGTTTTAAAGTTACAGTGCCTCAAAGATTTCCATACAAATCTGAAATTAATCCTAGCATTGAAACTGTATATTTTAACGAAAATCTGACACAATACAAGCATAGAGATTCGTTTACTAGATTGTTTCTGAGAAATTTGATCGACTTTAATTGGTTCGTATTGATAATTTATAATCAGACTTTGTTTGTATGCAGCGCGCATTTACGCACTCGGATGAAACTTCTCTTAAAACGGTACCTATCGATTCTCTTACGACTATCATTTCCTTTCCCAAGTATTTTATACTAAGCATGGACTTACCAACGTCTGGACGTAGGGTCTGCGTTCTCTTAAGATGGGGATATAATTTGTATAGATTCTGTATATTCCTGTCTTTACGATAGACATTTACTTTTATTTTCAATTGTTTGTTAACTAATCCAAAATAGAACATAATTATTCTGTGACAATTTCCACTCGCTATAATTTATTTATGGTTCTAAAGAAACATCCTTTTAGAGTTAGGAACAGACGGACGGACTTAGCAGGTTATAATGGCATAGCATAGCATAGCATATGCTCACGACTACATTCCCCGAGGGGGTAGTCAGAGATCCACGCTTCACTAGTAGTACCGAAACTCTGTCCAGTGTGACGGGGAGTAAGTCCGTCGCCACTTATAATGGACAGTGGGTACAATAAATGCCTCGAAATTGAAGCATGAATGCATTATAATGGCACCCTTTGGATACGAACCCTGAAAACGACAATTCACAAATTAAATAATTATTTCGCTAAATTCCGACAGCACTTACCGTTGACACGTTTCACAAATATAATTTGCGGTTTGTACAACCACTGACAATACGGGTTAAATAATTATCATTCTCTGGCGGTTAGTAATGGGCTAATGGCTCAAGAGTAAATAGTCCACAGAGAAACCACAATACAATCGCACTACGATAGGTATACACGGGGCACGGGGAGTCACGTTCTGACACGAGCACTTGTCTCGCGTGTTGTCGCGTCTTTGCGTTTCTACCTGCTCGAGGCTCCGCAATCCGCAAGCTCTTCTTGTTCTTGATCCAAAACCATCCCTAAGATTGGGATAGATACTCTCCCACAAACTACTTGACACTAACTGACACTACGAACACTACTAACGCACAAGCAAAAATCAATTAATTAAAATTAAGATAAAAAGATATACACGGCCACACATCAAGCTATTTTTTTATTTGGCGGTTTGGGGCCTTGATTGGCTTGCAACTGTGCCACAAGATCATCGCTGGTCCTTTGTGAACTCCTTTTGTACAGTTCATCAAGCTACACAAAACCAACATAAGCAGGCCGCGCGACGTTATACTTTAGATACCTACTCGACCTACGCGCGGTCAGCGTAATTTGGTTTTGTATAGCTTGATGTGTCGCCGTGTGTACACAAGGCGCATGCGAGTGTGTGCTTGACCTTTAAGAGGATAGTCCTTACAGCGCGCTCCATACAACCGAAGTTTGATTATATTTTCAATACTAACCAGTTAAAGTCAATGGCACTTTGTAGACACAAAGAAACCAATATTTGCGCTTTACATTTGTCAGATTTCCGTTAAAATGTATAGTTTCAAAGTTATCGTGGCTCAAAGTTTTTCATACAAATCTTACATTAATCCAAGCATTGAAAATATTATACATATAGTATACAGGGTCCTTCTTAATATGCTGACACTTTTTTAAGGGGATGATCAGACCACCAAACTAAACAACTTGCATCCCCTTGAAAAAGTGTCAGCATATTAATATGAACTCTATATTTAGTTAAAATATATGTTAAAGCACAGACATTGGTTACTCGATCTTGTTAAAAAAAAAATATTGAAAATATAATCAAACTTCGTTTGCGCGCTGCAAGGACTCTTCTTCACTGACGAGATGGCTTACACGCCGCACGTGGACAAACTTGCTCGGCCAGTGGACAATCTATGGGCGAGTGTGGTACCTGATTATTTTGCTCTCCTTATAAACTTTGTCTCTGTGGGATATTTACTCATGTGGTAATAGCTCGTGGGGCCACAGAATATAATAATAATAGACTACGTACATAAGACTCACTCTCCATAGACAAATTGGCACAAATGGAATAGGGGTGGACTGACCCCAATAATCCAAGAATGCGGATGGGCAATGCAAGTTTTATGTATTTTTTGCCGTATTTTTTATACCCAAAGAATTTAATCTAATTTATTGATTCTACATGTATGCCATGTTAGCTTAATCAAATTAAAGATTGAAAAAGTCGGGCGGCGAGCGGGATTCGAACCCACGACCTGCCTATCCGGGGCATGCTCCACTCCAACAGAGCTGTCGGCGCCCCGCAGGCCACGACGAAATTTTCAATATATATCATCGTCTTTAAGGGACGTCAGCGTCATCTACCAGAGTTTATGCAAACTACTGAGAGTTTATGCAAACTACTGACTCACAAGTCTAATGTTACAATGGAGCATGCCCCGGATAGGCAGGTCGTGGGTTCGAATCCCGCCCGCCGCCCGCGTTTTGAAAGAATTTACTCTTTATTATGATTTATAGGTATATTTTAATTATAAAATGCCAAAATTTTAGAACCCATCCTCAAAATAAGATTTTTGTTTCTTTTTGTGAACATAACCTCAGAACATCCACGTTTCACCAGTAGTACCGAAACTCTGTCCAGTGTGACGGGGGGTGAGCCCGTCGCCACTTATAATGGACAGAATCAGAATTAATCAGAATGCTCAGAATATCTCTGACTACCCCCTCGGGAAATATAGTCGTGAGTATATGCTAATGCTATGCTATGCTATGCTATGCTATGATTGTGGACATAAATAACATTTAGGTAGGTATCTGTATGTTATTCGAACCTCAAATTAGCACAGACAGACCATATAAATAAAGTAATCAAAGTTATGAACACCCAAAGTAATTATAGCATATAAATGTAATAATAAAATATGATCATGTCTGTTTTAAAACCTGTCCGTGTTTGTTCAATGGCAAACCAGGCAATCCTGGTCATGCCGGTGAAATAAAACTAATTGATTTGTTTCTGACAACCTAATTAATTCGCATTACCTTTAGGGTTCCGTAATCAAAATGTAAATGAACCCTCTACATGTTGATTATTACATTATACGTTGTATCGCACGAATGATCACACGCCTAGATAATTCGTAAATTAAATGAGAAAATTATTTCTAATTATGGCTTCTGTATAGATTACGATGGGGTTTTAAGATTTCCTCATAGGTAAAAGCAGGGCCGGGCCTTATTTTGCTGTTTTTAGAAGTTATCTTTTCGTTATTTGAAAGACATACTAAATTAATGAAAAATATTGCAATGATCTTACATCTCAGCTTTATTTGCTATGTAGTACATGTCCTATTTTTCTATAAAATACATATGAAACCTGTGTTCAAAGGAAAGCTTAGCTGGAAAAAATATGTATTACGTGTATCTACTTTATAAGTTGAAGTCACTTTTACTTGCGACACAGGACTGATAGGCTTAACCGTCTACGACCGCGAAATATCCTCGACGATACAGACGATGCGATCACGGTTGCCGTACAGGCGGCCCAACAGACACGACTCACAACACACGACAACAGATAACACGCTCACATTCCGTCGACACCGTAATCAACGTCCCATGCCGAGGTCCGTAACCCTCTGGGTGCCCCTCGGTCGGTTGCTCAAGTTCATTCATTTGGCTCGGTAGACCCTTCGTGGTCCCTCCAATAGTCCGCAGTAAAAAACCCGACTGCATAAAAAACCTATTAACTGAAAAGAGAAAAACAAGCTCTATAATCACTAATCAGCTATAACAGCTTTATTTGAGCTAATATAATTTGAATGTTATTAGGTAGGTATCGCAAACGGGGACACATACGATTTTTGGTTGGTTATTGGTTTGTCCCCGCGGTTTTTTATGCAGTCGGGTTTTTTGTTTATCTTAATAATTTAGTTTATTTCATACTTTTTAGTCTTGTGTCGAAACGGTAACATAAAATTACTATAATATTTATATTTTTGGAATCGTCAGATCACTAGCTTTCATTTGATATCCATATTGTAATTCTAATGAAAAAAAAAAGAGAGGGTCTTTTTTATTTCACTGACGCCATATTTGAATAATATAGCCTATATCACTCTCACAATTTTTAGAAATCTAATGACACCTCAATCGTTAAAATCCATCAAGCCGTTTAGCCTGTAGGCCGTGCCAAAGAAATAGACATACAAACATACATACATACATACATACGCTCGAAAAACATAACCCTCCTGGCGCAGTCGGGTAAAAAGCAGTAACTGCTCCCTGAGCAACGCTGTATTAATAATTTCCAAAAAAAAAAAACTTGCGGTACACATACTTACATAGATCTATATAGGTATCTATACCTTATGATCTTGTATATAATTAAAAGTATATAATTTCTGCGGACGAAGTCGTGAGTTAACTCTAGTTGGTTATAAATCCATGGCTACAACAGTCAAAGCAGAAATTATGTCCTTCCAATATTTCTTATCTCGAAGTCCAATGGATCAAACTCTTTGACTATTTATATGTGGACTGGTTACGCGTGTAATTCTACTAACAAACATTTCTGCCACTTTTTGCGGGGGGCGAGGTAACATGAAATCCGCAACTTTGGATTTTATTCCCCATAACTTTAGACTCTAATTTTGAATGTTCAAAATCATGAAAAGGAGTCTCGTGTGAACCCCAAACGTTCTAAGTTCGAAGTTATTATTTCGCAATTATAGGCTGTCTCGTTTAGTGATAAGGTATAAAATTGAATGTAAATGCACAAGATCAATTGTGCTTATACCGTGGCATAGGGGAAATGCTATCACAAGGCTAGTCCTTATAATAATTAGTCAAAGATCAAACTGGGCGTTAATTAGCTCAGCCGTTCTCGACACCTATAGTAGAGTAGGTAGGTAGGTACCATAAAAAATTATTCCTTATTTCGTCGTTGCGACTTTAAGATCTCCTATGTGACACTTTTATCGAAAGTCACTTTTTTATGTGAATGCATAATTTATGATGTCCTCCATAGAATTTAAAAACTCCCAAGTCAAAATAACAACAATTTCACGGCTATTCTACAGTTAGAAAAATACTCATATGTGCGTAGTCATGAAAAGATGGCAACTTAAATTCTCAATTTCCCAATACTTTTACATTTTGCACATTGGAGATCTTAAAGTCGCAACGACGATTTGCACAACAAAATATACGAAATAATAAATTAATTACATGAATCAGAAAGGAACAAAAGATGGCTATCATTTTCACTCCATGAACGGAACCCTTTTTGCAATGGTCCTACTCATAATTACTCAGCAGTTTATTTTTCGCAACGTTTATTAAAAATGCCTGTAATTTTTCAATATTGATAATGTGTAGGTATGTTGAGTAACAAATCATGTTTGTTTATAACTAGGTAGCATGTTATGTATTGCGTAAAACTAAGCATCGGAATTTCCATAATTAGTTTACCAGATAGTGGGTTTTCTATGAGTATATTTCCATACCTGTATCTATGTATATCTAAACTACTATAAAACTGTAACAGAAGTGTGTCTTTACATTGAAGATATTTACAAGAAAAAGATTACGATGTATGCATACATGCATGCATATGCTCACGACTATATTCCCCAAGGGGGCAGTCAGAGATATTCTGAAACCTCAGAACGTCCACGTTTCTCCAGTAGTACCGAAACTCTGTCCAGTGTAACGGGGGGTGAGCCCGTCGCCACTTATAATGGACAGTGGGTACAATACATGCCTCGAAATTGAAGCATGCCGGTTTCCTCACGATGTTTTCCTTCACCTAAAAGCCACTGGTGTTACAAATCGTTCATAAATTCCGAAAAACTCATTGGTACGAGTCGGCCTGGACGGGGATTACGATGTAGTATTTAGCTATCTCTGACTCCAAATCAACCTGTCTGTCTGATTGTTTGTTTGTAACAGCATCACGCAAAAAATACTGAACCGATTTTGATCAAACTTTTTTGTTTGATAGCTTATGATTTGACATAAAATTATAATTTGTGCATTGTAGAGTTTAGTAATATCTATTTATTATCTAATTATGTTTTTATTATTGCCTCTGTGTTGTTGCTCGTTGGTGTATTAGGCGCGGTTTATACAGAAGAAACGTGTGACGGTGGCGGATAGTCGAAGTAACACAATTATAAACCTTATAGTACGTAGCATAGCGTCGTTTGTCACCACCACGACATGACCACGATTCTCCTTTACGACAAAAACGACGCTATTTTACGTACTATAAGGTTTATATTGTGTTACTTGGATTATCCGTTTAGTGTGGAACGAAATGAATGTCAGAATTGCAGTTTAGTGTGGAACAATAGTTTTGATTGATTTATTTAGATAGTAAAATTTGTTCAGTTCGATGGCCTGAACCACCCCTGAAAATTTTGAAACGTTTGTGGCTCAATGAGGAACTTGCACAGTTTTATATTTTAGTGTATCATAAAGTTTACAAAAAAATGGTAAAATATGCACAAATCATTTATTTATTGCAAATCAAAAGTTGACTTAAAATTCCGCGCTAAAACGCTCACTGCCATGACGTGACATCACTCCTTTTCATTACGCGTCAAGCTCATCACAAATCATCCACTTTAATATGTTGCCGTACTCTTCTAACGCACGCAAGTTGCTAATGCTTCGGTGTTTGAAATGACGTTCCGATCCACGTAACTTATAATTGAAATATTTTGTAAAAAATAAAAACTTTAGAATAAATCTTCCATTTTATTTTATTTTAATTTTATTAGAAAAATCAACAGCCTATTACAAACATTCTTTAAGATATGTAATATAATCAAATATGACACAGGCCAATTACAGATTTTTCCTATGAGTAGTAACTATAAATACGTGTATAAGACAGAAACATTTTGTTTTGTGTACATACAACCCGATGTTACATAATAGTATGCAAAATTACAAATGATACAGTCGGACAAAATTATGTCGTGTAGGTAGCGAAAAATTAAAATGTATTACAAAGTTTAGGTACCCATTAATGTTCCTCTCAACCGAAAGTGATGCGAGCGAAATATAAGGCGAGCGATAGACGCGATAAAGCGATAGAGCGATAGACGTAGGTATGCAGAAATGTATTTGAATTTTAACAATTTTTTTCCTTGTGAATCTTTGACTATTTATATGTGGACTGGTTACGCGTGTAATTCTACTAACAAACATTTCTGCCACTTTTTGCGGGGGGTGAGGTAACATGAAATCCGCAACTTTGGATTTTATTCCCCATAACTTTAGATTCTAATTTTGAATGTTAAAAATCATGAAAAGTAGTCTCGTGTGAACCCCAAACGTTCTAAGTTCGAAGTTATTATTTCGCAATTATAGGCTGTCTCGTTTAGTGATAAGGTGTAAAATTGAATGTAAATGCACAAGATCAATTGTGCTTATACCGTGGCAGAGGGGAAATGCTACCGCCAGGCTAGTCCTTATAATAATTAGTCAAAGTTGTGAATGTTGATACGTGTGATCACAGAACATTGTAAGAGGGGCTAGAAGTGCAAAGTAGGTGTGGAACGCGCGCCACACGGTTATGCAATATTTTGCATTCCAGTTATGTTCTATTCACATCTTGGACTAATTATTATAAGGACTAGCCTTGCGGTAGCATTTCCCCTCTGCCACGGTATAAGCACAATTGATCTTGTGCATTTACATTTAATTTTACACCTTATCACTAAACGAGACAGCCTATAATTGAGAAATAATAACTTCGAACTTAGAACGTTTGGGGTTCACACGAGACTACTTTTCATGATTTTTAACATTCAAAATTAGAATCTAAAGTTGCGGATTTCATGTTACCTCGCCCCCCGCAAAAAGTGGCAGAAATGTTTGTTAGTAGAATTATACGCGTCACCAGTCCACATATAAATAGTCAAAGATTCACATTATTTAATTATTAAAATATAATATATAATTAATATAATTTTGGTGCAAGTTCCCCATTTTGCCAAGAAATACTGCAGTCTTGATAAGTCACAAAACGATGTCATTATAAAACACTTATTCAACACATGACCCAGTGCCTTTCGTTGCTCAACTCAATGTACTAAGACCACATGTCCACATTTACATTATCTTGAATACAGCTATTGTGTTCGCAGTGGCGTAGCGTGGATTTCTGCCGCCCGGGGCGCAAATCGATGTTGCCGCCCTCTTAGCTTTAAAAGGCCGTGGTAGTGGCGAGTAACCTTGCCTGCCGTGCAGAAGGCGATGGTTCGATCACCGTCCAAGCCGACTCGTACCAATGAGGTGAAGGAAAACATCGTGAGGAAATCTGTATGCTTCAATTTCGAGGCATGTACCCACTGTCAATTACAAGTGGCGTCGGGTCCAAACCCCATCACACTGGACAGAGTTTCGGTACTACTAGTGAGAGGTGGAAGTTCTGTGGTTTCAGAATATCTGTGATACCCCCTCGGCGAATATAGTCAAGACATGAGCATTTCTTTATAAGAAGACTTACAAAAAAATAAACGGAAATTTTTTTGCACTCATATTCAGGTTATGGTCAACATCTTTTGATTTATCCATGCAAAAATTTAAACTTAGAGCGAGAGAAGCGAGCTCGTCTTTTCTCCTCAATACCAATATATTAGAGCTAGAGCTTTTTACGTACAAAACATATATGCAAATTAATCTGAGTAAAAGCTATGGATAGAGTGAAGCATGCAATTTTTAGCACCATGTCTTAGCTGTGGGCAGACCTCTTTAGGATTATATAATATATAGAACTATAAACTATTACCTATTCTGTGTCAGTAATAAAGACAGAAACTTTGCTTTACGAAGTGGTTATAGACAAAGCTCAATCAATCTTATATTTTTCCCGAATTTGCCGCCCCTAGTATAGTGCCGCCCGGGGCATTTTCCCCCCCTCGCTACGCTACTGTGTGTTCGCGCAGGTTTATGTTTTAATTTCATTACGTATTGTTGTTTTGTTTTTGTTGATTTGAATATGTATGAGGTATATGGAATTATTTTATTTATTTGTCAAAAATT
The DNA here is from genome assembly GCA_963924505.1 of Agonopterix alstromeriana. Classification (NCBI taxonomy): domain Eukaryota; kingdom Metazoa; phylum Arthropoda; class Insecta; order Lepidoptera; family Depressariidae; genus Agonopterix; species Agonopterix alstromeriana. The sequence goes on from OZ004681.1 coordinate 14,283,400, forward strand.
GTTGTTCCATAGAAATCGTAAATGGCTTAACCAAACCAGATGTATACTGGGTCCTTCTTAATATGCTATAGTATACAGGGCTTAAAATTAAAAGCACGGTTACAAAAATTAGCTGTTCCATAGAAAATGTCAATCGACTCGACCGAAATGTGTGAAACGAAAGTTTGTCCCATAGTAAAATTTATTCAGATTCATGGTCTGAAGTATCCCTTTGAGTATGTAACGCCTCTAAGTTTACTCCCTGTATATGGAACAGTTTATTTTTATTTCGCTATTTCCATGTTTACTCCATAGTTTGATGATCTAAAGCACCCTCTTAAATATGTAACGCATTTAAATTTAAAACGTTTATACCTAGTCTTGAACTTTTTTCGTTGACTGTACCTATAACACTATAGTCGCAGCGGTACTGTCAGCAGAGGAAGCTTTTAACAGGATTGCTCTTAGGGTGGCCAGGTGAAAATATTTTAAAGAAGAACACGTCTAATTTATCCAAATATTATTAACTAAAAAGCAAAAGGGTGTAGTGAAAAGTTCACTAACCTTTCAAGCTCATTAACCTTTAAACCACATACTCTACCCATTAAGGGAATATAATTCGGAGCGCGCTCCATACAAACGTACTATGGTGATATTTTCAATACTAACCAATTAAAGTCAATGAAATTTTGCTGAAACAATCTTGAAACAAATATCTATGCTTGTATAGAGTCAGATCGTTGTAATATATAGTTTCAATTGCTAGGATTAATTTAAGAATTTGTATGGAAATCTTTTGAGGCACTTTACCTTAAAAACTATACATATTAACGAAAATCTGACTCTATATAAGCATAAAAATTTGTTTTTAGATTGACTCTGAAAAATTTCATTGACTTTAATTGGTTAGTATTGAAAATATGACCATAGTACGTTTGTATGGAGCGGCTCCGAATTATATCCTCTTAAACTGAACAACTTTTATTATGGGAAGAAACCTGTCACGCAAAAAAAAATCAGCAACATTCTTCTTATCGTGTGGGCAGCAAGCGTCAGAGTTTTTTCAGACCGGCTTACTGCCCTCTGTCGTGGTTTTTTAATAACGACTATTACCACGAGAGATAGTAGCCGAGACCTACGGCTTTACGTGCCGTTCGAAGCACGAACAAACATTGAAATCACGATAAAAAATAATTTTTTTCATACATTTTCGCGATATTATATATTTATGTGCGATTTGTAACACCACTGGCTTTTCGGTGAAGGAAAACATCGTGAGGAAACCTGCATGCTTGAATTTCGAGGCATGTATTGTACCCATTGTCCATTATAAGTGGCGACGGGCTCACCCCCCGTACACTGGACAGAGTTTCGGTACTACAGGTCAAATGTGGATGTTCTGAGTTTTCAAATATCTCTGACTACCCCCTCGGGGGAATATAGTCGTGAGCGTATGCTATTTTCGCATATTTTTGGTCAAGCGATTATTGAAATTTTCTATGGAACGGGGAGAGGCCAAGAATCATAGTGTGTGATAAGCCGTGGGTTACTGCCTACCCACTTGGATGATGGCTTGATCACTACAGGGTGAAATTGATATCATTAGCATCTAAGAGTCTACCCATCAAACTGAACAACTTTTACTATGGGAGCAAACCGATTTGGAGTCGAGTGGGCATTGCAGTTTAGTATGGAACAGCAGATTTTTTTTGCTCAATCGGTTTGCTCCCATAGTAAATGTTGTTCAGTTTGATGTGTAGACGTAGTGTTAAAAGGATGCTAATGATATCAATTTCACCCTGTATGATATTATGTATGACTTAATATGTCCTACAAAAAGACTACTATGTGGTAACCCTAACAGCTCTTAACACTGATGCTGTTCTTTACAAGCTTATTCTGACACTTCTCTCGTGGCAGCTTTTTAAAGTCCCGAGAATCAAGCAAGTTCCGTGTATATTCCTTTGACATAAAAGCGAATGACATGGGATTTCGTTCGTGGGATTAAGTTTAGAAAGCTTAGATTGGTGGGAATGGCATTTAGTATACAGGTTTTTTCTTAATATGCTGACACTTTTTTACGGGGGATGATCGTCAAACTGAACAACTTTCTCTATGGGACCATAAGCGAAATCGCGAAAAAAAATCAACTCAACCATACAAAACTGCAAACCAAAAGCTGTTTTTTTATGCGATTTCGATCTTCTTCTTCTTATCGTGTGGGCAAGCCTGGTGTCAGAGTTTTTTCAGACCGCCTTACGGCCTCTGACGTGGTTTTTATGTAACGACATACTACCACGAGAGATAGTAGCCGGGACCAACGGCTTAACGTGCCATCAGAAGCACGGAATCATCTTTCTTTTCAGACAATCGCACAAAGCGTGACATATCACTAGGTGTCCCACGTGGGAATCGAACCCACGACCTCCGTGTCAAGAGCCCAATGCTCTTAACCCATTAGACCACGGAGGCAGCCTAACAGCTCTTCGAATCGATGTTGAACCTATAGTGAATGTTGTTCAGTGTGATGGTCTGATCATCCCCTTAAAAAGTTTCAGCAGATTAAGTTGGACCCTGTATATTCATTTTAGATTTTTTCGCGGCAAAAGACATAAGTGTTTTGAAAATGCTGCTGGTTTAATACCCTTTGGTGAGTGCATTAAAATTAGCGACTCTTTCTCCCCCTTCGCGCGACTACCCCCTTGTCCCCCCCCCCCCCCCCCCGAAAAGTGTCCATTTTTAGATTTTCTTATTGCAGAAAACGGTACAAGCTAGGACAAAATGATCAATGAAAATAGGTGGACTATCCGTTGTGTTGTTGGTTGACGACAGCAGCGCCAAACGGAAATGTTGGAACTAAGTGCAAATTTCACTGTCGCATCTGTAGCTTGCTACATATCAGTAATCTGTGGTCCACACATTGAACTCGCCGACAAGTCACAGACACAATCCGAAGGTACAAATTATAATGGAAAACGACTGTGTCGGCGGCAGCGCTAGTACTGTCGGCTACATGTTGGCGGGTTGTTGGGTAGAGGAAAGAAAAGAGAGGAAAGGAAGGCGGTCTGCGCTTAATAGAAGTTTATTCCTAATGCGTAAATGCGCGCTGCATACAAACGAAGTCTGGTGATATTTTCAATACTAACCAATTAAACTCAATGAAATGTTGCAGAAACAATCTAGGAATAAATCTCTATGCTTGTATCGTGTCCAATTTTCGTTAAAATATACAGTTTCAATGCTAGGATTAATTTAAGATTTGTATGGATATCTTTGAAGCACTGTAACTTTAAAACTGTACATTTTAAGGAAAATCTGACATGATAGAAGCATAGATAAAGCAGCACGATAGAATGTTTCTGCAAAATTTCATTAAGTTTAATTGGTTTGTATTAAAATATCACCAGACTTCGTTTTTATGGAGCGCGCCAACAGTAATATTCCCTTAACTTTGATATAAATTTAAATCTATGAGCTCAACTTTGCAACGAATTCCTCTCAATAAAGACAATAGTAATTATTAATACATCATTAACATTGTTTGCCGTCTAAATGACGTCAATAGCCGCTCACTTACGTAATGTGTACAGAGCCTTATGTGTAACGTAATTTTTGTCTGATCAAAGCCTTATATTAACTCGCTATTGCTTTATTATGATTTATTTATGAGATTTCTATACAAGGTGTTACAAAAATACAAAGTCAATATAAGTCAATATAATTTATTCAATATAGGAGCTTGCAGCACACTTATCAAACGTCAAATCTTTTTTAAAGCTGCCACCGCGTCGGAACGTGTTGTCGCTGTAGAGAAGATGCGGCCAGAAACTCTACAACATAATACGACTTAATAACTATTACAATATAAATTCTTAAGCTAAAATTATGTATACAATAATACATAGTCTGTTTAATAAAATAATTGATACTATACAGTAAAGTAAATAAACTATAAGCTAGTGACCTCAGACCCAAGCATTTTGATCATTTAAATAATCATCCAGTTTAATAATATGCTTTCTTACAGAGGATTTCTTTCAAATGAGACTTTCACTATGGGACCAATATCGAAAACGCGAAAAAAAATCGTGTGTTCAATACGAAACTACAAATCTATTCGAACTAAATATATGGGACAGATGATTTTTTTCGCGATTTCGATGTTAGTCCCATAGTGAATGTTGTTCAGTTTGATAGTCTTGATCATATGGGGGGTTAACCTATGGAGTTCTTCAATTCATCTAAAGGAAATAAAATAAATTTTGTCAGGATGAGGATTAAAAGGAGGTTGCAGCCAGCCCGAAACAGGTCATCGGAAAGCCAGTATATGGGAGGTAGATACTTATTCGGGGAAATCTACGGATTTTTGTATGGAGAAGGTTGCATTAATGGTGATAATTTGGAATATAGTAGATAAATACCTAAAAAACATACATTCTTAATAATCCCCAGTTTTTTATTGTGTATTATTAAATAATTAAGACATTTACAAAACATTAAATTTAAGTATGAACAAAAAATGGAAAACTGGTGATTTTGTACAGGATGGTTTCATTCAAAACGTTTACATTTACTTATAACAATAATAATCCCCGGTTAAGACTGCAAATTTGAGTAATCTTTCGAAATAAGCTTGCCCTTTGTACATTTATATCGACTTTAATGTATTTCTCAGGTTCCTGAGCCAATATAACCACGAAATCTCGACAAAAGTGTTATAAACTAACAGTAATATTAGTTCAAACACAATTTACTAAAGTGTCTTTAATGCAATCTCAAACCTTATTTTTCCTAGACTATATCCGAGTGAGTAGATTGCCTGTCCTGCATGCGTAGCATGCTACACGTGATACGGCTGTATCACGTCTTTTATCTCGTTCGGTCGTGCGCAAATAGAAAGAGAGCGAAGGTGTGATAGCGCTGTATCACGGTCCCTTGCTACCTATGCAGGCTGAAGTTCGCTGTGTTTTTTTTTTCACACTGTCCTAAGAGGAAGGATCTCTCTTTAAGACTAGAGTGAGCCATACCAATTGTAAAGTGTTCACTTTTTTTGACGTTTAGGTTTGAGTGTGTGGTGTCAAGTAGTATGGACAAAAGCTTTGACTAATTATGTGTGGACTGGTTACGCGTGTAATTCTACTAACAAACATTTTATTCCCCATAACTTTAGATTCTAATTATGAATGTAAAAAATCATGAAAAGTAGTCTCGTGTGAACCCCAAACGTTCTAAGTTCGAAGTTATTATTTTGCAATTATAGGCTGTCTCGTTTAGTGATAAGGTGTAAAATTGAATGTAAATGAACAAGATCAATTGTGCTTATACCGTGGCAGAGGGGAAATGCTACCGCAAGGCTAGTCCTTATAATGATTAGTCAAAGGGACAAAAGGCACCAAGTGACATATGGCCTTATGTTTACGGTCACTTTTCACACACACTAGCTCAAAAAAAAGTGGACAGCCGCATAAACAAATATCTATAGTACCATTTCCTTCTACTATTAAAGGTACGTCATAAGACAAAAGAGACCAACTACAATCGTAAATTTATGCGGACTCTATGGAGATCCTTCCTCTTAGACACTGTCGTATTTCATCTACAGTTTCAGTGTCCGTTTCCGGAATCTTGTAAATTTTGAGTTTCTGGTTGTAGAAATATTTCTTTTTAGAAATCGCCTCTTTCTACAAGACATAATAAAAGAGCTACCACGAACGCCTCCGACGTACGAACATAATTAACACTCTTGTAATGTAAAACAAACAACAATATATCTTGGACTAAAGATAAATAGCCGTGTGTTATTTATCCATTAATCTTTGTTACCAGCCTTTGTGTAAACACTATAGAGTATAGTGTATTACTATACTATAGTATACAGACTGTACAACCGACCCAAGTCTAGACTTCAGTATTAGATTATAAATCTTTAATAGATAAAGGTTTAAAGTTAAAGCTATGGATGCCGAATTGGAGGGTAGGTCCCTTCAATGAATTAATAAGTTCATAGCACGACTGTATTCCCCGAGGTGGTAGTCAGAGATATTCTGAAAACTCAGAACATTCACGTTTCACCAGTAGTATCGAAACTCTGTCCAGTGTGACGGGGGGTGAGCCCATCGCCACTTATAATGGACAGTGGGTACAATACATGCCTCGAAATTGGAGCATGCAGGTTTCCTCACGATGTTTTCCTTCACCGAATAAGTGGCGACGGGCTCACCCCCCGTCACACTGGACTAGGTTTCGGTAATAGTGAAACGTGGATGTTCTTAGGTTTCAGAATATCTCTGACTACCCCCTCGGGGAATATAGTCGTGAGCATATGCTTACGATTATGCTTTTCCTTACAACTGTATTCCCCGAGGTGGTAGTCAGAGATATTCTGAAAACTCAGAACATCCACGTTTCACCAGTAGTATCGAAACTCTGTCCAGTGTGACGGGGGGTGAGCCCATCGCCACTTATAATGGACAGTGGGTACAATACATGCCTCGAAGTTGGAGCATGCAGGTTTCCTCACGATGTTATTCTTCACCGAATAAGTGGCGACGGGCTCACCCCCCGTCCCACTGGACAGAGTTTCGGTAATAGTGAAACGTGGATGTTCTTAGGTTTCAGAATATCTCTGACTACCCCCTCGGGGAATATAGTCGTGAGCATATGCTATGCTATGCTCAAACAATAGAAGCTTATAAAATATTTACTTTGGGGCCAAATTGGAAATAGCGACATAAAAATCGGCTTTTCCATACAGAGTCGAGATTCGGAGTTTCGGTACTAGTGAAACGTGGATGTTCTGAGGTTTCAGAATATCTCTGACTACCCCCTCGGGGAATATAGTCGTGAGCATATGCTTACGATTATGCTTTTCCTTACAAAATTGCAGTAATTGACTCAAATGTATGAAAAACCGGGTATTGTTTTCGCGATTTCGATGTTATTCCCATATAGAAAGCTTTTCAATTTGATGTTCTGATCATTACCTTAAAAGGAAAGAATCTAACTACCAAACACCCTCGGAACCCTAGCAACGTAAGACCGACTCGCGCTTGACGGATCTCTAGCAGCCGGGATGGAACCGCGATCTGTATTCCGAGTGTCGATTTGGCTACGTTTTGACAGGAGCGTCCAATGAATAATTCACGAGCTTCCGCGGCCATAGATTCTCGAAGTCTGATAGAGACAACGTTATTAGGTGTTCTTTTTGCAAAAAGTTCGAAATAAATTACGTGTTTGTTTGTCTGTGTAGTTTCCGTAGCGTCAGTCAAACATCATTTTGACAAACTCTGTTCACTTAGATTCATCATCATCATCATCAGCCCATCATCGTCCACTGCTGAACATAGGCCTCTCCCAAGAAAACTCTGTCCTCGGCCTTCCTCATCCAATCACTCCCCGCTGCTTTTTTAGGTCGTCTGTCCAGCGAACAGCAGGGCGTCTCACACTACGCCTACCAGTTCGCGGTCTCCACTCTAGAACTCTGACACCCCACCAGTTGTCAGTTCGTCGGCAGATATGACCAGCCCATTGCCACTTCAGCTTGCTAATTTTCTGAGCTATGTCAACCACCTTAGTTCTCTGACGTATCACTTAGATTAATCTTATGAAAATTATTAAGGTATTCGCATATTTATCCGCGGCGAACGAGGCGAAAGAAGCGAGAGAACCGAATTTTAGAATTCTTTATATAGGGTGTTACCTTACATAGTTGCCATAACTTGAGGGCTGATTGTACCCATGATGCTGAACAACTTTCCCAAAAAACAGATAGGGAATTTGCATTTTTTTTTTCGCCTTTTCGTGCAAACGTTCGATTAGTTGATTGCATTTAGTATGAAAAGTCCCAAACATTTTTCCTATAGGTTTCTTAGGGAAAGTTGTTCAGTATCATGGGTGCAATCAGCCCTCAAGGTATGGCAACTATGCAAGGTAACACCCTGTATAAAGAATTCTAAAACATTCTGTAAGAAATTCGATGACACCTCGCACACTTATCCGCGGCGAATCGGACGAATCGTCAGAAGAATTAAAAGTAAATTCGATTCGTTCGCCTCCTTCGCCGCGGATAGATATGCGTCCACCCGCAAACTAATTTTATGATTATTTTCAACGTGATAATGATAATGATAACATAACATAAATACTCGTTATATTCACGCCAAAAACATAATCATAACATAAAAATAATATTTTTAACATAAGGGTACAAATGGCGGTCTAATCACTGAAAGCGGTTTCTACCAAACAACCATGGGATGGAAGAACTCTTTAATAAAACATAAGGGTACAAATAGCGGTCTTATCACTGAAAGCTATTTCTTCCAGACAACCATGGGATGGAAGAACTCTTTAATAAAAATAGCTTACTATAGCGTGATGTGCGTATTTATCTCGATTTTTCTAGATATAAAGTGTTGACCCGGATTAAAACAACTCCTTTGTACATACAAAATAAAACATTTAAATTTAAACCTTTACGTAACGATTTTTAATGGAAATAAAACTTACGTTCAATTCGAATCCAATAAAAATTCAAAAGAATGCAACCATCCGGATTATATTTTTAAAGCCGGATACCGGATGTTTTTTTTTTTAAACTGTCCGTTTCGATTCTCTCTCGGTTATGCATTCTATTCTGATTTAATCCCTTATGCACGAAAATGTTTTTTAAATCTGTCTATTCGTGCGTGCTTTAAGTTCCTAAACAGGGTGAGAAACCGCTTCCGAAAACTCAAAGGGGTGAAAATACCCATCATTATGAACAACTTTTACTATGGGACCAACTATGAGATCTCAAAAAAAATCTGCTTTCTCATACTAACATTAAATTCCTACCGCGCAAAATGTATGAAGGAGCTGACCTTTTTTTGAGATCTCAAAGTAAAAGTTGTTAATATTGATGGGTACTTTCACCCCTTTAAGTTTTCTGAAGCGGTTCCCTTACACCCTGTATATTTTAGTACAGCAAAATGATATGAAAAGGGTGTAACAAAACGACCTAGAGTAATATTTAAAGGGATGGTTTAAACTTGAACAACTTTTACTATGGAGCCATGAGACTCTGCACTCAGACTTAGGGACAGCAGATTCCGTATTGAAAGTTGTTTAGTTTGATGGTCTAATTATCGCCTTAAAAACCTGACTACCTTTTAAGCGAAATGATAAGACCATCAAACTGAACAACTTTCCCTATGGGACTAAGGCCGAAATCGCAAAAAAAATCGGGTGTTCCATATAAAACTACAATTTTCCTCGACCAAAATCTGCGGTTCAATTGATGTTTTTATCGCGATTTCGATGTTGGCCATAGAAAAAGTTGTTCAGTTTTGTCCCAGCCAGCACAAATCTTCTGAGTAAGTTTTGTTTAACAGCATTCATAGAAACTAATTGCTGAATAAGACTACCGTAATTAGCTGATTTAGCGCTTACTCAGACGTCATTCAAGCAATTTGGGCACAAAATTATACTGCTAATAGCTGTGTAATAGCAACGTAACAGATGAATAAGTTTTGAATAATTGTACGACAAGCTCAATTTTCTTCTGATAGAAGTATTTTGTTCTTTTATACCTTTGACTATTTATATGTGGACTGGTTACGCGTGTATTTCTACTCACAAACATTTCTGCCACTTTTTGCGGGGGGCGAGGTAACATGATATCCGCAACTTTTGATTTATTCCCCATAACTTTAGATTCTAATTTTGAATGTCAAAAATCATGAAAAGTAGTCTCGTGTGAACCCCAAACGTTCTAAGTTTGAAGTTATTATTTCGCAATTATAGGCTGTCTCGTTTAGTGATAAGGTGTAAAATTGAATGTAATTGCACAAGATCAATTGTGCTTATACCGTGGCAGAGGGGAAATGCTACCGCAAGGCTAGTCCTTATAATAATTAGTCAAAGTTTTATACAAGTATTACAGCTCTGTTAGCCAGATGATAAATGAATGATGATAGAATTATACAGGGTCCTTCTTAATATGGTGACACTTTTTAAGGCGATAATCAGACCATCAAACTGAACAACTTTCTCTACGGGACCAACATCGAAATCACGAAAAAAAAATCTGCTGTCCTATACATTTGCTCGTTGGTTTGCCGTTTTGTATGGAACAGCAGATTTTTTTTTTGCGATTTCGTTGTTGGTCCCATAGAGAAAGCTATTCAGTTTGACGGTCTGATCATCCTCTTAAAAAACTGTAAGCATATTAAGTTGGATATTCTCTTCACAAACCGTCATCCCTGTTTTGTAAACTGGTAACGACAGCAAAACAAAATTAATGGTGGAATGCAACTAATCCATAATTAATTAAACAAACCGGCTGGCTAATCAGCCGTTACATCAAATAACACTCAGTTTGTTGACCGTTGATTTACGAACGCAAGTAGAAAATTTTACGAGACCTCATTAACACTAGGAAAGGTTAAGTTTTATGTGTTAACTATGAGAAAGGTCAGCTAAAGTTACCGGTCGACCTTGAAGACCTTGGAAGTCCTCGACTGTAAACAATGTAACGGTACAAAAGAAAAAATATATATTTAAAACTTTTTAGGGGGTTGTTTAGACCATCAAACTGAACAACTTTCGGTATTGGACCAACATCGAAATCGCGAAAATAAAATCTGCTGTCCCACACATTTAGCTCTAGTAGATTTTTAGTTTAGTATGGAACATCAGAATTTTTAACTCAGAAAGTCATTTATCAGAAGTCTTCGTGTGTACTGCCAGTGATGACATATAGACCAGAGACGTGGTCGCTCAATCAAGGCCTCATGAAAAGGCTGAAAGTCACCCCAAGAGCAATGGAGAGGGCTAAGTTTCCCTGCGAGATAGAGCCAGAAATAAAGAGATTCGCAGAAGAATAACAGTAGCTGATATAGACCATGGAATTGCTGATCTAAAGTGGCAGTAGGCGGGGCACATTGCCCGCAGAACCGATGGCCGATGGAGTCGAAAAATTGGGTTATTCCCGATGTCCACGGTCTCAGCCCCTGTGGGGGCCAACGGAAAAAAAATCCTCGCTGTCCCGCGCATGTCCCCCATTGGGGGCCAACGGTAGCATATGTTATCGTTGTCCTCCACTAAAATACAATCAATTAATTTTTTATTAAAACACTGTAAATAGTTTTGTAATCAACTGTATTTTGTATTTGCAATTAAATAGTGTGCTTTTATACATTAATAATTAACTAATAATCTAATAATGTAAATAATTCGAATACAACACTTATTTATTATTTATACAACGTGTTAATGAATAAGCGCAAATCTCATACACCCCAATTGATTTATAACAAAATAATTCGGTTGAAACAATAATTTCATTATTTTAATTGTTAAAATTTAAAGTTTTTACAAACATTATTTTTTATTATAATATAATAAAGCGCTAGCATGCTCATGGATACATTTTAAGAATCTTGTTTCGGTAGTAAGTAGGGTGAGTGTGTCTGTGCGGTGGGTTCAGATCGAGTTCAGTAAATTTTAAATTTTAGAAACAAATATTAATTAATATTTTGAAAAACCTTTTTTTACCTATGTTTACTTTCTAGTTTTGCGTTAATTCATTAACACGTTGTATGTTTTTAATAATGATTCTGAATAGGTATTTAGGTACTTTTCTAAAACCACAGTTGGAATCAATAATTATACTTTCGTAATCATTTACGTTAATATTAGCTAAGTATAATCCTATATCAATTTGTATGCATGCATGCATATGCTCACGACTATATTCCCCGAGGGGGTAGTCAGAGATATACTGAAACCTCAGAACATCCACGTTTCACCAGTAGTACCGAAACTCTGTCCAGTGTGAAGGGGGGTGAGCCCGTCGCCACTTATAATGGACAGTGGGTACAATACATGCCTCGAAATTGAAGCATGCAGGTTTCCTCACGATGTTTTCCTTCACCGAAAAGCCAGTGGTGTTACAAATCGCACATAAATTTCGAAAAACTCATTGGTTCGAGTCGGCCTGGACGGGGATCGAACCATCGCCTCCTGCACGGCAGGCAAGGTTACTCGCCACTGGACCACCACGGCTTTTTGTATAATATCTAAAATCACACATAGTGGACCGACAACTTGGTGAAGGCGGCGGGAACACGTTCGCGTTCCTTCATGATGATGATGATGACTCTGAACAAATTTTGTCTCTTTATTTTACAAGCAAAAGTTTTAACAGTTTCTTTGAACCTTTTTAACAAACACCGTTTCCCTTTTCACAGGTAACATAGCTACTACATCTTCTCGACGGTAGGTACACTTTGACAATTTACAAAGGAACACTCACTCACGCTACGCGTAACATAAACCTTCGGCGTGGGGAGGGTTCCGTACGGTCCATTACACAGAGACGCTCTGTTTTTACCGTGGAACCCTAAGGAGGAAGATACACTGGATGGAGTGCGATTAATACGAATTAAAGGTATCTTTTTACTATACATAGGGTCCTTCTTAATATGCTGACACTTTTTTAAGGGGATGATCAGACCGTCAAACTGAACATCTTTCCCTATGGCACAAACATCAGAATCGTGAAAAAAATCAGCTGTTGCATACAAAACTGCAAACGAACTCGATCCAAATGTTTGGGACGCGATTTAGATGTTGGTCCCATAGGGAAATTTGTTCAGTTTGACGGTCTGATCATCCCATTAAAAAAGTGTCAACATATTAAGAAGGTATATGAATAACTAGAGTTAACCCGCGACTCCGTCCGCACAAATTGTATATCAGATTTTAGGTCAGATCATAAGCTATCAAACAAAAAAGTTTCATCATAATTGGGTCAGTAGTTTTTGCGAGATGCTCACACAAACAAACACACAAACAAACACACAAACAAACACACAAACAAACACACAAACAAACAGACAAACAAAAATTCCAAAAAAGGTTGATTTGGAGTCAGGGACATCTAACAACCATACCGTGATCTATTTTTTGTAAATATCTTCAATGTACAGACACACTTCTGTTACAGTTTTATAATAGCTAAGATAAAAATGTAAACTGCAATGGGTTAAATTATATTTTAGACTTATACCATCAAACTGAACAAATTTTGCGAAAAAAAAACAAACGACAAAGAACAAACGTTAAAGAAAACGACAATCAACGACTCGACCCTAATGAACGAACAATTTTTTTTCTAATAAGTTGTTCAGTTTGATGGTCTGAAACACTCTCTTGGCCGGTTTTATAAAATCTGTTCCATCTGTTCGGTTCTACAAAGAGCAACTAAACCACAGGTCCGGCACTTCAAACAACGTTTTGGATTTGACACGATGACGTTCGCACATGCGCACTACGTGCAAATTGTCTTTGACGTTTGTTTAGGGTTGTCTTACCACGCATCATCGTATGAAAATCATCTAAATTTCGTTACTTTTTATTGTTCGTTCTGTTATTAAAAATAGTATTTGAGCTAAAGAATTACTGAAAATGTGAATTTAGCGTTGTTTTTCAACGTTTTTTATGCACTGAAAAGACTCAATTCTATGTAGTCAAATACTGCGGGTGCGCGCGCCTGACTGCATTCCCTTGCTCGGTTTCCCTCAAGTTTCCCAGAAAGTGTCAGGGGAGGTGGGGAATCTGAAGTCAGAGGGGGGCGGGGAGTGGCCGCTCTGTATATAGAACTATAAACTACCTAGGTAGTTTACCTATTCTGTGACTAAACTACAGATTACCTAAAACTAATCTTTTTTCTTTCCCATAGTCAGTAAAAAATTAAATTATAACTAGCTGACCCGGCAGACGTTGTTCTGCCATTTTCCCTACCATACACCTACCCTACAACTACCCTACACCTACCCTACACCTACCCTACACCTACTCTACACCTACCCTACACCTACCCTACACCTACAACTACCCTTTTTTTTTTTTTTTTTTTTTTTTTTGTTGTCGAGGGGGAAATCTTCGAAAAGATACCCGGCTCCTTAGGGGAGGAGTCGGGTTATGTGGGATTTTTACCCACTAAAACCCCCCCGGTAGTCTCCTAAGCGCATGTCGAAGGGCTATGGGGAAGCAATGTGCGTCCACGGCCCTCCTAGCGCTTCGCCAAGGCTCTCCCGGCTCGGCAATAATGCCGGGCCAACACTCCCGCAGCGTTTCTGCGCTGCAGCGGGACGGGACTACGCCGTACTACCGCTGCCTTCCAGGGGTCGCTTGGAAATGGACGGCCTGAGCCCCTTCTCCGACCGTCCGCGACCCTGGGCGCCCTTATCCCGGGGCGTTGTTGTGACGCATCGGGGGGCCAACTTGACGTCCCCGGCGTCTCCGTCTTCGGGCGGGATTTGCCCGCTCGCGGTCTCGCTCTGCGCTCTCCTTCTGCTCCATGACGGTCTCGCAGAAGGCGACCGCGGCGTCCCATGCCGCCCGGCTCCCCAACATCGCCGCTACTAGGGCCGGTGGGGAGAGGTCTTCTCCAGTGTGTTCGACCAGGACTTGCCGCTCGGAATGCCACGCTGGGCACTCCTCGAGCGTGTGCTGTGCAGAGTCCTGATCGTCTCCGCAGTGGTGACACTGCACTGTAGTCTCCCTCCCGATCCTGTTCAGATAGTCACCGAAACAGCCGTGTCCGGTGAGCACCTGAGTAAGACGGTAGGTGACGCCTCGGCCTTCCCGGTCCAGCCAGGCCTGGAAGCAGGGAAGTATCGCTCCGACGACGCGCTGCCGTGTACTTCGCGGCTCATGGAGCCGCTCACGCCAGCAGTTAAGCGCACGTCGTCGAGCCTTCCTCCGGAGCTCTGCGACCGCCCTCTCGGGTACGGTCCCGCCTCTCTGACGTAGGACACGAATCCGGTCGTAGACCCTCGCGTCCATATCCGCCAGGATATCCAGGGGCGGGAACCGCGCCAGGATATTCGCCGCCTCGTACGATATTGTCCGGTATCCGCGTGCGACCCGAATTGCGATTTGACGCTGCGCGGCGTTCAGTTTGGCCGCGAGACGCCGGACGCCCGATAGTCTCTTCGACCATACGGGCGCCCCATAGAGCGCAATGGATCGCACGACTCCTGCGTAGAGGCGGCGGACTCCCTCCCACGGTCCCCCGAGGTTGGGCAGCAGTCTGTGCATAGCACCCGCTACCCTTTGTATTCGGGGGACCAGGCGGTCGATGTGCTCCTCAAAGCTCCAGCGACTGTCTATAATGAGGCCCAGGTACTTTATATGACGGCCGACCTGGACCTCTGCGTCACCTACTCGCACCGTCAAGCTGGGAGGTATCGCTCCCCTGCGTTTGTGGAACCATAGCGCCTCGGTCTTATGAGGCGCTATCCGAAGCCCCAGCTCGTGGATCTTCTCCACAACGCGTGCCACCCCGAGCTCGGCGAGCTCTACGGTCCTTTCGAAGGACTCCCCTTCTGCCAGAACTAGAGTGTCGTCTGCATAGCAAACGACACTGACGCCGTTGGGGAGTGCCGTCCTTAGAACAGCGTCGTACGCGAGATTCCACAGGAGAGGGCCTAACACCGACCCCTGTGGAACCCCGCACACGACATCCCCCTGCTCGGTACTTCCGTACCGACCCATGTAGCGTATGCCCCTATCAGACAGGTACGCTCCGACAACGTCGCGCAGGTAGGGAGGCAGACGGTGGTACACCAGGGCCTCCCTGATCGCCCTCCAAGGCAGAGAGTTGAAAGCATTGACTATGTCAAGACTGACAGCCAACACTACTCTGCCCTGGGATGTTGCCTGCTCGGACAGCTCTCGGACGCGAATAATCGCGTCCACTGTCGAGCGACCCTGACGGAAGCCAAACTGGCTGTCTGACAGGTCCGGGCCATCGCTGGATAAGTGCCTGCCGATACGAGAGGCAATAATCCGCTCGAAGAGCTTGCCCACCTCGTCCAGCAGGCAGATGGGTCGGTACGCAGAGGGGGAGTCCGCGGGTCTCCCTTCCTTCTTTATGAGGACCAGCCTCGCCGTTTTCCACTGCGTGGGAAAGTGGCCACAACGAAGGCAGCTGCTGAACAGGCGCCTCAGCCTTTCGCCCAGCACAGCCAGAGCTAACACCCAGGCCCGACCCGGAATTCCGTCGGGACCTGGTGCGGTGTTTCGCGCGGCGAGGCGCTTCACTGCCCATTTGAGCTCCTCCGTCGTGACCGAAAGGTCGTCAGTCCATGCCGGAGGCGGCGGCTCCTCCTGCCTAACGTCACCCCCTCCGATCCGTGGGAAGAGTGTTTCCACCACTCCTCGCACGAAATCGGGTTCTAGGGTCTCCGTTAGGGGAGGGACCCATGGGCGCAGCTTCCCCAGCACCATTTTATATGGCCGGCCCCAAGGTCGAGGCCTTCGAGGAGTTCGTTCCACGCCCGGGACTTGGCATCCGCTATAGCAGCCCGAAGTGACTTAGACGAGTCCCGGTACGTTTCATAGGCTGCCGCCTTCTCCTCTTCGGTCGCTCGCCGGCGTCTCCTCGCTCTAAGGTACTGGCGTCGGGCAGCGAGGGTGGAAACTCGCAGCTGCGCTATCTCCTCCGACCACCAGTACACCGGTCGCCTCTTCGTCGTCCTGACCCGGGGCATCGAGGCGTCACAGATCGACGTCATGATATCCCGGAACCAGGTCGACTCAGCTTCCGGCTCGGGCCAGGCCTCGTCTTCGGTGGGGGTCCAATCAGCGACGTGTGCCGCGGCGACCAGCATGTCGCGGTCGAGCCGAGTAAGCGCCCAACGTCGCTGGGGGCTGCCGCTTCGGTGATTGGCGTCGGCCGGAGGGCGGAGGGCCACATCAAAAACGATGTAACGATGGTCGGACAACGTTTCCACTTCCTCCGCCACCCTCCAGCCAGACACCATACGTTCCACGGAGGGAGTCGCCCATGTGAGGTCCACGATTGACTCCCCCTGCCACCGAACAAACGTCGAACACGACCCCCGGTTCAGTAACCGGAGGTCAAGCCCCGCCGTCCGCTCGAGAAGCATCTCTCCCTTGGCATTGTCGAGGACGTCACCCCAAACCCTGGAGCGGGCATTGAGGTCGCCCAGGACAAGTACCGGACGGGGCAGGTATCGACGTATAACGCCCTCTACCCGGTCTAGGTACGCCTCGTAATCGTTGAGGTTGCCATTGGGAGAGACGTAACAACCCACCACAACTATGGTCCCCCACTCCACCACCACGATCCCCGGTTCGGCCTGTGAAAAGAGGCACGGAGGATCACCCTCCCCACCGCCCCAGTAGATGGCGACGGAGCCAAGGTCGTCCCGGAACCAGCGAGGGTGAGATGGAACGACGTATGGCTCCGCGATCACTGCCAGACCAATCGACCACTCCGCGAGGGTTTGCAGTAGCAGGTCATGCGCCCCGCGGCAGTGGTTCAAATTAGTCTGGAGGACTTTAGGTAATGGGAGGAGTGTTAGGCCTCCATATCCTCTCCCCGGGCATTGCTGCCCGTTTGGGACGCTAGGGTCTCACCGGCCGTTTGGGGATTCGCAGAGGGGGAAGCCTGCTTACTTCCTACTCTGCCATTCTTCTCCTTGGGTGGGGTGCACCTCTTGCTCCCCATCCGATGGTCGGCGGGACGGCCAATGCCCGCACAAAGTGGGCAATTGGGTGCAGAGGCCGTGCAGTCACTGACTTTGTGGCCAGCCTGCCCGCACTTAAAGCACAAAGTGCTTGTTTCCGCTGCCTCTTTGCACTGGAGGCCAGTGTGTCCTGACCTGAGGCACCTGTAGCACTGCAATGGCCGTGCCGCAAGTACCTCCGCCCTAACAGACACCCAGCCCACTTGCACCCGCCCAGTGGTCGCGATCTTGCTGACCGCGCCGAGAGGGCAGCGAACCCAGACTGTGCCGAGGCGTCTGGAGGAGTGATGGATCTCACCCACCCGAACGTCCTCGGCTTTGCAACCACCAGCCTCAGCGATGGCAACTGCGACTTCGCGCTGTGTGACGGACTCGTCGAGGTCAGAGACTCTCAACTCGCCCGTCTTTACGGGGCGCGCTATGCGCACCTCCAAATCCGCCAAAACCACCTGGAGCTTTTGAGCCAGCTTGTCCGCCTTTTCGGCGCCATCCGGCCCGGCGACCTCGAGTATCAAGCCTCCGTTGATCGCTCTCTTCTGGCGGATACTTGGGATGCCAAGTTCTGCCAGTTGGACCCGCTCTTTGGCTGCCGACATCACCTGAGCGATGTTGGTTTTAGACCCCTGGGGAATCGTCATGGTGACGGCCGCAGTTTTCGGTTCCCTCGGCGGCTTTATTTTCTTGGCCGCTTGTTTTGGTGGCGGCTCGAGTTTCGCTGAAGCCCTCTTGGCTTCCGCATTGGTCTTTGCCTTGACCTTTCTGCCCACCACCTTGGACCAAAGCTGTTCAGGTTCCGCCGAGGGAGGCTCCACTTCACGCGTGGTGGCAGGGGCCGCACGTTCTTGAGGGGGTGACCCTCGGGCCTTCCTACTTTTGGCCTTCTCGCCGGGCAGCTTAGGCCCTTCCCCAGATGGTCCAGGGGTAGGCTTGTGCACCTTTCCAATTGGGGCTTGCACTGGAGTAGGCTCCGTCTTACCACTTTTCGGCGGTGGTGCTGGCGTACGGCCACCGAGACCAGCTGATTTTTTACCAAGTGGGGGCCGTACTATGCCCTCCGGGCGAATCTGTCCCTGGAGGAAGGCAAGCTTGCCTTCTACCATGGCCTTCTACTGGTCTACCGGAACCGTAGTGTCCACCTGGCCCGAGGTGTGGGCTTCCAACTGGGACTTCAGACTGTCAAGTCTCTTTTCTTGTAGGCCCATCGCCCTGTTGAGAAGCTCGACCTCATTTCGGAGCTTGGCGTTCTCTTCTTCCAGACGCTCGACGGAGGCCCTTTGGGACATTTCCTGTGATGCTGCCTGGACTTCCAGCATCGCAATCCGCATGATACGGACATAATTTCCTCGGATGTTTCCGGACTTGTCCATCGCCTTCTCGATAGTCTGGAGGTTCTCCCGGATGTGGGATGAAAGATCAGCTGTAGGCCGATCTTGCAACCGTTTGGTGAGATCCTCCAGTTTGGGCAGGTTGGCCTTCGATCTTGTGGTCGTAGGTGTCACAAACGGGTTGAGGATGTCCTCCTCATCCTCAACCGTTACCTGCTTCTTCTTCGACTGCGTGTCGTATCCGAGGGCTGCCGACTTCCTTTTTCGCGTCTTGGAGGTGCACGATGCCGCAGATGACCGTGAGCACACTGACATCAGCGAACAGTCAGTGTCCTCCCCCTCGCTTTCTGCCCGAGAGCCTGCCATGGTGTTGTGCAGCTGCACTCGCGTCAGCGAAACAACTGGCACCTCCCCTTTGCTGCCCGATGGGCCGCCTCCCTTATTCTTATTTATATTTTGTGAATTCATAATTAGTCCCACGAGTATGGGGGAAATAAAACGTCCGTCCGGGTAGAGCCCCCTGTGCCCGGATAAGCCTACATACTCAGGAGGCCAGCCGGTATCCTGAGGTTTTTACGACTTCGCTGTCGGGTCTTATTGACTTTTCCTTTTCTTGGCCCGGCCAATAAAGGCAAGGCCCTCGGTCGCCTGGAGCCGCTAGACGTGATCAACGACACTCCAGGCGATAACGACCTACGTCGCCCGGCGGTGGCGGGGAAGGAACTCCTTCCCGGCCTGCTCTACGGTAGGGTGAGTACACGTAGAGCCCGCCCTTGCTCCTCCACTATGCCCTCTGATGAACAGAGGGACACGTAGAGGAACGAACTACACGGTCGGGTCAAGCTGACCCGCCGCCCTCCGGTGGTCACATCTCAGTGATGCGACCACCCCACCTTGGGTTGGTTCGCGCCGGCAAGCCGGGACCCCCCATATCTAGGGGGCATTCCCCTATCCACCACCTGGGGGACGCGCCCGATAGCAGACCCACCTGCCACGGGACCTACCCTACACCTACAACTACCCTACACCTACCCTACAACTACCCTAAACCTACTCTACACCTACAACTAACCTACACCTACCCTACACCTACCCGACACACACTTGGCCGTTTTTTTTGTTTATAAACCTTCCCTGGCATATGCACAACAACCCACCAAAGTTTCATCGCAATCGGTCCAGCCGTTCAGGCGTAATGACGTGACCAAGGGAAATAGGGATTCATTTTTATATATTATATAGATTACTCAAACAGGCATAGCGTAGTGTCTGATCGTCCTAACGACAAGTGATCACTCTGGTGGTCACATCGATTAGCTTGTTTATACGAATAGTTACCTACTTCAAGGAGGAAGCTGTCGGTTTACTTTGTGTCGATCTACTCCCCGTTTACTACCGTTTGACATCGTGTTCTTAATTGCACCTCTTATTTTATCTACAGGGTGTAGCCAATACCTTTTTCCAGCTTCCTGAGCGGATTACTGAAACGGTGAACTCAGACCATCAAACTGAACTACTTTCACTATGGAGCCTACCTCAGGAAACGCGAAAAAAAACAGTATTCCTTTCTCACTCGTACTCACACAATATCTCACCTGCTTGTGTTTACCTATTCTTGACAGTTTTTTTTTATATAAACTATAAAATAATAGTTAAGGGGATATAATTCGGAGCGCGCTCCATACAAACGTACTATGATGATATTTTCAATACTAATCAATTAAAGTCAATGAAATTTTGCTGAAACAATCTTGAAACAAATATCTATGCTTGTATGGAGTCCGATTTTCGTTAAAATATACAGTTTCAATGCTAGGATTAATTTAAGATTTGTATGGAAATCTTTGAGGCACTGTTATTTTAAAACTATACATTTTAACGAAAATTTGACTCTATAAAAGCATAGAAATTTGTTTTTAGATTGATTCTGAAAAATTTAATTGAGTTTCATTGGTTAGTGTTAAAAATATCACCATAGTACGTTTGTATGGAGCGCGCTCCGAATTATATCCTCTTAAGTCCATAGATTTAGCATATAATACGTTAGATCGGAAATGCGGAAGATAAAGGGCATAGCATTAACGTATGTTCAAGCGAGATAGACGAGACCAATTCTCGAACACGCTATGAGCCTGTATGGACCTAGCGTCAGTTGTCAGAGGAACGAATGTTTTTTTGGTCTCGCCTTGGATAATCCGTAGCCGATCTAACGTAGTATATGCTAAATCTATGGTTAATTCACACCCCGGACACTGCCTACAAAAAACAGAAATTGACAAGATAACGTCAGCAAATGCGAAACGGAGTCTAGGGCTGCAATAACTTTAGCTGCGTGCGGTACATTACTTTTTCGTAAATTGACACACGTCTATTCAAAAAAGTTTTTATCCTTCGTCCTGAGATTCTCTTTGTTTCGAAAACATAAATTCTAGCGTCTCAATTGTGGTGTCAGTCTAGGCTACAGGTAACCACCGCCGAGTCCAAATATGGCAAACCCATAAGAGGCACTTAACGAATAGTAAAGAGTTCGCTTGGCGCCATTGATGTGTTTCGTCGTATTTGAAATTCGTAAAAAAATTGGTTTTAGTGATATTTGTGACATAATTTCGTGCGGATTGTGTGCCAAACAGTTGCGTAAAGTGACCGACGTAACAGGAATCTCAAATAAATACGATAACAGAACATAAGTTTTGGTTCAAGTTAACTCGTACATGGTCAGTTTGGCGGCAACGCGCGAGCTTACGAAATCGACCACAGATTCATCGTCATTTATCATCCCATCATGAAAATAAAGAATATAAAGAAAAAAAAATAACGAATAGCTCAAAAGGACTAGTATCCAGAGCCGTTAAAGACATTATAAAAATTAACGAATAGTGCGATCTGTCAGAGAAACGCCGATCGTAACTCTCCATCTCTATATATCTCTCTCTCCTTCTCTTTCCACAGATAAAATATACATAGAATGGCAATGTGTTTCCTACCCATTCGGATTTTTCGGATCGACGCAAAAGAGAAAAAGAATTCGGTATCAATCTCAAAACACATCGGATTTCATTTACAAACCGACATGTATCCCTAGACAGCCTAGTTTACCGGTTAATCGGATATAATTCGATCCGGGCCGGACAGAACCGGACAGATTGGAAATCAATTAACTAGAAAATTGCTGAGTCTATGCATGGTTCCACCTTTTCAGGGAAATCGGTCCGAATGGTTGAAATAATCAGCTTGGTTATACATATAGTTACTGGTTAAGAGGATATAATTCGGAGCGCGCTCCATACAAACGTACTATGGTGATATTTTCAATACTAACCAATTAAACTCAATGACATTTTTCAGAATCAATCTAAAAACTAATTTCTATGCTTGTATAGAGTCAGATTTTCGTTAAAATATACAGTTTCGATGCTAGGATTAATTTAAGATTTGTATGGAAATCTTTGAGGTAGTGTATCTTTAAAACTATACATTTTAACCAAAATCTGACTCTATACAAGCATAGAAATTAGTTTTTAGATTGATTCTGAAAAATGTCATTGAGTTTAATTGATTAGTATTGAAAATATCACCATAGTACGTTTGTATGGAGCGCGCTCCGAATTATATCCCCTTAATTGAGGTGACTGGAAGAATAATTACATCGTCAGTACATACTTTAAGGCTTGGTTATCGGCGTTTTTGAGTTTTACAAATTATATACCAGATTTTAAGTCAGATCATAAACTATCAAACAAAAAACGTTTCATCAAAATTGGTTCAGTAGTATTCGCGTGATGCTGTTAAAAACATGCAAACAAACAAACAGACAGACAAAAATTCTAAAAAAGGTTGATTTGGAGTCCGCGGGATACCTAAAAACCATATCGTAATCATTTTCATGTAAATCATCACCATCATATCGTATGGCATTTTTTGTCTTCCTGCTTGGATCCGAGGAGGTTTAAATTTCGAGGTGAAGTTGTTTTAGCCAGTCTTCCGCTGCCGGGGTTAACCTAAGGAGTTCTTCAATTCCACCGGGGAAACGGCGCAGAGTGCACTCATTTACCACATGGGTGAGGGTTTGGTCAGGTGCCCCGCAGTCGCACATCGGTGACTCTCTCAGGCCCCACTTGTAGAGGTGGGAGTTGGTCCTTCCGTGGTTAGTTCTGAACCGGTTCAGCTTTGCCCAGGTCTTCCGGTCCTTTTCAAAACCAGCCGGTTTGACAGTCGGGTCTCGCACGAGGTTTGCATGCAGATGGTCAAAAGGGCCCCAATCGGACCGCTATGAACTCTTAATATCGTACTGGGAGGTCGATCCAGATAGGTGATCTAGACATTCATTTCATGTAAATATCTTCAATGTACAGACACACTTATGTTACAGTTTTATAATACTTAAGATTTATCGAGTTTATCAATATAAATTTAAGTTTTAGTAATATAAGTTAACTAACTTTTCAAACTAACAGCAGCGCAGCGTCAGTTTGCCATACTTTATTTTTCATGTAACTATTCTTTGGCGTTCTTTTGCATCAAAGATTACACAACATTTTACCGTTCTTAGCTCTTCAAAGTCAAAGTCAAAGTCAATATAATTTATTCAATATAGAAGCTTGCAGCACACTTTTCAAACGTCAAATCTTTTTTAAAGCTACCACCGCGTCGGAACGTGTTGTCGCTGTAGAGAAGATGCGGCCAGAACATACAACATAACACGACTTAATAACTATTACAATATAAATTCTTAAGCTAAAGTTATGTATGCAATAATACATAGTCTATTTAATAAAATAATTGATACTATACAGTACTCTCTACCCACCCACTGCTCGAGAAGTCTTGATTTCCACGTTCCTGCAATATTTGCCGCAGCAGCGCGGCGCCGTGTTCTGATATTTAATATTACAACTTTCAGAGTGAATTTCGCACATTATTATGAATTTCGGCGTCTTCTTATCACATTCTTTCACGTTTATTTATACAGGGTGTAAGGAAAAGTATCATTAACCTTCAAACCACATACTCTACCCATCAAACTGAACAACTTTTACTATGGGAGCAAAACGATCAAAAATATCAGCTGTTCCATACTAAACTGCAATACAGTAGTTTTTTGTTCTGACAGGTTTGCGCCCATACTAAAAAAAAATCAGTTTGATGGGTAGAATATGTGGTTTAAAGTTTAATGATACTTTTTCTTACACCATGTATATCTATCTAAATCTACCGGGTGAAATTAATAATATTAGCATCCTTTTAAACTTAGAGTCTACCTTTGAATAAATTATTATTTAGTTATATCAATGGAGGCTACCATCAAACTGAACAACTTTTACTCTGCTACTATGCGCTGTGGTCGCAAGAAACCTAACATGCTAGTCACCTCGCTCCTCGCTATCTTAACCGATTGAGTTAAATCTGTGGTCTTAAAACTCATAATCGGTCAAAACCACTTTTGACTGCAAATCAGTCAAAAGTGGTTTTGACCGGTTCAAAACCCCTTTTGACTGTTTTGCAGTCAAAAGTGGTTTTTACCGGTTGTGAGTTTTGACTGTAACATTATACATACAGGATCCTTCTATGCTGACACTTTTAAAGGGGATGATCCGACCATCAAACTGAACAACTTTCTCTATGGGACCAACATCGAAATCGCGAAATAAAAATCAGCTGACGCATACATTTAGCTGGAGTTGGTTTGCAGTTTTTTTTGGAGCAGCAGATTTTTTTTCGCGATTTTAATGTTGCTCCCATAGAGAAAGATGTTCAGTTTGATGGTCTGATCATCCCCTTAAAAAAGTGTCAGGGCCCTATACAACGTGTTAATGAATTAACGCAAAACTAGAAAGTAGTTTGTTTAGAATCGAGAGCAGAATCAAATTATCATGGTTTCAACATAGGTAATTTTTTCAAAATAATAAATATCTTGGTTAGTAAAAATTAAAATTTACTGAAATCGATCTCAACCCACCGCTCGGGCACTCTCAACCTACTTATACCAAAACAAGATTATTAAAATGTATCCATGAGCATGTTAGCGCTTTCCTTCATTGCTAAAATGATCACAAATCATTTTTGCCTCAAAACTTAAAATGCGAATAACATTAAATTTAAAGTTTCAAAATAATGAAATTATTATTTCAATCTAATTAGTTTGTTATAAATCAGTTGGGGTGTATGAGGTTTTGCGCTTATTCATTAACACGTTGTATAATGGGCATTTTTACGACATAATGCTGTTGTAACACCACTGGCTTTTCGGTGAAGGAAAACATCGTGAGGAAACCTGCGTGCTTCAATTTCAAGGCATGTATTGTACCCACTGTCCATCATAAGTGGCGACGGGCTCACCCCCCGTCACACTGGACAGAGTTTCGGTACTACTGGTAAAACGTGGAAGTTCTGAGGTTTTAGAATATCTCTGACGACCCCCTCGGGGAATATAGTCTTGAGCATATGCTATGCTATGCTACAGCTGTTCATCAAGAACCGATGCTTTCAAAAGGAAAATTAACAGAGATACTAATCACTTTGTAGGAAACTCGGATTAATTTAAAATAAATCCGGATTTCCTCGAGACGTTTATGAACAATAGGGTTTATTATCTTACGTTTGTTTGTTATCCGAAGTTGATAACGAGTTTAAGTTGACTTTGTGGGTCCTATTCATGTCCTATTGTACATTATCTTTACATTAGAGGAATGTAAAATGGTGCCAAGTTAAGAAAGAAATTAGAAATTTTATTTGTGAAACGAGATACATTATATATATATATTTTTTGGAAATGTTTAATACAGCGTTGCTCAGGGAGCAGTTACTGCTTTTTACTGCGGACTATTGGAGGGACCACGAAGGGTCTACCGAGCCAAATGAATGAACTTAAGCAACCGACCTAGGAGCACCCAGAGGGGTACGGACCTCGGCATAGGACGTTGCTGGGGCTACGCGGCGGTTTGGGTAGCTGGGATCGGTGAGAACATTATAAGGTGTAATAGATTGGCTGACGCAAATCGTTCAACTAATCAATTTATATTTGATTGCATAAGTTACCGGTAATCTGTATAATCAGGTATTCTATACAATACTTGGGTATTCAATAGAATAAGTACCTA
The DNA here is from genome assembly GCA_963924505.1 of Agonopterix alstromeriana. Taxonomy (NCBI): domain Eukaryota; kingdom Metazoa; phylum Arthropoda; class Insecta; order Lepidoptera; family Depressariidae; genus Agonopterix; species Agonopterix alstromeriana. Next base: position 14,309,344 of record OZ004681.1, read on the forward strand.
AAACGTATTGGTAATTTATGAAATAATATTTATTTTATACTTTGCTTAGGTATTCTATACAATACCGAATGCGCAGTCGGTAATGTGTGTAAAAGACGAGAGCAAGTAACAAGCAAGCTAGGAAGCATGCAAGACGCAAGCAAGCAAGCGTGCAGAATGCAAGCAAGCTTGTTGATGCTGCGCTCGCATCGCTCGCTCCGATACATATTGCAAACTAACCTAGAATTTAAAAAAAACATTAGTTTGGTTATCTCAGGCAGGGGGCATCCGCCTGCCGCAGTCCATTCGCGGGCTTCTATTCACCTAGCCTATATACCTAGCTAAAGTATGTAATGGACAATAACATTAATAATATTCCATACATTGCCTAAACGCTCCAGGTATTCTATACATTGCCTAGGTATTATATAGAATACCTGAATTATACAGATTGCCGGTAACACATATAAAAATGTACCTACATACACACATAAACTCGCGACCTTTAGCACCCTAAAGTCAACAATTTTGCAACTACCACAAACTATATTTTCATGCATTTAGCTCATAGTGGCTTGGTTCAGATCAGATAGCCCTCGCGATGTCCCAAATAAAAAAAAAGGTTAAACTCTTCGAACATGGCGCTCTCCTCTACCGTGCACGTAAGCCAGATATTTAACTTTAATTAGTTGTCCCCAAGTCTGAAGATATCTTAGGAAATTATCAAAACTTGTGCAGTCTAAATTCCGTTATCTTTCTTATTTAGTTTATACCTAAGGAAGTTCGAAAGTAGCACCTATGACGGAAAAATTGCAGGGTAATAGATTATCGTGGTATGGTCATGTAATGCGAAGAGACGAGTGTCATATTACGAGACGAGTGTTAAGTATGAATGTGGATGGCTGCGGTAGGAGAGGAAGGCCGAAGAAAAGATGGATGGATTGTGTGAAAGATGATATGCGTAAGAAAGGAGTGAGTGCTGAAATGACGGCGAAGAGAGATGAATGGAAGAGGATGACATATTGCGCCGACCCCAAATAATGGGAAATGGGCAAGAGAATTATGATGATGATAATGATGATGATGATGACCTAAGTATATTTTACATTGATTTTCAAAGACCCGTGTACAAGAAACGCCTCCCCGTGTGACGTACTGAACTCCGATACGTCCGGCGCACCCTGGGCAATCAGCAGGCTTTTTACGCTGATTGGCGGATCTCTTCACCACGATGGCAAGTCAAACTCTCAACTTCGTCAGTCCACTGTCAAGACCTGCTCTGTGCGTGATTTCGATCAATATCGAAGGGTTCTCACAGGGTAAAACAGAGATCCTCTCGGATATATGCCGTACTACACGCTGCGATATCTTATGTGTACAAGAGACCCATCGGGACACGCGTCGGAGCAGGCTGTACGTTCCTATGATATATACGTATGATGGCGCGATAAAGCGCTATCGCGCCCTAGCTCCCTTTCTGTTTGCGCGCGAACGAACGAGTTAGCAGGCGCGATAAAACGTTTATCGAGGCACCATGCCGCGGGCGCTGGACTGACGCTTATCGCCGAGATCTGTCACCCGAAATCTACTCGATAGAAGAATTAAGACTCGTGTGTTGCTTTAATGACGTTAGGCCGCTTTGCTTTTCATAGACCTCCCACCTTGAATAGTGTTACGTATTACTACAAATATTTTATAGCATCTTATTTTTTTAGGCAGATAAATATTTAGTTCTAGCTTAGTTAAGCAAAGGATTATACAGGGTCCTTCTTAATATGCTGACACTTTTTTAAGGGGATGATCAAACCATCAAACTGAACAACTTTCTCTATGGGACCAACATCAAATCACGAAAAAAAATCAGCTGCCCCATACATTTGACTCGAGTGGGTTTGCAGTTTTGTATGGAAGAACAGTTTTTTTTTTCGATTTCGATGTTGCTCCATACAAAAGTGCAAACCTACTCGAGCCGAATGTATAGGACAGCAGATGTCATTTGTATTCCCTACATTTCATATTTAGACGTTTCCTGAGGGTGGCTCCATAGTGAAAGTTGTTCAGTTTGATGGTCTGAATGCACCGTTTCTGTATTTGCAAAGCTGTCACTTACACATAGATAAAAACATCCATGACTCGCGTACAAAATATTCGAACTCATAATACAAATATTTGCCCCTTGCAGGATTCGAACCCGCGACCCCTTTGCACAGCAAGCAGATTCACTACAGACTTGATCTGTCGGGCCGTCTGAATTTAATAGTTCTGACTCTCTAATCGCGTGTCGGGTTTAGCAAATATCTTAGAACAAACTAAGTGGAACGCTGATTTTCCATAGACAGCTTCCGCCATCTATCTGTGATGTATTGAAGCACTGTGTTGAACTTGGGTTCGTATCCTTAACTGGTGCGATAGCGCGCTACACCTCAGCGCTATAGCAGTGCGAGATTTCGCTCACATCAATCACTGTCTTATTGGTCTTGTGGTCTAGACAACCGGCTCACGATTCAAGTGGTCATGGTTCGATCCTCGTGTCGGCCGACCGTCTTTTTCAATTTACTTCTCAATGTGGATCCGCCTTGTACTGATAAGCGGTAACGGTAATAATTAGACGTCCTAAAATCCCAGGCGACTTACCTATCTATATCCAATATCCATATTAATCTATGTTTAGAAAATTTGCCACAATCTCAGCTAATGTTACCACTTGGAGGTGTCAAACCGTATAAATAACTTCTGACCACAAATAACGACTTGAATGACCTACCGTGACACCTTAAAGTTAAACTATACACAACAATATGCTATAAAAGATCCCTAGAGAACAATAATACATAATAATCTTTGCCCTAGAGCAGGGATTCCCAAAGTGTGCGCCACGGCGCCCTAGGGCTCCGTGAAGGCGTCGCGAGGCGCTCCTGCTTACTCACCAAAAAAACTAAAAAGAGGAAGAAAACGTCGAAAACGAAACGAAACGAAATCGGTCGATTAGAGTTGTCATTGACAGCTGCTCTTCTGACCTCATGGCAATTGATGCTGGGGTTCCTCAGGGGTCTGTTCTCTCCGCGACACTTTTCCTGCAACACATCCCCCCTCCTCCCTCCACCCCCTCTAACTTCTAAAATACTGGAGTGAAAAATCTGAAAATGTTCTCATACGTAAGATGATCAGGTTAAAAACATTCCTTCTTTTTAGGGTTCTGTAGAAAACTAGGAACCCTTATAGTTTCGACATGTCCGTCCGTCTGTCCGCGGCTTAGCTCAGAGACTCTTAGTACTAGAAAGCTGTAATTATATTTAGCATGCCGATAAAATGGTAAAATAAAATCTTGCAAAATCTATTTTTTCTCGTCTTTCCCATAGTGTGGCATATCGTTAGATAGGTCTTTTAAAAATATTGTGGGTGTGGGAAAACGGCTGCTAAACGGTTGTTTCTGGATACGTGAAAAAATTCACGGTAGTATTGTATATAACGAAGTTAAAAGGAAAATTATCACCGCTAAGTAGGCTTTACAGGTTAACGAGTAATAGTCGACCAACTTGTAAAATGGAATTTTTAGACTTTATTAGCCATTTAACCGTAGTATAAAACCAAAAGTCCACTTCTAAGTCCGTATACGGTGACGGGCAACTACGGAACCCTGGGCGTGGCCCGATACGCTCTTGGCCGATTTTTTAAGTTTATCAAAAATAATAAAGTAATCGTGAAGATCTGTTTGACTTTACACATTAAAAGTGAACCCAATTACTTTCAGAGACGAAATCATTTCATGTGGTATCAAGATTGGTTTGCGAATGTGTGGTTCATTTGAACAGAAGATTGCGCTCGAAAACCAATTTCATTTCAACCTTGGATACGTACGCTGAAACCTGAATTACACTGTCAAAGATCTGTGACAAAGTTTATGAATAATACAATTTCGGCAATTATTAGGATATTTATAGGTTTAGAAAATGAATGCTGATTTTTATATAATTAATTAAAAAAGCCGTGGTAGTCCAGTGGCGAGTTACCTTCCCTGCCGTGCAGGAGGCGATGGTTCGATCCCCTTCTAGACCGACTCGTACCAATGAGTTTATCGGAATTTATATACGATTTGTAAGACCACTAGCTTTTCAGTGAAGGAAAACATCGTAAGGAAACCTGCATACGAGTCAACTAGACTCGTATTCTAGTTGCACAATGTTCAAAAGGCCAGCCCCCATCCGTCGGTAAACAAAAAAAAATATTTTTTCTTTTTCAAGGAAAACTTCCTTTATAAGGATTCCGTCGTGAATTGTTGAGCGAATACAATGAACAAATTTAAAGAACATCTTTCAAAAGTAATTTTTTTCCTTACTTGCATAGAGCTTTTTACTTTGGGAGGATGTAAATAGAGTTTCATTTGCGTCATCTCAAACAATTTTGAAATGCTACTTACTAAAGTAAAGCCTACACTGAGAAAAAATACGTACGTATACGTAGCCCGTCGCAGCTTACGTACCACGTAGCTTACGACGCGATACTGATTACGAGTGTTGCATCAGTATTTAAGTTGTTTCGTACTTCATAATGAACCTATATTTGTAAGAACTGTCGGTCAAAATGATTATTCTAACCTATAGTACCTTTGTACCAAGCGGCTATCCTGTACACACGGCGACACATGAAGCTATACAAAACCAACTTAGGCCGCGCGGCGTTATACATTACACGAACAACGCGCGTTCAGCTTATTTTATATTATGCGTGGTCTTCTTCTTCCTGTCCTTGCTTTCCTCCATTCAGTGCCGTTGATAGCATTTTATGCACCCAGTGCGAGCTTCTATAACAGCGCCCTTGAATAATGCTCTAATCTAAAGGTGGATTTCTGATGCCAGCGGCCGATGCGTCAGACGCGCGCGGCTCGCGGCCGACGGCCAATGCGACAATACTAGTTACTATGAAAACGTATGACGTGTAAGTCAGACACGCACGGCCGATACGATAGACATATGGCGCGTCAGACGCGCGCTTCAGTCGCATCGGCCGCTGGCATCTTTTTTTTTTTTTTCTTTCCTCCATCATTATCTGAGCCTTTCTAAGCTACTATCCTTTCATACTAGTTCTCGCATTTATTCCTCTCGTACTTTTATTCTTCATACTGTTCACGACATACGTTACACGAACAACGCGCGTTCAGCTTATTTTGGTTTTGTATAGCTTAATGTGTCGCCGTGTGTACATAGATTTGCGTAGGGGGATAGTCCCCCTTGTAACTGTCCCAGAACGTTCCAAATCAATTCTAACGCTATCCCCGATCAATTTTAAAACATAAATTTAGTTAGAACAAAGCTTCAACCCAGTGTCTGATCATGCATATTCATGTGACCATGCCCGCCATGCCGGAGCCTTTGTTGTTTGTTCTGTCCTTTACCAGTTTGTTTTGTAGGTCGTGATCTTTATTAGAATGTTCTGGAAGGGATAGAGGCGTAGACTAAACTGTTGGGGGAAAGGATAGTGTTAAATGGGTCAATAGCCGTGGTCGTCCGGTGGCGAGTAACCTTGCCTGCCGTGCAGGACGCGACGGTTCGATCCCCGTCCAAGCCGACTCGTACCAATGAGTTTTTCGGAACTTATGTATGATTTGTAACACCATTGGCTTTTCGGTGAGGGAAAATATCTGTTTTTAAGAAAATATAGGAGCTTGCAGCACACTTATCAAATTTTGACGTTTGATAAGTGTGCTGCAAGCTCCTATATTGAATAAATTATATTGACTTTGACTTTGACTTTGAATATCCATGAGGAAACCTGCATGCTTATATTTTCGAGGCATATATTGTACCCACTGTCCATTATGTGGCGACGGGCTCACCCCCCGTCACACTGGACAGAGTTTCGGTACTACTGGTGAAACGTGGATGTTCTGAGGTTTCAGAATATCTGTGACTACCCCCTCGGGGAATATAGTCGTGAGCATATGCGAATGCATGCATGCATGTATGTACCAATGACGTTCTATACCCATGGACTCATCACGTCACACAAACATGGCATATGTCTCTATTTATACCATATTATGTTTCGATTGCTCTTGTCAATACATTGCCGCTGACACTCCAGTCCTTTCAAATGTCCTCAGTCACTAAGAAGTAATGTAAAGCAATTATGCAGTCGAAGCTACATATGGTGATTTAAGATGACTGACCAAAGAGAATATAATCACCGCGTTTTTTCTGACTAGATTCGCCTGTCAATTTATGATATTTTTTGAAAATATCATAATGTGACAGGCTTAGTAATTTTAAAGTTACAGTGCCTCAAAGTTTTCCATACAATTCTTAAATTAATCCTAGCACTAAAACTGTATATTTTAACGAAAATCTGACTTCATACAAACATTGAGATTAGTTTTTAGATGGTTTCTGAAAAATTTCATTGACTTTAATTGGTTAGTATTGAAAATATCACCAGACTTTGTTTTTATGCAGCGCGCATTTACGCACTCGGAATAAACTTCTCTTAAAACGTTACCTATCGATTCTCATGAGACTATCATTTCCTTTCCCAAGTATTTTATACTAAGCATTGACTTACCAACTACTGGACGTAGGGTCCGCGCTCAAACGTGTCCGAACCAAAAGAGCACCAAAACGTAAAACGAGAACCAATTACGCGACAGTCTTCGTTTGACCGGCCGAGAACGCGCGGGCGCAGGGGCGCGGCTCGCTCCGTGCCTCGATGGGGGAGTGTGATCGGAAAGAATTTCAGCATTTTCAATGTTTTAGTTGGTTTATACAACGTGTTAATGAATTAACGCAAAACTAGAAAGTATTTTGTTTGGAATTTAGAGCAGAATCGAATTATCATAGTTTCAACACAAGTAATTTTTTTCTAAATATTTAATAATTTGTTTGTAAAATTTAAAATTTACCGAATTCGATTTCAACCCACCGCTCGGGCAGTCTCACCCTACTTACTACCAAAACAAGATTCTTAATTTATACTTGAACACGTTAGCGCTTTCATTCATTGCTGTAATGATAACAAATCATTTTTGCCTCAAAACTTGAAATGGGAATAACTTTAAATTTGAACTATCAAAATAATGAATCTATTATTATGTTATATATAAATTATGTTATAAATCAGTTGGGGTGTTTGAGATTTAGCGCTTATTCATTAACACGTTGTATTACTACACGTACTCAGGTTTGTGTAGTTTAGTTTAGGACACTTTTTTCGAGAATTTTATACTACACCCGGCGTCCATAATATTGTACATCAATGATACCTCCGCATTTCTATGTCCTAATCCAATTCATGGAACCCGACAGCTGTCACGAGAAACCAGCTACTAGTTTATACCTCTGGGACCTGAGCAGTTGGAGCACAGCACATTAAACAAACAGTACCAACCTGGGCTTATGTGATTAATATTGTAGCTCATTAAAAAACTAAGCATTGTCTATTTTAAAGAAAATATGTTTGTTATTATTTTATATATTCTACTCGCTCAGCGAGCTATGGAGAGAGCTTGCTCGGTGTTTCTCTAAGAGATCACATCAGAAATGAAGGTATACGTCAGAGAACTAAAGTGGTTGACATAGCTCAGAAAATTAGCAAGCTGAAGTGGCAATGGGCTGGTCATATCTGCCGAAGAACTGACAACCGGTGGGGTGTCAGAGTTCTAGAGTGGAGACCGCGAACTGGTAGACGTAGTGTGGGACGCCCTATTGCGTGCTGGACAGACGAACTAAAAAAGTAGCGGGGAGCGATTGGATGAGGAAGGCCGAGGACAGAGTTTTGTGGCGCGCCTTGGGAGAGGCCTATGTTCAGCAGTGGACGATGATGGGCTGATGATGATGATGATATTCTACTAGTGAAATGTGGATGTTCTGAGGTGTCAGAATATCTCTGACAACCCTCTCTGGGAATATATTGGTGAGCATATGCTTATGTTATTTTATTATTTCAAGTCAATAATCATAGAGGCCATAAAAAAGTATTGACCTCTTTGGCACCATCTCTAAGCCTATAATTTGCCATCCTAGTGCGTCTCACACTCTGTGAATCTGACCAGGATTTATTTGAAAAAAACACGTTTTTCGTAGTTTGTTACAGGCATAGACGATTTTTTTATCGCTTACGCTGGTAGACAGAATGTCAGTGTAACCGCGTAAGAGATAGCGATAATCATAAAATCCTATACAATTTATATGAAGTGACATTTTGGAGTCAAGTGGCTATGGTACAAAAAAGTGGTTACGTAGATAAGGACAGCAATAAGGTAGCAATCTCCTTTCATTGCATCTCTTATTGAGGAATAGGATAAAACACGTTCCGACCTCTATCTCTATTACTTCTCCCTCTACGGTTACAGGCATCCAGTCGCTTATCATTATCACTGCCACGCTTAATCTCTGGGGCTATTAAAAAAAAAACTCTGTACATTAAGGGTAAATTACTGTTGGTCCGCTCCATACAAACGAAGTCTGGTTATATTTACAATACTAACCAATTGAAGTCAGTGGAATTTTTCAGAAACAATCTAGAAAGTAATCTCTATGCTTGTAACATGTCAGATTTTCGTTATAATGTATAGTTTTAAAGTTACAGTACCTCAAAGGTTTCCATACAAATCTTAAATTCATTCTAGCATTGAAACTGTATATTTTAACGAAAATCTAACACGATACAAGCATAGAGATTTGTTTTTAGATTGTTTCTGCAAAATTTTGATGAGTTTAATTGGTTATTATTGAAAATATCACGAAACTTCGTTTATATGCAGCGCGCATTTACGCGTTCTTTTTAGTTTTCGCTACTGTTTGATCAATGTGTTGTTGTTGGAGTCCTGTTAGCGTTTTCTTTTAGTTTCCTACCTTTTCTCCACCTTAGTTTAAACTTAAGGATAAGAAGTTACTGTGACAGCGTTTTCACATCCTTAATGATGATTGCAGCAGAGAAATATTACGTAGTATGTTTATATTTCTTTGTGATGTTTGTAACATGTCGAATTGACCCGAGTCTCGTCTTATTTCATAGATTTTTGTTTTTACACATACGCAAAAAAGGTAGCAGAAGGCATTTAGAAAGATATGTGTGTGAAAGAGAGCGTATCTACCTGGGCCTACACTTTGGGCGTCGTCCGACGTGTAGACATAGGTATTGCTGGAAAGTCCCCGTCACCAAGGTTATCGAAGAGAGAAGAGATGTTAGTGCCCAACTAGTGGTCCGAGATCCGACCGCAAAATTATGCACACTATTAGTTTGGTGAACAAAATGTGATTTAAGTGAAAGTTTATACAGAGGTTCATACAACGCCGCCAGGTTACCTAACAAAATCTTGCCACAAGTGCCTTTAGCATTATGGTTTATGGTACCATTTTTTCCACCGATCTGTTTGGAACGTTAATGATGTGCCATCTGAAGGACACCGATGGAAAGAACTGGAAAAACTAGGGTTGCCACCTCTCAGTCTGCCGTAACTCTAGGGTTGCCAGATTCAAAGAAGTCATTTTTAAACTTAGAGTTGCTGGCGTTGCGGCAGATTGAGAGGTGGCAAGCCTAGTTTTTCCAGGTCTTTAGATTGGTCTCCTTCAGATTTCATCTCATTTACGTCCCAAACAGATCGGTGGAAAAAATGGTACCGCAAATCATAATGGTAAGATGGTACAGAGGAGAGATGAATTTGGGGTGTTGTTTTTTGATTGAGGTGAACTACGCCAAGACCCAGCCAGCAGCCAGCGAATATAAAGCCAACAGAAGTTAATAATAAAATACAAATGTATCAAATGAACTTCCTCCTCGCTTCATCCACTAATTTGGTCTTGAAAATGTAAATAAAGATCATTTCTGCGTAAAGAGGCGTTATTCGGCGACGTGACGTGACTCTACTTGTAAATTAATATTTAGACGTGTGAGGGTGGAAGGACGCTTTGCTGGATGGTGCTTTATTTAAAATGTTCAGCCAAAACGAGATACTGTCGGTTTATCACGGCATGTGTGTATTATGCATTATGGCTGGCAAACAACTAGGCAAAAATTATTTCAGCGCAAAATCAATTTTTCTGGTGAAAACACCACTGCATTTCTATACTATAAAGAGTTTGCTTGGCGCCATCGCTCTTGCTGTGTTTTTTGTTATTTGAAATTTGTTAAAAAATTTGTTTTAGTGATATTTGTGACATAATTTCGTGCGGATTGTGTACCAAACAGTTGCGTAAAGCGACCGACGTAACAGGAATCTCAAATAGATACGATAACAGAACATAAGTTTTGGTTCAAGTTAACTCGTACATGGTCATTTTGGCAACGCGCGAGCTTACGAAATCGACCACAGATTCATCGTCATCTATCATCCCATCATTAAATAAAGAATATAAAGAAAAAAATAAAGAATGGCTCAAAAGGACTAGTATCCAGAGCCGTTAAAGAAATAAAAAGAAAAATCTATACTATATGTCAAATAAAGACGAAAAAAAGAAGATCACAGAAGCAGGACCACGAAACCTTTTCAGACCGTGATCATTTTATAAAAATTCGAGACACTTATGTCAGTGTTTGATGACAGAATGATTTTAAAGACGAACCACATGTGCACACCACTGCTTCTTTAGGTCTTTCAACATCGCCATTTTGAGGTTTGATACAGTATTCGTATTTCTTAAAAGTGTGTACTATAAAGAACCCTTTTTACCTTCTTTTCGTCCCTATTTGGAATGGAGTATAGTATGATTTCTCTACAGGCGATCGACGCGCCTTCGCTGCGAAGAAAATAACCGGTTCCCACGCGTTTCGGAGAGCGAAAGCCGCGCGTGCCGCGACTTGTAGTATGGGTAAAAGCCGAGTCGCACGCGAGTACAGAAATCATGCTAGACGTGCTGATCTCGCGCTTTTCGGAGAGCGAAAGCCGCGCTTGCCGCGACTTGTAGTATGGGAAAAATTTCAATTTCGCAAAAAATTGGATCTGCTGATTGCGTTTAATATGGAAAGACCAAAAAATTTTTGCTAAATTCCTATAGGTTTCTTAGGGAAAGAAAAATAAACTGAAATGACCCCTTAAAGTAATGCAATTGAATCATGTTTAATATGTACGCACGGCGACAGATCAACCTACCCATAGTTGGACCTTATGTCCATGAACATAGAGTTCAACTATGGGTAGGTTGATCTGTCGCCGTCTGTACTTAGCTTGTTCCTAAATGAACCACTTGAACGGGTTCCTACCATTTTTACATTAGGTTTTTAGGGTTCCGTAGTCAAACAACCCTTATACTTTCGTCCATTCTGTCTGTCTGTCTGTATGCCCCGCCTCAAAAAATTCTCTCATTTGTGCACCTATTGAATCGAAATTAGGCATGAAGACAGATAAAGATAACAGTAACCCAAAAACAGAAATGTAGTATTTATGAATCGAGTAAGGTGTCGTTGAATAGGTCTTTTCCAATGGAAAAAAACTCCCATACAAAATAAATAGATATAATGTCTGCGCTCAAAGTCAAAAATTACGTACTTTCACTATGGAGCCTACCTCAGGAAACGAGAATTAAATTCAGCTGTCCCATACAAAACTGTTGTACCTACCCGAGTCCCGACTCAAATGCCCCATACAGCTGATTTTTTTCGCTTTTCCTGAGGTAGGCTCCATAGTGAAAGTTGTTCAGTTTGATGGTCTGAGTTCACCGTTTCAGTTCGCGGAGGGCTGTCTCTTACACCCTTTATATGTTTTATAGCCGCGATCATGACACTGTCAAAATGTCGGGATTTCGATAACAACTCATTAAAACTGATTAAGGAGTCTCGTTGCAGGTTCTGACCCGAGAACTTGTCTCGCGTGTTGTTCGCGCGTCGCGTCTTTGCCTGCCACGAGGCTCCGCATTCCTTAATCTCTTCTTGTTCTTTATCAAAAACAATCCCTGAGATTGGGATAGATACTCCCACAAACTACTTGACATTGGCGGAAATGCGGTGCTAACGCACAAGCAAAAAGTCCATTAATTATAAATAAAAATAAAACTGATTAATTTAATTTATCATAGAACAAGGTAGGTATCACAGTATAGATGTAACGAGACAAGTGTTAACATATAAATGAATGAACAACAAAGCTTTATTGAAACTAATTGTGAATGTTTCTGAGATCAGAAGTGTATAATTGATGGTTTGTGTTAGTCATGGTCGGTTATAGCGTTGTAATATAAATTGTTCAAATTGGTTTACATTTAGCTCCATTCTGTATGTCTTGTATTGTCTGAATCATAATTCGGTATAGTAAAAATTAAAGATTGAAAAAGTCGGGAGTCGAGCGGGATACGAACTCACGACCTGCCTATCCGGGGCATGCTCTGTAGTAGTGGAGTTTTCAAAGATTGAAAATGTGATTAAGCTAACATGGCTTACATGTAGAATCAATAAATTCGATAATTCGGTATGTCAAGTTTCTTTTTGAAGGGTTGAATCGAAAACCATTTCGAGATAATTGTCTCAATTATAATATTTTCTATGTCAGAGATTGTAAAATGAAAGGATTACGATATTTTTTATAAAATAACGTCGTTTTTCGGTACGTCTAGTGACGTCACTGGAACTTAAGGGGATGATCAGACCATCAAACTGAACAAGTTTCTCTATGGCACCAACATCGAAAACGCAAAAAAAACAGTTGTTCTATACAAAACTGCAAACCTTCTCGAGCCAAATGTATTGGACATCTCATTTTATTTTCGCGATTTCGATGCTGGTCCCATAGAGAAAGTTGTTCAGTTTGATGGTCTGATCATCCCCTTAAAAAAGTGTCACCATATTAAGTTGGACCCTGTATAAAACCGGCCAAGTGCGTGTCGGGCCACGGGCGTTGGGTTCCGTAGTTGTCCGTCACAATATACGGACTTAAGGGGGCTTTATGTTTTATACTACGGTTTAACGGCATTGTTTACATTTTACTAGTTGTTCAGTATGATGGTCTGGTCCTCCCCTTAAAAAAGTGTCAGCATATTAAAAAGGACCCTGTATAAAAATTATTTTTAGAAATTAATTTTCAGTGTTTCAAATTTGAGTTTCCATTGTTCCGCAAAGTCACCTTGCCAGGGTCATAAAGAAACTGTTAAATCAGTGGGAAACTGTACGAAATCACGAGAACTAATAACTAATGGTATTTATTGTCAAATATCACGAGTAAAGTCACGCACCTTTTTATTAAATAATTAAAACTAATTATATTTATAAGCTTCATTTGACGTGACTTTGTTTAATATTTTCAAAGGTCAAAAGGTTGCGTTAATGAAACTTTTCCTGATAATTATAAAATTTGTCCGCGACTTCGTCCGCACCGGCTCCCATCATCGAAGCATATCCGTTTTAACGTCTAATCATGCATGCATATGCTCACGACTATATTCCTCGAGGGGATAGTCTGAGATATTCTGAAACCTCAGAATATCCACGTTTCACCAATAGTTGAAACTCTGTCCAGTCTGACGGGGAGTGAGCCCGTCGCCACTTATAATGGACAGTGGGTACAATACATGCCTCGAAATTGAAGCACGCAGGTTTCCTCACGATGTTTTCCTTCACCGAAAAGCCAGTGGTGTTACAAATCTTACTTAAATTCCGAAAAACTCATTGGTACGAGTCGGCTTGAACGGGGATCGAACCATTGCCTCCTGCATGGCAGGCAAGGTTACTCGCCATTGGACCACCACGACTTTTTCGTCTAATCATGAGCTAAACTAAACATTTTAACGAAAATCTTACAAACCACAGGCAAGGAGATTAGATAGTAGAGATTAGATTTCAGTTTGATGGGTAGAGTATGTGGTTTAAAGATTAAGGGCCTATGTCGAAAAATAATTGAAGCGAAATGGGCGTGTGATAGCTTATATTACTGCCTGATGCGAGAGAAAGAGACAGGGCGGCGCGCGCGCCTGAAACGACGCAAGCATAAAACAAACTTTATTTAATTGTAATTGTACTATTTATGTAAGTCCAATTCTGCTCTAATCAAAATTTATAAAAAATCAATCTCTTTTTTTTTAATCAAGCCTTTTGTTTCTAATATTAACCGTTTAGCAGTTCCAAGCGTTTATCGATAAAGACGGAGGCTACTTTGGCTTGTTTTTCTATCGAGAAAATGTGTCTTAATCGTGTTTTGGTTCTAATCAAAACTTCAATTATGTGTTCAATTTACACATATCCATAAATCATACTCCTACTGTTAGTACTTCATGATATATGATGCTTTGAAGAATCCTATTTTTTTCACATAGCCTCTTAATGATACTTTTCCTTACACCCTGTATAATTTGTGCGGTCGAAGTCGCGGGTTAACTCTAGTAAATAATAAATGTACATATTGTATGCATCGAGTACAGACATAAAATTGTACAGCTTTATCTAATAGCACATAATTACTATGTTTGCAAAATAATGTCGCTGTAACCATTACCACAATGTTACCCTAACCTTCATCGGTATAATTGTAAACACTTTATACAGGGTGTGGGTTTAAAAAGCCGTCCAGTGGCGAGTAACCTTGCCTGCCGTGCAGGAGGCGATGGTTCGATCCCCGTCCAGACCGACTCGTACCAATGAGTTTTTCGGAATTTATGTACGATTTGTAACACCACTGGCTTTTCGGTGAAGGAAAACATCGTGAGGAAACCTGCATGCTTCGATTTCGAGGCATGTATTGTAACATCGAAAAAATGGAAAAAGAAAATTTTGTTTATAGAAATCGACCAAAATGTATGGAGCATTATATTTCCAGTTTTTTTGCTCTCTGTATAGTTACTATGTTTTTTTTTGGTGTAAAATAAAGTATAATTGATTGTTATCGTGATTTCAATGTTGATCCCATTGTTAAAGTTCTCACCCTGTAGTTTACACCGAGCATAAACAGTATACAGGATGAAATTTCTAAGTGTCTACTCTTTAAAAAAACTGAACAACTTTTGCTATGGGAGCAAACCGATCAGAGCAAAAAGAAAATGAGCTGTTGCATACAGTTGAGTCGAGAAGGCATTGCAGTTTAGTATGGAACAGCTGATTTTTTTTTGCTCCGATCTGTTTGCTCCCATAGTAAACGTTGTTCAGTTTGATGGGTTCTTAGTTTAAAAGTATGTTAATTATATCAATTTCTTTATCAAGTAAATCCAGTAGCTACACTAGTCTACGGATAGTGAAAGGGTAGTAGGGTAAGAGAGGTAGTTATTGACATGCAACCCGTCTATTAAAACAATTAACTTTTCGTTTTGAATCCATCCATTCTGTTTAATTTATTTATGTTTCCATTTGTTATACGAGGTCACTGGCGTAGTGTAGCTTCGGTATTGGAAACGATCACCGAAGTTAAGCAACGTCAGGTCCGGTCAGTCTTTGGAAGGGTGACCGTTTAGTGGTATTTCATCTCGAGCGAATTTGACGTTTTCTACGGTATCAGATTTTTGTTAAAATCAAAAATAAATCCCCTCTAACTGAATCTGAATCTAATTGAACAGAATATTTTCTATAATGTAAGTACTTGCAATGAAAATAAATATCTAACCTAAATTAAATCGCGCTATCGTTAGCGCGCTAAAATTTTGTTAAGTAAGAAAAACCACTTATTAATATTTCCCGTGTACAATGGCTACATGTATAGATTCAGAATCCTAATTACACTAGCAATGCCAAAAATCCTGCAAAAATCTCAGTGAGCCAGTCGCACTTGCATGTTATGCAACCTTGACTGAATAAACACCTCGAAATAGAAAAATGTACCTAGGTTTTCCCACAATGTTTTCTTTACGTTTGTTTTGACATAAACCACGCGTAACTTCAAATCAAAAACACATTAAGACGCTCCCCATAGGTAAACGCAGGGCCGGGCCATATTTTGCTGGGTTTTAGAAGATATCTTCTCGTTATTTCAAAGACATACAAATTAATGAAAAATAAAGTAATGATCTTCAATATCTAGTCTTTATTCGCTTTGAAGTATATTTCTTATTTTTCTCTAAAATACATATGAAACCTGTGTTCAAAGGAAAGCCTAAATATTGGAAAAAATCATTATTATCTACTTTACTTTATAAGTTGAAGTCCGTTTTACTTGCGACACACACCATTACATTGTGTAGACAATATTTAAATCTAAAAATTTCCTGTCCTAGATTTAATGAGTTAAATAGATAAAATCAAAATTTGGTGCGAATTCTTATGATTTTCGGATTTGATTTCCTTGGATTAGAAGGCACCACAGTGACACAATGAAGGACAAATCAGTCAAAAGTAGGTGTACCTATTAAAATGACGAAGTTTAGGCGGCTCTGAAAGGGTCAAGGTCGTTCGGTCGGGGGTACCTCTTAAAAGAAAATGTTTTCTCTGAGCTAACGAAGCCACTTCTCGTAAAACTTTACCCTTTGCTACTCAGTAAACAAGCGAGAAATTTTACAAAATGAATGTAATTAAAAGTAATTAACCCCGCTCTACACGCAGAACTGAGAGTGTCAATAACACGCCCTTTCACCCTACTCGCTAAGATAATGACTCGTGAACAAATTGTTTTTTCCTAGCCTATACAGGGTGTAACAAAACATCATAGTCATATTTAAAGAGGTGGTTTAGATTAGACCACAAAACTGCAGTACTACCACAGGTCCGGCACTTCAAACAACGTTTTGGATTTGACATGATGGCGTTCGCACATGCGCACTTGGTGCAAATTGTCTTTGATATATGTGTAGGGTTGTCTTACCACGCATCGTATCAACATCATCCTACATTTCGTTACTGTTTATTGTTCGTTCCATTATTAAAAATAGTATTTGAACTAAAGAATTACTGAAAATTTTAATTTAGCGTTATTTTTCAACGTTTTTTATGCACTGAAAAGACTCAGTTTTATGTAGTCAAATACTACGTGTGCGCGCGGCTGACTGCATTCCCCTGCTCGACTTCCCTCAAGTTTCCCAGAAAGTGGGCTGAAGTGAGCGGGGGTGGGGAATGACCGTTCTGTGTGTAGAACTATATACTAGTACCTATTCTGTGGTACTACTCCTACAAAGCTGCAGTACTATTCGACTGAAAACTATGGAACAGCCGATTTTTTTTTCGACATTGTCTCCATTGTGAATGTTGTTCAGTTCGAAAAATTTTGGATATTGCTGACTATTTCAGATTGAGCCTTTTCTATACATAAAACTGTTACAAAATAAATTCTCAAAATAATAAAATGTTTATTAGAAAAATAAATGATCCGTGTAGGTATTATCAATTTGCATCTTAACTCAGTACTGACTCAGTACAAATAGCATAATTTAACCATTTAATTCGCTAACCTAACCACATCCCCGCTTATTTACGTATTTAGCAAAGTATCTGGACTACCTACCCTATAGACTTCTAAGTCGCGAAAATTGCAATAATTATGTTAGAGCAAAAACACTAACAACAAATTCCATTATGCATGTATGTTTGTTTGGTGAGAATAAATTGTATTTCAATCCGTTGCAACCTTAAATAAAAATGAGTTTTTCGGAATTTATGTACGATTTGTAACACCACTGACTTTTCGGTGGAGGAAAACATCGTGAGAACCTGCGTGCTTCAATTTCAAGGCATGTATTATACCCACTGTCCATTATGTGGCGACGGGCTCACCCCCCGTCACTCTGGACAGAGTTTCGGTACTACTGGTGAAACGTGGATGTTCTGAGGTTTCAGAATATCTCTGACTACCCCCTCGGGGAATGTTGTCGTGAGCATAAGCTATTCATTTAAAACATGACTTGTCTTCTAGAAAATTGGTTTAAAAGTGGAATTAATTTAATGAACAACTAGATATTGAGAACAACAAATGAGTATAGAAATAGATCTTAAAGAAAAAAAAGGTAGTCAGGTGCATCTCCGCGGGATGGTTCCAAGTATGCTGGCAGCTTTCCCCCTTTGGATAGTCAAGCTGATTCTTTGGCCAAGAAAGCGGTCAAGTTGTTTTCTCAATAAATACAATCTCTTTCGTAACGACTAAACTGTTTGATAATAGATATCTATAAGGTAGGTGGTCTAAGACGAGATCATAGTAATGAACTTAATGATGAGTGTAATACAACAGAATGGATGCCAAGACAAGGCCGGGACCTTGTTAGCTGTGCACTTAGTCTAAGACTAACTTGCTATTTTGTGGCCTTGATTGACATTACACTTGCCTGTAATTTGCATATGTACTGTTTATACGAGACGAGGTAATGTAACAAAATATACAGAGTGTCAATTTAAGAGAAGTTTATTCCGAATACGTAAATGCGCACTGTATACCAACGGAGTCTGGTGATACAAAAAAAAAATACAATACAAAATCATTTATTTACTAAAATTTGTTTACACATACGGTTTACTTGAGGACCCGTACAAGGGAATGCCTGGAGTACGATGGTCCAAAACAGAGGATTACTAATATATATGTTTACAACACAACTCAGAGTACAGTTAAGACTAAAAGAATAAATACAAATTAAATTTGCAATACAGTTGAAGTTAGCAAACGAGCAAATAAATTACTGAGGCTATTTATTTATTTTTCTTTTTTTCTTTTTACACAATAGCAAAATATTTTTCTCTGAGAAAAGAGCATGCAAGTGAAGTGTGTGTGTGTGTGTGTGTGTGTGTGTGTGTGTGTTTGCGTAAACGAACGTACGTTTGACGTTTTTGAGCGTTTGTTTAGACGGGGATGTTTAGAAGAAGCTCTGTTTCGGAATAGTTTAAGGTAGCTAACCAAGTTCTTAATTTATATTTAGACTCTCGAATACAACATCGTTTTATATCACATTGCTTATTTATTTTATTGTAAATGTAAGGAAACAGGAAGTATGGAAAACGCTGCGCAAAGACTGTTCTCACCAGTGGAGTTTCAGCTCTGAAGACACGTTTTGATAGCATGTCGTGGTAGTTTGGGGAGTTCAAGACTATTTTGTGATACGCCAGGGCAACTCTTAGCAAGAAGAGCTGTCGGACAGACAACACGTTCGCTTCACGATAGAGTACCGCAGTGGGATGGCGGAAAGGTTTCCTCAACATCACCTTAAGGACAGATCTTTGGCCCCTTTCAAGAGTTATGAGAACAGACTTTGCGGCACTACCCCATGCAGTTATGCAGTAAGTAAGGAGAGACTGACAAAGGGACAAATAAACCAGACGCAATATCTCTCCGTCCGCACCGTCACGGAGTAGCTTCATTATTCTTATCATACGCCTAATGCGTCCGGTTAGAGCCGTGACGTGTGGTTTGAATGTCAGACTCTCGTCAAGAGTTAGGCCCAGATATTTAAGAGCTGGCACCCGTTCAATGAAAGGACAGGTGCAGCTCTGGGTTTGAGTGCAGTTGTGCACCCTAACGTTGAGATTCGGCGGTGGTTTGGAAGCTTTGGTCTTATGGAAGCATACGTATTTCGTTTTCAAGACATTAAGAGTTAGTAAGTTTGTGCTTAACCATTTTGACACTATATCCATTCCACGTTCCGCTCGAGAAAAAGCATCTGCCCAGTTACTGTCCCTAAATATAACAGCGGTGTCATCTGCGTAACACACTACCTCGACATTTGGTTCTCCATCAAACAAACCAAAGACGTCGTTAATGTAGACAGTGAAGAGCGTTGGT
Organism: Agonopterix alstromeriana; assembly: GCA_963924505.1. NCBI lineage: Eukaryota > Metazoa > Arthropoda > Insecta > Lepidoptera > Depressariidae > Agonopterix > Agonopterix alstromeriana. The sequence continues at coordinate 14,328,917 of OZ004681.1, forward strand.
CCCAGAATACTGCCTTGTGGAACACCGAAGGCATTAGGAGCCAGCTCACTGGTATAACCACCCACCCTAGTGCACTGTTTGCGATCTGTTAGGTAGCTTTTGAACCACTGCAAAGCTATACCACGAATACCAGCGACCTCTAGTTTGCGCAGTAGAATGGTAGTGGACACCGTATCAAACGCCTTCGCGAGGTCCAAGAAAACTCCCACACAGGCTTCCCCCGCATCCAACGCCGAAGAAACCCCACCCAGCAACATGGTAACCGCATCCCCTGTCGATTTCCCTCTCCGGAAACCAAATTGTTTGGGAGATAGTATTTGAGTGGACTCAAGGAAGTTCACTAGGCGCTTATTTATTAGCTTCTCCAGTACCCTCGAAAAAATACCCAGCAAGGATATTGGTCGATAGTTAGACGGGTCAGATTTATCTCCCCCTTTATGAATTGGCACAACCACAGCTGTCTTCCAGCAATCGGGAAACAGACCTGTGGACATGCTGAGGTTAAAGACATAAGTAAGAGGGACCAATAAGTGCTTTAGAATTGTCTTTATAAGTCCAACCCTTAGACCGTCCAGGCCGGGGGCTCTGTCATTGTTTAATTGCTTTATGATGGTTTCAACCTCTTCGGGATCTGTTGGGTGAATGAATATAGAGTGAGGAGATGGCGTAGTTTTTATTTTGTCTATCAGGTCGTCCTGCGTTTCCCCGAGCCTGGTCAGAATACCCTCCGCAAGGTTACGTCCAACATTGGCAAAATAGGCATTACAATGAGAGACTGTTGAATCAGGGGAATTACCTGCTCCAAGTAACGCTGATGGATTGTTTGTTTTCTCTCCTAGCTCACATATATTTCGTATAGTACCCCACAATCTCTTAGGGTTGTCTTTTTGTTTAAGTAGTTCTCTGTTTTGATGCTCTGTTTTCAGTCTCTTTAGAAGGTCATTGCAGAAGTTCCTATACCTTTTGTACACAAGAAGCGCTTGTTCGTTGCTAGGATCTTTGCGAGCTTTCATGTGCAGTTTATCCTTGTGTCTTATACATCTTAGAAGGCCAGGAGTGATCCATTCTTTTAGAATATGTTTCCTACAACTAACACGAGCTATATGTGTATGTTTTTTTACAACTAGATCGAGAGTGGACATGAGTCGATTTGCCGCTTCAGAAGCATCTGGTGCTTCGTATATTGGAGACCAGTCTTGTCCCGACAAGTCCTTAGCTATTGCTTCTTGGTTCACTTTAGTTTTTTCTCTCCTTTGCCGCTTCTTCTCTCCGTTTGCTTTTGCCAAGAAACCAGCTACCACTATATCATGATCCGTTACATCAGTTCTACATACCAGGCTTGTAGTGTTCAGTGTCGAGGTCACAAAGATGTGATCTAGGCACGCATTCTCCCTGGTGGGCACATCAATAACAGACTTTAGGCCCAACTCCTCTGTAAGACACAGTAGGTGTGAAACTTTGGATCTATCACTATCAGCGTCCGAAATTATATTAATATTCATATCACCCATGAGAATAATGTTAGACAACGGTTTTAGAGAGCAGATTGTTTCTTCCAGTGATGTCAAAAAATTATTTACGTTAGAGAAAGATGGAGGGCGATAGACCCCTAGGACAGTGCAAGAGTTAGGAAGTTCGACCGATAAGCAATTGGCGTCAAGTATTTTAGGCTCTTTAACAACTACATCCCATGACTCCTTGACATATGCCACGACACCGGCGTTCTTGTTAATGTACTTTGTACTGTGAAAGTGACTGTATCCTGGAAGGCTTCTGATCAAAGGATTAAGGCCCAAGTGACATTCCGTTAACACAATTACATCAACATTTAAATTCAGTCTTTCAAGAGCAACCAAGTGATATTTTCAATACTAACCAATTAAAGTCAATGATGTTTTTTAGAAAAAATCTAGTAACATATCTCTATGTTTGTATGAAGTCAGATTCAGTCAGATCATTGCAGTTTAGTATGGAAAGCTGATTATTTTTTTGCTCCGAATAGATTGCTCCCTTAGAAAAAGTTTTTTAGTTTGATGGGTAGACTCTTAGTTTAAAGGTATGCTAATGATATCATTTTCACCCTGTATAACGACATAAATCGAAAGTTTAGGTATATCGTTTTGAAACTGACAGTATGGCTGGCTTTAGTGCTCGACCGACGTTCGGCACTAACGCCGGTTGGGCGGTGCTATCGCTATGAACACAAGGGACACGTTCAGTGCCGCGCTGACGGAGTTGTATAGGATTACCGTCGGTGCTCACGGTCGGGCTCGGGCCTGAAATGGCCGTTTTCCTAAAACGTATTTTTCCCAAAATGTCTGCTTTTCCATAATGTCTGCACGTCTTTTGCATAATGTCAGCTTCTTATAATGTCTGTCTCCAAGAATAATAGTTTTTATAGAGTAACGTGTTAATGAATAAGCGCAAAACCTCATACACCCCAACTGATTTATAACTAAATAATTAAATTGACACAATAATTTCATTATTTTGATAGTTAACATTTTAAGTTATTCACATTTTAAGTTTTCAGGCAAAAATGATTTGTTATCATGATATGATACATTTTAAGAATCTTGTTATGGTAGTAAGTAGGATGAGAGTGCCTGTGCGGTGGGTTGAGATCGAGTTCAGTAAATTTTAAATTTTACTAACAAATTATTAAATATTATGAAAAAAATTACCTATTTTGAAACCATGACAGTTCGATTCTGCTCTCGATTCTAAACAAACTACTTTCTAGTTGTGCGTTAATTCATTAACACGTTGTAATGTTCGCTTTTCAGAAAGTGCTTATTCCCAATATGTCTGCATCCTCAAAATATCCGCCTTCTTACTATTTTGGCAAAGAATAAGTATGCAAGCAATTAAGCCTTTTAAATTTAGAACATTGAATTGAAAATAAAGCAGACATTATGGGAAAACAAACATAAAAAGAGATAGCTGATAAAATAGAAGTGCTAACATTGTGAAAACGCAGCAGTACATTTGAGGAAAACAGATATTTCAGGCCTGAGCCCACGGTCGGTCAAGCACTAAAACCAACCTAACGCGCCGTAACATTATTAACATAATGTCTTCCTATTTTCCATCACGAAAACAATTACCAAACAACCTTTATAATCAGATTGAAACTTCATTTACGTTTTCTCATTATACATTAACGTTGGTTTTGTTCAAACTCAAATAACGTGGGGAGTTAATTACTGGCGTGTAAACGAGTTCAAAGCGGCTGGATAATTGAATGGGACGCAGTGGAAGATGGTTGGGTTGGTTCACGGTGAAATTATCGGTTAATTTGAGTAGCTGATGCTGCAAAAGCTCTGCAAACAGTCTCTATCGATAGGCTCCCTACATATTTTACTTTTCGACATACCGATTTGCCGCCCCCGTATCTTACGGAGCGAGCGAAGCAAGCTCGAAATTTTTTTGCACGTCTATTCGCTTATAGTCAGACATCTTTTGGTTTATCCAAGCCAAAATTTAAACGACTTTTCCTCTCAATACGAATCTATTAGAGCCAGAGCTTTTTACGTACAAAATATGCGCAAAGTAACCTAAGTAAAAGCTATGGATTGAGCGAAGCAAGCTCAAAATTTTTAGTACCACGTTTTAGCTGTCGTCAGATCTCTTTAAGATTATGTGTAGGCATAGTAATTAAAACAGAATTAGAGCGAGCAAAGCGAGCTCTACTTTCTCTGTTCTACGAATTGGATACTCTACAATAGATTGAGCTCAATCAATTTATATTTTTCCCGAATCTGCCGCGCCTAGTAAAGTGCCACCCGGGGAATTTCCATACAAATCTTAAATTAATCCATCTTAAGCATTGAAACATCGGTCGAGATAAAAGCATAGAGCTTTGTTTCTAGATTGTTTCTGCACAATTTCACTGACTTTAATTAGTTAGTATTGAAAATATCTCCAGACTTTGTTTGTATGCAGCGCACATTTAAGCATTCGGAATAAACTTCACTTAAGTAAGTCAAAGAATCAACCAAGTATAAACGTTATTGCTTCGTAATAACGTTGTCATAAGAAGTTAGTACAGACGGTCACAGTTAGGGTTGCCAACTTTTTTTAGACCCAATATAGTATTTCGAGTCTAATGCCCAAAAAAATATAGTATATCGGGGAAAAATAAGAAAATATATAGTATTTATCGAATTTGTCAATTTAAATTGTCAATATGAAATTTCATTTTCTACTTTTTGTTTTGAATTACTTTACCTACCTTAGTTTTTAATTCTCTCCATTTCGTATTCCTTAGACGTGTGTGTAAGATTGTGTGCTTAGATATAGAAAATAATGCATCCTGTAAACGCAGAAGTCGCTGGAGTTGATACAGAAATAATATAGTTTTAAAAAAATTAGATTTACCTGACTTTAGGAAAACTTATTGTCATTTTTCAGCTTTAGATTTAGTAGAAAATGCTTTAGGAAGTATTTACATAGTCCAGTCTAGATCAAATAAAACATATTTATGAAGAGAAAATTTTTAAAATAATGTTTATTGGGTAATGTTTGTTGGTTGTTTATATTTAAATTCTTTATTAATCATTTGCTCATCAAAATATAGTAGTTTTGCCCACTATATATTTTTCTCTGAATTATAGTAGTAGGGTCATATAACAGGATACTATATTATATAGTAGGGTTGGCAACCCTAGTCACAGTGTGTAGTGTAGTGTAGTGTAGTGTAGGGCAAATAAAATGTTTTACAGTTATTGCTAACAACGGACGGAGATAAAATCAGTCAAGCGCAGTCACACTAGCAGTTAAACACAAATGCAATTTGTAGGAGCTTTGCTGAATGGTTTCATTATGTTGTAATTTTATTTATTTACCAGCAGTGCCCAATTAAGTTACAGCCTGTAGAATCCCACTGCAGGGCAAAGGCTGTCTCTGTCCGTCCGTCTGTCACAGGCATTTTTCTCAAAGACATAGGAAGCTGAAACTTGAAACAGATAGCAATTAATGGTAGACCATTGAATTTCGATTGGATTTTTTTTTCGATATTAGAACATCGGGGGCAATTTTGGGAGGTAGACAGGAAAAAACAAACAAAACAATTTATTCTACAATGTCGTGTGGGGTATCAATTGAAAGCTTATGAAAATGGGAGTTTAAAAATATGTTTTTAATAATTTTTATTAAAACTTTGTTTAACAACTTTAATTTACTCAGAAAAACTACTGTCCCCACCTCTATATCAATAAATATAGCCATATATAATCTGATAAAATCATGAACATTAGAAATATCGTGTAGATGGCGGGAAAATTATCAGGCTGGCACTAACTTGGATAGTTTTAATTATATACCCAAAAACACTAACCAGTGTAAGATGATCTTCATTTACTATATGACCCAATACTTAATAAGTGTCAGTTTATAGTGGTTGTTATCGCCGACCCATGTTAAACAACTGGTAGTACGGACACCAATTGCCCGAGTTTCGACTTGCACTTGTATTTTTATGGAACAGTAGATTTTTAACGATTTCAGTGTTTGTCCCATAGTAAAATTTGTTCAGTTTGCTGGTCTTATCCTCCCTCTAAAGTTTGACCAGTCTTCAAATCAACAGCATATTGTCCAGGTCCATTAGTTCCTGCTTTGTTACAATAATAGATAATGTAAACTAGGCTGCAGGAGACACTGTGTCAAAACCACTTAACTGTAACAATATTCAACGGGCTTTGAAGTTCGGATTTAATGCAATTTTATTAACAAAGACACCCACTTACCTAAAATAATGATTACGGAGCATAGCATAGCATATGCTCACGACTATATTCCTCGAGGGGGCAGTCAGAGATATTCTGAAACCTCAGAACATCCACGTTTCTGTCCAGTGTGACGGGGAGTAAGCCCGTCGCCACTTATAATGGACAGTGGGTACAATACATGCCTCGAAATTGAAGCATGCAGGTTTCCGCACGATGTTTTCCTTCACCGAATAGCCAGTGGTGTTACTAATCGTACATAAATTCCGAAAAACTCGATTGGTACGAGCCGGCCTGGACGGGGATCGAACCATCGCCTCCTGCACGGCAGGCAAGGTTACTCGCCACTGGACCACCACGGCTTTTTTAATATACAGGGTCCTTCTTAATATGCTGACACTTTTTTAAGGGGATGATCAGACTGTCAAACTGAACAACTTTCTCTATGGCACCAACATCGAAATCGCGAACAAAAAATCAGCTCTTTCATACAAAACTGCAAACCTACTTGAGCCAAATGTATGGGTCAGCTGTATTTTTTTCGCTATTTTGATATTGGTCCAATAGAGAAAGTTGTTCAGTTTGATGGTCTGATCATCCCTTTAAAAAAGTGTCAGCATATTAAGTTGGACCCTATATTTATTGTGGTTTGTTAAGGTTGTTACAGTACAGTGTTATCAGTCCAGCTATCTCCCGCCGTATATTATGGGAATATATACAACATGTTAATTAATAAGCGCAAAACCTCATACACCCCAACTGATTTATAACAAAATAATTAGATTGAAACAATAATTTCATTATTTTGATAGTTAAAATATAAAGTTATTCACATTTTAAGTTTTGAGGCAAAAATGATTTGTTATCATTTCAGCAATGAATGAAAGCGCTAACGTGCTCATAGATACATTTTAAGAATCTTGTCTTGGTAGTAAGTAGGGTGAGTGTGCCCGTGCGGTTGGTTGAGATCGAGTTCAGTAAATTTAAAATATTACAAACAAATTATTTAATATTTTGAAAAAAATTACCTATGTTGAAAACATGATAAATCGATTCTGCTCTCGATTCTGAACAAACTACTTTCTAGTTTTGCGTTAATTCATTAACACGTTGTATAACGCCGTATAACTTCGGGAAATAGCATTTTATATACCCTTTTATATGTAAATTATTCACTCTAAAACATTATTACACGTCCGCTAATTTAATTAAACAACACATCAGATAAACTTCACATTATGCAAAACGTTAGAGCTTTTATCGTCAGACTCGCCCACTTTGCGTCGGAACAACTCGCCCCAGGCAAGGATTGTTACAACTTACCCCGGGGCAAGAGGCCGGTGTAGGCATATATCTGGTAGATATACAAGTATAATGACAACGTTTGTTGAATTGCAAATTAGTAGGAATAAATAACCTTTTTTTGTGAAATGAAGGTTATATCTTTTGAAGTTATTTATATCACAGACTTTCGGTACTACTGGTGAAACGTGGATGTTCTGAGGTTTTAAAATATCTCTGACTACCCCCTCGGGGAATATAGTCTTGAGCATATGCTTATGCTATGCTATGTATGCATATACTAAGTTTAAAACAGAAAATAGGTACTCCCTATAATTTTGCCAAAGTGTGGTGTGATTTTATAGTAGCACAAGTTGCTATTAGCCTTTCGAGCTGGGGGAGGCGGTTTGATCCCATTCTGGATCAGGATCCTGCCGATGAGTTTTTAGGGACTTGTGAACTATTTTGGTAATTTAGTACCCTCTGAATTTTAATTGTATGTCCATAATATACGGCGGGAGATAGCTGGACTGATAATACTGTACTGTAACAATCTTAACAAACCACAATAAATATAGGGTCCAACTTAATATGCTGACACTTTTTTAAGGGATGATCATACCATCAAACTGAACAACTTTCTCTATGGGACCAATAACGAAATACCGAAAAAAAAACAGCTGGCCCATACATTTGGCTCAAGTAGGTTTGCAGTTTTGTATGGAACAGCAGATTTTTTTATCGCGATTTCGACATTGGTCCCATAGAGAAAGTTGTTCTGTTTGATAGTCTGATCATCCTCTTAAAATAATGTCAGCATATTAAGTTGGACCCTGTATATGTATAAATAGAATAACTATATGTGTAACATCATATCATCCAAGCAATTAAAGTGGAAAATCCTCTTATTTCGGAACTTTATATCAGGGAGAGGGGAGCAATGAATTTTTGAGAGATACGTTTCGAAACCGGAAGGATCTACTCAAGTTCAACGAAATTAATATTTATTGCCGCGTTGAAGACGGACAGGAAGTTTAGGTTTAAACGTTGAATAATTCAACAACCGTTCTTTATTTAAAGCTAAGAGGAAGGATCTCTCTTTAAGATTAGAGTGAGCCATACCAATTGTAAAGTGCCCACTTTTTTGACGTTTAGGTTTGAGTGTGTGGTGTCAAGTAGTATGGACAAAAGGCACCAAGTGACATATGGCCTTATGTTTACGGTCACTTTTCACACACACTAGCTCAAAAAAAAAGTGGACAGCCGCATAAACAAATATCTATAGTTCCATCTCCTTCTACTATTAAAGGTATGTCATAAGACAAAAGAGACCAACTACAATCGTAAATATATCGACCCTTCTGGCAACAAATGTCGTAAAAGCCATTTTGACCAAAATTAGTTTTTAACGCCTTTATAATCAGTTTCGCGAGCTCTATCGATCTCTATATTTAAAATGTTCAAATTCGCAAAAAAATGTCTTTTACGACGTGCTCCGATGCACGTTGTAAACCCAATTTTATTTTTAAATATGTCGTAATTATCAAGTTGAAGGGTGAAGTTTTAAAATTAATGTTGTAAATGACATATTTTTTCTTAAGATGGCTAATACTACATCATGTGATCAAATCAGAAAAAATTGGTTCTTGAGCATTTTTGTCATAAAAGACACAATATTTTCAAATATGGTTTATACGACAATTTTGCAGTGGAAGATGTACAAAAGAGCAAGTTAATTTTATGTCGTAAAAACCATGACTTTTACAAATATGGTTTCTACGACCATTTGTAAATAAAAACCTATAAAAGTAATGCTAAATTTGGTATTAAAAGGCACGACGCTTTTGAAATGGCTATTATAACATTTATCTCCAGGTCACCTATGCAAATGTCAAATCTGAATTTATCGTACAAGACACAATGTTTTAAATTATGAGTTTTGCTGCATCATTTTATCATCAGAAATTGACACCAAATACTAAAGCCAATGCCGATCCGCCATCCGTCTCTCGTTTGGCGTGCGGCAGGGTGTGCAGAGGTAAATTCCCGATCCACCCGCGCGCGTACGCATTACCCTCCCCGGCCCATGCACCAGCGCCGGCCGTACTGCTCTGCTCCGTGCGCAGGCAGTGACCGTTAGGGTCGATTCACACCAGAAGAGCATCGAAGAGCATTTGCTCGCAGCGGCAATCTTATCACTAGTGAATAAAGGTCAAATTTGTTGTGAGTGATGCGGGCAGCGCGGCTAGGCCGCCACTTCGGCGACGTGCAAATAAATTTACCCTGGTTTCACTAGTGATAAGATTGCTGCTATGAGCAAATGCTCTTCTGAAAACGAACTCTTCGGGCGAAAACAGTGCTTTGGATTTGCTGGTACGAAGAAAACAAGTGTTGGAATCTCTGTTATCCTACAAAAACCGTTTGGCTAGAAAAAGGTTTAATATTACATTTTAGTAATAACTCACTCAACTCTTGATTCTCACCCAAAAATACCCTATAGCTTGCTTACTGTGTACTTTTTATTTAACAAAAACCGTAAGGATTAAGGATCTAAAATTTTGCTTTGCTTTTTACTACAAATAGTCATCTATTGCTAGGGTCTCAACTGGCTATTACTACAAACGGTTATCTACTGCTTTCGTATAAATTGGTTTTTACTACCATCTGTACTTTCAATATTGTAACGTAGTGTGGCTTTTACAACAAAATATCACTATTATAACAAGAAGTTACTAGAAAACAAAATGTTTGCAAATCATGTTGATTCCCTAATGCACTGTAAGTAATCGGTCTTTGGCACATTAAATTAAAAAAAAAGTTTAAGTTTAACACATTTTGGCTATTAAAACTACACATGCCGATCATTTTTGATGCAGCATAATGGTTTATAATACGGAAATAGAGTTTACAAAGAGATGCTATGGCTTTTACTAACAAACCTTATTCAACAGATGTGAAGTTTTTTGGCTTTTACTACAATATCTGTACTAAATATTACTTGAACTTTGGCTTTTAAAACTATGTAATCTGTATCGATGTATTGGTAATCCAACTAAAATGAACTCTAGTTAATTTTTACTGAGTCTGCGATAGCATCTGAACTATCGTTTAACTACACTGCTCCTCGTCTATCGACCGTAACAAAAGATGCTCACCGCCATCTTCCAAGCTCTGCACATGCTGTAGTGGACGATGCTCGCCCCTATTTTCTCAGCACTCGCCCCTATGTTGACAGCTCAGCTCCAGTTGACCGCTCACCTACCTCTGTATACGCTGTAGTGGAAGATGATTCCCGCCATCTTCTCAGCACTGAACCCGTACTTGACAGCGCAGCTCCGGCTGACCATTTACTTCTCTCTGCATACGCTGTGATGGACGATGCTCACCGCTATCTTCTCAGCACTATATCCGAACTTGACGGTCTAGCTCTGGCGAACCACTCAACTCCCTCTGTACACACTGTAGTAGACGATGCTCACCGTCATCTACCCAGCACTGGACCCGAAGTTGACAACGTAGCTCCAGTCGACCGCTCACCTACCTCTGTATACGCTGTAGTGGAAGACGATTACCACCATCTTCTCAGCAATGTACCCGAACTTGACAGCGCAAATCCGGCTGACCATTTACTTCTCTCTGCACACGCTGTAATGGACGATGCTCACCGCCATATTCCCAGCACTGGACCCGAAGTAGACGCGCAGCTCTTGTCGACCGCTCACCTGCCTCTGCCTACTCTTTAGTGTACGATGCTCACCGCCATCTTCCCAGTATTAGACTCGAAGTTGACAGCACAACACTGGCCGAACGCACGCTTTCCTTTGACACTAATAAATTAACTAATTCCCAGAAAAGAAGAAAGAGGCGCCAAGCTACAAAAGAATAAAACTTTTACGTTTTTTATTTTTGTTGATGTAAAAATAATGTGCCATTCATAACTTTTGCTTATCTTATCTTATCTTATCTTGTTGTGGGGGCTGGCAAGCCAGCAACACTTCGACCCAGTGGGATCTTTTGTGTTAGCCCCAACTTTCTTCACCCTTCAAATACATGGTCAAGGAAGGAGGCAATACCATTGAGGGGAAGAAACCTAAGGTCTCCCGGTTTTGGGTATCCATCTCCGAGGAGGCACATGCATTTTGCCGCCAAGACATCACAGTCACAAAGGATATGTTCCATGGTCTCTTCATCCTCTCCGCATGTTCGGCAGCTTGGATCTAGGGTTAGTTTCATTTTGTGCATCATCGTGCCTGTAGCGAAGTGCCCAGTCAGGGCTCCAATGATGGCACGAGCCTTACTATTGCTGTTGTTAAGTATGAACTTTGAGACAAAAGTTGTCACATTGCTGATAAATTTCTTAGAGTGTTGTAGACCTGCAAGGCCGGACCACTCCAGCCTGTGTGTTTTATCAGCCCAATCCTTAATGGCCATTCTTATGCTGCATGCCGGGATTCGCACACTTGGTGCTGGGCCAACCATCTTCCGTTCTGACCCAGCCCTCGCCCGCTCGTCAGCATTCTCATTACCCTGGACACCAGTATGTCCCGGGACCCAAACTAATCTTACGGTATTGTGAAGACCAAGTTTGTTAAGGGTCTTCACTCCGTTTAGAATTAGCTTGGAATTTACATAATAGGAGTTCAAGGCTTTGAGAGCTGCGTGGCTGTAACTTAGGATATATTTAGTCTTATCCTATATAAATATAGGATGGTAGCCATCAAGACTCCTGCGCACAGGCTATGATAGCATACGTCTCTGTTTGGAAGACAGTTGCAAATTCTCCTAGACTGACACTTTCGTTGTAGTCTTTGGAGTGTATGCCTGCACCCGTACCTGACTCGGTTTTTGAACCATCGGTGTACCAAACAAGTGTGTTTGCGTCCGGGGTACGCAATCCACGCTTCCATTCATCCCTTGTTGGGACATATATTTTGTAGTTTCTCTTGAAGATCCGTATGCTCGGCATTGTGTCACCTATCATGTTGAACCCTCTTTCAAGCTCACTGTCCAGTCTCAATGCAGTGTGCCTTAACTTAGGCATATCACTGTGCCAGGTTTGGGTCACATTCATTCTGTAAAGAGCCTTTGCCGCTTCAGCTTGTATGAATATATGAAGCGGTTTAAGGTTCAGTATTATGTCTAGCGCCGCGGTGGGTGTCGACCTGAATTCACCAGTCATGGCCATACAGGCCATGCGTTGTAGTTTCCCAAGTTATTTCTCACATGTTTGCATTTTGTTTCTCGTCCACCCAACTATGCTGCCGTAAGAAAGTATTGGTCTAACTATAGTTGTGTAGATCCAGTATATAACCTTGGGGTTTAGGCCCCAGGTTTTACCGTAGGCTGATCTACACATATTGAAAGCCATTGCGGCTTTCCTTGTAGCCATTTCAGCATGTGATTTCCACGTTTGTTCTTAATCTAGGATCATCCCCAGATATTTAACCTCTGTAGACTAGGTTAACTCCTTATTATAGAGGAATGGATTCCTAAGTCTTGACAGGTTTCTCATCCTCGTGAACGGCACAATTGTCGTTTTCCCCGGATTTATAGACAAATGATGCTCATCGCACCATTTCCCCACATCATCCAAGGCTTTCTGCAGAAATCCAGACACTTTATCTGGAAATTTGCCGTTGATTAAAATGACAATGTCATCTGCATATCCTACTGTGTAAAGTGACTTTTTGTTCAGCTTTTCCAGCTTAATTTTTGCTTAGTTATTAAGTTTTTTAACACTCAGTAGTAGAAACGATCATTAGAGTTCTAGAATCTCTTGCTAGCTTTTACTACGTCAACAAGACAAGAAGTGACAGCAAGAGATTGAATGGAGGATTAACTTTAATGAGCGTTTGTGCAATCGAGTGTAAGACTGTTATTTTCAAATTGTTTAATTATCAACAACTAACACACATTTTCTTAGGAGGGATATTTATGCGCGTTACAACTATACAAGCACAAAATTCTATGTGCATTGCTTAGCCAGTTAACTTCTTGATATCAGAATGCGTATTCAGCTCCGCAATGTACATCGAATTGTACTTTTAAAATTATAACTTGTAGTTTTAGTATAAAACTGAGCCCGAGATTATAAAAGACTGAATTACGTTCCATTTTACTGTGTACCTGTACATCGTTTAGAGTTTTTGTTGATTCTAATTTGATATTATATTAAAGTTTGTTATAAAAAGTAGATAATTCTAGTAAAATAATAAAAACAATTATAAATAACATGTAGATTTCTAAAATGTATAGTGCATTTACTACAGTAAAGTATTCATTCTTTGGTTACATTTGTCTTTTAATACAAAATTTCATTCGATAAAACCATCGAAGACACCTTTAACAACAAAGGTTACAGTAGTAAAGCATAAAAAAATTGTCGTTAAAGCCAGTTACACCTTGATTTTTTTGTAGTAAACGCCATGCTATCTCTGGAACTATTAAAGCTACGTTATTTAAAGTTTATAATTATAAATAAACTCAAAAACCTAAAAATAATTCGTTTTATTAGTTTTTTGTACCTTTAGAAATTCAAAAGATATGCAGGAAATAAACTTTACAATTTTTGTTTTTTGTTGATCCTGTAAAATGACGATTTGGCTTTTATGACATTTGTTGCCTGAAGGGTCGATATGCGGACTCTATGGATATCCTTCCTCTTAGATTTAATGGTATTCTATTCCTGCGGTTTACGAGAGATTCTCAATTTAACAAAAACAATATTTTTTTTCTAATTTGTAATACTTGAATTTCTTAATGTACTGAGGGTTTTTCAAGATGATTATCAGACCATCAAACTGACAAACTTTGTCAATGGGACCAAAGTCGAAATTGCGAAAAAATAATCAGCTGTCCCGTACATTCGAGTTGAGTAGGATTGCAGATTTGTATGGAACAGCAATTTCTATGGTGGTCTCATATACAGAGTAAAATTGATATCATTAGCATCCTTTTGAATTAAGAGTCTAGCCATCAAACTGAACTACTTTTATTATAGGAGCAAACCGATTGGAGCAAGAAAAAAATCAGCTGTTCCATATTAAACTGCAATGTTGATTCGACTCAACCGTATGAAACAGCGGTTTTTTTTGGCTCCGATCTGTTTGCTCCCATAATAAAATTTGATCAATTTGATGGTTAGACTCTTAGTTTAAAATGATGCAAATGATATCCATTTCACCCTGTAGAAAGTTGTTAACTTAGCACAGTTGGTAGTGATCCTGCCTGCTGTGCTGAGGGTCACGGGTTCGAATCCCGTAAGGAACAAATATTTGTATGATGAATATTTGTACCCGAGTCATGGATGTTTGTATCTATATAAATGTATTCAATATTTTTTTTTTTATTTATTTAACTTTTACAGAATTGTTATAATCTAGGATACACAATTTCTCTCCAAAACTCCGTATGGAGTTTAGCGGGAGATCCACAGTTGCTGCGTGACGTTATCGTTGTCTAGTCATCATAACACAAGTCCAGGCTAGATTCTGGTACTTTAAATGTGGCTAGATAATTTGTGTGACAATGTCCAAGATATTTATTTATAGTCTGTTCATATCCTGAAAAAGCCGTCAGCATATTAAGAAGGACCCAATGTAAACATTCCAAATTATCGGGTTGACGTGCATACACACGGCGACCAAAACCAAAATAAGCTGGCCGCGCGTAGGTAGAGTAATGTATAACGTCGCGCGGCCAGCTTATGTTTGTTTTGCGTAGCTTGATATGTTAGTTTATAAACTTGGTCAAACAATATATATTAAAATTGTAATGTTTGTTATTGTTCACAGACACACAGCCGTGGATGTCGGCAGCGACGCAAGCGCAGACAGAGATCATAGCAGATGGCCTGCGCGTGATACTGACAGGTACTTTATAACTATGCCTAATTATTATGGCATAGTAATTAGGACAAAAGACATAGTCGGTGATTCATACATTTTTAGTCCAAATGTGAATATTACACACACAAATCTTCTTCTTCCTGCCCTTATCCCATTATTTGGGGTCGGCGCAATATGTCGTCTTCCTCCATTCGTCTCTTTTAGCCGTCATTTCAGCGCACACACCTTTTTTACACATGTCATCTTTCACACAATCCATCCATCTTTTCTTTGGTCGTCCTCTCTTCATGCAGCCATCCACATTCAGATTTAACATTCGTCTTGTAATATGCCACTCATCTCTTCTCATCATATGTCCATACCACGATAACCGATTACCGCGCAGCTTTTCATTCACAGGAGCCAAATATTACACACACAAATAACAGACCTAAACATGTTCGAAGTGTAAACTTATCTTTAAAGAGATTTCTCGCAACAGATTCGTAACAGTGTAAGGCCCAGTTATGTTTCATCGTAATATAATTCAATGAGGGTAGTCGTCCGTCTCCATCGATCACAAAAACTTCGGTTTTATTCCACGGAAATATTTCACAAGTTTTCCAATACCAGACCACTTAACAATAAATCCCGCCGCTTTAAGAAACAAATTATAAAAGATTTTATTTGGGATTAAAGTCCGTCCAGAAATAGCTCAAGCATCTGGTAATATCTTTTAAAATATCCTAAACAAACTTGTTAAAACGTAATTGCATTTTATTTTTAACTGAGGTGTAGCGACTCGTGAAATCCTATTTTTACTTTGACTATTTATATGTGGATTGGTGTAATTCTACTAACAAACATTTCTGCCACTTTTTGCGGGGGGCGAGGTAATATGAAATACGCAACTTTGGATTTTATTCCCCATAACTTTATATCTAATTTTGAATGTTAAAAATCATGAAAAGTAGTCTCGTGTGAACCCCAAACGTTCTAAGTTCGAAGTTATTATTTCGCAATTATAGGCTGTCTCGTTTAGTGATAAGGTGTAAAATTGAATGTAAATGCACAAGATCAATTGTGCTTATACCGTGGCGGAGGCGAAATGCTACCGCAAGGCTAGTCCTTATAATAATTAGTCAAAGTATTTTTACCACGCTACGGTTGAATTGGGAAGGTGGGTTGGGGGAAAATGACTTCTAGTAAGTAAATAACAATGCAGGTTTCCACACGGTGTTTTTTCTTAACCGCCTAGCTAGTGATTCTGATAAATACAACCGTATACAGGGTGTAAATAAAAATATCATTAACCTTTAAACCCATCACATACCCACCAAATTGAACAAGTTTTATCTGTCAGAACTGAGAGAAAATGTAAGAAATTCTTACCATTGAGTCGTGTAGGCATTGCAGTTTTATATGGAACAGCTGGTTTTTTGTTGCGCTAACAGTTTTGCTTCCATAGTAAAAGTTGTTCAATCTGATGGGTAGAGTATGTGCTTTAAAGGTTAATGATACTTTTCTTACACCCTGTATAAATCCAGAACCAGGAATCAAACCGCCCGCCGCGCCGAGTTCTCTTCCATATAAGCTATCACCACTCCTAGTAGATTAAAGGTCCTTTTTAGGGTTCCGTACCTCAAAAGGAAAATCGGAACCCTTCGAGCGTGATGTAGACCGATGTATGAGGAAGAACATTTTTTTCCACTGCAAAGTTCAGTTAGTCCTTGAAAATTTAGTTTGTACGGAACCCTGAGGGCGCGAGTCCGACTCGCACTTGATCGGTTTCTTTCAAATCTATTTTTTTAGTCAGTCGTTCCAGACTTGTTACTCATTAAAAACTGACTCTATACCGACGCGCCAACTGTCAAAGACCTTAGTGACGAAGTCCCATTCGTAATTCTTCGCAACTAGAAATTAATGGGAATCTATAAAAAGGTCACACTTCACACTCCATTAGAGAAGCGATCCCCCGCGGGCTATGTCCCCCTCCCCTCCGGTGATGTAACCCCCTGCCCCCGCTGTAGGGTTGCCAGTGTCATGCCTCTGAAAATAGGGGAATTTTCGCTATTTAAAATTTTTCTAAAAAAAGTCCTGGTTGGTCTGATGGCGAATAGTTCCATCCAGAAGACGATGTTTCGATCACCGTCCAGAACAACTCGTACCAATGAGTTATTCGAAATTTATGTACGATTTGTAACACCACTGGCTTTTCAGTGAAGGAAAACATCGCGAGGAAACCTGCATGCTTCAGTTTCGAGGCATGTATTGTACTCACTGTAGATTATTAGTAGCAACGGGCTCACTCCCCATCACACTAGGCAGAGTTTCAGAATATCTAAATACCCAACCGGGGAATATAGTCATGAGCAGACAGACTATACTCCAAAAACAATGTAACGTAAAATTTTTCGTCACGCCACGTAAAAACCATAATAATTTAACTCACAATAGACGGTAGTTATACGATATTATAGAGCAGGCGGTATCTTAAAGTCTAGATTATACTCTTTTAACGCACTCAAAATTTCATCTCTACATACAATAGGCACATCTCATTCTTGGGAGGTAAGTGAGAGGAAGGCATCTTGCGTGCGGCAGAAGAGTTACAACCTCGACTTTAAGATAACGCGATATAGATTGTGATTCCCGACTGTAGCAACCTTTATTAAAAAAGTGGAAAAATAAGTGATTTATCTTTTTTAAATTTTATCACCATTTCATTCAATCGAGATTTCATCCAATCGAGTTCGGATGCTAATCAAATGTGGGTGTTCTAAATAAAATATACAGGGTCCTTCTTAATATGCTGACGCTTTTTTAGGATATGATCAAACCGTCAAACTGAACAACTTTCCCTATGGCACCAACATCAAATCGCGAAAAAAAATCAACTGTCCCATACATTTCTTGGTTGAGTAGAATTGCAGATTTGTATTGAACAGCAGATTTTTTTTCGCGATTTCGATGTTGGTGACATAGAGAAAGTTGTTCAGTTTGACGGTCTGATCATCCCCTTAAAAATTTTCAGCATATAAAGATGGACTCTATAGAATATGTCTACCTTTCCTTTGAGGAATATAGCCGTGAGCATATGCTACGCTATACATTCAATATAATCGTATTTCTGATATGACTATATCGCATAGACATGAAAGTATTTTTTACTTTATTTTTTTCATACAAAAGACATCAACGAGACCGTCAGTATAGATTTAGTTGTTGTATCCCAAACTTCCTCCTCCTTTAATTTGATTAAGCTAACATGGCATACATGTAGAATCAATAAATTCGATTGGAATAAGGTGTGACATCTATATCGCATGAATTCTAATTGTAAACATTAGACGTGTGAATCAGTAGTTTGTATAAACTCTCAGTAGTTTGCATAACTCTGGTAGATGGCGCTGACGTCCCTTAAAGACGATGATATAGATTGAAAATTTCGTCGTGGCTTGCGGGGCGCCGACAGCTCTGTTGGAGTGGAGCATGCCCCGGATAGGCAGGTCGTGGGTTCAAATCCCGCTCGCCGCCCGACTTTTTCAATCTTTTATTTGATTAAGCTAACATGGCATACATAAATTCGATTAAACTTCCTCCTATTCTACATACAAACATACACACATACATAATAAACTACTGTATCAGCAGCAGTTCTCTTTGTCAGTTGTAGTAAGACGTAGGTCTAGCAAATGGTCTAGCATATTGAAGTATTTTCCTAAAATCAACCCCCTAGGGTTCACCCATTAAGGGGTGTAACCGATTGTAATTTACATAGATAAAGTAGCAAGCAAACGCTAGTAGTATTATAAAGATACTAGAGTTAACCCGCGACTTCGCCCGCACAAATTATATACCAGATTTTAAGCATAGCATAATATGCTCACGACTATATTTCCCGAGGGGGTATTCAGAGAGATTCTGAAAACTCAGAACATCCACGTTTCACTACTACCGAAACTCTGTCCAGTGTGACGGGGAGTGAGCCCGTCGCCACTTGTAATGGACAGTGGTTACAATACATGCCTCGAAATTGAAGCATGCAGGTTTCCTCACGATGTTTTCCTTCACCGAAAAGCCAGTGGTGTTACAAATCGTACATAAATTCCGAAAAACTCATTAGTACGAGTCGGCTTGAACGGGGATCGAACCATCGCCTGCTGCACGGCAGACAAGGTTACTCGCCACTGACCAAACTAATAACCGAACTGAAAACTTGCCTATCTTTTTGTAGGTAAATAGACTTAATGATCTGGCAACCCTACCTAACCATACGGCCTGTAAGCCTGTATCTAGGTCCAGCTATAAAATAGAACACAGTCAGCAATTTGCTTCGGCTCAGACGGACGATATATATCTAGTCTTTATTTTTAGCCATAAGTTGTATACGACGTGTTAATAAATAAACGCAAAACCTCATACACCCCAACAGATTAATAACAAAATAATTAGATTGAAACCAGAATTTCATTATTTTGATAATAAACATTTTAAGTTATTAGCATTTTAAGTTTTGAGCCTAAAATGATTTTGTATCATTTCAGCAATGAATAAAAGCGCTAACATGCTCATACACTTTTTAAATTCTTGAATCTTGTTTAGGTAGTAATTAGGGTGATTGTGCCCGAGCGGTGGTTTGAGATCGAGTTCAGTAAATTTAAAATTTTATAAACAAATTATATAATATTTTGAAAAAAAATACCTATGTTGAAAACATGATAATTCGATTCTGCTCTCGATTCTAAACAAATTACTTTCTAGTTTTGCGTTAATTCATTAACACGTTGTATACTGTTGTAAATATCACTTAAGTTCTCATAAATAAAGTCTATACAGTCTATACTATAGTCTATACAGGGTATAAGATTAAAGAAGAAGAAGACCAATGATACTGAGCAACTTTCCCTAAGAAACCTATAGGAAATTCGCAAAAAAATATATGGACTTTCCATACTGAATGCAATCTACTGATCGAACGTTTGTAATGTTGTATGAAAAGTAGATTTTTTTGGGAATTTCCTATAGGTTTCTTAGGGAAACATGTTCAGTATCATGGGTACAATAGCCCTTTAAAGTAGTGCAACTGATTACCCTAACACCCTGATACAGGGTAAACAGTTGCAGTTTGCAGTAGAGTGTCCGTACTGTACGTAGGAAGCGCTCGTTGGCGTAGTGGAGCTTCGTTATTGGAAACGATCACCGAAGTTAAACAACGTCAGGTCCGGTCAGTCTTTGGATGGGTGACCGTTTAGTGGTATTTCATCTCGAGCGTTTCCGTGAAACCACCGTGAGGGTTTCCGCACGGTGGTTTTGGTTTTTCGGAATTTATGTACGATTTGTAACACCACTGGCTTTTCGGTGAAGGAAAACATCGTGAGGAAACCTGCATGCATAAATTTCGAGGCATGTATTGTATCCACTGTCCATTATAAGTGGCGACGGGCTCATCCCCCGTCACACTGGACAGAGTTTCGGTACTACTGGTGAAACGTGGATGTTCTGAGGTTTCAGAATATCTCTGACTGCCCCATCGGGGAATACAGTCGTGAGCATATGCTTATGCTTATGCGTTTCCGTGCTTCGGCAGGCACGTTAACCAGTTGGTTCGGATAGTTCCATCAGATGGCGTTGTAACTATTCGTTAAGCTAAGTTTTCAAGAGGCCTATTAAGGCAGCTTGAAAATTCTCTGACAGCAAGTTGACCACAAACTTGCTTCCACCAACACTCGGGGCCCCCGCGTGGTGGAGTATGGCCCACTCCCTCTCACCCTTCTTCGTGAGAGGAGTCCTTTGCCCTGCAGTGGGATTCTACAGGCTATAGCTTACTTACTTACTTTAATTACTGTACGTAGGTAGGTATTAATGAATACTCTTTCTTATTTGACGGTGTGATCTAAGCCTTATAAGTCCTTTTACACACTAACTTTATGCTAAATTTTATTGAAATCAGTTTAGCAGTTTCGACGTGAGGACGAAATATTTGCTTGAATAAACTCAATATCGTATATTCCCTTCGGGGTTAACACTTGGTAACGTTGTGAAATTCGCATTTCTATGCAGAAACTTTTGATAAAATGTTAGACGACAGGTCGAGCAAAGCGTTATAGACCGGTGGCCGACAACAACCAACCCTACCTTACACGTTTATTGAACAAATCCATTTTGTAGCTAAAGTAGACTAAAAATAACTTAGAAAAAACTTGGTCGGCCGCGGCGCAGCTTGGCACGTTTTCCGGTATGAGGGAAGAAGTGGACCCTAGAAATACGACATTTTACCTCATCGATTTAAATAACGGAACTAGTCTGTAGGTCTAGAGACCGATTAGTAAAGTCTAAAAAAACTGGTCGGCCTCACCATATCCTGGCACGTTGATGGGTCCGACCGAATTTAGGGTGCTACTCGGAAGGTAGATTTTACCTCATCGAGTTAATGAATGAAAACCATGCCAATGTATAGTCCTCTCAACGCTGTTTACATATGCCTTGGTCGGCCTAAGGTCGGTCTAGCAGATTTCCGGTTCCGACCGATTTTACTTTCAAAAATTTATTACCCTATGATTAGAAATCGAAACAACTTGATAGATTTTGCAGAAAAATTGGCAAGTACGAGCTTGTATAAGTGATTTAAGAATTTTTTTTCTAAGTTACTTTTAGTCTACTTTAGTTACAAAATGGATTTGTTCAATAAACGTGTAAGGTAGGGTTGGTTGTTGTCGGCCACCGGTCTATTAATAGAGTGATGGCCGAGATAAGGTACAAGTTGTGTGGGTCGTTTGGTGGCCAGGTGGGTTGATGGCATGAAAGACAAGAAAACCTGGATGCGATTGGCGTAGGACCGAGAAGGATGGCAAAATAGAGAGTAGGCTCTAACTCATAACCTACCATAAGGTTCACAATCGATTGCAAGACATAAATCGCGCCAGAAACATAATCACAGAGATTCGATATACAAGGTGTTACAAAAGTATAAATAAACATTTAAAACTTTTAAGGGGGCTGCTTAGACTATCAAACTGAACAACTTTCACTATGGGGCCAAAATAGAAATAGCGAAAAAAAAATTCTGCTGTCCCATACATTTAACTCAAGTAGATTTGTAGTTTAGTATGGAACATCCGATTTTTTTTTCGCAATTTCGATATTGGTCCTACAGTGAAATTTTGATGGTCTAAACCACCCCCTTAAATATTTATTTGTATTTTTGTAACACCTTGTATATACAAGGTCCAACTAAGAACAGTTGGACCACGACCGGTCCCCAGGCTTCACACCTATCCTGGCGGAAGGTCTTCCCTTTTCACTGGAGGAACCTTCCCAGTAGTTCCTCCACACACCTACTTGCCGACCTTACAAAATGCGACTCGACTAGTGAACAATCGTCGAGCGCGTCACGTGATCATTTTGTACTCTCCTTAGAAGTTTTGTCTCTGTGGGGTATTTACTCATGTAGTCATCATCATCATCTCTGCACATAGACCTTCGCCACCAAGAATCGCCACGACGAACGCTCCTGCCCTGCCCTCAGGGTTTCCGCCGCCTTCACCAAGTCGTCGGTCGGATCGCGATCGACACTATCCATCCATCTCATCCATCCATCCATATTAAGAGAAGTTTATTCCGAATGCGTAAATGCGCGCTGCATACAAACGAAGTCTGGTGATATTTTCAATACTAACCAATTAAACTGAATAAAATTTTGCAGAAACAATCTAGGAACAAATCTCTATGCTTGTATCGGGTCCGAATGACCGGCAGAATCCGACCTCTGTTCATGACTCATGTGGTAAAAGATAGTACTATTTCCTCCAGGCTTTCTACCTACACGGCGACTGGCGGGGACCGGTCCACTCTACTGCGCGCACACGCCGCCAAGTCAGCAGAGTGCAGCGGGCAGGGCTCCCCGCGCGCCCGACGTGCCCCCCGCGAGTCCCGTCGCGTCTCCCTGGCCCAAGCACCTGGCTACGTACAGCTCAACCAGTACAAACTGCTGGAACCTATTGGACAGGTCTGTACACATCTTAGACCATATAACTAGGGACCAGCCTCGAGGTCCCCTCTGCCGCGTTACAAGTTCAATTAATCATGTGCATTTATATACAATTTTATACCTTACTGGAGTTAACACGCTACTTCGTCGGCACAGATTTTAAGTCAGATCAGAAGCTATCAAACAAAAAAGTTTCATCAAAATCGGTTCACTAGTTGTTGCGTGATGCTGTTACAAACATACAAACAAACAAACAGACAGACAAAAATTCTAAAAAAAAATGATTTGGAGTCCAGGATACCTAAAACTGTAACAGAAATGTGTCTGTACATTGAAGATAATTACATGAAAAAGATTACGATATGGTTTTTAGGTATCGCGGACTCCAAATCAACCTTTTTTAGATTTTTTGTCAGTCTGTTTGTTTGTATGTTTGTAACAGCATCACGCAAAAACTACTCAACCGATTTTGAATAAAAATAAAATAAAATAAATTTAAAATCTATTTATTTCAGACAAATGTCCATACCATTGTTAGTAAATACATTTATGACTTAAAACTATGTTAGTAAACAATCATAATTAATATTATTAATTTAATTTAAATACCTGCGACTCTCTGGGACACCGGGCACACACACGTGTGCTCGTACCCAGTGTCGCAGTGTAGGGCAGTCGGGCTTCTCACTGATCGCCTTCAGGATGGTGTTGGCGCTGCCCCGCACCCTGCGCATGAGTGAGGCGACACGGCACCTCAACACCGTGGCAACCCCGTCTGTGTGCGCATGCGCGAACATCGCTGACGCACTGCAGTAGCGTGGGAGCCCCAACAGCACTCTGAAGGCATTATTATATTGTATTCGGAGGGCGTTGAAGGCCCGCTGCGTATAGCTGACCCACAGATTGCACGTGTACAGGGTTTGGCAAAATGCTTTGAAAAGAGTTAGCTTTACCTCCATGCCACAACGTGCAAATCTGCGTGCCAACATATTACAGCGGCTTATGATCTGACTTAAAATCTGGTAAATAATTTGTGCGGACGAAGTCGCGGGTAAACTCTAGTTTTTAATATTTCCAGGGATCGTACGGTATCGTCAAGCTAGCGTACAATGAAGAAGACGATACACATTACGTAAGTTTATTACATTTACTATCTATAATCCTTCTTAATATGCTGACGGTTTTTTAATTGGTTGATCAGACCATCGAACTGAACAACTTTCTCAATGGGACCAAGGCAGAAAAGGCGAAAAAAAACTGGCGTTCCCTTCAGTATAACATTGCAATCCTTCTCGACGAAAATGTACCATAAAGAAAAATTTTCATTTTTTTTTTTTTTTTTTTTTTTCAACAAAACAGATACAAGAATATAATCTAGATATAGACAACGAACGAAAACCGCGTACGATTTATCTGCCGCCGCTTATTCGCAATAACATAATACTATACTCCATTCCAAACAGCAACGAAATTTTATAACTATTTTGAATTACAGAATTTTTGGATTTGAAACAATACTCTCGCTTATTCCCAGGACAGCTCCAGTAATGTCCATGATTTATGTCGGACCGGACAGTATATCTTTCTGATCAAAAATGATATTTGCTAATCAGAATTGGCCAGAAAGCAAGAACGGAATCGGGAATTCTTTTCGCCCCTATTTGGAATGAAACATATGTAGCAACAAGATTTATAAATTGGTGATATGATGGTCTGATCATCCTCTTAAAAAACCATCACCAATATTGGACCTTTTATAATTATTATACGGTATTATGTCAGATGAGTGATTGCACTCATGATACTAGTCAACATTTCCAAAAGCAACAAAAAAGGGAAATTCGCAAAAGTCAAAGTCAAAGTCAAAGTCAATATAATTTATTCAATATAGGAGCTTGCAGCACACTTATCAAACGTCAAATCTTTTTTAAAGCTACCACCGCGTCGGAACGTGTTGTCGCTGTAGAGATGATGCGGCCAGAAACTCTACAACATAACACGACATAATAACAATTACAATATAAATTCTTAAGCTAAAGTTATGTATACAATAATACATAGTCTATTTAATAAAATAATTGATACTATACAGTAAAGTAAATAAACTATAAGCTAGTGACCTCAACGCAAAAAACTATTTCAACGTTTCATACAAACTTTCGATCAGCTTTTTAGGCCCACAAACGGTAACGTTTATTGATGGTATTACACTCTAAAAACATAATTCAATTTATTATAGTAATCGGACGAAAGATTAGGTAAAATGCAACCGGAATTATGAAACCAATATAAAAATGCACCGTTTTGACTTTTGAGATTCTTTTTTCCTGTTAAAATGGCACAAATGTAAAACAATGCGTGTATAGGAACGTCTTAGATGCTCATACGAAAATAAAAAACCAACATATTTTACCAAGACAAGATTTGCGCCAACTGCGATTACGCGACACTCCGTTTAGATGAGGTATAAGTAGCTAATATTACAACTTTAATCTAGAGCTAACATTTTTTGGTGGCCTATTTCCCATAGCTCAAAGTCAAAGTCAATATAATTTATTCAACATAGGAGCTTGCAGCACACTTATCAAACGTCAAATCTTTTTTAAAGCTACCATCGCGTCGGAACGTGTTGTCGCTGTAGAGAAGATGCGGCCAGAAACTCTACAACATAACACGACTTAATAACTATTACAATATAAATTCTTAAGCTAAAGTTATGTATACAATAATACATAGTCTATTTAATAAAATAATTGATACTATACAGCAAAGTAAATAAACTATAAGCTAGTGACCTCAGACCCAAGCTATTTGATCATTTAAATAATCATCCAGTTTATAATATGCTTTTTTGCAGAGGCCTTTTTTGATTTGAGTTTTAAACATGTTGCTGAAGCTGAAGAAATTGACTCCTTTTTTCTATTTTCCTGTTGGTTTCTTAGGAAAAGTTGTTTAGTATCCCATGATTGTACTCATGTGCAATCATATTAACTGTTTACTCTAACACCCTACACTAAGAGAAATTCACCAAAACACGGAAAAAACCAACCGAAGTAAATTATGCTTCATAATACGGGTGTCCGGTGGCAGAATTAGGATTTAAAATATAAATAACAAAAAAACTACGTGAAATATACATTTATATTTTTAATCATTATAAAGAAGACAAATGCGGGTTTTATTTCTTAAAAATTATGTCGTCTAAATGTTGACCGTCACGTCGGATACATTCATGGAATCTGGCTTCAGTATTTCTTGCCACTCGCTGGAGAAGTGCCGCCGAGATGCCATGAACTTCGCGAACGATATTTTCTTTTAATGATGAGATAGTCGCCGGGTTTGTTTCGTAGACTTTATTTTTGAGATATCCCCACAGAAAAAAGTCCATGGGTGTAAGATCCGGTGACCTGGGTGGCCAGGGGATGTCACCGAAACGACTTATCAGTTGGTTGGGGAAGAAATCACGCAGTAGCGCCATGGTCTCCCTAGCAGTGTGCGGGGTGGCGCCATCTTGCTGAAACCATGTCCGTGAAGTGTAGGAAGGATGGTCTCTCAATGTTGGAAAAAAAAAATCATTGAGCATTCGCCGATAAGCAACACCAGTCACAGAAATTGCGTGCCCTTGACCATTTTCAAAAAAATAGGGTCCAATTATTCCCCTGCTTGATAATGCACACCAAACCGTCACTTTGGGACTGTGAAGTGGCTTTTGGTGTTTTAAGTGGGGGTTTTGTCCTTTAGGAGACCAATAACGACAATTCTGCTTGTTTACACTGCCATTTAAGTGAAAGTGGGCTTCATCACTCCAAAAAATAGTGTTCACCGTGCGAAATCGCTCCAACATTGTCTCACAGTAATTTTTACGCAAGTTGTAATCATTAGGCTTAAGCGCTTGCACAATTTGAATTTTAAATGGATGAAGTTTAAGATCCTTCTTCAATATCTCGTGCACTATAGTTTTTGGAAGCCCCAAGGCAGCCGCTCTCTTGCGAACGGACTGACGCGGATTATCGCTCAAACTGGACGCGACGAGTTCGATGTTTTCATTTGTTCTCGACGTCCGGCTGGGCCCCGGTCGTGGGTTATTTTCTGCTGAACTTGTTGCCCGGAACCTTCGCACCCATGATCGAATCAAATCTTCACTTGGGGCGTCACGTAACCGTCGAATATTGTAACGTGAACAAAATCTTCGACGAGAAATTGCACACGAATCATTGGCTTTAAAATACGCTTCGATTGCGAACGCACGTTGTTCACCCGTCCACTGCGACATTGCGACTAAAAAACCCGCACGAATGACGAAGCCAACGCGGCCCCCTCCCCGCTCCTCCGTGCAACGGTTACGGAGAAATTCGAAATTTAAATCCTAAATCTGCCACCGGACACCCTGTATTTTGTCGTACGTACAGAATATGTTTTCGGTCTGAAACAAAGGCATTAATATTCCACCGACGACGCGACGACCACACCCTCGACACCACCGCCATGGCAGGGATGTAAAAGTTGTCCTCATTAAATTAACAACCTAATTATAAAATGTTTCCCTCTGACTTTGCTGACATTTCAAAATAATTAGACGGGTTTAATTTAGGAGTTATCTTATAGTAGAAGATTATTTTTAATGGTTTTTTGGGGATAGTTGAGTTTAGAAATTATTCAACTTCTACAGCATAAGCATATGCTCACGACTATAGTCCCCGAGGGGGTAGTCAGAGATATTCTGAAACCTAAGAACATCCACGTTTCACCAGTAGTACCGAAACTCTATCCAGTGTGACGGGGGGTGAGCCCGTCGCCACCTAATGGACAGTGGGTACAATACATGCCTCGATATTGAAGCATGCAGGTTTCCTCACGATGTTTTCCTTCACCGAAAAGCCAGTGGTGTTACAAATCGTACATAAATTCCGAAAAACTCATTGGTACGAGTCGGTCTGGACGAGGATCGAACCATCGCCTCCTGCACGGCAGGCAAGGTTACTCACCACTGGACCACCACGGCTTCAACTTCTATTTCCTGCTATAACTCAATCTACGAATACTATTTATTATTCTGAAAAGTAAATGCACCAGTCTCATGCAGAATCTTAGCAATTTTTTGACAATACAATACCATACAACGTCTACATTCTACATCTCTATCTCCTATACAACGTGTTAATGAATTAACGCAAAACTAGAAAGTAGTTTGTTTAGAATCGAGAGCAGAATCGAATTATCATGGTTTCAAAATAGGTAATTTTTTCAAAATATTAAATGATTTGTTTGTAAAATTTAACATTTACTGAACTCGATCTCAACCCAAAGCTCGGGCACTCTCACCCTACTTAGTACCAAAACAAGATTCTTAAAATTTATCCATGAGCACGTTAGCGCTTTCATTCATTGCTGAAATGATAACAAATCAGTTTTGCCTCAAAACTTAAAATGCGTATAACTTTAAATATTAACTATCAAATTAATGAAATTACTGTTTCAATAGAATTATTTTGTTATTAATCAACTGGGGTGTATGAGGTTTTGCGCTTATTCATTAACACGTTGTATACAGGGTCCTTCTTAATATGCCGACAACTTTTTAAGGGGATAATCAGATCATCAAACTGAACCACTTTCTGTATGGGACCAACAACGAAATCGCGAAAAAAATCAGCTGTCCCTTACAAAACTGCGAACCTGCTTGAGCCAAATATATGGGACAGCAGATTTTTTTTCGTGATTCCAATGTTGATCCCATAGAGAAAGTTGTTCAGTTTTAATGGTCTGATCATCCCCTTAAAAAGTTTCAGAAGCAAAATGTGTGAAACAGTTGATTTTATTTCGCGATTTCATTTTTGTTCCTATAGTAAAAGTTGTTCAGTTTGATGATCTAAAGTACCCTCTAAAAGTATGTTACGCATATATGGTTACACCCTGTGTACAGACACAGAATAGATAATAGTACTACACGTATATACAGGGTGAAATTTTATTTATTAGCATCTTTATTTAAACTAGGAGTCTACCCATCAAACTGAACAACTTTTACTATGGGAGCAAAAAACTCTGCTGTTATGATACTAACTAAACCGCAATGCCTACCCGAATCAAATGTTTATAAGTACAATAACCGATTTTTTTTCCTCCCATCGTAAAAGTTGTTCAGTTTGATGGGTAGATTCTTAGTTTAAAATGATGCTAATGATATAAATTTCACCCAGTAGTTCTACATAGTACAGATCAACTTTATATTTATATTATAGTTGGTAGCATGTGGTTGGATCTAGCACGAACGCTCTTAATTTCGCAGGCAATGAAGATTCTGTCAAAAAGGAAGCTGATGCGGCGAGCCGGGCTCTTCGGGCGAGCTCCTCCCCGCCGACCAGGCCCCGGCCCACCCCCCGACCCCCTACAGAGGGTGTACCGGGAGATAGCCGTGCTCAAGAAGTTAGACCACCCCAATGTTGTCAAATTAGTTGAGGTATGTAGCCAATAAATTTTACATCTCGGAAATTATCATTATTTTCCATTGGCATAAATACTAGACTCAAGTCTTGCAAAATCTTTGCAAATTTTTGTCCGACTCTAACACATAACCCACACAAATCAAGTATGCATGCTGTTGGGTGTCACGAATATGTTGTTTTTGATTCATAAACTTAGTGGTATTTAGTATGATTACTGTCAGTTAATATAATAAAATATTATAGTCTAAAAAACTAAAAAACACGCTTATTAACGCACTAAAAAGTAGAAATTGTTGTTGTTCTTTGTGTATTTTGGTGTGCAAATAAAGAATATTTATCTTAATCATATCTTAATCTGCTAACAACTTTTTAAGGCGATGATCATACCGTCAAACTGAACAATTTTCTCTACGGCACCAAGAACAAAATCGCGAAAAAAACGCAGCTGTCCGAGCTCGAGTAGATTTGTAGTTTAATATGGAACATCAGATTTTTTTTCGCGATTTCGATATTGGTCCCATAGTGAAAGTTGTTCAGTTCGATTGTCTAAACCTACCCGTTAAATGTTTATTTGTATTTTTGTAACACCTTGTATAATAATGAACGTATTCCCACAGGGGGTAGTCAAAGGTCTTCGGAATATCCACATTTCACATAGCAATGCTCAAACTTTACCCAGTGTGACAGGTGAAGATCGCTATTTATTGAACTGTGAACACCTCTCGAAATTGAATCATATTGGTCACACGATGTTTCCCTTCACCGGAAAGCCAGTCGTTCAAATAGGGTTTTTGACGGGGTTTTAAAAACTGTTCTCTATGGACTCTATAGAAAATGTATATTTTACGTTCCATTACATATAGTGCAAGAAAAAACGAAAACAAAAATCATTATTTAAATATCCCGCGAAAACGCTTTTCCTGACAATATTCGTGGCTACAAGCAGGTGACGTCACGATGACATAAACTTTGTACGACACTCACACTCTACACACAACTGTTTACAAGCAGTTGACGTTATCAAACATTCGGCCAATCACAGTCGTTTACGATCACGTGACTAATGTACAAAAAACATATTTTCTTTGTCGATTTTCTCTTCAAATATTCCGAATTTTTCTTAACTGACTAAATAGTTGGTTTCCAAAATTCATATTCAATACGGATGCCATCAATAGATCCTATATTTTACATGTTGTAAAATACCCTAATGTACATATAAGACTACGCAAACGATGGACACTTTGTACATAGCGGCTGTTAAAAGTGACCACCGCATTAGCTCATGAATAAATATCCCTACAGAACGAAATCTTCATTGCACTCACACATAGCGCGCGTTAAAGGACGTACGAAAAGATGCACACACTCAGTCGTTGAATGTGCGTACCTGTTTGTACGTCCTCTAACGCGCGCTATGTGTGAGTGCATCGACCGACAGCGGTAGCTGCTTGCATTAAGCTTTTGTTTTGTAGGGAAATATAGAATTTACGACAGATGTGTGCGTTACCCTCGCACATATCTATAGAGTTCTATCGTGTGGGATTCAAGATCCTAAAAACCAAAAAAGTAATGAGCTTTGATAAGTTATTTGTCAAGATTGACAGTCGAAGCTACGAACGCGTCGAAAAAAATATCAGTGAACGAGTGATAAACCGTGTTGGTATACACGCACACAGATTCTTTTATTTTTATTGTCACACAAATTATCTAGTCACATTTAAAGTACCAGAATCTAGCCTGGACTTGTAGCATAATGACTAGCAACGATATAGAACACATATATACATACAAACATCCATGACTCGGGTAAAAATATTCATATTCATCATACAAATATTTGTCCCTTACGGGATTCGACCCTCAGCACAGCAGTCAGGATCACTACCGACTGTGCTATCGGGCTTTCAAAATAAGTTAGTCAGATATAAGTTATATGGCGCCTCACGCACACCAACCTAACAAAGTTGGCCACTTTCGTTTTATACGGTAGAAGCGTTGAGGCTCAAAGTCAAAGTCAATATAATTTATTCAATATAGGAGCTTACAGCACACTTATCAAACGTCAAATCTTTTTTAAAGCTACCACCGCATCGGAACGTGTTGTCGCTGTAGAGAAGATGCGGCCAGAAACTCTACAACATAACACGACTTAATAACTATTACAATATAAATTCTTAAGCTAAAGTTATGTATACAATAATACATAGTCTCTAATTCATAGGCTCTATCTAGACATATACTTTATCTAAGGTAATGAGTTTGATTTAGTGTGGGATTGAACCACCGCCCCCTGCACGGAAGATAACGCTATTAACCACTAGACCACCACGGTCTCTAAATGCTTATTGATTAATTGAATTTGTGTTTGTGTCGATTTGATTGAGATTGATTTAGTTTCGAGTAAACAACGATTCGATGATTAGTTAGCATCGGTTAGGGGTGAATTACGTTGATTGAGTTTAAACCTTATGTTAACAACGTAGAGATGTAAATTGATTGTACTTTAGGCCGCTGACCCTTTTAGTAACTGAAAACTGTTTGATTGGAATGGCCTACATTTGGTACAAAGGTTTTTGCTTACAAGTATAACAACTAAACACAAACATATATGGCACCAACATCGGAATCGAGGAAAAAAATCTGCTGTTCCATATAAAACTGCAAACCTACTTGAGCCAAATGTATGGGACAGCAGATTTATTACTTCCTATCCCTATGATGCACCCCACCCCCTCAAGGGTATATTACTGTTGGCGCGCTCCATAAAAACGAAGTCTGGTGATATTTTCAATACTAACCAATTAAAGTCAATGAAATTATTCAGAAACAATCTAGAAACTAATTTCTATGCTTGTAAGAAGTCAGATTTTAGTTAAAATGTATATAGGTAGTTATAAACTTACAGTGCATCAAAGATTTCCATACAAATCTTAAATTAATGCTAGCCTTAACACTGTATATTGTAACGAAAATCTGACTTCATACAAGCATAGAGATTAGTTTCTAGATTGTTTCAGAAAAATTTCACTGGCTTTAATTGGTTAGTATTGAAAATATCATCAGACTTCGTTTGTATGCAGCGCGCATTAGCCCTTTCAGAATAAACTTCTCTTAAGTATTACTAGGGTTTTTGTTACACCCTGTATATTTCCACACGATGTTTTCACGTTAAAGCCAGGCTCCCCTAGTATTATATTAATATCATAAACATAATCCATGTGAGTGAACTTAGCAGATCATTGTCCAGCAGATCAAAAATTTATGTGAGTTCTTTTCGCATGCAGATAAGTTCTATAGTTCCTGATACTTTTTAGAAATAGTTCTAGCGGATTTACCTAAAAAAAGTTAGGTGACAAAATGATCTGCTAACTTCCCGTAGCAGATCA
Source organism: Agonopterix alstromeriana (assembly GCA_963924505.1). Lineage (NCBI taxonomy): Eukaryota > Metazoa > Arthropoda > Insecta > Lepidoptera > Depressariidae > Agonopterix > Agonopterix alstromeriana. The sequence continues at coordinate 14,361,575 of OZ004681.1, forward strand.
TTTTGCAGATAATCAAAAATAAATGCGAGTTCTTTTAACATGCAGCTGAGTTCTATAGTTCCTGATACTTTTTAGAAATAGTTCTAGCGGATTTACCTAAAAAAAGTTAGGTGACAAAATGATCTGCTAACTTCCCGTAGCAGATCATTTTGCAGCAGATCAGAAATAAATGTGAAATCTTTCCTCATGCAACTGAGTTCTACAGTTCCTGATACTTTTCAAGAATAGTTCTGAACTCATATTCAAGTGACAGCAGATCATATCAGACCTTTGAAAAAATCGAAAAACAGTATTCCATCGATTCAAATTATTTTGAAGACTAGAACTCGCAGAACTCTATTGTTTTGAACTGATGCAAGTCTACACTGTAACCTAGAACTCAACTTGAATCCAGAACTCACGTCAAAGTGCCAGCAGATCATACCAGAACTTAAAAAAATCGAAAAACTCTATTCCATCGATTCAAATTATTTTGAAGACTAGACCTCGCAGAACTCTATTGTTTTGAACAAGTGCGAGTATGCACTATAATCTGAAACTCGATTTGAGTCCAGAACTCACGTCAAAGTGCCAGCAGATCATACCAGAACTTTAAAAAATCTAAAAATTCGATTCCATCGAAAACAATTATTTTGAAGAATAGAACTCACAGAACTCTATTGTTTTGAACAAGTGCGAGTATGCACTATAATCTGAAACTGGATTTGAGTCCAGAACTCACGTCAAAGTGCCAGCAGATCATACCAGAACTTTAAAAAATCTAAAAATTCGATTCCATCGAAAACAATTATTTTGAAGAATAGAACTCACAGAACTCTATTGTTTTGAACAAGTGCAAGTATGCACTATAATCTGAAACTCGATTTGAGTCCAGAACTCACGTCAAAGTGCCAGCAGATCATAGTAGTAGTTTAAAAAAATCGAAAAAAACAATTCCATCGATAACAATTATTTTGAAGACTAGAACTCACAGAACTCTATTGTTTTGAACAAATGCAAGTATGCACTATAATCTGAAACTCGATTTGAGTCCAGAACTCACGTCAAAGTGCCAGCAGATCATAGTAGTAGTTTAAAAAAATCGAAAAACACAATTCCATCGATAACAATTATTTTGAAGTCTAGAAATCTCAGAACTCTATTGTTTTGAACAAGTGCGAGTATGCACTATAATCTGAAACTCGATTTGAGTCCAGAACTCACGTCAAAGTGCCAGCAGATCATACCAGAACTTTAAAAAAATCGAAAAATTCGATTCCATCGATATCAATTATTTTGAAGACTAGAACTCACAGAACTCTATTGTTTTGAACAAGTGCAAGTATGCACTATAATCTGAAACTCGATTTGAGTCCAGAACTCACGTCAAAGTGCCAGCAGATCATAGTAGTAGTTTAAAAAAATCGAAAAAAACAATTCCATCGATAACAATTATTTTGAAGACTAGAACTCACAGAACTCTATTGTTTTGAACAAGTGCAAGTATGCACTATAATCTGAAACTCGATTTGAGTCCAGAACTCACGTCAAAGTGCCAGCAGATCATACCAGAACTTTAAAAAAATCGAAAAATTCGATTCCATCGATATCAATTATTTTGAAGACTAGAACTCACAGAACTCTATTGTTTTGAACAAGTGCGAGTATGCACTATAATCTGAAACTCGATTTGAGTCCAGAACTCACGTCAAAGTGCCAGCAGATCATACCAGAACTTTAAAAAAATCGAAAAATTCGATTCCATCGATATCAATTATTTTGAAGAATAGAACTCACAGAACTCTATTGTTTTGAACAAGTGCAAGTATGCACTATAATCTGAAACTCGATTTGAGTCCAGAACTCACGTCAAAGTGCCAGCAGATCATACCAGAACTTTAAAAAAATCGAAAAATTCGATTCCATCGAAAACAATTATTTTGAAGAATAGAACTCACAGAACTCTATTGTTTTGAACAAGTGCAAGTATGCACTATAATCTGAAACTCGATTTGAGTTCAGAACTCACGTCAAAGTGCCAGCAGATCATAGCAGTAGTTTAAAAAATCGAAAACCTCAATTCCATCGATAACAATTATTTTGAAGACTAGAACTCTCAGAACTCTATTGTTTTGAACAAGTGCGAGTATGCACTATAATCTGAAACTCGATTTGAGTCCAGAACTCACGTCAAAGTGCCAGCAGATCATACCGGAACTTTAAAAATATCGAAAAAATCGATTCCATCGATATCAATTATTTTGAAGCCTAGAACTCTCAGAACTCTATTGTTTTGAACAAGTGCGAGTATGCACTATAATCTGAAACTTGATTTGAGTCCAGAACTCACGTCAAAGTGCCAGCAGATCATACCAGAACATTAAAAAAATCGAAAAAATCGATTCCATCGATATCAATTATTTTGAAGCCTAGAACTCTCAGAACTCTATTGTTTTGAACAAGTGCGAGTATGCACTATAATCTGAAACTCGATTTGAGTCCAGAACTCGCGTCAAAGTGCCAGCAGATCATAGCAGTAGCTTAAAAAAATCGAAAAACTCAATTCCATCGATAACAATTATTTTGAAGACTAGAACTCACAGAACTCTATTGTTTTGAACAAGTGCGAGTATGCACTATACTCTGAAACTCGATTTGAGTCCAGAACTCACGTCAAAGTGCCAGCAGATCATAGTAGTAGTTTAAAAAAATCGAAAAACACAATTCCATCGATAAAAATTATTTTGAAGACTAGAACTCTCAGAACTCTATTGTTTTGAACAAGTGCAAGTATGCACTATAATCTGAAACTCGATTTGAGTCCAGAACTCACGTCAAAGTGCCAGCAGATCATATCAGAAGTTTAAAAAAATCGAAAAACACAATTCCATCGAAAACAATTATTTTGAAGACTAGAACTCACAGAACTCTATTGTTTTGAACAAGTGCGAGTATACACTATAATCTGAAACTCGATTTGAGTCCAGAACTCACGTCAAAGTGCCAGCAGATCATACCAGAACTTTAAAAAAATCGAAAAATTCGATTCCATCGATATCAATTATTTTGAAGACTAGAACTCACAGACCTCTATTGTTTTGAACAAGTGCAAGTATGCACTATAATCTGAAACTCGATTTGAGTCCAGAACTCACGTCAAAGTGCCAGCAGATCATAGTAGTAGTTTAAAAAAATCGAAAAAAACAATTCCATCGATAACAATTATTTTGAAGACTAGAACTCACAGAACTCTATTGTTTTGAACAAGTGCGAGTATGCACTATAATCTGAAACTCGATTTGAGTCCAGAACTCACGTCAAAGTGCCAGCAGATCATACCAGAACTTTAAAAAAATCGAAAAATTCGATTCCATCGATATCAATTATTTTGAAGACTAGAACTCACAGAACTCTATTGTTTTGAACAAGTGCAAGTATGCACTATAATCTGAAACTCGATTTGAGTCCAGAACTCACGTCAAAGTGCCAGCAGATCATACCAGAACTTTAAAAAAATCGAAAAATTCGATTCCATCGATATCAATTATTTTGAAGACTAGAACTCACAGAACTCTATTGTTTTGAACAAGTGCAAGTATGCACTATAATCTGAAACTCGATTTGAGTCCAGAACTCACGTCAAAGTGCCAGCAGATCATAGTAGTAGTTTAAAAAAATCGAAAAAAACAATTCCATCGATAACAATTATTTTGAAGACTAGAACTCACAGAACTCTATTGTTTTGAACAAGTGCAAGTATGCACTATAATCTGAAACTCGATTTGAGTCCAGAACTCACGTCAAAGTGCCAGCAGATCATACCAGAACTTTAAAAAAATCGAAAAATTCGATTCCATCGATATCAATTATTTTGAAGACTAGAACTCACAGAACTCTATTGTTTTGAACAAGTGCGAGTATACACTATAATCTGAAACTCGATTTGAGTCCAGAACTCACGTCAAAGTGCCAGCAGATCATAGCAGAAGTTTAAAAAAATCGAAAAACACAATTCCATCGAAAACAATTATTTTGAAGACTAGAACTCACAGAACTCTATTGTTTTGAACAAGTGCGAGTATACACTATAATCTGAAACTCGATTTGAGTCCAGAACTCACGTCAAAGTGCCAGCAGATCATACCAGAACTTTAAAAAAATCGAAAAATTCGATTCCATCGATATCAATTATTTTGAAGACTAGAACTCACAGAACTCTATTGTTTTGAACAAGTGCAAGTATGCACTATAATCTGAAACTCGATTTGAGTCCAGAACTCACGTCAAAGTGCCAGCAGATCATAGTAGTAGCTTAAAAAAATCGAAAAACTCAATTCCATCGATAACAATTATTTTGAAGACTAGAACTCACAGAACTCTATTGTTTTGAACAAGTGCGAGTATGCACTATAATCTGAAACTCGATTTGAGTCCAGAACTCACGTCAAAGTGCCAGCAGATCATAGTAGTAGTTTAAAAAAATCGAAAACCTCAATTCCATCGATAAAAATTATTTTGAAGACTAGAACTCTCAGAACTCTATTGTTTTGAACAAGTGCGAGTATACACTATAATCTGAAACTCGATTTGAGTCCAGAACTCACGTCAAAGTGCCAGCAGATCATACCAGAACTTTAAAAAAATCGAAAAATTCGATTCCATCGATATCAATTATTTTGAAGACTAGAACTCACAGAACTCTATTGTTTTGAACAAGTGCAAGTATGCACTATAATCTGAAACTCGATTTGAGTCCAGAACTCACGTCAAAGTGCCAGCAGATCATAGTAGTAGTTTAAAAAAATCGAAAAAAACAATTCCATCGATAACAATTATTTTGAAGACTAGAACTCACAGAACTCTATTGTTTTGAACAAGTGCGAGTATGCACTATAATCTGAAACTCGATTTGAGTCCAGAACTCACGTCAAAGTGCCAGCAGATCATACCAGAACTTTAAAAAAATCGAAAAATTCGATTCCATCGATATCAATTATTTTGAAGACTAGAACTCACAGAACTCTATTGTTTTGAACAAGTGCAAGTATGCACTATAATCTGAAACTCGATTTGAGTCCAGAACTCACGTCAAAGTGCCAGCAGATCATAGTAGTAGTAAAAAATCGAAAAACACAATTCCATCGAAAACAATTATTTTGAAGACTAGAACTCACAGAACTCTATTGTTTTGAACAAGTGCGAGTATACACTATAATCTGAAACTCGATTTGAGTCCAGAACTCACGTCAAAGTGCCAGCAGATCATAGCAGAAGTTTAAAAAAATCGAAAAACACAATTCCATCGAAAACAATTATTTTGAAGACTAGAACTCACAGAACTCTATTGTTTTGAACAAGTGCGAGTATACACTATAATCTGAAACTCGATTTGAGTCCAGAACTCACGTCAAAGTGCCAGCAGATCATACCAGAACTTTAAAAAAATCGAAAAATTCGATTCCATCGATATCAATTATTTTGAAGACTAGAACTCACAGAACTCTATTGTTTTGAACAAGTGCAAGTATGCACTATAATCTGAAACTCGATTTGAGTCCAGAACTCACGTCAAAGTGCCAGCAGATCATAGTAGTAGCTTAAAAAAATCGAAAAACTCAATTCCATCGATAACAATTATTTTGAAGACTAGAACTCACAGAACTCTATTGTTTTGAACAAGTGCGAGTATGCACTATAATCTGAAACTCGATTTGAGTCCAGAACTCACGTCAAAGTGCCAGCAGATCATAGTAGTAGTTTAAAAAAATCGAAAACCTCAATTCCATCGATAAAAATTATTTTGAAGACTAGAACTCTCAGAACTCTATTGTTTTGAACAAGTGCGAGTATACACTATAATCTGAAACTCGATTTGAGTCCAGAACTCACGTCAAAGTGCCAGCAGATCATACGAGAACTTTAAAAAAATCGAAAAATTCGATTCCATCGATATCAATTATTTTGAAGACTAGAACTCACAGAACTCTATTGTTTTGAACAAGTGCAAGTATGCACTATAATCTGAAACTCGATTTGAGTCCAGAACTCACGTCAAAGTGCCAGCAGATCATAGTAGTAGTTTAAAAAAATCGAAAACCTCAATTCCATCGATAACAATTATTTTGAAGACTAGAACTCACAGAACTCTATTGTTTTGAACAAGTGCGAGTATGCACTATAATCTGAAACTCGATTTGAGTCCAGAACTCACGTCAAAGTGCCAGCAGATCATACCAGAACTTTAAAAAAATCGAAAAATTCGATTCCATCGATATCAATTATTTTGAAGACTAGAACTCTCAGAACTCTATTGTTTTGAACAAGTGCGAGTATGCACTATACTCTGAAACTCGATTTGAGTCCAGAACTCACGTCAAAGTGCCAGCAGATCATAGTAGTAGCTTAAAAAAATCGAAAAACTCAATTCCATCGATAACAATTATTTTGAAGACTAGAACTCACAGAACTCTATTGTTTTGAACAAGTGCGAGTATGCACTATAATCTGAAACTCGATTTGAGTCCAGAACTCACGTCAAAGTGCCAGCAGATCATAGTAGTAGTTTAAAAAAATCGAAAACCTCAATTCCATCGATAACAATTATTTTGAAGACTAGAACTCTCAGAACTCTATTGTTTTGAACAAGTGCAAGTATGCACTATAATCTGAAACTCGATTTGAGTCCAGAACTCACGTCAAAGTGCCAGCAGATCATAGCAGAAGTTTAAAAAAATCGAAAAACACAATTCCATCGAAAACAATTATTTTGAAGACTAGAACTCTCAGAACTCTATTGTTTTGAACAAGTGCGAGTATACACTATAATCTGAAACTCGATTTGAGTCCAGAACTCACGTCAAAGTGCCAGCAGATCATACCAGAACTTTAAAAAAATCGAAAAATTCGATTCCATCGATATCAGTTATTTTGAAGACTAGAACTCTCAGAACTCTATTGTTTTGAACAAGTGCAAGTATGCACTATAATCTGAAACTCGATTTGAGTCCAGAACTCACGTCAAAGTGCCAGCAGATCATACCAGAACTTTAAAAAAATCGAAAAATTCGATTCCATCGATATCAGTTATTTTGAAGACTAGAACTCTCAGAACTCTATTGTTTTGAACAAGTGCGAGTATGAACTATAATCTGAAACTCGATTTGAGTCCAGAACTCACGTCAAAGTGCCAGCAGATCATACCAGAACTTAAAAAAATCGAAAAACTCTATTCCATCGATAACAATTATTTTGAAGACTAGAACTCTCAGAACTCTATTGTTTTGAACAAGTGCAAGTATGCACTATAATCTGAAACTCGATTTGAGTCCAGAACTCACGTCAAAGTGCCAGCAGATCATAGTAGTAGTTTAAAAAAATCGAAAACCTCAATTCCATCGATAACAATTATTTTGAAGACTAGAACTCTCAGAACTCTATTGTTTTGAACAAGTGCGAGTATGCACTATAATCTGAAACTCGATTTGAGTCCAGAACTCACGTCAAAGTTCCAGCAGATCATAGCAGTAGTTTAAAAAAATCGAAAAACACAATTCCATCGATAACAATTATTTTGAAGACTAGAACTCACAGAACTCTATTGTTTTGAACAAGTGCGAGTATGCACTATAATCTGAAACTCGATTTGAGTCCAGAACTCACGTCAAAGTGCCAGCAGATCATACCAGAACATTAAAAAAATCGAAAAATTCGATTCCATCGAAAACAATTATTTTGAAGACTAGTCCTCGCAGAACTCTATTGTTTTGAACAAGTGCTAGTATGCACTATAATCTGAATTTCGATTTGAGTACAGAACTTACGTCAAAATGCCAGCAGATCATAGCAGAACTTTAAAAATAGAAAAACACTATTCCACAGACAACAATTATTTTGAAGACTAGAACTCTCAGAACTCTATTGTTTTGAACAGTCGCAAGTTGACACTGTAATCCAGAACTCGATTTGCGTCCAGAAGTTACGTTAAAATGCCAGCAGATCATAGAAGAAGTTTAAAAAAATCGAAAAACACTATTCCATCGATTCAAATTATTTTGAAGACTAGAACCTGCAGAACTCTAACATTTTGAACAGATGCAAGTCTACACTGTAATCTGGAACTCGAATTGAGTCCAGAACTCACGTCAAAGTGCCAGCAGATCATAACAGAACTTAAAAAAAATCGAAAAACACTATTCCACCGATAACAATTATTTTGAAGACTAGAACTAGCAGAACTTTATTGTTTTGAACAGATTCAATTCTATACTGTAATCTGGAAATCGAATTGAGTACAGAACTCACGTCAAAATGCCAGCAGATCATAGCAGAACTATAAAAAAATCGAAATGACGATTCCATCGATTCAAATTAATTTGAAGACTAGAACTCTCATAACTCTATTGTTTTGAACAGATGCAAGTCTACACTGTAACCTGGAACTCGAATTGAGTTCAAAACTCACGTCAAAGTGCCAGCAGATCATAGCAGATTTTGAAAAAAGTCGAAAAACACGACCTTCAAAGTCGTGTCTCATTTGAAACCTGCTCATTGGGTGGTGGAGACTGAGGACCCATGCCCGGAGCACAGTGTTACCTTCTCTGCCGAGGACGTGTCATGCGTTATTGAAAATAAGGTAAAAGGTAAATCATAAATAAAGTGAAGTTATGACATTTAGATCTAGTCTTAAATCTATACAAATTCTCCACCTGTTTCACTCTGCGACACAACCCTGCATAAGGATGCGCAATTCAAGTATCTGGACCACTGGGTTACTGAGGATCTTAAAGATAATGTGGACATTGAGAGAGAACGCAGGTCGTTGTCGATTCGATGTAATATGATGGCCCGCAGATTTTCCAACATAGTAAAATTTTACGTATTATGAGTTTTGGCGTCAAACGCCGTGATTAGAGTCGCCGTAATAACAAGGTGCGGAGATTGATCCTCGCGCGCCTGCGTGTGGTTTTAGACTGCTATGGTCATAGAAAAAACTTCAACGAGACACCTCTTGCAACCTTAAAAAGACTACGGCGTAGACGGCAGCAATAGTATTCGTATGAGGTAGTGGCCATCCCTTGTGTCAGAGTTTTTAGGCCACCCAAGTTTTACCAAGTGCCTCTGACATGGCTTAACGTTTGTTATTCGTAGTCGTAGATAGCTATGGTCATAGAAAAGACTTCAAGGAGACATCTCTTGAAAAAGTCTACGTCGTAGACAACTATGGCTATAGAAAAGACTTCAACGAGACACCTCTTGTAAAATCCTACTTCGTAGACGACTATGGCTATAGAAAAGACTTCAACGAGACACCTCTTAAAAAGTCTACGTCGTAGACAGCTATGGTCATAGAAAAGACTTCAACGAGACACCTCTTAAAAAGTCTACGTCGTAGACGACTATGTCTATAGAAAAGACTTCAACGAGACACCTCTTGTAAAATCCTACGTCGTAGACGACTTTGGCTATAGAAAAGACTTCAACGAGACACCTCTTGTAAAATCCTACGTCGTAGACGACTATGGCAATAGAAAAGACTTCAACGAGACACCTCTTAAAAAGTCTACGTCGTAGACAGCTATGGTCATAGAAAAGACTTCAACGAGACACCTCTTAAAAAGTCTACGTCGTAGACAGCTATGGTCATAGAAAAGACTTCAACGAGACACCTCTTAAAAAGTCTACGTCGTAGACGACTATGTCTATAGAAAAGACTTCAACGAGACACCTCTTGTAAAATCCTACGTCGTAGACGACTATGGCTATAGAAAAGACTTCAACGAGACACCTCTTGTAAAATCCTACGTCGTAGACGACTATGGCAATAGAAAAGACTTCAACGAGACACCTCTTAAAAAGTCTACGTCGTAGACAGCTATGGTCATAGAAAAGACTTCAACGAGACACCTCTTAAAAAGTCTACGTCGTAGACAGCTATGGTCATAGAAAAGACTTCAACGAGACACCTCTTAAAAAGTCTACGTCGTAGACGACTATGTCTATAGAAAAGACTTCAACGAGACACCTCTTGTAAAATCCTACGTCGTAGACGACTATGGCTGTAGAAAAGACTTCAACGAGACAGCTTTTGAAACGTTCTAAGAGTGCTAAGGACGTAGGCTTTTTCTAGAGGAGTAAGATCATTTTCAAAAATTATGTAGTCTAATCTCATAGTACTTAAACACTTTGAATGCTAAAAATGGAAAAAGCCTACGTTTTAGACGGCTATGGTCATAGAAAAGACTTCAACGAGACAACTCTTGCAACTTTCTTAAAAAGCCTACGTCCTAGACGGCAGCAGTAGTATTCGTATGAGATAGTGGCCATCCCTTGTGTCAGAGTTTTTAGGCTGCCCAAGTTTTACCAAGTGCCTCTGACATGGCTTAACGTTTGTTATTCGTAGTCGTAGACGGCTATGGTCATAGAAAAGACTTTAACGAGACTCCTCTTGAAAAAGCCTACGTCGTAGACAAGTATGGTCAAAGAAAAGACTTCAACGAAACACCTCTTGAAAAAGCCTACGTCGTAGACGACTATGGCTTCAGAAAAGACTTCAACGAGACATCTTTTGAAACGTTCTTATTGCAACACTCAAGTATTTGGTCTGTAATACGGACCTAAGTTATCTTAGTGTTAGTTAACGAGACTCCTCTTGAAAAAGTCTACGTCGTAGACGGTATGGCCATACAAAAGACTTCAACGAGACACCTTTTGATAAAGCCTACGTCGTAGACAGGTATGGTCAAAGAAAAGACTTCAACGAGACACCTCCTGAAAACTATGTCTATAGAAAAGACTTGAACGAGACACCTCTCTACGTCGTAGACGACTATGTCTATAGAAAAGACTTCAACGAGACATCTTTTGAAACGTTCTTAGAGATAGTCGTCTACGACGTAGGCTTTTTCAAGAGGTGTCTCGTTGAAGTATTTTCTATGACCATAGCCGTCTACGACTACGAATAACAAATGTTAAGCCATGTCAGAGGCACTTGGTAAAACTTGGGCGGCCTAAAAACTCTGACACAAGGGATGGCCACTACCTCATACGTATCTACATCTGCCGTTTACGACGTATGCTTTTAAAGAAAGTTGCAAGAGGTGTCTCGTTGAAATCTTTTCTATGACCTTAGCCGTCTAAAACCGTTCCAGATTACAGTGTAGACTTGCGTCTATTCATAACAATAGAGTTCTGAGAGTTCTAGTCTTCAAAATAATTTTAATCGATGGATTCGTGTCTTTCGATTTTTTTAAAGTTCTGCTATGATCTGCTGGCACTTTGACGTGAGTTCTGGACTCAATTCGAGTTCCAGATAACAGTGTAGACTTGCATCTGTTCAAAACGATAGAGTTCTGCAAGTCCTAGTCTTCAAAATCTTGAATCGATGGAATAGTGTTTTTCGATGCTATGATCTGCTAGCATTTTAATGTAACTTCTGGACTCAAATCGAGTTCTGGATTACAGTAAAGACTTACGTCTGTTCAAAACAATAGAGTTCTGTGAGTTCTAGTCTTTTTTAAAGTTCTGGTATGATCTGCTGGCACTTTGACGTGAGTTCTGGACTCAAATCGAGTTTCAGATTATAGTGTATACTCGCACTTGTTCAAAACAATAGAGTTCTGTGAGTTCTAGTCTTCAAAATAATTGTTATCGATGGAATTGTTTTTTTCGATTTTTTTAAACTACTACTATGATCTGCTGGCACTTTGACGAGAGTTCTGGACTCAAATCGAGTTTCAGATTATAGTGCATACTTGTACTTGTTGAAAACAATAGAGTTCTGTGAGTTCTAGTCTTCAAAATAATTGTTATCGATGGCATTTTTTTTTCGATTTTTTTTAAACTTCTGCTATGATCTGCTGGTACTTTGACGTGAGTTCTGGACTCAAATCGAGTTTCAGATTATAGTGCATACTCGCACTTGTTCTAAACAATAGAGTTCTGTGAGTTCTAGTCTTCAAAATAATTGTTATCGATGGAATTGTGTTTTTCGATTTTTTTAAACTACTACTATGATCTGCTGGCACTTTGACGTGAGTTCTGGACTCAAATCGAGTTTCAGATTATAGTGCATACTCGCACTTGTTCAAAACAATAGAGTTCTGTGAGTTCTAGTCTTCAAAATAATTGTTTTCGATGGAATTGTGTTTTTCGATTTTTTTATACTACTACTATGATCTGCTGGCACTTTGACGTGAGTTCTGGACTCAAATCGAGTTTCAGATTATAGTGCATACTTGCACTTGTTCAAAACAATAGAGTTCTGAGAGTTCTAGTCTTCAAAATAATTGTTTTCGATGGAATCGAATTTTTCGATTTTTTTAATGTTCTGGTATGATCTGCTGGCACTTTGACGTGAGTTCTGGACTCAAATCGAGTTTCAGATTATAGTGCATACTCGTACTTCTTCAAAACAATAGAGTTCTGTGAGTTCTAGTCTTCAAAATAATTGATATCGATGGAATCGAATTTTTCGATTTTTTTAATGTTCTGGTATGATCTGCTGACACTTTGACGTGAGTTCTGGATTCAAGTTGAGTTCTAGGTTACAGTGTAGACTTGTATTAGTTCAAAACAATAGATTTCTGCGAGTTCTAGTCTTCAAAATAATTTGAATCGATGGAATAGAGTTTTTCGATTTTTTTAAACTTCTGCTATGATCTGCTGGCACTTTGACGTGAGTTCTGGACTCAAATCGAGTTTCAGATTCAAGTGCATACTCGCACTTGTTCGAAACAATAGAGTTCTGTGAGTTCTAGTCTTCAAAATAATTGTTATCGATGGAATTGAGGTTTTAGATTTTTTTAAACTACTGCTATGATCTGCTGGAACTTTGACGTGAGTTCTGAACTCAAATCGAGTTTCAGATTATAGTGCATACTTGCACTTGTTCAAAACAATAGAGTTCTGAGAGTTCTAGTCTTCAAAATAATTGATATCGATGGAATCGAATTTTTCGATTTTTTTAAGTTCTGGTATGATCTGCTGGCACTTTGACGTGAGTTCTGGACTCAAATTGAGTTTCAGATTATAGTGCATACTCGCACTTGTTCAAAACAATAGAGTTCTGAGAGTTCTAGTCTTCAAAATAATTGTTATCGATGGAATCGAATTTTTCGATTTTTTTTAAAGTTCTGGTATGATCTGCTGGCACTTTGACGTGAGTTCTGGACTCAAATCGAGTTTCAGATTATAGTGCATACTTGCACTTGTTCAAAACAATAGAGTTCTGAGAGTTCTAGTCTTCAAAATAATTGTTATCGATGGAATTGAGGTTTGCGATTTTTTTAAACTACTGCTATGATCTGCTGGCACTTTGACGTGAGTTCTGGACTCAAATCGAGTTTCAGATTATAGTTCATACTCGCACTTGTTCAAAACAATAGAGTTCTGTGAGTTCTAGTCTTCAAAATAATTGTTTTCGATGGAATCGAATTTTTCGATTTTTTTAATGTTCTGGTATGATCTGCTGGCACTTTGACGTGAGTTCTGGACTCAAATCGAGTTTCAGATTATAGTGCATACTCGCACTTGTTCAAAACAATAGAGTTCTGCGAGGTCTAGTCTTCAAAATAATTTGAATCGATGGAATAGAGTTTTTCGATTTTTTTAAGTTCTGGTATGATCTGCTGGCACTTTGACGTGAGTTCTGGACTCAAATCGAGTTTCAGATTATAGTGCATACTTGCACTTGTTCAAAACAATAGAGTTCTGAGAGTTCTAGTCTTCAAAATAATTGATATCGATGGAATCGAATTTTTCGATTTTTTTAAAGTTCTGGTATGATCTGCTGGCACTTTGACGTGAGTTCTGGACTCAAATCGAGTTTCAGATTATAGTACATACTCGCACTTGTTCAAAACAATAGAGTTCTGAGAGTTCTAGTCTTCAAAATATTTGTTTTCGATGGAATCGAATTTTTCGATTTTTTTAATGTTCTGGTATGATCTGCTGGCACTTTGACGTGAGTTCTGGACTCAAATCGAGTTTCAGATTATAGTGCATACTCGCACTTGTTCAAAACAATAGAGTTCTGTGAGTTCTAGTCTTCAAAATAATTGTTTTCGATGGAATCGAATTTTTCGATTTTTTTAATGTTCTGGTATGATCTGCTGGCACTTTGACGTGAGTTCTGGACTCAAATCGAGTTTCAGAGTATAGTGCATACTCGCACTTGTTCAAAACAATAGAGTTCTGTGAGTTCTAGTCTTCAAAACAATTGTTATCGATGGAATTGTGTTTTTCGATTTTTTTAAACTACTACTATGATCTGCTGGCACTTTGACGTGAGTTCTGGACTCAAATCGAGTTTCAGATTATAGTGCATACTCGCACTTGTTCAAAACAATAGAGTTCTGTGAGTTCTATTCTTCAAAATAATTGTTTTCGATGGAATCGAATTTTTCGATTTTTTTAAAGTTCTGGTATGATCTGCTGGCACTTTGACGTGAGTTCTGGACTCAAATCGAGTTTCAGATTATAGTGCATACTCGCACTTGTTCAAAACAATAGAGTTCTGTGAGTTCTATTCTTCAAAATAATTGATATCGATGGAATCGAATTTTTCGATTTTTTTAATGTTCTGGTATGATCTGCTGGCACTTTGACGTGAGTTCTGGATTCAAGTTGAGTTCTAGGTTACAGTGTAGACTTGTATCAGTTCAAAACAATAGAGTTCTGCGAGTTCTAGTCTACAAAATAATTTGAATCGATGGAATAGAGTTTTTCGATTTTTTTAAACTTCTGCTATGATCTGCTGGCACTTTGACGTGAGTTCTGGACTCAAATCGAGTTTCAGATTATAGTGCATACTCGCACTTGTTCAAAACAATAGAGTTCTGTGAGTTCTAGTCTTCAAAATAATTGTTATCGATGGCATTTTTTTTTCGATTTTTTTAAACTTCTGCTATGATCTGCTGGTACTTTGACGTGAGTTCTGGACTCAAATCGAGTTTCAGATTATAGTGCATACTCGCACTTGTTCAAAACAATAGAGTTCTGTGAGTTCTAGTCTTCAAAATAATTGTTATCGATGGAATTGTGTTTTTCGATTTTTTTAAACTACTACTATGATCTGCTGGCACTTTGACGTGAGTTCTGGACTCAAATCGAGTTTCAGATTATAGTGCATACTCGCACTTGTTCAAAACAATAGAGTTCTGTGAGTTCTATTCTTCAAAATAATTGTTTTCGATGGAATCGAATTTTTCGATTTTTTTAAAGTTCTGGTATGATCTGCTGGCACTTTGACGTGAGTTCTGGACTCAAATCGAGTTTCAGATTATAGTGCATACTTGCACTTGTTCAAAACAATAGAGTTCTGTGAGTTCTAGTCTTCAAAATAATTGTTATCGATGGAATTGTGTTTTTCGATTTTTTTAAACTACTGCTATGATCTGCTGGCACTTTGACGTGAGTTCTGGACTCAAATCGAGTTTCAGATTATAGTGCATACTCGCACTTGTTCAAAACAATAGAGTTCTGTGAGTTCTAGTCTTCAAAATAATTGTTTTCGATGGAAACGAATTTTTCGATTTTTTTTTATGTTCTGGTATGGTCTGCTGGCACTTTGACGTGAGTTCTGGACTCAAATCGAGTTTCAGATTATAGTGCATACTCGCACTTGTTCAAAACAATAGAGTTCTGCGAGGTCTAGTCTTCAAAATAATTTGAATCGATGGAATAGAGTTTTTCGATTTTTTTAAGTTCTGGTATGATCTGCTGGCACTTTGACGTGAGTTCTGGATTCAAGTTGAGTTCTAGGTTACAGTGTAGACTTGCATCAGTTCAAAACAATAGAGTTCTGCGAGTTCTAGTCTTCAAAATAATTTGAATCGATGGAATACTGTTTTTCGATTTTTTTTTAAATTCTGCTATGATCTGCTGTCACTTGAATATGAGTTCAGAACTATTCTTGAAAAGTATCAGGAACTGTAGAACTCAGTTGCATGAGGAAAGATTTCACATTTATTTCTGATCTGCTGCAAAATGATCTGCTACGGGAAGTTAGCAGATCATTTTGTCACCTAACTTTTTTTAGGTAAATCCGCTAGAACTATTTCTAAAAAGTATCAGGAACTATAGAACTCAGCTGCATGCTAAAAGAACTCGCATTTATTTTTGATTATCTGCAAAATGATCTGCTACGGGAAGTTAGCAGATCATTTTGTCACCTAACTTTTTTTAGGTAAATCCGCTAGAACTATTTCTAAAAAGTATCAGGAACTATAGAACTCATCTGCATGCGAAAAGAACTCACATAAAATTTTGATCTGCTGGACAATGATCTGCTAAGTTCACTCACATACATAATCCTACGTCATCGGAAGATAAAGTCGGGATTAAATTTACTCTCGAACTAAACTTTTACCAACAATGACAAGCAAAAATGGATGACGAGATAACTTGTCAAACGGCGAATATAATTGTTCCAAAGTTTACTCTCTATTTCAGATGCCATAGAACAGGAAATGGATTAGAAAATCCCTTTAGATACCTAATATAAACTCTTTATAATTTTTTACCAATTATATCGGTATTCGAAACGATCACCGTAGTTAAGCGACGTCAGGTTCGGTCGGTCTTTGGATGGGTGACCGTTTAGTGGTATTTCATCTCGAGCGTTTCTGTGCTTCGGAAGGCACGTTAAGCAGGTCTCGGATTGTTCTGTCAGATGGCGTTGTTTAACTATTCGTTAAGCCAGGTCAGAGGCCTGGAGAGGAGACGCGGTGGTACCGCGTCGGAACGTGTTATCGCTGCAGACAGAAACTCTACAACATAACACGACTTAATAACTATTACAATATAAATTCTTAAGAGAACAAATCTATTTAACTGTTTTTTTCCTAAACTGGTTGAGCTATAGCAGCCGTTAAAATTTTCACTGAAAGTACATACTTTAAGCTATCAGAATTTAATTTAGAAAAGAGAACGAAAGAGCACTATCTCTCTCTACCTTAAGTGATATTTATATATATACAACGTGTTCATGAATAAGCGCAAAACCTCATACACCCCAACTGATTTATAACAAAATAATTAGATTGTAGAAATAATTTCATTATTTTGATACTTAAAATTTTAAGTTATTCACATTTTAAGTTTTCAGGCAAAAATTATTTGTTATCATTTCAGCAATTAATGAAAGCGCTAACGTGCTCGTGGATACATTTTAAGAATCTTGTTTTGGTAGTAAGTAGGGTGAGAGTGCCCGAGCGGTGGGTTGAGATCGAGTTCAGTAATTTTTAAATTTTACAAACAAATTACTTAACATTTTGAAATAAATTACCTATGTTGAAACCATGATAATTCGATTCTGCTCTCGATTCTAATCAAACTACTTTCTAGTTTTGCGTTAATTCATTAACACGTTGTATATATATTATACATAATTATATTTATATATTCAGATATATATTGTATGTTGTAGGTATATGTTTTATAATATATTTGTTTATTGTTTGTCTGTACACAATAAGTTTGCCTTGTAATTATTAACTGTCTCTTTTGCGGGTCTGCTGGAAGAAATCTCTTCAGAGATAAGCTCGCCCTTTGTACATGTCTTCTCCACTTTGTATATTATTATGTCTTTGTATACAATAAAGTGTTATAATATAATATAATATACAACGTGTTAATGAATAAGCGCAAAACCTCATACACCCCAACTGATTTATAACTGAATAATTAGATTGAAACAATAAGTTCATTATTTTGATAGTTAAAATTTAAAGTTATTCGCATTTTAAGTTTTCAGGTAAAAATGATTTGTTATCATTTCAGCAATGAATGAAAGCGCTGGCGTGCTCATGGGTACATTTTAAGAATCTTGTTTTGGTAGTAAGTAGGGTGAGTGTGCCCATGCGGTGGGTTGAGATCGAGTTCAGTAAATTTTTAATTTTACTAACAAATTATTTATTATTTTGACAAAAATTACCTATGTTGAAACCATGATAAATCGATTCTACTCTCGATTCCAAACAAACTACTTTCTAGTTTTGCGTTAATTCATTAACACGTTGTATAGTCCACTTGTTAAATAATGCGCGTTCTCAACACTTGGCTGTGCTTCGATAGCTACGTAGTCGCGTCCAGTCCAAGCCAACACGGTGGAATTGTATCCGCACTGCAGTTGTTACTAATGGATTAAAATTCGGACTGCGACAGACTTCAACTAATGAAGATGCAGGATACTTTGTAAGACACTTTGTTATAATTAAAGCTTTACAAATTGTTCCAACGGCAACGTTTACAATAGTTTCAGTCAGGTGGCGTTAGGCGAATAGCCTTTCGAGATAAAACACTCTAGGGTGTAACCTTTGACTATTTATATGTGGACTGGTTACGCGTGTAATTATACTAACAAACATTTCTGACACTTTTTGCGGTGGGCGAGGTAACATGAAATCCACAACTTTGGATTTTATTCCCCATAACTTTAGATTCTAATTTTGAATGTTAAAAATCATGAAAAGTAGTCTCGTGTGAACCCCAAACGTTCTAAGTTCGAAGTTATTATTTCGCAATTATAGGCTGTCTCGTTTAGTGATAAGGTGTAAAATTGAATGTAAATGCACAAGATCAATTGTGCTTATACCGTGGCAGAGGGGAAATGCTACCGCAAGGCTAGTCCTTATAATAATTAGTCAAAGGGTGTAACAAATTAATTAGACCATCAAACTAAACAAATGACTATATAGAACCAGGATCAGCTGTCCTTAGGCTATCCTATACGTTTGAGTCCAGTAGGTAACTATTGTAGTTTTGTATAAAACAGATTTTTTTTTCTTTATTTGATTATAGAGGGAACTATTCATGATTTGGTAAACAGCATATTTCTAGGGTTCCGTAGTCAAACAAGGAACTCTTATACTTACATTCTGTCGGTATATCTAGACAGATATACCGATGCCCCGTCTCAATAACTTGCTCATTTTTGCACCTATTGAATCGAAATTTGGCATGAAGACAGATAACAGTAACCCAAAAACAGAATTATGTAGTAGTTATGAAGAAAACCATTTTTTTCGATCCCCTCCCATACAACGAAAGTGGAAGTCCGAAAAAATGTGTTTTTATAAGTTGACCGAGGTATCGTTGGATAGTTCTTGTCCAATGGAACAAAACTTCCATAGAAACTAAATCGATATAATGCTTCTGTCTCGATAAATATAGCTTGAGTTAGTACTTTCAGTGAAAATTATAACGGACGCTGTAGCTCAACCAGTTTCGAAAAAAAACTGTAAAATAGATTTGTTCTCTATTGACAAACTAGATGGCGTTGCACGAAAATAAACTAAGAAACATTTTTGAAACATAATGATAGCGCGATCATTGTGTTTCAAAAATGTCTCTTAGGGGGCGTCCATTAATTACGTGAGGTGTTTAGGGGGAGGAGGGGGTCTTGCGAAATCTCACCCAATCTCACGTGGGGGAGAGGGGGTGTCTCGGTAAATATCACGTAATTTTTTTTCAGTAAGGTACAAAGAAAAATTGAGAGAAAAGTTTAATTAAGTAAAACATGTTTCTACACTGAAAATTTTAAATTTCAACGCAATCAAACACAGATTAACGCTTTTACACTAGAAATACGCATTTTGAAAAATATCACGTGAGATTTGGAGGGGGCGGGGAGGGGGTCGACCTAAATCTCACAATATCTCACCAAGGGGGGAGGGGAGGTCAAAAAATCACAAAAATCACCTCACGTCATTAATGGACGCCCCCTTAGGTAATATAAACAGATTAAAAACTTGTCACAACACGCTCTTGGCCGGTTTTATTTTTCTTATGATGTCGTTATACTTGTAAATAAATACACTCTCTTTGACTTAGTAAAACATACACTTCTATTCATATCGAACTCTATTGCTGATTAAGCGCTGTCTACTTCAACTAGTCTCGTGGAGTCAGCTGATGTCATTGGAGTCAGCGATAAAGTTGAGACGAGTCAATTAAAATATTGTCAATCACCTCTAAGCCTTCCTGGTTCAACCTCAGCCCTCGTCAGTCCGCTCTATTACGAGATAATACCTGCTACGGCGGCTTATGAACTAATTTCCTTTAGGTTTTATTTCTTTGTAGGTAGATATTAAGCGTGTTTTACGTTCTTTGACCTTTTTTGGGTTCTGCTTAGGCTTAGGTAACTGGTACTGATTTCTAGGTGTTTATTGGTGTCTAGCTAGATACACGTAACAGTGGGCAGAGTTTGGGAATTGCTATTGAATATTCAGAATATGAAATATTCAGAAAAAGAATGAATGAATGAAATATACTTTTATTTACTTACAACAAACACACAGATACATCATAAAGTAGAAACTAAAAAGAAGTTGTTTTCCAAATTACCAACACGATTAACAAAAACCAGTCAAGTGCGGGTCGGGCTCGCGCACCGAGAGTTCCGTACCACACAACGTAATAATAAAAAAAATTTTTACCTTTAACACGAGAATGACTCATACTTGGCCGGTTTTATTATTTCTTGTTATACTGTACAGTTTGCTCTATAATCTCACTAAGTTTGACGCTTGTGTGTATTACCGTTTTTATATAGAGCGAGAAGAAAAAACGTTGATAAAAACTAGTTTCTTGTATGAGGACCCCTCCTAATTTTTAACTTTTTGACATTTTTATTATTTGTTAACAAATCCGCCATAATTCTGTGAAAATTTCAACTGTCTGGCTATAACGGTTCAAAAGTTACAGCCCTAAATAGGTAGGACGGACGGACTGACAACGTAGGCTTAGTAAATGCCCATTTTCACCCTTTAGGTACGGAACCCTAAAAATGATCTCTTGAACAATATGCATTTGTTCCTAACACTTTCGCTTAGAATTTATCTAATAATAACGAATGTGTCTCTGTAAATCACAGGTATTAGACGACCCAGCGGAAGACCAGCTGTACCTGGTGTTTCAGCTACTGGAAGGAGGACCTGTAATCGACATCCCCACCGACAACCCTCTGAGTGGCGACCTGGCCAGACGGTACTTCAGAGATGCTCTGCTGGGTGTTGAGTATTGTAAGTACTGGTTCGAGGTGTTTAAGCTGATCTGTGGTGCCATAATGTGTACATGCCAGGTTTATTTAACTGTATGCTATTTAACCTCTCGTCTGTGGAGATTCCAGACACAAAAGATTGTAATTGTCTTAGTCACGGATCCGTGACATCCAAAGACGAAGGGTTAAGGATTATGTTTTTCGATTTAGTCGTTTAACTACGTGAGCTTCAAGCTAGCTACTGTCGAGAAGATGCGCAGGATCGGCAAAAGTTGCGTTCTTTTGTTTCTAAATCTTAGACTCACTTTGGGTCCCTAAGCCAGCTTGTGTATCTACTAAATTCATACGCATTCTTACTTCGCATTCAGCGTTCTGCTTCTGATGGAGGCCACAAGCAAGGGTGGGGTTAGATCTAGGGTCAGATTCAGGGTCTATAAACCAGCAAGCACAAAATGTGGGCATCAGAAATATTGACAATGCCTGTAGGGATTCGTTAGGTAGGTACCTTATCTGATACCCATAGTCCGGACACCCCACGGCATAGAACAAACAAATAGTCCCATAATCCAGAAGAACCACTTGTTTAAACTTATTTGATACTTGTTGAAGCAGGCTGCCCCTTTCACTCCATCTGCTAAATGCACATGAATAAAATAAACAGGTTGCTTTAAAAAGTGTCAAGTTATTTCGAACGAGTACTTAAAAAGAAATCAATAGAAACACTAACACTTCCATACCATCCCACAGTGCACTACCAACGCATAGCTCACCGAGACATCAAGCCAGCGAACCTACTGCTGGGCGATGGTAGAGTTCAAGTGGCAGACCTCGGAGCCTGTGGGGAGCTGGCGGGAGCTGGACGCCTGACTGGCGCCGTGGGGACCCCTGCCTTCCGTGCCCCTGAGGCTGTGGCGTCTGCTGATAAGTATAGAGGAGAGGTGAGTGGAGTTGGCAGACATATGACGGACTCAAGAGTAGAATTGACAGGGGAATAAGGTTTACAAGTAAATTCTGATCTAAAAGAATCTGCTGGAGCTACCAGAACAAATGTCCAGCTTATGGCGATTCGATTAGCATATGGATTGTGGATGCAAGTTGCTCAAAATCGATCACCGATCGATCTAATTAGTTGCGGGATTTTCAGCCTACAATGTTGGACATCTGAAATAATGATGACATCAGACAAATGATAGAGATTGATACCTACATTAAAGGTCCATACCGAAATATAAAAACCGCCCAGGAATTTCCCAATTCCCAAGGCCACAAAGTTGATTTCCAAGTTCGCTCTTCTGCCCCCAGGCAGCCGACATGTGGTCTCTCGGCGTGACCCTCTTCGCGATGGTGACAGGCCGCGTGCCGTGGACCGGCAGCTCCTCTGCCGAGCTTCAGCGCCGCGTGCTCGCCGAGCCACTCGTCTTCCCCTCCCGCACACCGCTCTCCGCCCCGCTGAGGCATTTGCTGAGCAGGATGCTGGACAAGGACCCTATTACAAGAGCTACTCTGCAAGAGATCAAGGTATTGATAAGATAAGTCGGTGGTGACGTGGTGTACTTGTAGTACAGGGTATGCTAAGCATATCCTTCTTGTTAAGTACGGGGCACACGTCAATGATACACCGAGGTCCGATATCAACTGTTTATTAAAGTACCTTCGAGACCAATACATAACACTTTTCCCTTACAAAATTAAAGCTAATTAACAACAAAAAATACTTAAATTATTTTGGTAGATCAAATAATGAATCCTATTATTACTTACATAGTTAATTAGGTAATCCATCTTTTACGATACAAAGTACATTCCCAGTATGCAAAGTAAACCTATGTTTAACATATTCAACCAATTATCTACTTATCACTTTCTCTTCACAACAAAAAAAAAAATACATGACTATGTAATAATAAGAGTTAGCGACTAAATATTTTAGGAACATATTACTGTAATCTTATCGTGTGCTTTAAAGTATTTGTTATACAGGGATAATATTATACATTGATTGTACATCAGTTTGTTTTATTTTTTAGTTTTTCTATGCAACGCGCAGCCGCTCTCCTGCGTGGACGAGCATTATTGTCTTGTGTTGGTGTTTGTACCAGGGACAGGGGAGGGGGCGACGCTGGCAGTGGCGTGACCGGTGGTGCCGTTGGTTCGTCCTCAACATCGTAAAATTCGTCTTTGTCTTCCGTATTAGACTCTGGAGGCAAGGCTATTGGATTTTGCGAGTATGTAGCACGATCATTGGGCAAGTCATCGTGTACGTTACTCAGGGAATATCTCGACTTTCTATTACTTTCCACCAGTAACTGATCTATGTGTCGTTTATGTACGTGACCATCTTTTGTTTGAACCGAGTAGGACACTGGTCCCGATCGTTGGACAACTACGCCCTCGGCCCATTTCGTATTATTCTTTGAATAATCACGCATGAGAATCGCGTCTCCTACTTGCGCGACCCTCAGGTTCACCGCCGGCGGCTGACGCTGCTCGCGGTCGAGCTGAACGCTGCGCGGGGCGGCGCCAACGTCTGGCCGCAGTAAGTCTAGCCGCCCGCGCAGACGTCTTCCCAGCAGGGCCACGGCTGGCTCGCGTTTTGTAGTACCCTGCTCTGTGTTCCTATAAGTAAACAAGAACCTACTCAACGCGGTACTGCTGTTCTCATTCTCCATTTGTGCCTTTTTAAGCACTCGTTTTATGGTACGAACCGCGTTCTCTGCGGCGCCGTTAGTGGCGGGATGGTAAGGTGCTATTAGGGTCTGCTTTATACCATTTCGTTCCAAATAGTGTCCAAATTCGGCTGACGAAAATGGCGGCCCATTGTCGCTCACTATTCGTTTTGGCAAGCCGAAACGTGCGAATATTCGTCTTAAACGGTCGATAATGATTGTTGCAGTGGTCTTCTTTAGCCTTTCTACCTCGATCCATTTGGAATGAGCGTCAATGATTACTAAATAGTGGTAGTTATTGAACGGCCCGAGAAAATCTAAATGGAGACGCGACCACGCCTCCTCCGGCCATGGCCAGGAATGTAGTGGCGCAACCGGCGGTGGCGCGGGGCGCTGCGCGCGGCACGCTGGGCACTCACGGACTACACGTTCGATGTCCCCGTCTAAGTTTTCCCACCATACATAATTACGTGCAATCTGTTTCATTTTTACTATACCAGGGTGGCCATCATGAATTTCTTTCAACACATTTTCTCGTAGCGACCTCGGTACCACAATTCTATACCCCCATACTAGACACCCTTGCTCTACGTGTAAACTCTCTTTTCTACTGTAGTATGCATTTTCTATATCATTATTAAGTTTCGAAGGCCAACCGTACATTACATATCCAAATATTTTGCTAAGTAAAGGATCTTTCGCAGTTTCAATTTTTATATCCTTAAAATTGACAGGAAAACTATCTTGTGCATAATTGAGATAACTACCTTCTTCGCCCTCGCGTCTAGATCGACCTTCGGTCGATTCTAGAGGAAGCCGAGACAGAGCATCTGCAAAACTATTTTGTTCCGACCTAACAAATTCTATTTCGAAGTCGTAAGCGGCCAATTTAATAGCATATCGCTGTAGGCGACTCGCAGCCGTTACCGGTATACCTTTATTATTCCCGAAGATATAACTCAAAGGTTTGTGGTCGCTGCGCAATATAAACCGTCGGCCATACAAATATTGGTGGTGTCGGGTCACACCGAACACAATCGCCAGCGCCTCTTTGTCCAGCTGGGAGTAGTTGACCTCGGCCGGCACCAGGGTGCGTGAGGCGCAGCAGACCGCGCGCTCCGACCCGTCCGCGTAGCGCTGCGTCAGCGCCGCGCCCAGCCCGTACGCACTGCTGTCTACTGACAGAATGAGCGGAAGACTCGCATCGTAGTGCGCCAGCACAGGAGAGCTGCTCAACATTTGCTTAATCTTATTGAACGCTCTTTCACAATCATCGCTCCATTGCCATTGTACACTTTTTTTTAATAAATTATAAAGCGGTTTTAAAATATCACTCATGTTTGAACAAAATTTCGCATAAAAGTTTACAAGCCCCATGAAACTTTTCAACTGTGTTACGTTAATTGGCGTGGGAGCGGCCACAATGGCTTCAATCTTTCTTTTATCAGTATGTAAACCCGATTTATCAATTTTATATCCCAAATAGGTGACACTCTCTTTAAAAAACTCGCATTTGCTATAATTAATTCTTAATCCATTTTCTTTTAGCCTTTGTAGCACCGCTCTCAAATTCGCCAAATGAGTAACCCTATCTTTGCCAGTTACACATATGTCATCTGCAAAGACAGCCGTTGACGGCAGACCACTTAACGTTTCCTCCATAATCTTTTGGAAATTTTCTGGAATGCATTTAATTCCGAACGGTACACGTTCATAGACAAACGTCCCAACGTGTGTTGTGATCGCCGTCATCGGCTGCGAGTCCTTCTCTAAACGGCACTGCTGAAACGCATTAGACAAGTCGAGTTTTGTGTATTGCTCCCCACCCCCTAATGTAGCGAAAAGGTCCTCGATCCGCGGCAGGGGGTAGTGAAAATCTTTTAACAAAGGGTTTATTGTGATTTTATAATCGCCACACAGCCTAATGCCACCGTTTGCCTTCACCACAGGCACAATCGGCGTGCCATAATCTGATCGTTCTACTTTGCGTACCACACCTTCCCGCTGCAGCCGCTCGAGTTCCCTTTCGACAGGCTCGCGCAGTGCCAATGGCAGCGGTCGAGCCTTCACAAAAACGGGGGTATTGTCCTTCAAATACAAGCGAAACTCTGATTTGAACGTGCCCAAACCATCCGCAAAAACATCGGGATACTCTTTCTTTAATGATTCTGCCATCGAGTTCTCTTCGGTTAAACTGTGACATTGCACAATTGACAATTGCAATTGTTTAATCCACGTTCTACCCATTAATGGCGGGCCGCCCTTTTCAATAACATATAAGTTTAGTTTTGCTTGTTTTGTCGCGTAAATAACATTGACAACAATGTAACCGACCGTCTCGATGACGTCACCCGTGTACGACCTAAGCGTCAACAGCTTATCTATTATCGGTAGATGCGGGAAGTGTTTATCATAAAATCTCTTTGAAATGGCCGATATTTTGCTTCCCGTGTCTATCTCGAATTTACAAGTAACGTTTTCTATGTTTACAGACGCATAATAAGGACCATCACCATCACTGTTCACTACTAAGTTATAGAAATGATCGTCATCGTCATCAGTATCAGAGTTATTTATAAAGAACTGACCTCGTGTCGGCTTCTTCACGCTTCTCTCTCTCCCTTCGCCTTTGGTTTTGCACATTACCTTTAAATGACCTTTTTGCCCGCACACGTCACACGTATACTGCTTATACCGACACTTGCCATCCGTATGGCCCGCTTTGCCGCAGCGACCGCACTCGCGACGCGCGGCGGCGCCGGCGGAGGCGCCGCTGCGCGAACCTACGCTAGCTCGCTCGCCCGCGCCAGCGCCGAACCGGTGCAAGCCGTCATCGCGCGACGCCGCCAGCCTGCCCGCGGCGCCCGGGACGCCGGTAGCACACGCCGTCGCCGCGTGCCGCTCCGCCGCCTCCAACGCCAGCGCCAGCTCCACGGCGCGCTTGTAGTCGATGCTCCTTTCGGTGAAAATCCTCGACCTCATATCCTCATCGAACAGCCCCGAAACGAACTGGTCCCGTAAATTCGTTTCTAAACAGCTGCCGAAATTGCACGTTTTCGCCAGGTGTTTTAACGCTTGGAGGTAGTCTCTAATACTTTCTCCTTGCCGCTGCGTTCTCTGGCGGAAAATGTGTCTTTCGGCTATCTCTGACCTATTTGGCTCTAAATGTTCTTTCACTAGCGTCACCAGGGCGTCGAATGTCTTCGATTCCGGCGCGTCTGGTGAACACAGGTCGCACATTAAGTCGTAACATTCCGCGCCGACTACCGTTACCAACGTGGCTACTTTTAGGTTATCACTAATGTTGTTTAACGTAATAAATTGTTTTAAACGGCGGATGTACGCGTCCCAATTGTTATTTTGGACGTTAAAACTTTCCACTTGACCGAATGGCATTTTAAATATAATCTTTTACACGCGTCGTTCGCAAAATCACACTCGTGCCAGTGTTAAGTACGGGGCACACGTCAATGATACACCGAGGTCCGATATCAACTGTTTATTAAAGTACCTTCGAGACCAATACATAACACTTCTCAACCACCAGTCTCCGCTACAAATATATAACTTGCCATGCACCAAATAGCTATAATATAACATTTGTGACTTTCAAGAAATAAAAATTTTTTTCATTGTCATTTCATGTCTTGATAAACCCCTAAGTAACTCCTCAATCTCAACCTCGTCCCCAGGAGCACGAGTGGGTCACAGCGGGAGGGAGTGATCCCCTGCCCTCCGAGCAGGAGAACTGCCGGCTGGTTGAGGTCACTGACGAGGACATGGCGCAAGTCGTCACATCCATCCCTAACCTCTCCACTCTCATCCTCATCAAGACCATGCTCAAGAAACACAGCTTCCAGGTGAGTACTACAGCTTTTTTGTACTGCTGCTGACTTAGTTTTGGTGGCAGATTACAATGTGGACACACGAAATGGTACACTCACCCGTAGACTAGGGAAGATCTGCCAGACTAGGTGGGATGGATGGCCACCGACCATGGTTCAAGAGTTTTAAGTTGTATTCGAAATAAGACAATTCGTAAGCCTGATTAATTAAGTTTGAGCCAAGTATGTTGAGTTGGATTGAGCTCTAACAGGAAGTTGGCGACTAACTTGCCTCCACCAATTCGGACCACCATTTCACTTTCTCTCACCTTTATTTATGACAGAGGCTCTGTACCTTGGAGTGAAACGTGCATAGCCTGATAGATGATGATGCCAGAAGGTACCACTCCACTCTCAATGGACTATTTCCTCGCCCGCTGCCTTGCTGCCTTGCTGCCTACCAATCTCTGAAATCTACCATCCTAACACATACTGTCATACATTGCAGAATCCGTTCCTGCGCAGCCGTGAGGGAAGTACGGCGCGTCGCGAGCCCAGTACGGAGACGCGTGAGGGGGGGAGCGAGGAGAAGGGAACCAAGCGGGGGGTCCTCGCCAGGGCGGGGAGGTCACTGTCCGCGCCAGGCAACTATCTTACTGACAGGTTGGTTTTGTATTGAATCATTTTTAAAAGCAGGAACCGTTTTCGATACTCTTCTTCTTTCGACTCGATGCCATATCGTTCATTGAAGAGAGGTGAAGAGATTTGCCAACCAGCTCTAGGTGTCCCCCGTGGGAATCGAACCCACGACCTCCGTGTCAAGAGCCCAATGCTCTTAACCTTTAGACCACGGAGGCCACGGACCACAGAGGGAGTGCCTGCCGGTATGCCTGTGACACAATAGAAGCTGATACTGATGATGATTTTTAACCTTTTCTCATCTCCACAGACAAGCATCATTCGACAACGCTCTCGAGTCTGTGGAAGAGTCCAGAGACCAGAGCCAGGAGCTGAAGACGGAGGGCGATGCGCGTGCGCCGACTACGCGGTGATACTCCAAGCCGGGCCGGCTGGCCTGGCTGCTCTGCCGGACCAAGCCCGCTAGGCGCACTAGGATTTAATACCTTCGCTCTTTGGCTATTGAGTTGGGAATCCAAAATACATGCTTGAAAAAAGACATTGTGGTTCAACGTGTCAAATGAATAAATTCTTATTTAGAGGGTGAAATTGAAAATATTCGACAAACTTTTCGGAGTGGTTCTATTAGTTACCAACTGTAAATAAAATATTGTATGGTCATGGTAAAACCAAATTTACGTATTATTTTTTCCCGTTCCAAAAAGTGGAACTAGTTAGTTGCAGTTTGTATGGAATAGATAATCAAAGTTTTAATCAGATATTATTTGTAACTACTACGCACAGCGCACAGACCAGCCAGTCTGTGCTACTTCGTAATCATAAAAGTTTGTCGTATTGTTTCAATGTCACCCTTTATGTGACTGACAATTATTAGCCGCCGCCGCCTCAATCGGCCGGCCGTTTGGTTTAAAATGATGCGTGACAATTCTTAATAAATACGTGGTTTTCGAAAAAAACATGAAAATCTCGTCATAACACATGTAGTGTTATAAATTTGGTCTAAAGATTACTTTTTTGTATTTATATGCAGTTTTGGTGTTCCAATGTTCTCTTCCATTTCGTAATGTTGTACTTCTGAGAATGAGCAATTATCAAAAAAATACATGATAATGGAATCATAGTTTTATCATTGTATGGTGTTTGAAAATTTGTATGGCCTTGTAAAGACTTTTGCAACAATGTTAGCACACAATGTATCAAAGAAGAGTAACGCCATACTTTCATTTAATAAAGATGGTAACGCGAAAGGTACCTGTTCCAGGACTTTCTGTTTGTAATAGGGTGTCCATGATATTGTGAATTTTTCTGGACATGTTTTTTTTAATAAGTATAACTTTTTGTTTTAATAATTATAATTACAGTTTTGTTGGCCGCAAGGATTATGAAAAGTGATCGTAAATATTTACGGCTTTTCAAATAAAATAAAAGAGTTCAGTTAAATTAATGGATGACGTCATCGTTATGACGTCACGTCTTACGATAAAGACTCTGCAGCTCTTAAGTCTTGACTGAAAGGAATGTTCATAGTTTTTACGGGAATTTACCAAAATAACGGTAAAAATGTTGTGGGAAATATTCTAAGAGCAAAATTAGGAAACAGCATTTTAGAAATAAGCTAATGATAGTGACACTAACGCCATTTATGGAAAGTTATTTGATTCAGATGTCATTTATAAAATTTCTGTGACCTCATCGATATTAAAATGATTAATTATAGAACTTATTCGACTACGATAAATTCTAAAAATTTGTTTAGTCAGCTATTACACAAATTATTATTATATTATAGTTATAAAAGAAAAAAAGAACACGTAAAAATGATCGATTTTTTTTTAATTTACGGGATAGTTAAACCTATGCTTAACTGACGTTAAGTAAGTTTCTGTTAGATATGTGCATTGCTATCGCGTACTTCTTTAATTTTTTGTTTTGCATTAAACAAAAATGTATTATAATTCGTAACAATTCGGAATGGAGTGTCACTGTTGTTGGTGTTAAGAAATTTTTTATCTTTAAATTAATTAATATTTGTAATTTAATAAGTAAATTTTTGTCAGCTGGGTTAAACGTACACGACTATATTTTCTGGGTGGTCAAAAACTATGCTACAACTACTTCTAATTGTACAGTTGTACCAAGGTTCTTTAGCTGGGTTAAAGGTCTGATTATTTTTGCCTAGTTACTTAGTTTTTGAGTGATTATGTATAATTAATTATCTATAAGTAATTTTACCAATTGTGACATAAAGTGAGGATCATAGCAATTATTATATAATGCGGTGAGAAGAATTGATATTTTTATATATTTTAGTCAGATTCTAGTTAGATTTTGTAATTAATAATATTTCATTCCTCGACTAGTCGTCAAGTCCTTAATATTAATGTAAATACTTTGAAAGTTTTAAAAAATATAACTTTTGCCCCCTTTTACTTAGGATAAGAAATGCACTTAAAAATTTGTACTTTTATGGGTTTGGTAATCAAAATAGGGCTTTTATAGAAGCAGCTATATATTTAAGTCTAGAACATGTATAGATTTTATACTAATTGCAGAATAGTAGTGTTTGTTTTACAATTTCTTGAAATCATTGTCACTTTAGTGCCTTTGTTTCATGGATTCGCTTAAATTTTTATAGTTTATTGCTCAAATAATGCATTTAAATGGCAGTTCTTTGATGTTTTAAATATTTTATGTAAATTATATTTATTTTAATAATGTGTTGGAAAATCCGTTCATTGCCAATATCTTTGGTGTGATGGATTGTATTTTTAAGAGTTGAAAGCCTCTTCACACGGAAGCTGAAGACGCTGCGGTGCGATTAGCGTTGAAAAGTATGGAAATCTGCAATAACCGTAGTCGTGTGATAAACGATGGCTAGTACAAATTGTAAGTACCTATTCTGATAATGAAACTAAACAACTTTCCCTAAAGAACATGGGTCGAAAAACGAGAAAATTTGTTTGTTCTTCCGTTAAATAGTGCTGATCATTGATTTTCCATGGGAAGTCCAATATTTTTTTTCTTAATTGAAAAATAGGGGTGTATTTATTAATAGATATCTTTGTCGATCAACGTCGGAAGCTCTGTGATGGAAAGGCTTTTAAAAACGCAAACAACGACAAGTTTAATAGCAAGTAATTTTACCAATAACTTTGTAGTTTACCTAAGATTTTTACCACGAACACAATCTTGATATTGCTTGTATAATTATGTTAAGGTAAGAGGGATTTAAACGGGTCTATTTTCACCATGCGGCCAAGTGTGATTTGAAGTACACCAATTGATTAGTTTTGCAAAAACTTGAAGCATAACAAGCTCACGCAGCAATGTAACTCAAATCGCACTAAGTCGCACGATAAAAATCGATCCGTGCAAATCCCGCATTACGCAGCGTTTTTAGAGTGTGTAAGTTACGTTCTTACTGTAGAAACCGGATACCTACAGATTCTACTGCATACTAAAACACAGTCAGAAATCGCGATTACTATAGTCTAAGCCCTACAACGCCAAAATCGATAAAAAGCCGCAAATCGATGTACAGGATAGCCGTTTGGTACACAGGTACTTTAGGTTAAAACAATCATTTTGATCGGCGGTTCTTAAAAATATTTCCCATAGGGCGGGAGTTTTGACATAATACCTAAATTTTTTGTCTGGGATTTGTTTGTTCTGAAAGATATCGTGTGGGGTATCGAATGAAAGGGATCCATGAGCTGGTTCTAAAAATATACCTACTACACCATTACCCGTCAGACACTTGTTTCAAAAAAATGTTTTGAAAATAGTCTTTAGACTTTAGACACAACAAAGTTTTGGGTCCTCCAGGTAGGAGTTGGCTGTTTCTGTTTACTATTTTTATAAAAAAATCAAACGGCTATCTTGTAGCATAAGAATAGATAATAATAGTACACTATAAAAGCAGTTAAACCTCATACGAAGAATCTCCATAGAGTTCGCATAAATTTACGATTGTAGTTAGTCTCTTTTGTCTTATGACGTACCTTTAATAGTAGAAGGAGATGGATCTATAGATATTTGTTTATGCGGCTTTCCACTTTTTTTTTGAGCTAGTGTGTGTGAAAAGTAACCGTAAACATAAGGCCATATGTCACTTGGTGCCTTTTGTCCATACTACTTGACACCACACTCTCAAACCTAAACGACAAAAAAAGTGGACACTTTACAATTGGTATGGCTCACTCTATTAGGTATAATCTCTTTGGGTTAAACCAACACGAGATTGGTAGGCGTTTCTTGACCATTTGTATTTTGACATTTAACTCGGGAGTTTCGTTTATATAGTTTAGGTACTATTATTATCTATTCATATGCCTGTAGGTCGATTTGCGTTTTTTTATTGCGTAGATTACAGACTACTACTTTATCTACCTATTTCAAGACATCTA
The DNA here is from genome assembly GCA_963924505.1 of Agonopterix alstromeriana. NCBI lineage: Eukaryota > Metazoa > Arthropoda > Insecta > Lepidoptera > Depressariidae > Agonopterix > Agonopterix alstromeriana. The sequence goes on from OZ004681.1 coordinate 14,394,087, forward strand.
TTTTCACAGGTTATTTATAGACAATTCAATAAACATTGCAATACGGCATATTACAACTTATCGCAGCAAACTGCACCTTAATACTATAGTGTTATGGCTCATATTCTGGTTTATTGTTCTAGTCTGATAGAGTCCAGATTTTTCCTAAGCTTACTAATAATTAAAATGCTAAGTAATTGACCAATTTTGTCATATTAGCTAAATTGACATTTTAATCATTGAATTTGTATGAAATGACCACTTAAAACGATGCTTCTGACGTACTATAAGTACTATTTTATCGTATCGCAAACAATACGAATACAAATTTTCTGTTTTTATGTTAGTATTCGATGTTTGATCGTTTATTGATGTGCATAAGATTCGAGCTTAAGATGCACTCCGTCGTCGAAAAATGTTAATTTGCAGTTAAATTATTATAAGACAATGCGGGTTTTGTATGGAAGGTTGGCGCCTTATTTTTCGCCGTTGTTTTTGCGCGGCCATCAACCAAACTTGACTATTTTAGTTCAGAATAAAGTAACAAACAAAACTTGTTATTACATGTATATCCCTAAACTCAGTCCGAACGAAGATATAAAGGATTGAAGTTAAAATATATTCATTACATTTACTTCAAGCATTTATATCTTCGTTCGGACTGAGTTTAGAGATAAACTTCTCATGACAAGTTTTGTTTGTAACTTTATTCTAAAATAATATTCAAATATGATTGATGATAGGCGAAAAGAACAAAGGCGCCATTTTTAAGCATTGGCTTTTGATCCATTTTTAGCTCGATTTAAAATAAGTCTAAACCCAAGTAGAGTTTACATTGTACAGGGTCCCTAGTCATCTTTCGCATTCTCTCGATTTTGTAAATTGTTTATGTAAGTACTTTTTAAATTTTAATAAACAATTTTGTCCAAGCTTAGTGTAGGTTAATATAGAACTGGTACGTCATTTCTGGGGCAAACGATAATGCGATTCTGAACCTTGTGAGCGAAGAGATTAAACGAATTTTCCGCGACATGTTTTTGTAGGTGGTAGTTAATTTTAAAACGCAGCGTTTTTTTTACAATACAACTAAAAATATGGGGTGAGATGTTACCCTTAAGCACATTCATTTTCTCAAAAATGCTTGGAAATTTGAGAATTATTTTAACAACTTTATTAGATATAAATTTTGTACTGACCAAATGCATGGGAGCAGCGGCCGGCAAAAGTTATACGAAAATCCATATCTGTCGTGGTTTAGCGGCCAATTAAATTACATAGTAAACTTATATCTGTCGTATAATTTAAAAATGGAAACATGGCAGCCAAGGAAATAACTTAATTTCGAACTGGCTTGCAAATACGAAACCTGTTTATTGAAAAAAAGCAAATGAACACTTTAACGAGGGAAAATTTATTTGTTGTTCGTTGTTCGTCATTGATTATGAAAAGTAATTGTATTAGTTTTAATTTCCGCGCATTATTTGAGAAAGTACTATAAAAGCCTTGGTCACAACTAGGCATTGATGGACTTACGTATGAATGCCTCGGTTTCGCCTCGGCCCACGTTTACACGTTCGTCCATCAATGCCTCTTTTGCTGGCCGCCGCAGTAATGTACTCCTACCTCGAACCACAAGGTTCTGAAAAATGTTGCCCCAAGAAGTAAACAGCAGTAGAAATGACGTGACAGCATTTTGTTAAGAGAGCGAAGTTGTAAAATTTTATCCTTTGCAAGCTAATGGTCCAAACGTTACATTGCCTTTTAATGTTGTGATAGGTGAATAGGAATCGAAATGCTTTTAAATATTTTATAATGAAACATTACCTTTTGGCTTCGCCTCAGTCGGGTAATTAGAATGTATACGTGTGACGTAACCGTCAGTTTTTAGACAAGGCTTTTGACATTTGTTTTTAACGTAGTACTTAAATGAGAAAGAAATGAGACAAAAAAAGAAGCCTATCTATTTTTTTATTTAAGTACCTACTCATATCAATCATTAATTTATTTCAAAACATCAATCTTAAAAAAGACAATGCGGGTTTTTATATGGAAGGTGGCGCTTTAATTTTCGCCTTATACAGGGTCCTTCTTAATATGCATACAAAACTGTGAACCTACTCAAGCCAAATGTAGGGGACAGATGATATTTTTTTGGTGATTTCGATGGTGGTCCCATAGAGAAAGTTATTCAGTTTGATGGTCTGGTCATCCCCTTAAAAAAGTGTCAGCATATTAAGAAGGACCCTATATTTTGGCGCGGCCATTAACCAAACTTGAATGTTTTAGTTCAAAATAAAGTAAAAAACAAAACTTGTTATTACAAGTATATCTCTAAACTCAGTCCGAACGGAGATATAAAGGCGTGAAGTCGAAAATATATTCATAACGTTTACTTCAAACCTTTATATCTCCGTTCGGACTGAGTTAAGAGATATACTTGTCATACATGTTTGGTTTGTAACTTTATTCTGAATTACAATATTCAAGTTTGATCGATGGCCGCGCTAAAAAAAAGGCGAAAAGAAAAAGGCGCCATTTTTAGGCATTGGCTTTTACGTATGGAAAAACAATAAAACCACTAATTAGACATCTACGTAACTACGTAGTTTGTATTTATCTATGTATCTATTAAGTTGTACAGAAACATAATTAAAGATTGGAAAATTAAGTCTCGGGCGGGACTTGAGTCCGCACTCTTCCAAACCGGGGAATTGCGTTATACACTTTCTCTGGGTATGTTTTGTTTCTCTGGGTGGTTATCTCTGGGTAGTGGGCTCGGTGGCGAAAGAGGATAACGCAATTCCCCGGTTTGGAAAAGTGCGGGTTCAAGTTCCGGCCGAGATTAAGTTTTTCAATCTTTAATTTTGATTCGAAATAGCACTACATAGCTGTAACTTGTTTCAAATCAATAATATTTGAAATTGTAAAGAATAATGTTTTGAGATATTTTCTTGGAATACCTATAAGTATAATATTGATACATTTACGCGGATTTACTTTTAACAGACTTTTGTCTTTTAGGGCCCGTTTCACCACTTCTAAATAAGTTGTTGTTAGCTTATCCGACAGCTCATTTGACATATTCTTCAAAATCAAAGTCAAAGTCAACATTGTTCTGACTTTGACATTGAAATTGACGTCATGTTTTTGAATCTACCACCACGTCGGAAGGTATTTCGTTGTAGAGAAGATGCGACCAGAAAGTCTACAAAACACTTCTTTTAAACAAAACAAAATATACACAGTTACATAAATCCGTGCACTCATATGGCAAATTAGCTGTCGGATAAGCTAACAAGAACTTATTCGGAAGTGGTGAAACAGGCCCTTAAACTTGTCTTTTAACTGACGGTTCATCTGATAGAGCTTTGATCTTAAGTTGAGGATCATATAGGCATATAAAATGTACGACAAAGTCGGGTAAATATGCCATTCTACACTGAGTCGAGTTGTAAAAGAAGGATGGAGGCCTAGCCTGCAGGTTTTATCTTAATTGTAAGCCACGGTTTATACAGAAGAGACGTGTGGCGGTGGCGGAAAATCTAAGTAACACAAAATAAACCTTTTAGCACGTAGCATAGCGTCGTTTTTGTCGTAAAGGAGAATCGCGCCCGCGCCTCCAGGTGACGTCGCCTGGAGGCGCAGGCGTAATTCTCCAAACGATGCTATGCTACGGACTATAAGGTTTATAATTGTGTTACTTTGACTATCCGCCACCGCCACGCGTCTCTTCTGTATAAACCGCGCCTAACCCACGCGTAGCTCTATCAGCAGTCACATAATAAATTATAATTTTGTTATTCGGGTTTGAACAATTTTATTGTAAATAGATTTAAGATTTTAAATCGATTGTTTTTTTCTTTGTTTTAATATTTTTTTGTTAGTATCGCACATCAGCATGGTGCAACACCATGTTGAATTTGGTTTTCCTCATATTTGAATGTAAATGTGTACATTGTTGATTTTTTGGGAAATTAAATGAAATCAATTATTAATAAAAAATTTATTCATTATTACCAAAGCGTTTTATTTACACACAAAAAGTTTTACTCTATACTTTGTAGGTGGTAGACGTCAATCGGCTGAGATGATGATGATGATACTTCGCATGTACCAACACATACATGGTGACACATAAAGCTACGCAAAACCAACATAAGCTGACCGCGCGACGTTTATACGTTATGGTTATGCAACGTCTCCGCGGCGTTGGCGCGCTTTATACTAACGAAGTCTGGTGATATTTTCAATACTAACCAAATTAACTCATTGAAATTTTGCCGAAACAATCTAGAAACACATCTCTATGCTTGTATCGTGTCAGATTTTCCTTAAAATGTACAGTTTTAAAGTTACAGCGCCTCAAAGATTTCCATACAAATCTTAAATTAATCCTAGCATTGAAACTGTATATTTTAACGAAAATCAGACATGATACAAGCATAGAGATTTGTTCCTAGATTGTTTCTGCAAAATTTCATTAAGTTTAATTGGTTAGTATTGATAATATCACCAGACTTCGTTTGTATGCAGCGCGCATTTACGCATTTGGAATAAACTTCTCTTTAGTTGGTTTTGTGTAGCTTTATGTGTCGCCGTGTGTACATAGATTCCATTCATATCAATAACTTTCAATAAGAACCTATGTACCACTAGAATAAAATTATAACATCCTTTGGATGTGGGTGTGTAATTTGTCTAAGTTAACGATAACATCTAACCTCACGAGGGGAATAATGATTTATTTTTTTAACTATCAATGTCCCAAAATGAAGAGCCAACAATGAGTCCGCTGATCTCCTAAACCTCGTTACTTTAAGTATTCACACCGGCTATTTAAAATTTTAGCAAACATAAATGTAAGCACAGGTGTTAAAAATTAAAGGTGCACTTCCGATGCCAGCGGCCGATGCGAGTGACGCGCGCGGCTCGCTGCCGTTAGCCGATGCGACAATACTAGTTACTATGAAAACGTATGGCGCCGCTTCCGATGCCAGCGACTAACGCGCGCGGCCAATGCGATAGACATATATGGTTCTGTCATATGCCATATATATGACATATGCGCGCGTCAGTCGCATCGGCCGCTGACATCGGAAGTGCACCTTTAGAGAAGTTTAATCCGAATGCGTAAATGCGCGCTGCATACAAACGAAGTCTGGTGATATTTTCAATACTGACCAATTAAAGTCAATGAAATTTTTCAAAAACTAATCTCTATGTTTGTATTAGGTCTGATTTTCGTTAAAATATACCTACAGTTTTAGTGCTCGGATTAATTTAAGATTTGTATGGAAATCTTTGAGGCACTGTAACTTAAAAACCATACATTTTGTCGAAAATCTGACTACGTATAAACATACAGATTTGTTTCTAGATTGTTTCTTAAAAAAAGAAATGTTCATTGACTTTAATTGGTTCGTTTTGAAAATATCACATCGTTTGTATGGAGCGCGCTCCGAATTATATTCCTTTAAAATAGTCAAGTGGATCTCGTGCTTCACCTATTGGAAGCTATTTCGACCAAATGTATAAGTAAGCTAAAGTTAATAATTTTAACGGGTTCTTACCGCGTTTTTATTATTTTTGGAGTTGAAGTGGATTAATAACCGCGTAACTCTCAAGAATTGTGTTAATGTATACGTAGTTTTATTTTGATCCATACTGGTACCTAAGATTGATATTGTCTTATTCTTTAGAAAGAAACCGCAACACAAAATTTTACGCTAATCCTATCTAGACGAGACCTCTATCAAATCCACAAAAAAGAACATAAAGCCCAAATTTTTACTACACATTTGCATCCGAAACGTGAAGTCGTAACGATTCCTGTGGGAAATCAGAGAGATACGCGATGACTGCGGCGAGGAATATCGCCCCGGGGTGAGTGGGCGTGGGGCGAGTTGACACACTGCCCCGGGAGACATGTCTTCGATATATTACTGTCTTGCATGAAGCAAGGGAATTATATGTCTCATTAATAATACATTATTGGTTAGATCGAATCGATTAGTAGAGCTCCGTGGTTATACAAATGAACGTAAGGCCAGAAGGCATCTACAGAGTCCAACTTAATATGCTGACAGATTTTTAGTAGGATGATCAGACCATCAAACTGAACAACTTTCTCTATGGGACCAACATCGAAATCGCGAAAAAAAAACAGCTGTCCCTTACATTTGGCTCGAGTAGGTTTGCAATTTTGGTTTCAAAACTGCAAACCTACTCGAGGTTTGCAGTTTTGTATGGCACAAAAAAAAGGAAAGAAAGTAAAAAGCAGTAAAAGCAACAGTAAAGTAGTTTGGTAAATATGCGAAGGACCCTATGTACAGCGTCCTTCTTAATATGCTGACACTTTTCTAAGGGGATGATCAGACCGTCAAACTGAACAACATTCATTAGCGAAAAAAAAATCTGCTGTTCTATACAAAACTTCAATCGTACTCGACACAAATGTTTGGGATATCTGATTTTTATTTCGCGATTTCAATATTGGTCCCATAGAGAAAGTTGTTCAGTTTGACGGTCTGATCATCCCCTTAAAAAGTGTCAGCATATTAAGAAGGACGCTGTATATGTACCTACTGAACTTGAAACCATCTGTAACATCACCCTAAGTGGTCACTCCGGTACCTACTTCACGCCGGATGTAACCATTAGCCGCCGTATCCGCTCTCCAGGGAACTGTTTCCGGTTTCCTCATTAATCGATACACACTTACCTATACAGGGTGTTTGGGTAAACAGTGTGTGATTGTACCCATGATACTGCACTACTTTCCATAAGATCTATTGGAAATAAGCAAAACATATTTTGGACTTTCCATACTAAATGCAATCAGCGGCTCGAATGACATTAAAATTTTTCCATACTGTTTTCAGCAAATAAAACTATTAATATTAACAAAACAAGCGCAGCGTGGGTAGGCCCCCCACAAGGTGGACCGACGACTTGGTGAACTCGGCGGGAAACCCGTTGGATGAGGGCAGCGCAGGACCGGTCGTTATGGCGATCCTTGGGGGAGGCCTATGTCCAGCAGAGGACGTCCATCGGCCGAGATAATGATGATGAATGTTAACACAGTGTTCCGACCACAGAACATTATAAGAGGGGTTAGAAATGCAAAGTAGCGCTTTTTCTTCGGAGACGGCTGTCGCCACTTGTTACCACGCCGCGCGCCTTATGGTGTTATGCAAATCATTGCATAACCTGCGGCGACACGTTCCACGCCTACTTTGCACTTCTAACCTCTCTTATAATGGTTATGTGGTTCCGACGATAAAAATAAAATACGCATATTCATTTTAACAACTTTATTCTTTACTTTCCACACCCTTCTGAGCATCACCATCCTTAATATCTGCACTGCCTTTAACATCTTTGAAAGCAAACAAAGGTACAAGGATTTTATTTTCACTAATTTCAGAAGTCTTTAGAACCTGAGGAATATTCCCTGACGTACGGACATTACCTGAATTATTCTGTTTATCTTTGTAAGAGTCGACATTATTTGGCTGGTTGTTATAGCCATTTGGATAATTTTGTTGATTGTTTACATCGTTTGGTTGTGCATTATAACCATTTGGATTATTCGGCTGATAGTTATAGTTATTTGGTTGATTTTCATAACTGTTTTGTTGGTCATTTGGTCCATTTATGTTACCGTTTGGTTGATCGCTCAAATTATTAGCCTGGTTCACATTTCCGTACTGATTATTAAGTTGATTGTTATAATTATTTGGATTGTTTGGGTAGTTATTGAAACTATTAGGCTGGTTCCCATAACCATTTGGATTATTTGGTTGATTGTTGTAACCGTTTGGATTATTTGGATAGTTATTTATATTATTCGGCTGATTTACATAACCATTTGGATTGTTTTGTTGGTAATTCATATTATTTGGATTGTTGTAACCATTTTGATAGTTTAAATTATTTGGCTGAACGTAATATCCATTGGGATAATTTTGTTGGTTGTTCAAATTGTTATTGTTATTTGGTTGAATATAACCACCAGGATTATTTTGTTGATAATTTAAATGGTTTCCATTATTTGGCTGTATGACATAACCATTTGGATTATTTGGCTGATTCACATAACCATTCGGATAACTTTGTTGATTGTTTGGCATAACATAATAACCATTGGGATTATTCAAAGGAACGGAATGCATTGGTTGATTCGTAGCAACTAAGTTATTAGGTTGGTTAACGGGAACTATATAATTATTAGGCTGATTATTTTGTTGATATCCTAATGACACTAAGTTGTATGGTGTACCAGCAACAGCTTGATATCCCATATTGTTATTTGAAGGATTATTCAAGTAATATACAGCATTAGCTGGATTATTTCCTTTTGGGGTAACGTTGTTAGGTACATTTACAACATACATAGGTTGTCCAGCGTTATTATTCACTCCATTATTATTAGGAACATAATTCTGAGGTACAGTACCAAACTGATTTGGTTGAACATTTAATAAAGTTGCTTGCAAAGGATAGCCAACTGCTTGGTTTGGTACACTAGGATTTGCCATGTTTGGATTCAATTGATCGGTATTTATAGCAGCAACAGGTATTATAACGTAATCAGTGTTTTTAATCAGTTCTGGATTGTCCTTTTTGCTATCAGCATCTGAATCTGATAGTGGCTTTGCTGTGGTCAGTTCGGTATTCACCTTTGCATTTTCCAGCTTAGGATCTGCTGGAATATCTTTATTTATTGGTTCTTGTTGTTGAACCGATAGTATGGCATCTTCGGGCTTTCCTGAAATTATTTTTATAGGTTCTGGTTGTATTTGAGGTTTTTCTTGATCTGAGCGCTTTTCTTTTGTAATGTCTTCGTCATGTTTTCCTTCGGGTAGTTTTTTTGCAAGTATATCACTGTTATCTTCTATCCCTTTTTCATTTATGTCGCCATTATGTTGGTCAAAAAGTGTTGCAGGAACAACTGGCTCTGAATCTTGATTAAAAGAATCATCGTATGAGAAGAAATCTTCTGGAAACTTTGGGATCAAATGAAATCTGGGGTGTTTTAAAATTCGAAGGTGGCATTCTGCTACAATGCAGAAGCTGATAGCAAATATCTGAAAAAGGGATAAATACTTGTAAGTTAAAGACTAAGTAATCCCACGAAGAGACTACGGATGTCATTTGTAATTTATTGTAAGTAAGTCCTAATAAAAGATATAAGATGGAGGCGGAGGCCATTTTATTCCACCACGCCTTAGCAATTCGTAATGATTGTGGAGCAAATTTAAGTTTAAGTCTCGTCACTACCGACTATTTTCCCAGAAGAATAATTAAGTATGTAAATAATCTACACCTATTATCGTGTCCGGACTCCGGTTTCAAGTACAGCCCCTATTCGACCTCTGCGATTTTCTCATTTTAATGACCTCTGAGACTTACACTATTTATTATTACCTATTCTGTGACATTGTGATAATATTTACATGTTCACGAAACATAAAATAATGTTAACGAAACAAAAAAAGTTTAGAAATTAATAATATTCAGGCTAAAATCAATGACCCCTCTTTGATAACCAGAAGACATAGCATATGCTTACGACTATATTCCCTGAGGGGGTAGTCAGAGATATTCTGAAACCTCAGAACATCCACGTTTCATCAGTAGTACCGAAACTCTGTCAAGTGTGACGGGGGGTGAGCCCGTCGGCACTTATAATGGACAGTGGGTACAACACATGCCTCGAAATTGAGGCATGCAGGTTTCCTCACGATGTTTTCCTTCACCGAAAAGCCAGTGGTGTTACAAATTGTACATAAATTTCGAAAAACTCATTGGTACGAGTCGGTCTGATCGGGGATCGAACCATCGCCTCCGGCACAGCAGGCAAGATTACTCGCCACTGGACCACGGCTTTTTTGACCACCAGAAGACAAATGTTATATTTATTATCAAAAATAAATGCAAAAATAATTTTATTGCCATCTATTGTTACAAGCGATATAACAGATACATAATATTATAATCACTACCATAATCCTATTCGGGGTGGTCAGATACGTGGCTACAACTACCTATACTGCATTCCAAATAAGGACGATGTGAATTTTTGATTCCTATTTAGCTTTCTGGCCAATTCTGATTACCAAATGTAATTAATTTATTAGCTACATATACTATCCGACATATCTTGGACGGTACATAAGCGGTTCTAAGAATAAGTGAGAGTAAGTGTTTCAAATCTCTGTTTCTGTTATTCAAAATAGCCTTAAAATTTCGTTGCTATTTTGAACGGAGTATAGTGTAGAGTTGTAGCTTGGTTCACTTTTAGCAAAATAGGTTTCTGGATGTAATTATGTATCTAATGGTAGCTAACCTTTCGCACTCATAAGAATCTACACCTCGTACGACATCCACGATAAGAAAGGAACATTACGCGATAGCGATGATAGTCTATACGGAAGAGAGTTAGCGATTCAATCATAAGGCGGTGGTTCGATTCCTGGCCTGTACCACTAATTTCTACGGAATTAATGTATGGTTGTATTTGTCATTATCACTAGCACGACGGTGAAAGAAAACATCGTGAGGAAACCTGCATTTCTAAAAAAAATAGTTCTGATGTATGTGTAAAATATGGGTGAGCTTAGGGCGAACACAATAGACCAGCTATGGTCGCAGAGTTACAAAACGACTCTTGCTTACAAATAGCCCAGCCAACAATCATAATAATTACGCGATAATTATATTATATAAACAATATTCTACTTACCCATGTCAACGTGGCCATTTCCAATTTACAAATGATCAATCGTTGTTAACAACAGCACACTAATGACGGTGATATTAAATAACTAATGAATGTTGGGAAAATCACATACTTATACAACGTATTAATGAATTAACGCAAAACTTAGAAAGTAGTTTGTTTAGAATCGAGAGCAGAATCGAATTATCATGATCTCAACATAGGTATTTTTTTTCAAAATATTAAATAATTTGTACCTATATAAAATTTAAAATTTACTGAACTCGATCTCAACCCACCCTATGGGCACACTCACCCTACTTACTACCAAAACAAGATTCTTAAAATGTATAAATGAGCACGCTAGCGCTTTCATTCATTGCTGAAATGATAACAAATCATTTATGCCTGAAAACTTAAAATGTGAATAACTTTAAATTTTAACTATCAAAATAATGAAATTATTGTTTCAATCTAATTATTTTGTTATAAAATAATACAGTTGGGGTGTATGAGGTTTTGCGCTTATTCATTAACACGTTGTATAATAAAATAATTGACTTTAAATCACCAAATCAATTAAACATAAAATTAAGTGACCAATATTATAATTATTACCACTTGGTGGGATATTAAAAAAACGTTTAATTCGGAATCATCATCATCAGGTTATCAATATACCTACATTTAATTTTTAAATTATTTTCATCTGTAATCTCTAAATCCAAACATGGTGGAGAGAAAATAATTCGAACTCCATGGAGAAAAACTACTGTTTTACTAAAAAAAAATCACCTGCCTCCTCATTCTAACTCTATGCCTAAGAGGAAGGATCTCTAACTCTATGCTGGAAACAGAAACGGCAACATCAAATGTCAAATTCTGAAATTGCTAATGTATTTTTTTCACAGGTTTTCCAGTGACGTCACTGGACGGACCAAAAAACTACCTATTTATTAAAAATATCTGTAATCCTTTTTAGACTCTAAAAGCTCTTTAAAAGCTCTGACATAGAAAATATTATTATTGAGACAATTATTTCGAAATGGTTTTGGATACAGCCCTCCAAAAAAAAAACTTGACATACGCAAAAAAAAACATACCACACATACTTCTTAAAACATTTGAATGTCTTTGAATATGTTGTGTAAGCCAGATTTATTTGGTTACTGCAAAGAGATTATACCTAATAGAGTGAGCCATACCAATTGTAAAGTGTCCACTTTTATTGACGTTCAGGTTTGAGTGTGTGGCCCTTAGCACAAATGGCCCTATGTTTACGGTCACTTTTCACACACACTAGCTCAAAAAAAAGTGGACAGTCGCATAAACAAATATCGATAGTTCCATCTCCTTCTACAATTAAAGGTACGTCATAAGACGAAAGAGACTAACTACAATCGTAAATTTATGCGGACTCTATGGAGATCCTTCCTCTGAGGTTTACTGGTTTGGCATCTCATACACCTACTCCACAGTATAAGAAAGAGTATCTAGTACTACATACATATATCTCTCTTGGTTCTTGTCAACCCCTAGCGATGGCATGATCTTATTGACATACTTCAACGCTGTTCGCTATGTCTAATCCTCAGAGGAAGGATCTCCATAGAGTCCGCATAAATTTACGATTGTAGTTAGTCTCTTTTGTCTTATGACGTACCTTTAATAGTAGAAGGAGATGGAACTATAGATGTTTGTTTATATGGCTGTCCAGTTTTTTTGAGCTAGTGTGTGTGAAAAGTGACCGTAAAGATAAGGCCATATGTCACTTGGTACCTTTTGTCCATACTACTTTGACACCACACACTCAAACCTAAAGTCAAAAAAGTGGACACTTTACAATTGGTATGGGTCACTCTATTAGGTATAATCTCTTTGGTCTAATCGCTCTGCTTTGCAATATTTGCAATCTAAATTGTACCTATTAATGTGAAGGGTATAGTACCGTTGGCGCGCTCCATACAAACGTAATCTGGTTATATTTTCAATACTAACCAATTAAAGTCAATGAAATGTTGCAGAAAGAATAAAAAAACTAATCCCTATGCTTGTATTGTGTCATATTTTCGTTAAAATGGATAGGTTTAAAGTTACGGTGCCTCAAAGATTTCAATACAAATCTTAAATTAATCCTAGCCTTGAAACTGTATAATTTAACGAAACTTTTATAATTTGAACATATAACCAGACTTCGTTTATATGCAGCGCGCATGTTTATCATATATTGTTTTTGTTGTATAGTTTGACGCAAATTCTCTTTAGAAATTCTTTTTCTGAGTTTTACCGGGAAAAAACGTGTATCCACCAAAAAGCAGCCCGTAGATGAGGTCAGTTTTCCATTTTCCGGTCGCCATCTTGAAAAATTTGACCCACACAACAATGCAACGTGTTAATGAATTAACGCAAAACTAGAAAGCAGTTTGTTTAGAATCGAGAGCAGAATCGAATTATCATGGTTTCAACATAAATGTAATTTTATTTCAAAATATTAATTTATTTGTTTGTAAGATTTAAAATTTACTGAACTCGATTTCAACCCACAGCTCGGGCACTCTTACCCTACTTACTACCAAAACAAGAATCTTTAAATGTATCCATGAGCACGTTAGCGCTTTTCATTCATTGCTGAAATTTTAACAAATCATTTTGCCTCAGAACTTAAAATGCGAATAACTTTAAATTTTAACTATCAAAATAATGAAATTATTGTTAGGTACTAATTATTTTGTTATAAATCAGTTGGGGTGTACGAAGATTTACGCTTATTCATTAACACATTGTATAAGAACACAACAAACCTACAATTGTGATGTCGAGTCGGTCCCGAGATTAGATGGTCCGATCTCAAGAAATAAAAAATAAGTTTTTTTTATTTTTCAGCATCTAATCATACCGTGGATTTTTTTTTCCTCAGAAGTGTAAACAGACAGATATTTCATACCTTACAACAATATCAAAACGGTAACCTTTTATGGTTAGTAAAAAGTCCCGGGGCTACTATATTGACCAGTTTTGAAAGAGAAACGACTAGGGTATATTTTGGAAAATCAAACACGTTATTCATAATGTCATTTTAATTTCAATAGTTGGTTTCAGTTAGGAAGGCAAAGCAAGAGTTTTCGTTTACAACGTTAAGGCAAATATTATTAAAACAACTTGAATAGCGCTTGCTATGTCCATAAATGGAACAAAGTTACATTCAAGCAATAATTTATTTTACGCATGTACGCTGGAAAACTCTTCCATGATCTATAGCATAGAGATATTAAATAGATAGCATCATTCATAATTTAAATATAAGAAGAGAAACGATATTTAGTTGACGTTGGCACTATAAAATAGAGATTCGTAATAAGGTCGTTTTCCAACAAAGGACAAGGCTTTAGGAGTAATAGGTTCTCTGAGACCAGATGCCCTCTTGAATCTCTTCTCGAAACCAAGTCCTTGGCGTCCGACAGTCCTCCAGCGGTAGTCATCTTTATCGTCTTTGTTTTTCGGATACCATATTCTTTCGTAACCTTGCCCGCCATAGATCTTTCTCTGTTCTTCATAATCCTTCTTAGTTCTACCACCTCTACATTCATAATCCTTTTTGTCATCACAATCATAATATCTGTTACGATAATATTTACTATCGTCATAATCATTCTTGCCTCTATTTCCATTCCTGCCTCTATAATCATTCTTATCATCATAATCATTCCTGCCTCTGTAATCATTCCTATCATCATAATCGTTCCTGCCTTTGTAGTCGTTTCTGTCGTCATAACAGTATCTACCTTTACAGCCCTCATATCTATCACCGTAGTTATTCCTACCGCCATAGTCATTTCTTCTGTCGTAACCGTCGTCTTTTTTGTCACCATCACCATAGCCATCTCTACCCCGATCCATTCTACTACGGTAATCATTTCCGCCGCGGTAATCATTTTTACCACGATAATCGTTTCTGCCACCGTAATAGTTCCTACCGCTGCCGTACTCATTTCCTCCATAGTATCCATCGTCAGAATACATATACCAACCACCATAATTGTTCATATTGTAACCGTCATCTTTGTTATAACCATCGCCATAACCATTTCTGCCGCGATTATTTCTACCACGGTAATTGTTTCTACCACCATAGTTTCTATCATATTCGCTTCTACCGTCATATTCGCTTTTACCGTCATATTCACCTTTTCCATCATATTTTTTGCTGCCATCATATTCATTTTTCCCGTCGTAATTGTTTCTACCGCGATTTTCATTTTTTCCGTCATAATCGTTTTTGCCGTCATATTCATTTTTTCCATCATAATTGTTTCTACCGCCATTTTTACCATCGTAATCGTCTTTGCCGTCGTATTCATTCTTTCCACCATAGTTGTTTCTACCGCCATTTTCATTTTTTCCATCGTAATCGTTTCCGCCGCCATATTCATTCTTTCCGCCATAGTTGTTCCTACCGCCATTTTCTTTTTTTCCATCGTAATCATTTCCATCGCCATATTCATTCTTTCCGCCATAGTTGTTCCTACCGCCATTTTCTTTTTTTCCATCATAATCATTTCCGCCGTCATATTCATTCTTTCCCCCATAGTTGTTTCTACCGCCATTTTCATATTTTCCGTCATAATCGTTTCTGCCGCCATATTCATTCTTTCCGTCATATTCTTTTCCATCGCCGTATTCATTCTTTCCGCCATAGTTGTTGTTTCTACCACCATATTCATTCTTTCCGCCATAGTTGTTTCTACCGCCATATTCATTCTTTCCGTCATAATTGCTATTTCTACCGCCATATTCATTCTTTCCACCGTAATTATTTCTGCTGCCATATTCATTATTTCCGTCATATTTCAAGTCCCCTTTACCGTCATATTTTTTATCCTTCTTATCGTCCTTCTTGTCCGATTTCATATCGTAACCCTCATCTTTCTTATTCTCGCCCTTTTTGTCCTCATACAGCTGGTCCTTCCCATCGTATAACAGTCCCGTTCCCACCCATCCAACAGGATATATGCCTAAGTGTGATGAAGCGACTGGCTCGGGATCCTTCAGATCTTCGCCTACGCTGAATGCTATCAGGGATAGGAGCTGAAAACAATAAAATATTCAAATGGATCAGACTGCACAAGACCCTCAGGAATGGTGCAATACTAAAGGAGCTTTATGCACAGCAGTGGGTTGATATGGGCCTGATTGATCGATTAAAATACAAAAATACTCCTGCCATATGTCAAAACAAGTGCTAAGGCTGGAATCGGGACGACAATCCCACTGCAGGGCAAAAGCCTCCTCTGACTAATAAGGGTGAGAGGGAGTGGGTCATACTCCACCACGCGGGCCCAGTGCGTGTTGGTGGATGCAAGTTAGTGGTCAACTTGCTAGATAAACCTATTTTTGGATTGTATCTACACCATGGAATCGGAGTCGTTTTGAAGCCGGAACATGGTGCCAGATCAGACCAGACCATCAAACTGAACAACTTTTACTATGGAGCCAATATCGAAATCAAGAAAAAATAAGCTGTTCCTTAGATGTCAATAACTCTCGAAAAATTTTATGAAAAAGGTTTTTTTTTTTGCGATTTCTAAGTCTGGTATCTGGAATGTCGAAACAGAGTGGTTTCGGCTTCAAAACGACCCTAATTCCATGTTGTATACAAGTTAGATATCTAAGGGAAGTTGCGAGTCTTTCCCGACAATTGACAACCATTCTCGAATTGCTCTCAGGGAAGATTTAGATAGTTAAAAATACACCCTAAACAGTTAAACGACTTACCACTAAGCACTTCATATTATTTGATTGTACCAATCTTGCGTGTGCATTCAATAACACATCACTGCATCTGAAACGTGTTACCAAGTGTTTATATAATGCAGTTGTAATTACACGAACTAAACCATTCGTGCTGGAACAAAATACTTCGCATGATGTCTATTGATGAGATAATCTTAAATAATTTTTGGGTTAATTCAAGATTGTTGCCTTGATCGAGATTGTCTGGTCTTAGAGGTTTCATTGTAGCGATTATTGGTGCTTAAAAATCTTTTGAATTTAACTATGTTTTGACTTCGTCTGCCTGGAATCGATAGAATTCTCTAAGTATCTGAGGGTCTAATATTAGGACTTTAGATTTAAATTGTGAACATTTCCGTTCAAATGTCAACTATAGGGTCCTTCTTAATATGAAGGGGATGATCAGACCGTCAAACTGAACAACTTTCTCTATGGCAACAACGAAATCGCGAAAAAAAATCTGCTCTTCCATACAAAACTGCAAACCTAATTGAGCCAAATGTATGGGACGGCTGATTTTTTTTTTACTATATCGATGTTGGTCCCATAGAGAAAGTTGTTCAGTTTGATGGTCACATCATCCCCTTAAAAAAGGGTCAGCATATTAAGTTGGACCCTGTATATTCCATTTAAGTTCTAAGCATAATGATCACGATATATCAAAAATCCAAAGTACAAGTTTAGGGCTTGAGTTTTTTAAGTTAGACCATAGGCTTTTGAACAGTTAAAACCTAATAAAAATCGGTTAGTAGACTAAAATCTAAATTTCTAAAGCACTTGTACAAAGTTTCTCTTTTCATAAGGTTGTTGCTAATTTTTTTCACTAGTCAGTAAGGTTGTAGTGCCTATGATGTGAGGGAATATAATTCTGAGCGCGCTCCATACAAACGAAGTCTGGTGATATTTCCAATACTAACCCATTAAAATCCATGAAATTTTTCAGAAACAATCTAGAAACTAATTTCTATGCTTGTATGAAGTCAGATGGTCGTTAAAATGTGTAGTTTTAAAGTTACAGTGCCTCAAAGATTTCCATACAAATCTTAAATTAATCCTGGCACTAAAACTATATATTGTAACGTAAATCTGACTTCATACAAGCATAGATAGTTTCTAGATTGTTACTGAAGATTTTCATTGACTTTAATCGGTTAGGATTGAAAATATCACCAGACTTCGTTTGTATGCAGCGCGTATTTACGCATTATAAGCTTAATTTTGCACTGTCATTGTTAACAAAAAGGCTATCCACCTTGATATACAGGGTCCTTCTTTATATGCTGACAGTTTTTTAAGGGGATGATCAGACCATCAAACTGAACAACTTTCCCTACGGGACCAATTTCGAAATCGCGAAAAAAAATACCGCTGTTCCATACTAAACTGAAATTTTACTCGACCCAAATTGTATGGGACAGCTGATTTTTTTTTCGTGATTTCGACTTTGGTACCATAGAGAAAGTTGTTCAGTATGATGGTCTGATAATCCTCTTAAAATACCTACTTTATTTTACACCAAAAACATAGTACCTATAAAAAGAGTAAACGGAAATACAGAAAGTACAAAAAAGGCGGTCTAATCTCTACAAAAAGCGACTTCTTCCCCAAAACCTTAGTGTAGAGGAAATGGTAAATGAAGATTGGTTGGAGGTGTTGATCATAATGGTATAACACGTAAGGATTATAATACAACGTGTTAATGAATTAACGCAAAACTAGAAAGTAGTTTGTTTGGAATCGAGAGCAGAATCGAATTATCATGGTTTCAACATAGGTTTTTTTTTTTTAAATATTAAATAATTTGTTTGTAAAATTAAAAATTTACTGAATTCGAACTCAACCCACCGCAAGGGCACACTCACCCTACTTACTACCAAAACAAGATTCTTAAAATGTATCCATAAGAACGTTAGCGCTTTTATTAATTCCTGAAATGATAACAAATCATTTTTGCCTCAAAACTTAAAATGCGAATAACTTTAGATTTTAACTATCAAAATAAGAAAATTAATGTTTTAATCTAATTATTTTGTTGTAAATCAGTTGGGGTGTATGAGGTTTTGCGCTTAATCATTAACACGTTGTATATGGCGTGTATTGTACCCACTGTCCATTACAAGTGGTGACGGACACACTCCCCGTCACACTGGACAGATTTTCGGTACTATTTAGTGAAACGTTGATGTTTTCAGAATATCTTTGAACCCCCTCGGGGAATATAGTCGTGAGCATATGCTATGCTATAATTATAATATAAAGCAATATACTTACATAACACACTGGACAGAGTTTCGGTACTACTGGTGAAACGTGGATGTTCTGAGGTTGCAGAATATCTCTGACTACCCCCCTCGGGGAATATAGTCGTAAGCATATACTTACATACACAAACTAATTTATACAAATACAAAAATAACATATACATACATACGAATAATATTTCTATTACATAATTATAATTATCTAACTGTAACAGAAGTGTGTCTGTACATTGAAGATATTTCCATGAAAAAGATTACGATATGGTTTTTAGGTATCCCGGACTCCAAATCAACCCTTTTTAGTATTTCTGTCTGTCTGTTTGTCAGTTTGTTTATATGTTTGTAACAGCATCACGCAATAACTTCTGAACCGATTTTGACGAAACTTTTTTTGGTTGATGTGACTTAAGGGGATATAATTCGCGCTTATTAGAGCGCGCTCCATACAAACGTACTATGGTGATATTTTCAATACTTACTAATTAAAGTCAATGAAATTTTGCAGAAAGAATCTAGAAACAAATCTCTATCCTTGTATAGAGTCAGATTTTCGTTAAAATGTATAGTTTTAAAGTTACAAATCTTAAATTAATCCTAGCATTGAAACTGTACATTTTAACGAAAATCTAACTCCATACAAGCATAGACATTTGTTTCAAGATTATTTCAGCAAAATTTCATTGACTTTAATTGGTTAGTATTGTAAATATCACCATAGTACGTTTGTATGGAGCGCGCTCTGAATTATATCCTCTTAAAATCTGGTATATTATTTGTGCGGACAAAGGTCACGAGTTAACTCTAGTAATTATATAAAAGAAACATGCATAAAAGATTCCTAATTTATGTGTAGGTATAATATAGTAAGTATACATAGATAGATGTTGTTCTGTAAAAAGACACTTAATAATTAGATTTAAATTTAGATAAATGTTAACCTTATAACTAGGTAGGTACCTAGGTACTTATTTCAACTAGGTAAGCAATGTATCTTCATTGACTGTGTATGGCGTGCATTTAAATGCTTAATCAGAATCGTACCTAATTATTATGCTGCCAAAATAAAATTAGTTCACGCCCGAGATTATGATACATAAACTCACGACTTTAGTCCTTTTTGGGGTACTCAGAAAATATAGTAATTAAAAAGTTGTATTTCCGTTTTCCGTCTTCCATATTGGTACGTTGTTTGTGCGTGTAACTAACTCTGGTGTAAAAATCACTAAAATAAACCTCTAGTGCTGCAAACAAGACTTTCCTTTACATCGAACCACTCCTGCCACCAGTAAAACTACAGTCCACTGGAACCTCTCCAGCGGAGCAGAATAAAACGCCGGTAGGCCACGTTCCCTACAACTACTACCTACCAACCAGGTACAATATCATTCATTCATTTCATTTATTTACTTCCATTAACAATATACATTGTGTTAATGACAACAGGTACAGTTGGTAGTCGTAACAAAGTTTCTGAGAGCTTATTACTCGACTGCCCCATAAGGCGGGTAATGTTCTTGAAGTATTTTTAGCACGTCTAAGGCCAAACCTTTCGCCCACGAAAACACTTCATAAGGGTATATTACTGTTGGCGCGCTCCATACAAACGAAGCCTGGTGATATTTTCCATACTAACCGATTAAACTCAATGAAATTTTGCAGAAACAATCTAGAAACAAATCTCTATGCTTGTATCGTGTCAGATTTTCATTAAAATGTACAGTTTTAAAGTTACAGTGCCTCAAAGATTTCCATACAAATCTTAAATTAATCCTAGCATTGAAACTGTATATTTTAACGAAAATCGGACACGATACAAGCATAGATATTTGTTCCTAGATTGTTTTTGAAAAATTTCACTGAGTTTAATTGGTTAGTGTTGAGAAATATCATCAGACTTCGTTTGTATGCAGCGCGCATTTACGCATTCGGAATAAACTTCTCTTAAGATACTTTGATCCTTAGTCACCTCGTACGGCTCCGGTGGGAAGAAATTGATGGTCCATTTTAATCCGGAAGCAAATGGACATGGCATATCTATTTAGTGTACCTACCTATACCATCGACCCACTTGAAGATTCTGCTGTGAAGCAGAGGAAACGCCCATACACCTCTGCGAATGCGAAGTGCTCATTCACAGCAGGAGTCGCCATCTGGGTGGGTACGTGGTAACACCTACTGACATTAGGGACCTCCTCCAAAAGCATAACAAGGTTCATGAAGTCCGTGGGCCTAGGGAATGACCTTTAGGGCCTTTAGGTTAAGGGAGACAATAGATCTGTCCAGGGCTGCAATCGCAGACCACGGAAAATATTCGGTGATTGAACCGTGACTGGACTACGTACGAACCGTAACTTTTGACACATTTGGTATTGCGCTAATCGCGGTACAGCTCATTACAGAACCGTTTTGACAGATCGCTCAGATGTTAAAGGCTGTCAGTTACATAGAGTTTAGCGCAATGCGGAATTCAGCACAGTTATAAATAAATAAATAAATAAATATCTTGGACATTGTCACACAAATTATCTAGTCACTTTGAAAGTACCAAAATCTAGTCTGGACTTGTGTTATGATGACTAGACAACGATATAGAATACATGTATAAATACAAACTTCCATGACTTGGGTACAAATATTTCATATTCATATTCATCATACAAATATTTGTACCTTATTGGATTCGAACCCGCGACCTTCGGCACAGCAGGCAGGTTCACTACATACTGTGCTATCGGGCCGTCAAAGTTGAATAGTAATTGGATTGCAATTGAAGAACTGAAATTGGATAAGAATAAAACTTCGATATTTTAAACTAGCGCAATCGGCCTCAAAGTCACGATAGCTATTGGTCATTGACCAATTTACAGCCACATAATAATATACTTTGACTATTTATTATAAGGACTAGCCTTGCGGTAGCATTTCCCCTGTGCCACGATATAAGCACAATTGATCTTGTACATTTAAATTCAATTTTATACCTTATCACTAAACGAGACAGCCTATAATTGCGAAACAATAACTTCGAACTTAGAACGTTTGGGGTTTACACGAGACTACTTTTCATGATTTTTTACATTCAAAATTAGAATCTAAAGTTATGGGGAATAAAATCAAAAGTTGCGGATTTCATGTTACCTCGCCCCCCTCAAAAAGTGGCAGAAATGTTTGTTAGTAGAATTACACGCGTAACCAGTCCACATATATATAGTCAAAGATAATATACCATTGACCAAGAATGATTGAAATTAAACAAAAAGTTAAAAAGGCTAGATGTATTCAGTCTTATGAATTGTCATAACTATTTACAATTTGTACATTATTTACAGAATAACTAAGATAAAGACCCACTTTATAATTATAAATCTTAATAACTATCGTTTAAGTACACTATTTTATTTCAACATTAATAAGCTTAAATTAAAGAGCAATTTTCAGAAAATCTATTAGTGTTACTAATTAGATGGCTTTACATTTACGTTCGACTTTTGTATCTTATATTTTTGCACCGGATTAGACGCACGTATTATGTATCAAATCTGTAACTATTCGATTATGAAATTGCCCATTATAAAGTATATCTGATTCCGTTAAACATTGCCAAGTCTATTTTGAGATTGAATAGTTGCTGAAAAATTAAATTTACAATTTGTTTTTTTTTTCTAATCTGATTTGAATCAGGATTCATTTTTTTTCAGTTTTATTGTTAGGTATATCATAGTAATAAAACAAGTTAATTACTTCGACACCTATCTTGAGTCAGTAAAGATTAAGTTAATGGTCCTAAAACATAGTTAGATACAAACCTTAGAATGTTCCAGATAAAATATGATGTATTTAAAGATGATTAATAAATCGTTAAAACAACATTGGAAATAAAGTACCTGACTACAATAAACCCTTCTAAAGTCCGGCCGCTGAAAGATTGCGTTTGACAGTTACCATAAAATTGTAAAAAACTGAATGAAAACTAAAATGCCGATCATTATTTAGTAGCTTTTTGAACTTAAAAGGGCAGCTAGTGCCCTGTGTACTAGAGGTAACAGGTAAACAATATTTTCATTCAGTTTTTTACAATTTTATGGTAACTGTCAAACGCAATCTTTCAGCGGCCGGACGATAGTGTATCAAATAATAATATGTGAGAGTGAGACGCAATATAACACGTGGTCACATAATTTGTGTTTAACAAGAAACAAACCACATAATTTTCAAACAAACACAATTAATTCCTACACCAACAATGGAAAAATTCAACGCCTATTGCCTATCATATCAATGGGGAACTTGCACCAAAATTATGATGATAAATTATCTTAATAATTCAATAATAATAGTTGTGAATAGAACACTAGTGTTAGTTACATTTGTGCTACATCTTTCAGTAAAGTTTTTATTTTTTACGAAATATTTACCAACCCTGATTCATAATCTCAAAACTATTTATTAGTGTAATTTAGATCTGTCAACCAGATCGGCTCGTTTCTACAATTTCAGCAACCGTTAATCTTTAAACGAAGTTTACCATTATTAAATTGTCACTAGTGGGCGCCACTGGATTGTGAGGCATGTAGCTATTTCGGCGATAATAGTTACATATAATATCAGTTGTTAGCGTAGATTTGAAGCTGGTCAAACTGATTTTCTTTTTTTATTCAATGTTTGTATCATACTATTCAGTTTGATAGGCTAATTATCCCTCTATTGCTGGTATAAAGACTCTATAGAATAAAGGATTGACTAGAAGTTTGCCTAAACTTCCCAGACCAGTGGCGCTATCTAGATATCGTTGCTAACATTAACTCTACTGTCTCCTCTGCCTGGTGGCGTCAGTGAACCTGATAGACACGTCCCTGACAGCCATGTTGGGAGTGAGGAAGTCGGAGAGATTGTTGACTCCCTCGCGCCCGCGCCGGTCGAACGGGTAGCCCATGTGCTTCCTGTCGGGGTACATGCGGTTACGCAGGCCGCAGTACGAGGCCGCGTCGTTGCATGCCCCTACAAGGTCCTGTTCCACCTGAGGAGGAATTAAGAGTCTTTTAACTTCTTCTGTCGAGTTAAAATGTCATTTTTTCAGTCAGTAGTATTTATTAAGCACAAATACTTTATTCGCCTGCCAGTGTCTGGCCAGTACAGAACTATAGTTATATGAGCTGAGTCTACATCCTTAGAAGATAAAAAGCACTCAAGATCCATGGAAATCATTATCGCATCAGTCAAAAGTAAATAGATAAATCTGAAGGTGTTGGGAAGTGTGTGACCCCATCGATTTCAAAGCAGGCAGAGTTTCAGTTTAGTCCCATGACCATTCATGTCGTTTGCAAAACTTACGACCCACTAGGCCTTTTCATGAATGAAGAAGGAGCACGCGTTCATCTTCACTTTTTCGTCACTGACATGCGGTTGACTCGCATTGTAATTTAGAGTTTTACCAATCAGTACAGGCTCTACGTTTGCCCAGGATGCCCTATTTTATTACGTCCATCGCCACTAAAATGCTACAAAGAGAACTGCTAAACACAGCACTTACCCTATCTTCCGCCCAGTTGGAGACCATACAGAACAGCATCATGGGGAAGCCCCTATCAGTCCCCTTTGGCACCAGCATGTGCTGAGGCCAGCCACAGCCGCAGAAGTCGAACTCCTCGGCGGCGGCGGCGCCCGCGTCGCCGGGCCGCGCAGCCTGGTTGCGGAACGTGCGCTCGTATGGGATCGTCACCGACGACTCCGTGCTGCTCTGACGGATCGTGTTTTGACCGGCTTTCACTGCAAGGGGGATGGTGAAGGCTGGAGTCAAATACTAGAGTTGGCTGATAACTTGTGTCTATCAAGAAATGACAGCTCATGAGGAACGCATCAGAACTTTGCTAATCCACGACAATTTTGTCGAATGGTGACTTTGTTATTTCTCGATTGATATGATATATAGATTGGATAGCGGGACCCTCGCTGCACTCCTACGCCCTTCCCTACAATCACCACAACAATTTTGTACATCTAGACAAACTCTAGAGCACACATTGTCAACAATGTATAACCAATGAGGTTAGACAAAATTCGGAACAGATGTAACAAATTATCTTAGTACAACACCGGTGTTTAGCAGTGCCGACAATGCCCAATCAGTTCAAAGTCCGCAACAATAGATCTCTGCGGACTTTGCGAAGGCTGGCTGTACAATGTCGACAATGTACGGGCATTGCTGACATTGTGTGCCAATAGTCATAAATCTTCTTCTTTCGTGTCAACATAAGCCATATCACATCCTACTCAAATCTGGCGTGACAAATAAGATACTACTAGGTACCAACTTACATGGCATGGAGAACTTGTCAAGCTCGATCATGAGCCTCCTCATCTCCTCGAACGGCAGCGGCTGTCCGCTCTCGTCCACGGTTGGGCTAATGAAGATGCGGAACATGCCCATCTGCGACTGACCACTCGTGTTGTTCACCTCGATCCTGGAGACAGATAACACTGCAGTTTAAGTAGGGTTATGAGATTGGGAAGATATTAATGTATTACATTTAAACGTAAGTCTTTATTATTTGCAACAGACCAGTGAAGGGTTTAGCGTAATCGTATGGAGGAAAAGAGGTTTTCCATGGCCTGAATGCTCATGAGACCATTGTTCAACTGCAGTGCACAACTAACGTAGTATATGTATAGTGAAGTCTGAATGAACTTTAAATACTACTAAGGTATTTTTTCAAACCTGAACTACCCCTTGAATATAGGTCATCATCAGCCTATATCTGGAGGGTACAGGCCTACCCTCAGGGAGACTGTATTAGCATCAGTCCACCACGCGTACCCAATGCGGACTGGCAGACTTCACATACGCAATAGAATTTGTTCTTCAGCGTATGCAGGTTTCCTAACGATATTTTCCTTCACCGTTCGACAGCAGTCGGTATTACGTACGTAAGTGTGAAAAACTCATTGGTACATGGAATGTTTTGCGATCGGATTCTAATCCAGTCCCTCATTATTGAGTAGGCCATTGGTACCTGCGAATATAGGGTACATCATAATAATTCTTAACCCATACTAACACATAATTGAACTCGTCATGTTGCAGGTGAGTGAAGCGGGCTAGCACGGCCCCCCTCGGAGAGAAGTCGAGCCCACGACTCAAGTCCACCATGCTCTGCTCCCACTGGGTAGCGATAGTGTTGGACCCAGCGCTGCCTTCGATGCCCACCGACGACACTCGGATACCGGGGAAGTCCAACTGGAAGGTCACAGTTATTGATTTACTCATTCATCGTGGGATGCAAGTAGGCGGCAGGGGCACCCTGGGCGGTCAACCTCAATAAGACCATTTTTGACTGGCTGATCTTTCCATTACAGCATGATTGATTGTCATACGACCTACGATACAGCTCATGCTAACACGAAAGAAGAAGTAGGCGGTGTTGCTGAGAAGAAACTTTGTGGGCGTTCCCATTTTTCTTGTTTAGTGTCAAATTGACGACCTTTGGGAACCTGGTTGATGTTATGGTTACCACGCTGAGCTGCCAAACGAGAGTGTTGGGTTTGAATCTGGTTCTTGTCTGGTTTCCATAGTTATAGTAAAAAGCTTTTTAGCTTTAGTTTCGGATCAGAACCATTTGCTTATGAGCGTTTTTTATAAATCTGCGAGCAACCATAGCAAATCAGATAGTTGCTCCCGGTAACTACCTATCTACTTTATATAGCGTTTCAGGTAGTTTTGTGCCTCATCTTTGATATCATGTGCACTTCCCATACGTAATATGAATCCAAGTGTATACAACATTTTTTTAACACATTCATTGCCACAATCAGCTCTAGGGGTTTCTTTATGTTTTATCGGATGCCCCCGACACAAATACTTGAACAATGGGTCCGTTTTTTATTGGGAATACAAGTATATTCCTTGATAGGAATAGAAGTGCTGATGCACTTCATGGTTTGTCCCACAAAAAACAATACTATCGTTGGTCCTGAGTGGAATACCCCGGACAATTCTGCGTGTCGAGTGGCACCCAGCATAAGAATTATATGGTCCAGCATAAGTGTTCAAGGGCACTAAGCATTGCAGTTTTTTGAAGAACTAAAAATGTTCGGGGCACACAGCTTTAGGTCTATGATTCGAAGTGGCATCTAGGTGAGTTAAGCTTACAGGTGCGGCAGTGAATGCGAAGTAGGGCCAAAGCTCTGAGGCCTGTATATAAACCTCAAGTGTCCAATTAGGTAAACAGGGTCTTATGACAAGTTTATTTAGAGCTGAAATCTTGCGAAATCATTAATGTAAATAATATCGTGATGAGAACAAACCGTTGAAGTGGGGTATGGAGTCAGCTTGTTCTTGTACAAGACGAAGATATCGTCGATGTACGCGTGCCAGCGGTAGAAGATCGGGTCGCGCATGGCTGTGGCTGAGTCACCCATCACACCGAATTGCTCCTGTAATACCATATTAGCGTGATTATAATGAAATGATTCGAATGATTTGATTATAGTAATGGACTCTTTGCGTGTGCGTTAGCACTGCATTTCCGCCAATGTCAAGTAGTTAGTAGGAGTATCTATCCCAATCTCAGGGTTTGTTTTAGGTCAAGAACAAGAAGAGACGTGGCAGGCAAAAACGTGACGCGCGAAAACCACGCGAGACAAGTGCTCGCGTCAGAACCTGCAACGTGACTCTATAGTCCTTCTTAATATTCTGACACTTTATTAAGGGGATACGATCAGACCGCCTTACTGAACAACTTTCTCTATGGCACCAATGACGAAATCGTGAAAAAAAAATCTGCTGTCCCATCTCGAGTAGGTTTACAGTTTTGTATAGAACAGCTGATTTTATTTTCGCGATTTCGATGTTGGTGCCATAGAGAAAGTTGTTCAGTGTGACGGTCAGGTCATCCGCTTAAAAAAGTGTCAGCATATTAAGAAGGACCTTATATTTCAAGCGTGTTAATAGTGTCTATAAAGATCAGAGAAGCTAAATTTGTCAGTAGTTACGCATCAAGTCTTTTCGTTTATAGAGAACAGTGACAAAATGTTATTGAAAAAGACGGAATTAAATTATTGCATATTATGATTTAGGACTTTTCTTTTTCAGTCCATTTACAAAATGTTAAGACAATTTCGCTACACAGTGAGCTTGTAGTAACATTAATATCATTGTCCCTACAAAACAACTGAGACAAAATATATATAGGGTTCGACTTAATATGCTGACACTTTTTAAGGGGTTGATCAGACCGTCAAACTGAACAACTTTGTCTATGGGACTATCATCGAAACCACGAAAAAAAAATCTGGTGTCCCATACATTTGGCTAGTAAATTGTTCAGTTAAATGGTCTGATCATCCCCTTAAAAAAGTGTCAGCATATTAAGAAGGACCCTGTATGTCTATCTTAAGGCGCGGTTCTATATTATGTCTATCTTAAGGCGTGGTTTATACAGAAGAGACACGTCGCGGTGGCGGATAGTCAAAATAACACAATTATAAACCTTATAGTACGTAGCACAGCGTCGTTTGGAGAATTACGCCCGCGCCTCCAGGCGAAGTGACCGCGGGACCAGGGCGCGATTCTCCTTTACGACAAAAACGACGCTATGCTACGCACTATAAGGTTTATATTATGTTACTTAGATTATCCGATACAGCCACACGTCTCTTCTGTATAAACCGTGCCTTAGTGAGGTGTCATTTGGTATTTCGAGTAGGTACCTCACACTACGAGAAAAAGAGCAAAGTAAAATGGTTTCTGTGCTACTAACCAGATTGCGATGGTCAGGATCGTGGGAGTAAGCGATGAACACGTGGCCCATGTTGTGCATATCCCCGTAGTAGGCCCTGTTGGGGCTGATGATGGAGGCCTCCATCAGGTTGCCGAGGGTGTCAATCCCGGTCTGCTCGTCCAGGGGCTGCTGTCTGTTCCTTGGCTGCGGACGAAATCGAGAAGAAAGTAAAATATAGGTATCTAAGGCTATTTTGCAAACTGTTTTGTCATCACTTTCGTAATCCTTATAAATTGTGTTCCACATTAAGGTGAACGTGAGGTGGCTAGTGGCAACGGGCTCACTCCCCGTCACACTGGACAGAGATTCGGTACTACTAGTGAAACGTGGATGTTCTGAGGTTTCAGAATATCTCTGACTACACCCTCGGGGAATATAGTCGTGAGCATATAATTAAGGTGAAGGTTCTCAGGATATACATGGATGAACGTATATTATACAGGGTCCAACTTAATACGCCGACGGTTTTTTAAGAGACTGTCACACCAACTGAACAACTTTCTCTATGGGATCAAAATCTAAATCGCGAAAAAATATCTGCCGTCCTATACATTTGGGTCGGATAGGAATGCAGTTTTGTACTTCACATCCTCTCACTTAGAACAGCTTAAGTAACATCAAAGATATATGTTGGATCTTGCTGATAAATAAATTATATTTCCAAATCAGAATTGGCCAGAATGCTATACATATAGGAATCGGAAAATCTTTTCGTCCTTATTTGAAATGAAGTATAGATACCGCGAAACTATAGGTACCAATAGAACGGATCCGGTCTCGATGGCGCTAATGAAGCGGTCCCTCCACGTCTCCAGCTGGGAGACGTCCAGCTTGATCTGGTCCACGGGACGGTCCATGTCGCGGATGGTGGTGCCCGCGAACCTGCATACACGTTTTGATATTAGAATACAAGTACGGAGTATACATTTAAGTACAATTTTTAACTATATTATTGCATTTTTTCGTGTAGCTGTAGGAAACTGGAAAGACTCTAAAAAATCGAAAAGGTAAAAATATAAGGTCACCCCGAAAAAAAGTTATCTAAGGAGTAGAACGAGATGAACAATTTTGTGGGGACTTGCCACAGATGTCAACACCCTCAAGTTATAGCAACGAAGCTAACAGATGGCGCTACGGTCGTACTCGTCGTCACATTAGTAACCCGTTAGCCGCTACACATAAGGTTCACAATCGTATACAAGACATGAATCGCGCAAGAGAAATAATCACAGAGATTCGATATAATTATATACAAGGTCTAACTAAGATCTGTTGGACCACGGCCGGTCCCCAGGCTTCACATCTAGCCTGGCGGAAGATCTTCCCTTTTCACCGGAGGAACCTTCCACAGTAGTTCCTCCACAATTGCAATTCAAATTAAAATCTCCTTGATTGCGAACTATTTTCCTGGACAGGTTACATCGAAAAATTATTTAAAACACCATTAGGTAAATTAAAAGGAAAAAAAAAAAAAATTACGTAATTTTTTTTGTGATGTTACTGCCAGCGTCACCATTTTTTTTCATTTATAATCTTTTTGGTAAACTTTTTTTCTAAATGTTACTCTATCTCCTTGTACAATGTTTAGTTGCATTATTTCTATTTTTTAAATGAACTATTTTTTTAGGTTTGAAACATGATTTTATACCTACCTACTTAAAGTTCTTGAGTTGAACACTAGTTGAACCTAATTTTAATTAAGTAGGTACCTAATTATATTATTAGATACCTAACTATATGCTAATGATAAGTATTTAGTTACCTACTAGTCATTACTATTTAAAACATGATACAATAGCCTTGAAAGGAGTCAGGATCTATTAACTATAATAGAAGCATATCACGATAACTAAACGCAACCAATTCTAAATAAATGCAAAGCTTTTACAAAAGATCAGTGGAGTCATACCTCGGCGGCCAAGCGCGGCTGGCGACCTGGGAGTCCAGCTTGGGGAAGTACCCCTCGTTGATGGGGGATCTGAAGTCGTTGTAGCGCGTCACACGGCCTAGGTTGTTGCACAGACGCTCCGCGTTGTACCTGAAGAACGATGCATTGTTTTGATGCTTTGGATAGATTTGCATTGTAGCCATGATGATGATAATAATTTCGCATACTTATCCAATTTCCACTACAGTGACTTCTTAGACCAATCCCTAATCATAGATTTCTTCTTTTCGTGTCAGCATGAGCTAATTATATATTTTTATAATTGAATTCTTAATTATATGCTGACGATTTTATAAGGGGATGATCAGCCCGTCAAGCTAAACAACTTTCTACATGGCAATAACATCGAAATCTCGAAAAAAGTTATATAAATCGCATGACAATCACATTTTGTAGAGGAAAGATTAGCTGGTCAACAATATATCCGTATCGAAGTTGACTGCCCAGGGTGCACCAGAAGAAAATAGGTTTCGTCACTCGGGGAAGCTCTTTCCTATGCACCCCTACTCATAGACTGGCGGAAGACCTTTTCTTTTAAATGGAACCCTCTTTCAATATCTCTTTCCTCTACAGACCTATAAACGAGGATAACAAACCTGGCAATAATCTGCTGGTGCATGTAGTAGAAGAGCTCGCCCCTCCTGTCCTTCCTGACGATGGACTGGTCTTCGGCGTCGAAGGGGTACACTAAGTGCCAGTGCCAGTGGTGGAGGTTGATCCCGATGTCCTCGCGGAAGTACGCCACCCTCTGCTCGGGCTCCGCATCCGACGCCGTGTAGTTTTGAGGAATCACGATCGGCATCTACAAGTGGTAAAATAAGGTTGAGTTTCAGTCGTTGCGTAGGTCCTTTAAAAAGTACACTATTTAATTTCCTAGGTTAAACAATACATAATTATATAGGTAGAACTATAGGATTTAATGTTGATGATCAAAGAGTAACATTATTGCTCTTGCTACCACGATTGGAGCATGAAAGACGTGAGTCACTAAAATATGTTCTTTGAAATGATTACTTAGACGAAGGAAATAGTAGGTACATTGCTGACTTTCTAATCGTTACACTACAGCATAAGTGATTGTCATGCGATATAACTCATAATGACACCAAAGAAGAAGAATAGTACATAGGTATGTACACTCATAACCCCAGGTCGTTAACGAGGTGCTCTAACATTTGCTTTTCAAGTTACCAACCATTTTCGAGGTGTCTGAAAATGTAGTTTTCTGTGCTGTAGAAAAAATTTTACCACTGTAAAACATGTTCCCAGAAGCAAGACGAAGTTATTGTTAAAACCCACGGTAGCACCCACAATCAATGAACGAAATTAAAAATCAGGCGGGGCTCTAAGTCACGTCAATGCATACTATACGTCTTCTTAAGAGCCCGCCAGCAGCGTTGGAGTTTTGTTCTTTAATACGGGCCTTAGTTCCTTAACCTACTGAGCCTTAGTGCTACTGAGACGAGTCCACGCAATTCAAAATAATTATTTTGTCCATTCTGTGACACATAGTTTTCGGGGAGTTTCCACGAACTTATCGGGGAAGGTCTCCGGGAACGAACGTAGGGGCTACTAGCTTAAGTAAACCACTGTGTCTTACCCTGTTGCCAGGCTCACGGACGGTGGTGGCGACCTCTCGCGCCTTGCGGAACACCTTCGGGTCCACGAACTTATCGGGAAAGGATTCCGCGAACGTCGGGATGCTGAGGCCTTTTGTGTCATCCCTGCGGAACGGGACAGTTATTGCCAGTGATAGGTAATCCAGGGGATAGGAATGGGACAAAATGATAAAAGAACTCTTCACAAGCATGCCCTTTCATTTCAGATCGACTAATAAAGTAATTTATACCTTTAATACTGTACATGAAAGCAATAAATGAATTGAATTGAATTGAACTTATTACAGTGGCCTGGTGTATGCCACTGGCTTTTCGGTGAAGGAAAACATCGTGAGGAAACCTGCATGCTTCAATTTCGAGGCATGTTTTGTACCCATTGTCCATTACAAATTAGCAATGGGCTCACTCCCCGCCACACTGGACAGAGTTTTGGTACTAATACTACTGAATCGTGGATGTTCTGAGGTTTCAGAATATTTCTGAATACCCCTTCGGGGAATATAGCTGTGAGCATATGCTTATGATGCCTGATGTATTTAACTCTCGACGTTTGCAACTCTAGTAACTCCTGTCTCAGTACTCCTAAAATAACGACGTTGTATCTATTACATTATTTAAAGGAAATCATGTACGTAACAGGAACAGGGCCTAAGCTCGGACTTTCAATTTTCGATATAATGCGTGA
Organism: Agonopterix alstromeriana; assembly: GCA_963924505.1. Taxonomy (NCBI): domain Eukaryota; kingdom Metazoa; phylum Arthropoda; class Insecta; order Lepidoptera; family Depressariidae; genus Agonopterix; species Agonopterix alstromeriana. The sequence goes on from OZ004681.1 coordinate 14,426,868, forward strand.
TTGTTTTGTCGGAACTTAATTGCTATCGAGTTGACATTTAAAACTTAGGTATCTTTATCGAAATTCGAAAGTGGAAGTAGACAGCCCATAACTGGAAGTGTGATGGACATACCTGTGCAGGATGGCAACGGAGAGACAGTAGTTGAACATGTACGGGTTGATGCGCATCTGACAGAACGCACACATCGACATTAGATCGTTCAAGCTGCGCATTCCTGCAAGTAATAATATCAGGGTTGCAATCGCGGTAAATATTCTCTGATTGAACAGATTTTCGTTAAAATGTATAGTTTTAAAATTACAGTGTCTCAAAGATTTCCAAACACATCTTAAATTAGTCCCGTATTGTAACTGTATATTTTAAAGAAAATCGGACAGGATACAAGCATAGAGATTTGTTTCTAGATTGTTTCTGCAAAATTTCATTGACTTTAATTGATTGGAATGCGGTATAAGTACGCATTGTTGTATTTGTGATATTTGCCAAATAGGTCATGTTAAGTGCAAGCATCAATTTGTGATATTTGTCAAATAGGTCATGTGAAGTGCCAGTATTACGATTCCACGTAAGACAACATCCTGCACTCCTAGTTTTACGCACGCACGTGAAAAAAACGCCCTAAAAGTTAATAGTCATACCCATGAAAATATCGATGAGTTTAGCAGCCATCCTCCTGTGCTTGGGCACGAACAGTGAGAACTGGTCGTGGAAGGGGAGCTCCATGGGGAAGTCCACATTGGGCCTCGCGATGTTGTCGATCTTGATGGAAGGACTCTCCGCGCTACCGAATCTATTCGCCAGAACTGTCTCACGGTTCTTGTATTTATCAGGCTGCAAATGATGCAAAAAATGATGATAAATCAATACATCAAAAGAAAGAAAGAAACTTAGAAACTATTTCAATTCAATTTTTTGTTTAGTGGCATCCGATGTGTTATCACAATTCAGCCAATGTCTCGTTATGTGGATAGTATATGAAGGAAAATGATCAGTAGTTTTTATTAAGTCTAGAGTGGCAGTTTTGCCAATGTAAGTAGGTTATAATCTCAAGTGATTGTTTTAAGGTTAAAACACAAAAGAGTTCACAAAATGGTGGAGCCACGTGCAATCCCAACGCGTCGATACGCACGCGTCCGCACTCCGCCAGAATTACAGCGCGACTCCAAAAACTTAGAAACTACGGAACACTAATAATTTGTTATTTAAAAAAAAGTTTCATCGTCCCTATCATATTTTTTGAAACCTGTTTGATATCTTAAACACAAAAGTGAAATTAATTTTTGAATATCTTTAATAACAGCTGAAATATAAGTGTTTAAATTTAAGATAAGAACGAGAGGCGAACGAGGATTTGAATAGAAATCATGACAACATGTCATACAAACACCTGATTTGCATAAAAGCTGATAAAAACGTTTTTCGATCGCTTGTAACTTTTTTGTTTTCAATTCGATTGTAATTTCGTTTGAACATTTTGTTATTAAATTTAGTCTTATTTTTTAATTCTTTATAAGATATTAATTTCCAGGATCAATCATCATCCCAATTATAAGAAGTGAAAAATATCAAAGGGTCTAGATCATTAGATAGGATCACTAAAATTTTCACCCATACATAAACGTGCACCCTTCCGTACTAATTTCGATTGTAGTTTATTTAAAGTTACTTTACTTGTCTACATAACCTACTAAGATAGGTACATAATCCCCTCATAATCCCCCATAATCATAATCCTCTTTGGGGTAGGGTAAAATCTTTACCACAACTGCAAACTAGGTTTCTTTTAAGAGTTCTAGTTGTAGCAAAGCACACCCTTTTTTCATTTTGAAAATGTATAATGAAATCAAATAAACTTACGTAGAAGTTCGTAGGCAAGTCGAAGGTAGCATTTTGTTCCCCCTTTTCCATGAAGCATGGTTCAATGGGACGGTCGAAGAAGAGCAACAGATTTTTCTTGTCAGCCATCTTGAATAACTGGAAACAATGCAACAACACAGAATAGAAACTATAGGCACCTAAATTCTACGAAACTCCATTTCAAATAGCAACGAAATTGTAAGGCTATTTTGAACTACAGACACAGAGATTTGAAACACTTCCTCTCATTTATTCTTAGAACAGTTTTAGTAACGTCCAAGATATGTCGGATATCTTTATGATAAGTATATTATATTTGCAAAGCCGAATTGGCCAGAATTTTACATCGAAATCTGAAAATCATTTCGATCTTTTATGAAATGAAGTATAGGTCTTAACTCGATTGTCAATACCTAAAAGAAAAGAATGATTTACCTTAGTATACCTGCCCTATAGACCAGTACATTGGAAGATAAGACCACGATTACCAACCACACTGGAAGATAAGCCCAACCGTATTATTCCTTAACATTTAGAACTACTAGACCAAAGTTTGTCCACTAGAAAAGCCATCATCATCAACAGTTTACGTTCCACTGTAGGGCTCAGGCTTCTAGCAATAACGCAGGTAGAAGATTTCAGATTATTACTGATGTGAAATATCCTATTGGCGCGCCTTGGGGGTGAGACTGACTCGTATGCCGTGACGGCAAATGGCATGACGCCGTCAACGCTTACAAATTCTGTCAATTCATTATCAATTTCGATGTTTGTCGGGCGTCCCGCGACTGCCACATTTTTTTTAACTAGCTCTATCCCGGCATGCTTTGCAATTTAGTGTTCCGTACTAAAATTTGGCAAAATGGAACACTTGGGTAAGTGAGTAACTATATGGAATCACCTCGGTGTCTGTCCGTCCGTCCGTTCTCACATGCGTTTTTTCTAAGATACCGTTAGTCAGGCATATAAGTACGTAGGTAGGTACTTCGTTTTTGAAAAATAAAAATATACTTAGTCAAACATTTGAGTTAAAAAAATTTTAAGCTTACCACAAGATTTTAGCCTGTCACAACTTAAAAACAAATTATTTAAACTAAAAAACCTAAGTTAAATAATAGTTGGCCGTGAATCTCACGGCGCTACTGCCAAACCCTGACACCCCACAGTATTTATATCCAAGTATTTTATTAGAAAACAGTAGCTCTTAAAGCCGTGTGCACGTAAAGTCGTGTGCATAACAATACCTAAGGTATCTGATAATGAAGTCGGAAGGATATTGCGGTCGTCCAAATAACAAATAAACATTAATTATCAATTCTCATGGGAATAAAAACTTTTCAAATTAAACATACCTACTTTATTTTACTCCAAACATAGGAGCAAAATACAATATGCATAAATGAGGCTGTCTTATCGCTGAAAAGTTTTTCATTTCCTTACCCTCCTGAATATGATATATTATGAAACTGTTAAAACCGATGCCGGATGTCGGTGTAAGCATCAGACATGTTGGCGATACCAGTCGCCTCTTACGACATCCATCTGGGTTTTTGTTTTTCAAAACCGGACTTTCTTTCTTGTTTAAAAGTGATCACATTTTTTCTTTCCAATACATGGCCATCACTATTCCTCGAGGGTAAGACTTTATTAAGTCCTGGAGGGAGCAAGACACAAGACACAGGCTACGCTGCGATAGATGTCGAGTAGTTTGCACCTGACTACACCAACACTCCACAGATGCATCGGCCGGCAATATATCTCCGCAAATAATTCGATCCCCGTCCAGGTCCACTCGTACCAATGCGTTTTTCGGAATTTATGTACGATTTGTAACACCAGTAGCTTTTCGGTGCAGGAAGGAATCGTGAGGAAACCTGCATGCTTCAATTTCGAGGCATGAATAGTACCCAACTGGACTGTCCATTAGAAGTAGCGACAGGCTCACTCCCCGTCACACTGGACAGAGTTTCGGTACTACTAGTAAAACGTGGATGAGGTTTCAGAATATCTCTGACTACCCCCTCGGGGAATATATAGGTCGTCGCGAGCATATGCTTTGTCCGCAGATTATATTTGGATCGCCCAACACCCATTCGCAATCTGTTGAGTGCCTTCCATGTCGCAAAATCATCACGGTTTCCAGGAGATATCTTTTCAGACGGTGTAATAAGGGATTCGCTGTCATTACATATCCCTAGGTCGGTACAGCGTACGACCAGGAAAATAATTTACCTCGTCAATCTTCGTTTGCGCAGTCCCCCGACAAAACCCGAAGTCCGGGAGGGAAGGGAAGGGTGTGATGACCAGGGTGCCTGTCCACTGAAGCGAAGCCAATTATTAACCAATAAGATTGCATAAAATCTCCGCAATTTTATTTATGCAATCCTATTGGTTAATATTTCCTCAATTCTCCGCTCCGCAGCCTAGCTCTGCTTCAGTGGACAGGCAACCTAAGGGGACTCGACTTCCAAACAGTTTTTGTTATCCCCAAATCACCTGTAAATCCCGAGGAGATAATGACTTCGGAATAGGTCTTTGACTATTTATATGTGGACTGGTTACGCGTGTAATTCTACTAACAAACATTTCTGCCACTTTTTGCGGGGGGCGAGGTTACATGAAATCCGCAACTTTGGATTTTATTCCCCATAACTTTAGATCCTAATTTTGAATGTTAAAAATCATGAAAAGTAGTCTCGTGTGAACCCCAAACGTTCGAAGTTATTATTTCGCAATTATAGGCTGTCTCGTTTAGTGATAAGGTGTAAAATTGAGTGTAAATGCACAAGATCAAAAATGTGCTTATACCGTGGTAGAGGGGAAATGCTACCGCAAGGCTAGTCCTTATAATAATTAGTCATAGGAATAGGTACATATGACGTATGCATACGTCATGTATTACCTATGGTTACCTAGCAAAATTTAATAATTTCGATATCTAGCCCTACAGATTTTATCAGACCAATATTATTTTCACGCTATGGCCGGCGGCGCTTCAAGCGTAGTTAATACTAATTTAGCGCAAATAGACGAATGCTAATAAATCTTTCAAGTTAACTTTGTGTTCTACAAACGTTTTATTGGAGGTCATTTAGACTAAATACCTAACGATTACTCAAAGTTCATTGATCCACGGACTGACATGAATTAGATATAGGTACTTATAGGCAGTCAATCAATTTGAAATGTATGGCCACCTTAGAACCTAAGCATATTATCTGTAGTTATATTTCACTGAAACTTAATAACGTTAAAATACCAACAGGTGATTGTGACATGGTTCTACCGGTGGCCTACATTCAAATATTGTTTGACTGTGTCGTCTGTTCGTCTTTGATTTCGCTAGGTTAAGGTTTACTAGGTTTTACTCCTTTAATGACATCGATCCTAAATGGCTATACCTACTAACTATACTCCATTCCAAATAGCAACGAAATTTTGAATTACAGTAACAGAGATATGACTTCGTCTCACTTATTCTTAGAACAGCTCAAAACTCAAAATCTTTTATTCAAGCTTTCTGACGTCATTTTTGACTCTACCACCGCGTCGGAAGGTGATCCGCTGTAGAGAAGATGCGGCCAGAAACTCTGCAACACACACCTTTTAAAAAATAAAGAAATATACAAAGTAAAAGTTTAGAATATCCTCTGGTATCTTATTATAATAGCGTATACAGTCCCCTATGAAAGATGTGTTGACAGCTTTAATAACGACCAAGATATGTCGGACAGTATAATATCTTTCTGATAAATCAATTATATTATCCGTTGCCCGACTAAAGCACCCTTAAGTAATACCAATATTTAAAAGATGTTTGTTAAAAGGACCGGTCAGAGCTCCAGTAACTTGACGCAGTTTAAATCTCCTGAGACGCAGGAGCTAGTAAGGCGAGGCTTATAACCCTCTAGTATTTATACTGTGGTAGAGCGCTCCTCGCCTGTTCGCGCAGCCCAGAGTCTCATGTGGTACGCTTGCGTACTTTTAGGGCCTTGTTCCTATCATACGGATCCGCGTGAGCGGTATTTTGTCTTAACTTGCATGCTTCGTATGTTATCTTTTCATACATCGAATGTAGCCAACCATGTAAACACGGTGACACATCAAGCTACGCAAAACTAATTATAAGCTGGCCGCGTGACTCTATACATTACTCTACCAACGCGCTGCCAGCTTATTTTGGTTTTGCGTAACCTCTGATGTGTCGCCGTGTGTACGTAAAATGCTTGCCGCCGTGTGTCTGGGAAAAGGCCCTTACTGTATCAAGAATTACTCCTAATTCCTAAATCATGACAATGTTCGACTGTTCGTTGGAACCCAGAGACCTGATTCCAGATTGATTCTGTGATCTGTAAAATCCATATTTCGATCGCCATTCTTGATTCAATGTTTGAGGGATGTAAGCAGCTAGTCCTGACCATTGAATTAGGAATAAAATTCTTTGCTCGGACTCGCGCCTGGATTGTCTCATGAATACATGATTTATACTTTGTTACAAGACAGTAATCCTGCAACTCCATATTAGTATTAGGTATATCAGTTTCGGAATTCTAACCACCCCGTAACGGATTTTGGTCGTCGTTAGCACGAATTCCTCGACCTCGACTGCTCTGTAGTCCCACGGGGTCGGTGGGACCATGCTGCCCATGTAGTCCCACTAGCTAGTGGATTCGCGAGAAATATTTTTGGCTCAAGTGGGCTTTCAACTGTCTGCGTCGTAGTCCCACTAGTGGGACAATCGAAACTATCTTGCTTACAGTACCGCAGCCGTGTACCTACTCTGCAGAAACCAAAGAACACTTATAATCCTGACCTTCATTAAATCCGCTCTATATTGTTAGCAAAAAGCGTGTAATTAGAACCAAAATAGATAATAAAAGGGTAATGTATGGAGTCAAGGCTATTTTATTTAGATACAATGTTCATGCATTCATTTACTGCAATGTTTTTCAGTGTAAAAAAAATCGCTGTTTTCTCGTGGACCCACTAATTTGCCCCACTGGTGGGTCCACGAGGGAGACTTATTTCTCGTAGACCCACTGACTGATGCGGGTACAATTCACATAGATAGGGCATTGAATCACTTTAATTTTGTAGGACTTAGAATAATGTACACAAGTTTGCATCATGTGCATCAATGTCACATAGAAAAATTATCACCTATCTTTGTCGTACAATTAGGGTCCCGTCACAAACAAATATGAAGCTTGAAATCCCTGTATCTCTCCTCTCCTCTAGTCTCCTAGTACTAGTAGTTTACACACACACTTTATCTACAACTGCCTCCGTGGTCTAATGGTTAAGAGCATTGGGCTCTTGACACGGAGGTCGTGGGTCCGATTTCCACAGGGGGGACACCTAGTGATATGTTACTTTGTGCGTTTTTCCCCAGTTGGTTTAGGGCATTGCAGGCTGAATCACTTGATTGTCTGAAAATAAAGATGAATCCGTGCTTCGGATGGCACACTAAGCCGTTGGTACCGGCTACTTTCTCTGGTGGTAGTCATAAAAACCACGTCAGAGGCCGTAAGGCGGTCTGAAAAACTCTGACATCAGGGCTTGCTGCCCACACGATAAGAAGAAGACTTTATCTACAAACCAGAAAAACTTTTTATCTTTTTCTCTTGAAATTGTGTAGCCTAAGAATCGAACCCGTTCTTATCGCCAGGGTGTAACTAACCGGCCATATGGTACAGAACATTTGTGCGCTATCGCGGCGACGGCGTTTTTTATCGGTTTTATTAGAAAGCTAGTTTAACATTGATGATTTTCATGAAGATCAGGTCAGCCGATTCGAAGATCATGGGGATCTCAGCTGTAAAATGGATGTTTATTTTAATTTTGCTCATCCATTGTTTGCCGGCCACTGTATTCTATGAAGACGCACGACAACGTACGCAAAATTTTTAATTTAAAGAATTACACGTGCGGAACCCGCATAATTATTTTTAGCAAATGGCGCCAAAATTCTGGCTGCCTGGTAGTTCAAAGACTAAACGGCAGCAGATACGTCGTAAAGTCACTGCGTTGTCTCCACTACTAACCACTATCTTGTAAGTGCTTAACTTAAAAGATAATTATTCTCGAAGTTATCTTTAATACTAAACTAACTTGAATATTAAGCCCTAAAAAAGAATAAATAACAGATTTTCAAAAATGTTAAATTATTGTTACAAAAATAAACAATAAAGAATAATTTCAAAAAAATATTCATATTTGTCTTCATGTTAGATAATTTAAGCTTCTTAAAATTTCTTTTTTCGGCAAAAAAAGTATCTTTGCCTCTTACTGAAATTTAGGTACAAATGACTTACAAACATTACCCTTCTGAAAAAAAAAAGTCTATGTTTCAGAGGTCAACTTCAGATTGAATGACCTTATCAGCTGATCACTAGAGTTGGGATTTTTTAGTAAATGGCTTCGATGAAGGATTTTATTTTTTTTGGTTAATTATGTAACACCCTGTATAGATACAAACACTCAGGTACAAATATTAATATTCATCATACAAATATTTGCGAGAAGCGAGAACTATTCCGTGTGGTGCCGGCTAAGAATAGAATCATCCCATTTCCTCCCGTGGGTGTCGTAAAAGGCGACTAAGGGATCTACCAGAGGATGGGCAGCAGCATCTTCCGAGTATACACATCCTACCAAGTGCGATCGCCAACCCGCCTGCCAAGCGTGGCGATTATGGCAAAACCCCCCAACATGGACCGGCCGTTGTAGCGGTCCTTGGGGGAGGCCTATGTCCAGCAGTGGACGTCCATCAGCTGAGATGATGATGATGATGAACGGGATTCGAACCCGCGACCCTTGGCACAGCAGGCAGGTTACTACCGACTGAGCCATCGAGCTGTCTATGAACTGAATGAATGACTTATATTATGAATAATGACTTATATTTATTATGCTAAGTCCTACAAAATTAAAGTGATTCAATGCCCTATCTATGTGAATTGTACCCGCATCAGTCAGTGGGTCTACGAGAAATAAGTCTCCCTCGTGGACCCACCAGTGGGGCAAATTAGTGGGTCCACGAGAAAACAGCGAAAAAAATTGTGTTTAAAGGGATGTGTGTCCAATAACTTATAGAATAAATGAAAAGAGTTAAATACGGTTTGTAAGAAAGTTTAATAATTATAGAAGTATTGAAAATATCTCCAGTGAATGTATTAACAAAGAAATTAAACAATAAATTTAGTTAGGTACTAACATATGACTTTTACGCTATGCTAGGTAATAAGTCTAGGAATAATTAACTAAAATTTTTCTTTATATAAATACACTAGAAGTGAATGTTTACCCAAGTCAATATTGAACCTTAAAGTATAGCTAACACAGTACAAACATACATCGAGTGCGCCGGGTACTATGGTGAAGAGATCGACGCGGAATGTCCAGCATCTCTAACTAAATAACAGTGGGTGAAGAGGCTCTCCCGCACTCACGCACACAACCATCAACCATACCCATAAATACATTTGGAGTCCCCGGGGCGGGCGCGGCCTGCGGGGACGGGCCCGGTAATACTGCCGCAACTAACAACACAAAATTTAGAGCGAGAGGTGGGGGCGGCCTAGCCGCTCTTAAACAGTAGGATGGCGACTTGTCCGAGGTAGAAGTAGATGAAGTGGCGAGTCTCGTGCGTCACGTACGAGCCGAAGTTGCGGCCCACGATGCAATGCCACGTCGGGTTGTACTTCTTGTCAAACTCTTTCTTGATGAACGCTGCGATGTCCTGCAATTGTTCAACAATCCTTTTAAAATTATTGGGTCAATCATCATTAAGCACAATGCATGGCACAGAGAGTGTATAGTCCACACATGCCTAATTTGGATTGGTAGACTTCACGTACACATCAGAATTTCTTCTTCAGTTTCCTCACAATGTTTACGTCACCGTTTGAGAGATTTTAGGGAATTGTTTAGACCATCAAACTGAACAACTTTCACTATGGGACCAACATCGAAATCGCGAAAAAAAAATCACCTGTCCAATACATTTAGCTCGAGTAGATTTGTAGTTTAGTATGGAACATCAGATTTTTTTTCGCGATTTCGATGTTGCTCCCATAATGAAAGCTGTTCAGTTTGATGGTCTAAACCACCCCCCTAAATGTTTATTTGTATTTTTGTAACACCTTGTATACTTAAGATAGAAAAGCTCATTAGTACATGGCATGTCATCTGTGCAGAATTGAACCTGGACCTCAAAATTGAGTTTCCATAGCTCTCTGCAACACACTACCGAAACTCGGTTTAGTTACATTGTAGCGTGGGAATTAACTTGTAAACCACATACAGGAAAACCACACAGTTATCAACACATGTGAACATTTCCCATCACAAGTTACGAAATATTTGTTTTGATTTATATTGGACTAACGAATTTTTTAAATTGCCTCCACGTTTGGTGCAGTGTTATGTAAAAATTCTATTGTGTCGCAATGTGTTAGGTACGTCAAGGCTAAGTTTGAGCAATGCTATAAATCTTTGCAGACTTTAAAATTGGGCATGTGAAGGACAGGTATAAAATATTAAGTGCAATTCCATATACCTAGCCAATTAAAATTTGGATTCCAGTAGTAAAATTAATAAGTTTAAATATTTATCCAATGACATGATAAATATGGGCCCTGAAGAGTTCTAGAGTGGTGACCGCATACTGGAAAGTGCAACGTTAGTAGACCCTGCAAATGGTGGACAGATGACCTGGTAATGCAGCGGGAACCCGTTGGATGGACCAGTCATTATGGTGACATCTATCGGCAGATATGATGATGTTAATGATAAATATGTTGCATCATTACTGTGAGCCAACTATATTGGTTCAAATTAAACTCAAATATGTGCTGCATAGTTCTTTGCCATCTTTTTCTTCAGACGTCAATGTCGAGGTTGTAACCTGTAGATGCTCACCTTTTCAATGTTGAACTTCTCAAGGGCCTGGGTGGCACAGTCTACAGCGTCCTGCTGCATCTCTTCGCTCATGTCAGCATTCTTGATTACCGCTTTGCGGTCGCACATCTTGTCGCTTTTGTGTCTGCCAAGTTAACAATTTACTGTTAACAAACTTGATAAGAGAAGTGAATGTAAAATGATAGATGTAGGTAGCTGTTGCCTGTTAGTACATCATTGGATAGATTTAAATTTGCTATTGGTGTCATTCTAATAATTTGCCTTGTCAATAGTTTTCAGCGATACAACACCAATTTAAACAAACATTTCTAAAATTGAATTTTCATCCTTTGCAGAATTATGTTGCAACTTCAAGTGTATGGTGCATGAAATAAAATACCTAACGTCGCAATTGGTCAGATAAGCTTGCAATAGATTGCACCATGATATGACCGGTATGAAGTCAAGATCTAGCTCTTTATAAACAAGGGATCATCTGAAAAGGTTATCGCAAAAAGCGTCAGTCTTATCTACAAATTATAAACGCATGTTTTCCGCATCATGCGTAAACCATCATTGATTGTTTATGCTCCATAACCGGGGGCTATAAATAGCCTCCAATAAAGGTCAGGCGCGAAATCCGGGACTCCAGCGCGACCTTCGGAAGGCTTTCAAGGAATAGCGCAGTGCGTTATGGATGCACTAAACAAGAGTTTCTTAGTACCTGGGATCGTGCTCGAGATCCGGCTGAGGTTTTTTCGTGCTGATTCTTACGGAGGCACTAGCGGTGAGGCCCGTCATCAAACGAAATCGCGAAATTACGAGCCAGCGCGGCTATCAAGTGGGATCGTATAGGGCGCCTACAGATAAGAACTAATCCATCACGGTGCATGCGATTGCAGATTAAAGTCATAGCGACCCAAAAGTTTAATCAATAAGCTTAATTTGTTGCACATTTTGCGAACATCGGTGAAAATGTTTCGAGCACTTTCAGACTTTCGTACACCATTTTGTAGAAGAAACGAAAAATAGGAAACTTTCACAAATAAATACTTGCATATAATACAAGGCAATTGTTTAAATACACAAATAAATAAATACTCACTTTTGCTTCGGGATAAGAACAAATTCTCACGTAAAGATTTTGTTACCGGAGATTCTATGTGCCTACTTTCTAGAGGATTCTTTCACAGGCTTCTTTCAGCGCAAAATTCTTGTATGTGTGCGATAGAGGGCGTTCGAAATTTAAAAAAATGTTCGAAAAATAAAATTTACTTTGATGCATTCTTCTGCAACAAATTACAGACGGCCAATCATTCATACATTTTAAGTCAAATTTTTTGTTAGAAGAATATTGATAATTTTCTTTGCAAATTCATTTTCTAAATGTATAAAAACATTATTTTAGATTTAATATAAAATGTTGCAGTTTGTTTGCTTCTCTGTGGAAATAATTGACAGCGGGATAGTTAAATTGACTTACAGCATGTAGGACTAGGACAGAAACAAAAATCTTTTTTTTATGGCAACATTTAACCAAATCATAGATCATAGACTAGAGCCTATCGTATTTCCTTTTCCGTTTTGTTGATGGAAAGTAGCCATCTTTGATTTGTCAAAAAACGCCGAAGCGGATAGGAAAGTGAAGTGAATAATCAATTTTTAATTTAAATGATAAGTATTCGTAAATAGTTACTAAATAGTTGTTTAAAGTAATCACAATGTCAGGCGGAAGCAGTAGCAATAGAAACGAGTGCCGAATATACGTTGGAAACCTTCCCCCAGACATCAGAACAAAGGACATCCAAGACCTTTTCTACAAATTCGGCAAAGTTACCTTCGTCGATCTGAAAAACAGGAAGGGACCTCCATTTGCTTTCGTCGAGTTTGAGGACCCAAGGTATTTTTATGTTTTGTAGTTTACTTTTCTATGTTCCTTGCATGGTGTTTTTCCATGAATTCCACTGCCAAGGAAGCGTCCAATTAAATGCTTCATGATCGTTGCCCATATCAACAAAATGCTATGAAACTCGGTAACTGAACTCTGATCTCTGCATTATTACTAGAAATACTGTTTGTACTAAGTAATTGTTTTCAAGATTATTGTATATATTGGTATTTCAATTTATCATGTCATCCTGATAACATAGTTCCATTTTGTAATTGATAAAATGTTGACACCAATTTGATGTGTCCATGATATGTGAATTGTAGCTATAACAAGTACCTATCATCAAGTTTCAAATTTAAACAATGAAGATGAAATTGATTCATTAAATTAATCTAAATATACAAGGTGTTACAAAAGTAAAAATAAACATTTAAAACTTTTAACGGGGTTGTTTAAACTTTTTTTTTGTGATTTAATTATTGGTCTCATAGTGAAAGTTGTTCAGTTTGATGGTCTAAACCACCTCCTTAAATGGTTATTTGTATTTTAGTAACACCTTGTATAAATCCAGTAAAACATATTATATGTCGTCAATATTAAGAGAGCTGAGGCATTATAGCGTTATATCACACTGTCATGCATGCAAAAATATATAAAACCATCATAAGACATGTCGTCATGTATGGCTCGGAGTGTTGGGCCGTTAAAGTGACGGATGAAAAACGACTGCATGCAGCAGAGATGCGAATGTTGAGATGGATGTGTGGGGTTACTAGAATGGACAAGATTAGGAATGAGTATATTAGAGGAAGTTTGAAAGTGGCTCCTGTGAATGAAAAGCTGCGCGGTAATCAGTTATCGTGGTATGGACATGTGATGAGAAGAGATGAGTGGCATATTACAAGACGAATGTTAAATCTGAATGTGGATGGCTGCATGAAGAGAGGACGACCAAAGAAAAGATGGATGGATTGTGTGAAAGATGACATGTGTAAAAAAGGTGTGTGCGGCGTGAAATGACGGCTAAAAGAGATGAATGGAGGAAGACGACATATTGCGCCGACCCCAAATAATGGGATAAGGGCAGGAAGAAGAAGATCACACTGTCATGCAGCCGGTACTTAAGCAGTGTTGAAATGTTGAACACAGATTGTCTTTGAGTTGATTGCCATCATCAGCAAAATCCCCGAAATCAATAAAAAACAACCTAACTATGCTATTTACATGATTTAAATGGTAATTGTGTGAATTTGTAATTGAATATGTCTCTATGACCTTCTAAAGTCTTACAGTTGCCTTTGAAACTTTGAACCATGTTCATTTTATGTAAATTTCCATTTCATGAGCTGTACCAGCGCTGTCTGTGTGGGAAGCCCTTAATCAAAATAAAACAGTACCTAGAGATACCATTTTTATTGCAATTATGTTCACGGTTTTTCCTGTTTGCTTTTTAAATACAGTGTCCTTTCTAATATGCTGACAGTTTTTTAAAAGGAAGATAAGACCATCAAACTGAACAACTTTCTCTATGGGACTAACATCGAAATCGCAACAACAAAATCAGCTGTCCCATTTTTCGTGATTTCAATGTTGGTGTCATAACGAAAGTTGTTCAGTTTGACGGTCTGATCATCCCCTTAACAAAGTGTCAGCATATTAGGAAGTACCCTATATACTTCACTAGTTATTGGTTTAAAGCGATCTGATGTAAAGGTCTACACACCGAAGTACCTGATATGACATTGTGGGTGAGTTCGGTGTGGATAAGGCCTTACTGGCGACATGCACCCGCGCCACAGTATAAGAAAGAGTATCTAGTACTGCATACGGTATGGATACTCCCTGCCTCCCACTCCCTTTTTACCACACCTCCTCTGGCTGGATCGTTGCACAAAATGTAAGCAAATGCGTATTCCTGTCTTGTTCGCACATTTATATGACAGCTATCAGCTGACAGTGTCTTGGTCTATCTCAAAGAGATTATACCTAATAGAGTGAGCCATACCAATTGTAAAGTGTCCACTTTTTTTGACGTTTAGGTTTGAGTGTGTGGTGTCAAGTAGTATGGACAAAAGGCACCAAGTGACATATGGCCTTATGTTTACGGTCACTTTTCACACACACTAGCTCAAAAAAAAAGTGGACAGCCGCATAAACAAATATCTATAGTTCATCTCCTTCTACTATTAAAGGTACGTCATAAGACAAAAGAGACTAACTACAATCGTAAATTTATGCGGTCTCTATGGAGATCCTTCCTCTGAGGTCTATCTGCATGCGTAGCATCCTACACGTGATACGGCTGTATCACGTCTTTTATCTCGTTCGTTCGCGCGCAAAAAGAAAGAGAGCGAAGGTGTGATAGCGCTGTATCACAGTGGCATGCTACCTATGCTGGTGAGTGATGACATGTCTACGACACTCAACGTTGAAAGGTTGGCCACTTTGGTGTGTAGACGACACCTTAGATTCTCTTTTCTCATAAAGAACAAGACATATTAAATCGATCAACGATTTTAAATTGTGTTCTGACCTGTTATTGTCTGTATTGAAGATGTATAATGTATGTACCGACGAGACAGCTCAATTATCTATATTGCCTACTTGAGATTAATTGCTGTGAAGTGGATAAATAACTTCATGGCCGCTCGCAATAATCAAGGCTGGTGTGGTGGTATAAATTCGTTACAGATAAAGAGGGTGTTTCAGACCATCAAACTGAACAACTTTCACTATGGAGCCAACATCTAAATTGCAAAAAATCATCTGTTGTGTGATGTGGGTCAAGAAGTTGTTGATGCTCTCTATGGAAAAGTTTTTTTCGATGTTGGCTCCATAGTGAAAGTTGTTCAGTTTGATGGTCTGATCATCCCCTTAAAAACGTGTCAGCATATTAAGAAGGACCCTGTATATTTAAGACCTTAATGTACCATATTCTGGCAAATAAATATGTTCTATTCTATGGTCTGAAGCACCCCCTTCAGTATCTAACGCATTTAAGGGGATAAAATTCGGATCGCGCTCCATACAAACTATATCTGGTTATATTTTCAATACTAAAATTTTTTAGTTTCTAGATTGTTTCTGAAAAATTTCATTGACTTTAATTTTAAAGTCAATGAAATTTTTCAGAAACAATCTAGAAACTAATCTCTGCTTGTATGTTGTCCAATGCTAGGATTAATTTAATACTTGTATGGAAATCTTTGAGGCACTGTAACTTTAAAACTTTATTATATTTTAACGAAAATCTGACACAATATATGCATAGAGATTAGTTTCTAGATTGTGGCCTGAAGAACAGCGCTGTACAATCAGACCTTGTGTCTATTGTCAGTATATGCTGAGAGCCATTCTATTGTCTAATTTTTATTGTACTTGTAATTTACGTATGTCTATTTTCTGCTTTCCCATATTTATTAAATAAAATTGTTAATTCTTAGTTTAGTAGATTAAGCAGTCTTTGTGTTACTGGCAATAAAATATTTTTCTATTCTAAAATAGTTTCTGAAAAATGTCATTGACTTTAATTGGTTAGTATTTTGTATGGAGCGCACTCTGAATTACATCCTCTTAAGTTTACAGGCCGTATAATAGGAGGCATAGGGTCTCGGTGTCAAGTATGATATGAGAGGATGACGTACTCGTATACAGGGACGCGGACGACGCGGTGCGGGCGCGCGACGGGTACGACTACGACGGGTACAGGCTGCGCGTGGAGTTCCCGCGCGGCGGCGGCGGCGGCGGCCGCGGCGCGCGCGGCGGCGGGGAGCGCTTCGGCGCCCGCGGCTCCACGCGCGGGCCCCCGGCGCGACGCTCCGAGTACCGCGTGCTGGTAACTATACTACATTACAAATAGCAACTACATTTTAAGGCAATTTTGAATTACAGAAACAGATTTGAAACACTTGTTCTCCCTTATTCTGAGAACAGTTTAGGAACGTCCAAGATATGTCGGCCACATTAGCATATCAAATGCATACATAACGTATTTTCGATAAAAAAGAATTTACAAAAGTACATTTGATATATATTTTTTATGATTTCACTACATAAACTAATGGTGAATATGTGAGTAAAAACCAAAAATCGGAAACTATTTAAATTCTTCTAAAACGAGATTTTTAAAACAAAAATACGTCATCTTTGTGACGATTTTCTATCGAGTGAAGTAATTCCAATCGTGTATTCAATTTAAGACTCCACTAGATAAACTATCCAAGAATACTGAGCTATGACTTTGGTTTCGGTAATTTGTATAAATCTAGCCGAAAAATGAAAAATAAAAGATGCCTCCAAGTCGTCCTACTATTGCGCCTTAAATTACATAGTATGACATTGTCAAGACGAAACATTTTGGTCTTTTTTACCAGAGCCTGGTTTAGCATGGGACTTAAACATTTTGTTTGG
The DNA here is from genome assembly GCA_963924505.1 of Agonopterix alstromeriana. Taxonomy (NCBI): domain Eukaryota; kingdom Metazoa; phylum Arthropoda; class Insecta; order Lepidoptera; family Depressariidae; genus Agonopterix; species Agonopterix alstromeriana. The sequence continues at coordinate 14,443,928 of OZ004681.1, forward strand.
CATAGAATATCCTCTGGTATTTTATTATATTAACGTATACAGTGCCCCATGAAAGATGTGTTAACCTTACTGAGTCGAAAATGTGGGAATACTAATTAATTTTAATGTAACTATGAACTATATTTTAACACTTTATTGTACACACGGAAATACAGATGAATACAGCATAATAGACAAGTACAAAAGGGCGAGCTTGTCTCTGAAGAGATTTCTTCCAGCAGACCCATGATAAAGAGAAAGTTTACAAAGTGAGGCAGGCTAGGTGTACACAAATCAAAGAAATAAACAAACTAAAACACACAATCTGAACAAAAACTGTTTTTGGGAAAGAGAGACAAATTTTTGTAAACGTATATTAAATCACTGGATTATCTTTAAAGGTCACAGGGTTACCGCCCTCCGGCTCCTGGCAGGACCTGAAGGACCACATGCGCGAGGCTGGCGATGTCTGCTTCGCTGACACGTTCAAGGACGGCACCGGTGTGGTCGAGTTCCTGAGGCATGAGGATATGAAGTACGCTGTCAAGAAACTGGATGATTCTAGATTTAGGAGCCATGAGGTAAGTGTGCCGTTTGAGTGCTTATGTTTTATACAGGGTGTGACAAAATTTGAAGTTAAATTTCGAGGTCAGGGTGTTTTAGCCAGTCTTCCGCTGCCGGACTTTACCTCGAAATTTAAACCTCCCCAGCTCACAGCATGAAGATAAAAAATATCATATGATGATTGAAGTTGAATGACAATGTTTAGTGCATATCTCTTTGGTTTTAGCGGTATTTCTTACTTTTAGAAGACTTCTCAGTGGCAGATAGTTCTGGTTAATAGTTAAAAAGTCTGGTGAGCCAAATTGTAAATAATCTAACAGCAACTTGATCACTTTACTTGCCTTCAATGATCCATATTGATATTTAAATGACCTACTCCATTGTACCTTTACATCTGAATACAAGCCTTCTATAGAAAAAAAAAACCAGTCAAGTGAGAATAGGGCTACATCTAGGGTTCCGTACCACAATACATGTTGCAGGCAAACGCAACATATAAACTTACAAAAAAGTTTTGTTTTCTCCGGGACCTTTAGCGCGAGACCGACTCACACTTGGCCGGTTTTTATTATTTGTTGTTATACTGTAGAGTTTCTTCTATAATCACTTCAAGTTTGACGCTTGTATTTATTACCGTTTTTATGATAAAGCGAGAAGAAAAAACTATGATAAAAACCTAGTTTCTTGTATGAGGACTCCTCTTAATTTTTATCTTTTTGACATTTTTATTATTTGTTAACAAATCCGTCGAAATAACGCACATTCTGTGCAAATTTCATCTGTCTAGCTATTACGGTTCAAAAGTTACAGCCCTAAATAGTTAGGACAGACAGACGGACCGACGGAAAACGTAGGCTTAGTAATAGGGTCCCGTTTTAACTTATTGGGTTAACCTTAATAAGAAATATCACTGAACAGTCACCCATACTAAACAAACTTGATAACTTATGATCTTAGACTATTTATATGAGGACTAGTTACGCGTGTAATTCTACTAACACACTTTTCTAACACTTTTTGCGGGGGGCACAAGATACGCAACTTTATTTTTTTTCCATTAATTTAGATTCTAATTTTGAATGTTAAAAATCATGAAAAACAGTGTCGTGTGAACCCCAAACGTAATAAGTTCGAAATTATTGTTCTGCAATAATAGGCTGTCGCATTTAGTGATAAGGTATAAAATTGTATGTAAATGCGTAAGATTGTTTGATCTTGCACGTTGGCAGAGGGGAAATGCTAATGTGAGACGGGTCCGTATATAAATCGTCTAAGCTTATGATTGATGTCCCCACAGGGCGAGGTGTCGTACATTCGTGTGAAGGAGGACTACGGGGGCGGAGGCGGCGGCGGCGGCGGCGCTGACCGCTACAGCGGGGACCGCGACAGGTATGTGCTATGTGCTATGTGCTATATTCAATGACGTTCTATAACCATGGACTCATCACGTCATACAATAACAAAGCCTAAACATGGCATAGGTCTCTAAGTTCACCATATTAAGCTTCAACTGCTCTTGTCCATACATTACCACTGACACTCCTTTCAAACAAACTAGTGATATAAAACAATTACGCAGTTGAAGCTACGTACGATGATTTTAGATAACTGACTAAAGAGAATAAAATCACTACGTTTTGACTGACTAGACTCTTCTGTCACTTTCTGACAAAATTAAATGGTTTCACTAAATTCTTTACACTTTTTTTGGATCTAATCTTTCTTAAACAAAATTAATATACCGGAAATAGGTCACACCATCTTTTTTTTCGTCGTTAGGGTATTATTTCGGAACTTTTTTATGGCATCCTCACATCTTTCGGCATCCTTACGGCTTTGCGATCAACACACGACTTAGTAAGAAGTTATGCTTACGCCGCCATTAAGCACAACCTTGCGGTCCTATCAACAGCATGCCGATGCGGAGTCCTTAGCACGGAATCGCATTTTTTCACGCTCTATCCTTTTCTGTCGCTCAGGAACGTCATTTGCTAGTGCGAGAAAGGTCGCAGCACTGCCGTTGCTGCAGCGTGCTATCGTATTCCCGGTATTTTTCTCACTCTAGCAAATGACGTTCCTGAGCGACAGAAAAGGATAGAGCGTCATAAAAATTAAGATTCCGTGCTGACAAATGAGGTTCAGTTCAACCCTAAAGGCATTGCCCTCACGCTAACATTGATGAAGAGGATGAGGAGACCATGGAACTTATCCTTTGTGACTGTGATGTCTTGGCGGCAAAACGCATGTGCCTCCTCGGAGATGGATACCCAAAACCGGGAGATCTTAGGTTTCTTCCCCTCAATGGGATTGTCTCATTCATTGACCGTGTATTTGAAGAGTGAAATAAGCAAAAAAGTATTGGGGCTAACACAAAAGATCCCACAGGGTCGAATTGTTGCTGGGAAAGGATACGATAAGAAGATAAGAACATATACAACGTGTTAATGAATTAACGCAAAACTAGAAAGTAGTTTGTTTACAATCGAGAGCAGAATCGAATAATCATGTTTTCAACATAGGACATTTTTTACAAAATATTAAATAATTAGATTGTAAAATTTTAAATTTACTGAACTTGATCTCAACCCACCGCACGTGCACACTCACCCTACTTACTACCAAAATAAGATTCTTAAAATGCGTTCACAAGCACGCTAGCGCTTTCATTCATTGCTGAAATGATAACAAATCATTTTAACCTGAAAACTTAAAATGCGAATAACTTTTAATTTTAACTATAAAAATAATGAAATTATTGTTTCAATCTAATGATTTTATTATAAATCAGTTGGGGTGTATGAGGTTTTGCGCTTATTCATTAACACGTTGTAGATGAGTTACTAATAATATGTAATATGTGTAGATCGCGCTCGTACTCTCCGCGGCGGCGCGGCTCGCCCACGTACTCGCCGGTGCGCCGCAGCTACAGCCGCAGCCGCAGCCGCTCCCGCGACCACAACTACTGAGCCCACTCTATACGCTGGTCTGTACACGCACTTACACCTTTATTAACCTAACAGACTGCTGTCCAGTCTTATTATACGTCCCACCGCACAGCACACGCATACCTTCAGTGTACGGGTGTACGCATGTAAAATGCGGATTAGTGGACTTCACATATGCATTAAAATTTCTTCTTCAGCGTATGCAGGTTTCTTCACGATATTTTCCTTCACCATTTGAAAGTCAGTTATGCCTATGCAGGGTGTGAGGAAAAGTATCATTAACCTTTTAACCATGTACTGTACCCATCAAACTGAACAACTTTTACTATGGGAGCAAACCGATCAGACAAAAAAAATATAACTGTGTCATACTAAAAGGCAGTGCCTACACAACTCAAATGTATGGGACAGCAAATTTTTATCTGATCGGTTTGCGCCCATAGTAAAAGTTTTTCAGTGTGATGGGTATGTGGTTTAAAAGTTAATGATTCTTTTCACTGAACCATGTGTAGCTTACGTGTTTTTAAAATTCATATGAACGAATTTTTATTGAAGAAAATTCACTTCTTAGATTGTTTTAGGTGATATTTAATTTAGTGATAGAATTTTAACTAATGTATTCGGTGATTGTTTTTACATATTTTGTTAAACAAAAAAATCTCGAAGGTTCCCTTGAAATCGTATCAAAATTAGTTTGTGAGCGAAATTAACTATAAATAAAGGAATTTTCAATAACTGCTTTAACCTTTTTGCTAATATTTTTTTAACAATTGAACTAATTATTTGACTTAAAATCTTTGGGAGCAGACGGACTTTGGACATATAGCTATCATTTCATACAAATAGGAAAAAATATAAGAAGAGGTAAGATACTAAATGCGAGCGAACAAGACAGGAATACGCCACTGTCTACATTCTTTACCTCGCTTCCTGTGGCAGTGTCTGTACTGTATCTAGTACTAGAGTAACTCTTTCTTATACATTGCCATTACTGTGGAAATCTGGGAGGTCTAAACCCAGCAGTGGAATTAAGAATTGAAGGATGCGCCTGCAGCCTTAACCTTGGAAGGTTGTAAGCAGATGCCGATGCCAAGGACGTATGGAATACTCTGGCGGGTGGATAGAGATGGTTGTCGCGGTGAAGGGCTAGCGGCGTGTTGTAGTTATACTGAAGGTGATGTTGTCGACAGCGCGGCGGCGGCGGCGGCGGGCGGCGGCGCGGCGGTTACATTACTACCGTAGCTATATACTACCACTACACTACCACTACCACTACCACTACCGCGGCACTGTATCCAACTAAACCATTTCACCGCCGGCCGACTGTTTTTATATCTTTTAGAATCCACCACACATACACAGGGAGTTAGGGTAAACAGTTGCATTACTTTAAGGCGTGTACTCGTGATACTGAACAACTATTCCAAAAAGGGAAATTCGCAAAAAAACTTTTTATACAAACGTTCGATCAGCCGATTGCATTTAGTATGGAAAGTCCAAACATTTTTAGCGAATTTCCTATAGGTTTCTTATGGAAAGTTGATCAGTATCATGGGTACAATTACCCCTTTAAATAATGCAACTGTTTACCCTTACACCCTGCAGAGGGTGTAACAAGATCCTAGTGATATTTACCATCAAACTGAACAACTCGCTATGGAGCCATAGAGAAAAAATAAAAAGTCACCTGTTTCATACAAAACTGCAGTACAGTCTACTCAGCACATTTTTTTCGATATCGTCTCCATAGTGAACGTTGTTCAGTTTGATGGTCTATAGGGTCTTTCGTTATTGCCCCTGTACACTGTTTACCATGTTTTTAAATGCTAACTGTTAGTTTTTAACGTATCTCAAACAATAATTATGTAATTTCCTTTACAATAATGTAGTTACTGTGTGTCTCAGTCGGTCGATGTGACGTGTAATGGTTGGGTTCGGTACGTCACAGCACCAGACACATAACATAACAAGTAACATATAATCGTAAGTTGACATATATAACAAAAAGTATTTTCTTTTGTTTCATCCACTGTGGATCGTTCACTCGTTGGATGTGCTTGGATGGGCTGGAGGTGTGAGTCAGGAGGCCGTAGACCGAGGACGGATAAAGGATCGTTAGGATCGGAGCACGGATAGGACAGCCGGATCACCGGATCACTAGTTGGATCGTACCGAGTGACGGACTCAGTAGACTCTTTGTTAATGTGCCGTCGGACTGGACCGGATGCCTGGATCACGGATCTTTGGGTATGATTTTGAAATTTTTGCAAATAACTTATGTTGAGTGCACGCTCGGTACAGAATTAATGTTTGTTTGGATATCCTTAACTCACACTTTATTTGCTTCTCGATGTCTGCGTTTTCCTAGACGTAGGTACACCGTTGTATGGAGAGGATGTAGCTTGCTCATTAGTGTGTTAGACCTAACAGTGTCATACTAGCATGCTGACCGAGCCTAGTGGGGCTCCTTGGAACCTGCAGGAACATCAGCGTTTATTATTAGCAGCGTCGTATTGTACTTTATTGATGTTCAGAACAGTTGCTAATACGAATTACACTTAATTGCAGCTCTGTAACGGGTTCTTACAGCACTGTTCATTGAAATTTCAAGCTTCACAACTGTTTGGTTTAGTTGTTATTCTGAAATTTACGTAACTTTCGAATTTTGGAAAATTTACTGCAGTCCAATGAAGAACAACCGAAGTCGAAATGCATAGTTACAGAGAGTTCTGAAGCTTAAACTTCAATGAACAGTTAGTGTAAATTATACAGTCTAACAAAATTAGCTGAAACTATTTTAAGGGGATGATCAGACCATCAAACTGAACAACTTTCTCTATAGGACCAATAACGAATTAGCGAAAAAAAAATCTGCTGTTCCATACAAACCTACTCGACCTAAATGTATGGGACCACAGATTTTTTTTCGAGATTTCGATATTGCTCCCATAGACAAAGTTGTTCAGTTTCATGGTCTGATCATCCTGTTAAAACAGTTTCACCTAATTTTGTTAGACCTTATATAGAAATTGACGATCACTAGTTGGAGCGTACGAAAAGCAACTAAACTCAAAGGTTTAAAGAAAACGTCGCAAAATTTAAAATTAGTGTCCAAAAACCTGACTATTCTCTGAATGCATTCCATTCTGAACTGTTTTCAACACTGGTAAAGTTCAATATTACACTGACAATTAAAAATGTGTGATTTCCGTGTGGTTCAGATCACCCATACAGAGTGCAAGCAGTGAGCGTGGGACGGATGCTAGCTGATGTCTGAACTTTTATTTCGATGACCTATCTTTCTACTAGTTATTGTGACGAGTGTTTCCTTCTCTTATTAGGTAATTAGTACACAAAATAAATCACAAATTGTATCATAAAAATAATGAATTTTGAATGGGAGTAGGCCGCGGCCGATGTATGACGATATCATAGTTTTAACGAGTGAAATTGTAATTTAGGTACTGGATCTGCATTCCAAAGACCAACACAGTTTGATGGACTTAATAAATATCTTTAAAAAAATACTATCTTTCATTTACTTTTTCATTCCCATACCTCATATAAAGGTGCGTCCACATCTAGCGAACGCGCAGCTTGCGAGCCGCTCGCGAGCTGCGCGCGTGCGTTTTATGCTCGTGCGTCGCTCCTGCGCCGCGCGCAATCTACGCGCAGTTCGCGAGATGCGCAGATGCGCTTAGCTAACAACTAAGGCTCACAGTATGAAAGCAAACAGAACTGCGCCCCTTCACAAAGTGGCATTCTATTGGCGTTGACCTCAGAGGAAGGATCTCCATAGTCCGCATAAATTTACGATTGTGTCTTATAACTTACCTTTAATAGTAGAAGGAGATGGAACTATAGATATTTGTTTATGCGGCTGTCCACTTTTTTTGAGCTAGTGTGTGTGAAAAGTGACCGTAAACATAAGGCCATATGTCACTTGGTCCTCTTTTGTCCATACTACTTGACACCACACACTCAAACCTAAACGTCAAAAAAAGTGGACACTTTACAATTGGTATGGCTCACTCTAGTCTTAAAGAGAGATCCTTCCTCTTGGGACAGAATGTATGGATTTGACATTAGCGATCGAAACATTTAGACGTTTGCTTTCGTCACCATACGTCAAGTCCATACATTTATTTGTTTTCTACTGTCGTTGACGCTATTCGAAAGATACTTTGTCTATAGGCCCTGTAAGCGCGCGAGCCGCTCGCGAGACGCGCGCCCTCACTATACAAGCCTTTCATCAGTTGCGCTGAAGAGGCTCACCAAACAGTTGCAGTAATAGCACGCATGCAGCTCGCGAGCTGCGCATTCGCCAGATGTGGGCGCACCCTTAAACTACAGGGTGTTAGGGTAAACAGTTGCAGTAAAGAGGTGATTGAACCCATGATACTGAACCACTTTCCCAAAGAAACAGAGTAAGGGTGGACGCATATCTATCCGCAGCGAAGGAGCCGAACGAAACGAATTTACTTTTAATTCTTCTGACGATTCGCCGCGGACTTAGTGCGAGCTGTCATAGAATTTTATACAAAGAATTCTAAAATTTGATTCTTTCGTCTCTTAGACTTTCATTCAAACGTTCGATCAGGTGATTGCATTTAGTATAGAAAGTCTAAAATTTTGCTATGGGTACTATCCCCCCTTTAATTAATGGAACGGTTTACCCTAACATCCTGTATATTATATAAATAAGGACTAGAATCAACATTAAAAAATACTATCTTTTATTAAACTTTTCATTCGCACACCTCATATAAAACTATATTGTATAAATAAGGACTAGAATCAGTGTAATAACGCTATATCTTGAAGCCAGAATGTATGGCGCAGACTCCGAATGTTAGATTCTCGTAGGTGACCTGTCTGAAACCTGCATCCTCTATCATTGTCTTGAATTTCTCCTGAAAAAGAAGAATTAATACTTATACAAAACGAGTTATCATGTTATGATGGTCGATTAATTTGGATAGTATTTATAGGTAAAATACCCCGGGCGGCAAATTCGGGAAAAAAATAGATTGATTGAACTCTATCTATAACTAATTCGTAGAGCAGAGAAAAGTCGAGCTCGCTTCGCTCGCTCTGTGTCTACACATAATCCTAAAGAGTTCTGATCACAGCTAAGACGTGGTGCTAAAAATTTCGAGCATGCTTCGCTCGATGTGTAGGATAAAATAAATGTGAATGTGTGTTTAAATGTGACTCTGACTATTTATATGTGGACTGGTTACGCGTGTAATTCTACTAACAAACATTTCTGACACTTTTTGCGGGGGGCGAGGTAACATGAAATCCGCAACTTTGGATTTAATTCCCTATAACTTTAGATTCTAATTTTGAATGTCAAAAATCATGAAAAGTAGTCTCGTGTGGACCCCAAACGTTCTAAAGTTCGAAGTTATTATTTCGCAATTATAGGCTGTCTCGTTTAGTGATAAGGTGTAAAATTGAATGTACACAAGATCAATTGTGCTTATACCGAGGCAGAGAGGAAATGCTACCGCAAGGCTAGTCCTTATAATAACTAGTCAAAGGCAGAAACCCACGCTACGCCATTGGCTAAAGCAAGATGAAAAATACACGACACACCGGAAGGTTATTGCTATACCAAGGCACAATATTATTATATGGAATGAATTAAATTTAAATACAAAAAACAACTGAATATGTATTGCTTTCTCTCCTTCCACTAGTAGCAAGATATCAAATGATCTGTCAGATAAGTTATTAAGAACTGTAAGATATATCAAATGAACTGTGAGATTAGTTATTAAGAACTTATTGAGAAGTTCACCACAATAAGTTCCGTATGAACAAGCCCTTAATCTTAATCTAACCAATGACATTCTATACACAGTTAAGACACATTTATCGACGGCTTCCCATACTAAATGACATTTTTGTATGGGCCCGCCGTCGGCGTCGGTAAATGTGTCTCACCCTTAAAGTTTGGGACAGATCTATTCCCTGATAGGTTTCTGGGTTAACAACACAAGTCACCTGGTTAGGAAACTGTCGGATGCTCTCGACGAGGTACTGGTAAGGTTTCCACTGGCCTGCGATGAGCTGACCCATCACCGGTATCACTTGGAACGAGTACTGGTCGTACAGCCTGCAACACAAGATCACAGTATTAGCACAGCATAACTATACAGGGTGTAAGGAAAAGTATCATTAACCTTTAAGACACATACTGTACCCATCAAACTGAACAACTTAAACTATGGGGGCAAACCTATCAGCGTAAAAAAAATCTGCTGTTCCATACTAAACTGCAATGCGTACTCGATTCAAACGTATGAACCGACGATTTTTTCCGTTCTGACAGGTTAAATAGTATAAGATATACATAGTAAAAGATGTTCAGTTTGATGGGTAGAGTATGTGGTTTAAAGGTTAATTATACTTTTCCTTACACCCTGTATAGTCTTTCTAGTACGGCAACGGATGTACTTGCGCAGAGCAACGGAGGGGGCCTAGCGGGGAAGCGGGCGGCGCGGATCATCCCGAGATCTGTATGAAGATGACAGGATTGAGTGCGCATGACAACGTAAGTACACCGGCGCGGCGCATCAAGAGCGTTGCCATACTGTAAGGATTATACAGGGTGTAAGTGACAGCCTAGCAAATACTGAAACGGTGAACTCAGACCATCAAACTGAACAACTTTCACTATGGAGCCTACCTCAGGAAAAAAAATCTGCTGTCCCATACAAAACTGTTGCACCTACCCGACTCAAATGGGTTATTCTACTCTATGGGTTTTTAGGTATCCCGGACTCCAAATCGACCTTTTTTAGAATTTTTGTCAGTTTGTTTGTTTGCATGTTTGTAACGCCATCACGCAAAAACTACTGAACCGATTTTGATGAAACTTTTTTGTTTGATAGCGTATGATCTGACTTAAAATCCGGTATATGATTTGTGCGGACGAAGTCGCGGGTAAACTCTAGTAAGATATAAATGTATCATACCACTGCATGGTTTCGTTGGGCAGCTGGCTAAACTCGAGGCACATGAAGCGCCCGCCTGGCCGCAGCACCCGGTATGCCTCCTCCAACACCTGCCAAAATCATCAACAGCCTTCATAGGGTCCTTCTTACTATGCTGACACTTTTCTAAGGGCATGATCAGACCGTCAAACTGAATAACTTACTCGAGAAAAATGTATGGGACAGCAGATTTTTTTTTCGCTATTTCGATGTTGGTCCAATAGAGAAAGTTGTTCAGTTTGATGGTCTGATCATCACCTTAAAAAAGTGTCAGCATATTAAGACGGACCCGGTATTTAATTAATATACGTCCCACTGTCAGGCCTGTCTCACTCCACAGCTCAGGTACGCTTAACGGCCGATCCCCACCGACTGGTGAATGACAATAGGACCAAGGGTTCCTTACCACAACACAACATAACTTACAAAAAAAAGTTTTTCTCCGGGATCTTTAGCGCGAGATTAGGTATATCATGTAAACTTCTTGGTCAAATCTCATTAGACTTGCCGCCATTTTGGGAGTAGTCAATGCGAGACTTGTAAACCCTAGCGATGTCACGCTGCTAGCACGTGAAAGAATGAAAGAGGGAAACTTTGTAAAGGAAGCTTTCATGTCTAGTGACTCGGTTCATTTTTGTTTGCACGCGCGCCGTGGTAGGTTATTCGCGAATTGTACGATAGGACGGGTGCGAATAACTATGCACCTTATTGGCGTGCAGAGAGAGTCGCTATTTATTTAAATCTATTTCCGAAGTAATCTTGTACCGGTAGGTACTAGTATTTATTCTGTGCCACTGTGCGGCGCATAGACACGGGCGGAAGTGACTGGTTGGCATAGAGGTCAATGCTGGTTGGTGTTAAAACGCTACTGTCAATTTCCCTGTTGATTTTAAGAAAATGTATGGAATTTTATAGCGCTGCATTTAAAGCTCCTGGACGTTTATAACAGCGCTATAAAATTATACAGGGTCCTTCCTAATATGCTGACACTTTTTTAAGGGGATGATCAGACCATCAAACTGAACAACTTTCTCTATGGCACCAACATACAAATCGTGAAAAAAAAATCAGCTCTTCCATACAAAACTGCAAACCTACTTGAGCCAAATGTATGGGACAGCAGATTTTTTTTCGCGATTTCAATGATGGTCCCATAGAGAAAGTTGTTCAGTTTGATGGTCTGATCATCCCCTTAAAAATGTGTCAGCATATTAAGAAGGACCCTGTATTACTAGAGTAAACTCACCTTATCGATGTGTGTACAGTTCCTGATGCCGAATGCGATAGTGTACGCGCTGTAGGCCTCGTCGGGAAGCTTGAGCGACTCCGCGTCGCCGCAGTACCAGTCTATGTCCACCCCCGTCGCTTCCTTCGTGTAGCCCTGCCTGAAACAAATATTACTATTGTATCGCCAATAGGTAAATCTTATTAGTTGATTTACGCGATATTTTACGATTCCTAAAGAAATATATAGTTTTAAATAACTCGACAGATGGCGTTGATGAAAGAAGAGCCTCGTTGTTAATCAAAATACAAATAATCTAGTTAAATTCGTGTTAAGTAGGTATGCAGAAATAAAACCGGTCAAGTGCGAGTCGGGCTACTCGCACCAAGGGTTCCTTACCACAACACAACTTATTAACTTACAAAAAAAACGTTTTTTCTCCGGGACCTTTAGCGCGAGACCGACTCGCACTTGGCCGGTTTTTATTATTTGTTGTTATACTGTAGAGTTTGCTCTATAATCACACCAAGTTTGACGCTTGTATGTATTACCGTTTTTACGATAGAGAGAGAAGAAAAAACATTGATAAAAACTAGTAAATTAAATAAACCAACGCCGTAAACCGTTAATTTTTAAGTTTTTGTCAATTTTATTATTTGTTAACAAATCCGCCGTAATAACGGATATTCGGTGAAAAATTCAACTATCTAGCTATTACGGTTCAAAAGTTACAGCCCTAAATAGGTAGGACGGACGGACGGACAACGTAGGCTTAGTAGTAGGGTCCCCTTTTGAGTACGGAACCCTACAAAATGAACAGATGCGTCGTCGTCGTCAACGGATACGTCTGACTCAAAGCATGTTGAACTAGGTTTTGGTGTCAGAAAACTCCACACTGACAGGTAGTTTATCGAATAGTTAACAGGAACGATATAATAAAGTATGTGAGTACTTGTGAGCTCTGAGCCGGCCCACGTCCAGCATGGCCTGGTTGATGTCGCACACGGTGACACTGCTGGCCCTGCCCGCCGGCGCCGGTCCCAAGTTCCTCAGATAGTTTATGTACCGGAACGATATATCACCTGCAAATTACTATTATTTATTTTTTTCACTCTAATCAAGTTAAAAAATTCATGATCTGCCTTTGAGTATGCATATGATATTATTCGAGAGAGAGCATGCAGAACAAAGGGAGATAGATATATGCATATAAATTATAAATTCTGGTTATGGGTGGTATTCATTAGTATGGAGGATTTGGACATTGTGTTCAGTAGCTTAGCTATTCACTCATACTTGCTACCAATCATACCTATACTCCATTCAAAATAGTAACGACATTTTAAGGCTATTTTGAATTACAGAAACAGAGATTTGAAACACTTCCTCTCACTTATTCTTAGAACAGCTTTAGTAACGTCCAAGATATGTTGGATAGTATATGTATCCAATAAATTAATCACATTTGGTGATCAGAATTGGCCAGAAAGCTAAATAGTAATCTGAAAATCTCGTCGTCCTTATTTGGAATGAAGTATAAATAAAAATTTACAAGTGAGCAAAAAATCACTATGTTTTATGTAGGTACTAAGAATTGCTAGTTAAATATTAAAGATAACATTTTCGCCTTTTATGCATACTACAGTCATGATTATAAACAATGTAGTATATTCCCACATCACTAGTGAACAAAACTTAGACCTTAAAAAACACTATTTTTTTTAAATCAACTATTAAATGTTTTACATCTAAGAATCCAGATGCGACAGATATCCTAAAACTCATTGAAGATACAGAGGGTGGAAAATGGTCAGTAAGAGTCCGTTTTTTTGGCTAAGTTCAGTAAAAGTCAGTTTTTTCGAAAAACGGTCAGTAAAGTCAATATTTTGAGGATTAGGAGCTACGTTCCCACTAAAGTGATCTGGTTTCAGTAGATTGAGGTAAAAAATAATGCCGTTTTAGAGTGGGAGTCCCTTAATTCTTTTCGCTAGGTCCCATAACTTACCTTTAATTAACAATTTGTTCTCTTAATCCTTTTTTTACATACAATACACTATCACTTAAGAACAAGCATGTGGGCCACGTGCCCCAATGATGATTTTTCTTACTTATTCACAAACATACTATATATATTATTAACATACTTAACTATAATAATAGCAACTAATATTCACATTTTGATGTCATGTTGTCAGACCAAGGTTCAGTATTCTAAACATTTGGTCAGTATTTTAGAGGGTTTTTGTCAGTAAAATCATTATTTTTGGCCATGCAATCAGTTTCCACCCCTAAAGATATTCTGAAGGTATACAACGTGTTAATGAATAAGTGCAAGACCTCATACACCCCAATTGATTTGTAACAAAATAATTTGATTGAAACAATAATTTCATTATTTTGATAGTTAAAATTTAAAGTGAAAAATTATTATTTTTTCATTTCAGCGTGATCGTTTCAGAATGAAAGCGCTAACGTGCTCATGCATACATTTTAAGAATCTTGTTTTGGTGATAAGTAGGGTGAGAGTATGCGAGCGGAGGGTTGAGATCGAGTTCAGTAAATTTTAAATTTTACAAACAAAATATTTAATATTTTACTATAATTACCTATGTTGAAACCATGATAATTCGGTTCTGCTCTTGATTCCAAACAAACTACTTTCTAGTTTTGCGTTAATTCATTAACATGTTGTATATAGTAATATTTGGTAGGTACTCAAAATAATCCATCCTCACCAGTGCCTCCAGCCACGTCGAGCAGGTCGGTGCCGTGAGTGGGAGCGAGCCGCTGCATCAGAATATCCTTCCACAGTCGGTGGACGCCAAATGACATCGCATCATTCATCACGTCATACTTCTCTGCTACCGTCTCAAACACTTCGTGCACTGAAACAATATGCAAAAATTGGAATTATTTGAATTCACTACAAAAGCCCGTGGTGGTCCAGTGGTGAGTAACAATGCTTGCTGTGCAGGAGGCGACGATGGTTCGATCCCCATCCAGGCCGACTCGACACCAATGAGTTTTTCGGAATTTATGTATGATTTTTAACACCACTGGCTATTGAAAACATTGTAAGGAAACCTGCACGCTTCAATTTCGAGACACATTTTGTACCAACACTCCATTAGAAGTGGCGACGGGCTCACTCCCACAATGGACAGTTTAGGAGTTTTCAGAATATCTCTGACTAACCCCCTCGGGAAATATAGTCGTGAGCATATACATATACTCGGTGTAGATGTAAAATAATAATTATAGGCAAGTCTAGTAAAAATATTCTAACCTTTCTTCCATTTCTCCTCTTCATCGACAGTTTGAAAGCCGAAGTGGGTCTGTTTAGTTTTGTCGCTCTTCTCCTCCTGAGAAGAAGCCTGTGCACTGAAGGAGCGAATCCTGTAGACGCTCCGTGAAGGTCTTCCATTGTGTATCAGTTTTAAAATTGAATTTCTTAACGCCATCGCGTAATATTTGCGATGTAATATTCGTTTTCGAAATAAAATACGACCAAATCAGCTGTTCGATTCATCTGTCACTGACAAATTGTCAATGTCAAAATTTCGTTTTGTTTACGCTATGCTGCAAAGTAATCCATGCTGCAATCACCTGCAATGCAATGGCAAATACTCTGTGAGGCAAAGTTTAAATAATATACCTGCAAATATCTTCGGTTTAATTTAAACTAAGATCTCGATAAAAAACCGAAAGACTTTTTTCTCAGCGCGTTGTAGATAAAAAAACAGCCTTTAGAGATCTAACAATAATGTAATTTTATTTCTAAATAAATGAAACGCAACTTTTAACAGTATTCCTTTCAAAGCAAAAATCGATTTACATTTGCCCTAACTAAATTGAAGATTTTAAATGACACCCTTATTAAATATGGCCACAAAAAAAAGTAATCAGGCAACAATAGGTATTTTTAATGGATAGTAAATTACTATATGGAGATTGAAAGTCCGACTATTTTAAGGTTTTAGAGCCTTTTGATATACTTAGGATTTTAGGATGTTATGTAAAAAGAAACGTTTTGTTGTTGATGTTGACAAAACATTTCCAAGAAATCGGTGAGCTCATAAACTGATAATCCTAGTCACAGACTTAATAGAGAGTACTACGTACTATCCTAGCAAATGCAATTATCGCAAAATTATCGTGACCACTGGCCCTACTTTACTCATTCTTATGAATTTTAAACACAGCAACATGTCCTCGGAAACTGAGTCTGATAGTAAGTTCTCATTTATCGTTAATATTTAATTTTCTTTTGATGTTCCTTGGTTTGTTTTCTGGAAAATAATCTCACTTATTCTCGCAAAGTACATCCTCCTTCGGGGAATATAATCCATGAACATAATTATTGTACGCTTCATCATTATCATCATCAGCCTTTCACCTTCTATCTGATCATGCATGCATGTTTATTAATTGACTATCATAATAAAATATATTTAATGTGAACCCCCAAACCCAAGCACGTCTTATACAAGGTGTTACAAAAGTAAAAATAAATATTTAATACTTTTAAGGGGGTTGTTTAGACCATCAAACTGAACAACTTTCACTATGGGACCAACATCAAAATCGCGAAAAAAAAGGCCAATGCCAAGAGCGTGTCGGCCTCGCCCATGATAGGGTTCCGTAGCCATTGCATAAGTAGAATAAGAAAATATTAGTAATGTTGATTCTCTTACCGAAAATAAAATTTGAAACTTGCAATGCCAACTAGTTTGTATTGGAAAATAAATTTAAGTTACTGGTTTTTTGAGAAACTGGCTGGGCTACTGCATCCGTTATAATTTTCATTGAAAGTACTTAATAAAATCTAAACCTCGAAAACCCTATTTTTACTTTGAGCGCAGATATCTCGAGACATTCCCAAACTACCAAACTGAACAACTTTCTCTATGGCTCTGGCTATAATCATATTGATACATTTGGCTCGAGGTATGTTGCACTTTTGTATGAAACAGCAGTTTTTTTTTTCGCGATTTCGAAGTTGGTGCCATAGAGAAAGTTGTTAAGTTTGACATTAAGAATAAGGCAGCATATTAAGAAGGACCCTGTATAGTTGGGATTTATTCCCCCCTCTCCCGAAATCCGAATTTGTGTACTTATAGAACAGTGATTCCAATAATTTCTTTGTTTTTTAATGGAAAGATGATGATGATGATCCCAGAAAATGAATGTGGTTCCCACCCCCTTACCAAAAGTCTAGATATGTGCTTGCCCAAACTTATAAAAGAATGTATAACAACTTAAATGCATTACATATCCCTAGGGCTTTAGACCACAAACAGTTTCTCAGTATCAGTTAAAACATCGGAGTTCTATTCTTATTCAATTTCAGTTCTAATCACATTGCAATCCAATTACTATTCAACTGTGCTGAATTCCGCATCGCGCTAAACTCTTTGTAACTGACAGCCCTTAACGTCTGGGCTATCTGTCAAAACGGCTCTAACGGCTGTCAAGAGCAATACCAAATGTGTCAAAAGTAATGGTTTGTACATAGTCCAATCACGGTTCAATCACTGAATATTAACCGCGATTGCAGCCCTGTCCCCCTAGACAAAGTGACATTTTATTGGCGTTGACGCTAGTAGAAAATGACAGAATGTATGGATTTGACATTAGTGATCGAAACATTTTGACGATCGCTAATGTCAAATCCATACATTCAAGCTCCAGCACAGCCCCAAAAATATGTAACGCACTTAAGTTGACCCCACATATAATTCTCCAGAGCTGCCACCGTACGTGGAGCACAGTCTCGTGCACTACAAGCAGCGCTACAACTGGGACTGCGGCGTGTCCTGCGTCATCATGCTGCTGGCTCCGGAGCAGCGAGACGAGCTTCTGGAGAGGTTCGACGACGTCTGCCGGGAGGAGGGCTTCGGACAATCCACGTGGACCATCGACCTGTGTTATTTGTTGAAAAGGTTAATTGGTATTTATAATTAGAGTTTATACCAGGGTTTAAGTAAAATAAAAGAAGTTTCATCAAAATCGGTACAGTAGTTTTTGCGTGATGCTCGAACAAACAAACAGACCGAAATTCTAATAAAAAGGTTGATTTTGAGTCAGGGTCACCTAAAACCATATCGTGATCTTTCTCTTGTAAATATCTTCAATGTACAGACACACTTTTGTTACAGTTTTATAATAGTTTAGGTAATTGAATTCCCCATGCTTTATAAGATCCCCGCAGATTGGTGGCAAGTTAGGGGTTATTTTGCTGCACAACATAGCTTATGCTTTTTTTCAGGAAGTTGACCCGGGTATAGTATGACCAGGAAAATTAGTCCACTCGTCAATCTTTGTTTGTACAGACCAGACCAGAATCCCTGTCAACACCTGAAGTCATTCTATCAAGTCGATGGGTGCAAAATCGGGTGCTCCTAAATCTTTGCCTTTCTCGTTTTATGTCATTAGCAGACTGTTGGAAGCTTCGCCAGCGAAAAGCACTCCAAAACTATTAGCAAATAGCGGGAAGAGATAAAAGGCGTGCGAAATGATATTCCTGATTAGTGAATATCATTTTGTGCGCTATTAAAATAAGTTAACTGCGCAGGTATATCAGTAAGGGCCTATTTCACCACTTCCGAATAAGTTCTTGTTAGGTTATCCGCCGCTCATTAGACGTAAGAAGAATTTTGTAAGAAGAATATGTCAAATGAGCTGTCGGATAAGCTAATAAGAACTTATTCGGGAGTGGTGAAACAGGCCCTAAGACTTATAAACTTGGTATTACCACAGTATAACTATATAGTCGTAGTGTAAACGGGCGCGGCGCCGGAGGGCGGCGGCGCGGCGAGGGGCATCGCTAGCCATCAAGAGCGTTGCCATACTGCGAGGCTTATACAGGGTCCTACTTAATATGCTGACACTTTTTTAAGGGGATGATCAGACCATCAAACTGAACAACTCTCTATGGGACCAACATCGAAATCACGAAAAAAATATCTGCTATCCCATACATTTTGTTCGAGTAGGTTTGCAGTTTTGTGTGGAGCAGCAGATAATTTTTTTGCGTTTTCGATATTGGTGTCATAGAGAAAGTTGTTCAGATTGACGGTCTGATCATCCCCTTATAAAGTGTCAGCATATTAAGAAGGACCCTGTAGTAATACCACAGCATAACAGTCCTTATAGTATGGCGACACTCTTGATGCGCCGCGCCGGTGTACTTACGTTGTCATGCGCACTCAATCCCGTCATCTTCATACAGATCTCGGGATCATCCGCGCCGCCCGCTTCCCCGCTAGGCCCCCTCCGTTGCTCTGCGCCGCGCCAGTACATACATTGCCGTACTGTAAGGACTATAATAAATAAATAAATAATAAATAAATATCTTGGACATTGTCACACAAATTATCTAGTCACATTTAAAGTACCAGAATCTAGCCTGGACTTGTGTTATAATGACTAGACAACGATATATAATACATAGATAGATACAAACAACCATGACTCGGGTACAAATATTCATATTCATCATACAAATATTTGTCCCTTACGGGATTCGAACCCGCGACCCTTGGCACAGCAGGCAGGTTCACTACCGACTGTGCTATCGGGCCGTCAAATATCATAATAGTTATGCTGTAGTAATACTGTGGTTTTACAGTACAATAGTTAATAATAACTTGTTATTGCAGATATGGCATAAAGCACGTAATGTACACAACTATGATGGGTGTGAACGAGGAGTACCGCAAACAGAGCTACTACAGCAGGATCATGGATCTGGTGAGTACACGTTTATTATTTTACTGTTAAACAGTCTTCAAAAGAGAGGTTTTTTGTTTAGGTCTGTGCTTTTAACCACATGCCTTCGTACTGCAGCTGTCAGTATAGTAAGAAATGCAGTTAATAGCTGCATACTTAAATATCGCGAAGCGCTCGTTGGCTTAGTGCGGTATTGGAAACGATCACCGAAGTTAAGCAACGCCAGGTCCGGTCAGTCTTTGGATGTGTGGCTGTTTAGTGGTATTTCATCTCGAGCGTTTCCGTACTTCGGAAGGCACGTTAAGCAGATGGTCTCGGATAGTTCCGTCAGATGGCGCTGTTACTATTCGTTAAGCCAGGTCAGAGGCCTTGCATTAAGGCGGCTTGAAAATTCTTTGACAGCAAGTTGACCACTAACTTGCTTCCACCAACACGCGCCGGGCCCGCGTGGTGGAGTATGGCTCACTCCCTCTCACCATTATTCGTGAGAGGAGGCCTTTGCCCTGCAGTGGGATTCTACAGGCTATAACTTACTTAATTAAAGATGCAGCCAACTATAACAATTGCAGAAATTATTTATCAATCATAATGCATATTTATAAGACAATAACCTTTGACTTTTCCTTGACTCACTCCTCGAGATTATTTTATATTTAATTGTTAATCTCAACTGTGAATTCTCTAGTTTGAAACTAATATCTTATTTTTGACGATTTAAAATAGCACAACATGCGTGTAACATGTTAATAACAAATCAATAATATTTGAAACTTATTTTTATTGTGTTGTTTTATTTTAGTCTGTATTTCTGTAAAAAAGGTCTTATCAACAACTGCAAACAGATCAATTGAATCTCACTCTAAGGTTATGGCAATAATTGAACCACATTGGTCAAAAACTGACCTTCGGTTGGACACTAAATGATGGCTTTATTGCTTTGACTAATTATTATAAGGACCAGCCTTGCGGTAGCATTTCCCCTCTGCCACTGTATAAGCACAATTGATCTCGTGCATTTACATTCAATTTTACACCTTATCACTAAACGAGACAGCCTATAATTGCGAAATAATAACTTCGAACTTAGAACGTTTGGGGTTCACACGAGACTACTTTTCATGATTTTTGAAATTCAAAATTAGAATCTAAAGTTATGAGGAATGAAATCCAAAGTTGCGGATTTCATGTTACCTGCCCTGATCACCCTTAGGTACGGTTTATATAGAAGAGACGTGTAGCGGTGGTGGATAGTTAAAGTAACACAATTACCTATATACCTTATAGTACGTAGCATAGCGTCGTTTGGAGAATTACGCTCGCGCCTCCCGGCAACGTCACCTGGAGGCGCGGGCGCGATTCTCGTTTACGACAAAAACGATGCTATGCTACGTACTATAAGGTTTATATTCTGTTACTTAGATTATCCGCCACCACCACACGTCTCTTCTGTATAAACCGTGGCTAAGGGGTTGATTTTCGAAAAATCTTTTCCTAGTACGCTCAACATTTCATGTTTATTTCTTCAGCTGTTTAGGCTGTGCGTTTTCTGTCAGTCAGTCGCGTAACTGTTTTATATGAACTCTAGTAAGTGAGACTGGACATAACAGTAGACTCACGTCACTCAGGACCGGGAGCGGGTGCAGCGTCGGTTCCTGGGCGCCGCGGCGGCGGGTCTGGTCGTGCGACAGACGGCGCTGTCGTCGCGCGACGTGGCGCGACATGTCGCGCGACACGGGCCCGCGCTCGTGCTCGTGGACGCGGGGCTGCTGGTCTGCGCGCTCTGTAAGCACAACAAGCTGCGGGCTGAGTTCAGGTAATGTTCACATCGTCACACAATAGCCATAGTGTAATAAAAACTAGTGATTTAGCTTTGCGGTCGGGGCGGGTCTATGCTCCACTAATTGGCTAGCCGCAATGGTATGCAAAGCAACGTTTACTTTGTATCCCGCTGTCACTCGTCTATGCACATCACTCTCACATTTCCCGTCTCTAGCAAACATACATCCTAAGTAACAAATTCATTCACTAGTTGCACTGTTTCATTTTCAATCATTGTACAACAATCAGTCACTCTGTTTTATTAACATTCACTTTCATTGCTTTCTTCTTTAATGCGGCATTCATGACGTTATCATGTCCAGTAAAAACACAGAGCTTTTAATCAAAACACTGACCTTGTTTAATCCCCGCAGGCGATGTTTCGGCGGCTCATACCGCGGACACTATATCGTGGTGTCTGGGCTCGTGTCTGACACTAACACGAGACACAAGGAGGCGCGAGTCCTCTACCACGACCCCGCGCTGTCGTCCCGCGTCTGCTGCGTCCCGCTCGCACGCCTCGACGAGGCCCGCCGTGCGACAGGAACGGATTACGACGTCATATTGGTCTTCAAGGATTTTAGGTGACGATGCCATATTTGGTGCTAGGTTAATTTTATGATAGGATGATAAAATAATCTTGATTCAAGCTGTTATTTGAAACACAACACTTTTCAATATGAATAGTCATCATTATACAAGTCGGGGCTAAATTCTGGTATATTTTCAATAGAACTAGATCCTAAGAGGGCTGCCACCTCAAAAAAACGATTTTGCGCTAAATCTGTGAAAAAATAGCTAGATTCAAAAATAGATTCGGCGCTAAATTCTTGTCACATAAATAGTCCTTCAAATTGCTCTAAACAGAAGTCAGTCAATTCGTAGATCTCTTGTAAAATTTATGATAGCACTTCAGATAAGTATTTGAATCTCCCGAACACTGCACACTCTATGGACATGTTTTGACCACAATGCTATCAATAATTATCATATTTCAATCAAAAAACACAAAATAGAGCATATTTTAACACAAATAATGTTGCTTTATTAAACGTTAAAAAGTGCTAGATTATTCGTAAATTCTGAGATACGGCGCTATACATACCAAAAAAGTGCTAGATTTAGCGCCGAAAGTGCTAAGGTGGCAGCACTGGATCCTAGATTTATCAAAATTGGTCGTATATTATGTTAGATAAATGCTAAGAGTGATCGTCGCTGCAACTGCATGCTTTAAAATATAGGTGGTAGTTATAGTAAAGTTTGTAATCGGTTGATTGAAAGGAGTTCAGGCCACAAGTTTATGTAAATATATCACATGTTAGGGACTAATAACATATATCTCTTATTGTCATAAATCTAAAAGTAACTAATTATGTATTGGACAATAAAAAACACCAAACAATACGTTTAAAAAAAAAACAATCTTATCTATTCCATTTCCGTAATTATTTAAAAATGTCTATGAACCGGGAATCCCCTCGCAACACGGTTTTGGGTGAAACAATACAGGAGTTATTTAAAAAAAAATCCACACCTATCGTATTCATCATTCTATGAAAATAATAAGGAAATAGATACCATTAGGCTTGTTGATTGTACGAAGCTACTAAGGGATATGTTTTAAATTATAGTGCTGTTGTTCGATAGGCGGTCACTAATTGGCGCGTCATTTAATCGGTCAATCCTTACATTTGAAAAACACAAAAAGTAAACCATGCATTTTAGTTATAGCATTGATTCTGACCTTCCCGAAAGCAAATAATGTGAATATATGTCTGTATTTGGAGACGCGTGGTGGACTAACGTCCATACAGCGCTATATGGGCCTCAGTACACCACGGTGCCCTTGAGGGCTTGAGAGTAGGCCTGTACCCTGCTGCTGATGATGATAAACGAATGAATGTCACCAATACCCGCTCCCCGATCCGCCGCGGAGTCCCAGCAACGCCCAAAGCCGAGGTCCGTACTCCTTTTTAAATCGTAATTCACTGGCACGGGTCCAGGGCGCTTCGCCGTCATTGGTATGGTCCCCACATAGTCCGGAGTAATAAGCAATCAATGCTCCCTAAGTAATGCTGAATTAGTCATTTTGAAAAAAAAAAAGGATAGTAATCGTATGAATGTCAAATGCTGACCAGTTCTTACATACAGGGTGTCCCGTAAGTCAACGTCAAGCCGGAATCGGGTGATAGGCCACATCATAATAGTTACCAGGAAAATAAAAAAATAAATCCAAGTCATGTTTTTTTTTTATTATAGTTTTTTTTTTCGCGAAATTGTACTCTCCGTAATTTGAAAGCAACAGGTTAGATTAGCACTATTTAGGATTAAATAAGAAAAATATAATTGAAAAAAAAAAGTAAAGATTTGTAGCAAAAGGAGCTAAAAAACCATCACATGATGTACATTAAAAATTTAAAAAGTTCATGACTTAGATTTTATTTTTTATTTTTCTGATAACTGTCACCATCTGGCCTATCAACCGTTTTCGGATTGACGTTGGTTTTTGGGACACCCTGTATAAAAGAAAAAAGAGACAACACATAGATACCTCCTCAGTAAACGCACAAAACCATTACGCCTGCTTCCTTAAGGTACTTCTAAAGTTATATTATTTTCATTTATTCCAAAGGCCTGTTTCATCACTTCTGGATAAGTCATTGTTAGCTTATTTGACAAATCGTTGGACATATTTCGTCTGAAAGATATGTCAATCTGACATATAAGCTAACAAGAACTTATCCAGGAGTGGTGAAAAAGGCCCTGATTATTTTAAATGTAGGTACCTAATAACATAATATTATTAGCATTCACTGGAAATTATGATGAAATATGCTTGTTGACTTTTGCAACTTTATTTAACAGAAATGTAAAATTTCGGTAATTCACATTCTTTATAAACGGGTAAGAACCGTTTTATAAGTAGGTATCAATTGAGAGGAACGTATCAATAGATTACTGTGGCCGCAGTATGGCGGCGTCATATTGCTCTATCGCTACTTCGCTCTCTTTCTATTTGCGTGAGACCGAACGAGATAAAAGGCGTGTGATTTAGCCTTATCACGCGTATCATGCAGATCATGCTACGGCATCGTCATCATCTCAGCCGATGGACGTTCACTGCTGGACATAGCCCCCCCCCCAGCAGTGGCGTAGCGTGGGTTTCTGCCGCCCGGGACACAGACCGATTTTGCCACCATTATCTTACATACAAAAAAATTACGGAGCGTACGAACCGAGAACATCCATTCCGGTTGTGGTCAGGCATCTTTTGGTTTATCCATGCAAAAATAGAAACTTAGAGCGAGCTCGACTTTTCTCCTCAATATGAATCGGTTAGAGCCAGAGCTTTTACGTTCAAAACATGTGCTAAGCAACCGAAGTAAAAGCTATCGATGGAACGAAGCAAGCTCGAAATTTTGAGCACCACGTCTTAGCTGTGGTCAGAACTCTTTAGGATTATGTGTAGGTAAAGGTGTAAGGCAAAAAAGCCGTGGTGGTCTAGCGGCGAGTAACCTTGCCTGCCGTGCAAGAGGCGATGGTTCGATCCCCGTCCAGACCGACTCGTACCAATGAGTTTTTCGGAATTTATGTACGATTTGTAACACCACTGGCTTTTCGGTGAAGGAAAACATCGTGAGGAAACCTGCATGCTTCAATTTCGAGGCATGTATTGTACCCACTGTCCATTATAAGTGGCGACGGGCTCACCCCCCGTCACACTGGACAGAGTTGCGGGTCTACTGGTGAAACGTGGATGTTCTGAGGTATCAGAATATCTCTGACTACCCCCTCGGGGAATATAGTCGTAAGCATATGCTTATGCTTATGCACAGGTGTAACTAAAACAGAAACTTAGAGTGAGCGAAGCGAGCTCGACTTTTCTCTGCTCTACAAATTGGTTATAGACAGAGCTCAATCAATTTATTGACACCGTCTGCGTAGACCTTAAAAAAGTATCCTATGTGTTAATCCATATCATATTCTATTTGTGTGCCAAATTTCATTAAAATCCATTCAGTAGTTTTTACGTGAAAGAGAAACAAACATTCATCCATACTTACAAACTTACGCGTTTATAATATTAGTAGGATAGGATAGTAAGATTTGCCGCCCCTAGTAAAGTGCCGCCCGGGGATCCCCTTGCCATGTCATTTCTGTTACGATCTCGCAAGGAAACTCCAAGCATAGCCCATGGTCCCCAGGCCCAGGTGACTTTCAGTCTTTTTATGAGGCCTTGAGTGAGCGACCACCTCTCTGTTCCATATGTCATCACTGGCAACACACACTGGTCGAAGACTTTCCTCTTAAGACACTGCGGTATTTGGGACGTGAAGATACGACGTAGCTTCCCGAATGCTGCTCAGCCGAGTTGGATTCGATGGTTGATCTCTGTGTCGAAGTTGGACCTACCTAACTGAATAGTAGTTTGAGTGGATGCTACTGCATATGGTCTCGGTTTTATTCAAGTGCGTGCCTGTACGAAGAAACTCTTATTATTGTTGGCTGGGCTATTGCAAGCAAGGGTCGTTTTGTAACACTGCGACCATTGCTGGTCTATTGTGTTCGCCCCAAGCTCACCCATATTTTACACATACATCCGAACTATTTTTTTTAATTCTCGGTTATGCATTTTTCCTCGCGATGTTTTCCATCACCGCCGAGCTAGTGATGATGATAAATACAACCGTACATAAATTCCGTAGAACTTAGTGGTACAGGCCAGGAATCGAACCACCGCCTCGTGATTGAGTCGCTAGCTCTCTTCCGTATGGACTATCATCGCTCTTCCTAACGTAACTAACTAGGGGCTGAAGGAAAGACTAGTAATTTATAGCCTATAGAATCCCACTGCAAGGCAAAGGTCTCCTCTGACGGATAAGGGTGAGAGGGAATAGGTCATACTCCACCACTCGGACGGAGTGCGTGTTGGTTGCGGCAAGTTAGTGGTAAAGTTGCTGTCAGAGCATTTTCAAGCCGCCAATAGTTACAACGCCATCTAACGGAACTATCCGAAGACTTTCTCCTGTAATAAATATTGAAGATAAGACACACTTCTGGTACAGTTTCATAATAGTTAAGATACAGCAAGCAATACTAACGTATAGCAAATAAAGATTGTATTCTATTCTAATATTTGTCGATATATGGCCTGTCGAATTGGCAGCGTAATCGCTGCTTCAGATTGATTTTAATTTAATAAAAATATGTCCCTACTGTACTGTACCTTACATTGAACTTCAAGCATCGAACCCGTTCTGGTTCATAGGCAGAGACTTAGAGATACTTATAGATTCAGAGACGAATTTTTAAGTCATAGTTCGAACTTTACCTAGGTAAAGTATGTAATGGATAATAATATTCATAACATTTCATACGTTGCCTGGACGCCTCAGGCATTCTATACATTGCCTAGGTATTGTATATGTAGAATATCTGATTATACAGATTGCCTGTAACACATACATTTTCGCCTTAGCTCGAGCTAAGACTAAAAAATCGTCTCTGAATCTCGGCCTTATTGTTATTTGACAAGTTCCGTAAAAATAGCTCTACAGAATTTATTGGAAACAAAATCCGAAATCGAAATACACTTTGTAAAATCACCGACTAACAATAAAACCCGAGCGAAACGAAATCGGGCCAAACCGTAATAGGTAAAACAAGTTTTTAAATTATATCCTTGCTTGTGACGTTTTGACACGTGCATCTTTCTGTCTATGGTCGGGGCATTCCCTCGAAAATTTTACAAACTTTCCATTTGCGCTCTGTATGTGCCGTAAGATATTGAGATAAGGTCGCTTATCGTATGTATCGTTGAAATTAATAAAGTGTTAATTTAAATCCCGCCCCTTACATCCCACGCTAAATCAATACTCAGTACCTAGGTATCAGTTGCGTTTATTATTGTTTAACCGACGCCGACGTCAGAAATCGGGGAATATGTTATCGCAATCGATTAGAATCATACGACTGCCTGGTCTAATGGTTAAGAGCATTGGGCTCTTGACACGGAGGTCGTGGGTTCGATTCCCACGGGGGACACCTAGTGATATGTCACTTGCGTTTTTCCCCAGTTGGTTAGGACATTGCAGGCCGAATCACCTGATTGTCTGAAATGGAAGATGATTCCGTATTCGGATATCACGTTAAGCCGTTGGTCCCGTGGTGGTAGTAGTCGTTACATAAAAACTACGTCAGAGGCCGTAAGTCGGTCTGAAAAAACTTTGACACCAGGGCTTGCCCGCACGATAAGAAGTGAAGAGAATCATACGAGATTGTGTACTAAAATCTAGATTATGTACAAAACTGGGATTGAATCTCCCCAAGACGGAATTCGGAGTAGTAACCATAATTCCAATTTAGTCGTCGACATTCAAAGGGTTACGGGTTAGAAATGGACCAGATTAGCACATGACCATGACATGAGGAATGGAGGCTTGTTCTCTGTTGTTTTTGTTGATGCGTGGTATCATTTAAGGCAAAATATCGAAGAGGGTTATTTTTTTAAGCAAAAAATGACGGAACAATTGAAGCACGCTTATAAAAATCAGGTGGAGCTAAAGACTATAGATGTAAACAAACCGTTTTAAACCGGTTTTAAACTCGCTTACAAAAATAAACGAACTGTGTTTTACACTTCATTGTGGGCGATTTTTGGTCACCTGACGTCGTGTTTCGTTTGAATTAGTTTATAGA
Source organism: Agonopterix alstromeriana (assembly GCA_963924505.1). Taxonomy (NCBI): domain Eukaryota; kingdom Metazoa; phylum Arthropoda; class Insecta; order Lepidoptera; family Depressariidae; genus Agonopterix; species Agonopterix alstromeriana. Next base: position 14,471,893 of record OZ004681.1, read on the forward strand.
AAGTACCTACCTACATTACATACTACACGAAACTGTATTACACGCGACAGTTTATGTATGTGCATATGTGTGTAGGGTAGTCGAGCTGGCAACGTTGCGTCGATTCATCAATGAGAGTGCGAAAGTGTGCGTTTGGTTTTAAACCAGTTTTAAACCGTTTAAAAAGATTTATTTGGAGTTTAAAACAGCAACATTTTATTTAAAACCTTTTTAATCGTTTGTTTCACATATATATCATATCCCTATCGGTAAAATCAATAAAGAAAAGTGACCATAGCCATAGGTTTTAAACCGAAATAATAGTTTATTTCGGTTTTAAACCGTTTTTTCCGTCTAAACTGATTGATTTAATTGGTTTTAAACCGGCCTTACATCTATACTAAAGACCATACTAGCATACTCGCTCTCGAACACATAGACAAAATGCTCAGCTGCTCACACACATTTTACTCTTACACTTCGTAGTGTTGGTTGCCATCCCACACATTACCTCTTTACACTCCAACACAACATATCTAGGAGCAAGGGCAGGGCTGAAAAACAGCGCTGCTTACTGTCAGTTGCACTGACTGTAGCCAGGTTAGCAGAGTCCCTGTCAGTAATTCTGTTTTTCTCTTCTTTTTATTGTATATTTTTTGTGTATTTCTTAGCAGTGATTTTGGCTGATTTGGGCACTTTGTAGCGTGTCGATTGGTTTACGATGGTCTTTCTATATTTTACTGGCCGGGTATAAAAATTAGGCAATATATGATATTATTATTATGATAACAATTTATAACATAACAGGGTATTTATGACGCATTTATTATTATTAGATACATGTAATATTATTATGTAAACTTTGTATTATAATTATAAGTGAATTAACTAGTAAAATAAGGGCTTCTTATTATACAGGATCCTTCTTAATATGCTGACACTTTTAAGGGGATGATCAGACCGTCAAACTGGACAACTTTCTCTATGGGACCAACGTCGAATTCACGAAAAAAAAAATCAGCTGTCCCCATATATTTGGCTCAAGTAGGATTGCAGTTTTGTATAGAACAGCTGATTTATTTTTTTTGGCGATTTCGATGTTGGTGCCATAGAGAAAGTTGTTCAGTTTGATAGTCTGATCATCCCCTTAAAAAAGTGTCAGCATATTAAAAAGGAGCCTGTATGTACATTCGTTTGATAGATATAGCATCTGAGGATATAGCAAAAGACTTCAATTACTTGACGATTTTATAACAAATTCAGATCGAATTGAGCAACTTTTACAATAGGTATATAAGGATCTGTAGTTGCTTAGAACATATATGAAATTGATATCATTAGGGTCGTTTTGAATTAAGAGTCTGGTCGTTGAGCCGTTGGTCCCGGCTACTATCTCTGGTGGTAGTAGTCGTTACATAAAAACTACGTCAGAGGCCGTAAGGCGGTCTGAAAAAAACTCTTGACACCAGGGCTTGTGGCGATAAGAATAAGATCAAAGTTTGATGTTTTGAACAAGGTTTAAACCTCTTCTGAAAATGTGATCATTGATCACTACTGATCATCACAGCTGGTCAATCGAAAGTGAAAATTGTCTAATAGATGTTGTAAACTCTAAGGCATATGGATATTTTATAAATAATGTGTATTAATGTGTTTTAAGTACTTAATATACAACGTGTTAATGATTTAACGCAAAACTAGAAAGTAGTTTATTTAGAAACGAGAGCCGAATCGAATTATCATGGTTTCAACATAGGAATTTTTTGTTAAATATTAAATTAAATTTAAAATTTACTGAACTCGATCTCAACCCACCGCTCGGGCACTTTCACCTTACTTACTACCAAAACAAGATTCTTAAAATGTATCCATGAACACGTTAGCGCTTTCATTCATTGCTGAAATGATAACAAATAATTTTTGCCTCAAAACTTAAAATGCAAATGAATAACTTTAAATGTTATCTATCAAAATAATGAAATTATTGTTTCAATCGAATTATTTAGTTATAAATCAGTTGAGGTGTCTAAGGTTTTTCGCTTATTCATTAACACGTTGTATATTTAATTAGATTCTTATCTACATATTGTTTATTTATCTATATCAAATAATTAATTAAATTTAATATTAGACAAAAACATAGTTGGTATTTTAAACATGTATTTACGTAAATACATGGAAAAATAAAAAAGTTTGTAAGTAGCATATACATGTATATTTATAATGTGTTTATAAATAGTTGGTATATAAGTTAATTTTATGTATTTAAGACAAACAAACAGGACTATTCATGACGATTATTTTGTTTAAGTTTAGTACTTATTTTAATTTTTTTCGCGTTTACAAGAATATTATATTAAAATATTTTAATTATATTCTCCATCAATTATTTGTAACTCCTCCCCATATGGCAGACTCCTCCCATTCTCTACCAATATCTGGGCACTCTTTTTAACATGCTATATTAGAAAAGGACAAAAGGAATCTATTTTGAAAGGACAGTACAGTCGTCTAAACGAAAAACTATCAATTCTCATTTCTTTTTACGATATTCGAAAATAGTTGACAAAAGATAAAGAAAAAAGTAACTTATTCTAACTCGTGTATACGAGTCGCTTACTAAAGTAATAAAATGTTCCAATCCATGACATATTCTATCTGCGTGCCGTCCGCATCCAAACGCCCGTCGTCCGCATCCAAATCCGCGCCGACAGCTCTGTTGGAGTGGAGCATGCCTCGGATAGGCAGGTCGTGGGTTCGAATCGGACACCATATCTCGCTTAGCACAGTCCTTAAAGCCTGCGTACCTACTATTTGTTAACAATACACACATAAACTCCCTATCATTATCCCTCTAGGGGTATTTAGAAGCTTAGCTAAAACTACCAACTAGCTTATGGCACAGAATAAACACTAGTACTACCCGAACAGAAGAATCACTTCGAAAACATTTAAATTGCGACTCCCTCCGCACGGCAATAAGGTGCAAAGTTATTGGCACTCGTCCTATCGTACAATTCGCGAATAACCTACCAACCATCAAAACGGCGTGCGTGCAGACAAAAATGAACAGAGTCATTAGACATGAAAGCTTCCTTTACATGGTCCCTCATTCGTTCTTTCACGTGCTGGCAGCGTTACATCGCTAGGGTTTTCAAGTTTCGCATTGACTACTCTCAAAATGGCGGCAAGTCTAATGAGATTTGACCAAGTAGTTTAGACGTTATACCTAACCTATTGCCATTCACCCCTCGGTGGGGATCGGCTGTCAAGCGTACCCGAGCGAGTGAGCCAGGCCTGCTTATGATGCATGCAGCGGCAGGTCGTAACAAGGCTCAGTTTTAGCATGGAGGTTTCAGGATAATATAATGAATCTGTCAAACGGTGTTAGGTGGCTAGTCTTCGCCGACTAACACTGCATCCGATAGTTTGTTCACTTTCTTGGTTTTTATCGATGTTGCGTCGGAAGGTTGCCTCGCCACCATGCTCTTAATGACGTAGTAGTAGTACATAGGTCTCTTGTTGCCGCCAATGTTTCGTGTATGCTGGAGCCGCCTGGTTTAAACCACACGGGCGGAAAAAGGCCTGATGGGCTCACTCTGATACCGTGGCAGAGAGGCCGTTGTCTTTTATGGGATGCTACGTGCGTAAATACTTACGCGGCATTTAGCGGGTACAATTCGCGAGGCTGGGTCAGCGGCTGAGAAGGCAGCTTCGCTCAAGCATGACAGCTACTCAGAGTTAGAGTCCCTTTACATCGTTGTACCATTAGCAGTGGAAACGTCGGGTGTTTGGGGTTGTGAGGCCAAGGCTTTTGTGCGAGAGCTGGGCAGGAGGCTTTTTGAGAGCGGGAACGATCACCGCTCGGGTTCTTATCTGGTCCAAAGGATTTCTCTAGCCATTCAACGTGGCAATGCTGCTAATGTGATGAGTTCCTTTGAGCCAGGTGGGTTGCGTGGTGCGGAGAGCATTTAAGTTTGCTTTTGTTGTATTACTGACGAAGCGTTTTGTCGATACAATAGATCGCTTATCACTTATCAGATAATATTAACTTATCGTAAAATGGATCATGGTGTGGAATCCCCATCGGTTCAGATTCCCCCTTTTGATCCGTATGATCAAGTGCGTCGCAATTTCCGTACATTGCTTTTATAAGTGTACAGAAAGCGACATAAATTTACCAAACTTTAATATAGGTATACCTACGTATCTTTGACTAATTATTATAAGGACTAGCCTTGCGGTAGCATTTCCCCTCTGCCACGGTATAAGCACAATTGATCTTGTGCATTTACATTCAATTTTACACCTTATCACTAAACGAGACAGCCTATAATTGCGAAATAATAACTTCGAACTTAGAACGTTTGGGGTTCACACGAGACTACTTTTCATGATTTTTAACATTCAAAATTAGAATCTAAAGTTATGGGGAATAAAATCCAAAGTTGCGGATTTCATGTTGCCTCGCCCCCCGCAAAAAGTGGCAGAAATGTTTGTTAGTAGAATTACACACGTAACCAGTCCACATATAAATAGTCAAAGCTACGTATAGGTTTGCCAAACAGGCTGAGGCGGGGTTGGACAGGGATTTTTAACCGACTTGTCTCCTCTCCTCTTGTCTCCCAAAGTCAAGTATTTTTTGAGCAAAAGTATAATTGAAATTGAAAAAAGAGAATGCGGTGTATCGTAGCAAACTCAAACGCAAACCGCGCGAACATCGCATTCCGCTCGTCGCCGAATTCTTCAAATAGTTGAGACATGATAAGCTGAGAGTGTATAAATATTCGGCGGTGACTGTACTCTGGTGGTAGCAAGGGGCGGGTATAATAGTGCTTGTAGTTAGTTGTCGACGCAGTCTCCGATGTGGTTGCAGTCGAGCGGACTGGTTTAGAAGTCACGAAGAAATAACGCTCGAGTTTATTTAAACAAAACTGTGAGTTTAGCTTTTTACGTGTGTAAACGTAAAAGCGTTACATACTTAAGGTTACTGTAGAAGCGCTCCATACAAACGAAGTATGGTTATATTTTCAATACTAACCAATTAAAGTCAGTGACATTTTTCAGAAAAAATCTAGAAAGTAATCTCTATGCTTGTATCTTGTCAGATTTTCGTTAACATGTATAGTTTTAAAGTAACAGTGCCTAAAAGATTTCCATACAAATCTTCCATACAAATTTTAAATTAATCATAGCATTGAAACTGTATTTTTACGTAAATCGGACAAAATACAAGCATAGAGATTTTTTTCTAGATTGTTTCTGCAAAATTTCATTGACTTAAATTGGTTAGTATTGGAAATATCACCAGACTTCGTTTGTATGCAGCGCGCATTTACGCATTCGGAATAAACTTCTGGTGGTGGTTCATACCTTCAAACTGACGAACTTTTACTACGGGACTAACATTAGAATATTATTTTTAAAAAGTGTGTCAGAATCGTAGCAAGTCTTATAGTCGCTACCTACCCCAGATATTGGGACATACTCATGTACATATGTATGTGTGTAAATAGTTAAAAGGATAGATAATAAAATAGACTACATTTTACAGCGCGGTAAATTGATGTAAAAGCCTTTTGTCGGAGCCAGTCGCGGTTCGAAGGGGGGGGGGGGGGGGGGTCCACAGGGGGACCCCCCCCCCCCCTCAAAATCATCATAATGTGTGCAATAAAATTGTGTAATATGCAATAAAGTCTAATTTACTCGTCATATTTTATTATTAGTGACCCCCCCCCCCCGAAATTTCAGGCTGCAACCGCGCCTGGTCGGAGCAGGGCTCTGAATTTTGCATTATACCGTCGATAGATTAATCTTCACTCAAGGCCTTATAAAAAGGCTGAATGTCATCCAAAGGTCAATGGAGAGGGCTATGCTCGGAGTTTCCCTGCGAGTTCGAATCAGAAATGAATAGATCCGCAGATGAACCAGAGTAGCTGACATAGCCAAAAGAATTGCTTAACAGCTGTTTTTCTTTTCGCGATTTCGAAGTCGGCTTCATAGTAAAAGTTGTTTAGTTTGATGTTCTGAAGCACCCCCCTTAAGGGAATATAATTCGGAGCGCGCTCCATGCAAACGAAGTATGGTGATATTTTCAATATTAATCAATTAAAGTCAATGTCATTTTTTAGAATAAATCCAGAAACCAATTTCTATGCTTGTATGAAGTCAGATTTTCGATAAAATGTATAGTTTTAAAGTTACAGTGCCTCGAAGATTTCCATACAAATCTTAAATTAATCATAGCATTGAAACTGTATATTTTAACGAAAATCTGATTTCATAGAAGCAACGAAATTAGTTACTAGATTGTTTTTGAAAAATGTCATTGACTTAAATTGGTTAGTATTGAAAATATCACCAGACTTCGTTTGTATGCAGCGCGCATTTGTGCTTTCGGAATAAACTTCTCTTAAGTATGTGTTTCTCTTAAGGGTGTTTTGTAACACCCTATAGATGATATAATAAATGATACTTGGACCATATTGCACTTGGACAGAATGCAATTTTAATTGTTTTTCACGGTTGGACGAAATAAGACTTGGACATCCATACATACATATCATACATATATACATCCATATATACAACATACCAAATAGGTACCAAGGAGATGATCAGACCATCAAACTGAACAACTTTTTCTATGTGACCAACATCGAAATCGCGAAAAAAATATCAGCTGTCCCATACATTTGGCTCAAGTAAGTTCGCGATTTCGATGTTAGTGCCATAGAGAAAGTTGTTCAGTTTGATGGTCTGATCATCCCGTTAAAAAAGTGTCAGCATATTAAGAAGGATTATTTTTCCCTGTATGTTTGTTTATGTTACAGGAAAACTGAATAAAACTGTGAGGAGCTTCGACCTGCAACAGACGTCACGATGGAACAATGCATCCCAGCACGCGAAGCTGTCAATACGACGCCGGCGCCGCCGTCTGATGAGTGCAAGGAATCTAATCCCATGGTTAGTTCTTAACGGTATATTGGTACGGATCGCTATAAGCCGTGGTGGTCCAGTGGCGAGTAACCTTGCCTGCCATGCAGGAGGCGATGGTTCGATCCCCGTCCAGGCCGACTCGTACCAATGAGTTTTTCGGAATTTATGTGCGATTTGTAACACCACTGGCTTTTCGGTGAAGGAAAACATCGTGAGGAAACCTGCATGCTTCAATTTCGAGGCATGTATTGTACCCACTGTCCATTATAAGTGGCGACGGGCTCACCCCACGTCACACTGGACAGAGTTTCGGTACTACTGGTGAAACGTGGATGTTCTGAGGTTTCAGAATATCTCTGACTACCCCCTCGGGGAATATAGTCGTGAGCATGTGGTATATTACTGTTGTCGCGCTCCATACACTCGAAGTCTGGTGATATTTTCAATACTAACCGATTAAACTCAAACAAATTTTGCAGAAACAATCTAGAAACAAATCTCTATGCTTGTATTGTGCCAGATTTTCCTTAAACTGTTCAGTTTTAAAGTTACAGTGCCTCAAAGATTTCCATACATATCTTAAATTAATCCTAGCATTGAAACTGTATATTTTAACGAAAATTTGACACGATACAAGCATAGAGATTTGTTCCTAGATTGTTTCTGCAAAATGTCATTGAGTTTAATTGGTTAGTATTGAAAATATCACCAGACTTCGTTTGTATGCAGCGCGCATTTATGCATCCGGAATAAACTTCTCTTAAAGTTTATTTTTTCAATGGAATATAAATTGGCAATTCGGGGATTCCTGCAGAAATATAAAACGACTTAACATTTTATAGTAATGCGTAAATAGTAGTTTCATGTGATTGTTTATGAATGAGCGATGTATGTGACGATAATCGTTGATGCCATTATTATATAAATTGAGCAGATGTTATTATATACTAGTATAACGAGTTTGAGATTAGAGCTCTGTAGTCGTAGAATTGTGTTAGTTATAAACACTTAAGTATTTTATATATTTCACAATATGTTGGGTATTCAAGTCAGTATTTTGTTAGTTTGTGTGATTGTGGGTTTGACTGATTCGGTGAGTAACATTTATTTTCATCTTTAAGAGGATATAATTCAGAGCGCGCTCCATACAAACGTACTATGGTGATATTTTCAATACAATACAATTAAACTCAGTGAAATTTTCAGAATCAATCTAAAAACAAATTTCTACGCTTGTATCGTGTCAGATTTTGGTTAAAATGTATAGTTTTAAAGTTACAGTGCCTAAATTTCCTTACAAATCTTAAATTAATCCTAGCATTGAAACTGTATATTTTAACGAAAATCTGACTCCATACAAGCATAGATATTGGTTTTAAAATTATTTCAGCAAAATTTCATTGAGTTTAATTGGTTATTATTGAAAATATCACCATAGTACGTTTGTATGGAGCGCGCTCCGAATTATATCCTCTTAATATATATACTGGTTCACTATTCTACAGATTACAATTCTAGCGGCGTTTGGCCAAATGTGTTTTTTACTCATTCGGACCCACTGAACACGTGTTTCGATGTTTGCACTCTCGAATTTCCGAGCTCGAGGAAAGGGTTCTGAAGGTGACTTTTTTCAGTTTTTCGCGTATGGCTCGGAACCTCTATGTTCTATAGAAAAAAATTGTTAAGACTATTTAAATCTGACAACATTTTCTGCAAAACAAGTTCTATGCACTTTTGTCATAGAACTTAACCTTTGAGGGCTACAGGGCCGAGAAAGTAACAGCATATCAAACATTATTGACGTCCCGATAGCACAGTCTGTAGTGAACCTGCCTGCTGTGTCGCGGGTTCGAATCCTGTAAGGGACAAATATTTGTATGATGAATATAAATATTTGTACCCGAGTCATGGATATTTGTATCTACAAGGTGTTACAAAAATACAAATAAACATTTAAGGGGGTGGTTTAGACCATCAAACTGAACAACTTTCACTATGGAACCAACATCGAAATCGCGAAAAAAAAAACTGATGTTCCATACTAAACTACAAATCTACTCGAGCTAAATGTATGGGACAGGTGATTTTTTTTTTCGCGATTTCGATGTTGGTCCCATAGTGAAAGTTGTTTAGTTTGATGGTCTAAACAATCCCCTAAGAAGTTTAAAATTTTTATTTTTACTTTTGTAACACCCTGTATATATGTATTCTATATCGTTGTCTAGTCGTCATAATACAAGTCCAGGCTAGATTCTGGTACTTTAAATGTGACTAGATAATTTGTGTGACAATGTCCAAGATATTTATAATTATGAAATTTGTATGGCGACTCATGAATGTTGAAAATAAAAACAAAATAATTTCATATTCTTAATCAGCGACCCCTAAAACCCCCGGATACAAATTTTTAGTCGGTTCGGTGAACCTTTAAAAGCTGCTTTGGCGTTTGAAATATCCATGGCAGCCATCTTGGATTTCGTAATTCTGGATTTTTTTCACCGCCAACCAACTCTGACCAGGGTGGACCCTGATATTGGTTCAAGGTCCATACCCTTATCTGTCATAGTTTCCGAATGCCGTTGACCTCATCCGTCAGAAGTAGAATAATAAATAAATAATAAATATCTTGGACATTGTCACACAAATTATCTAGTAACATTTAAATTACCAGAATCTAGCCTGCACTGCTAGCATGCCACCGTGGGTGGCATGCGTTTAAACGAGAAGACATGCGTTTAAAGAGAGACAAAGCGTTTAAACGAGAAAAACGTCATGCGCGCTCTTTCTGGCATACGCAAAATAATAAGGATGGAGGCACATCCGATTTTTATCGTTTTCTTGGGGGTGGCATGCGAGGCCTACTGGACTTGTATTATGATGACTAAATAAATATATACAGGGTGTTAGGGTAAACAGTTGCATTACACTAAGGGGTAGTTCTACCCATGATACTGAACAACTTACCCTAAGAAACATATAGGAAATTCGAGAAAAAAAAATTTCGTCTTTTCATACAAACGTTCGATCAGCTAATTGCATTTACTATGGAAAGACCGAAATATTTTTTTTGCAAATTTCTTAGGAAAAGTTTTTCAGTATCATGGGTTCAATAACCCCTTAAAGTATTGCAACTGTTTACCCTAACACCCTGTATATCTGGCTATTCTCTTTGCTCTGAGGTCTATTACATCTATGGTGTGTACCCAAAAATATTTGATGCGTTTTAAGTGATATTGTCATAGCAACGCCCCCCCCCCCCTCCCCCCCCTCCCACAAAAATGGTAGAAAAAGTTTCTATGGAGAAATACGCAAAGGTCGGTGACGGGAGCCGTGTTGCTTTAATGTACACACAGAGAAAAGTAAAAAGGGCGAGCTTATCTCCGAAGAGATTTCTTCCAGCAGACCCGCAAAAGAGACAGTTAGATTTGAAAATATGTGGAGAAGATTTTATTTCATTTTTTATTGTAATATCGGTTCGCGGAACCATAAAACTGTATAAGAAAATAAGCATAATAGATTTCGGAAAAGTAAAATATCGATAAATCGCTTGATTTAGAGGTTAGTTGTTTTTTTTACTTTTAAGACTTCACTATAGTAATACAAATAAACATTTAATGGGTGGTTTACACCATCAAACTGAACAACTTTCACTATGGGTCCAATATCGAAAAAAAAATCTGATGTTCCATACTAAACTACAAATCTACTCGAGCTAAATGTATGGGAAAGACGTTATTTTTTTCACGATTTCGATATTGGTCCCATAGTGAAGGTTGTTCAGTTTGATGGTCTAAACAACCCCCCTAAAAGTTTTAAATATTTATTTTTACTTTTGTAACACCTTGTATAGCTGTATGATTCACAAATTCATCATGCAATGAACAATGGCCTTAACTAGACAATATATTTGCCTTTTACCTTGAGGGAACCGACTAGTTAGATTTTTATTACCGTACGAACGACTCGCTGGGCTTCATCGTACAAAAGCAATCCTCTACTTACTGGTAGGTACATATTTACACAGACACACATAAACTCACGACCGTAATCCCTTTCCGAGTGGTCAGAAACATATATGTGAATATTTAATTAGATTTACCTGCATGCTTCAATTTCGAGACACGTATTGTACCCTCACTCCCCGTCACACTGGACAGAGATTCGGTACTAGTGAAACGTGGATGTTCTGTGGTTTCAGAATATCTCTGACTACTCCCTCGGGGAATATAGTCGTGAGCATATGCTATGCTAATTAGATTTAAGTATATCAAATCAGTCCTTTGAGAGAGTTCAATCAGTTTACTAACCTATCGACCTACGCATTATAATACAATTATGTACAATAAGAAAACAGAGGTAGGACTCAGTTTACCTATCATTGTTTAATAGCAATATTTCGTTTTAAATAAGTTCAGGCGTTTCATACTCGTCATAATCCAGCTTATATCGAATTGAAATTGAAATTGCCCCCGCAAAAAGTGGCAGAAATGTTTGTTAGTAGAATTACACGCGTAACCAGTTCACATATAAATAGTCTTAAGCTTTATTGCGAATTCCAAAATAGACCTTCATGATAGAGTAGTATAGTCTACTATGTCTCTGCCACGCCTCACCGACGCTTCACGATGCCGCACGCACACCTCACCCCGCACTTCAGGGGTGATTTTAAAGGTGTCGAGCAAGAAGCACGTATAGCGCGTGTACAAGAGGGACGGCGAGTGTGCCGACGCCATCTTGTGTCGGTAGGAGTACTATTCAAGCATCGTGCATTACAAACGTTAACGACACTAGAAAACATAAAAATTTATGTACTTTTATGATTTTTAACATTCAAAATTAGAATCTAAAGTTATGGGCAATAAAATCCAAAGTTGCGGATTTCATGTTACCTCGCCCCCCGCAAAAAGTGGCTGAAATGTTTGTTAGTAGAATAACACGCGTAACCAGTCCACATATAAATAGTCAAAGATACTAAATTAGTATCAGAAAAACCTCTTCATAAAACACATTAAGATGATATAATTAGGAGCGCATTCAATACAAACGAAGTCCGGTTATATTTTCAATACTATACCCAATTAAATTCAATATTTTTTTAGATACGATCTAGAAACCAATGTCTGTGCTTTACATTTGTCAGATTTCCGTTACAATATATAGTTTCAAAGTTATCGTGACTCATTGTATTCCATGAGTTTTCCATACAATTCTTAAATTAATCCTAGCATTGAAACTACATATTTGAACGGAAATCTGAAAAATGTAAAGCATAGAGAAATACTATTTATGAAATTTACGCTATGGCACAGATATTGGTTTCTAGATCGTGTTTAAAAAATTGCATTGACTTTAATTGGGTATTATTGATAATACAACCAGACTTCGTTTGTATTGAGCGCGCTCCGAATTATATCCCCTTAATTGTGATATTGTTTTCTTATGTTGTTTTGTAGTCCGATGACTAGAAATAAATTAAATATGATTTGCTTTTTTGTGTATAATTTTAGTAAAGTCCGGCCGCTGAAAGATTGCGTTTGACAGTTACCATAAAATTGTAAAAAACTGAATGAAAACTATAAATGCCGACCATTATTTCGTAGCTTTTTGAACTTAAAAGGGCAGCTAGTGCCCTGTGTACTAGAGTGAGCACAGGTAACAAAGAATAACCTAAAAACCTCTAACTAAGAGTAGTGGCCCGGCGCCGCCTCAACTTAAAAAAATTTGCCCCCCTAGAAAATCTATTGGCCTGCCTTGTTCTAAACTATTGTTCCATATATAAAATATAACTTTTATTAATACCGTCTGCGCGTATTATGCGTCAAACTTTAGTATGCAATTGACAACTCTGCCATCTGAAACACTTTTTGTTCTGTTCATGTAGACTATGTATTATTGTATACATAACTTTAGAGTTTCTGACCGCATCTTCTCTACAGCGACAACACGTTCCGACGCGGTGGTAGCTTTAATAAAGATTTGACGTTTGATAAGTGTGCTGCAAGCTACTATATTGAATAAATTATATTGACTTTGACATAATTAGTGATAATGTGACAAAACGGTCCAAGCAATCTTCAACCGAATGTCTTCAGTAGAAACTGTTATCAGCTCTTAGATAAAGATTGTTTATCAGTCCGTCAAGTCAGCTTGCCACCGGCACCGAACCGACCTCTAATTGATCATTTAGTTCACTATACTTATTAAATTACTGCTTACCTGGATCTTTACGACAATATTGTGAGAAATACGTAAGTTTTGTCATTGTATAGTTTTGTTCATTTTATAGTTATTTTAATGTTTTCCTACCAAAAACAATACTTATTTGTACAAGATATAGCATAAGCCTTCTTTGTTTTGTTGAAATGTAGTTGTTTACTTACGAGACGTAAAAGAATTCTTTTTAGTGTCAATTCAGATTACAAGGTACTCATATATTCGGGAGGAAAGTTATGTAAGTGTACATTACTGCTGGTATTAAGGGGATATAATTCGGAGCGCGCTCCATACAAACGTACTATGGTGATATTTTCAATACTAACCAATTAAAGTCAATGAAATTTTGCTGAAACAATCTTGAAACAAATATCTATGCTTGTATGGAGTCAGATTTTCGTTAAAATATACAGTTTCAATGCTAGGATTAATTTAAGATTTGTATGGAAATCTTTGAGGCACTATAACTTTAAAACTATACATTTTAACGAAAATCTGACTCTATACAAGCATAGAAATTTGTTTTTAGATTGATTCTGAAAAATTGCATTGACTTTAATTGGTTAGTATTGAAAATATCACCATAGTACGTTTGTATGGAGCGCGCTCCGAATTATATACTCTTAAGATACTTGTTTCCCCGGCATCTTTCTTGTTCTCTGTGTTTTAGAAAAATGTTTAGGCGGAGAGACCGGTATTAAACTTTTTCTATAAGGAGGGACGGGCTTGACGCGTATGCCTCTGCAGACCGATTGCGCTAATTCAAAACATCGAAGTTCTATTCTTATCCAATTTCAGTTCTAATCACATTGCAAACCACCCACCACTATTCAAGTGCTGAATTCCGCATCGCGCTAAACTCTATGTAACTGACAGCCTTTAGCGTCTGAGAGATCTGTCAAAACGGCTCTAACGGCTGTCAAGAGCAGTACCGCGATTAGCGCAATACCAAATGTGTCGGGGAGTCACGTTGCAGGTTCTGATCCGAGAACTTGTCTCGCGTGTTGTCCGCGCGTCGCGTCTTTGCCTGCCACGAGGCTCCGCATTCCTTAATCTCTTCTTGTTCTTTATCAAAAACAATCCCTGAGATTGGGATAGATACTCCCACAAACTACTTGACATTGGCGGAAATACGGTGCTAACGCACAAGCAAATAGTCCATTAATTACAAATAAAAAAATAAAAAAAAATGTGTCAAAAATTATGGTTCGTACGTAGTCCAGTCACAGTTCAATCACAGAATATTTACTGCGATTGCAGCCCTGATGACCCTTGCTACAACTGCATAAATAAAAGTATTGTTGATAGTTTTAACAGAGTTTCAGAGCATCCCTACAGGGATTGTGGTCTTGAGTTTATGTGTATGTGGTAGTGTGGTAATAAATGTCGTACGTCATGTCATGTCATGACATATGATCTCGACACTAATTACTTAGTACTTAAATATCTATTTTGCGTACTTAATGATACTTATCTATGAGTGATCTATAAACAATATAGTTCTAACAGCTGCTAATTAGACTATGACCTATTATATAAACTATTTTAAGGGGACGATCAGACCATCAAACTGAACAACTTTCTCTATGGGACCAATATCGAAATCGCGAAAGTTTACTTCCACCCTGTATAATCGCGAGGCCTAATATGTTTAGGGATCCGTACCCAAAGGGTGAAAACGGGACCCTATTACTAAGCCTACGTTGTCCGTCCGTCCGTCCTTCCTATTTAGGTTTGCAACTTTTGAACCGTAATAGCTAGACAGTTGAAATTTTCACAGAATATGCATTTTTACAGCGGATTTGTTAACAAATAATAGAAATAACATAAAAAATTAAAAATTAAGGGGGTCCTGATACAAGAAACTACTTTTTACCAACGTTTTTATCTTCTCGCTCTATCGTAAAAACGTTTCGTTTTTCCTAAGTTAAGATGTTGTGTGGTGGTGTGGTACGGAACCCTCGGTTCGCGAGTAAGCCGACTCGCACATGGCCGGTTTTATTTCTTTTATCGTGATTTAGAAAACCAACGCCCAGTTAAAATAGTTATTTGTACACATCGTCCGCCATCAATCACAGAGGTGCTGATTTGTGCTATCCATTAACTCGTTATCAAGCCACGGATTATAACTTCGTACGATTAATTGTTTATGTCACATTACCTTTGACTAATTATTATAAGGACTAGCCTTGCGGTAGCATTTCCCCTCTGCCACGGTATAAGCACAATTGATCTTGTGCATTTACATTCAATTTTACACCTTATCACTAAACGAGACAACCTATAATTGCGAAATAATAACTTCGAACTTAGAACGTTTGGGGTTCACACGAGACTACTTTTCATGATTTTTGACATTCAACATTAGAATCTAAAGTTATGGGGAATAAAATCCAAAGTTGCGGATTTCATGTTACCTCGCCCCCCGCAAAATGTGGCAGAAATGTTTGTTAGTAGAATTACACGCGTAACCAGTCCATATATAAATAGTCAAAGCACATTACATATCAATACCGTTTTACATTACAATCATTAATAAATCTACACTGCACTGTTATAAATTATTGCAGAAAGTGTTTCTGCACATTGAAGATATTTACAAAAAAGAAAAGATTAGATTAGATTCATTTATTTCAATAATATATCACATTCTCATAAATATTTGACATGAAATGTCAATTCATAACATGATCGTCAAATTGTACAATAAAATAAAATTAATAAAAATATTAAGGTATATTAAGGTAGGTAGGCATGTATATTTATTATGTATATGTGTATGTATGTGCGTACGTACGAACGTAGGTAGGTAGTATAGTAGGTATTTGTCCGATCCGCCCCTCCCACACACCCCACCGAGAGTGCGAAAGAGGCAACTGCAGCTCAGACTGATTTTATCTATAGAAAATGGATGAAATCTGCATTTCGTATTCCCCTGTTTCCTCTTGCAAAACGAATCCGATTTTAATAATTCTTTCAATAATAATATGAGAAAGACTTTGTCTTGGTATGAAAACGGGCAGTAAAATTGGGCATTTTCGAAGGTATTTCTTACAGTAATTAATTTATGCAAAAAAGCAAAACATAGGGACATCGAAGAGGTAACATTGATTGTATGGAAAAATTGTTGCTCTAGTGTCATTATCCAGGGAGTAAATAGGGGAATACGCTAGTATGGATAAAATTGTACTAGGAGTCACGTTGCAGGTTCTGACGCGAGCACTTGTCTCGCGTGGTTTTCGCGCGTCGCGTTTTTGCCTGCCACGAGGCTCCGCATCCTCAATCTCTTCTTGTTCTTGACCAAAAACAATCCCTGACATTGGGATAGATACTCCTAAACTACTTGACACTGGCGGAAATGCATTGCTAACACGCAAGCAAGAGCCCATTAATTATAAATAAAAAACTACTAGTCTATCCGCTAAAAGAGAGAAAATACGCAGTAGTGTAGTCCTCTCATTCGCACTCTCTCAGCAGACTTAGATGTGCTTACCTCTTCATGTCAGTGTGAGCTCGTTTGTACGAAGTGTCCAGAGTGTGTTTACCGATTTCAATACTTAATTATAACGTGTTTGTTAATGTATTGTTTATTTCAAATATTATTGACTAGCAGCCCGTCCCGGCTTCGCACGGGGTAGACAATTATTTATTTTTGGAAATTTGGATATAAAACACTTTTTTTTTCACATTTTTTCTACACCTTCGGTTACATTGTTCAAATTTTACCAAGGATCCCTAATTTTTTTCAAAATGAAATGTAGCCTATGTCAAATTGGAAGAATGTAGCATTCTATTGGTGAAAGAATTTTTTAAATCGGCCCAGTACTTTTTGAGCCTATTCATTACAAACATACAAACATACAAAAATAGGTACAAATCTTTCCTCTTTATAATATTAGTGTAGATTATAAAAAGTAACAGTCATGTTTTACTATTTCGAATCAAATTAAAGATTGAAAAATTAAGTCTCGGGCGGGACTTGAACCCGCACTCTTCCAAACCGGGGAATTGTAGTAGATGTCACTCACGTCCCCTTAGGGGTATATTACTGTTGGCGCGCTCCATACAAACGAAGTCTGGTGATATTTTCAATACTAACCGATTAAACTCAATGAAATTTTGCAGAAATAATCTAGAAACAAATCTCTATGCTTGTATTGTGCCAGATTTTCCATAAAATGTACAGTTTTAAAGTTACAGTGCCTCAAAAATTTCCATACAAATCTTAAATTAATCCTAGCATTGAAACTGTATATTTTATCGAAAATCAGACACGATACAAGCACAGAGTTTAATTCCTAGATTGTTTCTGCCAAATTTTATTGAGTTTAATTGGTTAGTATTGAAAATATCACCAGACTTCGTTTGTATGCAGCGCGCATTTACGCATTCGGAATAAACTTCTCTTAACATAACACATTTATTGCAATAAATTATCATTCATTCATTAATTTTTCAATCTTTAATTTGTATTGTTTATGTTATAAGACAGTTCTAATGAAATGTAATATAATTATGCAATCTTATCAATTATATTTTCTAGATTCGCTAATTGTTATTATTTGTGTGCGTTAGTCAGTATCGTTCGAACAATATATCATGGATGTGGAATTAAAATCCAAGGTAATGATAGACACTTGTCTCTTTTTCAAATCACTCCGTTTCTTTTTCTTTGTATCCTGCGAGACTAAGGGACCTATTAAATAAACCAAACTCCAATGCTCGCGGGTTCTTATATCACCAGTAACTCATACTAAAACGTTGCTTCTGAGCTATACCACACAAGCTATTGTTGAGCGTAGACGATGTCGCAACTGCACCGCAGCGACATCGCAACTAAATCGCGACACTGATTGATCTCAGATATCGCTGCGATGTCGCGGCTGAATCGCGGCTCTTATGGAATCATCTCGGTGTCTGTCACACGCATTTTTCTCGGAGCTTTTTAGACTTAGGAAGGCAGGAAGCTGAAACTTGGCATCCTTAGTTATTTATCGAGTGGAATATGTCCAGATCTTGGCCGTGAAGTCGGCTTTGTGTCATCTGATCTATACTTTGTACAGAAGCATAATAATAATCGATCAATCAATTAATAGTGTTGTATACAGGGTCCTTCTTAATATGCTGACACTTTTTTAAGGGGATGATCAGACCGTCAAGCCGAACAACTTTTTCTATGGCACCAAAAAAATCAACTCTTCCATACAAAACTGCAAACCTACTTGAGCCAAATGTATAGGACAGCATATTAAGTTGGATCCTATACAACATGTTAATGAATAAACGCAAAACTAGAAAGTAGTTTGTTTAGAATCGAGAGCAGATTCGAATTATCATTGATTCAACATAGGTAATTTTTTTCAAAACCTTAAATAATTTGTTTGTAAAATTTCAAATGTTCTGAACCCGATGTCGACCCACCGCTCGGGCACTCTCAGCCTACTTACTACCAAAACAAGATTCTTAAAATGTATCCATGAGCACGCTAGCGCTTTCTTTCATTGCTGAAATGATAACAAATAATGTTTGCCTCAAAACTTAAAATGCGAATAACTTTAAATTTTAACTATCAAAATAATGAAATTAGTGTTTCAATCTAATTATTATGTTGTAAATCAGTTGAGGTGTATGAGGTTTTGCGCTTATTCATTAACACGTTGTATATGTATTTATTTCAGAGGAGCGCGATGACAAACAGAACGGTGGTGAACGAGACGTACAGAGGGCTGGTAGAGGAGATGGCCATACCGGCCGAGCTGCACGAGCGGGACGGCTATAGGTACGCCAGCTTCGGCTCCGCGGTGCCCATACACTCTTGCACCCCTGAACAGGTATCTATGTTATTTGCAATTTTAATCTTAGTGTTACCCCTGTTACCTATATACATATGGTCTCTGCGCGGGGAGCGATGATAGTCCATACGGAAGAGAACTAGCGTCTCAATCATGAGGCGGTGGTTCGATTCCTGACCTGTACCACTAAGGAATTTATGTTCGGTTGTATTTGTAATTATCACTAGCTCGGCGGTGATGGAAAACACCGTGAGGAAACCTGCACACCCGAGAATGAAAAGAAAATACCATAAGTTTGGAGGTATGCGTAAAATATGGGTGAGCTTGGGGCGAACATAAAGGACCAGCGCTGGTCTCAGTGTTACATAACGACCCTTGCTTGCAATCACAGAACATTATAAGAGGGGTTAGAAATGCAAAGTAGCGCTTTTGCTTCGGAGACGGCTGTCGCCACTTGTCTTCCCGCTCACGCTGCTACAATTACTCATGCCCTCTCGCTCGCTCCACGCCACGTGCCTTATAGTGTTATGCAAATCATTGCATAACCTGTGGCGACAAGTTCCACGCCTACTTTGCACTTCTAACCTCTCTTATAATGTTCTGTGCTTGCACTAGCTCAAACACAAATCAAGGCTTTGCAGCCATAACTAGCTTTGTTGTGGGTGTTGCTGTTGACATGTGTGTTGAGTGGCCACAGTTGTATTGACGTGTAATGTGTGTGTGTGCAGGTGACGCAGTACGGTAACGTGACGCACCACTACTGCTCGCTGTTCACGGAGCAGACCCTCGCGCCGCTCGACGAGCTCGTCTACGTGCGGCTTGACGACGCACACGCGGAGAAGGTTACATATCTATCTATACAACGTGTTAATGAATAAGCGCAAAAGCTCATACACCCCAACTGATTTATAACAAAATAATTAGATTGAAACAATAATTTCATTATTTTGATAATTAAAATTTAAAGTTATTCGCATTTTAAATTTTGAGGCAAAAATGATTTGTTATCATTTCAGCAATGAAAGAAAGTGCTAGCGTGCTCGTGGATACATTTTAAGAATCTTGTTTTGGTAGTAAGTAGGGTGAGATAGCCCGAGCGTTGGATTGAGATTGAGTTCAGGAAATTTAAAACTTTACAAACAAATTATTTATTATTTTGAAAAAAATATACCTATGTTGAAAACATGATAATTCGATTTTGCTCTCGATTCTAAGCAAACTACTTTCTAGTTTTGCGTTAATTCATTAACACGTTGTATAAAACTGTTTCATGGCTGACTGACTGACAGACAACTTAAACCGATGAAGCTACAAACATGAAATTTGGAATATACTTTTTATTTTTCAGAGAATTTCGTTCTCTGGGTAGTGGGCTCGGTGGCGAAATTGAATAACGCAATTCGGGTTTGGTAGAGTGCGGGTTCAAGTCCCGCCCGAGACTTAACTTTTCAATCTTTAATTTGATTCGAAATATCACAAAATGGCTGTAACATGTTTATAATCAATAATATTTGAAAAAGTATTTTGGTGTTCGACGTGTATATTTCATATCATAACTAAATGATCGTATATCGGCAGGTGTTCATAAACCGTGCGAAGCGTCTCCTACTGACCTCCAGCGACGGTATCCTCGCGCAGTGGAGAGCGGCTCCGACCTTCGAGTCCGCCAACACTTACATAGCGGGCACACCCATCGTCAACAAGGAGGGGGCGCTAGTATCGCTGGTCACTGCCAGGAGGGGCAACAACTACGCCGTCTCTAACATTGAGGTGAGCAAATAGCTGTTACTTTACCTACAATCTAGGTAAGAGACATTCTGGAAAAGGACATTTTGGAAAGAGACTTCCTGGGAAAGGGGATTTCTAGGTACATTAAAGGGATTTAATGTACCTAGAATGCCCCTTTCTTAGATAGTATCTTTCCTGCATGTCATTTTCCCAGAATGTATTTTACCTAGATTATACAACTAGATTATAATGAATTAATGCAAAACTAGAAAGAAGTTTGTTTAGAATCGAGAGCAAAATCGAATTATCATGGTTTCAACAAAGGTTTTTTTTTATTTCAAAAATTATTTATAAAATTTTATATTTACTGAACTCGATCTCAACCCACCGCACAGTTACACTCACCCTACTTACTACCAAAACAAGATTCTAAAAATGTATCCATGAGCATGTTAGCGCTTTCATTCATTGCTGAAATGATAATAAATCATTTTTGCCTCAAAACTTAAAATGTGAATAACTTTCAACAAAAAATTAAAAACAACAATTATTTAGTTATAAATCAGTTGGGGTGTATGAGGTTTTGCGCTTATTCATTAACACTTTTTATATTCGATGGCTCTTCTTACAAAGTCGTTTTCTTAGAATGTCCCTTCCCCAAAATGTCTCTTACCTACATCTTCCTCAGAATAATGTACCTTCCCAAGAACGTCGCCTTAATAGAATGTCCTATTTCCCAGAATGTCCTATTTCCCAGAATGTCCCTTTCATTAAAGGGGCATACAAAAAATTTAATTTGTTGTTTAAAAGTATTTACTGGTTACGAACCTCTGGTTTCGTACGCGGCCGAAGGGAAATTGACAAACACTGCAACCACCTTAAGATAGATTCTAACTCGAACAAAACTCATTGGTACATACATAAACAAAATAAAATAAAAAAACAATGGCATGCCGACCGTGCGGATTCGAACCCGGACTTGTTCGTTATTCAGTTACCCATACAACTCAACAACGCGCCACCCCCTCCGTAGCAACTGGACAGATTCTTAGCTGGACAGATTCTTAGCTGGACAGATTCTTAACTGGACAGATTCTTAGCTGGACAGATTCTCAGCTGGACAGATTCTTAGCTGGACAGATTCTCAGCTGGACAGATTCGACGCTCTTTTTGCTCGGTAATGAACAGCAAACATGTACAGTTATCATAATAAAAGTTCAAGCTAGATTCTAACTCTTTAGTCCAGTATGAAAGATAATTAGTCAGAAAATGTTAAAGATTCTATATTATCAAGTACCTATTCCCCACAGGGCGACGGAGGGTACTTCGACACGCCGGTACCGTGGACTATATTAGACACGCCGGCGGGGCAGCTGATCTACGGCGAGCGCGGGTTCGAGTCCCGCGAGCTGCTGCGCGAGTACATACAGTCGCTTCCCGACGACGCCGGCAACGTCGACAAGGACCACAGGTATTGTATTCCGTTCTTTTCAGGGTTCCGTAGGCAAACACGGACCCATTATACTTTCTTCCATTCTGTCTGTCTGTATGTATGCCCCTCTTCGATTACTCGCTCATTTTTGCACCTATTGAATGGAAATTTTGCATGAGAACAGATAACAGTAACCCAACAACAGAAATGAAGTAGTCACAAAGAAAATATTGTTTTTTGACACTCCTCCTCCCATACAATGAAAGGGGGGTTGCATTTTTTTTTTCAATAATTAGAGTGGTGTGTGGTGCCGAATAAATCAAAATAAATTAAAGACGATCCATATTCTCTGTTTCTGTCAGATTTCCATTAAAATATTTCGTTTCAATGCATATGCTCATGACTATATTCCCCGAGGAGGTAGTCAGAGATATTCTGAAACCTCAGAATATCCACGTTTCACTAGTAACGAAACTTTGTGCAGTGTGACGGGGAGTGACCCCATCACCAATTAAAATGGACAGTAGGTACAAGAAATACCTCGAAATTGAAGCATGCAGGTTTCCTCACGATGTTTTCCTTCACCGAAAAGCCAGTGGTGTTACAAATCGTACATAAATTCCGAAAAACTTATTGGTACGAGTCGGCCTGGACGGGGATTCAACCATCGCCTCCTGCACGGCAGGCAAGGTTACTCGCCACTGAACCACCACAGCTTTAGTTTCAATGCTAGGATTAATTTAAGATTTGTATGGAAATCTTTGAACCACTGTAACCTTGAAACTATATATTTTATCGGAAATCTGTCAAACCACAGACACCGAGATTAGTTTTTAAATCGTGTTTAAAAAATATCATTGATCTTAATTGGGAAAAGATCACCAAAGTTAAGCAACGTCAGGTCCGGTCAGTCTTTGGATGGGTGACTGTTTAGTGATATTTCATTTTGAGCGTTTCGTGCTTCGGAAGGCACGTTAAGCAGTTGGTCTCGGATAGTTCTGTCAGATGACGTAACTATTCGTTAAGCCAGGTCATAGGCCTATTAAGGCGGCTTGAAAATTCTCTGATAGCAAGTTAACCACTAACTTGCCGCCACCAAAACGCCGGGCCCGCATGTTGGAGTATGGCCCACTCTCTCACCCTTATTCGTAAGAGGAGGCCGTTGCCCAGCAGTGGGATTCTACAGGCTATAACTTACTAACGCTCTGTAAGGATTATGCTCTAAACAACTCGTGAACATTGCAGGCCCATCCCGGTGCTGCACCGCGCTCCCTCGCCCCGCATACTGCTGCAGGCGGCGGGAGGGAGACAGATAGCTCACTACCACCTGCAGAGCGTGCTCATCGACGGTATCGACTACTTGTAGAAGGCCACTAGATTATATACCTATTTATGTATAAATCTTAACTATTATAAAACTGTAACAAAAGTGTATCTGTAAATTGAAGATATTTACATGAAAAAGATTACGATATGGTTTTTTGGTTTCCCGGACTACAAATCAACCTTTTTTCGAAATTTTGTCCGTCTGTTGGTTTGTATGTTTGTAATAGCATCACGCAAAAACCGATTTTGATGAAACTTTTTGTTTGATACTTTATGATTTGACATAAAATCTGGTATATAATTTGTGCGGACGATGTCGCGGGTAAACTCTAGTAATAAATACTATCTCATTTTATGAAGATTCAGGCTATTGAAAAATGAATTTAATTTTATTGTATTGTTGTAGCAAGCCAAGACCCACTTCGGGTCCCTGAGCCAGAACACTGAGTTTACACTTACATTAGTTTTTGTTTTTATAGTCCCTCATGCGATATCTACTGGTTCTCTTTTCTGTGGGTACACGATAAGGTTTTGTTTGTTTGTAAAATATCTTTTGTTACAGTTTTATAATAGTTAAGACTACAAGAAAAATTAGAAAATGCAACAGCCATTGCCCAAGTCGGTTAAACAACAGATCCAGAGAGAAAACACAACCAAAACATAGATTTCTCTATAACTTCTAAGAGTTTGGATACGGTTTGTTTGGACATAATTACGGTCCTAAAACTCACATAGCGCTTTAGCGGACGTATGATCTGGTACCCCTGTGTGAGCACCAGCAGCTTTTATAAAGGTTTCATTCTGTAGGGATATTTATTCTTGTGCCTGTAGGTTCTCTGTTCTGTGGTTGTACCTCTTGTGTACCTAGCAGGCCTGGTACTCAGTACTGTATGTATGGAAACGTACCGAGGCGGCGCGACCCCGATAACAGGGAAATCTAGTATACTCTTTAATAAATTGTTAAACTAAATGTTAAGATTAAAAAAAATCTTTTATAAAATGTACTTTTGTAATAGTTAATTAATCTTATATTAATGAAATAAAAGTATAATTTTCCAAAATTTTGTTTAACTTTGAATTTTGTATTCAAACGATGTCCCTGAAAAGGTAAACTTCAGCTGTTATTAAATACGTGCATGAACCCACAGCTATATTTCCATTTGGGGCTGCCAGACTTTCCTACAACAGCTCAGCTCTTTTCACGGCCAAAATGCGATCGCCGACGCCGTGCTACCGCTCCCCAAATCGCTGCGTTATTGGTAGGATGCTAGACCCCCCTCGGCCATAACAGCGTCATAGCGATATCGCACCTTAAATCTATTTCTATTTGCGCGCAAACGAACGAAATAAAAGGCGTGATATAGCCTTATCGCACGCATCATGCTACGGCCGCTGGTGAGTCCGGATTGTGCGGTGTTTTCCTTGCTTTGAGCTTAGCAGCCAATGTGTTAAGTATGCAGTTACACAGTTATAGCATGATGATGACGTATCCAGTGATTAAGTTGCTTAAAGAATAATAATACTAAAATTAAAACTAAAATTTTAATAAAATATTTTTATTTCAACACTTTTTTCAATACCTAGTCCAAATTAATACCACAGCCCAAGTAATGTATGTACATAGTGTACAACATATCTTAACTAATGATTTCCTGCCTATTTGTGACCTACCAAATAAATAATTAAATTACAAATAGGTAATAAAAAAACAACGAGAGAAACTACACAGGGGTATCATTAACCTTTAAACCACATACTCTACCCATCAAACTGAACAACTTTGACTATGGGAGCAAACCTGTCAGAACAAAAAAAAATCTGCTGTCCCATACGTTTGAATCGAGTAGGTATTGCAGTTTAATAAAGGCAACTGTTTTTTTTTTCTTTCTGACAGGTTTGCTCCCATACCTCAAATCCATATTATTTATACCATCCTTTTCCTTACACCCTGTATAAGGGTCAGTGTCAAAACGTAAAAATCACTCTGGGAGTGAATACGAAAGACAAAGATGCATACGAAAATATGTATACAACGTGTTAATGAATTAACGCAAAACTAGAAAGTAGTTTGTTTAGAATCGAGAGCAGAATCGAATTATCATGTTTTCAACACAGGTAATTTTTTTCAAAATAATTAATAATTTTTCTGTGAAATTTAAAAATTTCTTAACTTGATCTCAACCCACCTCACGGGCTCTCACTCACCCTACTTACTACCAAAACAAGATTCTTAAAATGTATCCATGAACACGCTAGCGCTTTCATTTATTGCTGAAATGATAATAAATAATTTTTGCCTCAAAACTTAAAATGCGAATAACTTTAAATTTTAACTATAAAAATAATGAAATTATTGTTTCAATCTAATGATTTTGTTATAAATCAGTTGGGGTGTATGAGGTTTTGCGCTTATTCATTAACACGTTGTATATGCTAAGTGGCCTCCCCGAGTGATTTTACACGTTTTGAAACTGACTACAAGAAGCATTCGTTTTTAGGCAGAGAATCGGAGACGACTTTTTTTAGTCTTAGCTCGAGCTAAGCGTGGCGAAAACGTATGGATTTTGACATAAGTGAGTTCGAACTATGACTTAAAAATCGTCTCTGAATCTCGGCTTCAGAGTCATATCACACAAGCTATTTTTGAGCGTAGGCGATTTTGAAACTGCACTGTCGTGACGTCGCAACTAAATCGCAAAGATTTTGACACTAATTCGGTATGTCAAGTTTTTTTGGTCTTCATTTTCTATTTTTTACGGATAGAAGACATAATTTTAAGAAACCAATTTAATTTTTATTGCGATTCATCGAGTTTATCAACAGGGTCGTTCTTAATATGCTGACACTTTTTAAGGTGATGATCAGACCATTAAACTGAACAACTTTCTCTATGGCACCAACATCGAAATCGCGAAAAGAAATCAGCTCGTTCCGTCAACGCCTACGCTCAAACATAGTTGCCACCCTAGACAAAGTGACATTCTATTGGCGTTGACGCTAGTAGAAAATGACAGAATGTATGGATTTGACATTAGCGATCGTCAAAATGTTTGGATCGCTAATTTGTGTCAAATCCACACATGAGAGGCCAATAGAATGTCATTTTGTCTAGGGGGGCTGGTTACAAATCGGCAACATGCAACTCGTCAACGCAGCATCTAAACAAGTCCGTTGGTTGGTTAATCTGACCGTCGGCGGTCGAGCTCTTGGTAAATACCTAGAGTGCTTTTTCATTTCACCAGTCCACTTATAAACTTGCAAGTTATTTAAGTACATACAACCTTGCCACATATAGTGTGGTCCGTCCTGCCCGAACCGGTCTCTACTTCAAGGTACACCTAACAAAATATTGTATTTTTTGTAGCATAGCATGCATGCATGCATATGCTCACGACTATATTCCCCGAGGGGGTAGTCAGAGATATTCTGAAACCTCAGAACATCCACGTTTCACCAGTAGTACCGAAACTCTGTCCAGTGTGGCGGGGGGTGAGCCCGTCGCCACTTATAATGGACAGTGGGTACAATACATGCCTCGAAATTGAAGCATGCAGGTTTCCTCACGATGTTTTCCTTCACCGAAAAGCCAGTGGTGTTACAAATCGTACATTAATTCCGAAAAATTCATTTGGACGAGACGGCCTGGACGGGGATCGAACCTCCCCCGCCTCTGGTTACATAAAGCTTGATATCGATTCATGTAACCATCGTCGCTATTTTATTTAATTTTCTTAAACTGAAAATTGAATTTTCTTTCTTCCTTTTCTTTGTTTTTCTTTTGTGACTTTCTTTCTTATAAAATGTGTCGGTCAGGCAGTACGTAACCATCAACCCTTTGCTAATACCTAAGAGGAAGGATCTCTCTTTAAGACTAGAGTGAGCCATACCAATTGTAAAGTGACCACTTTGTGTGGTGTCAAGTAGTATGGACAAAAGGCACCAAGTGACATAATGGCCTTATGTTTACGGTCACTTTTCACACACACTAGCTCAAAAAAAAGTGGACAGCCGCATAAACAAATATCTATAGTTCCATCTCCTTCTACTATTAAAGGTATGTCATAAGACAAAAGAGACCAACTACAATCGTAAATTTATGCGGACTCTATGGAGATCCTTCCTCTTAGGCTAATACTTACTAGATCAGTCATCAAGAACATATTTTAATATAACTTAGTCAAGGAATATTTTTATCACTTAGGTTAGGTATCTTTTATACCCCTCGTAATAAGTCACAACGTAAAGTTCACGTCATCACGATGACGTCACTCGTCACACGACGCCACACGTCACAAGACGTCACTCGTCACAAGACGTCACTCGTCGATGTAGAGCCGCACGAGGCCGCTCTCGGCGGCGGGGCAGCGCGAGACGGGGCACGTGCCTCTCGCTCGCACGTGCCGCGATATACACACGTAGCAGAATATGTACCTGCGCAATTTATTCATTTAAGGGCCCGTTTCACCACTTTTGGATAAGTTCTTGTTAGCATATCTGACAGCTCGTTTGACATACAGGGTTCTTCTTAATATGCTGACACTTTGTTAAGGGGATGATCAGACCATCAAACTGAACAACTTTCTCTATGGGACCAACATAGAAATTGCGAAAAAAAATCTGCTGTCCCATAACATTTGGCTTCAGTAGGTTTCCATTTTTGTATGTAACAGTTTTTTTTTCGCGATTTCGATGTTGGTGCCATAGAGAACGTTGATCAGTTTGATGGTCTGATCATCCCCTTAAAGAAGATCTTTGGTTGGTTATTGGTTGGTCCCCGCCTGCAATACCTACCTAATAACATTCAAATTATAGTAGCTCAAATAAAGCTGTATAGCTGATTAGTGATTAGAGAGCTTGTTTTTCTCTTTTCAGTTAATAGATTTTTATGCAGTCGGGTTTTTTGTTTATCTTAATAATTTAGTTTATTTCATACTTTTTAGTCTTGTGTCGAAACGATAACATAAAAGTACTATAATATTTATATTTTTGGAATCGTCTGATTACTAGCTTTCATTTGATACCCATATTGTAATTTTTAACAAAAAAAATTGTTTATTCCCCCTCTCTTTTTTATTCCGCAGACGCCATATTAAAATAATATAGCCTATGTCACTTTCAAAATTTTTACGAATCGAATGACACCTCATACGTTAAAATCCATCAAGCAGTTTAGGCTGTAGGCCGTGCCAAAGAAATAGACATACAAATATACATACATACATATATACATACATACATATATACATACATACATACATACATACATATATACATACATACATACGCTCGAAAAACATAACCCTCCTTCTGGCGCAGTCGGGTAAAAAAGACCTTACTGCGTTGTTATACATTTCAATTTTAAATAACATTGTAAAGAAATTATGTTCAAATATTTATGACAAAATGCACGTTTAGATATAATTGGTAACATTCACTGTAAAGAATTTATTGAAAATTAGCACTGCTCAGAAAAATTTTAACACCTTGTGTGCTACGATACATCTGATGGCGACTGGACACTTATTCTTCCACCGCGACCCCTAACTAGATAGCCTCAGTGAGAGGTGGATTAGGGGCACACGCACATACAGCACAGTGTGACCAGAGTACAGAACGCTCACCCGGAGACCGGCAGCACGGTGGGTATCCGCCACGTCTGCAGGCATATCGGACACTTGTTCTTCCACCGCAGTGCGCCTGAGTCTCTCTGCAACACACAAGTGTACGTGATTAGTCTCTTGGCTCCTATACTAGTGGTTAACATTATTTACATCGACGGAGAAACGCAATGGACTTAATTTTACGATGTGTGCGTTACCGGAGTGCATAGCATGCTTGCTGAATAAAACGAGACTCTCTCGTCGGGACCATCACAGTATAATTGCCTCCACGGTATTTCGTCCTACTATTGCGCCTTAAACACAAATGTTGACGAAAGTCTGAAGCAGGGTTTTTCAAGCTTACAGTCAAGTAAACCCTTATTGAATTACAAAAAGACTGGTGATTTTTCAAACAAGCATTCGCAAAAAAAAATTCTGCTTTGTCGTACATTGCAGTTTTTGTTGAACAGCAGATTTTTTATTACGATTTAAGATTTACAAGTTTTGACTTAAGTAAAAAAATATTATAAAAGGTTAGTTCTTGTGTTACCTCGGGTGGAGCCGGTGGAGCGAGGGAGGCGGCCCCACTCCCCCCGCGCGCCTCCCACCAGCGCAGGAACTGCACGAGGAAGGCGCCGTACTCCGCGCCGCGCAGCAGTACCGTCCCCACCATCGGGAATGTCACCACCGCGCTCCTGAGGAAGACAAGTCTAAATGGTAGTTAAATGTATATTTTACAACACACGCACACAGGTTGCCCGCTAGCACGCATGTACACAGACACGCACACAAGCAGTATAATCCTCACCCCACTCTGCCGGTGAACAAGCTCCGCAGCAGGTCGCCCCACGTGTAGTCGTCCTGCTCGCCCCCTTCAGGCGGCTTGTCTCTCAGCTGGAGCCCGAGCGCGGCCAGCTCGAGGGAGTGGCAGTAGTGACGTCACCACGTGTCTACACTCACCCCACTCTGCCGGTGAACAAGCTCCGCAGCAGGTCGCCCCACGTGTAGTCGTCCTGCTCGCCCCCTTCAGGCGGCTTGTCTCTCAGCTGGAGCCCGAGCGCGGCCAGCTCGAGGGAGTGGCAGTAGTGACGTCACCACGTGTCTACACTCACCCCACTCTGCCGGTGAACAAGCTCCGCAGCAGGTCGCCCCACGTGTAGTCGTCCTGCTCGCCCCCTTCAGGCGGCTTGTCTCTCAGCTGGAGCCCGAGCGCGGCCAGCTCGAGGGAGTGGCAGTAGTGACGTCACCACGTGTCTACACTCACCCCACTCTGCCGGTGAACAAGCTCCGCAGCAGGTCGCCCCACGTGTAGTCGTCCTGCTCGCCCCCTTCAGGCGGCTTGTCTCTCAGCTGGAGCCCGAGCGCGGCCAGCTCGAGGGAGTGGCAGTAGTGACGTCACCACGTGTCTACACTCACCCCACTCTGCCGGTGAACAAGCTCCGCAGCAGGTCGCCCCACGTGTAGTCGTCCTGCTCGCCCCCTTCAGGCGGCTTGTCTCTCAGCTGGAGCCCGAGCGCGGCCAGCTCGAGGGAGTGGCAGTAGTGACGTCACCACGTGTCTACACTCACCCCACTCTGCCGGTGAACAAGCTCCGCAGCAGGTCGCCCCACGTGTAGTCGTCCTGCTCGCCCCCTTCAGGCGGCTTGTCTCTCAGCTGGAGCCCGAGCGCGGCCAGCTCGAGGGAGTGGCAGTAGTGACGTCACCACGTGTCTACACTCACCCCACTCTGCCGGTGAACAAGCTCCGCAGCAGGTCGCCCCACGTGTAGTCGTCCTGCTCGCCCCCTTCAGGCGGCTTGTCTCTCAGCTGGAGCCCGAGCGCGGCCAGCTCGAGGGAGTGGCAGTAGTGACGTCACCACGTGTCTACACTCACCCCACTCTGCCGGTGAACAAGCTCCGCAGCAGGTCGCCCCACGTGTAGTCGTCCTGCTCGCCCCCTTCAGGCGGCTTGTCTCTCAGCTGGAGCCCGAGCGCGGCCAGCTCGAGGGAGTGGCAGTAGTGACGTCACCACGTGTCTACACTCACCCCACTCTGCCGGTGAACAAGCTCCGCAGCAGGTCGCCCCACGTGTAGTCGTCCTGCTCGCCCCCTTCAGGCGGCTTGTCTCTCAGCTGGAGCCCGAGCGCGGCCAGCTCGAGGGAGTGGCAGTAGTGACGTCACCACGTGTCTACACTCACCCCACTCTGCCGGTGAACAAGCTCCGCAGCAGGTCGCCCCACGTGTAGTCGTCCTGCTCGCCCCCTTCAGGCGGCTTGTCTCTCAGCTGGAGCCCGAGCGCGGCCAGCTCGAGGGAGTGGCAGGGCGCGCCGCGAGTGTAGCGCGCCAGCTGCGCCAGTCGCATCAGTGACGTCACCACGTGCAGCGTACTGTAGATGTGGATAGCTGCTCTGCGCGCTTTGTCTGCACTACTCTGTTGAGTTAGGTAGATAGACAACAAAAAATAGTTTATTTGATTGTGGACAGAGTTTTGGGGCGGGCCTTGGGAGAAGTCTAATGATTATGATGAATAAAAGACAAACAGCTACTGACAAAGATAGAAATGTGGACATATTTCAGAGATCCTAGCCTCACCAGGCTCTGATGCTGCTAGAAAAGTATTCGCCTTTGCAAACTCATCAGTGCCTCATTAAGTCAATACATTTTGTTACAAACCATCTAAATCATCCAGAACTAGTTAATCCAGTTAATCATTCAATTAACTCTCCTTTATTGCTCCCCAAAACATTATAAAACAGGTGATAAATTCATGCAAATAATGGAAAGATTATAAATTCATCAGTGTCACAATGCTAGTGTCATACAGACCTTGCCCAGCCTTCCGTCTTCATGGTCCTCCCGCCACTTGTCGACGATCCTCTCCACCTTGTCCCTTAGGTACGGCAGCAGCACCAGCAGGGCTAGTGACCCTCGCTCCAGCCGCTCCGGCAGCCGCGGCCCCGAGCTGAACTCGTTGCTCGTCGATATCGGCACGCGGAGCAGACCATAGAAACTCTCCGAGAATGATGCCGCTGTGGAACGATGAGATATTGTTAACATACATAAACTCATCCATAATCCCTGTCAGGGTGGTGAGAAACAACGCTACAACCACCAACTATCTTTTTAAGCTTTTGACCGCCCGCCACCATACAGCACAGATAAAAAAATCTTGTTTCTGCGACATCTTGTCATGATATCCCGACATTAGTGTTCTTGCACATGACTTACACTCATTAGAGTTAATCCTCCGTTAAATCTCTTGCTAGCTTTTACTACGTCAACAAGATAGAAAGTGACAGCAAGAGATTTAATGGAGGATTAACTTTAATGAACGTACGTGCAACTGAATGTTTGACAGTCAATGGTTAAACATGCAGACAAAGCAAGACTCACTATGTCTGTATGTTTTGCTTTTTTTGTTTATATTCGTCAAATTTGGAAACGGGCTGTAAAATTGGTAATTTTCGAAGGTCCCTAGTTCTTACAGTAATTAATTTCAATAAAGCAAAATACAGGGACATAGCAGAGGTAACAGATTGTATTGTAAAAAATGTTTGCTTTAGTGTCATTATCCATCGAGGAAACAGGAGAATATGTTTGTATGGACAAACCAGTACTAGAATAAGCATTTTACTTCTGGACCATGGCTTAGAGTTAGGACACATGACTACGACATCACCGAATAGATATCCTACCAGAAAGACAGCTACTTAGGGCATTTATTGATACTAAAAATAATTTGTTAATGTCTACAAAAAAACGAGCAGTCACGAGTAGCACATGCTTCGTCAATTAAAACACATAATACAACAGACAGTAATCAGAAACTCTATGGCATGAAGAAATTATTATTCAATACATAAATACATTTATATTTACCACACATTACCACCGCTTTAACTCGTGTAAACTATTGTATATGTACTTACCATAATGTTTGAGGTAGTGATACTGCAGACAGGCATCAAACACAAGGTAGAGCTCATCGTACCACTCCACCATCCACCCACACTTGTTGGGGTATACCGTTGATATGTACTGCAAGTTACAAACATTTTCAACGTTGTATCAATGTTGTTGTATCTATGCGAATTATTTTATTGTAAATCAGTTGGGGTGTATGAGGTTTTGCGCTTATTCATTAGCACATTGTATATTCGCAAAAACTGTGCTATCGCACTCAGCATGAACCTCATACACCCCAACTGATTTACAATAAAATAATTCGATTGAAGCAATAATTTCATTATTTTTATAGTTAAAATTTAAAGTTATTTGCATTTTAAGTTTTTAGACAAAAATGATTTGTTATCATTTCAGCAATTAATGAAAGCGCTAACATGCTCATGGAAACATTTTGAGAATCTTGTTTTGGTAGTAATCAGGGTGAGTTTGCCCTTGGGGTGGGTTGAGATTGAGTTCAGTAAATTTTAAATTTTACAAACATATTTCTTAATATTTTGAAAAAAAATTACCTATGTTGAAACCATTATAATTCGATTCTGCTCTCGATTCTAAACAAACTACTTTCTAGTTTTGCGTTAATTCATTAACACGTTGTATAGATATTGTTTTTAAATCTATACATTTCAACATTATGGATAACGTAAAGCGAGGAGTGAGGAGCGTAAATATGCATAAAGTTAAAAAAACGTGAAATGAATAAACAGTATTTTTGGATTGACTAGGTAAACAGTAGCAATTCAGTTCTGGCACTCGCTGGCGGTGGCCGCGGCAGACTCCCTGCACTCGCTCAGCTCGTGTGCTGTGAATGCAAAAACATGCTTGTCGCTTCTCACTCCTCGCTTATCTAACCGACTGAGTTAGATCTGGGGTCTAAAAACGAGTTTTCACAGTTATGCATTTTCATGTATAATTTTTCAGATTATGGAATTTCATTATTATGTCAATTCAATTTTTTGTTTAGTGGCATCCGATGCGTTATCACAATTCAGCCAATGTCTCGTTATGTGGATATTGTATGAAGGAAAATGATCAGTGGTATTTATTAAGTCTAGAGTGGCAGTTTTGCCAATGTAAGTAGGTTATAATCTCAAGTGATTGTTTTAAGGTTAAAACACAAAAGAGTTCACAAAATGGTGGAGCCACGTGCAATCCCGACGCGTCGATACGCAAGCGTCCGTACTCCGCCAGAATTGCAACGCGACCCCCATTATTATGTCAAATAATACTATAAAGGGTCCTTCTTAATATGCTGACACTTTTTTAAGGGGATGATCTGACTGTCAATCTGAAAAATTTTCTCTATGGGACCAACATTGAAATCAACATCATTGCGTGCGTAATGTTGTACAGTTTTGGAGATTTCGTGTAGAGTTAGTGTGTGGATTTACATAGATTCAAGCATATTATACACCGCTTGACCAACAAAAGTACACATTTCTGCCAACCCGGGCGGTGCGATCGATTTGTCAGTTCCCATCACCACTTCGCACATAGCCAATAGTGATATAAACATTAAAAATGTTGAAATTCTATTTCATTTTGGTTTCGTAGTTTTTGCCTCATCGCGGCACAGAGCGTTCGGCGCCTGCGCGTAGTCGACCGATCAAACGAAGACTGTCGCGTAATTGGTTCTCTTTATACGTTTCGGTGGTCTATAGGCTCGGAAAGTTTAGAGCGCGGAGCCAACGGTTAGGTGGTACCTCGAACAGCCTGCGCAGCGCCGGCTTGAGGGTGGCGCCGAGAGCGTCCTGCGCCGCAACCTGGAACACGGAGGGGGCGCCGGCGCCGCGCAGCGCGCGCGTCACGTGCGCCGCGTGCACCGCCATCCTTCTGCTCGCTTCACTTTACTGACCAACCTGAACCCGCTCGCTGCTACAATTTAGGCTAGAATCTGGAAATGTGATAACTTGTTTTGAACTTTAGCACGAAGTTGACGTTGACGAAAGTCAGTTCAGTTCTGATCAGCTGATTGTCAATGTCAAAATTGTTTTTTCTTCCATTCGGAAAGGCAATGGAATCTAGCCCTTACAGCCGTTATCTTAAGTCGTTTTTCATTATCAGCCGATTTGCGGGAAATGAGGGTGTAGTCAGGCCTGTGTCACTCCACAGTACGGCTAGCATGCCACCCACGTTTAAACGAGAAAAACATCATGCGCGCTCTTTCTGGCATACGTAAAATAATAAAGATGAAGGCATATCTCGATTTTTATCGTTTCCTCGGGGGTGACATGCGAGGCCTATAAGTCAGGTACGCTTGACGGCCGATCCCCACCGAGGGGTAGACAATACCTTTTTCCAAATTCCAGCTTCCTGGGTAAATTGGAATAGGTTACGTATACCATGTTAACTTCTTGGTCAAGTCTCATTGACTTGCCGCCATTTTGTGAATAGTCAATGCGAGACTTGAAAACACGTGAAAGAATGAAAGAGGGAGACTATGTAAAGCAAGCTTTCACGTCTAATAACTCGGTTCATTTTTGTTTGCACGCGCGCTGTTATGACGGTTGGTAGATTATTCGCGAATTGTACGATAGGACGGGTGCGAATAGCTTTGCACCTTATTGCCGTGCTATTTATTTAAATCTGTTTTTAAAGATTCTTCTGTACTGATAGTACCAGTATTTATTCTGTGGTATTATCTAAATAATAAACAAGTTACATTAATAAAATACCTTTATTTGTACAATACAACAAAATAAAAGTACCTGTCTTACAATTTATAACATAACGTGGAACATGAAGCCACTGGTAGCACCTTAATTTAGCGCATTTCACTTATTTAGTAAAAGTAAAGCTAAGCGTCTTTTTAGACGATATTAAACTTTATAAGCATTACAATAAAGAATGTTATACCTATTCTAATGTAATAGGAGTAGCTTAAAAATTTAACTCAGTATCAAAAATACTCGAGAAGCATAAGCATAATTGCTACTATCACCTACTATACAGTTCAATCCACGAAGACGCGGGGCGCCCCATCCTGTGTCCTGTAGGCCTACCATGAGTTTACACTGTAGTATACGATAGTAGTTTTACTGTAGCACAGTATAAGAAAGAGTATCTATTACTACATACAGTATGGACACTCCCTGCCTCCCACCAACTTTTTACCTCACCCCTCAGAGGAAGGATCTCCATAGAGTCCGCATAAATTTACGATTGTCTCTTTTGTCTTATGACGTACCTTTAATAGTAGAAAGAGATGGAGCTATAGATATTTGTTTATGCGGCTGTCCACTTTTTTTTGAGCTAGTATGTGTGAAAAGTGACCGTAAACATAAGGCCATATGTCACTTGGTGCCTTTTGTCCACACTACTTGACACCACACACTCAAACCTAAACGTCAAAAAAAGTGGACACTTTACAATTGGTATGGCTCACTCTATTAGGTATTGGAGCCCCGTTTCGCATGTGCTGACGTCTTCTTGTCATTTTCAGATTTTTGTAAGAAGTGTCTGGGGTGTGACTGTAGTTTACTACAGTTTTTGTATTGAATTTCGAACAGCGCTTCTAATGGTTACCTTGAGAACTAAGGTTACGTTGAAAACTAATTCTGTCATACAAAATTGTCGCTGCAACTACAGTAGTAACGATAACGTACAGAGAAAACTCATGGTAGGCCTACATATCGTTTATAATGCAAGTATACAATGTCCTACTAGTCTGTACACATGGCAAACATACAAGGAATGGGGCGCGTCTTCATGGATTGCACTATCTCTGTAACGAGTAACATCAGAATAATAACATTTTTCACTATCAGTGCCCAAAATGTCCAGTGTGTGGTGTAGTCAATCAGAACTTACAATATTCTGGATAAATTTATTTAAAAAAGTACCTCCTACATCATTTCGGTGAAAGTTTATAGAGTGTTCTGTAAGGAACTGTGTATTTTGGCCTTTTATAGCAATTTCTTAGAAAAAGTACATGTCTAGAATGAGCCTAACGCTTCTACCGTCCAACTTTCTTAGGTTGGTGTGCGTGAGGCGTCATACAAATTATGTCTGTGTGCGTGTATATGGATAGAGGTTTAACTGGACCAGGCTTACTTGATGGTGTTTCATACCATCAAGTAAGCCTGTCCATTTATAAGTTTGTATTAAAAGTAAAAAAAAAACAATTTCAAAATGTTCACCAAATGTGGTCCAGTTAAAGATTATATACAAACGATTTCATGTATTACGTTTAGTTGATTATCAACTTGTAACTAAAAAAGCAAAAATTACGTACCTAACAAAATGTTTACCTATATTAAAAAACTGCAAAGCATTTGTACGTATTCAATATATTATATAACGTACTGCGATCACTGCTCTTCATACTGTCAAAGCGTTTTACAGGGTCATCCTGACGCGACGGGCGTTTAAACGCCGTCATTGCCGTGGACAATACAGATCCTCTCCGCTCTTGTTCCTTTATAACAGCACTATAAAATATTGTTTAAATTTAAAAACTTCAAGCAACGGTATTGACGGCGCCGGCGTTAAAACGCCCGTCTGAATGACCCTACTACAAATTCAGTAACTAACTACCTTATTTATAATACATATTTAACCTACAGGGTGAATTAAATTCTTTCGACTAACTTTCAAGGATAGATCTATGAATCATTAAGACGAAAATGGAGGTTAGTTAACAAAATATGAGGTTGAGACAAACTGCACTGCAAAAAAATGTGTTCCATAATTTTTGACTATACAGTAATCTAATATGTATCTTCAGTAACAATAGAACCACCCCTTAAAGTATGTCGAACGTAAATTTCATCCCGTATACATGTCAATCAACATAAAATTGAGCTAAAAACGCCTCAAACCATCGACTGCGCCGTAATACCGACACAATTGCTTCGACGCGTAGATCTAGTTCCTTACATGTTGATTGACATAATTATTATAGTAATTAATTTTGCTATAAGTACAATAAACTGAAGTTGACTTTTTAGGCATTTAGACCAAATGCTTACAATAATATTTAATGACTTACAATAAAGCTGCAAGGAGCAAGAGTTTACCATCGTACCGACACGATACCATCATCAAAAGTGAATAAATATCAATTTACTATTTATCTTTTGGAAATAAAAGTAGTTTGTGAAACTTGCGGGTGTGAATTCCGCTAGAACTTTGAAACTTTCAACATGATGCTAGCCTTGCTACAAGATAGTGGTAGTTGTAACACTGTTTCTGACCACCCTAAAATAGATTATGGTTGTAAGTTTACGTGTGTGTGTATGTATGAACTAAACATGTTCAAAAGATCATAATTTTTTAAAACTATGCATACGTTGACGATACGTTGCAAAACTCAAACTCCTCAGATCGATTCTAATCACCTTTTCCTTAGAACCGATTGTATCAATATAGTCCATTCTCTAAGGCTTCAAGATCACTCCAATGTAAGCTTTATCACAAACGAGTAAGGTGCCCCGGTGTATGCTTACTCAAATAGTGGGCTGTGCGTGACACATACTTTCCTATACATTTTTTCTGTGTCGAATCGAATTTCAGACAATACTTCAAAAGAACTTTGCCGTTTTATTCAGTAAATTTCTGACTAGCTGACCAAACTTCAGTCGCGTAATTTGGTCATGGTGTTGCTATTAGAGTGTTATTAAACCGGCACAATCGACGTCATCGATCGTTCAGTATAATAGTTATTCTTATGGCTCGATAGATTGATGATCTCTTTCGATGTCTGAGGTTGATTGTGTCGATCGACGAGACAGATCTATTTAATAGCAGACGTGGTTGCTAAAAATGAATATGCATGAATATGCAGGTATTATTGTAATATGCACTGTAGCTATGCGAACAATACAAAAACGGACATGGTCTATCAGTCGGTTTAGGTGATACAGCCGTTCAAAGGTCGGAACTTTGAATGGCTGTATCTCCTAAACCGACTGACAGAATATGACAGTTTTTGTACTGTTCACAGAGCTACAGTGCATATTAGAATAAGATCCTATGATCAGCCTTGCAGCTGATCGTTCATTTGATACAGACCTTTGAACGGCTGTAAATCCTAAACCGACTGGAGTTATGCAGGGGGACCTGGTCCAGTCCCATCACAGAGATGCTCTAAACCCTATGAATACTGAATCAGCCTTGCAGCTGACGGTTTCCAAAATTCTTCTTATCTGTTATGCTAGAAGTAGTATGTAGAAATTGAACTCGGCACTATAGAAAGACTAGTGTGTAGCGGCAGTAGGTCAGTGCACTAGCCCCTCCCCACATCCCGGTTCGATGCGGGGGGTTTACTCCCCCTGCTAGCTGGCGGAGTTGTTGTACTGAGGGCGGCCCGCCAGCTCCAGCAGGTAGCGGTCCGGGTGCTCGATCCAGTCCGCCGTCGACAGCTTCACCTGCAATGTTATACCATGCATTAAGACTGTGCACGCTGGCCAATCAGCAAGACTTTAACGATAACAATTGCGCTACAGCACAGTATAAGAAAGAGTATCTAGTACTACATACAGTATGGACACTCCCTGCATCCCACCAACTTTTTACCTCACCCCCTCTATTGCCCTCTGCTTACCTCGGCGGTTACCTGTAATGTGTTGTCTAAGACTGACACCACGATTGACACCACGATTGACATGCTAGAATTTATGTTTTCGAAACAAAGAGAATATAATCTCAGGATGAAGGATAAAAACTCTTTTTGAATAGACGGGTGTTAATTTACAAATTGATGGCAATCTTCGAAACCGGGGAATTGCTTTTTCCAATTTAGCTACTGAGCCACTATGCCAGAGAACGAATTTTATCAACATATGGCGTATTAAGGAACGTGGAAAAAGCAATTTCCCGGTTCGGAAGATTGCGGGTTCAAGTCCCGCCTGAGACTTAATTTTTCAGACTTTAATTTGATTTGAAATAGCACAACATTGCCGTAACATGTTTTACAAGTTAAATTATTACAAGTTTTGTTTCTTGAGCAAAAATGAAAGTTGAGACATACAGGAAGACTGATTTGGATTAAACTATAAACATTCCTTGGACCAAATTGGCAGCGTGCTTAAAAAGGGCCAGGTCAGATCTACCCGAAACC
Organism: Agonopterix alstromeriana; assembly: GCA_963924505.1. Lineage (NCBI taxonomy): Eukaryota > Metazoa > Arthropoda > Insecta > Lepidoptera > Depressariidae > Agonopterix > Agonopterix alstromeriana. Next base: position 14,511,903 of record OZ004681.1, read on the forward strand.
AACGAGCATGCATGGAAGGACTAATGAATGTGGGGGAAGCTAGAGGTTTGTCAGGATCGTAGCAGGTGGCGTTCCGTTGTCTCTGCCTACCCCAGTGAGAGACAGGCGTGAAAATATGTATGTATAAACATTCCTTATTTGACTACGGTCGAAATCCTAAAACGATAAGGTTACAAATAAAAGGTCCGGCTACCTGTCTCTGTCGCTCCGCCTCCTTGACCTGCCACTTCTTGATCTCGAGCTGCGTCTCGCGCGAGGTCTGGTCCCCGCAGCCCCACACCTGAGACACCGAAGGAAGTTGTCAAAGAACAATATATCGTATTTATATAACGTGTTAATGAATTAACGCAAAACTAGAAAATAGTTTGTTTAGAATCGAGAGCAGAATCGAATTATCATGGTATCAATACAGCGTGGGTCAGTTATAGTAACCTCGATGTTGGTGATGTTGTAGGGTACTCCCTGGAAGGTGAGCATCTCGAAGTCTTCGCGGAGGTCGAGCGCGGGGTTGCGCGGGTCGCTGCCGGCCCGCAGAGCGCGCGGGTAGCCGCGGATGGACGTGTTCAGGTACAACATCTTGGGCCCGTGCTCTATCACCGCCAGTCTAAGGACATGCAATCACATAGTTAAGTCACAGGATACTTGGCGGTTGCGACTGATAGCTCGCCAGCCTGCACCAGCAGCAGAGTCGCTCCTCTGTGCAGCACACTGTTATAGTTCATCATCATCACAGTCCATGGACGTCCACTGCTGGACGCCACAACGACCAGTCCGATTGGAGTTCGCGTCTTTACCAGTTCGTCGGTCCACCTTGTGGAGGCTCACTGCCTACCCACGCTTCGCTTTCCGGTACGCGGTCTCCACTCGAGAACTCTTTGGCGCCATCGGCCATCGGTTTTGCGAGCAATGTGTCCCGCCCACTGCAACTTTAGTTAAGCAATTCTTTGGGCTATGTCAGTTACTCTGATTCTTCTGCAGATCTCTTCATTGCTACACTAACTAGAGAGCTAGGTATAACTATACAGACGTGGGGAACAGCTGTATGAGGGCGGCGTCGTTGCTGCCCCAGTACTGGTGGGTCTCGCGCCACTCCTGCGGGCTGCACACCACCACCACCAGCTCGCCCGCCTGCACCAGCAGCAGCGTCGCGCCTCTGTGCATTACATCATTACATTACATTATTCACTAATTACACTTTCAATTACAAACAACTATAATGAAGAGAGTTACGAGCGGGCCGAGGCGAGGGAGGCGGCCGCCCGGAGACAGCACCGGCACGGAGGCTGATATAGCGCGGCTGCTCAGGTCGCTTGCCGCGCCTGAGAGTGCACACGCGTTCGCACTCCCGCGCCACAGAATAAGTTATAGTATATAGTTCTATATACAGAACGGCCACTCCCCGCCCCCTCTGACTTCGGATACCCCACCTCACCTCACACTTGAGAGGAAACTTGAGGGAAGCCGAGCAAGGGAATGCAGTCACCCGTTGGATTTGAAAAACGTTGAAAAATAACGCTAACGTGTAGTGATTTTCTCAAAGTATCCTCAGGTACTTTGAGTATTGTACCACCCATCTCTTCATTTTGATTAGGCTCACGAACGACCTACGGTCCCGTCTCTCCGCGTATCGCGAGGATGCCGCGTCCACTGATCCAACTGTGGATATCGGCAGGATCCGCAGAGGAATCCAGACATGGCTAGTTAGGATAGCCGGCCAGCAATAGCAATAGACCGCCCCCTGCTCCGTTAAGGCGCCCCTCGTGTACAGGCACACCCGTTTGAGACGCCTCGACCGCGCCCGCAGCACCAGCCGCACCCACGAGCACACCGGAGGACGTAATCGCCCGACGAACACCCATACTCGCCGCGCCGCCGCCCGCCCCAGAGATAGCAAGGTCGCCGCTGCTCTTCACGCCGCCGGGACGGGGCCCGCCCTAATATGAGCCGACACAGGTAGAGGTACGGTACCTGTAGGCGGTGGTGTGGTGCAGGAACCTATTGGCGCCGTGGCCGTGGTCGCGCGACAGGTAGAGCGGCACCCAGTGCGAGGGCAGCGCGCATACTAGCCGCGCCAGCCACTGCCCGCTGGCCAGCCCGCCCGCCGCTGTGGGGGGAACGAGATCAATATTACACTACAATCTAAATAAAATGTTAAATATTTTTCAAAACATTTGTTAGTAAAGTGACTGGCCAAAAAACGTTGTGATACGTTTTTTGGATCACAATCATTGCATATGCTCACGACTGTATTCTCCGAGGGGATAGTCAGAGGTATTCGGAAAACTCAAACTCAGACAGACAAACACAGCGCGTGCACGCCCGCCTCCAGCACGGCTCCTCGCTCCGCAGTGTACTCACGCGGCTTGGGCGGCACTACGGGGCGGCTGTAGAGCGGCGGCGCGGCGGCGGCCAGCAGCCACGCGGCCGACATGCTGAGCGCGTGCGCCGAGCGCCCCCACCCCCCCGCCGACACCCCCACCCCCGCCCCCACCTCCACGCCGCGCTCCAGCACGGCTCCTCGCTCCGCAGTGTACTCACGCGGCTTGGGCGGCACTACGGGGCGGCTGTAGAGCGGCGGCGCGGCGGCGGCCAGCAGCCACGCGGCCGACATGCTGAGCGCGTGCGCCGAGCGCCCCCACCCCCCCGCCGACACCCCCACCCCCGCCCCCACCTCCGCGCCGCGCTCCAGCACGGCTCCTCGCTCCGCAGTGTACTCACGCGGCTTGGGCGGCACTACGGGGCGGCTGTAGAGCGGCGGCGCGGCGGCGGCCAGCAGCCACGCGGCCGACATGCTGAGCGCGTGCGCCGAGCGCCCCCACCCCCCCGCCGACACCCCCACCCCCGCCCCCACCTCCGCGCCGCGCTCGAGCACGGGCGTGGCGAGCTCGAGCCCGGCGCCGGCTCCGAGCCCCGCGCCGCCCGCCTCCGGCGCCGCCTCCAGGTCCCGGTGCCGCGTCGCCAGCACGTGCACGCAGTACCTGCGTGCCACACACCACATTCATACCATTAATAAACCTATAAAATGTACCTGAAAGTATTTAGTATCGACGACACTAACCTATGCACGGGGAATATAAGTCTCTGGCAGTGCTCCTGCAGCCAGCGCACGACGAAGCCGACGCTGTGCGAGTCCTTGTTGTTGAAGCATCCGTTCACCACGGACGAGAGCGTCTTGTTTATCTGCAACAAGTATTGTTATCGATTGTTTATATGGCAGCATTCGATTTGGACGAATCGTCTGGTCTCGCCAGCGTATGACCAATCCAACACCACATTACTTTAGGATATGCGATGAAAGCTTGTCGACCCGAGGCCTGATGGCAAGATTCAATCTCCAGAGCAGTTGGGAAACGGAAGAGCTGTGACTAACAGAATGACGGCAATTGGGGAAAGCCAATACTTATTATAAAGAGACTTACACTCAGTTGCAGAAACACTCATTAGAGTTAATCCTCCATTAAATCTCTTGCTAGCTTTTACTACGCCAACAAGTCAAAAAGTGACAGCAAGAGATTTAATGGAGGATTCACTTTAATGAGGGTAAACGGAGTGTGAGAATGGTGAAGATAAATTAAGAGGCGTACCATGAGGCAGGTCTGTGGCCCCTCGGGGTAGTGGTCCATGGAGAGCTTGTAGCTGGTATAGAGCAGCGCGCGCAGACCCTCGGGAGTCACGGGGCCCTCCTCGCTCTCACACCCGAACATCCTGCAACGTGCCCGCGCTATAGTATAGGCACGCAAGTGGACACGTGCTACCGTGCGCTAGTATAATACGCGCATTGGTACGTTACTTAGAACCATCTTTTATACAGGATGTCCTAGAAGTGGTGATGCACGAGGGGTAAGTGGAGAAGATTTCCAATAATTTTGATCCCATACATATAATCCGGAAATGAACGGTGTAAAAATTACATTGATTTTCTCGTTTCCAATTTTCTATTTTACTTTTATGTTCCTTAAAGGTATACCTTCATAACGAGGCCATTCAATAAAATCACCAGCGTGTATGATAAGCAAAACACGGTTTTGTGGCAGACTATTGTTTTCTTAAAAACAATTGACCGACTTCATGAGACTTATGAGAAGCATGTTGTAAAAAAAATTTACTACAGAAAAGTTACCCTGTATTACAAAAAGTTACGCAACTCATGCAGATTCTAAAACTGTAAAACACATGCATTTTCTTTCAAAGGTACCTTTGTAATAGATTATTTTTCCAGGCAAGTCAACTATTCTAAGACATTTTTCTCTTGCGAATTCTAATAATAAAACCAACAGGTGCTACAAATTAAATAAAGTAAATAGAGTGTACCTGACGTATGTCTCCAGTATGGCCTGGTCATCGAGCATGGCGAGCACGCGCTCGCACTGCGCGCGGAACGCGGGGAGCGGCACGTGCGCGGTGCGGGCGCGTGCTGCCGCGTGGATGTACTGGTAGAACTTGCGCCCCAGCTCCGGGTACATCGGGAACAGGTACTTCTGCACCATTCATATTACATTTCATTACTTTTAATTGTCCATTCTGTTATTAAAAATAGCATTTAAGGCTGAAATCACTGAAAATGTGAATTTTGCGTTATTTTCCGACGTTTTATTTTTACTGAGAGGATAAAAATAAAATATCTTAAATCCAACGGGTACGCACGCCTGACTGCATTCCCTTGCTCGGCTCCCCTCAAGTTTCCCCAGAAAGTGAGAGGTGAGGTGGGGTATCTGAAATCAGAGGGGGGCGGGGAGTGGCCGTTCTGTATGTAGTATGTAGAACCGTGCCTCAGAATTGAGTTTCCGTACCTCTCCGCAACGTGCCACCGACGCTCTCAATAAGAGGCGAATATAAGTAAGTATAAATATGTATTAACTTACAGTGAACGAGTTCTCAGTGATCCCATTGACGCCATCCTCTTTGTTTGAGCGCTGCGCGAGCAACTGTAACATACAAGCAATGCTATGAATTATCTCGCTAAAATTTATATTAGATTACAATTATTACCTTATCTAAAGAAGGATCCCAATTAGGTATTAAAGAATAATATTAACGAAATGACGAGCATGTTTTAAATTGTACATACAAAAAGGGGAGACCGCAAAACAGCATTTGTGCTGAAGCTCCACCTGTTCATTCAGGAAATGTTGATGATCAATTGTTAATCCTTGTATCTTTTTTGATGAATAAATATATTTGTATTTTTTTTTTATTTATCTAAATCAGTCGATTCGTAAAAGCTATGTTGCCACAGACAGATACACAAATAAACAAAGGCGGAAGGACTTATAATACAATGTTTTTGCGTCAGGGGTTAAACATGTGGTGTACGGCCTAGAATAACGCAGACGAGTGTCGTAACTTGTCGTAAGAGGCGACTTGTTCATGAGACGGAAACTACATAAAAGGGCCGGGCTACAAGTGAGCGTTGCTCATAAGTTCATTCACTGGTTCGGTTGACTTAAGTTCATTCACTGGTTCGGTTGACTTAAGTTCATTCGTTGGTTTGGTTGACTTAAATAAAAATAATAAAATGCACTTTATTGCCATACAAAAATACAGAATAGGTATCGGTGCGGTAGGTATAGGTAGGTGATAAGACCAAAATGTATACCAGTTTGTGACGATAAATGATTTCTGATTTCCTAAACAATAAACAGATTCATCACAGAGAAATATCAACAGATTATGAGATGGCTGTATCGTACGATTTTACTCTCCTTATCCATGCAGCGAAACATATTACAATACAAGTATAAGCCAATTTGGTCTGCATTCTATAGGCTGTACAATACAAGTATAAGTCTAGGGCCAGTCCTTTCGACTGTTCCATTCAAACTCACACTCTCTATAACATATATAGTTCAATTAAACAATTAAGATATTTTATTTGAAAATGAAATATATATTTTTATTATTTTTATTTCATGTTTCAATTTTTTAAATTATTAGTATTTTTTACTATCTATTTTATTCATTGTTTAATTATTCCAAATTAAGAAATCTAATTAAAAATAAATATATTTTTATTATGTTATAATTTTTTTAATTATTAGTATTTTTTTATTATGTATTTGTTGTTTAATTATTCAAGTTAATTGTTAGGTTGTGCTTCTGCAAATGAAAAATTTAATTTCATAAATCTAAAGACCTTGCATGTAGGTGATGCGGATTTCTTCTCCTTTACATCGTCCACTTGAATACCAACTATCTTCAGATGGAGGTGTTTCACTTTCGGCTTTAACCTCTTCATTATAAGATACAAATTTAAATAAATACAGGATTTCTTGTGATAGTGATGTGACTTGAACTATTAAATATAAAGAAAGTAAAATGAAATCTGTGATATCATTAGTTTGTCGATAGATAACATTAACTTACGCATGATTTATTTAATAAATCAGTTTTAAGGTGCAACATCACAGGTAGGTAGTATAGCGATGGTATATCGCGGGGTTCCGTACAGACTACTTTAGATTGAGTTTGTAATACATATCTTTTGTCTTATGACGTACCTTTAATAGTAGAAGGAGATGGAACTATAGATATTTGTTTATGCGGCTGTCCACTTTTTTTTGAGCTAGTGTGTGTGTGAAAAGTGACCGTAAACATAAGGCCATATGTCACTTGGTGCCTTTTGTCCATACTACTTGACACCACACACTCAAACCTAAACGTTAAAAAAAGTGGACACTTTACAATTGGTATGGCTCACTCTAGCCTTAAAGAGAGATTCATCCTCTTAGAAAGAAGATAAGATAAAGAGAGACAAGAGATAGAGATAGATAAGATTGTTTAAGATATATCTTAATCAAACTATAAAAACGAGTACATCACTTCGTTGAGCATCTCACAGCCAAGCAAAGCCAAGTTGCGCTTTTACAATAGTTTCTTTTTAAATTTCTTTAATGTTTTGTAATTTTTATACTTCACAGAACTAGTGGGAAAAGTTTCACTAGTTTCGCCATGGAAACACTGGTAATAAAAGCTCTTATCAAACTAGGAAAACAAGTAAAATTGAGTAACTTTTACTCCTTTGTGATAATTTTATAGTATACTAGAGTTTATCCGCGACTTCGCCCGCACGGGTTCCCGTGCTCATAGCGAGATAAATGATTTACCAGATTTTAAGTCTCAACATAAGCTTTCAAACACAAAAAGGTTCATCAAAATTGGTCAAGTAGTTTTGACGTGATGTACGTTTAAACAAACAGACAGACTGACAAAAAATACAAAAATGTATGATTTGTAGTCAAGGATACCTAAAAAAAACTTTTTTACATACACAGTAGTGTATAAAAAAAGTTTTTGCATACACAGGTGTATGTAAAAAAGTTTTTAGGTATCGGTTTTGGGTACTGAAACAGAAGTAACAGTTTTATAATAGTAGACTGATTTTGAGATCACTTTCCTTTTCAGGGGTGGTTCAGACAAACAAACTGAACAACTTTTACGTTGTCGCTATTTTAGCATGCATTTAACAAACATTTAAGCATGCAGGATTTGTGACATTCCACCTTAAATCAACAGGATTAAATATCAATCAAGATTATTGTGTACCTGTCAAAAAATCGTCAGTTTCTACTTTGTGATAATGTTTAGGAAGCATAATGTACAAATGCGCAGATTGTGTACAAATAACAGTTCAGTTTGAGGTGCTTGGAGTAGTGGGGCTTCGGCACACACCTGCCACGCCATAGAACTATACTGAAATAGTACTGCTACAGAAACTAGATGCGTAAGCACACGAGCGCCCGCGCCATCCCGTTCGAAGTGAGGTGAGGTGCAAGGAGTGGCCATTCTACTATTATCAGCTTTCAACCACAAATATGCTAGTTTGAATTGAATAGAAATAACAAAAATGCTAGTTTGATAAGAGTAAAACAGAGGGGAAGTAAAAAACAGAGTTTTACTGTATAGTATCAATTATTTTATTAAATAGACTATGTATTATTGTATACATAACTTTAGCTTAAGAATTTATATTGTAATAGTTATTAAGTCGTGTTATGTCGTAGAGTTTCTGGCCGCATCTTCTCTACAGCGACAACACGTTCCGACGCGGTGGTAGCTTTAAAAAAGATTTGACGTTTGATAAGTGTGCTGCAAGCTACTATATTGAATAAATTATATTGACTTTGACTTTGACTCTCATCAAACTACTGTTTTTGTGTAGAAATAAAAACATTTTTAATATTGTTATTTCTATTCCATTCCAAATTTTAAATTGTGGCGTCCATCTCATTGTTGATGATTTTGACAATATCTAGTTTAAATAGCAATGTAAGTTATTGCAATTAAATTGAGCAAATTTATGTTTAAATATGGCATCATCCATTTTGCTCATTTTGGCGCGTCTGGCAGGGGCTCGGCAGGGTCCGTCTTTATTCAATGATCTCACATTATTATGTATTACAGTGGTGCAGAACTAGTTTTACATGGTGATATTGACATACCCTAAATATTGTCCCACTCTGGGAGAATTTCAGAAGCATCTTTATTTTGGCTGAAAGGAGATGGAGTTTGCCGTCTAGCATCCCGGAGACTGGCAGATCGCCATTTATTTTTTCCTGACCGGAGCAAGAGTTTGCCACATAAGCAAAAATGTGCTTAATGGTCTCTGGCTTTGACTAATTATTATAAGGACTAGCCTTGCGGTAGTATTTCCCCTCTGCCACGGTATAAGCACAATTGATCTTGTGCATTTATATTCAATTTTACACCTTATCACTAAACGAGACAGCCTATAATTGCGAAATAATAACTTCGAACTTAGAACGTTTGGGGTTCACACGAGACTACTTTTCATGATTTTTAACATTCAAAATTAGAATCTAAAGTTATGGGGGCTAAAATCCAAAGTCGCGGATTTCATGTTACCTCGCCCCCCGCAAAAAGTGGCAGAAATGGTTGTTAGTAGAATTACACTCGTAACCAGTCCACATATAAATAGTCAAAGGTCGCTGGCAAACAAAAGGATATTTGTGACTTCAAGGTTTGTTTTTGTTGTTGGGTTGGAGCTTTTTTGTGATTCATCGAGTTTATCAATTTAAATTTAACTGTAATTTGTAATTGGCAAAAGTGATTGTGAAAAAATCATTCAAACTTCATGGAGAAAAATCTTTGCTTTATTTAGAATAATAAAAATTTCCTGCCTTCTCTTTCTAACTCAACTGAAAACAGAAACGGCAAAATTAGATGTCAACTTGACATATTGAATACGTTTTTTTTCTGTATGGCCAGTTATTTTAAATAGATTTTTAGTTTACCAAGGAGTTTACAGGTCCTGCGAGTGAATCAAACAATTTTTTCTAACAGATACATTTTTCTAGAGGTACACAATAGATACCAAATGGTAGTAAATAGTTTGTTGAATTTAGTTTATCGTTACACCCGCCATCCTAACGTCAGGATGGCGGGTGTACCTTATTTTAAGCATAGCTTCTTTCATGGTAAGGTACACAGAATTTTAAGAAAGGTACACAGAGGTACACGGCAGGTACCTTTTATTTATATAGATTACTTCGCAATAGGTGGAGTACACCCGCGGTTCTGACGCACACGAAATATTGTTATTGAGACAATTATCTCAAAATGGTTGACTCCTTTTAATTTCTAGAACAATTTAATAAGTGAACAACCACATAATTGTCTAGTTATAAAGGGTCTTTCTTAATATGCTGACACTTTTTTAAGGGCAGGACCCGACCATCAAACTGGACAACTTTTTCTATGGCACCAACATCAAAACCACAAAAAAAAAAATCAACTGTTCCATACATTTGGCTCGAGTAGGTTTGCAGTTTTGTATAGAACAGCAGATTTTTTTTCGCGATTTTGTTGTTGGTGCGATAGAGAACGTTGTTCAGTTTGACGGTCTGATCATCATACTGACCCTGTTTAGCAGTCATTTTTTTAAACTTAAATACTGCTTGTAAAAAGGAATAAATAGTTCATGTGAATCCAAAACTGAATCCAGAAACATGAATCATGCAGAAGTTTTAAGTGGACAGCGTACCTACATTACCTTATTAATCGTATCATCTACTTGTTGCTCATAAAAAAAATCTAATAATAGGTATAATCTATAAGATTAGTCACAGATAATCATTTGATAAGCGAAAACACTGGAAGGTTTTAAATCAGCAGATACTTACGGACGCATGTCACGTGAAATCAAAACAAACAAACTTGAAGCGAATCTAATCGTGCATTAGTGACGCGTGTGGTCACTTATCAATGCTTCCCTGGTAACCCTTACCTTGCCGAGTTTCTCTACGGGCACCATGGAGGTCTGGTGCGGTCGCTCGGCCTCCGAGCCCCGTCGCGAACCTTTCTCCGACCCGTGCGAGCTTCCTTCATCCTTCTGCTCGTGGCTATGATGACCCCCCATTATTTCTCCTCTCCTTCCTTTATATCACACCTTACGCACTATCTTATATCACACTTAGCACTAGAGGAATATTACACATTGAAATGGTACGCTGTGATGTAAACCTTGCACTTTTAATTGCGGAAATTTTTAAGTTTCGATGAGGTGAATTCACTTGTGATAATGACAAAACAAAATGACAGCTGGCCTCCGGCTTGTTGCTCAGTCATAGAATATTAAATTAATGTTGGATTTAGATAGGCAAGTCGCCATGGATTTGAGTATATCACTTTTAGCACCCAATGACCACTAGATAGAGCCACATGCTGAAATCAATTGAAAAAACAGTAGGTCGGCCGAGATGCGGATCGAATCATGATCGTCGGATCGTGAGATCCGTCAGGATTATAAGTGTTCTTTGATCGTGAGTGAGCCGGTTGGGATGTCTCGACTGCTCGCCCATCAAGACCACAGATTAAACAAGACAGTGAGTGAATGTTTTAATGTGAAATCTCTCAACACTAGCGGTGAAAGATAGCGCGCTATTGACTATAGTTATTCACGCCGAACGCTCATTGGGTTCCAATGCAATATAAGTATAGCATTTACACGTTCATCTTAGTTTGTACTAAGATAACATAGCATAGGCTTGCTGCTTAGCTGGGGCTGGCTCATGCTGATGCATGTATAATGTTATCTCTTATCTTAGTACAAAGTCGTTTTCTATAGACAGTTCCACCATCTAATGATAATCACGAATATATGTGGTTGATAGCGATCGATGTTTCACTCAATGCCATCACTGTCTTGTTGGTCAAGCGGTCTAATTAACCGGTACAAGCAGGTGTACTGATCATGGTGCGATCCCCGTCTCAGGCAACCTTCTTTTTCTATTAATTTCAGTGTGTGGCTCCATCTTGTGGTGATTAGGTGCTAATAATGATGTACCCAAATACAAGGCGACTTGCCTATGTATTTCCAATAAAACATGTTATTTAATCTATAGGCTGGCTGACGTTCCTCTTGACGTCAAAAAAAAGGCAAAGTGATACTTTTTAATTTTCTTATTGTACAACATTGGAAGAATGGTTTTTTGTACTTTTCTTTTCACACTTTCCTAATAGACCAAGATCCGACCGTAAAATGCACATATTTGTTTGGTGAATGAAATGTGATTTAAGTGGAAGTTTATAAGTCCATCACAGTCGGAGCTAAAGTATTTTATATTAAGTGTTAGCGACACGTTGCATTGTATCAAAATGTTTTGAATTTGTTTGAGATGTACTTATTTTATTATTTTTTAGTTTTATTAAATGTAGGTATGTGCGAGTAGTAGTGGCCTGCATGCATGGCGACAGAGGGGTAGGACGCGGGAAGAGAGGGGGTAACTGCAGAGGCAGCGCCCGTGGCTTATAGAAAAAACAGGCATCATCTATCATCCGCTCTCGATGCACGTCGCGCTCTCGCACTTCCCTCACCTAGTTCAAAAATCAGTGTTCGTCATTCATCCCTCGCCTACAAGTTGGTCTTCGAGCCGAATCTTAATATCTTGAATGTACCGGACGCCGCCGCGAAACATTATGGTGAATACAAGGAGCACTGTAAAGAAAAATGAAGAAAAGGAAAAGGAGGGTACCGGCACAGATGAGAAAGTTACGCCGATTGTTCATCTTCCCCCAAAGGTTATTTCAAAGTCAACTGATGAAATAAAAAGTGATGTTAAACAGCTGGAAGACAACATGAAAGTGTTCGATCAGAAACTAATGGAAAATGTGGATACCTACACACCAAACCGTGGTGTGCACCTGCATGTTCCTGGACCTTCTGGACTGCGTAATCTCCAGGATACAGCTAAATCCTCATCAAATTCTCGATCGAAATCATCGTCGTCATCCGGTAAGTCAGCTTTAAGAGCAAGGCTGGAACTGGAAGCAGCTGAAGCAAAAGCGCGAATACAAATGGAGCTAATTGATAAAAAATTAGCAGCGGATTTAGCGGAATTAAATGATGAATACAGTTCACATTCAGAGGAGCAAGAAGATCACACTAAGAGTATCGTAGAGGAGTGGTTGCAGCGCAATCAACAGGATCGGATAACACAGCACGTCCAGCATGATGGAACCTACAACAAGGACAAGCTGTGTCCGCCGCCGCAGGACAAACCTAGCGGCAGCACCGACGGGACGGTCCAGTTGCTGGCCAGCGCACTTAAGGACCTGGCCGCTGCCTCTGCTACTGGTGGGACCAACGCCAACATGCTGAGCCGCTTATGTACGCCGAGAGACTTACCTACGTTCTCCGGTAACCCGATGGAATGGCTTCACTTCAGGCAGGCGTATGACGAGTCCACTCTTGTGTGTCACTTTACGGAAAAAGAAAACCTGTGGAGGCTAAGAAAATGTCTTCACGGACCGGCAAAGGAAGCCGTTACAGCTCTTTTAATTAGTGCTACGTCACCCGATATCGTGATGTCCACTTTGGAGCTACAGTTTGGAAATCCTGAAATAATTATATCACAAATAATGCAAGATATCAAAAAACTCCCCACGATGTCCCAAGATTATCACAAGGAAATTATCATGTTCTCTGTGAAAGTGAAAAACTTTGTTGCAGCAGTGCAAGCTATTGGCCAGGATGAATACCTAAAAGGCATGAGTATAGTATCGGTAATTCTAAACAAATTACCAGCCGTTCTTATTTCGAAATGGGCGGACTACAGTTTTCTAATCATCAATGGAGGCGTGAAGTCAAAGCTCGTAATTTTATCCGAGTTTTTGAACGAAGAAGCTGTAAAAATCTCGAAAACTGCAGTTTACATGACGTCTCAATATGAAAGTTCTATGAAGCGCAAACAAAGTGATCAAAACCGTTCGCATAATATATTATTTATGCAAAACAAGTTAAATAATAACGAAGAAAAGTGTCGGTTCTGTCGTGACTCTAAACATAACCTGCCAGACTGTAAAAGGTTCAAAAAAGTGCTGCGTAAAGACCGATGGTACTTCGTCAAACGTAACGGTATCTGCTTCAAGTGCCTAGTGTCGCGTCACAATAGGGAAACCTGCCCGGCGCCCGTGTGTGATAAGAATAAGTGCGGACAGTCACATCATCAGTTATTGCACTACGAAACGAACGATAATAATAATCAACAGCAGCAAAGCGATGACCCAAAAAGTGAAAGTGGACCGAAAAAAGAGATTGTTACACACGTACACAATAACTGTAAAGTGTTATTAAAAACTATTCCTATTAATATTCACGGACCTAGTGGAGTGATTAGTGTTATCGCGCTGCTTGACGACGGGTCAACGGTATCATTGATAAGCGCTGCAGTTGCGATGCAGGTGGGACTACGCGGACACAAACAAACAATGCGCGTGTGTGGTGCGTGGAGCTCTAATGACTTAGTGTGCGACAGCGAGATAGTGGACTTATCTGTGTCAAACAAGGACGGAGCTTTGTTTACTATTAAAGCGCGTAGTGTAAATGAACTGAACTTACCAGTGCAAAACTCATCGTCAGTTAATCTCGCGAATTATGAACTTTCGAACAAAATTAAAGACAGTTTGTGCTACGAACAATATAAACCGCAAATATTAATAGGACAGGACAATTATGATTTGTTATTGCCTTTACAAATAATTAAGGGCAAACCTAACGAGCCTTATGTTACTCGCACCCCGTTAGGCTGGTGCATACATGGCCGTGTGCACTCTCCGCCGCCGCCTGATGACCGAGTACCTCATTCTACACTTTTCGTCACTGAAGTAGATGACGTCATTCTGAAGACTTCAGAGAGCGAACGTATGTTGCAAGATATTCACGAAGAGGTACGACGCTCCTTCACTATAGAGTCAATGGGAATATCTTGCCACCCTCGCCAGAACTCTGAAGACGTACGAGCATGGGACCATTTAGAACGAACGTCAGAGCTGATCAACGGTAGATGGTATGTTGGACTACCGTGGAAAGACATCAACTGTAAAATGCCTAATTCGTACCCTAACGCTCTCACAAGGCTCCGAGGTGTTGAAAGGAAAATGAAAGTAAATGATGGCTACGCTTCAAGGTACGAGGACAGATTTAATCATTTATTTCAAAATGATTATGCTAAAGAGCTCACCAACCCTAAGACTGCGACAAAGACCTGGTATCTTCCCCATTTTGGAGTCGACAATCCAAATAAGAAAAAGCTGCGCCTTGTATTTGATGCTGCAGCTAAGAGTGAGGGGATGTGTTTGAATGACTACCTGCTGAAAGGCCCGGACCTACTTATGTCTCTCTATGGCATTATGTTACGGTTCAGAGAGAATAGAATAGCCGTGACGGGTGATATACGAGATATGTTTTTAAGAATTAAAATCATACCTAAAGATCAAGATGCTCTGCGGTTTTTATGGAAAAACATACCTGAAGGTTCCACTATTCCTGAAGGTGATGTAAAGACGTTTGTGATGACATCCCTAATTTTTGGCGCTAACTGTTCACCATTCATCGCACAATTCATTAAGAATAAAAACGCATTACCGTATGAGTCATCGATGCCGGCCGCCGTGCAAGCAATTTGTAAACAACATTATATGGATGATTATATAGATAGCATAGAAGATGAGAAAACCGCAGTTGAGTTAGTGAAACAAATAACATACATACATGAACAAGGCGGATTTAACATTCGAAACTGGACGAGTAATAGCGAAACTGTAATCAAAAGTATACCTAAAGACAGTTTGGGGTCCACTGCTGTAAAATTCAAAATTGGACACCAAAACGAAGGCGAGAGAACGCTCGGTTTGATCTGGTTTCCGGAGGAAGACATGCTGGGTTTCGATGTTTCATTCAAACGGATTCCTGAAGCAATAATTAATGGGCAGCAGCGACCTACTAAAAGGGAGGTTCTACGGGTCGTCATGTCTATATTTGATGTCTACGGATTCCTTTCACCTTTCACGATTAAAGGAAAAATTATGCTGCAAGATACGTGGAGGGCAGCCCTTAATTGGGACGATTCAATACCCGACCGCATATATGAACAATGGACGGGCTGGTTGGAGTTACTGAATAATATCAATCGCATTCGATTACCTAGACATTACAAAGCGAGTACGAGTGTGAGTGAGACAGGAAATGCACCGAGCGCACTGGATAGTAACGCGGCGGGCCGCACACCTGCACCCGCGCCGCCCGCGCCCGCGCATCCTCCTTCATCCATTCATAATAACAAGTCATTAGAAAACTGTGCAAGTTATATGAACCTACAGTTACACATATTTTGCGACGCTTCGACTAAAGCGATATGCGCCGTAGCTTATTGGTGCTGGACAAATGAAAACAAATGTAAACAAGTGGCATTTATATCAAGCAAATGTCGCGTGGCGCCCGTTAAACATACCTCAGTGCCACGCCTAGAACTACAAGCTGCTGTGCTAGGTGCAAGGCTGGCAGAGACTATAAAGAAGGAACATAAAATGATCGCACAAAAAACGTACTTTTGGTGTGATTCAACTACTGTATTACACTGGATAAAGAATACTGCGCGTAATTATAAAGCGTATGTGGCACATCGACTCGGAGAGATTGACGAGTTAACACAAATTAATGAATGGAGATATATACCTACAAAATTAAATGTGGCCGACATAGCAACAAGGGAAAACTGCAATTTGTCCGTGTTTGAAAATGAATGGTTTCACGGCCCGGGATTTTTGTATAACTCAGAAGACTTTTGGCCGTTGGACAAGCCGATTGCAGCAGTTAGTGATGAGGACCTGGAATGTGTAACGATAGTTCAGACGCTCACTGAATGTTTACCCGCCGTACCGGAACCTGAAAGATTTTCTTCGTGGCTTCGTCTGCTGAAAACGACCTGTATGGTTTTGTCGTTTGTAGATAAATGTAAAAAACGAACCGGAAATGTAGACAGTGACGTGATGGAGAGGGCTGAGCGCCTGCTCATTAAATACTCGCAGGCTCAGTCGTTCGCCGAAGATCTTCAAAACCTGAAAAACAAAAAGGTATTAGATAAGAAAAGCAGACTACTTACCTTGTCACCGTTCCTGGACGACCATGGGATCCTGCGTGTTGGTGGACGTATCGACGCGGCTGCTGAAATATCTTCTGAAACAAAGCGACCTGTAATACTCGAAGGCCGCAACCACGTCGCTATGTTGATCGTGCGACACTACCATATCAAGGCTGCTCATGGTCACCAGGAAACAGTCGTAAACAACCTGAAACAAAAATACTGGTTAACTCGTATACGGCCAGCTGTGAAACATGTAGCAATAAAATGCATGTTTTGTAGAATAAAGAAAGCTAAACCTCAACCGCCCAGAATGGGTGACTTACCTGCTGCACGAATGGCTCATCATCACCGAGTCTTCAGTTACTGTGGTTTGGATCTTTTTGGGCCAATGGAGGTGACTGTTGGAAGGCGCCGAGAGAAGAGGTACGGGGTGATATTCACCTGCCTAACTGTAAGGGCGGTACATATCGAAATCGTCACGAGACTTACCTCTGATGCACTGATCATGGCTCTTCGTCGAATGGCTGCGAGGCGCGGTTGGCCGTTACACCTATACTCAGATAACGGGACCAACATGAGGGGCGCTGATACCGAACTGAAGAAATCTATCCAGGAGTTAAACCAGGACGTGTTGAAGAGCGAGGCTGTGAATTACGGCACTACATGGAATTTTATCCCCCCTGCAAGTCCACACTGGGGTGGGGCGTGGGAGCGGCTGATACGAACAATAAAAAGCGCACTTAAAGTCACACTAAACGAACGCGCGCCAAGAGACGAAGTTCTTTCTACTTTGATGACCGAGGTGGAACAAATGGTGAACAGCCGCCCCCTTACGCACGTAACAGTCGAACCTAAGAGTGATGAGACCTTAACACCTAATCACTTTCTAATAGGCTCCTCTTCAAACCTGCCAGTGATCGGAGTATTCGATAATTCAGATTTATACCTGCGTAAACAGTGGCGTACCTCACAAGCGCTGGCTGATGCATACTGGAGACGATGGATACGAGAAGTACTGCCTGACATGCTCCCCAGAAGGAAATGGCAGCAAGAGCACAGACCCTTACAAGTGGGCGATCTCGTGCTGATCGTTGACCCTGACTCACCTAGAAATATTTGGCCCAAGGGGCGAGTACAAGCCGTGCTACCAGGCAAAGATGGCCGCGTCAGATTGGTAGACGTGAAGACGAAGTCTGGAGTGTTAAGGCGATCAGCTGCACGCGTCGCATTCATACCTACAAGGGATGAGTGCTGAGGCAGCACTAGGGTGGGGAATGTTAGCGACACGTTGCATTGTATCAAAATGTTTTGAATTTGTTTGAGATGTACTTATTTTATTATTTTTTAGTTTTATTAAATGTAGGTATGTGCGAGTAGTAGTGGCCTGCATGCATGGCGACAGAGGGGTAGGACGCGGGAAGAGAGGGGGTAACTGCAGAGGCAGCGCCCGTGGCTTATAGAAAAAACAGGCATCATCTATCATCCGCTCTCGATGCACGTCGCGCTCTCGCACTTCCCTCACCTAGTTCAAAAATCAGTGTTCGTCATTCATCCCTCGCCTACATTAAGTATGTCTGGTTTTAGAGCTACGCGTCGTACCGTCTGCGCTAACCGTACCTACGCACCGACGCCTCTGACATGTTTCTGTTCTGACCATCAATAACCAACCAATCAAGATAGATAGAGCGATTAGGTCTTCCAGTTAGTGGTCTGTATTGCCTATAAAACTCCCGAACTCCACATCGAAATTAGAAGGATATAAATAATACAACGCATTTCAGATTTCGATATATTTAATTGCATGTACTATGTACCTACCTATGTCATAGAGTAACTTCATCATTCTTATGCCTATGCATAGTATACGTGATAGACTTTAAAACCTTAGGTAGGTACCTTTCCTACTTAATAGTTAGGTATCTAACAATAAATAAATAGTTAAAATTAAATTGCCTATACCTATGCCCACTTTAAATAAAATAAAATAAAAAATGGTTTATTAACTTATTCACTAACTACTATTATTAACTAGAGACCTATTTCATAAAGCTACAAATACCTAACTAACTACCTACTTAGTATTTTTTCTACTTAATAGGTACCTAACTACTTATTTATAGAATTTAGAAATTCATAGTAAAAAAGATGATTGTAGTCTGACCACGAAGGCTCCTGCACGTTCAATGCAAATGCAAATGCACCTACAGCATTAGGTGCGACATCCTGGGAGCGGATTACTAAGTAGGTATATATATATTTTATGTCATGTCCGTATGACTTTGACTAATTATTATAAGGACTAGCCTTGCGGTAGCATTTCCCCTCTGCCACGGTATAAGCACAATTGATCTTGTGCATTTACATTCAATTTTACACCTTATCACTAAACGAGACAGCCTATAATTGCGAAATAATAACTTCGAACTTAGAACGTTTGGGGTTCACACGAGACTACTTTTCATGATTTTTAACATTCAAAATTAGAATATAAAGTTATAGGGAATAAAATCCAAAGTTGCGGATTTCATGTTACCTCGCCACCCGCAAAAAGTGGCAGAGATGTTTGTTAGTAGAATTACACGCGTAACCAGTCCACATATAAATAGTCAAAGCCGTATGACGAACACAATCCGGTGCAAGACGGAATGGCAGAGCGGAGCGGGCTTCTCTACCCCCGCCACAGAATAGTTAGTAGTAGGTATATAGTTCTACATACAGAACGGCCACTCGCCCCGCCCCCCTCTGACTTCAGATACCCCACCTCACCTCACACCTTCTGGGGAAACTTGAGGGGAGCCGAGCAAGGGAATGCAGTCAGGCGCGCGCACCCGTTGGATTTAACTACATAAAATGTATTTAATCTATCTATCTTATATCTTTCCAGTAAAAATAAACGTTGGAAAATAACGCTCAATTCACATTTTCGGTCATTCTTTAGCTTAATTACTATTTTTAATAATAGTGTAGCTCTATCTACGAAGCGGTCCAGTCATTGTGGTCAGACTATACTGATTTCATTTTTTTACTTGACTGCGCCAGAAGGAGGGTTATGTTTTTCGAGCTTATGTATGTATGTATGTTTGTATGTCTATTTCTTTCGCACGCCCTATAGATTAAACGGCTTGATGGATTTACATTTTTGAGGTGTCATTAGATTCGTAAAAATTATGAGAGTGACATAGGCTATATTATTTTAATATGGCGTATGCGATATAAAAAAGAGAGGGAAAATAAACAATTTTTTTTTCATTAAAATTATTAATATTTGGCATGTTCTTTGTAATGTTTGTTTATAAAAACGTCCAGTTTGCACCAGCTTCATGTCAAACGTTTGAACAATAGTGCGTTCATGAACTTCTGGATCGGCGACTCGATCATCAGGTACACGGGCACCGCAGCTGCGTACGACAATACTAAGGTCACCAGCCAGTTTCCCATCTGAAAATATTTAAACATGTTGTTAATCTTCCTGTCTACACCGGAAGATGTCTTTTTACCGTTCCGAAACTTTCAGGGGTGGTGTATACCATCAAACTGAACGACTTTTATTACGGGAGAAATCCGGAAATCGCAAATAAAATTCTGCCGATTTTTTTTACGAATTCAGGTTTGCTTCCATAGTAAAAGTTGTTCAGTTTTATGGTATGGACCACCCATGAAAGTTTCGGAACGGTAAAAATCAACCGGTATACACATAGGGTCCTACTTAATATGCTGACACATTTTTAAGGGGATGATCAGAACGTCAAATTGAACAACTTTCTCTATGACACCAACATCGAAATCGCGAAAAAAAAATCTGCAGTTCCATGCAAAACTGCAAACCTACTCGAGCCAAATGTATGGGACAGCTGACTTTTTTTTCGCGATTAAGATTTTGGTCCCATAGAGAAAGTGGTTCAGTTTGACGGTTTGATCATCCCCTTAAAAATGTGTCAGCATAATAAGAAGGACCCTGTTTACCGTAACTTCTTTGTATTTGTACGTACCTACTTATTATTATCATTATTTATCTAAAAAAAAAATATATAATAATACTTGAAAAGCCGAAGAGATTAGCAATCATCATCATATCTAGCTGATACACATCCACTGCTGGACATAGGCCTCCCCCAGGATCGCCACAACGACCGGTTCTGCGCTGCCCTCGTCCAACGTGTTCCCGTCGCCTTCACCAGGTCCACCTTGTGTGGGGCCTACCCAGGCTGCGCTTTCCGGTACACGGTTGCCACTCGAGAATTCTTCGGTCCCATCGGCTATCAATTCTGCGAGCAATGGGCCCCGCAGCTACTTTAGTTAAGCTATTTTTTGGGCTATGTTAGCTACTCTTTCTTCTGCAGTTCTGCAACATTCGATCTCACGGGAAAACTCCGAGCATTGCCCTCTCCATTGCCCTTATGGTAACTTTCAGCCTTTTTATGAGGCCTTAAGGCCGAGATTCAGAGACGATTTGTAAGTCATAGTTCGGACTCCCGTATGTCAAAATCCATACATTTTTGCCACGCTAAGCTCGAGCTAAGACCAAAAAAATCGTCTCTGAATCTCGGCCTAAGTGGGCCATGTTTCTGTTCCATATGTCATCACTGGCAACACACACTTGTCACTGGAGAAGCCGAGTAATGAGCAGTTAATACTCACAACTCGTAAGGCGGTTATGTGGATGACGTGGTGTCGGAGCGCGACCTGCGTCAACAGGAACGTCCAGTGCACCAGGTACACGCTCAGCGACATGCGCCCGAGCACCTGCCAGCAGTGCCAGCTCAGGAAACTATTCCATATGTCTGCGGGACATCACAACTCACTATAGTTATACAAAACAGATTCCGTACATAAAGGGTGAAAACGGGACCCTCGACTCACTCACCTCAAAATATCTTGTTCAAAATAATATCACATGGATAGCTTTCTGGCGTCATTTTTGATTCTACCAGCTCGTCGGAGAGTGTTCTGTTATAGAGAAGTGCGGCCAGAAACTCTTATTACTAAACCTACGTTGTTCGTCCGTCCGTCCTACCTTCAGAGGGTTTTATCTTCTGAACCGTAATAGGTAGCCGGTTGAAATTTTCACGGAATATGCACCAGAATATATATTGATGACAAATGATGAAGAAAACCACTACTATTACCTCTCCATCAATCCGCATTGTGGACTATAACGCCCATACACCCTCCCTGTGGGTAGGCCTGTGCAGGGTATAAAAAAAACGCTGTTGGCACTTTTAGGGGGTTCTTCAGATCATAAAACTGAACAACTTTCACTATGGAGCCAACTTCGAAATCGCGAAAAAAAAATCAGCTCTCCCATAGATTTGAGTCGAGTTGGTACCTACTGCAGTTTTGTATGAAATTGGTGTTTTTTTCGAGATTCCGATGTTGGCTCCATAGTGAAAATGGTTCAGTTTGATGGTCTGACTGAAGCCCCTAAAGACTCCAACTGGTTTTTTTACACCCTGTATAGGCTGAAGATGATGGAACACTCACAGCCAATGTTAGTGAAGACGCCGAAGATCTGAACGGCCATGACTATCGCGAACACAGGCCGCTCGAGCGTCGCGTTCAGCGCCGTGGCTAGCGGCGACACCAGATCCTTCGTCCAGAACCCGGAGAGAACGCACACAAACAGTAGCGGGAACGCGAGGTGGTACAGAACACGTATTAACTGAAATGTTAAAAGTGATTAAAGATTATAGCTTAAGGGGCTATAGGTTCAGACGAATATTTTCTATGAGAAACGCAATTGCCCAGCCCTTCGAAAAGTGCGTGCGTGTACCGATTTTCGATTATTGTAGACTTTTTTTATCACGATTTTTGATTCACATGGTGAATATGTGAGTATAAATACCAAACATCGGAAACTATTTTAAGGTCTTCCAAAACGAGAAAAATGTTTCAAAATATGATCAATTTATGATTTCACTAGATAAACTATCGAAGAATACTGAGGTATGACTTTGGTTTCGGTAAATTGTATAAATCTAGTCGAAAAGTGAAAAATAAAAGATGCCTCCAAAGTATTTAGTCCTATTATTGCGCCTTAAGTTTAAAAGCTAGATTGTCAACCTTCACTGGACTGTCGACTTTTAGGTGCAGTGAGACCATAGAGGTGTACCGTGGTCCTAACGGTGTGTTAATGGGTGGTCTAAGGGTAAAATTACGGTCAATAAACCACATGGAACTCTTTGAAATCCACATAGTAGCGGCGCATAATTTTTGTGCGTCAGGAATTTAATGTTCTTTGCAGGGCCGTAGCTAAGAGCAGTTAGAGATCCGCAACATGATTCGTCAGCAATAAAACAAAAACCAATTTAAATGCCCTCCGCACCACGGAACGCACCCGGCTCAAAGGAACTCATCACACTAGCAGCATTCCCGCGTTTCAGGCTAGAGAAATCCTTTGGACCAGATACGTCCCCGAGCGGGGATCATTCCCGCTCTCAACAAGCCTCCTGCCCAGTTCCCGCACAAAAGCCTTGACCTCACACCCCCAAACACCAGAAATTTGAACTGCTAACGGCACAAAGGATATAGGTTACCTTATTATCCTGAAACTTATAACCGGTTTGCTGAATGTGATGGATGATGAAGGCACATGCGATCCCAATTAGTGTGGTCGGGAGACTGGTCCACGGCATCTTATACATCCAGTTAAACGACTGATTTCCGGCGTACAGCACTCTTATTACCCTGCGAAGAAAAACAAAGAGACTGGTAAATGAAGAGGAATGTGGTCTATAAGTAGTGACCGATCAAATCACCAAAAGAAGTTGTTATTTTATTTTGTATCTCTCTTTGTGCTGTAGAAATAACTTAAGTGTAGGGAGGTAAAGTAACCAATCTCGAGTCCTCTTCCATACCGTCCTTAATTGACCTAATTTCGAAAAGTTTCGCAGAAAAAGCCTAATAAAGCTAAACGGACCAATAACTAAAGTGACATCGACGTATCTACGAGTAGGTACCTAAAAGCGTTTTAGCTATTATAATTAAATTTTAGGGTCTGCTTTAATTAGGGCAGTGCATTTAAATTACTATAGTGCGTCTTCCTCGATTGCCAGGTTTTTAGCCCGCTAGGTTCCAAAACAGTTCCCCTTAATAGTTACCTCGTGAGGAAACATACGCTGAAGAATAAATTCCAATGCGTATTGTGAAGTCTATCAATCCGCATTGGGCACGCGTGGTGGTCCAATGCCGATACACCCTTCCTGAGGGTAGACCTGTGCTGTGCAGTGGGTGTAAAAATACACCCTAGTAATATTTAGGGAGTGCTTCAGACCAACATCGAAATCACGAAAAAGTGTGTGTGTGCGTGTCGAGTCGGTACTGCAGTTTTGTATGAAACCGCTGATTTTTAATTCCCGATTTTGATGTTGACTCTATAGTGAAAGTTGTTCAGTTTGATGGTCTGAAGCACCCCCTTAATAATAACTAGGGTGTTTTGTTACACCCTGACTCACCCTGTATAGGCTAATGATGATGTGCCCTGCAGTTGTAAATTTTACTTTGTTTTAATTTTTATTCACTTCAATGGGTACATACGTGTCTTAAAATTTACCAAGCCAAACTTAACCTACAGCAGTGTTTTATAAAATACCTACTCAGGAATTGAGATAGCAGCAACGGACTTGAGGTCCCAGTAGAAGGCTGCGAGGAAGTTTGCGAGCACGGAGACGAGGAGTAGCGCGGCGAGGACCCTGAGCGCGGAGCCT
The DNA here is from genome assembly GCA_963924505.1 of Agonopterix alstromeriana. Taxonomy (NCBI): domain Eukaryota; kingdom Metazoa; phylum Arthropoda; class Insecta; order Lepidoptera; family Depressariidae; genus Agonopterix; species Agonopterix alstromeriana. Next base: position 14,535,985 of record OZ004681.1, read on the forward strand.
CGCCACCAGCGCACCAGCGCCACCGTCAGCACGCACGTGACGATGTACAGCTGCATGTCCGCCGCAACGTACCTGCCGTGATCCATTGATTTTATTATACCAGGGCTGCAATCGCGGTAAATATTCGGTGATTGAACCGTGACTGAACTACGTACGAACCATAACTTTTGACACATTCGGTATTACGCTATTCGCGGTACAGCTCATGACAGCCATTAGAGCCGTTTTGACAGATCGCTCAGACGTTAAAGACTGTCAAAAGGCGGTTACATGGAGTTTAGCACAGTTGAATAGTAATTGGATTGCAATGTGATTAGAACTGAAATTGGATAAGAATAGAACTTCAATGTTTTAAACTAGCGCAATCGGTCTCCAGTTTTTGCCCAAGAATTCGCCCGCACCACAGGTTCCCGTTATCGTAAAGAGATAAAAATATAGGCTTTTAAACACAATAAGTTTCATTAAAATGGATCCAATCATTTTTGCGCGATGCTCAAACAAACAGACCACAACTGTATAATAGATTCCGAGTACAATTAACACAATTTGTAATAGTTTTAACTATACTCCATTCAAAATAGCAACTATTTTGCATTACAGAAACAGAGATTTGAAACACTTCCTCTCACTTATTCTTTGAACAGCTTTAGTAGCATCCAAGATATGTCGGATAGTATTTGTATCCAATAAATTAATTACATTTGGTAATCAGAATCGGCCAGAAAGCTAAATAGGAATCGGAAAATCTCGTCGTCCTTATTTGGAATGAAGTATATAGGTAATGTTTAACTAGTAGGTTAAATGAAAGGAATATAAAATCTCTACGTCTCTCTTAATTAAAAATGTTTTTATCCACTCTAACCGCCTGGGTCAGGGCGAATGGTGGCGCGAATTGCAATTTTAGGATTCACTGAGTGTTGTGTCGCTACTATTACGCAAGCACGCAGCAGCGCGGGACCACAGGAAACAAACGATACTCCTAGACGGGAGGTATCCACCTTCTTGTAGCCAAGTTTTAGAACCTAACTACGAGTACCTTAGAGCAACACGGCTCCCGTCACCGGGCATCTGTGTTGCTCTAAGCAAGCTCTAAGCTAACTACTTTCCCGAAAATGTCAGATTGTGTTGTATCACTTTGGCCCAATAATAACCGTTTTCAAGATATTATCGAGCCCTTTACTTTAACCTGCAACTACCACTTACCACGTGTGTAGCAAGCAAGTGTCTTCAGTATTGATGAAGTTGTTGATGAAGAGCGCGTGGGTCCACCAGCTAGCTCTGCAGCGCGCCTTGTGGCTCTCCACCAGTGGTCCCCACAGTGGGCCCTCTCCAACACGAGACCACCACGTTGCCGACAATCCCACAACGAACATGTGCGCCGGCAACAACCTAAAGTAACATAGAAAAGTTATAGCCTGTACTATAGAATCCCACTGCAGGGCAAAGGCCTCCTCTCACGAATAAAGGTGAGAGGGAGTAGGCCATACTCCACCACGGGGGCCCAGTGCGGGTTGGTGGAGGCAAGTTAGTGGTCAACCTGCTGTCAGAGAATTTTCAAGCCGCCTTAATAGGCCGTAATAGAACCGTGACACATAATTTTGTCAGTTACATAGAGTTTAGCGCTATGCGGAATTTAGCACAGTTGAATAGTAATTGGATTGCAATGTGATTAGAACTAAAATTGGATAAGAATAGAACTTACATGTTTTAACTTAGCGCAATCGGGCCCCAGCAATAGGTAGCATGGCACCGTGATATAGCGCTATCACACCTTCGCTCTCTTTCTATTTGCGTACGAACGAACGAGATAAAAGACGTGATACAGCCGTATCACGTGTAACATGCTACGCAGGCAGGTTGGTTAACTAAAGCTGGCTCGTGCCACACATTTACGAATGCCGTTGTTTTCACGTATAGTGTAAAGTATCTCTGTCTCTAACAAGCACAGACGCAGTAACAGGAAAAACGCATTTGTGTGTGTCTGTGAACGCGCCAGCTTTAGTGAACCAACCCGTAGTTACCTGATGATACGATGGAGCAGATAGTACGGCAGAGATAGGAAGCTGAGCTGGTGCTCCCGGCTGGAGTCCACCCTCAGCATGGTGTACGCCAGCAGGAACGACGACATCAGGAAGAAGGTCTGCACGATGGTGGTGCCGTTCCGGACGAGTACTATCGCAAAGCTTTTGTGCACCTGCGCATTAGAGCCGTTGTTAAAATCACTACATTGCATGTCTTTTCAATCAATCAAGGTCTTTTCAGTCAAGTTTGCCTTATTTCTCCTAAAGTTGCTCAGCATTATGAAGAACTATAATATGCTTACACAGTAGAGTAGGGAGCTGGGGTGGATGGTTGCGATTCGGTTCTAGCACTCGTGTGCTGTAGTCAACAGAAACTCGACATGCTCGTCGCCGTATCTTGAATCATATACCTAATGTTGTAAAATCCGTGGCTGAAATGGTTATGTATAATTCCCCTTTTTTATTTACATCTTCTTGTGAAGAAAAAGGGGGCCGCATAATCTGTGCCCCGGGGGCGACAGAAATCCACGCTACGCCAAGGTACTTACTAACTATTATCTATTCTGTGACAGCACTGTTCACGACTATATTCCAGAGGCAGGTTGTCAGAGATCAGTGGCGTATAGCGTGCGTTTCTGCAGCCCGGGGCACAAGTAGATTTTGTTGCCCCTTTATATCTTTTATAAGAAGACCAACACAAAAATTAACGTAACGAGCGAAGCGTTAGCGGAGTTTCGTAAGGAAAGTACACCCTAAGGAAAGTATTTTTACCGTTCAGAAACTTTCAAGGGGTTGTTCAGACCTGTGAAACTTCTCCCGATTCAAATTTCGAACTTCCGCTCCTGATTTAAATTTCGAACTTCCGTCACACAAAAAAGTTGCGGATCAGGATTTAAAAACCCCTCTCATAAGAAGCTTAACTTCAATAATTAGCTGGTCTGTGTGAATGTACATACCGCTTCGGTTAAGTGAGGGTTGTGCACGTAGCCGAGGTACTCCATGACGAGACTGTGCCCCAGTAAGATCAGCACCATGCTCAGCACTCTGCGACGTTACAGTATTCATTTTTATTATTTGTAGGTGAGACAGGAAGGGGAGACCCTGGCTTTCTCTCCCAAGGGTCTCCCCTGTTGAAACAATTTTCAGTCCATACAAACGAAGTCTGGTGATATTTTCAATACTAACAAATTAAATCAATGAAATTTATCAAAAACAATCTAAAAACTAATCTCTACGCTTGTATGAAGTCCGATTTTCGTTAAAATGTATAGTTTTAATGTTACAGTACCTCAAATATTTTCATACAAATCTTAAAAATTATAACCAAAATCTGACTTCATACAAGCATAGTTTAGTTTCTAGATTGTTTCTGAAAATATCACCAGACTTTTGTATGCAGCGCGCATTAGCGCTTAAGATTAATATATATTGATAGCTGGTTTCTTTGACTTCCAGATGACAAGCATATATGCTCACGACTATATTCCCCGAGGGGGTAGTCAGAGATATTCGGAAACCTCAGAACATCCACGTTTCACCAGTAGTACCGAAATTATGTCCAGTGTGACGGGGGGTGAGCCCGTCGCCACTTATAATGGACAGTGGGTACAATACATGCCTCGAAATTGAAGCATGCAGGTTTCCTCACGATGTTTTTCTTCACCGAAAAGCCAGTGGTGTTACTAATCGTACATAAATTCCGAAAAACTCATTGGTACGAGTCGGCCTGGACGGGGATCGAACCATCGCCTCCTGCACGGCAGGCAAGGTTACTCGCCACTGGACCACCACGGCTTCTTCGAAGAATCGAAGAGTGCGACTGTTAATACCTTTGTTTATCAGCCTACATATTAATGCACATACTTGATGCCGCCAACTGGGATGAACATCGCCAGCGCCGGGTTCCCGGTGGACCCCTCGGCATAGTGATCGATGGTCAGACGTCGCCAGTTCGCTACCAGAGACCACGCCTGGATGTACGGGTTCGCTGCAATCACATCTCATACTTTATCCACAAGCTGCCTACTCCTCGAGCTCCATCAGACTCGGCAGCTCTTCCAACTCACGTTTGGTATCGTGGCTGCGCAACAGGTCATGCGCAGTAGCCAGCAGGTTGACCAGCACTATGAGCCCCACACAGTAGGCGAAGCCAGTGTCCAGAGCGTCCACCGGCCGCTGGTGGCGCCCGGTCCTGCAGTACTGCAGGTAGAGGAGCCTCGCCGTCAGCCCGTGGGTCTGCCTCGTGTGGCGGTCCACACAGCGGGCGAAGCGCTCAGGGGCACTGCGGCTGCCGTCCGGGTGACCGCAGCGCGAGCTGATGCAGTACCCTCGGTGCACGACAGAGCGGTTGAAGTTTTCCTTGTCGCTCGAGTACGTCTATACATACAAGGGTCCTTCTTAATATGCTGACACTTTTTTAAGTCAGACAGGGATGATCAGACCGTCAAACTGAACAACTTTCTCTATGGGACCAACATCGAAATCGGGAAAAAATCTACTGTTCTCTACAAAAGGGTCAACCTACTCGCAAAAAATGTATGAGACAGTTGATTTTTTTCGCTATTTCGATGTTGGTCCCACAGAGAAAGTTGTTCAGTTTGACGGTCTTATCATCCCCTTAAAAAGTGTCAGCATATTGAGAAGGATACATATATACAATATTATGTTTATTTTAGATGGACTCAAATGTCATGATTGGAAAGTATTATGAGAAGGGGAACAAAAGTTCATGAAGTTGGTGAAAATAATTACCTGCACAATGTCCATTAGTGGGTTCTCTTTATCAGAACGAAGTTGGAAGTCACCGAGGCAGAAGACCCCCCTAGGAGAGGAAAGGCATTGCTCGTAGTGGTCCATGTGGTACAGCGCTGGCATGCTGAAGTATTGCTCATCTGTGTGCAACAAGCTTCATTAGTCGACGGATATTGCAATTTAGCATAGCAGATGCTCACGACTATATTCCCCGAGGGTTAATCTGTGGTTTGCTCTGCTCTGTGGTTTCAGAATAGATATTCTGAGCATCCACGTTTAACTAGTACCGAAACTCTTTCCAGTGTGACGGGGAGTGAGCCCGTCGCCACTTATAATGAACAGTGGGTACAATACATGCCTCGAAATTGAAGTACGTAGGTTTCCTCACGATGTTTTCCTTCACCGAAAAGTCAGTGGTGTTACAAATCGTATATAAATTCCGAAAAACTCATTGGTACGAGTCGGCCTGGACGGGGATCGAACCAGGCCTCCTGCACGGCAGGCAAGGTTACTCGCCACTGGACCACCATCGCTTTTTTGAATGACCGAAACGTCTTGGCCTTGACAATGTTACATTATGTAATAACGCAATATTGTATTTCTAATTGTATTTTGTATTATTCTGTTTTTTTTTAAAACATGTGTGTTGTAGAGTTTCTGGCCGCAACTTCACTACATAAGATTTTTTTTGATCCGATCGTTTTGCTTCCATAGTAAAAGTTGTTCAGTTTGACTGGTAGACTCTTAGTTTAAAAGGATGCTAATGAAGTCAATTTCACACTGTGATTGTACACATGATACTGAACAACTTTCCCTAAGAAAGGATCAGGAAATTAAAAGAAAAATTTTGCCTTTCCATAATAAACGCAATCAGCTATCATAAGTTTGTATGAAAAGTCGTAATTTTTTTACGAATTTTCCTTAGTTTCCTATGGGAAAGTTGTTCTGTATCATTAGTACAATCACCCACTAAAGTAATGAACTGTCTACCTTAACACCCTGCATAATAAAGTTTTTAAAACGGCGAAGAGTCAATGTGACCGCGGTTTAAGATAATTAAGTAGGTATAGGTATGGTACAGGTACATTAACGTTATGTTTTTAATAACAATGGATCACTAAAAATTTTTAGAATTAAAACCCGTAAGCCACAACGAAGGGTTAAGGACAAAACTCACAAAATGCGCGTGCGCATGCGTAATCGAAACAACGAAAAAAAAGGTAAGTACAATTTTAAGTTGTGTTTAATGATGGTCATGAACTCGCTCAGGCTTATCAAAGTCAAAGTCAGAAGAAAATATTTTTACTTTGTGGCGTTTTTACCCGACTGCGCCAGAAGGAGGATAACGTTTTTGAATAAAACATTTTGGAGATTGTCAGGGCGCCGGGATGCACACCCCTTGCCCACACAAAATCACCTTGCACACCGCCTGCCTAAAAAAAAATGCGCTCATTTGTTACATCAATGTAAGAGGACGGGCTCATCCCCCGTCACACTGGACAGAGTGAACCTCTTACATGCATGCATGCATGCCTTTATGGAGAAAAAAATGTTGTTTTTGTAAATCGAATGAGGTGTCGTTGGATAGGTCTTGCCCAATGGAACAAAACTCCCATAGAAACTTTAATAAGAAGACAGAAGCATTATATCGATATAATGCTTCTGTCTCGAGATATCTGTGTCAAAGTCAAATACGTATTTAAAACCAGCAGATTATGCATGATATGTGTACAAGACGATCGGCTTATCCCTAGGCCTCTGCGCCTGGGTGCCATGCACCAGTTCTATGCAATATGCACCCCCGGATAAAGACGGTCCTGTGTTTGATGCGAAATCCTCTAATAACAGTTGTTTTTTCTAACAGACAAATACAGTATTAATCAGGGAGCAGCTACTATGGAAGGACCACACCAGTGACGGCGAAGCGCCCTGGTAGGTCTACCGAACCAGTGAATGAACTTAAGCAACCTTCCCAAGGGCTACCCTAAGGGGTACGGACCTCGGCAGTAGGCGTTGCTGGGACTACGCGGCGGATTGGGTAGTGGGGATCCAGCGATGTGCCGGTAGCGTCTGTAGACGCAAGAAGAAAATGGAGTGGGCAGAGATCGCGACTGTCCCCCGCGGCGACGACGAGGACTTCGATTATTACGGCGACGCAACACGAAGATGATTGTGTTGCCAGCGGCGGTCGTGTCGTGTGAGTTTGTGTTGGTGTGTCTTGACATAAGGCCGCCATCATAGCGACCGTTATCGCATCATCCGGATCGTCTAAGACATTCCGAGGTGGACGCTTCTTGGGCTTATAAAAACAGTGGTAGGGTGGCGAAATAGTCCGTCACCATACATTTTGAGAAGTTGGAGGACTCACCACTAATATCAGTAAAATCGGCAGCCGCACCCACCAGCGCCGCCACCGCCCAGGTAAGCCACAACCACTGAGCCATCGCGTCCAGCCACCTCGCCTCACGAACTGCACGCGGCGCGGACCTACTCTCTTATTTATAATGTTTATCCGACGCCCGAATTTCCTGAAGATTTTGAGACAAGAATAATTTATTTGTTTCGTGTTTTTTTTGTTACTGTTAATTATATTTACATACATATTTAATATTTTACATTCCCTCTGCGAAAATACGAGTTTTTCGTAGAGGTTAAGCAGAGACAATGGATCTCCACTTTGGGTCACTAGTTCAATGTTGTAAATACATGATATTGGGGTGTATGTTGTTTGTGCCTTAACTGTTGACTATGAATACGAGTTGATTGATTTGATTGATTGATTGGCTAGACCCGAAAAACTTATATAGGTTCCTCTAGATTTATAATACAGTACATTCTCGTCGATTTCTGGAATGTTCTGTAACTATAGGTGAGTGACGAATAAAATTACAAGATTCAACTACAACTATGCTTTTTATTTACAAAAAAACAATTATACAAATTAAATTGCATGACTTTATTCATGTAATAAATTTGGTAATTTATCTATTCTAAACTATCTAAAGTCCGGCCGCTGAAAGATTGCGTTTGACAGTTACCATAAAATTGTAAAAAACTGAATGAAAACTATAAATGCCGATCATTATTTAGTAGCTTTTTGAACTTAAAAGGGCAGCTAGTGCCCTGTGTACTAGAGTGAGCACAGGTAAACAATATTTTCATTCAGTTTTTACAATTTTATGGTAACTGTCAAACGCAATCTTTCAGCGGCCGGACTTTAACTTGTTAACTATTCAACCCTAATAATTGCTACGACGTAGACCCGTCGTAGCACTACAGGTGACCCAATCCACTACTCGTATCGTACGTAGCCCTCCCTTAAGGGTCAGCGCACATCTGAAATGTCGTCCTTATTCAATTGAAATAGAGTACATAGAAAATAAGTGTCAAATTATAATTTTACCTAGCGGACGGCGGCATTTGCAGGCGAACGATATTTACAACTCTATCTGAATTGGATAAGGACGACATTTCATTGAGCACTAGGAAATGCTGGAACAGTTCTCGGCTAACCCCCGCATCAAAACTCTGGATAAGTTCTTGTCTCCCACTTCCTCTTGCCAAATAGGAAAAAGGAGTAAATTTCTTTTAGGCCCACAAACGGAATCGTTTATTGATGGTTTTACACTCTAAAAACATAATTCAATTTATTATAGTAATCGGACGAAAGATTAAGTAAAATACAACAGGGAATATGAAATTAATATAAATATGCAACTTTTTTACTTTTTTGCTAAGATTCTTTTTTCCTGTTTTTCAGGCACGATGGGGCTGGCATAACCTCTGGGTTAAAAGCCCCTATAAAATATATATATATATATATATATATATATATATATATATATATATATATATATATATATATATGTATATAGAATAAAAAAAAAACAGGACACGCACATACGTAAAACAATGCGTGTAGTCGTCGTCTTAGATGTTTATACGAAAATAAAAATAAAAATAAACATATTTCGACACGATGTGCGCAAATTGCGATTCCGCGACACTCTTTTTTTACGTTTAGATGAGGCAGTATAGCTAATATTAACACTACAGGGTCCTTCTTAATATGTTCACACTCTTTTAATGGGATATAATTCGGAGCGCGCTCCATACAAACGTACTATGGTGATATTTTCAATACTAACCAATTAAAGTCAATGAAATTTTGCTGAAACAATCTTGAAACAAATATCTATGCTTGTATGGAGTCCGATTTTCGTTAAAAGATACAGTTTCAATGCTAGGATTAATTTAAGATTTGTATAGAAATCTTTGAGGCACTGTAACTTTAAAACTATACATTTTAACGAAAATATGACTCTATACAAAAGCATAGAAATTTGTTTTTAGATTGATTTTGAAAAATTTCATTGAGTTTAATTGGTTAGTATTGAAAATATCACCATAGTACGTTTGTATGGAGCGTGCTCCGAATTATATCCTCTTAAGAGGATGATCAGATCATTAAACTGAACAACTTTCTCTATGGGACCAACATCAAAATCGCGAAAAAAAAATCAGCTCTCCCATACATTTGGCTCGAGTAGGTTTGTAGTTTTGTATGGAACAGCTCATTTTTTTCCCGATTTCGATGCTGGTGTCATAGAGAAAGTTGTTCAGTTTTACGGTCTGATCCTAGGACCAAGTATTTACCCTTAAAAAGTATCAGCATATTAAGAAGGACCCTATATAATCTAGAGATTATGAGAAACAAATAAAAGTGTCAGCATTATTAAGAAGGGCCTTATACAACGTGTTAATGAATTAACGCAAAACTAGAAAGTAGTTTGTTTAGAATCGAGAGCAGTATCTAATTATCATATTTTCGAAATAGGTAATTTTTTTCAAAATATTAAATAAGTTGTTTGTAAAATTTAAAATTTACTGAACTCGATCTCAACCCACTGCACGGGCATAGTCACCCTACTTACTACCAAAACATGATTCTTAAAATGTATCCACGAGCACGCTAGATCTTTCATTAATTGCTGAAATGATAACAAATCATTATTGTCTGAAAACTTAAAATGCGAATAACTTTAAATTTTAACTATAAAAATAATGAAAATAATGTTTCAATTCAATTATTTTGTTATAAATCAGTTGGGGTGTATGACGTTTTGCGCTTATTCATTAACACGTTGTATAATCGAGAAGATAATGAGAAACAAATCGACATGAGTTCTATACCTATTTCAAGCCTATTTCCCATAACTGGAGAAATTGACTCCTTTGATTTCTGCGAATTCAAGGTCAGCGCTCATAAACCATTGCGATAACATAGTAATCATCTGTTTAGTGCCATTACGTGATCTAACCTGAACTCACGTCAGGGTACTGAGGTGCGTCACAACTTAAGGTCAAAATCTTTTTTTTGTCTTATAAAGGTAGAGTGTTGACTTTGACACGAGTTGCATAGCGAAGATTGAAAAAAAAGGTTCTTTAGTGAGAAAGAAGAGAAGTTTATTCCGAATGAGCTAATGCGCGCTGCATACAAACGAAGTCTGGTTATATTTTCAATATTGACCAATTAAAGTCAATGACATTTTTCAGAAACAAATCTCTATGCTTGTATGTTGTCCGATTTTCGTTAAAATATACCTAGTTTTAATGCTAGGATTAATTTAAGATTTGTATGGAAATCTTTGTGGCACTGTACCTTTAAAACTGTACAGATTTAGATTATTTCTGAAAAATTTCATTGACTTTAATTGTTATGTATTGAAAATATCACCAGACTTCGTTTGTCAGTCCGTCTGTCAGAAAGCTGAAACTTGGCACAGTAGTGTTATAGCAAGTATGATCTATCTATAAGCGCAATGGCACAATCATTATACAACGTGTTAATGAATGAACGCAAAACTACAAAGTAGTTGGTTTAGAATCAAGAGCAGAATCGAATTATCATGTTTTCAACATAGGTAATTTAAAAAAAAAAAAATTTAATCATTACTTTTAAAATTAAATCATTTACTGGACTCGATCTCAAAACACCACATGGGCACACTCACTCTACTTACTACCAAAACAAGATTCTTAAAATGTATCCACGAGCACGTTAGCGCTTTCATTCATTGCTGAAATGATAACAAATCATTGTTGCCTCAAAACTTAAAATGCGAAAAACTTTCAATTTGAACTATCAAAATAATGAAATTATTATTTCAATCTAATTATTTTGCTGTAAATCAGTTGGGGTGTATGAGGTTTTGCGCTTATTCATTAACATGTTGTGTACGGAGTGCTATTAGCTTAGTTATGTTGATTCCGTACGAATAATCCTATAATCTTCTTTCGTGTCAGCAAGAGCTAATTATTAGTTTATTATAAATAACGAAGAACGAACCTACCTGCTAGGTCACACCCCTAACTATTGGTTGGGTCCCACCCTCAGAGGAAGGATCTCCATAGAGTTCGCATAAATTTACGATAGTAGTTAGTCTCTTTTGTCTTATGACGTACCTTTAATAGTAGAAGGAGATGGAACTATAGATATTTGTTTATGCGGCTGTCCACTTTTTTTTGAGCTAGTGTGTGTGAAAAGTGACCGTTAACATAAGGCCATATGTAACTTGGTGCCTTTTGTCCATACTACTTGACACCACACACTCAAACCTAAACGTCAAAAAAAGTGGACACTTTACAATTGGTATGGCTCACTCTATTAAGTATAATCTCTTTGGTCACACCACTAACTATAGGGGTATGGTTGGGTCCCACCCAACCACCATGGGTATGGCCAGGGGTATGGTGGGTCCGTCACGGGATTTTCTATTATGTTCGAAGTCTTGCTAATAACAACTATGTAGGTAGGTAATTAAATTATGTCAAAGATTTCAATTGTCATAAATCCGTTTAATTTATGAACGCCTACGTCATGGGTCTGTGTTAAACAGAAAAAGGTCCTTGATCTTGTTTTTTTTTTACAAAGAAAATATTTTTTAATTTTTCGATTATAAAAAAAAGGTATGAACGAAAACCATCTAAAACTTGGGTGCAATTAAATTATGGTAAAAACAACATCACGTTATAGTCTAAGAGCCCGTGAACCCCAGACCTTCGTTATTTTATAAAAGCTGAAAGTTTGTCAGCGCATGCTCCCAACACAGGTAAGAACGATGGACTATTATGAAGTTTGGGTTACCGTGGCTTTTGCAGGTAAACGGTACTAAAGGTGTGTAAAATACCGATCTAAATTCATCAAATAATAAAGTGTGATTTTTTGGTATTACCTTCAGAATATTATTAAAAATCACGTTATTGATTGCCAGACACTTAACATCGTGGCAACCCCTTGCCAGACACCCCTAATGTTCATGAAATTATAATAATTCTACTTATGTTATAGTATAAAAGCTGATTTTTATATATAATACTTAGGTAATAATTAGATGATGTTTCCTTATCTGCCAGACATTTTTGATAGTTCCAACCCCTTGCCAGACAATGATGTAGGGTCGCTGTAGGAGCGAGCGTGAGACAGTATATGTATGGTGGGTGCGAGTGAGATGGCGAGATAGGTCTATCGCGATCTCTCAATAACAGATTATTAAAAAAAAAACAAATAAATAATACTCAAAAATGTAATTAAAAATATATTAATAACATTACAAGTTATTATAAAGCATAAAAAAATAGATTGATGACATTACAGATTATTATCACGCTCGCTCCTACAGCGACCCTACATCATTGTCTGGCAAGGGGTTGGAACTATCAAAAATGTCTGGCTGATGAGGAAACATCATCTAATTATTACCTAAGTATTATATTTAAAAATCAGCTTTTATACTATAACATAAGTAGAATTATTATAATTTCATGAACATTAGGGGTGTCTGGCAAGGGGTTGCCACGATGTTAAGTGTCTGGCAATCAATAACGTGATTTTTAATAATATTCTGAAGGTAATACCAAAAAATCACACTTTATTATTTGATGAATTTAGATCGGTATTTTACACACCTTTAGTACCGTTTACCTGCCAAAGCCACGGTAACCCAAACTTCATAATAGTCCACCGTTCTTACCTGTGTTGGGAGCATGCGCTGACAAACTTTCAGCTTTTATAAAATAACGAAGGTCTGGGGTTCACGGGCTCTTGCTCTATTAGTTTTTGTGGCTCCACAAGTTTAATATTAAATAGGTATTTTTTTTAAATTCTATATCGATGATAGTTCCTTGGTGAAAATTGTTCAGTTTGATGGTCTAATCTAAACCACCCATTTAAATATTACTTGTATGTTTTGTAACACCTTGTATACAGGGTGTAAGGAAAAGTATCATTAACCTTTAAACCACATACTCTACCTATTAAACTGAAAAACTTTGACTATGGGAGCAAACCGATCAGAACAATAAAAAATCACCTGTCCCGTACATTTTAATCGAGTAGGTATTGCAGTTTAGTATGGGACAGCTGATATTTATTTTGTCCCTACACTTAGCCTGGCAATACACACACATATATATATATATATTTAAAAAAAACACACACACACACATCAGATTTTCCATCCGATTGTCTACTCCGATAGTATATAGGTAAGTCACTCTCCCTTCCTTCAGGAAGGAGAGGGCCGGAAGCTTCAGACATTATACTATTGTCTGATGATTCAAGGGATAGAAGGGAGTGATGGGAGGGAGAGGGACTTATACAACGTGTTAATGAATAAGCGCAAAACCTTATACACCCCAACTGATTTATAACGAAATAATTAGATTGAAACAATAATTTCATTATTTTGATATTTAAAATTTAAAGTTATTCGCATTTTAAGTTTTCAGGCAAAAATGATTTGTTATCATTTCAGCAATGAATGAAAGCGCTAACGTGCTCATGGATACATTTTAAGAATCTTGTTTTGGTAGTAAGTATATAAACTTTTGAAAAAAATTACCTATTGTTGAAACCATGATAATTCGATTCTGCTCTCGATTCTAAACAAACTACTTTCTAGTTTGCGTTAATTCGTTAACACGTTGTATAGTGTGTTGGATCCGACAATCGGATGGAATGTTTGACGTCTCTTGCCAGCCTTAGTCTTGCGGATGTACTTGCGCCGTTGACAAAATACTAAATGACTTCAGGTTTTTACGGGTCTATGTAGTCTCTGTGACGCAGTGGTCGGCAAAAACTAAGATAATTGGGTATTTGACTACATACAATTTATATTGTTTTTATCTTCTCAATAAAAAAAGGTTAGAAAATAACGCTAAACTCCCATTTTCATTTAGTTTTTAGCTTGAATACTATTTTAATAACAAGATAAACTTTAAAAAGTAATGAAATTTGATGACGTCACAACTCAGGATTGAGTACAAATTTCATACAAAGCGCACGTTTTGACGTCCAATAAAGAGTAGCTGATTTGACTAGTTGTCAAACAAAGTACCCTATTTTCTTGGTCGTACTGTATCTTAGCATTCATTTCCAATCCTCGCCCGACTCCCGCCATAAGTTATTAAAATAATTATTTTTTCAAATTAATCGTACCAATTTGGTCGTAAGGAAATCAGGCGTTCTCATATTTTTTTTTAAATTGGTTCAAACACACTGGAAGGATGGCATTACAATCGTGCCAAATTAAGCTGTCAGATCGAAAGTGTTACGTGTTTTTTTGGATTCCCTAATTTTAGGGAGCAATTCGTTAATTCGTTAATAGGATTATGAAGGTTATAATGTGAAAGACGATTTGATACTTTGAATTAATCTACTTTTTGTGCAGTTAATGTTCATTTTAAATTTAACAAACTGATATTTTCGTTGCTATCGCGTATTAATTGGTAGTGAACAATTTATCCATTGGCTCCTGTCAGACTCGATGCAAACCATAATAGTCCACCGGCTGAAGAAAAAATGGTTTTGATATTATTAAAGTCTGCAAATTTTTAATATATTATTAGGTATCTGATGTAGAGTTATACTCCAAAAATTTTTAAAAAATTAGAACTTGCTTTAGATAATAGTTCGTAACCTGGTTCGCCGATATCTAACATTTATAACAACAGTATAATATGAAGCTAACAACACATAATGTCAGTTGAAACCAGAAATATTCAATTTAAGATCAATATTAATATGAGATAATGAGAATACCTAAAGTGTATTTACCATAAGTTCTAAAGTGTTATAACATTTTATAAATATGTATATTAACATGTACCCGATATATATTTTTGACACATCATCAACTCTAATATTATTTTAACAAAGTGGTTATTTTACGGCTTCTACGCCCGGACTATAAACAAACAGCACTTTTTACTGTCGATGTGACTGTTTTATGAGTAATTTTAACATTGCCATCTAGTGATTTTTCGATTTACTAGTCTTGGAAAACACCTCATTGAAGGGAAAAGATAGTGTGGTAGGTATGAATGGTACTTCTTATTAAGAATTCAAGCGACGCACGTAATTAAAATTCTGCATATTTAGCCAGAGGGTATTATAAATAAAAATGAGTTTTACGAAGTACGTAATTAGGAACCCTGAAAAACAATGAGGCGTTTTCATTAAAAATAAAACCGGTCAAGTGCGAATCGGGGTACTCGCGCACCGAGGGTTCCGTACCACGCCACCACACAACATAGTAACAAAAACCTTTTTTTTTGTCTTGGGCCTTTAACACGAGACCGACTCATACTTGTTCATCGCTCCATAGAACCATTTTTAAAGGCTAAGGGATAGAGCCCATTCAGCCATGTCAGACGTAAATGGGTTCAAATTGTCGATCTAAATGATTATTAAATAATGAAATATTCCATGAAAAAAAAACGTTGACATCTTTTTGGTCAAGTTTTCCGTCTTGATTATTTTAAAGAAACACATTTTGAAATGTTGATTTATTTATTTATTCGTGCAGACCGTTGTGCCATCTATCTTTTGCTTAGAAAACCACAGGAAAAACGGTCATTCACAAATACATTAATATATATTCCCAGTTTCTAATTTTATTACTTAAGTAATACTTTAGGCTAAAATATCTAAAGTACGTCATAAGTCTATCTAAGGTTATCCAGCCCAATCGGTTGATGTAAGCCGTTCATTTGAAATTACAATGTAAGTGGATGTTAACTCAAATAATTCTTGTGTCAGTACCATCAGCCACGAAACCACATAAAGGGACGTCTTTAATCAAAAATTAACAAGTCTGTGTTACAATTTGTGTTTTAGAAGGAATCATGGCCATAAGTAAAGCTAAGAAAATTAAGAGAGCAAAGAAAATTTCAACGACGACGACGATTCAACCAACAGAATATACAAAATGTTACAAAAATACAAATAAACATTTAAGGGGGTGGTTTCAACTTTTACTATGAGACCAATATGGGAAAAAATCGGATATTCCATACTAAAAGACAAATCTACTCGAGCTAAATGTGACAGCTCATTTTTTTTTTTCATTATTTCGATGTTGGTCCCATAGTGAAAGTTGTTCAGTTTGATGGTCTAAACAACCCCCTTAAAAGTTTTAAATGTTTATTTTCACTTTTCTAACACCTTGTATAGCTACGCAAAACAGTAGTACACATTAAATAGTAGTAGATTCATATTCTGTGAAAATGTCAACTACTTCCTGAAGCCGTAGCATGTTACACGTGATACGGCTGTATCAGAAAATAGAAAGAGAGCTAAGACGTGATAGCGCTTTATCACGCTGCCATGCTACCCACGCTGTTACGGTTTTAAAAACACAGTTCTTCAAAAGTAGGAGAGCCGTTGGCACGGAACCTTTTCTTTACGGAACCCTAAAAGTTACAACTCTATTCATGTTTATGTTGTGACTGAGAGGCATAAGTAAGTACAACTACGACGCGTTATGTTAAAAGGTTCAAGAATTCGGGTGTATGTCGGAGGTTACCTCAGTTCACAATTACAATTATTATTTATCATCGTCTTTAGATAATACATAAGTATATAAGGTCTAGAAAAATTCGGTGTTCCTATTTTAAGGGGATTACCAGACCATCAAACTGCGCAACTTTCTCTATGGGACCAATATCGAATTCGCGAAACTCCAAGTTGAAGAACTGGGTTTTTAAACCCGTTACAGCATGGGTAGCATGGCAGCGTGATAAAGCGCTATCACGTCTTAGCTGTTTTTTTTTCGCGAATTCGATATTGATCCCATAGAGAAAGTTGTGCAGCTTGATGGTCTGATCATCCCCTTAAAACAGTTTCAGCTAATTTTGTTAGACCTTATACAACGTGTTAATGAATTAACGTAAAACTAAAAAGTTGTTTATTTAGAATCGAGAGCAGAATCGAATTATCATGGTTTCAACATAGGTAATTTTTTTCAAAATATTAGATATTTTATTTTTAAATTTAAAATTTCCTGAACTCGATCTCAATCCACCGCTCGGGCACTCTCACCCTACTTACTACCAACACAAGATTCTTAAAATGTATCCATGAGCACGTTAGCGCTTTCATTCATTGCTGAAATGATAACAAATCATTTTTGCCTGAAAACTTAAAATGCGAATAACTTTTAAATTTAATTATCAAAATAAAGAAATTATTTAACGCCATTTTGAACGATCTTCAAATTTTTATTAAGTTCTGACTTCGTTATTTTTGAAACTCTTAATTTTACACAATTTTGAAAAGTTTCACGTAACGTAATAAACATTAATATATTAATTGAGTTTCGAAGAAAAAGGGAAAATAAATTATTTTTTGAATTTTTAATACATTTACGTTGTAATTTTTGAAGCCCGTCTGTTTTTGAATATTTGTCCATTTCACACGATAAACGAATGCGCGTTTGAATTTTGTCGTTATGTATCGACGAATTCATGCATTATAAAATATTAATAACTAGCAGAGCCATTTTGTTTATCATTCATCATAGAATATTAAGTTGAGAAATGTTACCACCATAATTTATCAAAATGTTTTACTAAGTATAGTATGCAGTAAGGTTTTATAAACCTTGATTAATTCTTTACAGTTGTTTTGCGAAACTTCAAACTTAGTATCGTAGATATCTTACATATCAACATTTTGTCTTTAGTTTATCTACAAGAAATCTTAAAGTTTAAAACTTCCCTTAAATCGTACTGAAGGTTATCTTAGTTTATCTGTAAAGTAGTATGAAGTCTATCTTAACTTCTTCTGTACTCCATTATGCCTACTTTGGCCTAACTCTACCTTCTATTGTTTCTACAAGATATCTTGAAGGACGATATGGTATTACGCAAGACAATGACCAAGAATTTTGTTATTGAATAAAAGAATCTACAAATCAGACTTAAGGAAAAATTTTGCTACTTGGGTAACCTACCTACCTACTAATTAACAATTTTAGTATACACAATTTGATTATTTACCTTAATTATCATGTTTTATTCACAATGTTACATATTAATGACGGATATAAATAAAGGTGTAGGTAATATTGCACGCAGTTATTGACACGAGTTGACTGGACGAAATGGTTCAGTGGTTGTGGCTCACCTGGGTGGCGGCGTCGGTGGGGTTCGCGGCCGGCGATGCTGATATTAGTGGTGAAGCTATAGAACATTATTTATGATTTTCCAAAAATCATAGGAATTTAAATACGCAGAATTGTGTGTGAAGTCCATTAATCCGCATTATTATTGATTACGTCTACTAAAATCTCCCTATTTAACCTCACCATGATGGAAGACCTGTGTGAATTATTTATGATTACTAGGGTGTTCTATTACACCTTGTATTATATCGGAAGACACAGAGATGAGGAAGTTTCTAAAGAGTTAAAAAAGCTTAAAATCTGTAGTTAAATCTTTAAAGATCTCTATTGTACACAGATGAGCTATGGAACGGAATGCCGCGGCTATATGACCTTGACGACTATAAGGAGTGCCTGTCTTCCCCCGGGGGAGTCTACTGCCTCGGCAGCTTCCAGCTCCTGGCCGAGGACCAGCACACACTGATGGACATCTTACAGGTTATTTACTAGTCACTGTCGCTGTCTGCTGTAAGACAGTGGCGTAGCATGGCGGAGGGTGCGGTCCGCACCGGGCGGCACTTTGCCGGGGGCGGCGCTGCGGAGGTGGCAGTTAGAAAAAAAAAATTAAAAAAAAGTTAATTTCTTTCAGTGTTTTTTTCGTCTTTTTTTTTATGTTACCAAATACCCAGGTACCTATGCAGGTTCTATGCATGGGTGATGCAAGCGCAAGGTTTCTCAATAACTATTATTTAGGAAACTTATTTCGTTTCCCATGTTATTTTAAATAAATATGTCTCCTTACGCATTCTTTGTACTTCACCGTAATACGGTAATGACAGACCGTCGTTTCACAAGGCATTGATGACTCGCTCGTTCTATGTTTCTGTTTTAGTTACTGTACCTAAACATAATTCTAAAGAGTTCTGACCACAGCTAAGACGTGGTGCTCAAAATTTCGAGCTTGCTTCGCTACATCCATAACTTTTACTCCAGTTACTTTGCACATGTTTTGAACGTAAAAAGCTCCGATTCGTATTCAGGAGAAACGTCGAGTTCGCTCTTAGTTTCTATTTTTGCATGGATAAACCAAAAGACGTCTGACCACAATCGGAATAGATGTGAAAAAAAATTTCGAGGTCGCTTCGCTCGCTCCATTATTTTTCTTTTTAGGTAAGATAAGGGGGCGGCAAAATCGGTCTGTGCCCCGGGCGGCAGAAACCCACGCTACGCCACTGCTGTAAGAAATATTCTGTGAGATAAACTCCAGAGCGACGAGCGGTCGCGCGTTGCTACCAGGAGAGCTATGGAAACTCAATCTTGAGGAGGTTCGAATCCGCATGAATGTCATGCCATGTACCAATGAGTTTTTCTAGCTTGAGTACCGACCGACCGAGTAATACCGACTGCTCTCAAACGGTGAAGGAATAAGATGTTGAGGAAACTTGCATACGCTGAAGAAGAAATTCCGATGCGTATGTGAAGTCTACCAATCCGCATTGGGCACGCGTGTTGAACTAAAGCTCATATCACACACCGTCCCTGAAGGTAGATGCCCTGCTGTTTGGCGTGTAGAGGCTGTCATGATGAAGCTCCAGAACTAATTCCATGGCCAGAAGATTACTGTTCCCTGGCTGATCCTAAACTAGATTAATGAAAGTCTGTTTCATAGCATTTAACATTACTTTTCGTATTCTTATCTGGTTACATGTCTCCACTACAATCGAGCCAATATTGTATCTAGACGTACTCGAGTGACAAGGATAACTTCAACCGCACGCTCGTGCACCGAGGGTACTGCATCAGCTCGCGCTGCGTCCACGCGGACGGCAGCCCCAGCGCCCCGGAGCGCTTCGCCCGCTGCGTGGACCGCCACACGAGGCAGGCCCACGGGCTGACGGCGAGGCTCCTCGACCTGCAGTACTGCAGGACGGGGGGCCACCAGCGGCCGTTGGATGTCCTGGACGCTAGCTTCGCCTACTGCGTGGGGCTCATAGTACTGGCCAACCTGCTAGCTACTGCGCACGATCTGTTGCGTAGCCACGATACCAAACGTAAGTACAAGGGGTTTCTCCGCCTGATTGAGCTCGAGGAGAAGGCAGTTTGTGTATAAAGTATGAGATTTGATTGCAGCGAACCCGTACATCCAGGCGTGGTCTCTGGTAGCGAACTGGCGGCGTCTGACCTTCGATCACAACGCTGCAGGAGGGGATCCGGCGCTGAAGATGCTCAGCCCTCTTGGAGGCTTGAAGTATGTTGTTGCATCAATGTTATGTATATTATTTTGAAGGCAATTTATTAATTATCCTAAGTTTATTTTAATATTTGAAATCATTTCCTAGCGGCTCTGACGATTGTCAGTAGCTCATGAAGTAGCTCAGTTGTTCAATGTTAATATAATTCAATGGATAATAATATGTTTAAAAATAAAGGGCAATGGCAGTTTCAACCATTTACAATAATTATTCAAAGTGTCGAAGAATGCCTACCGTTATGAAACAAACTAATTATAATATTGTAATGTCTCCGACAACAATAACATAATTCGTAGACTTGTAATTAATATTTATAATTACATAGAATACGGTCTAGTCCAGGGTTTCCCAACCTTTTTTGCGTCACGCCCACGTCACGCTTTATTATACGTAATATTTTCATGCCCTTCTCTATTGACATTTTAACGACAAGCTCGTGTAGAACGAAACTATCTGAGACCTACTGAGCCCGAACACGTCGGCAACAACAAACGAATGGGTGAATTAGTAACTGAATGAATGAGTGGAATTTACGTCTTTAACTGGATTTTTCTTTTCAAAATGCAAACGCATTGTGCCCATCCCCCAGGAGGAGCGCGCCCCACTGGTTGGGAAGTCCTGGTCTAGTCTATTCTGGACTCAAACCTGCTGTATACTGCTAAAGCCAAGATCTCTGTCAAAATATCTAAATCTCTGTTTGAACGTGCTGTTGTGGCAGGAACCCTGGTGGACATGGTCTCAATATCAAATTAATATTGTTTTGCAGAATATTGTGCATATCTTTGATAATCCTGGGGCACTCTCTCTTCATGGAGCACTCATCATACATGTACAACCCGGAATTCTTAGAAAGGGTATGTATTCATTCATTAAAGGGAAGCCAAAGTCCATATCAAAACTTAAACAAATTTTAAAAGCCAAAAACTCTCTTAAGAAAAATACAAATTAATAAGCTCATATCGGCGTGTACCGTAAACTGTAAAAAGGAATTATAAGGTTCAACAAAATTAGCTGAAACTATTTTAATGGGATGCGGATGATCAGACCATCAAATTGAACAACTTTTTCTATGGGACCGAAACCGAAATTGCAAAAAAAGTCATTTTCTGGAAAGTTTCAGCCAAATTTGTTAGACCTCATAAAATAATAAGTAGGAGACTTTCATTTTTGTACATGTATGTACCAATATGCATACATAATATTTGTGTTTACTGTTTTACTTTAAAATATGAAATAATGCTTGACCACCTGAGTGAATCGGCCACAGAACAATGAACCTAACTCTACATGGTCGACGAGTCGTAGACAGAACAAAATGCAGTGGTCTGAATGATGTTGTTAAAATAAAAACTGTCAAGTGCGAGTACTCAGGCAAAAAATTCAAAACTCAAAATGTTTTATTGAAAATAGTATCACATGTATAGCTTTCTGACGTCATTTTTGGCTCTACTACCGTGTCGGAAGGTGTTGTAGAGAAGTTGCGGCCAGAAACTCTACAACTCCAACTAAAAAATATAAACATGTAATATTACAAATATAATATTGAATTACATTATTCATAAATAATCATCGACCTCAAATATGATCACCGAAGGTTCCGTACCTCAACACCACACAACATAATATTAAGAGGATATGTGAAAAAAATTGGATCCTTCAAAGCATCATATATCATTAAGTACTACCAGTAGGAGTATGATTTGCGGATATGTCTAAATTGAACATATAATTGAAGTTTTGATCTCCATCTCTTTCTCTCGCATCAGGCAGTAATATAAGCTATCACACGCCCATTTCGCTTAATTATTTTTCGACATAGGCCCTTAACTTGCAAAAAAGTTTGGTTGTCTCCGGGACCTTTAGCGCTAGACCGACTCACACTTGGCCGGTTTTTATTATTTGTTAACAACAAAGAGAGAGTGTAGAGTTTGCTCTATAATCACACCAAGTTTGATAGAAAAGATAGCTGAAGAAAAAACTTTGATAAAAACTAGTTTCTTGTATTAGGACCCCCCTTAATTTTTGAATTTTTTTTTGTTTTTTTTTCTTGGCAAATCCAAAAACATTTTAATATATTTTGTGAAAATGTTAACTCTCCACCTATTACGGTTTAATAAGAACGATGACTGTCTATGAAAGAGCACTTCGCTCTTTCATAGACAGGCATCGTTCTTAGGAGGAGAGAGACAAGACAAGACCTCATCTTTGACTAATTATTATAAGGACTAGCCTTGCGGTAGCATTTCCCCTCTGCCACGGTATAAGCACAATTGATCTTGTGCATTTACATTCAATTTTTCACCTTATCACTAAACGAGACAGCCTATAATTGCGAAATAATAACTTAGAACTTAGAACGTTTGGGGTTAACACGAGACTACTTTTCATGATTTTTAACATTCAAAATTAGAATCTAAAGTTATGGGGAATAAAATCCAAAGTTGCGGATTTCATGTTACCTCGCACCCCGCAAAAAGTGGCAGAATTGTTTGTTAGTAGAATTACACGCGTTACCAGTCCACATATAAATAGTCAAAGGACCTCATTGCCTAGCGTTTACAGCGTCTCACTCAGAGGCTATAAAATTGTTTAGAGTAAATAGGTAGTTCTATTTGCGCAGTTGTACAAAGGCTTTGGAACAATGATCTTCGCGAACGGCACCAGCGTCGTGCAGACCTTCTTCCTGATGTCCTCGTTCCTGACGGCTTACACCATGCTGAGGATGGCCTCCAGCCGGGAGCACCAGGTCAGCTTCCACACACTGCCGTACTGGTTGCTGCATCGCGTCATCAGGTATATACAAATTCATTTATTTTAGGTTTATGAAAGCGATGGAAAGGTGATGTTTACGCGGCTGTTAGACATCCTTTGATTCTTCGACTAGAAGTCCTAAATTTACTCATTTATTGATCATCATCATCAGCCTATAAACGTCCCTCTGCAGGGCACAGGTCTGCCCTCAGGGAGGGTGTAAGGGCGTTAGTCCACCACGCGTGCCCAATGCGTATTGGTAGACTTCACATTCGCATCGGAATTTCTTCTTCAGCGTATGCAGGTTTCCTCACTATTTTTTCCTTCACCGTTTGAGATCAGTCGGTATTACGTACATAAATTAGAAAAACTCATTGGTACATGGCATGTTGTCCGTGCTGATTCAAACCCAGACCCCCATAATTGGATGTCCATACTTGTCCGCAACGCGCCACCGACGCTCTGTCATTTATCTATATACAACGTGTTAATGAATAAGCGCAAAACCTCATACACCCCAACTGATTTATAACAAAATAATTAGAATGAAACAATAATTTAATTATTTTGATAGTTACAATTTAAAGTTATACGCATTTTAAGTTTTCAGGCAAAAATGATTTGTTATCATTTCAGCAATGAATGAAAGCGCTAGCGTGCTCGTGGATACATTTTAAGAATCTTGTTTTGGTAGTAAGTAGGGTGAGTGTGCCTGTGCGGTGGGTTGAGATCGAGTTCAGTAAATATTAAATTTTACAAAACAAATATTTAATATTTTGAAAAAAATTACCTATGTTGAAAACATGATAATTCGATTCTGCTTCCGATTCTAAACAAACTACTTTCTAGTTTTGCGTTAATTCATTAACACGTTGTATATAAAAATGAATCCCTATTTCCCTTGGTCACGGCATCACGCCTGAACGGCTGGACCGATTGCGATGAAACTTTGGTGGGTTGTTGTGCATATGCCAGGGAAGGTTTATAAACAAAAAAAACGGCCAAGTGTGTGTCGGGTAGGTGTAGGGTAGTTGTAGGTGTAGAGTAGGTGTAGGGTAGTTGTAGGGTAGGCGTAGGGTAGTTGTAGGTGTAGGGTAGGTGTAGGGTAGGTGTAGGGTAGTTGTAGGGTAGGTTTAGGGTAGTTGTAGGTGTAGGGTAGGTGTAGGGTAGTTGTAGGTGTAGGGTAGGTGTAGGGTAGTTGTAGGTGTAGGATAGGTGTAGGGTAGGTGTAGGATAGTTGTAGGGTAGGTGTAGGGTAGGTGTAGGGTAGGTGTAGGATAGGTGTAGGGTAGGTGTAGGATAGTTGTAGGGTAGGTTTAGGGTAGGGAAAATGGCAGAACAACGTCTGCCGGGTCAGCTAGTTTATTTATAAACATAATTCGTTAAAGTCTACACAAAACAAGCATTCTGTAGGCCTACCATGAGTTTTCACTGTACTGTACTGTAGTGACGTCACTAATTTCGTATAGCAGAAATACACTAGCGCTGTACGAAATTCAATACAAAATTGGTGACGTTACTATATTAGTAAAGTACAGTAAAAATTCATGGTAGGCACATGCTCTGTCAATCATAACACAACAGCCAGTAATCAGTAACATGCTTCGTTAAGGGTATATTACTGTTGGCACGCTCCATACAAACGTAGTCTGGAGATATTTTCAATACTAACCAATGAAAGTCAGTGAAATTTTTCAGAAACAATCTAGAGAGTAATCTCTATGCTTGTATCTTGTCAGATTTTCGTTAAAATGTATAGTTTTAAAGTTACAGTGCCTCAAAGATTTCCATACAAATCTTAAATTAATCCTAGCATTGAAACTGTATATTTAAACGAAAATCTGACTCCATACAAGCATAGATATTAGTTTCTAGATTGTTTCTGAAAAATTTCATTGACTTTAAAGGTCCCAAAGATACTGGCCGCATTGCCCCTCTGGATGGCCAAAGAAAGAAAGAAGGAAGTATTATACTTTATTTGGATTGTGATCAAAGAACACTTCACTTTGCGAAAAAAAAATGGTGTCTTTATATTTCATGACATTCTATTTTATTCGGATCCTATATTTCCGTTAGGTTGTTGCCGGTGCATATGTTCATGGTTGGACTGTCGGCGACGTGGTGGTCGCGTGTTGGAGACGGCCCACTGTGGGGACCACTGGTGGAGAGCCAAGAGGCGCACTGCAGGGCCAGCTGGTGGGCCCATGCGCTCTTTATCAACAACTTCATCAAGATTGGTGATACTTGCCTGATAAACACGTGGTAAGTGCTTAAGTTCAGAAGACACGTTGCTAGCTTTTCTTCTACAAGAAAATTGATTTGTGGCTTCTTCCTTCCAGTGGTACTTGAATCGTCTGAATGACTGTTTTGAGAACTCTAAAGGTACTCCTAACTACATTTACGCGTTTTGCTGTCAAATTCTGATTAGTCCTCTCATTCTCTGCCCATTCTCTCAGTCAACTTTCACGACCCGTAAAGATTTCAAAAATACGTCATCGGTACTTACACTGGTCTCATCATCGCAGCTGGTCTCACAACGACCGGTCCTGCGCTGCCCTCATCCAACATCATCAGGTCGTCGGTCCACCACGTGGGGGGCCTACCCACGCTGTGCTTTCCGGTACGCGGTCGCCACTCGAAAACTCTTCGGCCCCATCAGCCATTGGTTCTGCGAGCAATGTGCCCCGCCCACTGCCACTTTAGTTTAGCAATTCTCTGATCTGGAAATCTAGAATCTCTCATCAATCACAGCATGTGAGTAAATGAAATGTTTGTATGACGGCAGGTACGTTGCGGCGGACATGCAGCTGTACATCGTCACGTGCGTGCTGACGGTGGCGCTGGTGCGCTGGTGGCGAGGCTCCGCGCTCAGGGTCCTCGCTGCGCTGATCCTCGCCTTCGTGCTCGCAAACTTCGTCGCAACCTACTACTGGGGCCTCAAGTCCTTTGCTGCTGTTTCGGTACCTGAGTAAGTTTGGAGGAAAAGGGCACGAGCTACAAGCGGTTGGAACGCAAGACTTTTGATGTGAGACATCAATTAGCGCCGTAAAACCGACTCGTATGCCGTGACGAAAAATTGCATGACGCTCTCATGCCATGTTAGATATTTCCGAAAAAAAGCGCGCGAAATCAGGAGTTGGCGGTGTTTCGTTGTTTCACCTTGCTCTACTGTGTGTCCCGGGAAGGCAAATTTTTTATGTGAAACATCTATTGGTGCGCCTTGGCAGTAAAACCGCCTCGTATGCCGTGACGAAAAATTTCATGACGCTCTCACGCCACTTTCGAAATTTCCGAAAAAAGCAATCCAAATCGGTAGAGTGGGGCATTGACAACTGCGACTTAGTTCGTTAATATTCGAAAAAAGCGCGTTAAATCAGGACACTGCGGTATTTCATTGTTTTACATCTGCCGGACGTCCCGCGACGACCAATTTTTTTTCTTTATTGGATCTTCTATCTGATACAAACTATATATCTTGCTAATGTCATCCTACTTCGTTTATCCTGTCTGTTATTTCCTGCAGGGTAGCAAGAGTGCAATACGCAGGACAGCCGACCCTGGACTGGATGTACAAAATGCCATGGTCCAGTCTCCCGACCACCCTGCTAGGGATCTCATTCGCCTTCATATTCCATCACGTTCAGCATACCGGCTATAAAGTTCAGGATAACACGGTGTGTGTAGTAACTAGTACCTAACATAGTTAACCCATTTCAGCGTTTTAATTTTGTGAATCCACAAGTAAATGCTGCACCAGCTACATATTCACGCCAATAGGTTTCGATACGCTGGGTTCTTGAGGCCCAGAGGCCAAGGCGTTCGTTGCAGACCTATCGGGGCGTCTCAATGAGACCTCTGGTGACCGCGGAGCTGGTACGAGTAGCTTCCTGGCACAAAGAATCATTCTCACCAACCAGATTGGGAATGCTGATAGCCTGTTGGGCACCATGTCTTGCTGCGACACTCTGGAGTGTGTGTATTGTTTGTAATTTTTGTGTTTATACAAAATGTTACAAAAATACAAATAAACATTTAAGGGGGTGGTTTAGACCATCAAACTGAACAACTTTCACTATGGGACCAATATCGAAATCGCGAAAAAAAAATCTGATGTTCCATACTAAACAACAAATCTGCTCGAGCTAAATGTATAGGACGGCTGATTTTTTTTTTCGCGATTTCGATGTTTGTCCCATAATGAAAGTTGTTCAGTTTGATGGTCTAAACAAGCCCCTTAAAAGTTTTAAATATTTATTTTTACTTTTGTAACACCTTGTATTGTTTGTAAGGTGTGTTGTATTATTTTTGTCTTTTATAAAATTACCTATGTACGAGACATGTAACTTTTAAGACAAGTAAATTGATACTCCTTCCTTGTGGATTGTGTGCCGGTCATCAATTCACCATAGGTTCATATTTACTGTAACGCTGTTAACTGTAGTCTTCAAATGAATAATATTCTTAAGATGAGTCCCTGGTAATAATCTGGGTGTTAGACCCAGACTGGATTACGCTTCGCTATTACGCCTGCCACACACATAACTGAATTTCTTCGAGACAGAACTTTTTCTTATGTTCATTCTATGAATCTTCATCTCCCACATCCAGTACAGGGATATTTTGCAACTTACCATATTGTATAATAGTGTAACATTGCAGTTAATACGTGTGCTGTACCATATGTCGGTGCCGCTGATGTTCGCGTGGTTTTTCTCCGCGTACTGGACGAGGGAGCTGACGTCGCCGCTCGCCGCGGCGCTGAACGCGGCGCTCGACGCCCCTGTGTTCGCCGTCATCATGGCCGTTGCCTTGTTCGGCGGTATGACTAACATTGGCTGTGAGTACTACTAACAACCACCTTTTAAGGGTTACATTTTGTGACAAGAATAGAGAAATTAGTTATTATAATTAAAGGTTAATATATAGCTTATAGCTTGACTCTGAGGTGATGTCCCGCAGACATATGGAACAGGTTCCTGAGCTGGCGCTGCTGGCAGGTGCTCGGGCGCATGTCGCTGAGCCTGTACCTGGTGCACTGGACCTTCCACATCACACTGGTCGCGATCAGACCTCACGTCATCTACATGTCCTGGTCCGTCATTGTAAGTTAATACGGAACTTTTATTGAATTCACCTCCCAATACTTGATTATCCGAACCACAGAGTTATTCCATGTACCTAGAAATTTGACAGCTTAAGCTCAAGCGAAGAAACCCTTTGAGGTTTGTATTGCGGACACTAAAAGGTTTATTTACCTACCTGTCATGCTGAACATACGGGCACCGTCCTGTTGAGACTAGTTGAGAGTAATGAAGCCACAAATACTGGTTTTAAGTAATGAGTATGAGTAAAGGTATTGTCATTTTTTGAACAGTCGCGGCCACCAATCAAAGTATTGTATGTTGATAGTACTATAAAAAACAAACATTTCGAAATAAAACTTATGTCCTAGCTCGTATAGGAGCTGATATATTTGACTCTAAAGGTTCATGAAAAAGTAACCAAATCATTTGCAATCAATTAATCGAAAAATATTAAGAAATACAGTAGATACAAAATAAGGCGGTCTGAGGGCTAAAAAGCGATTTCTCCCATAAACCTTAGAAGTTATTTGTACCTTAATAGCACAGCTCCGATGCAGCCTGGCAATGAATGTGATGTTTTAGTTGAAAGGTCAAAAAACAATTGCAATTTTTCTCCATACAACCATACTCATACCCATTTGATATTTGTTCTGAATATTTTTGATAGCAACGCAGAAGAAAATGAAATTTCGAATCGTTTGACACCCACATGTGAGAAATGTCTCGGCTATAAATAATGCAAGGCAAGAATTAGTACCTATTTTGTATATTTGCAGATCGGTCACTGGCTGTTGAACTTGTTGTTGACGTGCTCGAGCGGGCTGCTTGTGCACCTGATGATTGAGTCGCCGACGCAGAGGTGCATGAACAGACTGCTGTTCACGAGAACCTAGCGCCTACATCGAGCTAGAGAGATGAATTTACTATATGTTGAACTTGTTGTTGACGTGCTCGAGTACCTGCTGATCGAGTCGCCTGCGCAGAGGTGCATGAACACATTGCTGTTCACGAGATCCTAGCGTCTACATCGGGCTAGAGGGGTAAATGTACACACGACGACACATCAAGCTACGCAAAAACAAAATAAGCTGGCCTCGCGTAGGTAGAGTTATGTATAACGTCCCGCGGCCAGCTTATGTTTGTTTTGCGTAGCTTAATTTGTCGCCGTGTGTACCATAATTATATTAATTATATGTTGAATTTAAAGTGCTCGAGCGAGCGGGCTGGTCGTGCACTTGATGATCGAGTCGCTGGCGCAGAGGTGCATTAACACACTGCTGTTCACGAGAACCTAGCGCCTACATCAGGCTAAAGAGATTAATGTACTATATACTTTGACTATTTATGTGTGGACTGGTTACGCGTGTAATTCTACTAACAAACATTTCTGCCACTTTTTGCGGGGGGCGAGGTAACATGAAATCCGCAACTTTGGATTTTATTCCCCATAACTTTAGATTCTAATTTTGAATGTTAAAAATCATGAAAAGTAGTCTCGTGTAACCCCAAACGTTCTAAATTCGAAGTTATTATTTCGCAATTATAAGCTGTCTCGTTTAGTGATAAGGTGTAAAATTGAATGTAAATGCACAAGATCAATTGTGCTTATACCGTGGCAGAGGGGAAATGCTAACGCAAGGCTAGTCCTTAACTATATAACTTTAACAAACATAATAAGTATACCTACTATCTGTACGTAATAAATTGACAATGATTATCATCATTCCTTCATTTACATAAAGGGTCCTTCTTAATATGCTGACACTTTTTAATGGGATGATCAGACCATTAAGAGGAACAACTTTCTCGAAAAAAAAATCTGCTGTCCCATACATTTGGCTCTAGTAGGTTTGCAGTTTTGAATGGAAGAGCGGATTTTTTTTCGCGATATCGATGTTGGTGCCATAGAGAAAGTTGTTCAGATTGACGGTCAGATCATCCCCTTAAAAAAGTGTCAGCATATTATGAAGGACCCTGTATACCTACTTAGATAAATGAGTTTAAATACAATATGTTTGTTTTATTTTCTGGTTTTATTTATAACACACGACGCAAAACAGGGGTGCTTATTATAAAGTCAGTCTGACTGTTTGTGTGTGTGTCTGTAACCACCAAGCTTTGAGACGGATGGACCGACTTCGATGCGGTTTTTTTGTAATCGAAAGGTAAAAAAGAATTATATATAATTAAAAATAATAATAATAATAAATAAAAAATAAAAATAAAAATACATATTTGAATTTGAATTTAGGCGTGATCGTATCAGCCTATGTTTCGTAGAAATCGGTTCAGTCAAGAAAATGTGCTCTGCATTAATTGAAATCTTTGACGGAATTCTCAGACAATATTATACCTAGGAAACATTGAGAGAACTCATGTGAATATAATACACTAGCAGCCCGTCCCGGCTTCGCACGGGGTAGACAAATAAATTTTAAGACTCATTTTTCTACACCTTCGGTTACATTGTTCAAATTTTACCAAGGTTCCCTAATTTTTTTCAAAATGAAATGTAGCCTATGTCAAAATGGAAGAATGTAGCATTCTATTGGTGAAAGAATTGTTTAAATCGGCCCAGTACTTTTTGAGCCTATTCATTACAAACATACAAACATACAAAAATAGGTACAAATCTTTCCTCTTTATAATATTAGTGTAGACTAGCAGCCCGTCCCGGCTTCGCACGGGGTAGACAAATAAATTTTAAGACTCATTTTTCTACACCTTCGGTTACATTGTTAAAATTTTACCAAGGATCCCTAATTTTTTTCAAAATGAAATGTAGCCTATGTCAAATTGGAAGAATGTAGCATTCTATTGGTGAAAGAATTTTTTAAATCGGTCCAGTACTTTTTGAGCCTATTCATTACAAACATACAAACATACAAAAATAGGTACAAATCTTTCCTCTTTATAATATTTACTAGCAGCCCGTCCCGGCTTCGCACGGGGTAGACAAATAAATTTTAAGACTCATTTTTCTACGCCTTCGGTTACATTGTTCAAATTTTACCAAGGATCCCTAATTTTTTTCAAAATGAAATGTAGCCT
This sequence comes from Agonopterix alstromeriana, assembly GCA_963924505.1. Taxonomy (NCBI): domain Eukaryota; kingdom Metazoa; phylum Arthropoda; class Insecta; order Lepidoptera; family Depressariidae; genus Agonopterix; species Agonopterix alstromeriana. The sequence continues at coordinate 14,567,340 of OZ004681.1, forward strand.
ATGTCAAATTGGAAGAATGTAGCATTCTATTGGTGAAAGAATTTTTTAAATCGGCCCAGTACTTTTTGAGCCTATTCATTACAAACATACAAACATACAAAAATAGGTACAAATCTTTCCTCTTTATAATATTAGTGTAGATAATACATAATATTATGAATATTTTCCGTAGAAGGGAAGGACAATGGGAATAATAAACCTATTATTTAAACTCTGTATGCGAATCCCGAGACGAAATTTATTTCAACAACAACTTGTATGTTAGCGTTTCAAAAACGTTGATAGAAACTAGTTTCTTGTATGAGGACCTCCCTTATTTTATATTTTTTTGAATTTCATTTGTTAGCAAATCCGCGATAATAGCGGACATTGTGTAAAAATTTCAACTCTCCAGCTATTACGGTTCAAAAGTTGCAGCCCTAAATAGGTAGGACAGATGGACGGACGGACAGACGGACGGACAGCGTAGGCTTATGACTAGGGTCCCGTTTTCACCCTTTGGGTATGGAACCCTTAAAATGAGCGAGTAGCAACGGGTTAACCGATGTGGAGTCGGAGTTCCCGTTTGCTATTGAGAGACTATGCGAATAGCGCCTTGTGGAAGTGTAAAGAATGAGGCGCATGCGCACCAGCTGTCCTTTCACTGCTCATTAGATTTAATTAGGTACCTATTTACACCTTAATGTATGGACATTTCTTATTTATGTATGGACAGATGTGAGACATGTAATTGGCTATTTGCCAGTTTTCGGAAAGATGTTGTAAATCATACGTAGTTTTATTTTATACCTCTTTCAATTATCTTCTTGTTAAAAAAGCGTTATTTATTCCAAAAAATCAATATTTTTCATTCAGTAATTTGAGATTCGTGCGAAAACAGCCGATCACGTGACACTTGACACTGTGACGTCATATTTCAATAAACAAAGTAAAGCTAACTACGACTCTTTAACTCACATGACGTTTTATTGTTTGAAATGTCACACGATGGTCAATCATGGCCGCCCGCGTTTCAGTTTTAGAAATCCACATATAAAAAACTTTATTTATTTTTGAAAAATAAAATATTTACAAGTTACTTTAATGCAAAAAACATATTGTATTATTATTGTGAACGTATAAGCTACTAAATCTAATATATTTAATATTTTACCGTCACAATTGTCAAATAGCCGATTAACATAAATTATTTCATCGTATACAATCTACATGTATACGACTTAAAGTTTTTGCATTATTTTGCGTTCCTGATCACCTCGAAAGGGATAATGGTCGTGAGCTTATTATAATGCATTTTATTTGAGTTGAGCGAATACGAGTAGGTATTGGAGTTCAATTTTGGATTTTGGATGTTGGCTCCATAGTAAAAGTTGTTCAGTTTGATAGTCAATTATTGACAACACCTTTCAAATTCGAAATAAGTGTGTAAAGAGCTCATTATGGCACACGTTGGATACAAGTAGGGCTTGCATGCTACACACGAAAAAGCGACAAAACGAGAAAAACGTCACAAAGATGGGGATTCAAAATGGGAAAAATTTACAAGAAGAGGTAAGCATGTGCGATACTGAGCGAGTGCGAGTAAGACAGGAATAAGCCAATGCCTACGTTTTTCGCCACGCTTCCTAAAAAGAAGGGGGGTGAGTGAGGTTAAAATTGGTGGGGGGTCCGTCCAGTACGTAGTACTAGACTAGATACCTACTATTTCTTATACTGTGATTATAGACAAACCCACATTTTTAGGGTTCCGTACCCAAAAGGTGAAAACGGGACCCCATTCATAAGCCTACGCCGTCCGTCGGTCCGTCCGTCTGTCCTACCTATTTAGGGCTATAACTTTTGAACCGTAATAGCTAGACAGTTGACATTTTCACACAATGTGCGTTATAATGGCGGATTTGCTGACAAATCATAAAAATGGCATAAAGTTTAAAATATATGGGGGTCCACATACAAGAAACTACTATTTTTTTTACTGTATGAGATTCACAATGTGTCCTTGAATCCTTTGGCGCTATTGTCAAACTGTTTTCACGCCATTTTCACTGCTACCCGACTTTGCACCCTTTGATTACTAAATGACTCCGGGTTTTGTCGGGGACTCGGGTCTGCTCTGCGCAAACGAAGATTGACGAGCGGAATTATATTCCTGGTCGTATTGTCAGTGGCGTAGCGAGGGGGGGGGGGGGCAGTGAGGGCAAATGCCTCGGGCGGCACTTTACTAGGGGTGGCAAATTCGGGAAAAATATAGGTTGATTGAGCTCTGTCTATAACCAATTCGTAGAACAGAAAAAAGTCGAGCTCACTTCGCTCGCTCCGTTCTTTTTTGTGTAGGTAAGATGAAGGGGCGGGAAATTCGGTCTGTGCCCCGGGCGGCAGAAACCCACGCTAAGCCACTGCGTATTGTACTGCGTTTACCGCAAGAGCGGCAGTGCCGGCAGTAGTCTCGGTAGCTAGTCTAGAATTCTAGATCTTGTTTACAGCTAAGAAAAAGTTTGAATAATAAACCGCTACACGTAATAACCGCTACAGTATTTTAATTTATTGAATTTTATTAATGAATGTATTTATTTGTGAACTAACATAGTTATAAGACAATTGTTACTAACACAATATGGATGAATAATCTGAAATAAATGATCAATCAATCAATCAATCAATTATACTTTATTTTACACCAAATAACATAGTATACAGAGAGTTAATAAACAGGAAATACAGAAGGTACAAAATGATTTTTTTTATTATTATTATTTTCTTTTTTAAATAACTTTCTCTATAAGATTAACATCGGAACCGAAAAAAAATAACCGTCCAAGTGCGAGTCGGGACTCGGGATATTAGTGTTTACATGAGTCGTTGATAACAACCACTAAAGTCCGGCCGCTGAAAGATTGCGTTTGACAGTTACCATAAAATTGTAAAAAACTGAATGAAAACAATAAATGCCGATCATTATTTAGTAGCTTTTTGAACTTAAAAGGGCAGCTAGTGCCCTGTGTACTAGAGTGAGCACAGGTAAACAATATTTTCATTCAGATTTTTACAATTTTATGGTAAGTGTCAAACGCAATCTTTCAGCGGCCGGACTTTATAAACTGACGTAGTAACTGAAAGTCATTTTACGCTGGAGATCGATTTTTGTGTATAGAAATAAAATTATCCAAGTTATTGCCAGCCCGATAATTTTCCCGCTATCTACACCTTAATGTTCACGAATTTTTCATTATTTTTTAAATAGAGGTGGGGACAGCAGCTTTTCTGAGTTAATTGACAAAGTTTAACAAAATGTTAATACAAATTTGAAAAATATATTTCAATTGATATCGTAGAAAAAGTTTTTTGTTTACCCTTTCTACCTTCCAAAATTGCCCCACAATATAAAAATTTAGGTTTTTTGACTTCATTTATGATATTGGACATTAATTGCTATGTCTGTGTACCAAGTTTCAGCTTCCTCTTAGGTTCTCTGAGAAAAATGACTGTGACAGACAGAAGACGGAAGGACGCACGGACGGACAGACACCGAGCACTTCTCACCGATCCCCGCTTCCTTCTCACCGATCCCCGCTTCCCAACCCGTCGCGTAATCCCAGCAACGCCCATTGCCGATACGGGTCCGTACCCCCCTGGGGTGCCCCTTGGGCAGGTTGCTTAAATCACTGGTTCGGTGACCTACCAGGGCGCTTCGCCGTCACTGGTAAGGCCACCCCCAAAAGCCCGCTGTAAAAAGCAGTAAATGCTCCCTGAGCAAACTGTATATGTCATTAAAAAAAAAAAAAAAAAAAGACACCGAGCACATTCCATAAGCGTTCCGTTTTGCCAATTTTGGTTCGGCGCACTGTTCATTAATTACGTGGGGTGATTTTTCGATTTAGTAGTAGAGTTGGTAGTTAGTAGTAGAGTATTTTCGATAAGTCGAATTATGGCACCACGAGTATACAACAGTGCCCCAAAAGCTCCAAGATCTTCACTCTGGAGACTGGAATTCCCCTCTCCAAAAGGCCTTCGAAATATGAGATGAGGGTCTGATCATATTGTGCAACTTCAAATATTGTGCATTAATTTAGAAGGACCCTGTGTATAATTAATAATTAACTTCCCTATTGTCTTATAATTTATGATAATGATTCAGCAATAAAACTTTCATGATAGTAACCGATAAAACAATAATGCATCTAAGAACTATAAAGTCTACAAAGTAGCCGCGGGGAGTGGGCAGCGCTGGGTTGTGCAAGCAGCCGGCGCGCGCGCAGATCGTTCGATCCGCGGCCAGTGCCCAGCGCGCATCATGTCGACACCGCGCGTCCGACCGACTCTCGCGCTTCTTGCCATCCTCGCCGGCGCCGGCGCAGGCGCCGCCGCGCACGCAGATGACTACGATGTCACTGGTACTGCTATAGCCTATAGCTCGCCGATCATTGATCCATTATGTTTTTAATAGATTTTCTAGGCGATTTATAAGTGATATATTTTAAAGGGTGTATGTAATGTGTACTTAAAGGGGTGCTTAAGACCATCAAACTGAACAACTTTTACTACGGGACGAAGTGTGAAATCGTGGAAAAAAATCTGTTCTTTGATACATTTTGGTCGAGTGGCTAGCTCAAAATGTTTTATTCAAAATAATATAACATGGATAGCTTTCTGACTGTACCACCCCGTCGAAAGGTGTTCCGTTGACTCCGTTGTTGACATTTTCTATGGAAGAGCAGATTTTTTTAGCCATTTCACTGTTGGTCCACTGGTAAATCTTGTTCAGTTTTATGGTTTAAAGCTGCTGCTTATGCCCTGAATTTTCTAGAATATTACATTTAAATTATTAAAGTCTGCCTCCGATGCATACCAGAAAGTAAGCTTAAAAGTCGCGCTTGAGACAGATTATAAATTCGGGCTAGAATAACTATGGTAAAAACATAATATTTCGATCGATCACCGGCGTGTCTAGCACTATGTTATTGTTTTACTCTAGTGGTTCAAGTGGCTAGTGTGGTGGATGTGTTTGGTTTGGTGGGGGTTCGGTCTTGTCCCGAGGTTTGATATTGGGTGGCATATTAACTTGTCGAAATGGATGTGCTGTATTGTATTGAGAAGTTAATTAAATAATATTTATATGAAAAAGGATACAATTACTATGCCGAAGGTTTTTTCGAAATAGAAAATCTCGATATTTTCAAAGTTAGTCCCTTCGAGAAAGTTACTCATGATCAGTGAGCTTAGCTTTAGAAATACGGTGGTAACATTAATATATATATTTTTAAATAAATTATTGATTATTTACAACATTTACAATATAAGTACATAAACAGTATAACTACAAAAAAAAAATGTATTTTATTCGGAAAACTTACAGCTTATAATCACAATAATAGTTCTGTTAATAATACAATCTAAGCCAATTACATTATCATTGCTCATGATTGATGGTCTGATCATTCCCTTAAAAAACCGTGATTCTATATAGGTACCTACTTGACAAAAAGGAAAACGACGAAATAAGAACTTGGCGAAAATAGTTGCAACCGCGCAAGCGCAACAGTTAAAATGCTTTGGTAAATCGCTTTTATTTACATGATTTATCATTTATTTGTAATTATTACATGTATTTGTGCTCAATAAACAATTTGGTAAATAAACAAGCCAAGATCCACTTTGATTCGCTGAGCCAGTAGTTATAGTGTACAGTAAAGTTGATAAACAATACATAAATGAGCGTTTTTCTTTAGGTTATTGAGGGGATCGATAGATGGCGCTACGGTCTACGCGAATAAAAGACAAATTTTCAAAAAGTTTTTCTTTAAAATGATAAACAGGGAAAAGATGATCACAAAGATGCCAACGCATCTTTTGATGTAATGTTTCATTAATAACGAATCATTTGAATCGAAAATTTTTAACTTTTTACGTTTGACATGGTTGTATGGGCTCGATCCCTTGGCCTTATAAAAGAGGCAGGACTGCGGCCGAGATTCAGAGACGTTTTTTAAGTCATAGTTTGAACTCCCATATGTCAAAATCCATACATTTTCGCCCTGCTTAGCTCGAGCTAAGGCTAAAAAAATCGTCTCTGAATCTCGGCCTCAGTCTTGACATGATTTTGACGTGATCTCGCGATTGACTCTATCAAGCGATAAACATGCCATCTGGAGTCACGTTGCAGGTTCTGACCCGAGCACTTCTCTCGCGTGTTGTTCGCGCGTTGCGTTTTTGCCTGCCACGAGGCTCCGCAATCCTCAATCTCTTCTTGTTCTTGATCAAAAACAATCCCTGAGATTGGGATAGACACTCCCATAAACTAATTGACATTGGCGGAAATGCGGTGCTAACGCACAAACAAAAAGTCCATTAATTATAAATTATTATAAAACATGCCATCTGTTGAGTTTTTAGGGACTAAATTTAAAAAAAGAAAAGAAAGTCGCTCATTCTCAATCATTACATCCCGTGCTAAAATCCCAAACTTAATAAATGGGTTCAATTCAAATCAAAGAGAGAAAGGTCTAGAAATGGCTCAATGTGAACCTCGTTACAATGCTACACGCTTCAAAAGGTAATTAGTATAATCAGTTGCAACGAAGTTCCTGACCACACTTGGGTCGGTCACGGCCGTAGGCTTATATTTGTATGTATAGATCTACATTTATAGAGTCCTTATATACTGACACTTTTTTAACGGGATGATCAGACCGTCAAACTAAAAAACCGTCTCTGTGGCACCAACATCGAAATCGCGAACAAAAAAACAGCTGGTGTGCGATTTTTGAAACTCATACTTTGAACTCAGCAGTTAAAAATGCCAATATTATCATGTATATATGCATCTTTCTACTGCTGATTTGACTTCCTAAAATCATACTTCAGGAGTGCGATTTTTGGAAGTTAAATCCAGTAGTAGAAAGATGCATATCTCCATAGTAATTTTGACATTTTCAACTGCTGAGTTTAACGTATGAGTTTCAAAAATCGCACTCCTGTTCCATACAAAACTGCAAACCTACTCGAGCCAAATGTATAAAACAGCAGATTTTTTTTTCGCGATTTCGATGTTGGTCCCATAGAGAAAGTTGTTCAGTTTGACGGTCTGATTAAAGGAACCTGTACTGAAAAGTGTATGTTGGGATGTTGTGCGCATGCCCGGGAATACCTTCGACATGCTTCAACATGCCAAAGAACATTTTGTAGAGTTTCTGGCCGCATCTTCTCTACACCGACAACACGATCCGACGAGGTGGTAAATAGCTTAAAAAAAATTTTACATTTTATAACTTGGCGTCGAGGGGATTATGATTGTGAATTTTTAAAATCATGATAATAATAATTATAAAAGTATCGTTACACTTAGTTAAATATGAAAGAAAGCATTCTTTAATGTCGTCATAAAACAAGATACAAAGTAGGAAACCACAAAACAAGATCGTTAACTATTTGTAATAATTATGTTCTAAGAAACCAGCCTATCTTGCACTCTCGTAGAAGTGCATGAAAGGCTGATTATAAACGAACATAGTCCAACATGAATAACTTTCTCTCAGAAAGCAATATATGCACCTAAATATGTATAACTATAGAAGAAAACTTACTAACCTAAATAAACTCATGACCTTATTCGATTCCGGTTGGTTCAGAGATATGCCTACAACGTAACACGTACGTGCCTTTTAGCATGCATAGCATATGATCACGACTATATTCCCCGATAGGGGGTAGTCAGAGATATTCTGAAACCTCAGAACATCCACATTTCACCAGTAGTACCGAAACTCTGTCCAGTGTGACGGGGGGTGAGCCCGTCGCCACTTATAATGGACAGCGGGTACAATACATGCCTCGACATGTGTGTGCCTTTTAATTTAAGTAAATATGTTAAACAATTTTATTTTAAAAACATGCACTATGAGGTATTCAAAATAACTTTCTTACCATTAGATTACCACTTTGATAATTCATTATACTGTGGGTTCTTAATAATATTGACACTTTAAGGGGAGGATCAGACCGTCAAACTGAACAAGTTCTCTATGGGACCAACATCGAAAACGAGAAAAAAAAACGTTCAGAATTTAGCTGTTGTCTCTGAAAAATGAGATGAATTTTTATGAATTTTCTAAAAATAAGAAAACCAAATCATTATATCTTGTGTTGTGAAGTATATTGTAAATTTTCATTTTCTTCCGATCAACAATGTAAGAGTAAAATGGTTACAACTGGAAAAAAATGGGTGACTTTAGATTCTTTTTTCTTTATTTTTATAAAATAGATTTCGAGAAAAATCTAATCACATCTCATGTCCTGTAGATTGTTCAGTTTTGTTTTCTGCTCAAAAGTACCATAGTTAATGTATAAAATGATTACAAAGTTACCAAACGAGAAAAGTTACGATAAAATAAGGCGGCAGAGCCTTAAGAGAACTTATCACACTCTATACCACAGTCGTCAGTCGCACGACACCCACAAAAACAAATGAGGTGGTCTATTCTAAAGCGGGAACCACTCGATATGTACATTATATCAGCTTTCCAATAAATTCTACGATATTGTATGGAAAGTTTGAACTGCAATAAACTTTCAAACGCCGCAGAGCCGAAGCGCGGAACATTTTCTATAATCGTGCTACTTTATTTACCGCTATCTACTGGAAAAGTGCATTTCATATATCTATTTTATAGCCTACTAGTTGTGCTCGGCTTACGTTGGAATGGAATGGAAGACTGATAAAATCAGAGATGCTCAGATGCAGTGGCTGTTACTGGCAACCACATGGTTTGGGCGTCAACGTCTTCACGGCTGGCGGTTTTTTAAAAGGATGACCAGACCATCAAACTGAACAACTTTCTTTATGGGATCAACATAGAAATTGCGAAAAAAATCTGCTGTCCCATGCATTTTGGTCGAGTAGGATTGCAGTTTTATATGGAACAGCTGTTTTTTTTCGCGATTTCGATGTTTGTCTTATACAGGGTGAAATTGATATCATAAACATCCTTTTAAACTAAGAGTCTACCTATCAAACTGAAAAAAATTTCATATGGGAGCAAACCGATCAAAGCAAAAATAAAAGCAGCTTTTACCATACTAAACTGCAATGCCTACTCGATCTAAATGTATGCAACAGATTTTTTTTTGCTCCGATATGTTTGATACCATAGTAAAAGTTATTCAGTCTGACGGCCTGATCATCCCCTTAAAAAAAGTGTCAGCATATAAAGAAATACATGTTATTCATTGAAAGAGATATAATTATTTTTTAAAACTAATAAAACCAACTTAAGATCTAAGATCTATTTATCTTTGGCTTTGTAGACTTAAGGGCGATTGTAATCTCTCGCAATTGAATCTTAAATTTTAATACATGATGCAATGATTCCACCTCAGATAAATTAATGGGAATAATTTATCTGAGGATTCCACGTTAAGAGGATATGTGAAAACAATAGGATTCTTCAAAGCATCATATATCATGAAGTACTGACAGTAGGAGTATGATTTGTGGATGATGTGTAAATTGAACATATAATTGAAGTTTTGATTAGAGCCAAAACACGATTAAGAGACATTTTCTCGATAGAAAAATAAGCCAAAGTAGTCTCCGTCTTTATCGATAAACGCTTGGAACTGCTAAACGGTGAATAATAGAAACACGAGACTTGATTTAAAAAAAGAGATAGATATTTTATAAAGTTTGATTAGAGCAGAAATGAACTTACATCAATAGTACAATCACAATTAAATAAAGTTTGTTTTACGCTTGCGTCGTTTCAGGCGCGCGCGCCGCCCCATCTCTTTCTCTCACATCAGGCAGTAATATAAGCTACACGCCCATTTCGCTTCAATTATTTTTCGACATAGGCCCTTAATCTCCTCGATGACCTAAAGGCGGGCTACGACATTAGTGCCTACAATAGACGAAGTTGTGGTACAAAAGACATCAACGTGACCGTCACATTCTTGTAGTAAAAATTAAAACTATTAAACTGAACAACTTTCACTATGGAAGTCTCCATGCCTCAGCCAGCCTCCGTGGTCTAATGGTTAAGAGCATTGGGCTCTTGACACGGAGGTCGTGGGTTCGATTCCCACGGAGGACACCTAGTGATATGTCACTTTGTGCGTTTTCCCCAGTTGGTTAGGATATTGCAGGCCGAATCACCTGATTGTCTGAAAAGAAAGATTATTCTGTGCTTCGGATGGCACGTTAAGCTGTTGGTCCCGGCTACTATCTCTCGTGGTAATAGTCGTTACATAAAAACCACGTCAGAGGCCGTAAGGCGCTAGGCGGTCTGAAAAAACTCTGACACCAGGGCTTGCCCACACGATAAGAAGACTACTATGGAGACGACGTGGAAAAAAAATGGGCTGTTCCATATGGAGTAATTATGTCTTATATTAAAAGTTTTTTAATTTGTTCTCAATGTTGGCTCCATACAGAAAGTTGTTCAGTTTGATGGTCTAATTTTCCCCTTTAAAGCGTTACTAGACCGTTTTGTTACACTATGTAGAATGTGACGGTCTCGTTGATGTCTTTTGTACAACAGCTTCATTCATACCTTTTGTCGTAGGCCATCTAGTATTAACTTTGACTTTTCCTTCTAGCATGTAATAAAATTATGTTTATGTTATGTTTGTCGTACCTTTGATGGTCTAACCCTTTAGCCCTATTCTAGATATAATATTTGTATAACATATGTTTTATACAGGTCCTTCTTAATATGCGGACACTTTTTAAAGGGATGATCAGAAAATCAAACTGAACAACTTTCTCTATGAGACCAAAATCGAAATCGAGAAAAAAAAATCAGCTGACCCATACATTTGGCTCGAGTAGGTTTGCAGTTTTGTATAGAACAGCAGATATTTTTTTCGCGATTTCGAAGTTGGTGCCATAGTGAAAGTTGATCAGTTTGATGGTCTGATCATCGCCTTAAAAAAGTGTCAGCATATTAAGAAGGACCCTGTATAGTGTTTTGTTACTGTGCCTATTAAAATAAAATAAAATCGTCGCCACTGAAATGTATGTAGGGAAAGGAAACACAGGTAGCTTCTTCACTGGTATAATGGCAACTGACAGACACGTTGACAAATAGGTTCGAAGCTTACCAAAGAGTTACATATAACACTATATATATACGGTGTTTTGTAACACTTTGTATATAAATCAATATTGCTCGTTTAATTTATTAGGGAATATTTAAAAGTCCGAAGAGACAGCATTCAATAACTGTTCTCTAATCAAGTAGGTCTATAATGCGTATCTATAACAGAGAGCGTAGATAAAGGGTCAATGTTTGTGTTTACGATACAGGTCAATGAACTGTTGCATCAAAACGGTCGAATGTTTGTAGTATAGTATTTATTCTGTGGGAGTATGTTATCGTTAGACGTATAAAAATTTTATTCAAAATTAAATCAAATAATCATTATACAACGTTTTAATGAATAAACGCAAAACTAGAAAGTAGTTTGTTTAGAATCGAGAGCAGAATCGAATTATCACGGTTTCAACATAGGTTTTTTTTCTTCAAAATATTAAATAATTTGTTTGTATAATTTACTGAATTCGATCTACACCCTCCGCTCGGGCACTCTCACCCTACTTTCTACCAAAACGAGATTCTGAAAATGTATCCATGAGCATGTCCTCTTTCATTCATTGTTGAAATCATAACAAATCATTTTTGCCTGAAAACTTAAAATGCAAATAACTTTAAATGTTAAGTATCAAAATAATGAAATTATTGTTTCAATCTAATTATATGGTAAATTTTGTATATTTTCATTCATAATTATACGAATTGATGTATTAGAATAGAATATCGAATTATTTAGTTATAAATCAGTTGGGGTGTATGAGGTTTTGCGCTTATTCATTAACATGTGGTATAGATCCATATTAGCGTTAGTAAGGACTTAAAACTGTTAGTATTACTTAGTACTCTGTGGTATCACGTATTACAATAAAAAACAAGAATAAGTACTTTCAAATTACATTTACATTTAACAGCCCCAATGATGATGATTTTATGACGATGATGATATCCAATTCCAACTGCAGCGACTGGTATATTTAAAAAAACCGGTCAAGTGCGAGTCGGGATACTCGCGAACCGAAGGTTCCGTACCACACCACCACGCAACATATTAAGAGGCTATGTGAAAAAAATTGGATTCTTCAAAGCATCATATCTCATGAAGTACTAACAGTAGGAGTATGATTTGCGGATATGTGTAAATTGAACATATAATTAAAGTTTTGATTAGAGCCAAAACACGATTAAGACACATTTTCTCGATAGAAGAAGAAGCCAAAGTAGCCTCCGTCTTTATCGATAAACGCTTGGAAGTGTTAAACGGTGAATTTTAGAAACAAGAGGATTTTTTAATTTTGATTAAAAAGAAGAGATTGATTTTTTATAAATTTTGATTAGAGCAGAATTGAACTTACATAAATAGTACAATTAAATAAAGTTTGTTTTATGCTTGCGTCGTTTCAGGCGCGCGCGCCGCTCTTTCTCTTTCTCTCGCATCAGGCAGTAATATAAGTTATCACACGCCCATTTCGCATCAATTATTTTTCGATATAGCTCCTTAACTTAGAAAATGTTATGATTTCTCCGGAACCTTTATCGCGAGACTAACTCACACTTGGCCGGTTATTATTATTTGTTGCTATACTGTAGAGTTTTCTCTATAATCACACCAAGTTTGACGCTTACATGTATGGCCGTTTTTACGATAGAGATCGCTCTATCGAAAAAATCAAATAAAAACTTTTGAAAAAACTGGCGAAATATGGAGTGCGATTTTTGAAAGTCATACGTTCAATTCAGCAATACACAGATGCATAATCTCCATAGTAATATTGACATATTCCACTGCTGATTTCAACGTATGACTGAAAAATACCATTCTGATTGATTGATTATGCTGATTTATTTTTCGCGATTTCGATGTTGGTGCCATAGAAAAAGTTGTTCAGGACCAATGTCGAAATCCCGAAAAAAAAATCGCTGTTCCATACAAAACTGCAAACCTTACTCAAGCCTAATGTATGGGACTGCAGATTTTTTTGCGATTTCGACATCGGTCCCATAGAGAAAGTTGTTCAGTTGGATGATCTGACCATCCTCTTAAAAAACTGTCAGCATATTAAGTTGGACCCTGTATGGTCAAAGTTATCGGTACACAGTGCAAGGTACAAGGATCTACGCCCGTCGGCGTCGTGCCGCGGCTGCGCCCGCGCCGGATTGGGGACGCTTGCACAACCACTTCACAACTAGAACCAAATACTTAACAAAATCGAACGAAAGTAGAACTATGTGCAAATGCTCTCTAACCAAGCAATAGTTGCGATACCCTACCGTTTACCTGCCTAGGTAAACACTAGTCGGTATAATATATCACAACATATTTACTGCTAGGTGGAAAATACCTAGCTCGTTAAGGCGTATCCGCCCGTGAACACGACTCTCCATACTAATCGATGTGAACGAGCGCGTGGATCCGGTCAGAATTCTGCCGTTCTCTTTGAAAAATGAGATGATTTATTTTAAATTTTCAAAAAATAAGAAAACCATATTTTTGTATGTTGTATTGTGAAGTATATTGTAAATTTTCGTTTTCTTCCGATCAACAATGTGAGAGTAAAATGGTTACAACTGGAAAAAAGGGTGACTTTAGATTCCTTTTTCTTTAGTTTTATTAATTAAATTAGATATCGAGAAAAACCAAATCACTTCTCATGTCCTGTAGATTGTACAATTTTGTTTTCTGATTAAAGTGTCATCGTTAATGAATAAAATGGTTACAAAGTTACCCAATTTTACGGTAAAATTGGACGGTAGAGCCTTAAGTAATTTTTTTTTAAATACCTAGCCAAAGATTATTTAATAGTTACTACCGCGCTAAATGTATGGGATAGCTGATTTTTTTTTCGCGATTTTGATGTTGGTCCCTTAGTGAAACTTGTTCAGTTTTATGGCCTAAACGACCTCCTTAAAAGTTTTCATTGTTTTTTTTTTAACAACAATAACAGTCATCTAAGGTTTAGATTATTTATAGTCCGCAGTAACAAGCAGTAGCTGGCCCCTGAGCAATACTGTATTAGTCATTAAAATTAAATTCAATTAAATTTTTTGTTTAGTGGCATCCGATGTGTTATCACAATTCAGCCAATGTCTCGTTATGTGGAGAGTATACGAAGGACAATGATCAGTAGTATTTATTAAGTCTAACGTGGCAGTTTTGCCAATGTAAGTAGTTTATAATCTCAAGTGATTGTTTTAAGGTTAAAACAGAAAAGAGTTCACAAAATGGTGGAGCCACGTGCAATCCCAACGCGCCGATACGCACGCGTCCGTACTCCGCCAGAATTGCAGCGCGACTCCTAGTCATTAAAAAAATATATATATTTGATTATTCAATATTTATAATAGTTGACATTTCTTTACGCGTCGCTGAAATGTTAATCAACTTTCATCATCATCTCCGGCTAAGGTAACAAATGGCCGTGATGCCTAGGATGACAGAAAAATTTAAAATTTATAAAAAAGAAATACTAAAAATGAAAATGAAATCATAAAAATTCAAATAGATACGTAAGTATCGCATATTTTTAATTTATTCAATAAAACTAGGTAATTAAAATGTAATGTTGTCGATTGACACAACATTTTGATCCTTCATTCACGTTTCATTTCATGTCCTAAAGTTACTTTAATATTTCATATCTGTTTGTTATTAGGTATATTTTTACCTTCGGGACTAACCCATACAACCATTTGTTACCAGTTCGGTCGACGTTACGACACAAGTTTAGTAACATTACTACACATGTAGTAACATTACTACACTTCTACCGAAATGGTAACAAATGGTTGCACGGGAAATTAGAAAAATTACTTACCTCACCATCTTGATATCTACATTGCCTGTAAACTTGTGAAAATAAATTCGGTTTTCATTGCACTAATATGCAAGTAGACAGCCGGTGCTATCAACCTAACCACACCAGAGACCACAAAAGGTCCTTAGAGAGTAGAAAACCGACTTGAAATACGGGCGCGAAAATCTGCAATAATATCAAAGATCGGCGTACATTTTAATGCCACATCGGGTGAAGGGTTAACAAACAATTTTAAATGATAATATTTTATCGAACATAATATTCCAATAATCTGAAAAATATTAAATTCTACTAATTATCCAGAAATCGCAACGAATTCAACGCGGGCTAAATCAAGTCCAGGGCAGTAACTATTGTAATATATCTACAATCATTTTATACAAACTTGATGTCATTTTTTTTTTACTTACTAAAGTGCTTCTTATATTAAAGCTAAAGAGCATTATTTATGATCAAGGCCAGAGAGCCATAAAATATGCATTAAGTAGGTACATAATCTAAACGATTACCTATAAAACTGTAACAGAATTGTGTCTGTACCTTAGACTTTTTATATGAGGACAAGTTATGTAATACTACTAAAAAACTTATCTGCCACTTTTTGCGAGGGGCGAGGTAGCACGAGACAACTTTGAATTTTATTCCATTAGTTTAGATTCTAATTTTGAATGTTAAAAATCATGAAAAACAGTGTCATGTGAACCCCAAACGTGATAAGTTCGAAATTACTGTTCCGCAATTATAGGCTGTCGCGTTTAGTGATAAGGCATAAAATTGTATGTGTATGAGTATGATTTTTTGATTTTGTACATAGGCAGAGGAGAAATGCTAAGGCGAGGCGGGGCCAATTTTTAGATGAATTTTGAATTTGAATTTTTAGATGAGAACAAGATCTTATTTACCGTCAACCAAATCTGACCAGGGTCCATGACATTTGTTCGAGGTCCATATATGTCATGTCCGTTGACCTCATCTGTCAGGAGTCGACCTTCTGAGGAAGTCAAAGTTTTCCCTGTATCTGAACTTGTATTGTAGAAAATGTTGTCAGATTTAATTTGCCTCTACAAAAATTTTCGATAAAACTTCCGAGAAACACGCGAAAAACTGAAAAAAGTCACCTACAGAGTCAAGTCACCTCCCTTCCTCGAGCTCGGAAATTCGGAAGTGCCAAAAGTCGAAATTCGTGATCAGCAGGTCCAAATTAGAAAAAAAAACGTAATTACCTAAAATGCCGCTAGAATGATTAAAATAGCCATTATAGAGCCTTAAAAATAGCCATAATTACAATAAAAAAAAACCCCAACGCCAAAAACGAACATTTAAAAAGTAAAAATAATTCGGTCACCTATTATTTTTGATGTAAGCAAATGCATACATTTACTTCTTAACTCTCGTTAAGATATTTTAGGTCAATCAATGTGTCGGGAACCGCAAGTGATTGTAAAAAAATGAATGGTCATTTCATAGTGGTCCCCTACGCATTAATTGACCTAAAATATCTTAAATAGTGTTAAGAAGTAAAACATACATTTGCTTACATCGCCATATAGGTGACCGAATTATTTTTTCTTTTAAAATTTTTGTTTTTGGAAGATTGTTTTATCATATGTGTAGTAACTAATCCAGAATGGATTATGGTCGAGAGTTTATGTATGTATGTAGTAGAATAAAGTAAAGAATATCAACACGATCTATTGCTCAACAACGGGAAAACGGATATATCCAGACAACAATACAATCATATTATATATTCAAATCTATAACTTATATTTCATTTAGGTATAACAAACACAAAAATACAATAGGGAACAGGATATGAAAAAGATTAACGATTTATTTAAATTATATTGTATTCAATTCAAATTAGGTAATAAGTTTTGTTTCTCTTTTGTATTTTCTTTAGGTTAAGGGTTATTGTACCTTTTCTGTTATTTTAATAAAAATTTAATTAGGTAGTTGCGTAAATTTGTTTTTCTTGGGGGCCTAGACAAAGTACCTTTCGATTAGCGTTAACGACAGTAGAAAATATATGGGACTGTAGAAAAGAACGAAAACGAATTGAAAAGGCCGAGACAACATGCAGTTTTTGACAGTTGCTTTCGACAGTGAGCGTTTCGTTTTGAACGCTTCTTGTTGATCAACAAGATCTTGTAGATAACGGTAGAAAATGGCGGGCGGAAAATTTGACAGCAATTTCAGATTTACAAATTCTTGAAAATCGAACACGATCCAGCATATAAAAAAGAAAAAAGAGTGAATGATTGAGTGAACAGAACGCTAATCATAGAGCAGATTTAGCTTTTTTTTTCTAATAAGCGATCGTCAATAATTTGTGACATTGTCTGGCATTCTGTCCATTTTCTATCGTCGATAACGCTGCGGCGTTGACGTTTGTAGAATAAGTAGCGTGTGCATTTTGTCCAAAGAGAATGGAATTCATTTTGTCTAGGCCACCAGAATATAAAAGTATAAAACAAAAACAACTAGTCTCCTAAAATGAATCCATTACGAAACAAAAAACACAAGAACAAGAGCAACATACAACCAGTGACAAGATGATTTTAATTACATACGACAGTAAATAATTGGTAAAATGTTTCGTCAAAACAGATGTAAAGTCAACAATGTTTTATAAAAAATTGTAAGCTAATGAATCACTAAAAATGAATTTAGTGTTATTTTCGAACGGTTATTTTTACTGAGAGAATGAAAATAAAATATCTTTTCGTATTAAATCCAACGGATGCGCGCGCCTGACTGCATTCCCTTGCTCGGCTCCCCTCAAGTTTCCCCAGAAAGTGTGAGGTGAGGTGGGGTATGTGAAGTCAGAAGGGGGCGGGGATTGGCCGTTCTGTATATATAGTCCAACTTAATATGCTGACACTTTTTTCAGGGGATGATCAGACCATCAAACTGAACAACTTTTTCTCAGGCACCAACATCGAGATCGCGAAAAAAAAACAGCTGTCTCATACATTTGGCTCAAGTAGGTATGCAGTTTTATATTCGTGATTTCGATGTAGTGCCATAAAGAAAGTTGTTCAGTTTGACGGTCTAATCATCCCCTTAAAAAAGTGTATTCTATCACCTATTCTGTGCTCAAGTACATTGTACGAAGGGACCACAGCGCGCGGTGCGGGGCCGGTGCTGCATTCCGCGGCGAACGGCAAGCGCTGCGGCTCTATAATAACGGCGTTTTAGACAATGGTGCAACAACAAAAATCTATCTTCCATCTATACTTATAAAACAGGGCCCCGATCGCGTTAATTTAAAACATCTAAGTTCAATTCTAATCCAATTTCAGTTCTAGTCACCTGGAAAGCCAATTACTAGCTTAATTCTGTACCTATTTCGCTAAACTTGTCTTATTTTATTTACTATGTGACTGACAGCCTTTAACGTCTGAGCGATATCTGTCAAAACGGCTCTAACGGCTGTGTAATGATTAGCGCGATACCGAATGTTTTCAAAGAAGTTTATTCCGAATGCTTAAATGCGCGCTCTATACAAACGAAGTCTGATGCTATTTTCAATACTAACGAATTAACGTCAATGACATTTTTCTGAAACAATCTAGAAACTAATGTATATGTTTGTATGAAGTCATATTTTCGTTAAAATACAGTTTTAGTGTTGTATGGATTTATTCATATTTTTGTAATACATACCTTTTATAGGAATCGGAAAATCTTTTCGTCCTTATTTGAAATGAAGTATAGGTATTTAGAAGAGGAGATCTCAAAACAATCTTGTTAGTACCTATTAAATTAAGTAGCACGAATACTATCAGAGGCCGTAGCATGATGCGCCTCTCAATTTAGGCTTTACTTCATCGCAATCGGTTCAGCTATGAAATATTTAAGAGAAGTTTATTCCGAATTCGTAAATGCGCGCTGCATACAAACGAAGTCTGGTGATATTTCCAATACTAACCAATTAAACTAAATGAAATTTTGCAGAAACAATCTAGGAATACATCTCTATGCTAATAAATATATAATAATCTAAGATTTGTTCTTAGATTATTTCTGCAAAATTTCATTGCGTTTAATTGGTTAGTATTGAAAATATCACCAGACTTCGTTTGTATGCAGCGTGCATTTACGCATTCGGAATAAACTTCTCTTAAAGTCAACCGAGACACTATTAAAGCTAGAATATTCCGTGACCTTATAAATTCAAGTTATATGATAACATTTTCTTATTTAACAGACTGAAAAGATGAAGTAAGCAGTTAAATTACAATTACATAAGTAGGTGATTTAATTAAATTAATAACTATAAGTAGGTAAGCTACATATAATCCTCGTTGACCAAAGATAGCAGAAACTAATTTGTTGTGTGTTCTATTTTTCTGAAAGTTGTTAATAAAATATTGATAATTTATTAGTTCACTCTAAATTTACCTATTCTGTGGTAACGATTTTCTATCGAGTGAAGTAATTCCAATCGTGTATTCAATATAGGGTCCTTCCCAATATGCTGACACTTTTTTAAAGGGATGATCAGACCATCAAACTGAACAACTTTCCCTATGGGACCAACATAGAAATCGCGAACTATCTAATAATACTGAGGTATGACTTTGGTTTCAGTAAATTCTATAAATCTAGTCGAAAAATAACAAATAAAAGATGCCTCCAAGGTATTTCGTCCTACTATTGCTCATATCGGAGTATAAACGATGTACCTATGAACCACAGAGTATCTACTATAATTTGTATGTACCTAGACAGGTCAGGTCATAGTTACCGAGACATTATTTAGTTGCGTACATAAAATAACAAGCCTTCCCGCATCCTAGCATGCCTATATGACATAACGGCAAGTCTAGTCTAGGCATTACGCACCGGTCTGAGCTAGAACCTATTACACAATGAGTATTTACTATCCTTCCTGTAATACCCCATACCTAACAAACGTCTTCGTTCGCCATACTGTACTGTACAGTACATATGAAATTATAGGTATATACCTACCTACCTAACCTATCTAAACTTTAAGCGTTTCATATTTTAGGGCGGAGACTTTCACTATGAAGCCAATATAGAGATCATCATCATCAGCCTATAAAGGGTCCTTCTTAATATGCTGACACTTTTTTAGGGGATGATTAGACCATCAAACTGAACAACTTTCTCTAAGGAACCAACATCGAAATCGCGAAAAAAAATATCAGCTGTCCCATACATTTGGTTCGAGTACGTTTGCAGTTTTGTATGGAAGAGCTGTTATTTTTTTCGCGATTTTGATGTTGGTCCCATAAAGAAAGTTGTTCAGTTTGACGGTCTGATCATCCCCTGAAAAAAGTGTCAGCATATTAAGAAGGACCCCGTATATACGTCCCACTGCAGGACACAGGCCCACCCTCAAGGATGGTGTATGGGCGTTAGTCCACCACGCTTACCCAGCAATGCTGATGCGAAAACCTGCATTCGTTGAATAAGAAATTCAGATGCGTACACATAAGCTCCACGATATCTATCATTCAGTCCATCAATATAGAAATAGCGAAAAAAAAGGTTGTTCCATAGAAAATTTCATTAAGCTACCCTACCCAAATGCATTAAATAGCTGAATGTTTTATTCGCGATTAAAATGTTGCTGTGGTATAGGTTATACCATCAAACTGATCAACTTTTACAATATGGCATTAACCCCTGTAAGTAAATCGCAAAAAAATCTGCTGTTCAACCGCAATTTAATCTATCCAAATGAGAAAGGACAGCCGGTCTATTTTTGCGGATTCGATGTTAGTTCCGTAGAGAAAGTGATTTAACTAGTTTGATGGTTTGACCCTATAATCAAGGAAGTGTAGGAGGAAGGGAGCACAGAAGATCTCCTAAGTTGACATCTTTAGGGGTATGGTCTGGATCGCCTGACCAAACAATAGTTATTTGTTATACAAGAGTGCAAAGTTGTTTTTTAACCGCGTGCTCAATTTTGATGACCGAGAAGGCGAAGGATTCTAAAAATTAGAATCCTGAGCATTAGCGAGGGAATCAAAAGAGTACGAGGTGAAAAATCTTTGCACTCGAGTGCAACACGTAACTTTTCATCCCACCTCAGCGAGGTAATAACTAACTGCAAAAAAAAAGATAAGGTTGTATGATAAATTCGGCACCATAGGTTTAATGATGTTTTGAATTCACAAACTTAGTGCACACGATGTTCTAAATTCAATCTACTCCTCTAGCGGATAAAAACAGCTTTTGCACTCAGATATCGAAGAGCAAAAATACTCTTTCCGAGATGGGGGGATGAAAAATATATTATACTAACGGAAGCATGTGTGCTCTGTGCGCGTGTTGTGGTGAGAGCGGATGTTGGGCGGGACAAGCGCGGGTGAGACGTTTCAGTCTGGAGACTGCGAGTGTCACAAGCAAGTCTGCCATGACTTAGATAATATAATGATGAATGTAATGTTGTTGCAGATGAGGAGTACTACTCGATGCCGCAGCTGTTCGCGCTGGACGAGTACGAGGGGTGTATGGCGTCGCGCGGCGCCTACTGCGTCGGCTCGTTCGAACTCGCGCCGGCGCCCGCGCACGGCGACCACCACGTCTACAGCATCATGCAGGTCTGTACAGTACGACCAGGAAAATAATTCCGCTCGTCAATCTTTTTTTGCGCAGAGCAGACCCGAGTCCATATCAAAACCCGAAGCAGGCGCGGACGCAGCCTGAAATTGTTGGGGAGGGTTACTAATAATTAAATATGACGAGTAAATTAGACTTTATTGCACATTACACCATTTTATTGCACACATTATGATGATTTGGGGGGGGGGGGGGTCATGTCCCCCCCATTAGGACCGCCTGACCCGAAGTCATTTTATACATCTACAGCACAGAAAATTATAAGAGGGGTTAGAAATGCAAAGTAGCGCTTTTGCTTCGGAGACGGCTGTCGCCACTTGTCTTCCCGCTCACGCTGCTACAATTACTCATGCCCTCTCGCTCGCATCACGCCGCGCGCCTTATGGTGTTATGCAAATCATTGCATAACCTGTGGCGACACGTTCCACGCCTACTTTGCACTTCTAACCCCTCTTATAATGTTCTGTGATATACAGGGTCCAACTTAAAAATGCTGACGGTTAGATGGTTAGATCATCAACCTAAACCACTTTCTATATGGGACCAATATGTAGAAATTAAAGGGTACAAAGTTGTTACGCCCTATTTTTGAGCGCAGATATCGCGAGACAGAAGCAGTATATCGATTTAATTTCTATGGGAGTTTTGTTCCATTTGGACAAGACTTACACAACGACAACTCACTCAATAAAAAAAAACTTTTTTTTTCAACCCTCTTTAGTTGTATGGGAGCTCGAAAACAATTGTTTTCTTCATAACTTCCACTCATCTGTTTTTGGGTTACTGTTATCTGTCTTGATGCCAAATTTCGATTCAATAGGTGTAAAAATGCAATACAGACAGAATGGACGAAAGTATAAGGGTTCCTTGTTTGACTACGGAACCCTAAAAATAGAACGAATACTAACCAAATATCTACAGTGTACCTACACAGGGTAAAGATAGTCTGGTTTCTGTATTCTACTTTATAAGGATATATTGTTTTTATTAGGACTGTTTGTGACCAAAAACTTAAATAAATAAAACATTTTTGGGTTATCATATCACTAGGTCACAATTTGGTTACAATACAACCAGTTTTTACACAATAACCTTAACTCAAAAGGTATTTTATTACCCGAATATTACCTAAAGTTAAGGATAAAAATTACTTCCATACCATATCGGTGCATACTTACATTGTTATGTAAGGGACAAAATGAATGACATATGGGCGACTCAATTACATTGCAACTTCGTTTCGGCCGTGACTTGAAATTGGAAAGGTCACGTTTTGTGTTTACTTCGGTGCATTGTATTGCGTAGCAGAAGAATATTTATTCAGGGCATTCGCAATTTTAAACATCTGTGGTATTTTAGTAAGTAATCTTAGGACCATATTCCCTTTGAGGGTGCACAACATTATAGCTAACTAGAGTTACCTCGCGACTTCTTCCGCACATATTATTTACCAGATCAAAAGCTATCGAATTCTTGACAAAAAGTTTTGAAGTACCTACTTAATTATTTTATGTTTTGTTTTTCATTTGTTTATTGTTGTTGACATTCTATTTATTATTCTAGAAGTAGTCATTAGACTATTTTTAACTTTAACGTTTTATTGTTTATAATTATTCTTATTTGACATTGCTAATTTTATTTTATTATACAATTTGACGATCATGTTATGAATGGACATTTTATGTAAAATATTTATGTAAGAATGTGACATGTTATAATATGAAATAAATGAATCTAATCTAATCTATCAAACAAAAGCTATTAAGCTATTTGTGTATCTGTGTTATTGACGAAGCTTGTGCTGACCGCAATATTTTTGTGATTGATGTTTTTACTTATTTATTAATTACTGTTCATATCACTTTTAAGTTAAGGTTAAGGGCTGGCATAACCTCAGGGATAAAATACCCAATTATAAAAAAAAATATATAAATAAAGAATTCAAAAAAAAAAAAAACAAATAAAAAATGTTTCATAAAAATCGGTTCCGTAGTTTTCGCGTGATGCTCGCACAAACAAATACACAAACAGACAGACAGCCAAAAATGCTAAAAAAAGGTTGATTTGGAGTCAGAGACACCTAAAAAATCAGGGTGAGCCAGACTGATTAGAGCATTAGGGAGCAGCTACTGCTTCCAGTCATTTTACTGTTTGAGCCGGGACTAATTAATAATTGTTTTTTTTGTAAAATAATTTGAGAGCCAATTTGAGCTTAGAAATGACAACATGCGTGCATGTATCGGCCGTTCGGCTAAATTGTGATATGCATATGATAGCTTTGCTATACGCATTATAATATAATAAAATAACCCCAAATGAAGCAGTTTTGTGTTACAAAATATTCAAAGTAATATTATGACAACTAGAAGTAATTACAAATAGCGCAGTTAGCGATACAAAAAAACAATCTTCCCACTAAATCCGATCCGATTTTATCCTGATATTAATTTTTGCACAATTTGAACAAAATGAAATTCAAGTAATCTCGTTTGTACGACAAAATATATCGTTGAAATATAAAGTTTTAGTAATATGTTTATACAAACTATTATTACCATATTTTTATGACGCCGTACATTACATTCGGTAGTACAAAAATGGCCCGTTTTGGAGGTTGTCTTTTGGCATTTATCTCGTTCTAAAAAACCTGACGGTGAATTTTTTTTTGATGATGATTTTTTAAATATGTTTTTAGATAGTCTTTTTGTCACTAAATGGTGCCGGTTATAGTTTAAAAGTCCCATTCATAATTACTTCCCACCCCTACTAACAAAACTCCGTAAAATGACTGGGCTAATGCCCTATAATTATAACCTCGTGAGTATGTAACAGTGTCGGTCCGGTGCCTCGACGATTGTTACGTAGTTCACAGACAGACAGACACAACATCCGTTCCTCTATTGTGATATCAATATCGACTGCTAATGGACTACTAATAAGGGGTCCTTGCTCCGGCCGATGTGTAGTTTGTCAGTAATTAATTATTGTTTTGTGATAATTGTTTCCGATGGATAGTGACGAGTAGAGTCGCAATGATTGCGTGAGGAAGGCTAGCACACTGTAAACGGCAATTGTGAGACGGATCGCCACAAATTCATAACATAGTAAGCATAGCATATGCTCACGACTATATTCCCGGAGGGGGTAGTCAAAGATATTCTGAAACCTCAGAACATCCACGTTTCACAAGTAGTACCGAAACTCTGTCCAGTGTGACGGGGGGTGAGCCCGTCGCCACATAATGGACAGTGGGTACAATACATACCTCGAAATTGAAGCATGCAGGTTTCCTCACGATGTTTTCCTTCACCGAAAAGCCAGTGGTGTTACAAATCGTACATAAATTCCGAAAAACTCATTGGAACGAGTCGGCTTGGACGGGGATTGAACCATCGCCTCCTGCACGGCAGGCAAGGTTACTCGCCACTGGACCACCACGGCATAACATAGTAGAGTCACAAAAAATCATGTTAAAAATAAGTCGATACAATAGCTCATTCATTTTACGGCTTGAGCTCCCTAATTAAGAATTGATTTTCGGTTTTTTTTCTTCACTTTTTTAAGCCTTTACCTTTGTACACTAGAGTAATTTTTTTGTCTACTTAGAAAGATTTGAAAAATACATTTTTATTTTCTAATAAATAACTAATTTTAAATTTCGATGGCTATTTGATTGCTCAAAAGTCATTTGTATTGAGGAATGTAATTAAAATGAGTGCATTGGTACTAATATTTTTAAGTTAAAAGCCTTCTGAGAGATACAATTTTGATTTCTATGTTGTGTAGCTAATATAAATAAATAATAAATAAATATCTTGGACATTGTCACACAAATTATCTAGTCAGATTTAAAGTACCAGAATCGAGCCTGGACTTGTATTATGATGACTAGACAACGATATATAATACATATATAGATACAAACAACCATGACTCGGGTACAAATATTAATATTCATCATACAAATATTTGTCCCTTACGGGATTCGAACCCGCGACCCTTGGCACAGCAGGCAGGTTACTACCGACTGTGCTATCAGGCCGTCAATATGTTTTCAGATATTCTTTTGTCACTAATTGAAAGTCTAAAAGTACCATTCATAATTACTTCCCACCCCTCCTTCATAAAATGACTGGGCTATAATGGAAATAGTTTTGGGTACCCTCCCACAGACCTACAAGGATCCAGCCTGCAAGAAATTCTAGTTTGCCTAAGTTATTTATTTCGGTAACAATTCGCGTCCTTTACGGACATGTACTATCCGTGCCATGCCTGGAGTGTTTCACGTTCGATCCATTAGCATGGGACAGTACCTTTCTCGCTGTGAATTTTTGTCGCAAACTTAGTGGCGCGAGCATGATAGCTCTACTCTGGGTATAGGATATGCGATAGGAGAGTGCAGTGACACAAATATTGTTCTAATTTGTTGTAAATTGATAACGATTAGGTACTTGCATTATTGTATGCAAGCTGTTGAATAGTAGGTACCTATCTTTCCTATTATGATGAAAAACAATAAATGTCTATAACAAAGTAGTATCAGATGATTTATGATGTATTTGATAGTTTAGTACCTTTATTTAACAGCAGATTTATAACCATTACAAATCATAATAGCTGCTTCTTATTGTAAGTGCATTTTCAGCAATTATCGCTACTTTGTCAGTTAGGTACCTACATTTGTACATATACATAAATAAGATAAACAAAAAACCCGACTGCATAAAAAACCTATTAACTGAAAAGAGAAAAACAAGCTCTATAATCACTAATCAGCTATAACAACTTTGTTTGAGCAAATATAATTTGATTCGATTTGGTTGACGAAGCTTGTGCTGACCGCTATATTTTTGTGTTTGATGTTTTGACTTATTGGTCTAATGTAAAATTATTTGATTCTTATTAGGTAGGTATCGCAAACGGGGACAAAGAAAATTTTTGTTTTGTTATTGATTGGTTTGTCCCCGCCTGCAATACCTACCTAATAAGGTTGTTATAGCTGATTAGTGATGATAGAGCTTGTTTTTCTCGTTTCAGTTAATAGGTTTTGTACGCAGTCGGGTTTTTTGTTTCTCTTAATAATTTAGTTTATTTCATACTTTTTAGTCTTGTGTCGAAACGGTAACATAAAAGTACTATAATATTTATATATTTGGAATCGTTTGATTACTAGCTTTCATTTGATACCCATATTGTAATTTTTAGCAAAAAAAAATTGTTTATTCCCCCTCTCTTTTTTAATTCATAGACGCCATCTTGAAACAATATACCCTATGTCACTCTCACGATTTTTACGAATCCAATGACACCTCATACACTAAAATCCATCAAGCCGTTTGGGTTGTAGGCCGTGCCAAAGAAATAGACATACAAACATACATACATACATACATACATACATACTTACATACATACATACGCTCGAAAAACATAACCCTCCTTCTGGCGCAGTCGGGTACATACGTCATATTTTCATGTACTTTTCAACATTTTTCTCGTTTTAGAAGACCATAAAATAGTTTTAGATTTTTCGTATTTACCGATACTTACATATTCACCATTAGTTAATCTAGAGAAATCATAAAAAAAATCTTTAAATAAAAAAAAAGTACTTTTGTTAATTCTTTTTAATCGAAAATACGGCACACAATAGCAATCGCTTTTCTCATAGAAAAAAATTGTGTAAACCTATGGCCGATGGCCTCTTAAAAAAAATGGGTCTCTCGCGGACCAGAACCGACCTGCGACCACCACCAATCCGGCCAGCCATAATTTTGATAACATAACGCATCGACTAAAGTGTCAGACCTCGTAACTCCATTAGATCAAATTTTACAGGAGGCACAAAAAACGTCACCACGAACAATGGCAGCCCAGAGTTATATGGTTTTCTATTTATCATTTTAAATTGTAACGGCTTTTTTAAAAGGATTTAAGACTTGTGCCATGGATGCATACAGAAATTAGTAATAAAATTGTATAAAACGTAATTTAAAAAAAATGGAGTTACGAGGTTTGACACTTTAGCCAACGATAAGTAAGTAATATACCTACAGTGTAAGTAAATGCATCTGGTAAAATGTGGGTTGACTTGACATGAGGAAAGACACGGCTTGACACGTAGTAAGACACGGCTTGACTTGTGGTGAGATATGGATTGACATGTGGCGAGGTATGGCTTGATTATATTTCAAAATAATAATCAGACCAATATCGAAGAATAAAGTAATACGCCATAAATATATTTCAAGTGTGCGCTCATATACAGGGTGTAACAAAACACCCTAGTAATACATAAGGGGGTGGTTTAGACCACCAAACTGAACAAATTTTACTATGGGAGCAAACTTGTCAGAACAATAAAAAATCTGCTGTCCCATACGTTTGAATCGAGTAGGTATTGCAGTTTAGTATGGGACAGCTGATATTTTTTTTGTTCTAACATGTTTGCTCCCTTAGTAAAAGTTGTTCAGTTTGATGGGTACAGTATGTGGCTTAAACTTTGACTAATTATTATAAGGACTAGCCTTGCGGTAGCATTTCCCCTCTGCCACGGTATAAGCACAATTGATCTTGTGCATTTACATTCAATTGTACACCTTATCACTAAACGAGACAGCCTATAATTGCGAAATAATAACTTCGAACTTAGAACGTTTGGGGTTCACACGAGAGTACTTTTCATGATTTTTAACATTCAAAATTAGAATCTAAAGTTATGGGGAATAAAATCCAAAGTTGCGGATTTCATGTTACCTCGCCCCCCGCAAAAAGTGGCAGAAATGTTTGTTAGTAGAATTACACGCGTAACCAGTCCACATATAAATAGTCAAAGGGTTTAAAGGTTAATTATACTTTTCCTTACACCCTGTATAATAAATATATTACTTATGGCTATAGATATTTGTACGTTAGAGCACACTTGAGATATTTATGGCGTTGTGTATGTGAGAGACGTGAAGCGTCCACTAAATACGTTTATTATACGTTTTAACACAAGCTAAACCAACATTGGCTTATTAAACTTTTAAGAGCATATTATTCGGAGCGCGCTCCATACAAACGTACTATGGTGATATTTTCAATACTAATCAATTGAAGTCAATGAAATTTTGCTGGAACAATCTTGAAACAAATATCTATGCTTGTATGGAGTCAGATTTTCGATAAAATATACAGTTTCAATGCTAGGATTAATTTAAGATTTGTATGGAAATCTTTGAGACACTGTAACTTTAAAACTATACATTTTTTAACGAAAATCTGACTCTATACAAGCATAGAAATTAGTTTTTAGATTGATTCTGAAAAATTTCATTGAGTTTAATTGGTTAGTATTGAAAATATCACCATAGTACGTTTGTATGGAGCGCGCTCCGAATTATATCCTCTTAATCCAAATTTTCCAATTTTAAAAATTTCCAAAATTCCAAAAGTTGGTATAATATTATAGTAAGTATCACTTAGGTAGGTAGGTAGGTAGGTTATTATGTACAAAATCTTTTTAGATTTTGAGTTCATTAACTCAATTGTTGTGCAGGAGCTAGGTCACTGATTCTAGATCTCTATTCTATTTCTTCATTTCCTGAGTGAAAGTATCATGATTGTTTGTATTGCTAGGGACAGGGTGGGGTGGGGTGGGGACGGTCACTGGCCGCGTGCGCTCGCAGGGATGCCGCGGTCGCCATGTTGGCTAATTGTTGCGTCTGCGCAGAGTCTGTGCCTTGTTCCGCTGATATAATGTTGTTTCAGTCTCGATTATGACACGGATGCGTAATTAAACAGCTGCGTTACTTAATAACAGTGTTGCCGTCGGTCTACTAAATAGGCGCCCAGGTCAGCCAGCCAACTGGAACGATGTGAAATAAACGTCAGTCGGCGAACTATATTTTTTAATTTTCATTTCTTTAATGCAAATTCATAGTTAATAGCTTTATTAATCACGTTTCGTTTGCATTGTATTTGTAAATGAAAGGCTAGCCACGTACTATTACCACTCGATATGTCAGAACATCCTCAAAACTGAACTAAGCTTATAATTTATGTACTATAAAATATGAACTATGTCATGTAAGTTTGTTCGTAGAGTTTTAAGTAAAGAAATATAAGTAGGTAACAATCCATACCCAAATCGGCTATTGCCCATATTCATTGACTGTAATTCGAATGGCCTAGTCCAAATCGATCAATTCTTAGTATGTCTAAGGCCCAGAATGACTGAAATCCGAAATGCCCTAGTTCCAAATTGACTGAAGGTTGATGATGAATATGGCCTGTAGGATCCCAATTCCCACTTACTGTAGGGCAAACACCTCCTCTCACGAATGAGGGTGAGAGGCAGTGAAACTTACTCCACCACACGACCCAGCAAAGAAATAAGATGTTGTGTTTTTTCAGTAAGGTTTTAATTCAGTAAAAGTATTGTGTGTAAAAATTGGATACCTAGGTTAAGTATCTAGCTTATCATTCAGACACTTAGTTATTCTATGTACTCTCGTTTCTACTTCCTCAACATATTTTGTCCGATATTGAACAACAGTAGATTTAAAGCGAGCCCCAGATTATGAGGTTCCAGGTTCAAGTTTCGTCCAATACTGAATTTTTCAATCGTTTAACTGGTTTTGTTTTGTCGGCAGCGATACTCGGCGAACTGGGTGGACAACTTCAACCACACGCGGCTGCACCGCGCCCTGTGCCTCACGCGCAGCTGTCCACCGGAGCCCTACGACCTGGACGAGGTCACCACACAGCTAGACACGTGGTAAGATACGGCTTGACTAGTAGGTGAGATATGGCTTGACAAGCATGTCGTAAAGTATGGTTGGAAGAGTGGTGAGATATGGATTGACATGTGACGGGATACGGCTTGACACTTAGTAAGACAGCTTGATGAGTGGTGAGATATCGAGAGATACTTGGTAAGACGTGACTTTATATGTAGCGAGATATAGCTAGATATATGGTAAAACTTTAGGTGGGGAGATATATTTAGAAATGCGTGGCATGGCTTAACATGAGGTTCGATACAGTTAGACACCTGGTAAGACCTGACTTGACATGTGGTAAGACATGGCACAAAGTATCATTAACCTTTAAACCACCTACTCTACCTATCAAACTGAACAACTTTCACTATGGAGCCTACCTCAGGAAACGCGAAACAAAATCAGCTGTGCCATAGGTACAAAACTGCTGTACCTACTCGACTCAAATGTATGGGACAACTGATATTTTTTCGCGTTTCCTGAGGTAGGCTCCATAGTGAAAGTGGTTCAGTTTGATGGTCTGAGTTCACCGTTTCAGTATTTGCTAGGTTGTCACTTACACCGTGTATAGTTGTGAGTATACCTTTTTGTTGTGGTCCATTTCTCTCTATTCTTAGACTTAGGTTTTGTCACGAAAACGCAGTGCTCAAGAATAATGGTGTATCTCGGGCAGGTTTTCATCATGTGTGAACGCCAGCACTATGTCATCATATAACTTGACGGCGCGGCCCCTGAAGCTGGAGTACTGCGCGCGCGGGGAGGGGGAGGGTGAGGGGGAGGCGCGGGACGAGGCGCTGTCTGCGGGCGCGCGCGGCCTGGCCGGCCTGGCTGCGGCGCTGCTCGCGCTGGCCGCCGTCTGCACCGTGCTGGACCTCACGCTCTCCGACCACGCTAAGAAAGGTAGCAATATTATTATTAACTTCTTTTGCACACTAGCACACCTTGGACAGGATTAGATCTCACGATTCTATGTACATACACAAGATATACAGGTTGTTAGGGAAAACAGTTGCATTACTTTAAAGGGTGATTGAACCCATGATATTGAGCAACTTTCCCTAAGAATCCTATAGGAAATTTAAAAAAAAATGTTGGGCTTCCCATACTAAATGCAATTTGCTGTTCGTACGTTTATATGAAAAGTAGACAATTTTTTTTGCGAATTTCCTATGGGTTTCTTAGGGAAAGTTGTTCAGTATCATGGGTACCATCACCCCTACGCCCCCCCCCCCATTACTTTAGTACTCGGCGAACTGGGTGGACCACTTCAACCATACGCGGATGCACCACGACCTGTGCCTCACGCGCAGCTGTCCACCGGAGCCCTACGAACCGGATGAGGCCACACAGCTAGACACGTGGTAAGATATGGCTTGACCTGTCGCGAGATGGGTACCATCACCCCCCCCCCCCCCCCCATTACTTTAGTAATGCAACTGTTTACCCTTACATCCTGTAGTATCCCAAAGCATGATGCACGCGATTAGACTATATCACGTCATTTATCTTGTTCGCGCGCAAACAGAAAAGAGAGCTTAGGTCTTTTCGTGTCGAACGAATTCATTCGTCTTTCACTATACCTATACCCCACGATTGCCAATAATACCCACTTGTTTTCAAAAGAATCTTGAAGAACAACTACTTGTTTGGGATCAGTGTCGCAAAATGTTTTCACCCACTTTTGATTCAAGTTGCGTAATGTTTAATGGCATGACAGTGTTTATTTATAACTTGCTTTCAATGATTTTGCATGACTGTCGTCAGAATCTATAATTACTTGCAGAGCAGGTTGTGGTTGCAAAGTTATTCTACTTCATCATTATCAGCTTCTATCGGCCACTGCCACAAGTTGTCAAGGTGAAACCTGAAAAATATGATGCGAGGATCCTGTATTCCAACGCCCATATTTTGGAGCCCATTCCATTGGAGTCCATAGCCCTGAGGTTAGGCCTGTTTCCTGCAGTGGGAATTATGCAGGGTCTTTGCTGACGGTTTTTTTAAGGGGATGCTAAGACCATCGAACTGAACAACTTTCTCTATTGGACCAAAATCGAAATCGAATATTCGAAATTCCATACAAAACTGGAAATCCACTCGAGCTAAATCTATGGGCATAATGTAATAAAAAGTAATGGGACTGGTAATTTTTTTCCGATTTCGGTTGGTCCCATAGAAAAAGTTGTTCAGTTTGATAGTCTGAATTCTGATCATCCCCCTAAAAAAGTTTCAGCTGATTCTGTTGGACCTTATACCTACTTATACTTCATTCCAAATAAGGACGAAGAGATTTTCTGATTCCTATTTAGCTTTTTAACCGATTCTGATTAGCAAAAATACTTTGCATAAATACTAATATTTGGAATGGACTATAGATTAGTTTCATGACAAACTGATTTATTTACATAACAACATACATTAAGATAATCACTATAAAATTAATACTAGATATTTAAATATTGTGGTCTAAATTTAAGATAATTATTGAATTGATTTCAATAAGATAAAGAAGATGATAGTGCATCAGTTAGATAACTCTGGACCGATCGGCGCCGGCGTCTGCGCGCGCGCACGTTGTGAAACCTTCGCTTCGATACCGTTGCGTTCATCGATCGGCACGGCTCGAAACCTCTGGGGTCTACTGGGACTTTCAGTTTCGATCGATATGTCGTGTTCAATCACCTCGATCACTAATAAAAAAACTTGATAGGTAGGAGATAGCACAATCGACGCTACAAATATGGTCGATTTGAAAGTGCACTCAAACTAATATCTGAGGACATTTTGGTCTTAGTATTGGACCATCTAATAAATATTTATATTCTATGCCATCTCGCTGAACTCGTTAATACCTACTTGTAAAAGACAATCTACAAAACGGGTCATTTTTGTACTACCGAATGTTATGTACGGCGTCATTAAAATATGGTAATAATGGATTGCATAAACATCTTAAAACTTTATATTTCAACGATATATTGTACAAACGAGATTTCTTGAATCTCACGATGGATATTTGTGTTCCAATTGTGCAAAAATGGCGGGAAAAAATCGGATCGGATTTAGTGGAAAGATAATTTTTTATATCGCTAACTGCGCTATTTGTAATTACTTCGAGTTGTCATAATATTACTAACTTTATTTGAGGCTATTTTTTCAATTGGATTGTTATTTCTATCATATTCGTCTTTATTATAACGCGTATAGCAAAGCTATCAAATGCATATCAAAATTTAGCCAAACGGCCTAATACATGGACGCATGTTGTCATTTAGACAAAAAGTTGATAAAGATTTTACATGAGGCTCATCTAGAAGAAATGACAAATCTATTCCAATAAAGTTTTGACATAAACGATTCGCAATTATATCGAAAATTGAAAGTCCGAGTTTAGGGCCTGATTTCTCTTCGTAACTGTTGCCCTTATTGGCGGCCATTAGCGGTACCGTGATAAAATTCTACAATAAGTAGGTAATGCTCGTTGTTACACACATTTCTACTTTCAGAAACGTGCCAGCCGGTTCAGTCTTTATGTTAGATACCTTACGATTCATACCTATTTCTATCAAAGGGTCCGAGCCCGATTGTGCTAAGTTAAAACATCGAAGTTCTATTCTTATCCAATTTCAGTATTGATCACAGTGCAATCCAATTACTATTCATCTGTGCTGGATTCCGCATCGCGCTAAACTCTATGTAACTGACAGCCCTTAACGTCTGAGCGATCTGTCAAAACGGCTCTACCGGCTGGCAAGAGCAGTACCGCGAATAGCGCAATAGCAAAATGTGTCAAATGTTATGGTTCGTACGTAGTCCAATCACGGTTCAATCACCGAATATTTACCGCGATTGCAGCCCTGTCTCCTTTCTAATCCTTTTTCAATAGCAAACATGACTTCTCAATCTATATGGACACTATTCTTGTCGTGTTTGGTTTGGAGTCACCGTCGAGTATGATTAACATTTCCACAAATTCACGACCACGTTAACACATGTGGTAGTTAGAAACAATGGCACAAATAGGTACTAAGTACTTAGCTGAAAAAATATGTAAGTATCTCAAACCAAAAAGTGATACTCGTATAGTTAAGTTACTATGTTGAGTTTGGTTTATAAAACAAGGCCCGCCTGGTTTCAGCGCGAATCCAGTATTGAAAATGGTGACAAGTGGCTAGCCTACATATTGATGAAAATTAAGCAACTTTACCCTAGGTGTTTATACTTCATTTCAAATCAGGAAGAAAAGATTTTCCGATTCCTATATACCTAGCTTTCTAGCCAATTCTGATTTTCAAATATCATTTATAAATCACTAGCTGACCCGGCAGACGTTGTTCTGCCATTTTCCCTACCCTACACCTACCCTACAACTACCCTACACCTACCCTACACCTACCCTACACCTACCCTACACCTACCCTACACCTACAACTACCCTACACCTACCCTACAACTACCCTACACCTACCCTACACCTACAACTACCCTACACCTACCCTACACCTACCCTACACCTACAACTACCCTACACCTACCCTACACCTACCCTACAACTACCCTACACCTACCCTACACATACCCTACACCTACAACTACCCTACACCTACCCTACAACTACCCTACACCTACCCTACAACTATCCTACACCTACTCTACACCTACAACTACCCTACACCTACCCTACACCTACCCGACACACACTTGGCCGTTTTTTTTATTTATAAACCTTCCCTGGCATATGCACAACAACCCACCAAAGTTTCATCGCAATCGGTCCAGCCGTTCAGGCGTGATGCCGTGACCAAGGGAAATAGGGATTCATTTTTATATATAGATAGATTAAGATATCCGTCATATCTTGGACGTTACTAAAGCTGTTCTAAGAAAAAATGAGAGGAAGTGTTTCTCTGTTTCTGTAATTCAAAATAGCCTTAAAATTTAATTGCTATATAAAATGGAATGTAGTAGGTATACAATAAACAAACAAACAGTATAACCTATTATCCTTATTACATAATCCTAAGCTCAGAAACATATCTGACGTAACCTAAGTCAACCTGTGCTAGGACAATTACCAACTTTCACATCATGACCACTCTCGTATCATCAATGTTATAGATATCAAAATTGTTTGATTCCTGGGACTTTGTGGTTACCAATAATAGTAACCCGATAGTGGAGAGAGAATAGTGAATGTGCACTTGACCGGTTGATGACAGCGGGTGAGATGACCCCTCCCGCGCCCGCCTCGCCCCCTCCTGACCTGCAAGCTCGTCACGTCACGTTGGCTGCGACCTTGTACCATCGGAGGTGGAGGCGCTATTTCGGCGCAGACGCATTTCACAGCCACGTGTGCGTTGCGTGACGCGCGCGATGCTGATGATGATTGCGGCAGATTGTTTCTGATTAGTTTGCTTAGCTCGAAAACGGGTATCCAAGAGTATACAAGATGTTACAAAAAAACATTTAATGGGGGTGGTTTAGACAAACTGAACAACTTTCACTATGAGAGTAATATCGAAATCGCGAAAAATAAACTGATTCGCCATACTAAACTACAAATCTACTCGAGCTAAATGTATTTATTTTTTCGCGGTTTCTTTGTTGGTCTCATAAAGTCAAAGTCAAAGTCAGTATAATTTATTCAATATAGGAGCTTGCAGCACACTTATCAAACGTCAAATCTTTTTTAAAGCTACCATAGTGAATGTTGTTCAGTTTGATGGTCTAAACAACCCCCTTAAAAGATTTAAATATTTATTTATTCTTTGTACGAAATAATTCAAATAGGCAACACGTCGGTATCTATTTCAAACATACGCTGTTTGAAACTTCTTCGTGAATGAAATATAACCTTAAACAATTTAATAAAGCCCATAGTAACGATAATGCCACAGATACTTATAGACAAATGATAAAGTGAAAGTTAGTACACGATCGTTACTAATAAACAAAGCGACAAAGCGTTCCCGTGCAAACGTACTATGGTGATATTTTAAATACTAATCAATTAAAGTCAATGAAATTTTGCTGAAACAATCTTGAAACGAATATCTATGCTTGTATTGAGTCAGTTTTTCGGTACAATATACAGTTTCAATGTTAGGATTAATTTAAGATTTGTATGGAAATCTTTGAGGCACTGTAACTTTAAAACTATTATTTAAACGAAAATCGTACTCTATACAAGCATAGAAATTTGTTTTTAGATTGATTCTGAAAAATTTCATTGAGTTTAATTGGTTAGTAGTTAGTAGCCTATTGAAAATATCACCATAGTACGTTTGTATGGAGCGCGCTCCGAATTATATCCTCTTAAACATAATATGTACTTAAATAGACTAAGATCCCATTGGATCTATTTTATACACAGTACAATATGTATTTATTCTGTGATTATACCATGTTTAGGCAATGACACATTTTCCACCCTTAGACCTTTGCAATGGTAACCATATTTTTTAGGATCCATAAACTATGACATTTCCACTGACAAAGTCAAAGTCAAAGTCAATTCTATTTTTCTTAATTAATGGCCGGTTGCTTGCGTCTAGCGCGGCAATTCTGCCATTGTCAAGTAGTTTATAATCTCAAGTGATTGTTTTATGGTTAAAACACAAAAGAGTTTCACAAAATGGCGGAGCCACGTGCAAGCCTAAGAGAGGCCAACACGCATGCGTCTACCTTCCGCCAGACTTGCAGCGCGACTCTCAAAGTCAATATAATTTATTCAATATAGGAGCTTGCAGCACACTTATCAAACGTCAAATCTTTTTTAAAGCTACCACCGCGTCGGAACGTATTGTCGCTGTAGAGAAGATGCGGCCAGAAACTCTACAACATAGCACGACTTAATAACTATTACAATATAAATTCTTAAGCTAAAGTTATGTATACAATAATATAAAGTCTAGACAATAAATATCCCTTTGGACAAGGCGCTTCGTATTTTAATTATGAATTAACTTATACCTATACTCCATTCCAAATAGCAACGAAAATGTCTGACTATTTTGAATTACAGAAACAGTCATTATTATTATTCTTAGAACAGCTTTAGTAACGTCCAAGTTATGCCGGATTGTTTATCTTTCTGATAAAATGATTATATTTGCTAATCAGAATTGGCCAAAAAGCTAAAAGAAAATCTCTTCGCCCTTATTTGGAATGAATCTCAATCCTTTAATCATCAATCATTGCCTAAACATCATTATGGCAGGTAAAGAAAACTAGTAGGTAACTTTTAGATCTGGATGTTTAGTGGATATCAGATGATATAAAATAATGCATTTGTACCTAAATATCATAAATCAAGTTCCTTTATCAAATACAATGAACCGCATTCATTAGTAATGGCGTAGGTACGGAAAGTATCTGCCCCTTTGACTAATTATTATAAGGACTAGCCTTGCGGTAGCATTTCCCCTCTGCCACGGTATAAGAACAATTGATCTTGTGCATTTACATTCAATTTTACACCTTATCACTAAACGAGACAGCCTATAATTGCGAAATAATAACTTCGAACTTAGAACGATTGGGGTTCACATGAGACTACTTTCATGATTTTTAACATTCAAAATAAGAATCTAAAGTTATGGGGAATAAAATCCAAAGTTGCGGATTTCATGTTACCTCGCCCCCCGCAAAAAGTAGCAGAAATGTTTGTTAGTAGAATTACACGCGTAACCAGTCCACATATAAATAGTCAAAGATCTGCCCCGCAGAATCTTAATTAATAAAAAAATGTCTAAAAAATTCTGACAAAACCGTCTTCTAAATCTAGCTCTAGATAGAATTGCGTGAGCGTCTGTGAAGAGTTGGCTAACGAAACATCAGCGCTGTAAGAACTGTGTTTACATTGCGATAATTAACGTAGAGCTTGAAACTGTGTTCATTAATTTAATGGTGTAGTGTCGATATTATAGCCTTGGAGCCGGAATACCCGTTCCCTCTTGCCACACCAATGAAACTTGTTTTGATTTTGATTCTAACAATATTACAGTAACTTAACCGACCACTAACTTGCCCAGAACTGGGCCCGCTATTGTACGATACGATTCCCTCTACGAAACGACGCCTGTGCCCTGCTGATGTCTACAAGCTGATCATGAATGAGCCATAACGTTCCAATTAAGAGGATAGTTCTTGTAGAGCGCTCGAGCGCGTTGCGTACAAACGAAGTTAGATCCTATTTTCAATACTAACTTATTTATGGCAAGAATTTTTTTAACACGGTCTGATTCTCTAGATCTGTGGTTTGCTCCTATAGTAAAAGTTGTTCAGTTTGATGGGTATATACTCGTACATGGTGTTAGGGTAAACAGTTGCATTAATTTAAGGGGTGATTGTACCCATGATACTGAACAACTTTCCCTAAGAAACCTATAGGAAATTCACCAAAAAAAATTTGGTCTGTCCATACTAAATGCATTCGCTTATCGAACTATTGTATAAAGTCGAAAAAATTTTTTGCGAATTTCCTATAGGTTTCTTAGGGAAAGCTGTTCAGTATCATGGGTACAATCACCCCTTAAAGTAATGCAACTCTTTACCCTTACACCCTGTAGACTCTTAGTTAAAAAGGATGCTAATGATATCAATTTCACCCTGTATAATGGTGTCCGGTGTGCCGGCAGGTGCGGGCTGGGCGGTCACGTGGTCGCTGGTAGGCAGCTGGCGCGCGCTGCAGGCGCCGCCGCCGCGCTCGCAGCGCTCCGACCTGCGCGCCTTCGACGGCCTGCGCGTGTTCTGCATGATGTGCGTCGTCATCGAGCACGTCGGCTGGCTCGGCACCCAGTCATACGTAGCCAACCCCAGGGAGTACGAACAGGTTTGCCCAATTTCTCCGTTGGATCAAGTGAGGGAAGAAGGAAGGAAGAAAACTGCTTTCTCCATACAAACGAAGTCTCGTTATATATTCAATACTAACCAATTAAAGTCAGTGAAATTTTTCAGAAACAATCTAAAAACTAATCTACTAATATAACTATGCTTGTATGTTGCCAGATTTTCGTTAAATTGTATAGTTTAAAGTTACAGTGCCTCAAAGATTTCCATACAAATCTTAAATTAATGCTAGCATTGTATATTGAAACGAAAATTTGACTTCATACAAGCATAGTTTCTAGATTGTTTCTGAAAAATTTCAATGACTTTAATTGGTTAGTATTGAAAATATCACCAGACTTCGTTTGTATGCAGCGCGCATTAGTGCTTTCGGAATGAACTTCTCTTAAGCGTGGATTTCGCAACGAACAATTGGTTTTCTGTGGGGCAGTCTACAGGTGAACACGGTTTGGTCTGCCATATGCCATATGTTATAGAAACTCCCCTTGGTCCAACGACTCCTACAAGACAGTGAAGCATAACAGAAGAACTCGTTTTCAAACTACGAAAGATCGAGATTTTCTCTGTTTTTGTTGCGGTTATTCTCGTTTTGTTGCGCGCCGTATGCTAGCCACGTACCTAATGTCTATGTGCTCTGTCTAATGTCTTCTTCACTCTATATAAGTCCTATATTCTTTTCCATTCCATCACACTGTAACTCCGGTAGTCCTATACAAGGTCCTTCTTAATATGCTGACGGTTATTCAAGGGGATGATCAGGCCATCAAACTGAACAATTTTCTCATTGGGACAAAAACTGAAATGGTTAAAAAAAAAATGGGTGTATGCTTGCAGTTTTATATGGAGCAACTGAATCTTTTTTTTTCGCGAAATCTATAATGGTCCCATAGAGAAAGTTGTTCAGTTGGATGATCTGAGCATCCCAACACCGTCAGCATATTATTAAGGATCCTGTATAAGGTAGCCAAAACAGAGAACATCATTCACAATCTAGGTTCCATGAACAGTCATATTCTCTGTATAGCCCACAATCTTATCACCACCATGTCATGTAGATGCGCCGGTCGACGGACGGGATGCTGATGGTGAACAGCACGCTGGTGGTGCAGATCTTCTTCCTGATGTCAAGCTTCCTCCTCGCGCACAAGGTGCTGCAGCAGCGCCGCAGACAGGAGAGGCTGCCCGGCATCGCGAGCTACGCTGACACCATGCTGAACCGGTTCATCAGGCCAGTACATCACATGCTTTCTCCGAATAAGGAATAGAACACTATATTTTTTCCCGTGGATGTCGTATGAGGCGATTATAAGGGTTTCGTTTTGCAGTGTTCTTGTGGACGTTTCATAGCTGAAAGATCAGGTGAAAAGTTTGCGGAGCTGGTGGTCAACTTTCGATAATGAATAGGCACGTTAAAAAGACCAAAAGGCTAGCCTCACTAAATTCTAAAATTGTTTGAACTTTTGCTACATCTTGCACCCTTAAAAAGTTGAAAGTTGTTATTTTAACAAAGTGCAACCAGTCTGAAAGGGAGAGCGATATTTTATTTTGAAAAAGTAAATGTTTATTCAGTCCTTCTAGGTACCGGCTTATACCATACCAGTCAAAAATATGTCTAGATCGTTTTTGTGTCGATGTCGTGCGTGTCGTATCAGGAAGGAGACTGGATTAGCGAATACTCCCGACAAGATGTTCTTAAATAAGACGATTATGAAATCTTTTCAGTTAAAACTTTTGTAGAATTAAAACGTGGTGTTGATGCAGGGTGAGCCCGAGCTACTTCTTCATGGTGTGGTTCGCGGCGTCGTGGTGGGAGCGGATGGGCAGTGGGCCGCTGTGGGCGCCGGCCGTGGGGGCCGAGGCGGCCGTGTGTCGGCGCAAGTGGTGGACCCACCTGCTCTACCTCAACAACGTGCTCGACGCCGACGACAAGTGCCTCATACAGACCTGGTAAGATTTGCTGCACTCGTGACGGGTGGAGCTTCGTTATTATTTTATACTCTAGTGTATCAGCCAATCTTCTGCTCCCGGGGGTTTACCTATGGTCTTCAATTCCATCGAGGAAACGGTAGTGGCGGAAAAGCAGGAAGACAGAAAATGAAATACGATCCTGATATGATGATGATTTTTCGCCTCTTCGTGCTTCGGAAGTTTAAACCAACTTCATTATACTTAGTCTGAAGCTCTTTGGAGTGGCCTATAATATACTACCTTGGGTACCTCTATTGTCCTCTCCCTCTTATTACTTCGTGAAGGAGATCTATGTCCATGTAGTAGTCCAAAACCGATGTAAAGGTCATCCTAGAAAACCGAAGTAGGTCTTCAGATACACCGACAATTTATAACATACCTACCTATAGCCTATAGGTGAAGCGACTAGCAAGAGGTTAGCATAATAAAGATATGACAAGTACGTGTAACCGTCAGGTACCTGGCGGCGGACATGCAGCTGTACGCGGCGGCGCTGGCGCTGACGATGGTGCTGCTGCGGTGGCGGCGCGGCGCACTCTACGTGCTGGCCGCGCTGTTCGTCGCGACCATCGCCGCTGTGTTCGGCATGGCCTACGCGTGGCACCTCGTGCCCACATACGTCATGCATAGCCCTGAGTTAGTTCACATTCTCTACATATATAGTATATCGATCATTCAGTTCTGTCGATTAACTGAATTAACACTCTTCAAGGACATACGGCTCTATGTCTCAACAATAGAGCGTATCTGCGTGTATCTTTTCAAGCTCAGAATTGTGTTTTTATGATGTATACGGTATACGTGACACCTTCCTCATTTTTCTCTTTTTGGTTGGACTTCCTACCACATATCTCATACAACCATACCGAATTAGAAGACCACATTTTATAGATTACCACCACACAACAGATATAATCTTGGAGTCCGAGTTGAAGTCAGGCAAGGTGGTGAAGAATATTTTAGTCACTGACTGTCACTGACGTTTGTGCACCTACCTTCATGGAAGATTATGGATTGAATTAATGATTCCATAACAATGTCTTCCACGCGTTTAACTTTAACTTTGTCATTTGAAGATGCGTATGAAATCAGACGACGAGAACAGCTGAGAAGCTAATGTATCAGCATAACACAGAAGCTTCTTTCCAAATCAGTCACTGTAACAATAATATTCGTGCAGACTGGTGCGGCAGGTGTACAGCGGGGAGTCATCGTTCAACGTGCTGTACCAGTCTCCGCTGAGCAACTTGCCGGGCGCGCTGGCCGGCCTGCTGCTCGCACACCTGCACCACGCGCTGCTCGACCACGACGTGCGGCTCCACGAGTACAAGGTGACGCCATACTTATACTGTTATTGCACCTTAACTCTGGCTGTGAATGCGTCCGTGTTTTACGAATTGACAGGATACTTATGAAGCTGGCTTGGTCAGCTCTACATAATTATTATAATAGAAAATTGCAATTTTCGCAAAAACAATTGCTACAAGAAACTTTAAACACTCCGTTATACCGGTTGATTATATATATATATTTTATTACCGTTTCGAACCTTTCAGGGGTGGTTTAAACCATCAAACTGAACCACCCCTAAATGTTTCGGAACGGTAAAATCAATCTGCCGATATAGCCTTTTCACGCGATCATGCTACAGCCGCAGAGCTGCTCACAAACTTGCCCTAAGAATAAGAATTGCTCTTGGAGTCAAACAATTTAAGTGAAAATTGGCTGGTCACATCTGTCGAAGAACTGACGACCAGTCAGTGGAATAAACGGGTTCTGAAAAGTGGAGACGTTTGGGCAGACGTCATGTGGGCGACCCTCTGTTATATGATAAGACGACGTTCTGCACAAGATGGCTGGAAGGGAATGAATGTAAGGAGTACAGGAGCGAATGAGGTGCCGTGTATCAACAGACTACTATAGTACGTATATAAGGTGTAACAAAATTAACTGAAACTATTTTAAGGGGAGTATCAGACCATCAAACTGAACAACTTTCTCTATCGAACCAACATCGAAATCGCGAAAAAAAATCCGCTGGCCCATACAAAACTATCAACCTAGCTCGGCCCGAATGTATGGGACAGCAGATTTTTTTTTCGTGATTTCGATATAGGTCCCATAGAGAAAGTTGTTCAGTTTGATGGTCTGATACTCCTCGTAAAATAGTTTCAGCTAATTTTGTTACACCTTATACAACGTGTTAATGAATTAACGCAAAACTAGATAGTAATTAACGGTAATTTTTTTCAAAATTTTAAATAATTTGTTAGTAAATATAACATTTACTGAACTCGATCTCAAACCACCGCACGGGCACACTCACCCTACTTACTACCAAAAGAGGATTCTTAAAATGTATCAACGAGCACGCTAGAGCTTTCATTCATTGCTGAAATGATAACAAATCATTTTTGCCTGAAAACTTAAACTGCGAATAACTTTAAATTTTGACTAAAAAAAGAATTAAATTATTGTTTCAAACTAATTATTTTGTTATAAATCAGCTGGGGTGTATGAGGTTTTGCGTTTATTCATTAACACGTTGAATAGGTAGTATCATGGTTATTTAAAAATCTCTAAACATAATCCATTAATATCTTCTAGAACTAAATCTGTCGATAGCTCATTGGCTTGCTTCGTCACCAATTCAAATTACAGAGAAACTGTGTAACTCGGCAAGCTATGTTCAAATTATTTACACTGTTGCTAATCTTTGTCAAGTGAATAATAATAGAGACAGCGGTAAATAGATAACAATTTACCCTAATTCCATTTGCACAAGGTTGACTCTAATATCTTTGTTTAGATCATACTAAATCTACCGCAAGGATGCTCATTACCGTTCATTACTGGGACAGAACTTGCATTTCGTGAAGTCAACCGCATGATCATTATAGCTCGGTTTATTGCGACATCGAAATAACACACATCAACTTGATATAGGTACACTAATATCACTGTTATTCCGTTAAATTACTCGCGTCCGCAATTCACTTGAATTCAATCTGATATCAATATTGTTGTGAAGGTAGTAGGTAAGTACTTGTTGTAGGAAGGTATTAAATCTATATCCACTTATTTACACGCGAGCCCATAGTTGCTACCTCGAACTGCATGATGCTTCGACGTTGTCCTCTAAATTTGTATCCTTACCTTAGTCATACATAGGTAATCTTGAGGTTCCTCCAC
This sequence comes from Agonopterix alstromeriana, assembly GCA_963924505.1. Classification (NCBI taxonomy): domain Eukaryota; kingdom Metazoa; phylum Arthropoda; class Insecta; order Lepidoptera; family Depressariidae; genus Agonopterix; species Agonopterix alstromeriana. The sequence goes on from OZ004681.1 coordinate 14,611,611, forward strand.
TCCACACATAAGTTGAGAATTTCTTTACAATGGTTGCTATGTCGTAAATACAGGGTACTTCCTAATATGCTGACACTTTTTTAAGGGAATGATCAGACCATCGAACTGAACAACTTCCTCTATGGGACCAACAAGAAATCACGAAAAAAAAAAGCTGTCCCATACATTTGGCTCAAGTAGCTTTGCAGTTTTGTATGGAAGAGCAGTTTTTTTTTGCGATATCGATGTTGCTGTTGGTGCCATAAAGAAAGTTGTTAAGTTTAACGGTCTGATAATCCCCTTAAAAAAGTGTCAGCATATTAAGAAGGACCCTATATATTCCATATACTTAAAATATTCGAAATAATTATGCCATACCAAATGCTTCAGCGTCGTTTACGTGTTTCGAGGAAACCATAAGGCTTTTCGTTTCGTTCATAGACTCATTCTCGACATGCGGAAGAAACCAAGTCGAGGACATTTTTGACAACTGAAAATGATTTGATTTGAGTCGAAGAAACAACTAATAACACGAGTGTTCAGGCCCGTTCGCCTCTCCAGGAACGCGGTACACCTATCAGCGTTTACTTTCACTCCGGTGGGCAGGTTAGCATTGCAAGTTGCGACATTAGACATCTTATTCGCTTAGATCCACTACCTACGTACCTTCCTAGTTAATACGTGCTTAGTGTGATAGTGTGTCGTTTAGATCCTATAGGTACCTACCTACGCAAGTCTCATAGCTTTAGGTTCACCTTGATTACTAAAGTACGAGTATCTTCTTATCTACCTACCTAATATTGATAGCTACCTATGTCTAAGCTTATACAGTTTCCTTCTTAATATGCTGACACTTTTTTAAGGGGATGATTAGACCATCAAACTGAACAACTTTCTCTATGGGACCAACATCGAAATCGCGAAAAAATTAAATCTGCTGTCCTATACATTTGTCTCAAGTAGGTTTGCAGTGTTGTATGGAATAGCTGATTTTTTTTCGCGATTTCTATGTTGGTCCCATAGTGAAAGATGTTCTGTGTGGTGGTCTGTTCATCCCCTTAAAATTGTATTAGCACAGAATAGGTGATAGTACTTATACATAATATAGTTCTACCAGTTAGTTTGTAAAAGGTTGTTTTACACTATGCTTCTTCGATTTTGATATTTTAACCGTTTTTAGCAATCAGCCTTGATTTTGTATCCTGTCAACCAACAGTCGTTTTTATAGCAATCTTTATACTGAGTGCTGAATTGAATAAAATGACCCAATTTCCTGCATTAACAACCTGTTTCACTACTTTTAGATAAGTTCTTTTTAGTTTATCTGACAGCTCGTTTGATATAAGTATTGTTCATATAAGTAGAAAGCTGTCAGATACGCTATAAGAAACTTATTCAGAAGTGGTAAAACTGGCCCCAAAATGTGACGTGGCGTTAGTACATTAATCTGTACCTAGGTTGAAAATTTGAACAGAAGAGACCATAATGTGTATTGTCACTTTGTCACGGCAGGTGTTCCGGTGGGTGTCGATAGCCAGCCCGCCGCTGGCCGCGTGGTGGGCAGCCGCCTCCCCCATGCTGCTGGGCGTGGGCCCCCCGGCGCGCGGAGCCGCGGCTGCCCTCGCGGCGCTCGAGCGGCCCATTTTCTCTCTGTTCGTCGCCATGGGCCTGCTCGGTGCCATGCACGACGTCAAATGTTAGTACCTAACTACAAGGGATGGATCCAGATCAAATTTGTTCAGTGGGCCCACCTACAAAGAGGGGTCACTTCCGCCAGCCATCGAAATTAATCTTTCATACCTGGTTATGAAGGAGGAACTGCGGTAGCTGGGTCATATGTCTCGAATGCCGAATGAGAGAATGGCTAAGCGGGTCCTGTACTTGGAACTCCAAGACGGGAAGCGCTTCAAGTATTGGCAGAAGATGCACGATTGATATATATTCATCATACAAATATTTGTCCCTTACGGGTTTCTAACCCGCGACCGCGACAATATCGAATGTAATATCGAGCCGTCGTAATGTATAATTATGTCGAACCTACTCTACATTCATTCGAAGCCATAAGAACACGATTGATAGAATCATGAATATTAGGTATTGTTTATGAGTAGAGAGTTTATGGTAGATTGCAATAACTTTCTCTACAGCTGCACCTCGTTGAACCTTCATGCTCCATTGAGTGAACGATGATTCTGCCAATGTCAAGATAAGAAAACACACTGATTATAAGTGTTCTTTGCTACAGGATGTCAAATTGTCGTAACGCAGTAACGTTACATATCGAACAGGGTGCTTCAGACCATATACACCTGACTGAACAACTATGGAGCCAACGTAGAAATCGCGAAAAAAAACTGCTATTCTATAGAAAATTTCAATAGCCTCTAGTCCAGAATGTATGAAACAGTATGTATTTTTTTCGCGATTTTAAAGTTATTCCCTCGTCTGTTCGATATGTAACGCTTTTAAGTTTACATCCTGTAGGTAATACAAAACCCCACGTCCACGATTGAAAATTTCGTTCTCTGGGTAGTGGGCTCGGTGGCGAAATTGGATAACGCTATTCCCCGGTTTGGAGGGGTGCGGGTTCAAGTCCCGCCCGAGACTTTAAATACTAAATACAAATATCTTTAATTAAAGAGATTATTTTTTCATTTTTCTTTTCTTTCTCTTTTTTTTCTTTAATTGAATACAAAACTGAATGAACCTTCCGTTCGATACTCGCACTAACCACGTGCCCCCACATCGACAGCGCCGCTGCGCACGTTCCTGTCGTGGAGCGGGTGGGCGACGCCGGCGCGGCTCTCGTTCGGCGTGCTGCTGCTGCACCTGCCGCTGAACAAGTCCTTCGTCGCCGGCCGCCTCGTCATGTCACAGTTCAACAGGCAGGCTGTGGTAAGCAAGACTCTCTTAACTATAAGTACTTAGTTACCTACTTATATTCGGTAACTCTTATAGCCACATTGTCCTAAAACTGAAGCCGTAGACAAAAGAGAGTAGGTTCTGTGACCCAATCTTTGGTTTGGCAGTTCGGCTCGGAACCATACCAAGGAGGTTATCACGAACTCGCAGCAGCTCAGAGTTTACAGCTAATCCATTGTTTCATTCAAAAGTCAAAATTGTTAATTCAAAATAATATCACATAGATAACTTTTAGACGTCATGTTTTTGAATCTACCACCGCGTCGGAAGGTGTTCCGTTGTGGCCAGAAACTCTACAACACACTTCTTTTAAACAAAACAGAATATACAAAGTACAATTACATAAATTCAATATTAAATTACATAGTGTAACATTGTCAAGACCAGACATTTTGGTCATTCAAATAATCATCGAGTTTATAGTAACCTTTTTTACAGAGGACTTGTTTAACATGGGACTTAAACTTTTTGTCCGTCAAGTTAAGAATATTCTCTGGTATCTTATTATAATAACGTATACAGTGCCCCATGAAAGATGTGGTGACCTTACTAAGTCGAAAATGTGGGAATACTAATTTATTTTTATTTCTTGTATTGTAATTATGAACGAACATTGTCGACCAAATTCCAGCAACGTCCTATGCCGAGATCCGTATCCATTCTGGGTTTGATTGCTAAAGTTCATTCACTCGGTGGACAAGTCGTGGTCTCTCAAATAGTCTGCAGTAATAAGCAGTAGCTGCTACCTGAGCGATGCTACAATAATAATTGTCAATGCGAGTTCATCCACTAGATCTGATGGACGAGTTTCGTTGAGTTTGACTTGCCATCGCTATGAAGAGATTTGCCAATCAGCATTAAATGCTTACTGACTATCTGCTTCTTCACGCTGGACGGCGCACCTCGTGCACGGGCTTAATGTATCGAGGGTTTATTACGTCATCGTCACTCGGCGAGAGTCTTCGTGGACCCTACACTCTCACTATAATGTCGGCAGATACTGGAGTGGTTCGGGGTGTCGCTCGCGTCATACTTCCTGGCGCTGCCGCTGGCTCTGCTGGTGGAGCTGCCGGCGGCGCGGCTGTACCGCGCGCTGGCCGGGCCCGGGACCAGGAGCAGCGCGCCGCCCGCACCGCCGCGTCGCTCCGACGGCGCCTCTCTCACGCCCCACGAGAAGACTGACATGTGATGTGATCATACTAGGCTTATAAGGTTTATAGATGGACCGAGTTGTGTTGTGTGACATTTGACAGAGTATTGGTCAATGAAAAATGAAACCTGCGGAGACGTGGCAATCCTTAAAGGAATATAATTCGGAGCGCGCTCCATACAAACGAAGTCTGGTGATATTTTCATTACTAACCAATTAAAGTCGATTTCAGAAACATTCTAGATACTATTCTCTATGTTTGTATGAAGTCAGATTTTCGTTAAAGTTACAGTGCCTCAAAGATTTCGATGCAAATCTTAAATTAATCCTAGCACTAAAACTGTATATTTTAAGGAAAATCTGACTTCACAAGCATAGAGATTAGTTTCTAGATTGTTTCTGAAAAATGTCATTGTCTTTAATTGGTTAGTATTGAAAATGTCACCAGACATCGTTTGTATGCAGCGCGCATTTACGCATTCGGAGTAAACTTCTCTTAAAATTGACAATATTTGATTTGATTTCAATTTAGTGGAATGTTTTAAATTGCAGAGGCTCGTAGTCAAATGTTACATTAACACGTTCATTATTCCGGTCAGAATACATTCCCGAATGGAAACAGGGTTCGAGAATTTATATTCTGTGGGGTAAGGTTTGAAATAGATCGGTAGGAATATTTGTTACAAGACTGGCTTTTAATGTTTAAGCTGACTTGTGACGTCGTAGGTACGAATATGAACAAATCCAGTAGGTTTACAGAGAGTTCATGCCACGAGGACGCGCCCACTATTTGCTCAAATCGTGCACACCAAAGTATACAAAAGCAAAATAAGCTCGACGCCGATAGGTTGGGGTTCCGTACCCTATTACTAAGCCCACGTGGTCGGTCCGTTCGTCCTACCTATTTAGGGCTGTAACTTTTGAACCATAATAGCTAGACCCTTCAAACTTTTAACAGAATATGCGTTTTTACGGCGGATTTGTTAACAAATAATCAAAATACCTAACAAAAAATAAAAAATTAAGGCGGGTCCTACAAAAAAATTTGTGTTTTATCAACGTTTTTTTTCTTCTCGCTCTAACGTAAAAACAGTCATAGATACAAACGTCACACTTGCTGTGATTATAGAGCAAACTCTACAGTATAACACCAAATAATAAAAACCGGCCAAGTGTGAGTCGGTCTCGCGCTAAAGGCCGCTGAGAAACCAAAACTTTTTTGAAATTTAAAAATTATGTTGTGTGGTGGTGTGGTACGAAACCCATCGTGCGTGAGTAGCTCAACTCGCACTTGACAGGTTTTTTTTGTATAGCTTGATGTGTCGCCGTGTGTGCAAGAGTGCAATGTAAGAGTATGTTAGTTCTATCGTTTGTTGCTCACTACCTGATTAGTTGTAATTGTTTGTAACGAAACGAAAGATAGAGCTAACAGACAATGAGTGGAGCGCGTCCGTCGTCGTGTGTTGAATTATCCTTCTTAACACGCTGACAATTTTTTAAGGGGATGATCAAACCGGCAAACTGAAGAACTTTCTCTATGGGACCAACATCGAAATCGCGAAAAAAAAATCAGCTATTCCATACAAAACTGAAAACCTACTTGAGTCAAATGTATGGGACATCCGATTTTTTTTCGCGATTTCGATGTTGGTGCCATAGAGAAAGTTGTTCAGTTTGATGGTCTGATCATCCCCTTAAAAAAGTGTCAGCATAGTAAGAAGGACCCTGTATAGTAAAGTAAGATAACATTTTATATTTGGTTTCCTTACATTTGTGGTGCTAAGTTAAAGGTGTTGGTTAGGTACTTTGTTCGTGAATATTCAAATCGGCGGCCTTTTGGAATTTTGTAACCTTTAGCTTTCGCTAAACGTCTACAAAATTGGTAAATATTGTAAATAATCTAGTCTGAACGAAAAATGGGATTTCATTCTTAACCGATTCAATTAAAGGGTGTTCTGTTATGCTAAGTTCTCAAACTTATTTAATAGCGAAAACTTTCGAAATTCCTATACTAGTTAATTTTAGCACGAAATCAGTTAAATTAATATGATTACTATTTTATTTGTGATAGTATTACAATTAAGTTAAGTTTATAATAACACAGTTGTGGCAAGTTGTGGTGAGAGACTTAACAATTATAACATAATGATACCTATAGTTACCCACTTAACGTGTGGTGTTGTGAAGGTGAATAAAATATAAAATATAACTATTCTATAATTTAATTTTCATCCCAACCCCATCTCGGAAAGAGTATTTTTGCTCTTCGATATCTGAGTGCAAAAGCCGTTTTTATCCACTAGAGGATAAAGTAAATTGAATTTAGAACATCATTAAACCTATTTACTTCTCCCTCCATGGTGCCGAATTTCTCATACAAATGTTTATTTTTTTTCCATTGAGTCATTTCCTCACTGAGGTGGGATGAAAAGTTACGTGTTGCACTCGAGTGCAAAGATTTTTCACCTCGTGCTCTTTTGATCCCCTCGCTAACGCTCAGGATTCTAATTTTTGAATAACTCACTGCGCTCGTGATTCAATTTTAGAATCCTTCGCTTGCTCAGTCATCAAAATTGAGCACGCGGTTAAAAAGCAACTTTGCACTCTTGTATAACAAATAACTATTATAATATCCTTTGGGCACTGAGCTACCATTTATTACATACTTTATTATTTTTATGCTGTCCTTCCTTATATAGACGGCCCGATAGCACAGTCGGTAGTGAACCTGCCAGCTGTGCCGAGGGTCGCGGGTTCGAATCCCGTAAGAATATTTGTACCCGAGTCATGGACGTTTTTATCTATTTATGTATTTTATATAGTTGTCTAGTCATCATTATACAAGTCCAGGCTAGATTCTGGTACTTTAAATGTGACTAGATAATTTGTGTGACAATGTCCAAGATATTTATTTATTTATTTATTATTAGGGTTAAAGCTACATATTTTCTTTAACTCTATCCAAAATTTATACAAAATCGGTTTAGCCTTGTAAACGTACCAGACGGACAAACATACCTTCGCTTTCGCAAGATACGTGATCCCTGTTGGTCGAAAACAGTTGATTAAAGGAGTAAATTTCTCCAGCTATGGGAAATAGGCCACCAAAAAATGTTAGCGTATAGTTGGCGTATATTTATGGGACTCATGTCGATTTGTTTCTCATTATCTCTAGATTATAGTGGTAATATTAGCTATACCTCATCTGAACGGAGTGTCGCGTAATCGCAGTTGGCGCACATCTTTTCTTGGTTAAATATGTTGCTTTTTTATTTTTATTTTCGTATGAACATCTAAAACGTTTCTATACACGCATTGTTCTTAGATTACCGCATTGTTTTACATGTGCCGTTTTAACAGGAAAAATTTATATTTGAAAAAGGCAAAACGGTGCATTTATTATATTGGTTTCATAATTCTGGTTTCATTTTACCTAATCTTTCGTCCGATTACTATAAATTGAATTATGTTTTTAGAGTGTAAAACCATCAATAAACGTTATCGTTTGTGGGCCTAAAAGAAATTGACTCCTTTAATTTATCTAATTAATTTAACTAGGTAATCAAAGTTCGAAAATAAAGTTTTCTATTCTATTTAATAATATTACGTAGTATGAATTAACATTCAATTGCATCCCTCTGACTCTGATAAAATTCTTATCATGTAATTTTAGTGAGTGAATAATGAAGTTCATAGCATTTTCCTCATAGTTGCTGATTATCAGATATAAATAGATAGAGGACAGTGGAGCTCTACGACTATTTCGGCATGTCCGACATATGGTAGCGTGGCCGAGCGGTCTAAGGCGCTGGTTTAAGGCACCAGTCTCTTCGGAGGCGTGGGTTCGAATCCCACCGCTGCCAAGATTTTTCTTTTTTGAAAATTTTGTTTTGCCAAGAATCTAGACTAGAGCGAAAAACTACATGTACTGGCAATGATACTAGCAAATAAGCCGTTCCAATTTATAGTGTGTCCAAGATAGCTCCGTGATTTTAACAGGCGGTTTTAAAGATTTTATAGTACTTTTTAAAGCTGTTTGAGCCGTCTAAACTTTATATATAGGGTCCTTCTTAATATGCTGACACTTTTTTAAGGGGATGATCAGACCGTCAAATTGAACAACTTTCTTTCTGGCACCAAGATCGAAATCGCGAAAAAAAAAAACAGTATTCCATAGAAAACTGCAAACGTACTCCAGCCAAATGTATGGGACAGCTGATTTATTCGTCGCTATTTCAATTTTGGTCCCATAGAATAGATAAAGTTGTTCAGTTTGATGGACTGATCAAATTATGTTGATCCTCCTACAAAACGGTCAGCATATTAAGTTGGACCCTGTATACAAGATTAATTAACATTTAACATCAAATTCAAGGTTTTACGGCTCAAACATTTTCAGAAAGTAAAATAATCGCTATAAAACGATATGTCAAAATCACGGAGATATCTTGAACCACTAATGATGCCTTCTTATTAGGGCTTTGACTATTTATATGTGGACTGGTTACGCGTGTAATTCTACTAACAACCATTTCTGCCAATTTTTGCGGGGGGCGAGGTAACATAAGATCCGAAACTTTGGATTTTATTCCCCATAACTTTAGATTCCAATTTTGAATATCAAAAATCATGAAAAGTAGTCTCGTGTGAACCCCAAACGTTCTAAGTTCGAAGTTATTATTTCACAATTATAGGCTGTCTCGTTTAGTGATAAGGTGTAAATTTGAATGTAAATGCACAAGATCAATTGTGCTTATACCGTGGGAGAGGGGAAATGCTACCGCAAGGCTAACCTTATAATAATTAGTCAAAGTATTAGGGGGGCTGGCAAGGCAGCAACACTTCGACCGCTTCGACCCAATGCTAAAGACAGTGCTATACTCCACTCCATACAAAGTAGCGTACACCGGAATAAGCTCAAAATCCCATCTCATAGATAGCGCTGACTCCTTGCCCGCGAGTAGATGAATTGCCAATGTACAGTTTTCGAGAGTTAGGCGGTTAATATTTATCTAGAATTAAATATACCATAACGCGGTGAGAACCAATTACAATGTTTAATTCTAGATTATGCCAATATACGCTTAGACATTTTAATTAGTCTTCCAATATTATGAACCAAACCAACTGCGTAAGAGAGGTAGCTTAGGTAACTAAATAGAGAAGTCGATTCGAAATTGTTGTTGTGGACCTCACGGGCAAGAAGTCGGCGCCATCTATGAGAATGGGTTTTGAGCTTTTTCCGAAGTACGTCACTTAGTATGGAGCTCAGAGGAAGGATCTCCATAGAGTTCGCTTAAATTTACGATTGTAGTTAGTCTCTTTTGTCTTATGACGTACCTTTATTAGTAGAAGGAGATGGAACTATAGATATTTGTTTATGCGGCTGTCCACTTTTTTTTGAGCTAGTGTGTGTGAAAAGTGACCGTAAACATAAGGCCATATGTCACTTGGTGCCTTTTGTCCATACTACTTGACACCACACACTCAAACCTAAATGTCAAAAAAAGTGGACACTTTACAATTGGTATGACTCACTCTGTGCCTTTAGGTATAATCTCTTTGGTATGGAGTATAGCGCTCTTCTTGTCTTTTACTCTATGCCATAGGGTCTATGGCATTATCCAAGAATACTGTGTATTTTTTTCGTTTCGATAACTTGTGTAAAAAACGAAAAATAAAGGACCCCTTGCCAGGTAATTCCAGGACTTATGGCCCCTTAAGTAGTATGGAAAAAAGCCGAGACGCGCACAATAAGAAATATTGTACTAGAGAGGCTGAAAACAAGTGGATCCGTTGAATAGAAACCATAGCTTGTCAATAGTTAGACTTTATTGAGACTTACCGTACACAAATTATCACAAATACTCTCTCACACTAAGACCGAGTGGCCTCCACTCACATAATAAGGAGCAATGCTCCAAAACAAATAAACTACACTTGGATCATTGACTTCGAAACTAATGGACGTCGGATCTCATACAAAATCCTCAAAAAGTGCCCCAAAATAACTTAAGTAAACTAAAAACATTGCATTAGCAAATTCTCACGACTTTATTCTCCTAGGGGTAGTCAGAGATATTCTGAAACTCAGAACATTCACGTTTCACTAGTAGTATCAAAACTGTTGAAATTCTATTTTCATTTTGGTTGCATAGTTTTCACTAATTTTACAGCACAGCGGCATGGCACCATAGACGTGCGTGTAGTCGGTCGATCAAACGAAGACTGACGCGTAATTGTTACTCTTTATGCGTTTTGTTAGTCTTTTGGTTTGGACCATCTCACAGATGGCGCTGACTCCTTGCCCGCGAGTAGATGAATTGCCAATATATGCTAAGAAATTTTAATTAGTTTGCAATATTATGAACCAAACCAACTACGCAAGAGAGGCAGGTTAAGGTATCTAGATCCGAAATCGTTGATGCAAAAATAGCGAAATGATGCTCATAACGACATCTAGCAAACTAGAATGTCCTAAATTTCGGTGTACGCAGCTTAGTATGGAGAATACCACTCTTTAGTTCTCCTTACTCTATGGTTGGGACACTTTTGAGCGCGGACCCGACGTCCAGTAGCTGTAGGTCAATGAGTTGGATGCCCGCACGGCGCACGGCGCACGGCACGCGGCAGTGTGTAGGCCGCAGTAAGACGGTGTGTATAGTATACTTATAACTAATGGGTATAGTGGTGCTAGCGTCGCGAGGGCCCCGAGCCTCCCTGCCAGCCGCCGCGGTGCGTGCCGCCCCGCCCGCCCGCTCTCCCTCGACCCGCAGCTGCAATACAACATATTATATTGTTATAATAAAACATTACCAAAACATATAGTATATAAGTCAAGTCAATTAAAATATAAATAATAAATAATTTATTCAATTTCTTGAAGCACACTAATTAAACGTCAAATCTTTTTTTGAGGCTACCACTGCGTCGGAATGTGTTGTCGCTGTAGAGAAGATGCGGCCAGAAACTCTATCAATCATAATCATCAATACGTAATGCATTAAAATTTACACCTTGTATAGGCTACAAGGTTTAAATTTTAATGCATTACGTATTGAACAGGGTGCTTTAATTTAGACCATCAAACTGAAAAACTTTCACTATGGAACCAACATCAAAATTACGAGAAAAAATCAGCTGTTTCATAGAAAACGTCAAAGGCTAATCAATAAAAACGTGTGAAACAGCTTTTTTTTTTCGATGTAACTCATTCTTAGTGAGGTAGTTTGGGCGTGGAGCGTCAATGCTGATAGTTAGTCTTCACATATGCATCAGAATTTCGCCTCCAGCATATGCAGGTTCATTCCTCACAATGTTTTCTTTCAACGTTTGATCCGATACATTGATTTTATCGACTGATTGTAGATAATACATACATAAGGTTGTCCGTTCTTCTCCGCCACGCTCTACTGAATGACGAAAATCACAATGGTGTTCCAATAGCAAGTAGCGCAAAGTGAAGATTTTTATCCACAGAGTTTATTACATTATTTATTATATTGGTGAATATGCAAAAGTTGGAAACCGACTGATAGACCAGTTTTTGTATTGTTCGCATAGCTACAGTGCATATTACAATACCTGCATATTCATTTTTAGCAACCATACCAGACCTTTGAACGGCTGTAACTCCTAAACCGACTGGAGTTATGCAGGCAGACCTGGTCCATCCCCATCACAGAGATGCTCTACACCCTATGAATACTGAATCAGCCTTGCAGCTGATGGTTACCAAAATTCCTTCTATCTCTTATACTATATTATATTATAATAAATAATAAAGGAGAGTATAGAATAATAGAGAAAACAGAAATATTAAGTAAACTGAATAACTCACTTTCCCACTTTGTAAGAGTTCAGAAGAACTTTTCTTTCTCGTTTAATCTATACTTATAAATAAAACAATTCCATGACTGACTGATTGACAAACAACACACAGTATAAACCACAGTAGGAACATGTAACTTGGCATAATTATATTCTATAAAACGGAAGTCATGGGCAAAAGCAAGTATATTTATAAATGGATATCTTGAAAGCGGTTAATGACATAGTTCCCCGAGACCTTAGACCATATAACGATGGACCAGTACGCGTGTAATTCTACTAAAAAATTTTTCCTCCACTTTTTCCAGGGAAAAAGGTAACATGAAATCTGCAACTTTGGATTTTATTCCATTACTTCAGACTTTAGATTCTAATTTTTATCGTTCATAATCGTCTTGTGTGAACCCCAAACGAGAATAGTTTGAAGTTATTTTTCTGCAATTAAAGGCTGTCTCGTTTAGTGATAAGGTATAATTATAAAATTGTATGTAAATGATCAATTGATCATGTAACTTGGCAGAGGGGAATGCTAACACGAGGCTAGTCCCTAGTTATTATGGTCTATAACATGTATGATACTTTACTATACAATGGAAGTACTTATTATAGATTTAGTACAGGTCTGTAACAAGTTTTTTTGTTGTTGTTTGTAAACAAATAAAAATTGTTTGTCTCCTCTCCAGTCCAGCCAACTCTATGAGTTTGTAGACATTCGTGATTACTAGTTACTTATTGTGTAGTTGTTTATTACAAATCGTAGCCTAAATTAGGTTATGTTTTAACAGTTTTGTTAACACCAAATAGACCAACCAAGAGTTTGACTATTAGTTAAGATACTGACCCTGTGCTCGTAATATCGCGCTCTTCCCGCGTCCCGCCGTCGGTTTATTCCCTTGTCGTTTAAACATAGGAGCATTCTTCAACATGTCTGGTAATATTAGGAAGCGGATCTTGGACCCGCGAATGTACACATTCTCGAGCTGGGCGACGCGGCCGTCCCTGTAGGTCACCGTGACCAGCGTCATCTGGCAGTTCATGTTGTCCTCGGCTTCTATTAGCTTCCCGCGGTACACTTCGCCGGTATTCGTTTCGCAGGTCACTACATGGCCCTCCGCTTCGTGAAGTACTTTAATAGGCACACCGATAGACATCTTGGATTATGTATTAGCACTAACACTGTTTAATATTCAAAGAATTTAATGTTTTCACGAGATGATTGTGGATAAAAATTGGAAAATTTCCAAACAAAACAAATCGTCAAAAATGGCGATTATTTTGACGTTTGGATGATAGATGTTTTTTTTTAAATAATACCTTTGACGGCTCCGGATACTAGTTCTTTTTAAAACTTGGCGGGACGCGAAGTTCATAGTACTTAGTGTTTTTGTTTTTATTAGGTTTTAGTTTTTGGTAGTTTTAGAGTTTGTGTTGATTTTTTGTGGTTTTTGATACTAAAATCTAACAGACATGATAAAAAACAACAAAAACTAAGAACCGAAAAGTATCAAAAACGTTCAAAGGTGACATGTTTTACTAAATTAGTTCCTAAGATTAAAAAAAGATAATATTTACTCTCGTTACATTAATACACACGTCTGACCACTAGACGCATGCGTCCCAGTCCGCCGACGCAGTCGTCCCGCGTTGTGTTCGCGTAGGTGTTGTGCATGGCACCATAAAATAACATGGGCAACATCCGCCGCGCGGCAGTCACTTTAGTCACGCTTCCGTTTCGCAGTCGCTTTGGTAGCTCAAGTTTGGTAGAAGCATAACCATTCGTAATCCTTTTTTTTTACCGCGTTCAGACAACCTTTCTTTTGCTAGCTTCCTGAGACCAACCGTGCCAAGCTGCTCCTATACTCCATTCAAAATAACAACGAAATTTTAAGGCCATTTTGCATTACAGAAACAGATTTGAAACACTTCCTCTGACTTCTTAGAACAGCTTTAGTAACGTCCAAGATATGTCCGATAGTTTAAGTATCCGATAAATTAATAAAATTTGGTAATCAGAATTGGCCAGAAAGCTAAGTAGGAATCGAACAATCTCGTCTACCTTATTCGGAATGAAGTATAAGCTTAGATCAAAGTAAAATTAATGGATAGGCCTAAAGCGCGTTAAGTTGAAGCACACAACTAGTGCAATTGGTCCACACAAACCAGCACCATTTTATTGTCCGTCATCTCGGTACTTTGAAAGTATACCATCCAATTGTTTTGTCTCATTTTTCTGGTCTAAAATGTTTGCGTATCCATTAATTTTACTTTGATTTAAGGCCGATATTCAGAGACTTTTTTTAGTCTTAGTTCGAGCAAAGCAGGGCGAAAACGTATGGATTTTGACATACGAGAGGTCGAACTATGACTGTCTCTGAATCTCGGCCTAAGCTCCTAGGCTACGCGATCATAGACTAAGAATTTTCACGCTTACGCCATTGGACCCACGCCTACGTGCCAGAAACAGATAAATAAACTGTCAAAGTATTTTTGTCTATGCATTTTTTATTATTGCTTTTTCTTTGCCGCGTGATTGTTTTTCACCAAATTCTTCCATTTATCCTCATTTATTAGTGAAGTTGTATAGTGTATAGTGCGTGATGGCGGCTACGGCTGGTGTGCTGAAGGTGGAGTCGGAGGCGGAGGCGTGCTGCGTGTGCGGGCGCAGCGAGGGCGAGCTCGTGACCCCGGAGGAATACGACGCCGGCGCGCCGCCCGTGCAGGTGCCGCTGCGTTCCATGATGCTGCACCTCAACAACAACAAGGTACCGCCGCTGTTGTTTAAGTTTGCCACCTATCAGATCATCAGCGTGTTGGTGTGAACAGTGCTATAGTGTAGGTTATCTTTACCATATTGATGGATTATTGATAAAAGTTTAGCATCCTGCGGCGCGGTTTAGGGGGGAAAAGGGGGAAGGGACGAGCCTCTATCCCTCCCCTAAAGTTTGGGGGTGAGGAAACCGTTTTTAAGAAAAACTTTAGATAAATGTTGCTTTCATATAAAAAAGTGGGAAAGATGACACTCTGACCGGGATTTTTATTAATGCTGCGAACTAAATATAGTGTGAGGGGTTAGGGGATCGCTTTTCCATACCCCTAGGGAGGAGGGCAGAGTAGTAACAGTGGGGTTTTTGAGACAATTTGTCTGACAAAACATTTTAAAGTACTCCAAAAAAAGAAAAATTTAATATCTTCTATCCTATGTTGTGCGCTCTACCTCGATTGTGCTCCATCTTTCTCTTCCCCTCCCCTTCTCAAAAACGGAGGGTTCCCTCACTTCCATCTTTGGGTGGTGGGATGGGGGATCACCCATAGCGCATCCCCCCCTTTCCCACCCAAATTCATGCCGCAGGATACTAAACTTTACCCAAATTATTGAATGGTGAGCCCTTTGTGAGGAAAGCATGTGTCTATGTTGGCCACATCCGGGCACCAGCGGAGCCTGTCGTTCCAGGAGCAGTTGACGAAGCCATATCAGTGTGGAAGACTTCGGCAACCAAAAATAAAACATTACATTCTCATTTGTTTACTGAATACCAAATAATTTTTTTTTTTTCATTTCACCTTTAGCTTCTTTTACCCACGATGGACTGGAGAACATGTATGCGTTTAGAGTGGGAGTTTGTTTGTTTGTGCAAAACAAATGTTCCAATTTATCTCCAAAACGGCTAGAGCGATCGGTCACTGTGGCTGGTTTTTGTGTTTGTCAAGATGTCAATCCTATAGAATAGTTGACAAACAAATCGTCTTTTAGTATGCAAAAGTCAAATTATTGCTGTTCCATGTGCGGCCACGTGATGGCTTAATCTAGTGATAAATCATCTAAGGTCCATACTCTATGTAGTACTAGATACTCTTTCTTATACTGTGATAAGGCAATGTCAGAGTAAGGTAAATAATTTGCAGGTGATCCCAGAAGGACGTCTCTGCATGACGTGCGTGCAGAGAGCGACGGAGGCGTATGAGTTCAGCAGCTCGCTGTCGTCGCGCTCCGCGCCGCCGCTCAGCGAGAAGATCAGAGCGCTGCGCCGGCGCCTGCACGACCTCACGCAGAAGATAGACGTGTTCATAGTGGTGGGGGGGCCGGGCGCCGGCGCGGGGGGAGGCGCGGCCGCCTACAGCGAGGACGACATCATCATGGTGGAGAAGGACGCGCTGGCCGCGGCCGCCGCAGCCGACGACGAGGACCTGGAGCATGCGCGCAATGCTCGCGGAGACAATGTCTACCAGTGCTCCGTGTGCCCGCTCTCCTTCCAGGTTTGTTTTATTAAAGGTTCTAATTCTTCATTTTATTTTGATGAAATATTCTAAATAATGTATTTCTATTTGCTATATTATAATGGGTGGACAGCAGATTTCATCGATTATACAAATTTAATTTCTGAGTATTTTCGGGGCATTTAAATAAGTCTGTCTTTGAAGGACTATTGAGAGAAATCTATTGTTAGGAGATAAGACTTTTTACCTGTATCAGGATGACATTAATCACTAATTATAAGTTTTGTGTTTAAACCATTATTGTTGGTCGATTCATGAGATAATTAGCCATTGATATGAAAATTCAATATGAATAGCTCCTTAGGGTACATTCACGCCTGATGCAAAATGCTAGTAAGCTGCATGCATACATACGTAATGTGCGACTTGTTCGCGCGCCGCTCTTGCGTTTCACGTACGGAAACTAGGCGCCGTGCGTCAATTGCGCTGGCACTATGCGAGCCTCGCGCGAATTACGCTAAAGAGGTGTACCGAACATTTGTACACTGCCTGTGGGCAGCCATTACGTTATCGTTAACAAGTAACACATGCAATGGTTTCTCATCAGCGCGTGGGCGACTACCGAGCGCACGTGCGCACGCACCCCGCGGGCGCGCTGCACTCGTGCTGGACGTGCGGCGCGCAGGCGGGCACGCGCGCCGAGCTGGCGCTGCACGCGGCCGAGCACGCGCCCGCCCCCGGCGCCGCGCTGCTCTGCCATCTGTGCCTAGCTACCTTCCAGGTGAGTGTGTGTGTGTGTGTGTGTGTGTGTGTGTGTGTGTGTACACGTGCGAGTACCGCACGCACACTCGTGCTGGACGTGCGGCGCGCAGGCGGGCACGCGCGCCGAGCTGGCGCTGCACGCGGCCGAGCACGCGCCCGCCCCCGGCGCCGCGCTGCTCTGCCATCTGTGCCTAGCTACCTTCCAGGTGAGTGTGTGTGTGTGTGTGTGTACACGTGCGAGTACCGCACGCACACTCGTGCTGGACGTGCGGCGCGCAGGCGGGCACGCGCGCCGAGCTGGCGCTGCACGCGGCCGAGCACGCGCCCGCCCCCGGCGCCGCGCTGCTCTGCCATCTGTGCCTAGCTACCTTCCAGGTGAGTGTGTGTGTGTGTGTGTGTGTGTGTGTGTGTGTGTGTACACGTGCGAGTACCGCACGCACACTCGTGCTGGACGTGCGGCGCGCAGGCGGGCACGCGCGCCGAGCTGGCGCTGCACGCGGCCGAGCACGCGCCCGCCCCCGGCGCCGCGCTGCTCTGCCATCTGTGCCTAGCTACCTTCCAGGTGAGTGTGTGTGTGTGTGTGTGTGTGTGTGTGTGTGTGTACACGTGCGAGTACCGCACGCACACTCGTGCTGGACGTGCGGCGCGCAGGCGGGCACGCGCGCCGAGCTGGCGCTGCACGCGGCCGAGCACGCGCCCGCCCCCGGCGCCGCGCTGCTCTGCCATCTGTGCCTAGCTACCTTCCAGGTGAGTGTGTGTGTGTGTGTACACGTGCGAGTACCGCACGCACACTCGTGCTGGACGTGCGGCGCGCAGGCGGGCACGCGCGCCGAGCTGGCGCTGCACGCGGCCGAGCACGCGCCCGCCCCCGGCGCCGCGCTGCTCTGCCATCTGTGCCTAGCTACCTTCCAGGTGAGTGTGTGTGTGTGTGTGTGTGTGTGTGTGTGTGTGTGTACACGTGCGAGTACCGCACGCACACTCGTGCTGGACGTGCGGCGCGCAGGCGGGCACGCGCGCCGAGCTGGCGCTGCACGCGGCCGAGCACGCGCCCGCCCCCGGCGCCGCGCTGCTCTGCCATCTGTGCCTAGCTACCTTCCAGGTGAGTGTGTGTGTGTGTGTGTGTGTGTGTGTGTGTGTGTACACGTGCGAGTACCGCACGCACACTCGTGCTGGACGTGCGGCGCGCAGGCGGGCACGCGCGCCGAGCTGGCGCTGCACGCGGCCGAGCACGCGCCCGCCCCCGGCGCCGCGCTGCTCTGCCATCTGTGCCTAGCTACCTTCCAGGTGAGTGTGTGTGTGTGTGTACACGTGCGAGTACCGCACGCACACTCGTGCTGGACGTGCGGCGCGCAGGCGGGCACGCGCGCCGAGCTGGCGCTGCACGCGGCCGAGCACGCGCCCGCCCCCGGCGCCGCGCTGCTCTGCCATCTGTGCCTAGCTACCTTCCAGGTGAGTGTGTGTGTGTGTGTGTGTGTGTGTGTGTGTGTGTACACGTGCGAGTACCGCACGCACACTCGTGCTGGACGTGCGGCGCGCAGGCGGGCACGCGCGCCGAGCTGGCGCTGCACGCGGCCGAGCACGCGCCCGCCCCCGGCGCCGCGCTGCTCTGCCATCTGTGCCTAGCTACCTTCCAGGTGAGTGTGTGTGTGTGTGTGTGTGTGTGTGTGTGTGTGTGTGTACACGTGCGAGTACCGCACGCACACTCGTGCTGGACGTGCGGCGCGCAGGCGGGCACGCGCGCCGAGCTGGCGCTGCACGCGGCCGAGCACGCGCCCGCCCCCGGCGCCGCGCTGCTCTGCCATCTGTGCCTAGCTACCTTCCAGGTGAGTGTGTGTGTGTGTGTGTGTGTGTGTGTACACGTGCGAGTACCGCACGCACACTCGTGCTGGACGTGCGGCGCGCAGGCGGGCACGCGCGCCGAGCTGGCGCTGCACGCGGCCGAGCACGCGCCCGCCCCCGGCGCCGCGCTGCTCTGCCATCTGTGCCTAGCTACCTTCCAGGTGAGTGTGTGTGTGTGTGTGTGTGTGTGTGTACACGTGCGAGTACCGCACGCACACTCGTGCTGGACGTGCGGCGCGCAGGCGGGCACGCGCGCCGAGCTGGCGCTGCACGCGGCCGAGCACGCGCCCGCCCCCGGCGCCGCGCTGCTCTGCCATCTGTGCCTAGCTACCTTCCAGGTGAGTGTGTGTGTGTGTGTGTGTGTGTGTGTACACGTGCGAGTACCGCACGCACACTCGTGCTGGACGTGCGGCGCGCAGGCGGGCACGCGCGCCGAGCTGGCGCTGCACGCGGCCGAGCACGCGCCCGCCCCCGGCGCCGCGCTGCTCTGCCATCTGTGCCTAGCTACCTTCCAGGTGAGTGTGTGTGTGTGTGTGTGTGTGTGTGTGTGTGTGTGTGTGTACACGTGCGAGTACCGCACGCACACTCGTGCTGGACGTGCGGCGCGCAGGCGGGCACGCGCGCCGAGCTGGCGCTGCACGCGGCCGAGCACGCGCCCGCCCCCGGCGCCGCGCTGCTCTGCCATCTGTGCCTAGCTACCTTCCAGGTGAGTGTGTGTGTGTGTGTGTGTGTGTGTGTGTGTGTGTGTACACGTGCGAGTACCGCACGCACACTCGTGCTGGACGTGCGGCGCGCAGGCGGGCACGCGCGCCGAGCTGGCGCTGCACGCGGCCGAGCACGCGCCCGCCCCCGGCGCCGCGCTGCTCTGCCATCTGTGCCTAGCTACCTTCCAGGTGAGTGTGTGTGTGTACACGTGCGAGTACCGCACGCACACTCGTGCTGGACGTGCGGCGCGCAGGCGGGCACGCGCGCCGAGCTGGCGCTGCACGCGGCCGAGCACGCGCCCGCCCCCGGCGCCGCGCTGCTCTGCCATCTGTGCCTAGCTACCTTCCAGGTGAGTGTGTGTGTGTGTGTGTGTGTGTGTACACGTGCGAGTACCGCACGCACACTCGTGCTGGACGTGCGGCGCGCAGGCGGGCACGCGCGCCGAGCTGGCGCTGCACGCGGCCGAGCACGCGCCCGCCCCCGGCGCCGCGCTGCTCTGCCATCTGTGCCTAGCTACCTTCCAGGTGAGTGTGTGTGTGTGTGTGTGTGTGTGTGTGTGTGTACACGTGCGAGTACCGCACGCACACTCGTGCTGGACGTGCGGCGCGCAGGCGGGCACGCGCGCCGAGCTGGCGCTGCACGCGGCCGAGCACGCGCCCGCCCCCGGCGCCGCGCTGCTCTGCCATCTGTGCCTAGCTACCTTCCAGGTGAGTGTGTGTGTGTACACGTGCGAGTACCGCACGCACACTCGTGCTGGACGTGCGGCGCGCAGGCGGGCACGCGCGCCGAGCTGGCGCTGCACGCGGCCGAGCACGCGCCCGCCCCCGGCGCCGCGCTGCTCTGCCATCTGTGCCTAGCTACCTTCCAGGTGAGTGTGTGTGTGTGTGTGTGTGTGTGTGTACACGTGCGAGTACCGCACGCACACTCGTGCTGGACGTGCGGCGCGCAGGCGGGCACGCGCGCCGAGCTGGCGCTGCACGCGGCCGAGCACGCGCCCGCCCCCGGCGCCGCGCTGCTCTGCCATCTGTGCCTAGCTACCTTCCAGGTGAGTGTGTGTGTGTACACGTGCGAGTACCGCACGCACACTCGTGCTGGACGTGCGGCGCGCAGGCGGGCACGCGCGCCGAGCTGGCGCTGCACGCGGCCGAGCACGCGCCCGCCCCCGGCGCCGCGCTGCTCTGCCATCTGTGCCTAGCTACCTTCCAGGTGAGTGTGTGTGTGTGTGTGTGTGTGTACACGTGCGAGTACCGCACGCACACTCGTGCTGGACGTGCGGCGCGCAGGCGGGCACGCGCGCCGAGCTGGCGCTGCACGCGGCCGAGCACGCGCCCGCCCCCGGCGCCGCGCTGCTCTGCCATCTGTGCCTAGCTACCTTCCAGGTGAGTGTGTGTGTGTACACGTGCGAGTACCGCACGCACACTCGTGCTGGACGTGCGGCGCGCAGGCGGGCACGCGCGCCGAGCTGGCGCTGCACGCGGCCGAGCACGCGCCCGCCCCCGGCGCCGCGCTGCTCTGCCATCTGTGCCTAGCTACCTTCCAGGTGAGTGTGTGTGTGTGTGTGTGTGTGTGTGTACACGTGCGAGTACCGCACGCACACTCGTGCTGGACGTGCGGCGCGCAGGCGGGCACGCGCGCCGAGCTGGCGCTGCACGCGGCCGAGCACGCGCCCGCCCCCGGCGCCGCGCTGCTCTGCCATCTGTGCCTAGCTACCTTCCAGGTGAGTGTGTGTGTGTACACGTGCAAGTACCGCACGCACACTCGTGCTGGACGTGCGGCGCGCAGGCGGGCACGCGCGCCGAGCTGGCGCTGCACGCGGCCGAGCACGCGCCCGCCCCCGGCGCCGCGCTGCTCTGCCATCTGTGCCTAGCTACCTTCCAGGTGAGTGTGTGTGTGTGTGTGTGTCGTGTGTGTGTGTGTGTACACGTGCGAGTACCGCACGCACACTCGTGCTGGACGTGCGGCGCGCAGGCGGGCACGCGCGCCGAGCTGGCGCTGCACGCGGCCGAGCACGCGCCCGCCCCCGGCGCCGCGCTGCTCTGCCATCTGTGCCTAGCTACCTTCCAGGTGAGTGTGTGTGTGTGTGTGTGTGTGTACACGTGCGAGTACCGCACGCACACTCGTGCTGGACGTGCGGCGCGCAGGCGGGCACGCGCGCCGAGCTGGCGCTGCACGCGGCCGAGCACGCGCCCGCCCCCGGCGCCGCGCTGCTCTGCCATCTGTGCCTAGCTACCTTCCAGGTGAGTGTGTGTGTGTGTGTACACGTGCGAGTACACGACGCACACTCGTGCTGGACGTGCGGCGCGCAGGCGGGCACGCGCGCCGAGCTGGCGCTGCACGCGGCCGAGCACGCGCCCGCCCCCGGCGCCGCGCTGCTCTGCCATCTGTGCCTAGCTACCTTCCAGGTGAGTGTGTGTGTGTGTGTGTGTGTGTACACGTGCGAGTACCGCACGCACACTCGTGCTGGACGTGCGGCGCGCAGGCGGGCACGCGCGCCGAGCTGGCGCTGCACGCGGCCGAGCACGCGCCCGCCCCCGGCGCCGCGCTGCTCTGCCATCTGTGCCTAGCTACCTTCCAGGTGAGTGTGTGTGTGTGTGTACACGTGCGAGTACCGCACGCACACTCGTGCTGGACGTGCGGCGCGCAGGCGGGCACGCGCGCCGAGCTGGCGCTGCACGCGGCCGAGCACGCGCCCGCCCCCGGCGCCGCGCTGCTCTGCCATCTGTGCCTAGCTACCTTCCAGGTGAGTGTGTGTGTGTGTGTGTGTGTGTACACGTGCGAGTACCGCACGCACACTCGTGCTGGACGTGCGGCGCGCAGGCGGGCACGCGCGCCGAGCTGGCGCTGCACGCGGCCGAGCACGCGCCCGCCCCCGGCGCCGCGCTGCTCTGCCATCTGTGCCTAGCTACCTTCCAGGTGAGTGTGTGTGTGTGTGTGTGTGTGTACACGTGCGAGTACCGCACGCACACTCGTGCTGGACGTGCGGCGCGCAGGCGGGCACGCGCGCCGAGCTGGCGCTGCACGCGGCCGAGCACGCGCCCGCCCCCGGCGCCGCGCTGCTCTGCCATCTGTGCCTAGCTACCTTCCAGGTGAGTGTGTGTGTGTACACGTGCGAGTACCGCACGCACACTCGTGCTGGACGTGCGGCGCGCAGGCGGGCACGCGCGCCGAGCTGGCGCTGCACGCGGCCGAGCACGCGCCCGCCCCCGGCGCCGCGCTGCTCTGCCATCTGTGCCTAGCTACCTTCCAGGTGAGTGTGTGTGTGTGTGTACACGTGCGAGTACCGCACGCACACTCGTGCTGGACGTGCGGCGCGCAGGCGGGCACGCGCGCCGAGCTGGCGCTGCACGCGGCCGAGCACGCGCCCGCCCCCGGCGCCGCGCTGCTCTGCCATCTGTGCCTAGCTACCTTCCAGGTGAGTGTGTGTGTGTGTGTGTGTACACGTGCGAGTACCGCACGCACACTCGTGCTGGACGTGCGGCGCGCAGGCGGGCACGCGCGCCGAGCTGGCGCTGCACGCGGCCGAGCACGCGCCCGCCCCCGGCGCCGCGCTGCTCTGCCATCTGTGCCTAGCTACCTTCCAGGTGAGTGTGTGTGTGTACACGTGCGAGTACCGCACGCACACTCGTGCTGGACGTGCGGCGCGCAGGCGGGCACGCGCGCCGAGCTGGCGCTGCACGCGGCCGAGCACGCGCCCGCCCCCGGCGCCGCGCTGCTCTGCCATCTGTGCCTAGCTACCTTCCAGGTGAGTGTGTGTGTGTGTGTGTGTGTGTGTGTGTGTGTACACGTGCGAGTACCGCACGCACACTCGTGCTGGACGTGCGGCGCGCAGGCGGGCACGCGCGCCGAGCTGGCGCTGCACGCGGCCGAGCACGCGCCCGCCCCCGGCGCCGCGCTGCTCTGCCATCTGTGCCTAGCTACCTTCCAGGTGAGTGTGTGTGTGTACACGTGCGAGTACCGCACGCACACTCGTGCTGGACGTGCGGCGCGCAGGCGGGCACGCGCGCCGAGCTGGCGCTGCACGCGGCCGAGCACGCGCCCGCCCCCGGCGCCGCGCTGCTCTGCCATCTGTGCCTAGCTACCTTCCAGGTGAGTGTGTGTGTGTGTGTGTGTACACGTGCGAGTACCGCACGCACACTCGTGCTGGACGTGCGGCGCGCAGGCGGGCACGCGCGCCGAGCTGGCGCTGCACGCGGCCGAGCACGCGCCCGCCCCCGGCGCCGCGCTGCTCTGCCATCTGTGCCTAGCTACCTTCCAGGTGAGTGTGTGTGTGTGTGTGTGTGTGTGTGTGTGTACACGTGCGAGTACCGCACGCACACTCGTGCTGGACGTGCGGCGCGCAGGCGGGCACGCGCGCCGAGCTGGCGCTGCACGCGGCCGAGCACGCGCCCGCCCCCGGCGCCGCGCTGCTCTGCCATCTGTGCCTAGCTACCTTCCAGGTGAGTGTGTGTGTGTGTGTGTACACGTGCGAGTACCGCACGCACACTCGTGCTGGACGTGCGGCGCGCAGGCGGGCACGCGCGCCGAGCTGGCGCTGCACGCGGCCGAGCACGCGCCCGCCCCCGGCGCCGCGCTGCTCTGCCATCTGTGCCTAGCTACCTTCCAGGTGAGTGTGTGTGTGTGTGTGTGTACACGTGCGAGTACCGCACGCACACTCGTGCTGGACGTGCGGCGCGCAGGCGGGCACGCGCGCCGAGCTGGCGCTGCACGCGGCCGAGCACGCGCCCGCCCCCGGCGCCGCGCTGCTCTGCCATCTGTGCCTAGCTACCTTCCAGGTGAGTGTGTGTGTGTACACGTGCGAGTACCGCACGCACACTCGTGCTGGACGTGCGGCGCGCAGGCGGGCACGCGCGCCGAGCTGGCGCTGCACGCGGCCGAGCACGCGCCCGCCCCCGGCGCCGCGCTGCTCTGCCATCTGTGCCTAGCTACCTTCCAGGTGAGTGTGTGTGTGTGTGTGTGTGTGTGTGTGTGTGTGTGTGTACACGTGCGAGTACCGCACGCACACTCGTGCTGGACGTGCGGCGCGCAGGCGGGCACGCGCGCCGAGCTGGCGCTGCACGCGGCCGAGCACGCGCCCGCCCCCGGCGCCGCGCTGCTCTGCCATCTGTGCCTAGCTACCTTCCAGGTGAGTGTGTGTGTGTACACGTGCGAGTACCGCACGCACACTCGTGCTGGACGTGCGGCGCGCAGGCGGGCACGCGCGCCGAGCTGGCGCTGCACGCGGCCGAGCACGCGCCCGCCCCCGGCGCCGCGCTGCTCTGCCATCTGTGCCTAGCTACCTTCCAGGTGAGTGTGTGTGTGTGTGTGTGTGTACACGTGCGAGTACCGCACGCACACTCGTGCTGGACGTGCGGCGCGCAGGCGGGCACGCGCGCCGAGCTGGCGCTGCACGCGGCCGAGCACGCGCCCGCCCCCGGCGCCGCGCTGCTCTGCCATCTGTGCCTAGCTACCTTCCAGGTGAGTGTGTGTGTGTGTGTGTGTGTGTGTGTGTGTGTACACGTGCGAGTACCGCACGCACACTCGTGCTGGACGTGCGGCGCGCAGGCGGGCACGCGCGCCGAGCTGGCGCTGCACGCGGCCGAGCACGCGCCCGCCCCCGGCGCCGCGCTGCTCTGCCATCTGTGCCTAGCTACCTTCCAGGTGAGTGTGTGTGTGTGTGTGTGTGTGTGTGTGTGTGTACACGTGCGAGTACCGCACGCACACTCGTGCTGGACGTGCGGCGCGCAGGCGGGCACGCGCGCCGAGCTGGCGCTGCACGCGGCCGAGCACGCGCCCGCCCCCGGCGCCGCGCTGCTCTGCCATCTGTGCCTAGCTACCTTCCAGGTGAGTGTGTGTGTGTGTGTGTGTGTACACGTGCGAGTACCGCACGCACACTCGTGCTGGACGTGCGGCGCGCAGGCGGGCACGCGCGCCGAGCTGGCGCTGCACGCGGCCGAGCACGCGCCCGCCCCGGCGCCGCGCTGCTCTGCCATCTGTGCCTAGCTACCTTCCAGGTGAGTGTGTGTGTGTACACGTGCGAGTACCGCACGCACACTCGTGCTGGACGTGCGGCGCGCAGGCGGGCACGCGCGCCGAGCTGGCGCTGCACGCGGCCGAGCACGCGCCCGCCCCCGGCGCCGCGCTGCTCTGCCATCTGTGCCTAGCTACCTTCCAGGTGAGTGTGTGTGTGTGTGTGTGTGTGTGTGTGTGTGTACACGTGCGAGTACCGCACGCACACTCGTGCTGGACGTGCGGCGCGCAGGCGGGCACGCGCGCCGAGCTGGCGCTGCACGCGGCCGAGCACGCGCCCGCCCCCGGCGCCGCGCTGCTCTGCCATCTGTGCCTAGCTACCTTCCAGGTGAGTGTGTGTGTGTGTGTGTGTGTGTGTGTGTGTGTACACGTGCGAGTACCGCACGCACACTCGTGCTGGACGTGCGGCGCGCAGGCGGGCACGCGCGCCGAGCTGGCGCTGCACGCGGCCGAGCACGCGCCCGCCCCCGGCGCCGCGCTGCTCTGCCATCTGTGCCTAGCTACCTTCCAGGTGAGTGTGTGTGTGTGTGTGTGTGTGTGTGTACACGTGCGAGTACCGCACGCACACTCGTGCTGGACGTGCGGCGCGCAGGCGGGCACGCGCGCCGAGCTGGCGCTGCACGCGGCCGAGCACGCGCCCGCCCCCGGCGCCGCGCTGCTCTGCCATCTGTGCCTAGCTACCTTCCAGGTGAGTGTGTGTGTGTGTGTGTGTGTGTGTGTGTGTGTACACGTGCGAGTACCGCACGCACACTCGTGCTGGACGTGCGGCGCGCAGGCGGGCACGCGCGCCGAGCTGGCGCTGCACGCGGCCGAGCACGCGCCCGCCCCCGGCGCCGCGCTGCTCTGCCATCTGTGCCTAGCTACCTTCCAGGTGAGTGTGTGTGTGTGTGTGTGTGTGTGTGTACACGTGCGAGTACCGCACGCACACTCGTGCTGGACGTGCGGCGCGCAGGCGGGCACGCGCGCCGAGCTGGCGCTGCACGCGGCCGAGCACGCGCCCGCCCCCGGCGCCGCGCTGCTCTGCCATCTGTGCCTAGCTACCTTCCAGGTGAGTGTGTGTGTGTGTGTGTGTGTGTACACGTGCGAGTACCGCACGCACACTCGTGCTGGACGTGCGGCGCGCAGGCGGGCACGCGCGCCGAGCTGGCGCTGCACGCGGCCGAGCACGCGCCCGCCCCCGGCGCCGCGCTGCTCTGCCATCTGTGCCTAGCTACCTTCCAGGTGAGTGTGTGTGTGTACACGTGCGAGTACCGCACGCACACTCGTGCTGGACGTGCGGCGCGCAGGCGGGCACGCGCGCCGAGCTGGCGCTGCACGCGGCCGAGCACGCGCCCGCCCCCGGCGCCGCGCTGCTCTGCCATCTGTGCCTAGCTACCTTCCAGGTGAGTGTGTGTGTGTGTGTGTGTGTGTACACGTGCGAGTACCGCACGCACACTCGTGCTGGACGTGCGGCGCGCAGGCGGGCACGTGCGCCGAGCACGCGCCCGAGCTAGGGAATGTTAAGCTCTGCAAGAATGTAAATATTAGAATGGTCCTGTTGACGGATCGAAATAAAGATGGTTGAATTTATGCAATAATTATAATCACAAAGTCACTCATTTCACTTAGGTTAAATGTTATTTAAACAAAAAAATTGTGTGTTAAAATTTTGTCGGTGAGGTGCACCGGTATGGCTACAGTAGCAACTAAATTTATTTCCTCAAATACAGTTGGGCTCGAGGCGTCTGCCTAGTCAACAATATCGACTAAAATGTAGGACGGTTGCACACCTCGAGTCCAAAGGTAAATTTTTGTCATAACATATGTCCATGTCGCGCACACAGAGCCAGTCGGAGCAGCGTCGGCACGAGTGTGCGGCGCGCTGCCCGGCGCCCGACTGCCGCCACCTCGCCGCCTCGCGCGCCGCCCTGGCCGCCCACGTGTCCGCGCAGCACGGGAGGGGCGCCGCGCCGCCCCACCTCTGCCCCTGCTGCTTCCGCTCCTTCCCGGAGCCCGCGCTGCTCTCCGCGCACATGCTGCGCCACCGCCAGGACAAGCAGTTCGTGTGCGGCTATGCCGACTGCGTGCTGAGGTTTGCGACCAGGTACGCCTCTCTTTACATACACACGCGCTGTGCTGAAACTATCGACCTTATATTAGCGTATATGCAAATGTAAAATATTAAAGATATGTCGTGTAACGGCCCGCAGGAATCACCTGATGGCGCACATCCGCAAGTGCCACGCGGCGGAGCTGCCCGCGGAGCCGACAGAGAGCCCCGCGCACACACAAGCCGCCGCCACCTGCGAGACCTGCAACCGCACGTACGTATATACACACATGTTAGCGACAGCGTTCAAAATCACTAATTTGAATATTTAAAATTATCAAAACCTAAATAATAATATAACTTGCTAATTATTACAACGGTAGTAACTATTTTGAGTATTTTATACAGTTGTCATAATTTTTAAAGACTTGTTCTTTGTAGACCAATAAACGTGCGCTTTCACTCGGTTGTTTGTGTCTGCCTATAAATTCGCGTACTTGATTGTATTCGATTTAATCCGTTGTGAGCTCTTGTACTGTGAACATCGAAATAAACGAACTCGCCGTACCAGCCGAGTTTAAATGATACACCTGACCTGACCTAGAAGACCTGAAGACTTGGAACACCATACTCACGCCAGACCTGATACCATGGAAACCATCGTTTTCTTAAATACATGTTACCTTTTATGTGATTCTGCTGTGTTTAAAGCGTTGATTCTTCAGATGTAGGCCTCCTCCCTATAGTACTGTAGCCCCGGGACTTTTTAATTAATTACATGAAGGTACCGATTGCCGTTTTGATATTGTGGTAAGATACGACATTACTAATATAAACCACTAACACCAGGGCTTGCTGCCCACGCGATAAGAAGAAGAATATAAAAACCCAAGTCTTAAGGGGATATAATTCGGAGCGCGCTCCATACAAACGTACTATGGTGATATTTTCAATACTAACCAATTAAAGTCAATTAAATTTTGCAGAAACAATCTAGAAACAAATCTCTATGCTTGTATGGAGTCAGATTTTCGTTAAAATATACAGTTTTAATACTAGGATTAATTTAAGATTTGTATGGAAATCTTTGAGGCACATTAAAACTGTACATTTTAACGAAAATCTGACTCTATACAAGCATAGAAATTTGGTTCTAGATTGATTCTGAAAAATTTCATTGAGTTTAATTGGTTAGTATAGAAAATGTCACCATAGTACGTTTGTATGGAGCGCGCTCCGAATTTTATCCTCTTAAAGATCACTCTCCGTAACATTTTTATTTATTTATTGTTTTGTTTACAACGGGCTGTGATCTTAAAGACTTGGGTTATTATGTTTTATAAGTAATGTCGTACCTTACAACAAGATCAAAACGGGAATCGGTAACGTTTTTGGTAATTAAAATGTCCCGAGGCTACAGTACTAATATTTGTTCATGACGTTCTGTCCCTCGCCCTCGATAGCTTACTGAGCCATCTCTGTGACAGTTCAATAGTTTAGTGATTACATTGCGGTCCCTGATGATGATTCGTCCGTGTGGTTGCAGGTTCGGCTCGGCGGCGGCCATGAAGCGTCACGCGCGGGTGCACCGCGAGGCGGCCGCTGCGCCGCGCGACCCCGACCAGGCGGAGGAGGCCGGCTACGAACACTACCAACAGTTCGACGCACAACAGGT
Source organism: Agonopterix alstromeriana (assembly GCA_963924505.1). Lineage (NCBI taxonomy): Eukaryota > Metazoa > Arthropoda > Insecta > Lepidoptera > Depressariidae > Agonopterix > Agonopterix alstromeriana. The sequence goes on from OZ004681.1 coordinate 14,640,726, forward strand.
ACTGCTACACACCCACACCCACACCCACACCCACACCCACATCTGCATTATTCTATTACTTTTTTTACCTGCAACGTCGTTCGCGTGGTTTGGGGTAGAATTTCACCCCTATACTTAACTATTATAAAACTTTTACTGAAATGTGTCTGTTAATTAGATATTTTTAAAAAAAAGTTTACACAAGTAAAATATGGTTTTTAGGCAATCACAAATTTTCGGATTTTTTATCTGTTCTTTTTTTTATTTGATCGTCACGTAAAACCTACTGAACCGATTTTGATGAAACTTTGTTTTAAAGCTAAGGATTTGACTTAAAATCTGGTATATAATTTGTGCGGACGGTGTGTATTACGGTTGACCTGCTCACAAATAACGCAGCAAATAAAATTGATCACCAATGATAAGACGTCATGTCGCTCTTGCAGGAGGAGATAGTGACCGGCATGGACTACTCGATGGAAGAAGAAGGAGAGGTCGAGTACCTGGAGGTGGAGACGCTCGAGGAGGTGGAGGGGGAAGGAGAGGGAGAGGTGGAGGTGGAGTACGAGCTCAAGCCTGACATCGCCTAGCCGCTGCTAGCGCCTTAGGGAAACGTTTATACTCCATTTCATTGTGAATCAGAATTGGCCAGAAAACTATGAAAACCTTTTCGTCCTTATTTGAAATGAAGTATAGTTAAATCATGCATAGTAGTGTTAAGAGATCACCGGTATCGAGGGATTAAACCGAGCATAAAGTTACTATACCAAGAATGGAGACTGACAGCTGAGACAGCCAGATATACCTAGCGGCACGACCAGTAAGCAGGAAATAGGTATTGTGGCACCACTGTGTAATAGAAAGAGATACGTGACGCGAAACAATAGAACCGTTAGAAGTTATCGGCAGGGTGAAACTTTTCATTAAATTATCCAAAAGTTCACGTTAGATTCACAATTATACCCAGAACTCGAATTTTAACCTGCCGATAAGTTACCAAAAACGGTTTTATTTGTCAACTCCTTGTCCGTCTAAACAAACGCTCAAAAACGGCAAACGTACGTTCGTTTACGCAAACACACTAACACACACACACACACACACTTCACTTGCATGCTCCTTTCTAAAAAAAAAAACCTCAGTAATTTATTTGCTCGTTTGCTAACTTCAACTGTATTGTAAATTTAATTTGTATTTATTCTTTTAGTCTTAACTGTACTGAGTTGTGTTGTAAACATATATATTAGTAATCCTCTGTTTTGCACCATCGTACTCCAGGCATTCCCTTGTACGGGTCCTCAAGTAAACCGTATGTGTAAACTAATTTTAGTAAATAAATGATTTTGTATTTTTGTATTTGTAACTCATGTCAGTTCCTCTACTCATGTAAGGTACAGTAACTTTATGAAACCGAGCGATCAGGCTGTTTTAGAATAACTAAATACTTTATAACATTTACGCAGCAAACTAAAATACTATGGAAGAATAACTTCATACAAAATCGCAGCCGCTGATTTGCTGATGTCGACGCTGTCGCCCGATTTCCAATAGCGCGTTGATTGTAGTTTTTAGCCCCGCTTGAAGTGGGCGGTTAGCGTGGTGCCTTTTTGAGCTGAATGTGACGAGGTCCAAAGTATTGTAGTTTGCTGCATTCAAGTTCAGGGCCTTTTTCCTGTATAGACTGAAGAAGAATGCTAAAATTTACATCGTCTAATGGCATTTTGTGGTGGCACGGCACCATGGATGATCATGGGATAACTGGTGAATGATCACAGGGTCACCGTTTAATGATCATGGGATAACCGGTGGATAATAACAGGGTCACCGTGGATGATCATGTTAAATTATGTATTCCTTGAAATATTAACGGCTAAGAACATAATAACTATGAATCGAAAAGCCAAAGTCGTTTAACGTATTTATTAATTAAAAACAACAATAAAAGTAGTTCAATTATGAACAATAACTACAAATAAATAACTCTCTGTACATCTGTTACGTTATGACATGTTTTTAATTATTTTCAGCAATTTATGTTAACATGTTATTGTGGAAAACAATAAATAAATAAACTAAATAAAAATTACATTGTTTTATTATATTCTACATATCACACATAATGCTTCCCCTGCTGAAATAAACGGGCCATTATTTTATTTAGGGTACCATAATCCTGTCCCCTGCAAAGCCAACGGAACAAGGGCTATTTTGGTAGTAAAATAGGTAAATTCTAAAATAAAACTGTTATCGGTAGCTACCGAATAAGAAACCAGTCTTAGAATAATTTAAAAAAAAAAAACTTTTTATTCATCCTCTTTTTTATTTTGCAGACGCCATATTAAAATAATATAGCCTATGTCACTCGCACAGTTTTTACGAATCTAATGACATGTCGTACGTTAAAATCCATCAAGCCGTTTAGGCTGTAGGCCGTGCCAAAGAAATATACATACAAACAAACACACACATACATACTTACATACATACATAATCTCGAAAAACAACCCTCCTTCTGGCGCAGTCGGGTAAAACGTAGGAATTTGTATAAAATACTACCTATAGGTATACCTACTTTTTTGGAAATTACGATAACACAGTAATTTTTTAAACAACGCAATATAATTTTGAGGGACAGTAACGCAGTGGTTATTTTGTTGAATAAACATCAATAAATGTAAAAGTAGCAATAAAACATCGCTACAAATGTCTTTAACGATTACTATAAACAATAATGATCAAAAATCTGCATAAAACGGTAAAAAATACTTAGAGAATTTATACAATAAAAGAAAATTCAATTTTACAAAATTGTACCTTGAATAAAATAATGACCCAAGCGCTACTTCTGCACTACTTGTACTGTTCCTAATACTGACGAAATAAAAATTAAATAAGTAATTTAATTTACAATTCAAAGGGCCTGCCGAATTTACGCGACGTAAATTACGCGTGCAATGCTTTTCCTTATATCAGAGGCACACCAGTACGCGCCATTTTTCCTAGTATACGCGTAAATTACGCCGCGTAAGTTCAGCAGGTGTGTCATTACACTTGCAGGCTTGAAAAGTTTAGCTTATACAAGTTCTAACAATGTTAGCTGAAACTATTTTAAGGTGACAATCACACCATCAAAGTGAACAACTTTCTCTACGCGACCAAATTCGAAATCGCGACAAAAAAATCTGCTGTCCCATACAAAACTGCAAACCAAACTGTACGCGAATGTTATGGGACAGCTGTTTTTTTCGCGATTTTGATGTTGATCCCATAGAGTAAGTTGTTCAGTTTCACGGCGGACTCTTGGTTACACGAGTGCATCGACATGGTATGATCATCTCCTTAAATTGTTTCAGCGAATTTTGTTAGACCCTTTGACTAATTATTATAGGGACTAGCCTTGCGGTAGTATTTCCCCTCTGCCACGGTATAAGCACAATTGATCTTGTGCATTTACATTCAATTTTACACCTTATCACTAAACGAGACAGTCTATAATTGCGAAATAATAACTTCGAACTTAGAACGTTTGGGGTTCACACGAGACAATTTTTCATGATTTTTAACATTCAAAATTAGAATCTAAAGTTATGGGGAATAAAATCCCAAGTTGCGGATTTCATGTTACCTCGCCCCCCGCAAAAAGTGGCAGAAATGTTTGTTAGTAGAATTACACGCGTAATCAGTCCACATATAAATAGTTAAAGGTTAGACCTTATATAAAAACTAACCTATATCACGGCACATTATTATCGTTACTGATCGTCGTACCTACAGATTCTACGATAATTGTATGTAGGTACGGTACAATGTATGTGGGAGGTGGGGGTGAGCTGCTCTCCCTCCACATCATATACTATCTACCTTATCGCGTAAACACGGGGAATGTCTAAGGGTACGATGACGTCATCACAAATCCAATATGGTGGACACATACAGCTTGGCCAAAAAGAGTAGAAAATGTTGACAGCAAGAACTAACAAATATTATCAGTCTATATGATGAATATGAATATACAGGGTCCTTCTTAATATGCTGACACTTTTTGATGGGGATGATCAGACCATCAAGCTAAACTGAACCTGTATACGTCCCACTGCAGGGCACAGGCCCTCAGGGAGGGAGCATGGGCGTTAGTGTGATGACACACCGGCCGAATTTACATAAAATCCGCGTCTCATGATATACTACGCGTCATTTTCCGTAAATTATGTCGCGTAAATTCGGCAGATGTGTCATCACACTTAGTCCACCACGCGTGCCCAATGCGGATCGGTAGACTTCACATACGCATCGGAATTTCTTCGGCGTATGCGGGTTTCCTCACAATGTTTTACTTAACCGTTTGAGAGCAGTCAGTATTACGTACTCAAGTTAGAAAAACTTATTAGTACATGACATGCTATGCGTGATTTTGACGTTCGCGTTCTAACAATGAAACGTGCCTACGTTTCTCTCTCTAAGGCAAAGTTGTATCTAGGTTTGAATGTGACTAGTGGCAGCGAGTACTACGTGACTAGAAGTCGTGTAACGCGGGGTCAGTACTGTGTGGTGGCGCCGCCGGGGGTCGGGTTCCCGCCGGCGCCGGCGGTATCGTCGGGCTCGGGGCGGCTGCGCGTGATGACGGCGACGCGGCGCCGCTTGATCACCTTCTGTCCCTTCCACACGTTCTCAGCGTTGCCCTCCACCGCGTGCGTGAACTGGTACCGCGCCGTGCCACTGAACACCACGAAATACACTCGTTTATAAATCCATTTTACATATAAAAAGGTAAAATTACAAATTTAAAAAAAAACCGCTTCAAACAGTCACTTGCGGTCCCCGACACATTAATTGACATAAAATATCTTAAAGAGAATTAAGAAGTAAAACATTTTGCTTACATCCCCAAATAGGTGAACGAATTTTTTTTTACTTTTAAAATATTTGTTTTCGGCGTTGGGGGTTTACAACTGAATTTGATGTTATTTCATAATTTTTAAAGTTAGGTACATGAAAAATGCTAAATCGATTTTTACCAAATATAACTAAGAACCACGGCAAGGAAATGGCTTTTACGTTAAAAAAAACGCATCAAAATCGGTCCATCCATTTGAGAGCTAAGATGCCACAGACATTGGCGTCAAACTTCTAACATCCCTCTTTTTGCGTCGGGGGTTAAAACATCGATCACCTTAAACTGAAGTAACTCCATTCAAAATAGCAACGAAATTTTAAGGTTATTTTGTATTACAGAATCAAAGATTTGAAACACTTCCTCTCACTTATTCTTAAAACAGCTTTAGTAACGTCCAAGAAATGTCGGATAGTACACGTATCCAATAAATTAATTACATTTGGTAATCAAAATTAAGCAGAAATCTAAATAGGAGACGGAAAATCTCGTCGTCATTATTTAGAATGAAGTATAGACAAGCTGAGCGTATACTGGAAAGGGATGGAGATCTGGCAAAAATGTGTGAAAAATTGTGCCTTTTAAATTCGGCAGATGTGTCATCATACGTACTTAGTTTGCGAGCAATTTTAACTAAGTCAAACAAAATTATAACATTCGCAGAAAAGGACAAACAAAAAATGTTCTCTCGCTCACTCTATAATTAGCGTATAGGCCTGTCGCGATAGTTATTTGAATGTCAGTTCTCTTCTCTTCTTTCTGTATGGTACTAACTCACCGCATGATATACATACAGCGGCGCGGCAGCAGCGCATGCAGCTGCAGGTGAGGGTGCTGCTCGTGGGAGAGCCTCATCACTGCGTCAGACAGCAGGCAGATGCCCGCTATCACCTCGCCGCAGAACTGAAGGACAAATTATGTTGTTACGGTTTATACGCCTAGTGGCAGGTGCTAGAATGGTTTTATGACCTTTAATCTTGGTGTTGGAAAGAAACAAAATGACTTGCAGTAACTTCCCGCCACATGGGGAATTTTTTAAATGCTATCCGGTCAGGCTGCAACTAGGTACGCCGACAATACTATACCTAAATGAGGTAGTATTCAAATTAGTTTTGAGTAATTAGTTTCGAAGTAAAATCAAAATCATAAGTTTTTGTCTACCCATGCACCGCAGGATGCCTGAAACCCACACTTCCTGGTCCTGTCAGTCGCAACTAAGAAATGAAAGTAAACTAAATTATCCATTTACTTCCATGGCTGTACAATAAAAAGCAAATTAAATAAGTTTTCTTTATGTTGCTAAACCGGTAAAGTCTACCACACAACATAATAATATTAACTTACAAAAAAGGTTTGTTTTCTCCGGGATCTCCGGGGTATGTATGACCGTTTTTACAATAGAGTGAGAATATAAAACTAGCTTGTATGAAGACCCCCCTTAATTTTTAACTTTATGACATTTTTATTATTTGTTAGCAAATCCATTTCAATTGTCTAACTATTAAGGTTCAAAAGTAACAGCCCTAAACACGTGGGACGCACGGACAACGTAGGCTTAGACATAGAGTCCTGTTTTCATTCCCTAAAAATTATGAAATGTGCATTTTAAAACTGGTTTGGGCTGTAATTTTTTTCGATTACCACCTAGTTTATAAGCAGCCAACACTACCTTACCTACTACAAAATCAGAGTAGTTGCTTGCTACATAGATAGTAGATCAGGTAATGAAAACCGAATTAGGCTCTGCATTTTTCCAAGAAACATAAAACAGAGGAGAGAAACATGTCACTAACTCTGACGGCGTCGACGTGAGGCTTGATATGTCCGGCGGGCGCGAGGTCCAGCACGTGCTGGTGCGGGAGCGGCCGCCCGCTGCCGGCCGCGCTGAAGGCCGCCTCCACCACGCGCTTCATCACCTCGCTAGCCTCCGCCGACTGCCAGCCGAGACGCTCCGTCTCACGGAACCCGTGTATCGCCTGACAACGTTTTAAATAAATAAATAAAAAATAAACATTGTTTATTTCAGGCACAGAAAAACCTATACAGGCGACCCATACAATTAATTGCAATGCAAATCGTTAATTATTATAATAATTACATAGGTACACTGATTAATATTATAAAAATATTAACATAGTTCCATGTTCATTCTACAACGTGTTAATGAATAAACGCAAAACCTCATACACCCCAACAGATTTATAACAAAATAATTAGATTGAAACAATAATTTCATTATTTAAATAGTTAAAATATAAAGTTATTCACATTTAAGTTTTCAGGCAAAAATGATTTGTTATCATTTCAGCAATGAATGAAAGCGCTTGCGTACTCGTGGATACATTTTGAGAATCTTGTTTTGGTAGTCAATAAGGTGAGTGTGCCCGTGCGGTGGATTGAGATCGAGTTCAGTAAATTTTAAATTTTACCAAAAAACTATTTAATATTTTGAAAAAAATTACCTATATTGAAACCATGATAATTCGATTCTGCTCTCGATTCTAAACAAACTACTTTCTAGTTTTGCGTTAATTCATTAACACGTTGTATATAATGGTTAAGTAGGTAAATCAATTTGAGACCCGCTATGTTACATAAGTAGCATAGCCTATCTCAAACTGATTTATATGTCTATACACAACTTGTATTTTAAGAGATGACATGGAATAGAAGAGGAATTACGGGTAAATAATGGGGAATTGATCCAATGCTAGATTTCTTATAAACAATGCATTACATTAGTCCGAGTGAAGACTTTCTGACTAGTTAATTCGGCATCCATTTCTTGCTTTGATCGCTAAATTGAAAAATAGAGAGAGTAGATGAGGTAATGGATGCTGATTAGGCAGGAAGGCTTCATTCGTCATTTTAGAAGGACAGGAAATGATAAAGCAGGTACTACTATCTCGCCGAGAACAACCAGAGGCCGAGAACGAGAGTGTGGGCACGCTTCATTATTCCCGTGACATCGTTGTCCCTCACAACGTCACGGGAATAGTTAAGCATACTCAGTGATTTTCTTGGGAGGTTCTAGAATTTCTCGCGAGAAATCAGGGTCACAAAATACTGCGAATCAGCCAGTGAATGACTGGCTGACGTCATCCACTTCATTGAGTTGAGCCTGTGGTTGTCTATGTAATAGAATGTTTGCAATGGACTAAGTTTCCTGATAAATTTTATATGAATACACTTCTTAATGTTAAAGCCTATTGTTGTTAGACCATTCGGTCGCGCTACCTGCGCGCGCAGCTAATAACACAACTATGTAGTGTCAAAGTCAATATAATAATAATAGTGAGCGCGCTATCGTGCGCGGGGTGCGGGGCGCGGGGCGCGGGAGGAGCGCGTCTCGGCCCGCTCTGCCTGCAGCAGCAGGGCAGTACCCTAACTCAACAGAGACTTGGGGTACGCGCCCGCGCCCGCGCCGGGAGCAGTCTCTACATTTATACTTGCGAACGCGCACGCACCACAATGGTTCGAACTGGTTGTATTGTGTACGGATGTGATTCCACGTTGAATCAAAATAAAGATTTGTTGGAAATAAAGTGGTTTGAAACATTTTTAACGCGATTTGAAACTTTGTTGTTTTTACTGTAGATACCGTCATCATTATTTTTGTACATAATACATGTTATTAATAATATGTTTTTTCTTACAAAACGTTGATTTTAAAACGTAAATAATAGTTCATAACAAAAATAGATACCTAGGTAGATATTATGAACACTACAAATTTAAAAACATTAAACGATTAGGCTTATATTATATCATATCTTATATTTATTTCATATCCCCTAAACATGATTGTAACAACCCTTAGCATGGCCGCCATCTTGTCGCATCGCCGTCGCATCGCGCGATTTCTTAGAAGCACGCCTACTATATCTTATATGTACTTTGGTAGAGTAGTATCTCACATTATCCCAGTGGTCGTACTCGTATCGCATGCGCTTCAGCACGGGCTCCAGCTCCAGCATGATGGCGCGCTCCTCCTCCTCCGTCACGAAGTGCTGCAGCACGACCATGTCGCGCGACACCTGCGCGCGCAGCGCCGCGTGCTCCTGCGCCGGCCAGGACGCCGCGAACTCCAGAAGATTTGATTCGCTCTCTGTAAAAACATGGTTAGAACATTTAACTATTAGGTATGTAGGTACTACACACTAGAAATAACTACCTATACTATTAATATTGTCCCACTGAATGTAGCGAAATCACCACACTGAAGCTTCGGTGAAGCCGTGGTGGTCCAGTGGCGAGTAGCCTTGCCCGCCGTGCAGGAGGTGATGGTTCGATCTCCGTCCAGGCCGACTTGTACTTTGTATTTTTGTGGAAATTTATGTACGATTTGTAACACCATTGACTTTTCGGAGGAAAACATCGTGAGGAAACCTGCATGCTTCAATTTCGAGGCATGTATTGTACCCACTGTCCATTATAAGTGGCGACGGGCTCACCCCCCGTCACGCTGGACAGAGTTTCGGTACTACTGGTGAAACGTGGATGTTCTGAGGTTTCAGAATATCTCTGACTACCCCCTCGGGGAAACCTGCATGCTTCAATTTTGATCAGTAAATATTTATGCAGAAAACATCCGGACGTGCGCTGCCGCTATGTAGCACTATTTCTTTCAAATGCCTGCATTTGGGTGTCCGAATCCGGAAAACGAATTCGGAAACCGTACGTGTGCGGCCAGTCTAAATAAACTGTGTAACTTCCTACATGCATTGTAGGTGACATGGCAGCGTAGCGAGGGGAGGCAGAAGGGGCAAGTGCCCCAGGCGGCACTTTACTGAAGGCGGAAAATTCGGGAAAAATATAGATGATTGAGCTCTGGCTGTAACTAATTTGTAGAGCAGAGAATAGTTTCTGTTTTAATAACTGTGTCTACACAAAATCCTAAAGAGTTTAGACCACGGCGCCACATTTTGGTGCTAAAAATGTCGAGCTTGCTTTGCTCGATCCATAACTTTTACTTAAGCTGCTTTGCACATGATTTGTACATAAAAAGCTCTGGTTCTAACCGATTTGTATCTAAAGTCCGGCCGCTGAAAGATTGCGTTTGACAGTTACCATAAAATTGTAAAAACTGAATGAAAACTATAAATGCCGATCATTATTTAGTAGCTTTTTGAACTTATAAGGGCAGCTAGTACCCTGTGTACTAGAGTGAGCACAGATAAACAATATTTTCATTCAGTTTTTTACAATTTTATGGTAACTGTCAAACGCAATCTTTCAGCGGCCGGACTTTAGGAGAAAAGTAGAGCTCGCTCGCTCACTTTAAGTTTCTATTTTTGCATAGATAAACCAAAAGATGTCTGACCACAACCCGAATCGATGTGCGAAAAAATGTCGAGCTCGCATCGCTCTTCCCGTTATTTTTTGTGTACGTGAGATGAGGGGGCGGCAAAATCGGTCTTTCCCCCGGGCGGGCGGCAGAAACCCACGCTACGCCACTGTGACATGGTGACTAGGTACCTGCGGCCGGGAGCTGGTCGAGCGCCGGTCGGTCGGCCGAGTGCTCGCTCACGCGCCGGTGTCGGGCTCGGGGCGCGAGTGCTGGCGCCTGCGTCTGCGCCTGCCACAGCAGAGACTTCAGCTTGCAGTTCCTGAGGACGCTGAACGTGAGTAGCCGCATCGTGTTCCTCCTTCTCCTTCACGAGACGAATTAGATTATTTTACGTTTTATCTTTTTGTTATGAAAGAAAGTGATATTTTTGTGTGCGTAATTAAATATTATAACCTCGAAAAACTTAGTTTGACACTGACATTGACATGACAGCGAAACCAGCCAGCTGATTTCGGAGGCGTTTTGTTTTGTTATTATGTATTTACATCAAAAATAAAATAGATCAAATAAATTATAATACCTACCTATAATTAGATAAATATTTCAGAACTTTATCTATTTATTGTCGTCGTTTATCTATTTATACCTCATTTAGTTGACTTACTTTGATTACCTAACCAACTTT